>JAVLUX010000018.1:24432500-25747500 GCA_032164185.1 Moxostoma hubbsi
GATTCTTTCCAGCATGTTCCATGATCTTCTCATAGACAATCTCATTCATAATCTGGAACCGTTTGATGGCCTTCTTCTCTGTGATTCCTACATATGTCTGTTCCAGAGGCACAGGCCGGAAACTACACAAAGGAAATCACCCAACATACATATGATATTATACAATAAACCTAGTCAATGGTATTCACACACTTACAGCAGCACATCTCTCACCTGTTGTCGAAAAAGAAGAGTCCCTTGGATGGGTCCACACGCAGGCAGGTCGCCACATCCTCGTAGTTGGGCAGTGTGGCACTGAGGCCGATGAGCCTAACATCTTCCTGTGTCAGCTCCACATTACGGATGGTTCGAGCAATCAAGGACTCCAGGACTGGGCCACGGTCATCATGCAGCAAGTGGATCTCATCCTAAATGAGGGTGTATGGAAAAACAATTGGGATAACATGGCACGACCAACAGGATTTTACCTCGAGTCTTCTTTAAAAGAGGAAATACAAGACTTGCTACTCACAATAATGATGAGGCGCACAAGTTGCGTGTATGTTCGCTCCCCTCCCTTCCGGGTGATGATGTCCCATTTCTCAGGGGTGCACACAATAATCTGGGTCGAGTTTATTTCCTCCTTACAAAGCTGGTGGTCACCAGTCAGCTCAGAAACAGTAATGCCATAACTAGCTAAGCGCTACAGATGAAAATGACAGATGAAAATGGTTTAAGGACCATTTAATACTTTTTGTCAACAGCATAACATTAAGAAATACAAATAAAATCTACTGCAAATAAAATTTATTAAGTGAGGCAAACAAAATATATTCACAGCTACCAAGTCAAAGAAAACAATGGTTACCTATTTTTGCTCACAATCTTTTTTATTTGTATTACACTTTAGTGCTTTTCTATTGAGAGATGACTTTAAATTATGGGGAGAAAAGGGAACAGGACGCAACATGAGCCTGACTTGAAGCCACAACTCCTACATTGGCACCACCATAGCTCAATGTATCTGGAGCACAACCATAAACCACTTGGCCAAGGCTCTAACTAAAAAAATGACTTTATTGACCAAGCACTGATTTGGACAAAAGATTAGTTTATGTTTGGTACTCTTACTTTGCCAAAGCTGCCCACCATCTCCTGTACCAGAGAGCGCATGGGAGCAATGTAGATTATTTTGAAATCATCCACATTGATGGTGCCATCCATGTTGATATGCTTTCCGATCTCTCTCAGCATTGCCATGAGAGCAACATTAGTTTTGCCAGCACCCTACAGGTCAAAAGATATGGGGGAAGAAAATATCATTAAGGTAAACATGCACAAGTCAAGTCCTATTTTGCAGACATAAGTGACAACTTGGAAGCAAGAAAAGAAAATGATCACATTATGAAATTTGTTCACATTTATTTTCTTTAAAGTCCTTGAAACAAACAAATACACATATATCTTGTTTTGCATTAACTAATGCATGTTTGCATGCACATGTCGATATGTACTTTGTTTGAATTGCACAATTTTATTATGCAATTAGACTTTCATTATTTCATCATTAAAAATCTTGATTTGTGGGAAAGTACCTAGTATAAAACACTATCAGCTTTTGTTTTAAACTTTCCCAGCACTCGTGTGTTTTTTTCTCTAAAAAGTGCTTCTTTTTATTCCACTTGTGTATCATGTGTTAAATAAATAAATCTTTGCTGCCTAAAATAGTTTATAAATAATGGTGTCTGTTTATTTTAGGTCAGTGTCTGGAGTGTTGTCTCTGTATACTACTGCAGGCTAACCGTTGGAGCGCAGACCAGCAGGTTTTCATCGGTCTCCATGGTGGTCTTGAAGAGTTTACCCTGTATGCGATTCAGGGTTTTGAAACCCTCAAATCCAGCCTGCGCATATTTGGGCAGCTTCTCAATAGCCACTAGAGTCTGTGAGAAATGCAGGAGGCCTCGTGAGACACTGGTGAAATCAGAGCTTCAAAACACATTATTGTACAGTACATGCGCAACTACACAAAAGCCAATTATATTTAAAAACAACAATTGAAATGCACAACTGAACAAGAGACAATTTAACTCAACCCCATTTGAATAGTATAAACAAACACACCTCCTCATCACCAAAGGGTTTGGGTTTGAGAGCGGGAACGTGCACCTCTTCATAGCCTTTCCTCTGCTTGCGGAAGGAGCCGTCAGGAAGCTGGCAGCGCTTGTTGGCCATAAAATGACTCCCCTGAGAGAAGGCCAGATCTTCCAGGTCTAGTAGTTGCCTTGAAGCCACAGACTAGAGAGAGAAAAATAAATACAAAACTTGATGAGATTAACACTGCACTCTGAATGCATATTCAGTGCGGCTGGAAACAGCATAACCCCAATGAGGGCCTTTCTAAAACCGGACAATGTAGTGTCGTTTCTGTTGAAAAAAAAGAAAAAAAATCTGACAAATGAATAGCTTTCTGCCAAGGAAGGACTGAACCATTTTATTATTTCCACATGTTTACAGGTATTTGGTCATGTTGAATATTATATTAACCGATACATTTAACAAATTCTGGAATATTTTTAGCTGACATTGAGGTTTACATTATATGTTATTGACTAGGATATATGATGTAATCACAGAAAGAAATTTTAAAACCAATAAAATTTAAGAAATTTAAAGTTAATTGCATAATTTGAGCAACACCCTCCCCCGTACAACATAACTGTGCTGATTGGCCCGCTACCACAGAAACAGCCCTACAAACAGGGTTTTTCCTTGCTCAAAATGATGCGGAGGTGGTACCACACTGATCAGAAAAGTGACGTTAAAAACATGTAAACATTGGCATTGCGTTAATACACAACATATGACCTGGCAACTGAATACAAGTGTTAATTTCGTCAGCTGTTTTTTAATATTTTTTTAATGTTTTTGTCTTAATCCTGGGGCATTTTAAGACAAAGTCTGGGCATTTTAATGTAGTTTTAGTCAATGAAAACTTTTGACATTTTAGTCACTGTACACTATACACAACATTTTATTGTTGTTGTCATTTCAGTGTTATTTTTCACATAAGATTGATCTTATGATGATGATCTCATGATGATGACGTTTTGAGCTGCGTATCACCCGGCAGAACTTTAAATCTCTCCTGGTCTCGACTCCCGCTCAGATTGGGTCTCTTCCGCAACTGGTTGAAGCAGCTCTGACTCCACAGAGATTGACAGTTTTGGAGTTTATGTTTATTTACATGGCACGCTCCTGTATAATACGAACTTTAAGTATGAAATGAAGATATATCGCCAAGCTGCGATCTGTGTTTCTATCAGACACTCGAGCTGCAGCGCACCTCTCGTCTCGCGTGTCATCATTATAGTTTATATGATGAAGTTATGTTAAATGACATTAAGCGACTATTTGACAACGGAACTATTTTATTATTATTGCAGAGATTTGTAGTTACAAATGACAATCCACTGAGTGCAATGTTTGTTCGCATTTTCCCACGAAGACACCCACCACAGTTTTGTAGACAGCCGAAGGCAGCACGAAATTTGACAGAGGCGGCCGTCTAGTAATTCTCTATTCAGGAAAATCCCTGTACAAGTCAGTCATTTTGAGGACAATTGTTAAGACATTTTAAAATCAAGACATATAGGGATATTGCAAATTGTGGTTTAAAATGGTAGATTTAGCTGTGGGTGTTCTTTACCTCCCCATGATCAATGTCCATAGACTCCAGATCATCCACACGAGACTTTCTCACTCTTTCTCGGCGAGATCGCTCCTCCTGCAAATAATAACAAACATACGTTTGAAGTCATCAAAACTGCTATTCCACTGTGAGAGATCATGCAAAAAAATCTCAGACCATTAAAACACTTTCAGAAGTTCTTACCCTGATGATGTCCTCTTTCTCAGTCTCCTGCAGCTGATAAAGAACTTTTGAAAGATCCTGATCAGCATCCATTTTATTCATGATCTTCTCTTTCTCTGCCTCACTTTGAGCACTGGCCAACATGGTACAGTACAGGACTAGATGAGACATGAAAAACAGTTAACAATAATTAACCAATAACAGAATGAAGGTGTGGTATTGCAAGTAATTTTAATCCACTAAATCCCACATAAACCTTACTATTGTTATCTACTTACTCATTCGTCTGTGTTGGCGCAGGACTTTGATAAAGTCAAATGTGTTGAAGCCCAAAAGCAGCACTAACTGGTTCTCACACTCTCTGTCATCACTGGCAGTCTAAACAAAGAGAACAGGCCAATCAGCCACATACTAAGACAAACAAATGCAAAACCACAGTCTCAAGGGGCATGAACATTCATTACCTTAAGGATCTCCAAAACCTCATCTGCTTTCTTCTGAGACACTATGGCGTCATTGTAGAAGCGGCTGAGCTGTCGCTGAAGCCAGAAGGCATCAATGTCTCGTGGGTGCAGATCCTTCTTTTTAGTCATCATAACATCTCCTGTGGTGCCCAGCTACAGAGCAGAGAATGTTATTATGCATGGCTGTTTATGAATGTATGTGCAGAAATGCATGAAGCTTTTTAACTTACATTAGCAGTCAGAGTGGAGCTCTCGTCTGCCTCTTCTCCTTCATTGTCATCAGAGCCTTCATCATGAACCTCACCGTACGGGTCCTCATCTCCTTCCTGCATAGGAATGCATGCACATTACGAAAAAGACATTATCATAAGAACCACACAGAAAAATGCAACCACAAACAACCGCATGTGCAAACTTACCTCTTCATCAGACTCAAACTGAACATTGACTCCATAGGTTTCATCAATGTTATCATCTGCAAAAAGAGATTAAATACTTTATTTTTTTATATAAAATCACTCAATAATAGAAACAATAAGCAATCATGTAAATGTACTGCAACCTATTTTAAAATCAGTAGAACAAGGAGTAACCATAAATATGATCCTAGGAGACAACTTCCAAAAGAAATCCCAGTGTGCCATCTCTCAGAACTGCCTGAATATAACAATGAAAAAACAGTTTGGACTCCAGATTGGAATTCAACCATTTACCCATATTCTGGAGCTCTTTGTCTCCTCCGTAATCTGTGATCTTCTTGCCCAGGTTGACCAAGACATGGTAGCGTGTGTCATCAGCGGGCCCCAGCAACTGCTCCACCTCCCTCCTCCTCTCTTTGTCCCTCATTTTATCGTTCTTCAGCACAGCCAACACCTCATCTGCAGCACCACATAGGATATCTCTTGGCTTAGGAGGGAAACACACAGAAAAAAACTATTTATGATGAGGTATATACACATACACCTGAAAGTTTGAAATAAATGTACAGATTTTGCGGTTTCTGTAGGAAATTGGTACTTTAATTTACCAAAGTTATATTCAAATGATCACAAAGTATAGTCAGGACATTACTAATCTAAAAAACAGCACCATCACTATTTGAAAAAAGTAATTTTTGATAAAATCTAGATAGGCCACATTTCCAGCAGTCATCACTCTAACACCTTATCCTTATGAGTAATCATGATAAATTGATAATTTGGTACCAGAAAATCACTTGTCATTATATCAAACACAGTTTGAATGAAGCTTAACATTGTCTTTGTGTTTGTTTTTGAGTTGCCACAGTATGCAACAGACTGGTATGTCTTAAGGTCAATATTAGGTCAAAAAAGGGTTGCAGCGGTATACCGGTTTCACGGTATACCATGGTTTGAAAATGGACTGTTATCATACCATGTGTATTTGCTTATCTACGGTTTTGAGAAAAAAATGCAACCGGATGGAGAATCTCACATACGCATGCACATCTCCTTTCCTTCTCGACTGTCTGTCAGACTCAACAACTTTCGTCACACACACGCAGCAGAGAAAATGTCAGAGAGAAGCGAGGCAAGGGGTTCTGAAATGAGTGTGTGTGTGTGTGTGAGTTAAAGCAGTGTTTCTCAACTGGTCTATTCGGACTGGGTCATGGACAGCAGGGAAAGAACAATGACATGGTTCTCCCATTGAAGATATTTCGGCGGCCGCCCAAGTGATCGACTATTTAGGACTGCCGAGTAAGATTTAATTATAATCTCGCAAAGAGCTAAACACTTCTCACCACGACTTTCGCATATGTAACGATCTCGCGATCCTGATCTGCTCTTCTCTCTGTAATTTATTATTATATATTACTATTATTTAAGACTAGCACACTGACATACCCATGATGAGGAGCCTTTCCTCCTATGTATAATGTGTATAAATATGTAATATTAGGTAACAAACGGGATAATAATGGGCTCATAAGTAAATATGCTCTTAAAAGGGGGAGAGAAAACTTCCTGTAGATTCTGACAACAACAAAAATAATGTTACATAAATGCATGTCCTTGTACTGGAAAACCATGAACAAAACTATGCAACATAAATGGAAATGCATCCCAGGATACATTAAATACAGGTTAATTATGTTTAATCTATGTCGGGTCGACACTTGATGTCCAATATAAAATCTGTCCTGAAGCAAAACCAGTTGAGAAGCACTGAGTTACAGACAGGAGCAGTATATGTTAACTGTTAATAATCATAGGACATTACTTCAAAAGCTCACACAGCTGATGTTATTTTTCATTTAGTAGTTAATTTATCATGTAAACTAACATGTTATAGTTACATGCTATTTTTGTCATGTTTATAATTGTTTTATTTATTCTATTTATTTTATTTTCAAAAAGGAGACTTTTTTTTACACTTCAATAAAATAAATGGTTTCAAGTTTCAATTATAATAAAGTGTTTGCTCAAAATAAATAAAATAACCCTTCTTTTTTCACTGATAATAGTAATTGTGTAATACCTTATACCTTAAACCATGATATTTTCTGAGACGGTTATCATACCGTGAAAATCTCATACATTTGCAACCCTAGGTCAAAAATGGCAAAAAAGAAACCACTTTCTCTAGAAACTCGTCAGTCAATCATTGTATTGAGGAATGAAGGCTATATAATGCTTGAAATTGCCAGAAAAATTAAGATTTCACACAAAGGTATACACTACAGTCTTCAAAGACAAAGGACAACTGGCTCTAACAAGGACAGAAAGAGATGCGGAAAGGCCCAGATGTACAACTAAACAAGAGGATAAGTACATCAGAGTCTCTAGTTTGAGAAATAGATGCCGCACATGTCCTCAGCTGACAGCTTCATTGAATTCTACCATTGTTATCAGTTAAATGTCCCTTTTGTGAATAAAAGTACCAATTTCTTTCTATAAGAGCAAAATCTGTACATTATTCCAAAATTTTGGCCACCAAACACACACACACACACACACACCACTAAAACCACCTGACTAAGATTGTGTAGGTCCCTCTCGTGCCACCAAAACAGCACCAACCGGCATCTCACAATAGCATTCTGAGATTCTGTACTTCTCACCACAATTGTACAGAGCGGTTATCTGAATTACTCTAGACTTTGTCAGTTTGATCAATTCTGGCCATTCTCTGTTGACCTCTCTCATCAACAAGGCATTTTTGTCCACAGATCTGCCGCTCACTGGATGTTTTTTGTTTTTGGTACCATCCAGAGTAAATTAAACAGAGTAAGTGTGTGAAAGTCCCAGGAGATCAGCAGTTACAGAAATACTCAAACCAGCCCGTCTGGCACCAACAATCATCCATGTGATTATCAAATCAGCCAATCGTGTGGCAGCAGTGCAGTGAATAAAATCATCAGATACAGGTCAGGAGCTTCAGTTAATGCTCACATCAACCATCAGAATGGGGAAAAAAATGTGATCTCAGTTATTTCGACTTTGGCATAACTGTTAGTGGCAGACAGGCTGGTTTGAGTATTTCTGTAACTGCTGATCTTCTGGGATTTACACACAAAATTCTCTAGACTTTACTCAGAATGGTGCCAAAAACAAAAAAACATCCAGTGAGCAGAAGTTCAGTAAACAGTCTACACTGCAAGGAGAAAGATTAGACATTATGAATGGAGAGACATGGATTTTCAGTCCTATAGAAAGAAACTGTTGATTTCTTGTGTTCCAAACGTGTGGATTAATAATTTTCACCAAACGAAAAATGTGGGGATTTCACACACAGTGAACATGGAATGGATACTTAAAATGTTGCAAAACACGTTAAGCTACGAAATTCATTAAGGTTTTTTTTTTCTCCCTGCTATTTTCTACACATTGGTAATAGCTGCTGCTAAGACACTTGGAAAAGAGTGAGGACAGTGCTAGGAGTGTGCTCGTTGTCTGCATGATCTTGTGCATGCACGCGACTTTGCCTTGGAGCTTCCAGTTTATTATGCATTTGCGCATCTTTGCGAGATAAATATACTCACGCTTGCTCCAAGGTTAGATGACTTTGTTCGCTCCATGTAATTTTTGTGATCTCTTGCTTATTGTTTGCTTGCACTAATGTTATAAATGTAGCACTGGCCTGATCAGGCAAGTAACAGTTCTACCAACTGGCCCGAATCTTTCGCACACTGGTCCCGGGCCATTATACCTCTATATTTTTCCTTGTATCTGGATAAACAATGCATGTATATATAATAATTATATATAGTTGTCTAAAAGGTCACGGAAGGCCACATCCACAACATGCATTCAGGAAAATATGTGTGATGCAGCAGTTTCCTTCAGAATCAAAGCACATGATTATCATGTTCAACTAAAAAGAGAGAAGCCTCTTTTTTGGGCAACAAGAAGTGGTGTAATTCCGAAAATTTACTGTCAAAAAACATTTGGACTTTGGTTTAAATAAAACAATTATCAGAACTAAATTAACTGGTTACCAAAATGTAAAAAATTATGTTTTCACTTTGGAAAAATTGAAAGGGACACTAGTTTTCAACACTGTATCACAGTCATTCAACTTACCTGATCTCCGAGAGCTGCCTGAATGAAGCTGAGGAGGATTTCATATGTTTCTCTGGTCTCTTTGGTCTTGGGCTTGTACACGATGCCCACCATCTCATCAATACCCTCAGATAGCAGTGTGAATCCTTTCATCTTGTTGATGTCGTGTCTGTCCTCGTCTCTCTTCTTCCTCCTGCATCGCACAAATGACAAAATTAATTGAAACCCTTGTTTTGTGTATATTTAAAGACCCGATGCACATTAATGAACCTTAAGAGTTTCAGATAAGTCTTACTTTGCTCTTCTCTCCTCCAGCATCTGAGGTTTCGTTCTCTGGCTTCTGTCTCCCATCTTAGTCCCCTCCAGTTTGCCAACCAGAGACAGCACCTCTCCGGTGGGCTCATCTCTGCGGGTGCGGTCAATCAGAGATCTGTCCGCTTGCAATACCAAGTTTGAGTTCTGTGAAAGAGACAATCATTCATAATAAATTCAATAGCAGTCTCTTAAAAACCTAATTTGCTCTAGACAATATTCATGAGTGTTTGCAACCCAAAAATGCAGCGCACACTGAAATTCTGCAACATGACTACTTGCATCCCAACTACCACAACTTTGATCTTAAAATCTTTTCACACTTGTGAAACGGTGTTTCAGTAATTTGCACATTTTCTATTATTTTTTAACGTCTCAAGAACATTTATAAATAAATAAGTGCATTATAAAGTTGAAGTCAGAAGTTTACAAACACCTTAGCCAAATACATTTCACAGTTCCTGACATTTAATCGTAGAAAACATTACCTGTCTTAGGTCAGTTTGGATCACTACTTTAAGAATGTGAAACGACAAAAAAAAAAAAATTGTAGAGAATTATTTATTTCAGCTTTTATTTCTTTCATCTCATTCTCAGTGGGTCAGAAGTTTACATACACTTTGTTAGTGTTTGGTAGCATTGCCTTTAAATTATTTAACTAGGGTCAAATGTTTTGGGTAGCCTTACAAAAGGTATAAAACAATAATTTGCTGGAATTTTGGCCCATTCCTCCAGACAGAACTGGTGTAACTGAGTCAGGTTTGTTGACCTCCTTGCTCGCACTTGCTTTTTCAGTTCTGCCCACAAATTTTCTATTGGACTGATGTCAGGGCTTTGTGAAGGCTCCTCCAATACCTTGACTTTGTTGTCCTTAAGCCATTTTGCCACAACTTTGGATGCATGCTTGGGCTCATTGTCCATTTGGAAGACCCATTTGCGACCGAACTTCCTGGCTGATGTCTTGAGATGTTGCTTCAATATATCCACATAATTTCTCTTCCTCATGATGCCATTTATTTGGTGAAGTGCACCAGTCCCTCCTGCAGCAAAGCAACCCCACAACATGATGCTGCCACCCCCATGCTTCACAGTTGTGATAGTGTTGGGATGGAAAGTTACATTTTTGTTTCATTAGACCAGAGGACATTTCTCCAAAAAGTAAGATCTTTGTCCCCATGTGCACTTGCAAACTGTCATGGCATTTTTATGGTGGTTTGGGAACAGTGGCTTCTTCCTTGCTGAGCAGCCTTTCAGGTTATGTTGATACAGGATTTGTTTTACTGAGGATATAGATACTTGTCTGCCTGTTTCCTCCAGCATCTTCACAATCTCCTTTGCGGTTGTTCTGGGATTGATTTCACTTTTTGCACCAAACTACATTCATCTCTTGGAGACAGAAAGCGTCTCCTTCCTGAGCGGTATGATGGCTGTGTGGTTCCATGGTGTTTATACTTGCAAACTATTGTCTGTACAGATGAACATGTTACCTTCAGGCATTTGGAAATTGCTACCAAATATGAATCAGACTTGTGGAGGTCCACAATTTTTTTTATGAGGTCTTGGCTGATTTATTTTGATTTTCCCATAATGTCAAGCAAAGAGGCACTGAGTTAGAAGATAGAGATTAAAATACATCCACAGGTACATCTCCAATTCAGCACACCTCTTTTCAGAAGCTATTTGGCTAATTTTCTTAAGGCTTGACATCATTTTCTAGAATTTTTCAAGCGGATTAAAAGGCACAGTTAACTTAGTGAATATAATCTTCTGACACACTGGAATTGAGATATAGTCAATTAAAAGTGAAACAATCTGGCTGTAAACAATTGTTGGAGCAATTACTAGTGTCATGCACAAAGTCCTAAACAACTTGCCAAAACTATAGTTTGCTGATTTTAAATGTGTGGAGTGGTTAGAAAAAAATGTTTTAATGACTTCAACTAATGACTAAGTGTATGCAATCTTCTGACTTCAATTGTGCGTGTATATTGTATGTTATGAGTTGTGAGTGTTATACTGAGGTGGAATGACAGAAAAGTTATTTGATTTGACTTTTGCTGAACTACTACTTACTACTATGCTGACCAAATTTGCTGTCTAGGAAGACAGCACACTACACAGTCAATACATTCAAGTACAATGTATAAACAAAAAAACCCCGGTTAGATGAATATGAGAATTAGCTTCGAAGCATTCAAATGAGAATATTTCACATTATTTAAGGCTCTTACCGCTTTGTATTCATACTGCAAGCTACGGGCAGTGACGTCCGCCATGACTTCTTATTGCTGTAAATGTGATCACAGGAGAAAATCTTCTTTATCAACCACCAGCACAAACAATGCTAGCTGAGAGACAGAAGGTTAAAATAAACTACACTCATGTGCCCTACCTGTGTAAAAGAAAGCTCAGAATGCACAGGTAGCGTGCACACAAAATTAATAACACACTTATTTTTTTTTTAGTTCAGTCAATTTCTCTATCCGCTAAAGTAAAACATACGTCTGAACCACGCACGACGCTTTCAAAACGTAATTTGTTGTTACTTCCGCTTCCGGCTATACTCACATAGCGTGTAAAAAATGCTGCCCTCTTCTGGATATGAATGACACACGTTAGAGGATTCAAATCATTTGCTTGTAGTCCAAAAACCCGGAAGAGAAGTCGTCATGGGCTCTCCCGGGATTTTACTATGGGATGTTTTGTTTTACTTATGAGTAAAGTAAGGTTTGTGGTACACATTACTTGACAAAACAAGTTTTTTTTTCGGTCTATAACAAACTACACACAGTCATACATAAAACGTGAATTTTGAAGCCGTGTTGAATTATATACTTAAAAAAGAAGGAACGGCGGCTTCAACAGTCACATTTGAGATATGACTCTGTGTAATTTATGCTGTAGAACAAAACGTCCACCAAGTGTCATCAAGTAGTGTGTAGTACCACAGAACTTATTTATTCATGTCCCATTATAATCATAGGAAAAACCAGAGGTAACACGTGGCGAATTCTCTTCTGGGGTTTTGGACAACAAGCTGAACATCTGTATTAGTTTATAATGTTTCCCAGTGTTGGTTGAAAAGGTATTAGACTATTTCAGGTACAGATACAGGTGAAATATCTTGACAATGTGCTAAAAAAAACTTATCTCCATTCTGAGAATTCTGTCCTGTCCACGACTCTTGTCCATTCTTGTAACAAAGAGAATGCATATTTGCCTGAATACCTTTGTTTGATTTGAGTTTATTTATTCCTTTGCAGAATTGCAATTTGTAAAGGGAATTGGCAACTTAATATATTTTTGAATGGAGTTTCTTTTGGAAAAGGATGATGCTATTAGAAGAAGCAGCAGAAAAATGTGTCAAGCTTTCTGGGAAAATTTTGGAGAATTTTGTTAATGGACAAAAAAAAAAAAAAGGTGGCATTTTGACAGTTCTTGAAACCTTCGGCCAATCTATCGAAATGTTAACAAAATCTTCAGCAGGGGGGCCTGGGTAGTTCAGCGAATATTGATGCTGACTACCACCCCTGGATTCGCAAATTCTAATCCAGGTTGTGCTGAGTGACTCCACCCAGGTCTCTCAAGCAACCAAATTGGCTCTGTTGCTAGGGAGGGTAGAGTCACATGGGGAAACCGCCTCGTGGTCACGATTAAGTGGTTCTCGCTCTCAATAGTGCGCCTGGTGAGTTTTGCTTGGATGGTGGATAGTAGCATGAGCCTCCACATGCTGTGAGTCTTTGCGGTGTCATGCACAACGAGCCACGTGATAAGATGTGTGGATTGACTGTCTCAGAAGCGAAGGCAACAGTGACTTGTCCTACGCCATTCAGAGTGAGGTGTAACCATGCCACCACAAGGACCTAGTAAGTAGTGGAAATTGGTCATTCCAAATTGGGGAGAATAGGGGATTAATAAAAAAAAATATATAGACCTATATACACACACATACACATCTTCAGCATTTCACATTTAGGAGATTGGTTAGAAGGGAGGTATTTCAGAGAAAGGTCATATACTTATATGAAATTTGTTGGAAGTCATATATATATATATATATATATATATACACACACACTCACCTAAAGGATTATTAGGAACACCTGTTCAATTTCTCATTAATGCAATTATCTAATCAACCAATCACATGGCAGTTGCTTCAATGCATTTAGGGGTGTGGTCCTGGTCAAGACAATCTCCTGAACTCCAAACTGAATGTCAGAATGGGAAAGAAAGGTGATTTAAGCAATTTTGAGCGTGGCATGGTTGTTGGTGCCAGACGGGCCGGTCTGAGTATTTCACAATCTGCTCAGTTACTGGGATTTTCACGCACAACCATTTCTAGGGTTTACAAAGAATGGTGTGAAAAGGGAAAAACATCCAGTATGCGGCAGTCCTGTGGGCGAAAATGCCTTGTTGATGCTAGAGGTCAGAGGAGAATGGGCCGACTGATTCAAGCTGATAGAAGAGCAACTTTGACTGAAATAACCACTCGTTACAACCGAGGTATGCAGCAAAGCATTTGTGAAGCCACAACACGCACAACCTTGAGGCGGATGGGCTACAACAGCAGAAGACCCCACCGGGTACCACTCATCTCCACTACAAATAGGAAAAAGAGGCTACAATTTGCAAGAGCTCACCAAAATTGGACAGTTGAAGACTGTAAAAATTTTGCCTGGTCTGATGAGTCTCGATTTCTGTTGAGACATTCAGATGGTAGAGTCAGAATTTGGTGTAAACAGAATGAGAACATGGATCCATCATGCCTTGTTACCACTGTGCAGGCTGGTGGTGGTGGTGTAATGGTGTGGGGGATGTTTTCTTGGCACACTTTAGGCCCCTTAGTGCCAATTGGGCATCGTTTAAATGCCACGGCCTACCTGAGCATTGTTTCTGACCATGTCCATCCCTTTATGGCCACCATGTACCCATCCTCTGATGGCTACTTCCAGCAGGATAATGCACCATGTCACAAAGCTTGAATCATTTCAAATTGGTTTCTTGAACATGACAATGACTTCACTGTACTAAAATGGCCCCCACAGTCACCAGATCTCAACCCAATAGAGCATCTTTGGGATGTGGTGGAACGGGAGCTTCATGCCCTGGATGTGCATCCCACAAATCTCCATCAACTGCATGATGCTATCCTATCAATATGGGCCAACATTTCTAAAGAATGCTTTCAGCACCTTGTTGAATCAATGCCACGTAGAATTAAGGCAGTTCTGAAGGCGAAAGGGGGTCAAACACAGTATTAGTATGGTGTTCCTAATAATCCTTTAGGTGAGTGTGTGTGTGTGTGTGTGTGTATATATATATATATATATAAAATATTATATATAATATTTTACCTGGAAACATCTACAATTCTTCGAGTGACTTCCAACGCAGTATGGAAAGTTTTTGGGCAATCCAAATATTATACATTTAAGAAAATAATAACATCTCCATGGAGTGAGAATTTCCTGAAATTTTTATAGATCCTTGAAATGTTCCTTTCACTGTGATTTCAAACAATTTGTTATACAATTCATAATAATTGATTTGATCATTATACTGTATATATATTTTAATAGATTTAAATTACAATAGTTCTCCAGCTGTGGACATGTACTGCTATTTTTTTTTACCAATTCTAACTGTTCAAATAAATAGTTAATGACAAGACCCGACCTTTAGCCCCCAAATGTGGAGTAGCTGTGCTGCTGCAGATTATAACAGCTTCCTCTTTTGGCCAAGATTGCCAAACAAACGAAAGCTAAACACTTTTTCTTTTTGCCAAAAAGAGCTTAACTTCAATTTGATCTGATCAAAATGTTCTTACAAATAACTGATTTCATTTAGAGGTGAAATAAAGCACACAGATATCAGCATACACATTATTTATTTTAAATGTCATGCAAGTATATATCCACAGTATAGTATATATTATAAATAAAAACATATGGCTCAGAGTATAAATTGTATAAATCATTTTTGTCTTAATGCCAATAGATGAAACTGAAAACCTAAAATATGTGATGCTCCAAATAAAAACTAAATAAACACTCATATTACATGTCTCACAGACTTTACATCAATATATATATATTTTTTTTTCAAAACTATTAAGCAACTTAAAATGAATAAAGATCACAGAGTAAGAAAACGCTGTGCAAACAGTCTGGGCTTTGATTTAATAAGTGCAGTACATATGATGGATAAAGGGGCATTCAATAGAAATCAAAGTGTCACCTTGTGGTCCAATTTTGCACAAAAATAGAAGTATTTACAGAGAGAGAGAAAGTTTTAACATAATATTTAGGTCAGAGGCAGTATAACATAATAGAAGAGTGCCATGATAGCAGCACTTATGAGACCAGAAATTGGCACAGTCACAAACCAAGCAATAAAGATATTCCGGAATAGATGCCAGTCAACAGCCTTCCTGGAGCGGAGCCAGCCAACTGACACCACTGATCCAACCTGTGCAAGTACATACAAACATAGAAGATCGTAAGCTTGCTAGGACCAATGAGATTTCACTATGGGTGGGTCTAACCAATGTGAAGCTTCAGAAAAATAAACCAAGTGACCAACAAAAATTTCCTGTTGCTTTTTTTATTCTATCATTAAGTGACCCACCTTGCAATGAGTTGTGCTGACGGGGAGTCCAACGTTGGAAGCAACAACCACAGTTATAGCAGAGGCGAGCTCAATGCTAAACCCACTGTGTGAGACACATGATGATTAGCCTAATCGCTATAAGCATCTTTACACATAACATAGAGCTACATCAATTAATGTTCTATACCATGATATTTTGTCATAATGCCAAAGCACTATTAAAGAGGAAATTACTGCTATGGTGATTGAGGGAATTTCTACAGAACTAGGTGTTATTAAACTGTTTGTTTACATTGTATGCCCACAGTGATAAGAGAGGGAATCTGGCCCTTAAGCCCCAAGAGAACAATGGTGATAAAACTGAACTACAACTGTATGATACCACAAATTAGTACTCTTATCAGTTTATTCACAGTGGAGGTATGAAACATCAGGGCCATAGTAGCTTGTTACCTGGAGGGTGTGATGGGAGTCAGGTCTTTGCCCATGGTTTGTATGACCCTGCGACCCCAAATCCAAAGCCCTGTACAGATACCCACTCCACCATACAGGAGCAACCAAATTGGTATAGACGCGGTGGGTGCTACAGAAGCACTTTCATAAATGAGCCAGAGGGCAATTAGAGGGCCAATCGCATTACTGTAAGAGAGGAATGAGGAATAAAGTCATCATTCTGAGAGATTAACACCAAGGGGGAAAGCATAACTGAAAATCTATACAATCAGGGCCAGAAGATAATTCACAATAAATCAAATTGCGATGTAACTTAAACTTATCCCAGCTTAATATGCAGAGACAACTATTAAGTAATCCATTATATATATATATATATATATATATATATATATATATATATATATATATATATATATATATATATATATATATATTACACACACACACACACACACATATATATATATAGCCTGCTATACATAACATGGTTATTGTATACTACTACACACATGAAAATTATTGATTTTAATTCTTTTAAACTGAAAAGAATTAGGCTAACACAAGCAAATAGGTAACATTTCACAATAAGGTTGTAATCATTAACAGTAGTTAGCAGTAAATAACAATGAACATTATTTTTCAGCACTTATTAATCTTGGTGAACGTTAAATTCAATGAATTTCATTATGGGTCATCATGAACTGACATAAACTAACAATTAACATTTGTACTTGTGTTTATTCATATTAGCCAAGATGTAAAAAGTTTGTAAAAAAAAAAAAATTATTGTTAGTTCACGTTACTAACTAAAAATAGGTACTTTATATAAAATAAAAATGGAACTAATAACTATCAAACAATTGCTAAAACTAAACTGACACGTGGAAAAAAAAATTGAAAATATGGTATTAAAATAAAAATGCATTTAAAAATGAAAAATATCATAACCTTTGTAGATAACTATAAACCAATCAAAACTAGAACCTCACTATGAAAAATTATTACAGCTTATTCCCAAAATTTCTGCACATTAAAATCTGTCTCATACCTGACATCATTCCCCCCATGAGCAAACGATCCAAAGCAGGCGGTGAGGATCTGCAGGAACTGGAAGAGTGTGGATACCTCTGGTTTGTCGATCTCAAGCTCATCCACCTCCTCTTCAACCAAGTCTCTTCTAACAGTCTCAACCTCAATCTCCACTTCCAGAGCTCCATCACCTGCACCAACTTCTCCATCAGCCACTGCAGAACAGTAACTGTTATAGCTGTTGTACCGTGAACGCCTATTCTCTCCATCCAATCCAGTCCGGCTTCCCTCACCCTCCTTCAGGGACCCATGTATTCCGTAGATGGCCATGGTGTATGATGTATAGCTGTTGTTGCGACGCATAGGTTTGTCTCCTGTTTCTCCCATGCATTCACCAACCTTGGCCAAATGAAGCTTGTGCAACAGATCCTTGTAGATTCCAGAATCTTTGTGTACAGTGTGGAATTGGCTCTGGCTCAGACTCAGGTCTGGGACAGGCATTCCAGCATTGCCGTTCAAAGCTACAATGTAAGACCAAAAATGTTTGATTAGAATGGGAGCAAGACTGTTCCTTTGTGATTTAATATGGCTCAGTCAAAAGAGAGATTATGTACAAATGTTCACCTAGGGCCATCTACTGCTAAGAGACCATCCTTATGGATTCCAATTATTTATGCTGTTTGACCACAGAGTCTCAAAGCTTCAACTACCCAATTGTCTAACATTGTATTTTAACTGTCACGGTACACGAAGCAGGAAGAAGGACCCAAGCGTAGGAATGAGTGAAAAATAAAAACTTAATTCAAACAACAGAAAACAAAACTCCCAGGGGAGGGGGAACCAAACCAAAACATAAAACTAGAAAAAAGACAAATAACTTGGACCAACCATGAACAGGAACAAGACTGGAACAAATACATTCTTAACAAAACAAATTGACAAACACAAGAGGAAAGAGGGCACAATATATAGAGAAACATATATGAGGGACAGGTGCAGACAATCAGCATGACAAGGACTAAACGTGGAAGTGTGGCAGGAGGAAACAAACAGGCAGGAAAGCAGAGTGTATAGCAGACAGAAAACACAACAGAGCCATGTGCTCAAACACAGGACAGACACAACCACATTCACAGATAACAGAAAGGAGAGGGCTGTCAGACTGAGGTTGTGAACGCACAAACAGACGCCTCCTGGTGTCCAAACTAGACAGACCAGACTGAGGAACAGATGACAGACCAGGGAGGGTGGGTGGGGGAGACCAGGGGGATGGTCTGGGCCAGTCTGTAGGTGGACCAGTAGGCCATGGTGGAGCAGAAGAAGGGTTCGGAGGCCTAGATGGACTGTGAGGCCAAGGCAGAGCCGGAGAAGAACCTAGGGGTCTGGATGGACCGGGAGGCCAGGGAACTAGAGGGTAACCCGGAGACAAAGGCAAAGTCCGAGCCCCTCACAGGGCTGAGCAGAACAGTCTGTAGTCATAGGGGACAGGACTGGGTCAGACTGGTCGATGACCACTGGGAACAGGACTGGGTCAGACTAGTCAATGACTGACGGGGACAGGACTGGGTCAGACTGGTTGATGACCACTGGGGACAGGACTGAGAGAGTGGCTCCTACTGGGGACTGAACAGACCGAGCAACAGACTGGTAGCCGGTGTCTGACTGGTACTGGTTACTGGGCTGAGCAACAGACTGGTAGCTGGTGTCTGGCAGGTGCTGTTTACTGGACTGAGCAACAGACTGGTAGCTGGTGTCTGGCAGGTGCTGTTACTGTGCTGAGCAACAGACTGGTAGCTGGTGTCTGATGGGTGCTTGCTACTGGGCAGAGCAACAGACTGGTGGCTGGTGTCTGAAGGATGCTGGTTACTGGGCTGAGCAACAAGCTGGTCGATGGCCATAGGGAACAGGACAGGCTCGTCGACCCTCATTCCAGCTGGGTCCAATCTTGGTCACTTCCTCCTGTCATGGTACGCTTAGCAGGAAGAAGTACCCAAGTGCAGGAATAAGTGACAACAGAAAACAAACTGGCAACACAACACTCTCACAGGGGAGAGAAAACAAACCAAAACGTAAACAAGAATAAAAAAAAATAACTTGGAACGACTATGAACAGGAACTAGAACAAATTAACTTGTTAACAAAACGAATTGACAAACACAAGAGGAAAGAGGGCACAATATATAGACAATCAACATGACAAGGACTAAACCAAGGAGGTGTGGCAGGAGGTAACAAGCAGGCAGGGAAAGTAGAGCGCATGGTAACAGAAAACACAACAGAGCCATGTGCTCAACCACAAGACAGACACAACCACATTCACAGATAACAGAAAGGAGAGGGCTGTCAGACCGAGGTCCTGACATTTAACCACATTCTTAAAGCTACAAGGGTTAAATTTCTATTTCACTAGTGGCATCACTTTCAAACAGGTTTTGCGAATATTTCCCCCATCTTCCATTAGTTGGAAAAACTGTAGTCCACCCCAACTAACAGCATTGGTTGAGCCAATGCTGCTGTGTCAGCCTGTTCAAATAAACAGCTCTTTTGAAAGTGCCACATTGTTTATGGTACATTATATTGGGAAAGGAGAAAGTATCATAACATAAAAAAATTACACACTACAACTATTTCAAGGTAAATCATATGAAGTGGCTGACCATTTGTGCAATCCAGGTCTTTGGTGTCAAAATCTTTGTTGTCCAGATCAGTTTCAGACGAGCCACCAATGTTAAATGCCACCTTGTTGTTGTCAGCAGGGGGTGTCTGTGGAACAGGAGAGTAGCTTTGGGGTGTTCTGGGATGGTCCACAGGGCCACATGAGGATGGCTTCTTCTCAATCATTTGTGTCCCACTTGAGTTGGCCAAACTCTCACCTAAAAAGGTAGAAATAATTACATGAAAAAAATGCCTACCTCTGCACTATTCAAAGTCAATTAAACAGTTTATCAGAAACATTTACAAAGATACTTTATTACATCACGTTTGTATGCACTGAATAGTTCTTAAAGCATTCCACAAATCCACATATAATAAATTAATTCATAATGAAAACTGTAACTAAATGGAGATGAATTCCATCTAATATTATATCAATATTTACGTTTAATCTTCTTCTTTAATTTTGGACACACAATGAACCAGACCACTCCAGCAGTAATTAGGGCACAACCAAGTGAGATCAGTAGAGTGCCCCACCATGGTACCCGGTCAAATCCCAACACTGTAGAAGACACAAAAGAAGAAACAGAGGAAACTTCAGAAACTTTGAAGAAACTTAAAACTTTCAGAGTTAATAGCAACCATTCCTCCTGAAAAGTTTTTGTGATTATCTAAATTAGCAACTTAGCATTATCTTAACTTCTAATGTTGTAATGAAATACAAATAACCTTTCTTAAGGGGCTCAACGAGTATTGAATGTCTACAACCCTGATTATGTGCATGAGACTGTAGATAACCAGGAAGGGGGCGGTGCTTTGCTTAACTGATTAGTGTACAGAGACTTTAGTACAAGTGTTAGCTCACAGCGGCTTGTTTTATCTTCAGTACATCATGATCCCCTTGAAGTTTGCTTAAAAAGTACAGGTTGTTGAAAGTGGGCCAAAATCCAATTTCAAAATGTCATGCTAACTTTAACAAGAAACTTTACTCATGCATTTGGACATTAGCATGTGTTTGGAATATTAAGTGGCCTAATCAACTAATGAATTATGAATTAATTATAAAAGAGCATGGGAAGGGAAGACGTTTCTTTAGAATATATATGCTGATACAAGTTGTGAAATAACATGCAGATGTTGCTTTTAATAAATTAATAATTTTCATAGGTCTACTTCATCTTAAATGTGAGTGCATGAGTGTCTCTGTGTTTGTAAATGTAAAAGTTGAATATTAATGAGTTAATAATGAAAAAAAGGGAAAAGGTATGCATGTTTGTGATCACTTAGCATGCTGTATACAGTGTGTGTGTGTGTGTTCATATCATGTGGTCGCTAAACTTTGGCTGTGTTGACACACTGGCCTGCAGAATTTTGTAAATGACCCAGGCCAGCTGACCTTCCCCTGCAAGGTGACAGAGCAGAAATGATATCTCTAACAACACCAGATCAAGTTCGGGTCAAGAAAGTTCAATATGGATGTCAGCAACAGATGTGGAGGTACTTGCCCACTAAAATCATCCCTGCCATATCCCCTTTATTCCCTTATAACACCTTGCTTAAACATCCAAACAATAAGTTCTCCTTAACCCAAATAAAAAAGGGGTTTAAAACCGTGTGCTATGTGAAAGAGCGATTTTCGTGCCGGAGCAAAGCACCTGAGAAAAAGTTAACTGCGCCAAGACATTTCAATACAACGTCTGTTTTCAGTGCAAATTCTAAATTATGTTTCTACATTTGCAGTTTGGAGATTTTAACAGCAGGTTGTAATGCAGTTACAGTGGAACATCAAACTAAATCCATGACAATCATTGTTGTGGCCATTTTATGAAACACATTTTTTTTTTAATTTGTGTTAAATGATCCATAGTTCATGTTTTTTTTTCAGTTATCATTATTATTATTATGTTTATATATGTACAATTTTATTTATGATTAATTTGTATCTGTATTACCTGTTGCCGCAGAGTGATTTCTAAGTCTCTGCACAAGAGACCAGTGGAAGTTGGAGAGGGTAAAATGTTTGGATTTGGTATAATTTATTTATTTTTTTCTCCACTTCATTGGTTTGAATATATTTTTGTATTGCTTGAAGTGTAATTAGAATTTAGAAATATCTTTGGTTTAATTTTTTCATGTTTTAATACATTTCATTTTTCAAAATCAAAATCGACTGGTAGAATTGAAGTGGATCACTGTTCTCATTCTCTGTAATTTAACAGAGCCTACATCGATATCCTGAACCACATTTTCCAAGCTTTTAAAAGGAGCGTGTAACATTGAAAAAGGACGCAGTTAATGCACAAAATAATGTACGTCCATAATTCTATTCTTCTAATTCATTGCAGTCCATTTTCACTACCAAATGCTGTCTTTGTTTGTGTCGCTGGTGCTTGAGGGAATGGGCTCTATAATAAAACTCAGATTTTGAAATTACCGGAGAAGAACCTCCGAATGAAATTGCACTTGACCCAGCCCATTAGCACCATGCGGGCACGATTTCGCCAATACCACTTGCCCCTAGACTTAGCTCATGCTTGCACGAAAATAACAAACTTCATGGCAATGCCCATTGACTTTGAGCTTACTGTTTTTAAAATAAGGCCTTGTATGTTTGTGTTTGTTTGTGTGTGTACAAAATGAAGGTAAAATTCACAGCTTACTTGGTGCTCCAGTAAACATGATGGAGAACAGATTGATTCCCATGGTAACAGCATAGAAAGCTGGCAATGCTCTTAAACCATTGGGCACTGGATCATCCTAAAACACATTGCTGTTATCATATGGCAATGTGAACTTTTTGTTTCTTTATTGATAGTAAGAGATTGTGAAGTAACAATAAAGACACTGGTACATTTCGCAACAGGCCAGGTCTTATTTTCTCTTTACCTTATTCAAAATGTACTTGCGCACAAAGTAGAAGAGAAGGGCAGACATGATGCCAGACAGAAGAGGAGAAAGAAACCAAGAGGCAACTGAAACAGATGTAAGAACTCATTAATAGATGGCACAAATATGCATCATGTTGTTACAGTTCAATTCTCTGTCTAGGAGAGACATCAATGAGACATCCAGACAGTGAAATTATCTTCAAGAATCAACAAACACCCATAAAGTCACTAGGGATATTAGTATGCATGTGACCATGTTTCCTGTCTGTAGTCCAAAATGTAATTTTCCCTAAATAGATCTCATTTGGGTCATGTGAAAAGATCAATAAAACTAAGAGAACGGCACTAAATCATGTCAGGGTGGCCTAAATGCTTACTATTTTCAGGGTCACAAATTCTAGCCGGATATGTGAGAAAAATAATCTTTCCACAGCAGCTAAATCATTCTTCAGTAAAAAAATAAATGTTTGTCTTAATAAATGCATGTTTGTGCAAATTCTCAGAACATCCAAACAGTTTCACCTACCAATACGGAGCAATTCCAGCCATTTGACCCCCTGATGACCCCTTGCAACCATGGAAAAGCCGATTGTGGAGCCTACAATGCAATGTGTTCCAGAGATGGGGAGTTTCAAAAATGAAGCTAGGAGCTGCCACACAGCAGATCCTGTAACAGGAGAAAACAAACATATGCCTCTGTTATAAGAAACACAAGTTGCAACAACATGATAAAGTTCCACCTACGTGACAAGTTTGCAGATTGGTGGGTTCAGCTGAATTATATTCTTTTTTTTTTATTGAGTGGTGGGTGTTAATATGTATTGGCTATGAGTGAATGAAGGGAAACTAGAGAACATGGTATTTGAACTGTGCATGGTAAAAGCAGTCTTCAGCAATTTTACAAATACACTTTAATCAACCAAGAACATCCATATACTCACCAAACATGGCGCTAATGGAGCCAGCCATCAGCACAGCCTCTGAGCCATTGTACATATGAACATCAATGATGCCTGAACGGATGGTCTCGCTGACCTTGGCCCCCAAAAGAATGGCACCCACTGTCTCAAAGATGGTGGCCAAGACGCAGGCCTGGCGCAGGGTCACCACCCCAGAGCCCACGGCTGTACCAAAGGAGTTGGCGACATCATTGGCACCCACAGAAAACGCCAGGATAAAAGCGATGATGAAGCCCAGTATCAGCAGCCAGAGATAACCAGACATGTCTGTCTGTGTAGCCGCCGTTAGCATGGTAACAGTTGCAAGGGATGCTAGTGTAGTGGATTCCATTGCTGTTACTTTATTGTAAATGCTTTGCTCTCGTTTTAAGACCAGCCTATTGAGAATCAAACTATTTGAACATGGTTAATGAGGTATCGGTTTTTAATAAATAAATAAATATCAAGAAATTCCCCCTTTTAAATACAGGAGATGAGTAAAAAAATGTAATACTCTACACCCTGTTTCTGTCTATTTCAAGCTGTAATTTGATGTGAATGGAAGTACCAGAATGGCAACTGTTAGCTACATATACTAATCTCAGTAAGGGCTTTGCTTTGGCCGTGGTTGGCTACTGAGACAGAGACATCCATTGTGAACTAGATCTTTGTAGAGATCGATGGTGCATCCTGATAAGAGAAGAGCCATATTGATGAATTAAAGACTTGAAGCAGTTACTTTAAAAAGCACACAACAGAAACACACTATTAAATGAAACCATACTGCTTTTAAATGCCTTGATTTAGTATTTTTAGGAAAAGGGAGAAAATGGATGAATTAGAGACTTGAAGCACTGACTTTAAAAAGCACACAACAGAAACACACTATTAAATGAAACCATACTGCTTTTAAATGCCTCGATTTAGTATTTTTAGAAAAAGGCAGAAAAACAGTCTGATTTTGGGTTCAAAATAGTCAGTCTATAAAACCTTAAAGGCATAATTCACGCAGAAATTAAAATTCTCTCATCATTTACTTCCTTTCATGCCATCCCAGATGTGTGACTTTCTTCTGCTGAACACAAAGAGTTTTAGAAGAATATATCAGCTCTGTATGTCCATACAATGTAAGTGAAAGGTGATCAGTCCTTTGAAGCTCCAAAAATCACATCAAGGCAGCATAAAAGTAATCTATAAAACTCCAGTGGTTTAATCCATGTCTTCAGAATTGAGATGATAGGTGTGGGTCAGAAAATGATAAATATTTAAGTGATCTTTTACTATGAATTTGCAGAGCTGAGAGCTGACAAAATCTTTGTTTGTGTTCAGTAGAAAAAAGAATGCCATACACATCTGGAACGGCATGAGGGTGAGTAAATAAGAGAATTTTCATTTTTCATTTGGGGGAAAACAGTGGTAATACAATAACACTGATGATGGCTACATGTAAAACATTTCAAATACAATAGTTAACAAAAATGTCATCAAATCACATCTCACAAAGAACACCTTAAGAGTTTATGTAATACATTAAACACAGAGCCATTTTTCTACTGCGGCTGGATTGGTAATGCATTAAAGACAATGTGGTGCAATATAAGTAGCGGTGTTTGGTTAATAACATATTTATTTATTTGCATAGCCTATTATGTATCCATATATTTATTTTCCCTTTAAACCTTTTTGTTGGGGAAATTAAGCTCTTCTGTGTGCCAGACTGCTTGTATAAGTAGACAAGGAATTTCCCAAAGTGCCATATTAATTAGGGAAAAAAATCGGCTTAATAATGCTTCATTAAGCATATAATTTGATTTCGAGGCTGCAAATCCTTTTAATTAATCGCTGACAATTTTGTAACGACTAAGTAGCTTTACACATCAGATGATCGAGAGCGACTGAGAAGATGAAAACGTAGGCTATAAACACAAATGAAGCACAGGTGCCCCATGAACAGTGTCAGATGGGGGTGAGTAGCTCCAGCAGAAACAAATAACTGAATACAATTGTCTAGTTTCCCAAATATTTTAAAGAACTAAGTAGCTTACTCTGCTTTCATCTTTGCCTTGGAGCTCAATAAAATAAACAGTTTTGAAGAACTCTCAGATTTATGGGCCGATCGCAGCGAATGCGTTTTGTGTGTCACTTTGCGCTCTTTTGACCGCCTTTATGTAAACATGCGTTCACGCGGCGCATGAATGTTTTCACCGTCTCGCGCACCTAGTCTTTATCCGCCGTCTCAAGTAAAAAACTAAGCGCGTCTCCGCGTTCTGTTTAATGCGTCTAGTTCTTTTGGTCCGGTCAGTGCGTCCAGTCTGAACAGCCCCGTTGAAGTAGTTGAACAGAAAACTCACCAAATGCGGTTTCTTGAATGACTTCTTGGTTGGCTGTGTTGTCAAAAAAATTGAACGATAAATAAAAGTACGTAGACTCTGGATCACTTTCTGAGAACTAGACACACAAAGTTCCCTGTAAATATGACCCTGATAACTTTCATAGCTTTTTTTCCCCCTTATAACTAAACGAGTCAACTAATTGTAGCACTCTCGTGTCTGTTATATATTATTACTAGAGAAGGAGGGGAGAGTGAACCACGCCTCCAAAGCGGGTCATGAGATCATGGGTTGTGTGAAAGGCAAAGACTTTTAATGTTTAACTTTTTTTTGTTGTTGCACGAAATAACCAATTACACATACATTGCTTTAAACGTGTGTACTCGTGTAGACAACATGTCCCTCGTTGTGCTAGAATACTCTATGAAACGTGACCACATACTCAGATAAAATATTACAGTAATGGGCTGTGAAAAAATATTACATAACATTATATTTTAAAAGAGCGCATTTACAGACCCCTCTGCGCGTGCTGTGACGCCCCACGTGGTGCCACGACTAGAAGTACAAGTAGCTTAACCTAACATTCATTTAAAAAAATCATCTAAACCATTTTTATTTCTTTTTTTTTAATACCATAATTGTAAAATGTATTAAATTCAGAAAATAAACAAGAATAACAAGTTTGTTTTAGACCAATATTTTCTCATTTGGTTACAACGCCAGGCCCCCTGGGTAAAGGGCAATTTTGTTTTTTTTCCACCCAAAACACTAAACAGCAACAACAACAGTGTTTGCCTAAGTTGAAAAATGATGCCCTATAGCTATTGTCCCTTATCTGATATCACTTTAACCCCCCTGAGGGCTTTTTATCCCTTAAGTGTAAAACAATTTTAATCAAAATTACATCTGTTATGTTGCTCCATCAATATTCAATTAAAATAATGTATGTATTTTCCCAATCTTGATACACTTTGTGACCAGAATAAAATAAAAATAAATAAAAAAAAAACTTAAGGTGTGCCTTTAACCCCATTGTCCTTTAATATTCTATAAATCGCTTGTAAAAAAAAATCATCAGATAATTAAAAAAAAGGCTTTAAACCCAGATCAGAATGAATCTTTACACATAAACATCAATTTTGTGATTACACACACTGTCACTAATGAACACATCTTTTTCCATGTATCAGCCACTAATGAAAACACATTTTGAAATGTATCTCAGACAGAGACATGTGGCAGTCAGCAACTTTGCCAGAACTGAAAGGCTACGATGGACACAAGACTGCTGACATCTTCCTTCATGTAATATTTCACCTTTTTAAAGTGATGGACACTATGTATGAGATGGAAAATGCCTTCTCAGCTCAAATATGGAAAGAGACGGATATTTTTGGATCAAACTTTGAACCCCGTTTGGGAAGACCGGAAGGGGGCTGGACTGAGGGGCTATCAGCAAATAATGTCATGGAGTTCACTTCTGCCTGGGCTTCTTACAGATATATCTTCATTCAATTAGGCTACTTAATTTTGGCTATTGTCTCTGTTGAAATAAAATGTAAAAGTGACAAACCAAGCAAATACATAAATCAGGATGAAACACTTACAGGCTTAAAAAGCAGGCAGATGTATTAATATATTAGAGGTTAGCACTGTTGCCTCACAACAAGAAGGTCCTGGGTTCGAGTCCAGGCTCAACTAGGCCTCAAATAGGGCTTTTCTGTGTCTCCCCGTGTTTGCGTGGTGGTGCTCCTGTTCCCCCACAAGTCCAAAAAACATGCAGGTTAAGTGAATTGGAGACTCTAAATTTCCCCCGTATGTGTGTGAGTGAGAGTCCCCCAGCCACTGGGGGTTGCGTCAGGAACTTGTGCCAAATCAAATATATATATATATGTGGACTATCACAAAGCGGACCCTGCACCTACACGGGACAAACACTAGGAAAGAGAATATTAGTTAATGTATTAGGTATCATGAACTAACAATGAATAGTATCATATATTAATTTTGTTAATGTTAGTTAATAAAAGTTCATGTTAGTTCATAGTGCATTAACTAATATAAAACTTATTGGAATAGTGACCCTGAGTGCATGATCTCTGCTGTTTTCAATAGTCTTAAAAGGGTTAGTTCACCCAAATTCTGTCAGCGATTTTGTATCGTTCTCATGTGATCTAGCAATACACCTGGTAATCCTTATATCAAGCAAGATATTTACTTATGGATATAAGCATTGTGGTTTATCTTACACTTAGTACATGCTAGTTCAAACACGGGGGAGTGTGGAAATTTCCCGACTTTTTGTATCTGCACAAACCCTGACCTCATCCGAAACCACAGGCAGCTCCATGTGAAAGACTGAGAGTGCTGGATTATGGCCAGACCAAAATTAAATTAGCCTGTTGTTGTATTTGTGTGAAATGGCAGGTCTGAAACCTTCCCCATAATGCATTTATGCAATTTAGCAGATGTTACTTAACGTGATTAGTCATGTCAAAATCAGCCATAACATTTTAAATGACCTAAATTACTCCTACGAATAGCTAATCTGAACTGTGGCTGCTCACTTCTGTTCGAGAAAATACAGTAGAATGAGAAAAGATTTTCATCCTCTCAGGAGCACACAGTGGTAGCTCTGTTTTCCCCAAAACCACATGCTTAAACCTGTATTTAAACTTGACGTGTAGAAAAACAGGAAAGGAATCTTCAGACTAAATAGTTTGGTTTTGCAGCGAGTCTCACCCACATGTGTCTGCAGGCTGCTCAGTGGCTCCACTAATAGGTTAGCAAACTTACGCAGGGGAGCAAGACTCTAAAATAAGCTGTTTTGGATGACAAAGTCTTAACTACACTATATAAATCACAAGATGGTATATTTTCTTGCTCAAAAAAATAGCTATATAGGTCACTGGATGAAATCACCCCCACTGTGATTGTAAATAAATATGTGACAAATAGTGATGGATTGCACAAATTGTGATGGATTCACAATAGTCAAGTCAAGTCAAGTCAAGTCAATTTTATTTGTATAGCGCCTTTCACAACACACATCGTTTCAAAGCAGCTTTACAGAAGTTCAGCATTAACAGACGATAAAAATGTAATGTCTATAAAGTCGATAAATCATCATCCTTGTGCAGGGCTCCAAACTATACACAACAACCTACACTGTAAACGGTGAAAATGTAAAGGTCTTACCTTAAAGGAATATTCCGGGTTCAATACAAGTTAAGCTCAATCGACAGCATTTGTGGCATAATATTGAATACTACAAAAAAATGTTTTGACTTGTCTCTGCTTTTCTTTAAAAAATGGGTTTACAATGAGGCACTTACAATGGAAGTGAATGGGGGCCAACCTGTAAACGTTAAAATATTCTCTGTTTCAAAAGTATAGGCACAACACATAAACAACATGCATGCAAACATGATTTTAGTTTGATAAAATCACTTACTAACATTTCTGTGTAAATTAATATCCAATTTTACAACTTAGTTGCCATAATGACGTAATGTCAACAAACCCTGAAATTACTTTAAAAAGGATGATTTAAAAAACGGTACAACTCAAATAATACATGTGTTTTAACAGAATAATTAAGGTAGGTGCTTTTATAAAATTAAAAGCTTCACATTTCTGCCTTTAAACCCTCCAAACATTGGCCCCATTCACTTCCATTGTAAGTGCCTCACTGTAACTTACATTTTTGCTTCTTTTTTAAGAAAAGAGAAAATTAGGAATACATTTTTGTGGTTATCAACATTATACCACAAGTAATTTCGGTTGAGGTTTACTTGTATTGTACCCAGTAATATTAAATATTAATTTAAGGATGTATTTCTACCTGATGTGACCCTTAAAAATGACTTTAGTTGATGTAACCTAATCAGGTTGAGTCAGTCATTTTAAATCCTTTTTTTTTTTTAAACTTTTGAATATTTGTTTAAAAAATAAATAAAAAGGTAATTCAATGTTATCACATGAAGCACATAAACATTTTTCAATATAGAAACCAGCAACATACTAAATCAGTCCATTTGCATACAAAAATTACCTCAAACATTATCTCAATACGCCAGCATCAATGATAAGCCAGTTTCTAACAGCTGTGTAGTGGATGCATTGTATATGTGTGTGGGCAAAGGAAAAACAGAACAATGAAAGAGGGAACTTAAGGACAATACAATATGGGACGATTAAAACATTGTCTGAAAGCAAAAAAACGGTTCAATGGGATTTCACCCAAACATTTTAATTTAAAATGTCCTCACCCCCATTAAAAATGTGAAAGTGAAAGTGGAGATTGATAGAACAAAATTACCTAAATATTGATCTGTTTCTCACCCACACTTATCATATCACTTCTGAAGACATGGATTAAACCACTTTGGATGGATTACTTTTATGCTGCATTTATGTGCTTTATGGAGCTTCAAAGGTCTGGTCACCATTCACTTACATTGTATGGACCAACAAAGCTGAGATATTCTACTAAAACTCTTTGTTTGTGTTCTGCTGAAGAAAGAAAGTCCCACACATCTGATATGGCATGAGGGTGAGTTAATGATGAGAGAATTTTCCTTTTTGAGTGAACTATCCCTTTTAAGAGTTTACATATCCCTTGATATAACTGTTTTTAACCTTATTTCAAAAACCACTCATGACTTCTGTTTAAATACCATAGTCCATGTCTGCAAGTCTTATACAAATTATAGACTGAAAAGTTTAATTCTATGATTTTAAATTCCTGAATAACATTTAAATAATGCAGTTTATATTAATACAATTTCCTTTAAAACTATGAAAATGAATAAAACATAAAATATTATTAATGCCAATATTTTACCATTAAAAGACATTTCCATTCAACACATTGCCAACACCTATATTGCTCTGCATTCCTTTTTGACCTTTAATAATCTTAATTATGCCTCAATATTTAATGTGATTTAATATCAATCATCTCAATAGATCACTTTATGCCCTGTGGGACCAGACAGATTCACATTACTTGTCTAATGCTGATACTTATTGTACTATGCCTCTTTATTACTATTTTCTATGCGCTAAAAATGCAAAATGCAAAGAAATAAGGCTGTTGTACAGATGATCTGAATATGACTCATGAAGCCTGATTATTTGCACAATGCAATGGCCCAAAATGGCATTGATACATTGTCTAAAGAAATCACCACTCCCTAAATAACCGCCAATTACATGCAATTTTACAAAGCCTGTTAATTATATAAGCAAAGTGCACAATGGATAGCTAAAAATGAACCGAAAATGTTAAATATCTCATGAAAGAGTAAATATAAGATTATTTTGAAATACTTACCGTCTCTACTGAAAACATCACTTAAATGAAATAACAGATAATGATATTTGAATAGCTTTGGAAAGTCATAAACAGTGAGCACAGAAAAGAGACAAGTTAAAACAGCACTCTGAACTGTATACTCCACAGTCTGCCTAAATTCATCTTTGATTTTTAGTGTAATGATGTGCGACACAATCCCATGCTAGGTTTCATGTATTCATTTGTTTTCTGTTCTTGTTGAATGATGTTCATTTAGGCCTAATTGATAGTTTTGATTTCACAGTGACAACTGACATCACATTTTCGATTTTGCCCACCCAAATCCAGAGTAATAAAGTAAAATTAAGAAATTCTGTATCTGGGAAAAATGATTGCCAAGACTTTATTTCCTCAACATGACAATATCAGTACTACAGCAGACAGATTTTGTCCTGCACATAAACACATCTATTTTAAAAATAGTTTACATGGGTTCATCATAAGCCAGGAACAAGTTAATGCTTGCCTGAGGCAAAGCAACCCCATTCCCTAGAGTCGCAACTCATGCCAGCATTTCTCATCCTTTCAGAAACAATCTCAAACACAGACTCTTGACCCATCAAAGTACACAAGCAATTACAGTCAGTCGTGTTAGATAGCAAGTTTCCCTTCATTAGTTATTCTCAAATAATTTGCTCAGCATGTTCATTTCAGTTCATTTAATATTTATTGCTGAACAATGTATTAGTGATTGCATCTAGAGTAAAAAATACTGCTCGGAGAGACCATAATCTTTCCTATATAATAAAACGATATTCTTGCAATTTTAAAACATTTCTTGATCTTTCACACAGTACGGCATATAACAAAGGTTACTGTCACAAATGATCATACCAACCAACCACCAACTGTTGTGAGCTGTTTAATTCAGTGCTTTGCTCTGGTTTTAGAAGGTGTGGAAAAGGCAGATGACGGTTTATGAATTAAATTATTAGTCATCATTGATATAAAATTCAGTGTTAAAGACATTTACGGCTACCAATTTTAATTAGGCTATTTTGAATTAGTTTGAAACTGTAGATGATTTTTTTTAAAAGCGACTTAGAGTAGATTTACCACAGGTACAGTAAATCTGGAGCAACCAGGGGCAAATGACTTGTTTGGATCGTTTCTGGTTTGGTTTAAACCCACAACTTTTTGGTTACTAGATCGGATCTTTAACCAATACGCCATGCATCTCCTATGATCACAATCAAATAAAAATTTAATTCCCAACATAAAATCTTTGTCTAGTTTACCACAATTGGAAGCCTTTGGTTATCAGCTTCTCATTCTGTTTATGAAACACAAAGCAACTCAAACAATGGCCACTAGATGCCAGTAAAACACAAAGTCAGCATTCATTATTTTATTTCTGACGACTCACTATTAACGGAGATGCTGTGTGTGTGTGTGTGTGTGTGTGTGTGTGTGTGAGAGAGAGAGAGAGAGAGAGAGAGTGTGTGTGGTTTTAATATCATTATGTCTACACCATCAGTAAGGATAGTAAAACCTGAAATTCCTAAAATTGTGGGGAACAGTCAACGGTGCCATGAAGAAACATATAAAGAAAAGAAACATATAAATAACTTTAAATAGACATAAATAGACACAGTTTTACATAGTCCAAAAAGAAGGAAAGAAAAATGGAGAGAGAAAAACATCTTCATCATATAATGTAATTATTTATTATTCACACCTAATTTAAAGAAAAAGAATTCAGTTGATGTTTAAGTACATTCTGGTTTCAGGATATTTCTCTCTGTTATTTTTCCATCTCTGAATTTGAGTGGCCTTTAATTGGAGCCATTTCTTTGTAATCTTCTGCAAATTAGTCACAGTCACCATGCTAAGTCATAAATAGGTCTAAACATACATTATGGGTCTTGTTTCTTCTATTTTGTAAGTTATGGCAGTTGAACCCCATGTATGCATAGTCTCAGGCAGTTTGTTTCCAGGCCATGACATGATTTACAAAATAACTAACAGCATAGTGATTATTTCCTTGGTAAAAAATACTAAACTGTAACTGTTAAACCTGAGGCAACATGCAAATAACCTCATACTCAAAAGTGGTTCACAAGGAACCTGCAGACTATCAATACATCTCTTCTATTTTTTTCCTTCATCTGTGGCTCATTTATCCAGCCCTTCCCTCCCTCCATTCCCTCACCAAACAGGATTGGTAGGATCTCTCAAAGCAATTTTCTCAGAAGAGAGGAATGCATGTGTGTGTATGTGTGCAGCAGGTTTTGTGAGTGTTTATGTGTGACCCAACAGACTTGCTGTGGCCTGCATGGTACACTTTTCCATTTCCGTGCAGCTGCCACCCCCCAAATCTATGACTTCAGCTTTTGCTTGCGCTGCCCTTATTAAAGGGATAGTTCACCCAAAAATGTTAATTCTTTAAACATTTTATCACCTTTATGTTGTTCCAAACCTGTCTTTCTTCTGTGGAACACCAAAGAGGTTTAGCAGAATGCTGCTTTCTTCCAAAAAATGTATATAGATATTTACCAAAAAAGCATAATTGAAATAGTCCATACAACTTGTGCACTGCTGTATACTGTATTCTTCTGATGCCAAATGATAGATTTGTGTGTGGAACAGAGTAAAATATAGTTGTTAGTCACTGAAAAGCTTGCTTGACAATCATGGTCCATTCACTTGCACGGTATAAAATATGGAGCAACAAGAAGGTGAATTAATAATGAAGAATTGTTATTTTAGGGAGAACTAGGGTGCTTTGGGGAAAGGAAAGGGGTGATAAAAATAATAATAAAAATATAGACCCAGAGAATGTCATCTTAGCAAATTACTAGTGTACCAGAGTGTTCTAGTGTCCTCTGCCTATGTGAATTAATCACACATGATGCTTGGCCTCCTTGGCAACAGACAAGCATAAGGAACTGGGAGAAGAGGTTCAGACAATTGATGTGTCATCAATGGAACAGACAGTGCTGGTGCTGATTTACCTGTCTGTCAGACCTGTGAAGGTGGGAATGTAAAGGTTTGGTTGAATATTTAACTGAACTGTAATCCTACGGATGTGAGTCAGAAGCATGAAGTCTAATTACTGGAAACACAAATTGAGTGCTACACAAGCATAAAGGTAGAGTCTGCACCAATCAGAAACTTTTGAGTAAGATTCTAGAGCAAATAACTTTCCTAAAAATTGATGGCAACATGTGTTGGCAACAGGACTAAATTGTGGCATTTTAAACAATACCAAGCTATAGAAAGTCATATATATATTTTTGTTTAAATCTAATTGTATATTTTGTTTCCAGAAGTGTCGGTTATTGAGACGTTACAGACATTACATCAGAAAAGAGCGTAATTAATTCTGATTCAAAGTAATGGTCAGCATCATCCAATCACTGCCAACCATGATCAAATAAAAGATAACATTATACATTCTGAATCTATGTACTAATTTCCATTGTCCCATGTCTGCCAAACATGCTCCAAACATCATCTGCAGCCTTAAACTCAACTTTTGATAGGGCATTTGTATTGAATGCACATGGCTTCATAGGAAAGCTATAGGATGCTCCCTTGCTCCCTATTTAGTGAATGACTTATCCTCCAGTGTGCTGTTTTTCTGCACTGGTTTCAGAATAGAATGCACCTTATTTTCATCCTAACTCCATATAAAGACTCTGAAAGCCACATTTTTAAGCTTTTGGATGAACCCATTTATTCTCAAATTGAAAATTCACAGTGAACGTAACCTCCAGCAATAGTGCTAAAGTACACATTAGTGTAAATTGGGTTTAGCAGCGTGGCGTTTTGCAATAAATCTCTCAAATGTAAAAATAACTAGAGACTCTAATCTTTTGACTCAAACAGGTTTCAATTTAAAAACTTAATTAGGTTTCTTGCCAAATGGATTTTTGAAGCCATTTCTCCAAAAGACAAACTCCGCTGTGGTCGGCGCCATGTTGTTTAGCCTTTTACTGACAGCACAGAGTCTCCAGAACTGAGATCAGCTGATTTCAATGAATTTAAATTATACGTTGCTTGTAGCAAAGCCACAAGACCACAATTAACAGATGTAGTTGATCAAATTAACTATGTGCATGTTTAACAAAGTTTGAAGACTAGAAAGTGTCCGAATACTTTTTGTCTGAATTTTTAACAACATATCTAGTATTTTTTTTAAATTATTGTTATTTTTAAACCTTAAAAAGTGTGCTTTGTTTGATATTTTGTTATCTAATGATATGACATTCATATATTTTTAAGTGTTCAAATACATATTTGGGCCACTGTATATAATTGTACACAAAATATACAACAAAAAGTATTTTTGGCCTGAATTGTGTTCTTGGAAAATGTAAGTTAGGGAGCAAAATGGCTCATTTGGTCCACTTCCTTTGAGGTACCACCCTAGACCTGAAATGAAAATAAAATCTACAGCAATGACTGATGCCAGAAGGGATGTGTTTCAACACATGCTCACTTTGACATGGATAGGGAGGGTACGGCCTTTTAAAAACACGTCAAATTCAAACACTTAAACCCAATGAAAACTTTTAATCCACTTTAAACACTGATTCAAACTCTGTTTTATTTGTAAGGGATGATTCTGCTTTTACAGGAGCCCACTCATTCCCCACCCTCCTCCCTTTGACGTGGAATTATAAATACACCCCACGAACAAGACACAGGATAAGTAGCCTGAGGGAAGGGGCTAAATGAGGCAATTTGACAGTAAAATCATGTTCAGAATTAAATGACAGAAAAAGCATGGAAATTTTACATTTATATAATGAAAAATAAATGCTGAACCCAATTAATCTTTCATTAGAATCAATGAGAATTATTCACAACTACACCTTGAGTACAGCTATTGTCGCAATAGTTCAACTTTTCCAGTAACAAGCTACATTTTCGAACGAGTAGCAGTGTAGTGTCACAATATGCTACATTTGTCACATTGTATTGTAAATGTTGCTTCCGAGGGACTGAAGCCGAGGGAGTTATCAAACCTACACACTCTCACTGCAAAATCACAAGGATTCATACAACATTTCTACATTTGGCTAATTCGTATGATATTTTACGACTGCACTTTCACTATAGCCAATGACATCGCTGGACATCGTTCCGTCTATTAAGCAACAAGTACTTGCTTCTGTCACACACTTGCTTCTATCATGTTTACACACTATATGGATCATTTAGGTTCAGATAAGGGGTTTGGGAAATTGCATAATATTAATAAGCATGTCCTTGACACCTCACGTCCTAAACTCATGCTTACTTCCCCATTACACTTTCATGCATTTGCACGGGATGAAATTGTACTAATTCATACAAATGAATTTGTCGGAAATCATACAAAATAGCCAACACATAAAATTTCTACAAATTTTCATGGGATTGGGTTGAATCATACACAGGTCCTCTCTCTCTCTCTCTCTCTCTCTCTCTCTCTCTCTCTCTCTCTCTCTCTCTCTCTCAATGTATAGGGCTAAGAAATCCAAATAATTTAAGTGAATAGGTTCTTATGGACAGTTCATGTCAATGAACAACGCTGTGTTCGGAACTGCATACTACCATACGCTTACTATTTCTGCCATAGACAGATATGGCAGAAGTAGTATGAGTAATATGGGTAGTAGCAGTGGCGGAGCTAGGGTGTGGTCAGAGGTGGCCATTATCCCATTGGCCACAGCACTCACAATTGCTGTTTTAGTAAAAAACATTTTGTATGCAATTCTGAACTCATAGTTCAAGTAAATGATTCACTAATTTACTTAAGCCCTTGCACAGCTTTTAATGGACTTTGCCATCTTTTTTGAAGCAAAATATTCAGTTAAAGGAATAGTTCACCCAAAAATGGAAATTCTCTCATCATTAACTCACCCTCATACCATCCAAGATGTGTATGACTTTCTTTCATCTGCTGAACACAAACAAAGATTTTAAGAAAAAGTAGCTCTGTAGGCCCATTAAATGTGAATGGTGGCCAAAATTTTGAACATCAAAAAATCACATAAAAGCAGTATAAAAGGAACCCATAAGATTCAAGTGGTTAAATTAATGTCTTTTAAAGCAATTTGATTGCTTTTATGTGGCCTTTATGTGCTTTTTGGAGCTTCAAAGTTCTGGCCACCCTTCACTTGCATAGTATGGGCCAACAGAGCTGAAATATTCTTCTAAAAATCTTGGGGTGACCCATACCTTTAATTGTTCTGTTTATCACTATATTTAAACTCCGATATATAAAGTAGGATGCTTTCTAAATTCATCATTTATTTAGTATAAATATATCAGTTCAATTTAATATTGCCACCCTAATTATACATTATATATATATACACACTATCAGGTGATATTATTTAATTCTGCAATCAGAACTGCAAAATATTTACAAATATCTTCTCCTTTAAATTGCTTTAATGTACTTGTAGTGTAGCTTGGCTGTAGTTTTCCTTTACGTTACTAATATCTTGTAGCTTGGGAAGCTCCAGTTTTACAGGAGCTTCTCCAAACTGGTTTGCATTTCTCCAAAGGAATTTTAGGAGAAACATCTGAGACAAAGCTGATGCTTAAAACATCACTGTGAACTCCAGGAATTCTACCAAACTACGAAAGATCAACCTACAAAAATACAATTTCTATAATCAAGTTCTGGATTAAGTTTCTAAAAGTCTTAAAGTTATCCTGATAATTTATTTATTTTGTATTTTAGTGTCTAAAGTTTTAAAGGAGCTTCCCCTTTCAAATGCAAAGGTATGAAACAGTATTATCATAATTTAAACAATATTGTCAATGTTGCTGGTGATATTCTCTGTGGATCTACTCTACTAAACAATGATGTCATCTTTCATGTGACTTAAAGCTGCCTTGAGGTGTCCACATTCCATAAGTACATCATGTTTCTGCAACACCTTAAGATCTGAGCTACTGAGCATGATTCATATTGTTCTCAGAGAAACACTAGACTCTCCCTTGGAAGAGGCTAGTCAAGCCTGCAACAGAATAAAGAAGGCAAGGCTTTTGGCAACAACAAGACTCCTTTTAACTCTATTTTTAATGGCTTTTTTGCTGTGCCTTTGTGCCAGCAAATCTTCATTCAAACCAGTTTCTCAGCTTCATGAACCTGATCTTGTGACTGACAAGTTTTGCATCTGATCTCACTGGCAGTTGATTTTTTATTTATTTTTTGCAAACATGCAAGTTGTTTACCAGGTGTTGTCTATTCAATACAAGGAGGCCAAATATAAGGTAAGATTACATAGAGGCACTGGTGAACAGAGCTTCTTTGTCAAAAGAGAATTGTTATTTTTTCAAATGTTATAAGTTTATACACCACCATAATGATAATTCAGCATAAACTAATATATTCACACGCGATTGATTGCTACAGTAAGTAAAATTAGATGTCTGTGAGCATTTAGTATTAAGGGGATGTTTGAAAGTAAAGTAAGGTCAGCATTGCTCTGAAAGAGAAGCCTTTTAATGGCTATATGCCAGTCAGACTCCTTTATTTTTTGGCTCTGTGCATATGAACAAAACCACAAAATTCAGTAAAAAACTCTTTTAAAAAATGTGTTTATTACAAATGTGTACAAAAGATTGAATATACTACAGCTTTAAATCTAAATAGAGTTTGAAATGAACAGCTATAGCCCATTCAGAAATGACAAACATTGCATGTTTGAAATAAATGAAACTTTTTGAGCTGCTTTTTTCCAGGGCTGCATTTGGGTTACAAGACTTTGGTAAACTGTCTCATTTAAATATATATATGTGGTTTAAAAGTAAAGCTTACAGCAAAAAATGAAATGTTAATAACAATAATCAGTGCAATCACAGTCAACAAATAAAAAAAACAGAGTGGCACCCATAGTGTGAGGCAATTAGCTCAACCAACAAAAACCAGTGACAAGAAAACAAAGCCAACTCCAACAATGCTTAGCTACCAAAAAATTATATGATTCTCTGAAAGTGGACATTGAATCTCTCCATGTGAAATCCCTTTAAAAGACATTTAAACTCAAGGAGATTTAACAGTTCCGGCTCACAATCTGCTTATGGAGTGCAAGTGATTAATGCAAAACATCAATTCACTGACTCGCCACCCCGTCACAGAATCACCCTTTGGCTTTTTACAGCAGAAACGCATGGGCCTACACAAAGGTTCTACATGCATCATGAAATCTAGTCCATTCTGTCATATCTACAGTACATATTCTCTCTCTTCTTCATTTATCAGACCAGGGTGTGGTTGTAGTTGGGCTGACGGAATCTTTGCGGGCCCTTTTTGGACTCTGGCTGTAGCTGGGTGAGTGGATGAAGGTTGGACTACTGGGTGGGGATGAGGAAGACAAAGAGGACGTAGAGGAGTTGCAGGAGGAGGATGGAGCTTTGAGCTGGAGCCATTTATCACCCAGTGCCTTGGCAAAATGGTCATCTACAGACACACTGATGGAGGTGGCTCTGTTGTAGTTCATTCCAAGACTCCTCTGGAAATGCTCTTCGACGTGGTCATAACTGTGTTCTGTAACAACTTAAGAGACGCAATGGAGACAAAGTTAGGTGATGATACATACATGATATAAACAATTCCTTTTATTTGGGTGCTTAATATGTCTGCATGGGCATGTTAAATTGTTAGTTTCAAAACTGAATGACTATCTTTCTTGCATCGAACACAACAGGAGACATTTTGAAGAATGCTGACACTGCTTTATTTCAGTGCATTTAAAGGGAAAGGTGACCGAAGCTGTCAGTTCCTAACGTTCTGCTCAACATCTCCTTTTGTGTTCCACGGAAGAAAGAAAGTCAGAAACATATGGAACAAAATGAGTGTGCTTGCTACAGCTCATTTAACTTACTAGCTGAATTACTGCAGCAGTCTTCAGCTTTTTTTGTGGACCTTGTTGCCGAGGAAACACAAGTGATGACAGAGGGTCGTATCTGAAAAAGACACAAAAGATCAGCAAAAACTCATATGCACAATTTTTTTGAGGATTAATTTGCAGATCCATAATTGATTGCAATACCTATTTTAGAGGCCAACATTCTCCTTAACATTTAATTTTGTGTTCCACAGAAGAAAGTCATACGAGTCTGGAACAACCTGAATGTCAATGAATGATGATGGAATTTTCATTTTTGGGGGAACTATCCCTTTAATGAATAACACTGATGGAAAAATCTCATAAACTGGATTGTATCACAAATTCCTAACAGTATGTTCGTGGGGGTTCTAGACTGTTGCTCCCTCACTCCTGATGCCACTAGCAGGTCAACAACAGCACCGGTGTGTTCAGACTTGTTGATAAAATTCCTCCACCCATTGCTCACATTTTCTCCCTGAATCTGGCTGGATTGCATATCTGAGACAGGCTGAGGCCTGTCCACACTCTAAAGAGCCACTCTCTCAGGAACTTTTAAGTGCCTTCCTGTATTCTGTTGTGTCTCATAGATAGTGGTGAAGAAGAGACTACAGTGGCCTCAGGACAGACTCGAAGAGGTAGATGGTATAAAACACTGAACGTGTTCATTCAGCATGTAATGCTAAGAAAGGCAATGAGAGGAAGGAACAGGCACAAATTGGTCTTTTAATTATGGATTAGCAAGTAGCTTTGTTTGTGGTTAGATTTGTGATAGACTGGGGCTTCAGGTTTCTGCAGCCAGAACACTGTTTAGCAAATACCTGGCTCCCACAGTAATTAGATTCAGTCAAATTTTGCAGACTTTACAGCATCTGCAAACTATATATGTAATTATTATATAATATCTAATTTTGTATTACAAAAGTATTGTAATAAAACACAAAGAATATATATAATCAAATATAAATCTTATTAAAAATGATATATAATATACAATATATTTTAAATCTTTTTATAAAATTAATAATGATCAATTATGTTTACAATAATTGTATTATTATTAAATTAAAAATATGTAGAAATAAATATATGTAATTATAAAATAAAAATACAATATACATTGTTTTTTGTAATGTAATACAATCATAATATACTGTATATATTTTATAGTTATATACATCATTTATTTTATAAAATAAATTATGTATTATATCATATATTTATATATAAATATAGTGTTTATATTATATATTTGGGCTGTCGATTTAACGCGTTAATTCAGTGCGATTAATTTGACTAAAAATAATATGTTAAAAAAAATGAACGCTATTAATCGCACCATAATGCAAGCTTGTAGTACCACCTGTTTACTCCAGAGGGCAGTAAGTGAAATTTCAGCTGTTTAGCAACACGCAGTTTATACAGTGAAGAAAAACACCCTTGAGCAGCAGAACAACACAGACATTCGTTACGTTCTTGCGTTCAAAACACTTGGAGCGCAAATCCGAACTAAGAGATCTCAAGATGTGTTCTAAGTATTAAACTATATTTAACTCGACACAGTGACCTAAAAATGTTATGTTTTAACAGACGCTACACAAGCATGTCTGACGCAGGTGTTATAATATTTTATGTGGAAGTAAACAATACATTGTATTCTAAAGCCGCTTTTTCTATTGTCTTATTAATGATTAACTCTTCTGGCACACAAGTGTAATGCATTTTAATTATCTGAATATATATATATATATATATATATATATATATATATATATATATATATATATATATATATATATATATATATATAAAATAATATTTAAAGATAACCATGTATCATTATTTCAGCATTATATATAGAATTATTGTTATATGAGGGGCTTTCTAAGCAAATATTTGTATATGCGATGAAATGTGATTAATTAATCGGGACACCATGTAATTAATTCGATTAAAAATTGTAATTGATTGACAGCCCATATATATATATATATATATATATATATATATATATATATATATATATATATATATATATATATATATATATATATATATATTTTATTAAATTAACAATAATATAATTATTGTAAACATGATAGATATTATAAATCATATAAATTCATATATATATATATATATATATATATATATATATATATATATATATATATATATATATATATATATATATATATATATATATAATAAATGTATATATAATATATCATATTTCAATTATATTTTTTATACACATTATATTTATTTTTTTATACTGTATATTTATTTAAATATGTCAAACCATGGGAAAACCTATTATGCAAAAAAAATTCAACATGAAAAAACAAAAAGTTAATTTACCAGTAGCAATAATTATCTTACCTGTATTTGTCTGACTGTCGTGGCTTTGCTTTGACTCTCTGTTTTCACTGGTTCTGGGCGTGGTTTCTTGATTAGTGCAAGAGGCTCGTCCATGACTGGAGTGGAGTACACTGGGCTGGGGATCAGGTCAGTGGGACTGGCTGTGGGGCTCCATGTGGATGTGGGGCTTTCAGGAATACTAAAGCAAGATGATCTCCGAGCACTGTTGGCCAAGCTCTTACTAAGGGCCCTCTCCCTTCTAAAACACATACAAATAAATTAAACACATAAAAACGAATTCCTCTTCAATCCTTCTTTAGTTACAAAAGGAATGTGGGTATTGGTTCCATGTTGGTCCATAGTAAACTAGTGTTAGACTATAAAAAAAAAATTGGATAATTTCATTGGTTTTAAATTGGTGGTAATGAACATACCTCTCTTCAAGCGTCCGTCCTCTGTCTGAAGTGTGTTTTCGCTTTATTGGGGGGGCAGGGAGCATCCGCACCCTGTCACTGGTCATATGGCGAAATCTGTCCTCACTCCTCAGGTTGGGCTGACCTGTAAAGAGAAGCAAGAGGGCCATGTGACATAAGAAATGACAAATATCATTGCTGCAGGGTGCTCACACGGTCAATGCCAGTCACTGATTCCCGTAAAGGTGTGGCAAACAACGTTAAAAATGACTCTTAATCCCTGGAATTTCATCTCAACTCGTGTATCTTAATTGTGGGAAAAACGTTGTTGGGCCACCGTTAAATGTAAGCTCCAATAAGTGGCAGAGCCAGATCAACTTGCTCTTTGGGTACTTCTGTAGAACTACCCAGCTGATTCACCACTAACGGTAAATGTCATTCAAATGTTGGAAACATGCAAGCCAAAAAAAACAAAAACACAAAAACAAAACAAAACAAAACAAAACTCGGAGACATCTGTGAAAAAATTAGGTTATCATTGTTGCTCATACCACTTTGGGGGACAAAACAGGCTTTGCGAGTTATTGAGGGATGCAACTCACAACATGTTTACCCAACATAACGATTGTAACAGACTAATCCAAACTGAAATACACAGCACAATTCATATGCTAATATCCTTAACAGTGTAGTGCAAAGGTCTCAATGGATAATGATAGTTGGTTGACAATGTCAGGTCTTCAAAAAACCTTTTGAATCAGTTTTGATTCTTGAATCATTAAGTCGTGCATTAGATTAATAATGCAGGCCTGCTCATTCCAATCCCATATCTCAAAACATGCAATTCAAGGAAGACTTAAATGAATAATAAAGCTTATTAAGAGAATCACACTCTTTTTTTTTTAAGTTTGACTACTTTTCTACTTAAATTCATAGAGTTGTGGGGATCAATTTGAATCAAATTGAGTAAACCTGCCAGTTGCAGTGTGAGAAGACATAATATGTTAACATTGACTTTGAACCTGTACTTGGCCCTTTATCCTGATTCTTGAGAGTGGAAAAGTTTCATAATATCCTCCTGATCTTCTTCGTCAAAGGGCTCAGATTTCATGTCATACAACTACAAGTCACTTGATATTAATTTATAACTCTTATGAGTCATTAACACAATCAGTGTAAGATTACATATTGAACTACTATACCTGAGCAGTTAATACCATCAATTATTTTACTCTTGCTAAATGTTTTTAAACATGATTATTTTTGACATTTAAACAAGATCGTGTGCAATGGATATCAATTAAAGAAAGTTTTAGACCAGTCAGGGCCCATGTTGATTTGATGAGGGATTAACATTACTGAGACTTTATGCCCGATCATGAATTAATTGGCTGTAGGTGCTATCAGATTTCAAGAAAATTTCTTAAATGCTTAAACCATTTGGTTTAGATGATGTGCGGGCACCGTTGGCAGAACCCTTCCTCACTTACACATGTACAAGTACACTCATACACTCATGAAGATCTCCTAAGCACTGGACTGTGACAGAGCAGACTGACTCTGCATGGCAGAGGATGGGGTGTAAACCACACCTTAAACCTTGACTGATGACTGAATTTTAGCGCCTCAGGGAGGGATATTTTTCTAACGAGTTTTAAGACGAAAACCGACCCACATCCCTTCTGTTCTTTTCTCTTTCATGTGCAGTCTAACAAATAGCCACCATGTATTCACCTCAACTCTCCTTCAGAAGTGCTTAAAGCTTCAAAAAACAGAACATCACTCAACACAAAGATAAATTAATTTTAACCGTAATTGTTTACATAAAACTGCTAGTATTCAGAAATAAAAGTTATAATTACCCTCTAGGATGTACACTTTAAAGCCACTGCTCATCCGTGTAATGTAATGGAAGTTTGTGACCGCCATGATTCCAATTCTTTAGCACTGCTGCAACAGCAATAACTTGAGTTTTGAGTGTCAGGACCGTTCCTCACGGAGTTTAGGATTGTCACTAAGCTCAAGAGTCTTGCGCTTTCCATGGAAATCTCTCCCTGCCTTCTTATTGGCTGGTTGGAGGCCAATCCCCTTTCTTTCGTCTGCTGGAACGACCTACCACCACCACAGGTGCCTTATGGGAGGAGTCACATGAAAAACTGTGAATTGCCTGCTGTCTATTAACAATTCAACGACTAAAGTCAAAATCAAATATTAGATATTTTAGACAACATATTATATTATAATAATAAGACGTAACGGTAACAATTTACAATAAGTTTCCATTCGTTAACATTAATTGATGCAGGTATCATCAGCAAACAATATACTAGATTTTGTTTACAGCATTTATTAATGTTAGTTAACTTTAGAGAATAAAAATACAATTGTTAATTCATTGTTAGTTCATGTAAGTTCATAATGCATTAACTGTTGCTAACAAACACAACTTTGGATTTAAAACTTTCTAACTATACGTTGAAATAAATATTGACTAAGATAAATAAACACTGTAAAAGTATTGTTCATTGTTAGTTCATGTCAACAAATGTTCACAAATGGAACCTTCTTGTAAAGAGACTTAATTTATTGTGAATAACAATTTGTTGTCTATGAACATCTACATTGACATTTATAATATATATATATATATATATATATATATATATATATATATATATATATATATATATATATATATATATATATATATATATACAGTAATAAATGGTAAGAAATGGTGAGAGCTTTCATAAAAGTGTAGAGATTTGCATCTAGACAGATCACACTGGCTTCCCTATTTGGTTTATATTTGGCAGACAACTCAAAATAATCCAATCAGCCTGTAAGGTGGCGCTACCCTCCTCTCCAAGTATCAACACGCCAGGGCAGCAGGGCAGAGACATGAATGGTTTCCTTGTTTTGCTATCAATGTTCTTGAGAATAAATTTTCTGGCTTAACAAACTTTGTGGATCTTAACATACTTTAATGGATCATATTTTTCAATAGACCTTTCTTTATGAAGGACAATTGTGCAGTAAGTTATTATAACATTTAATTAATAGATAATTGTACCTTATGGCTTTCACAAAAATACACATTAGGTTAATGCTGTTTACATAGACATAGCTTGTGTAGTGACATTAATACAGGTTAAGTTTAAATGTACATGCTCTTGAAACTTCACCATCCCACTTTTCCTCACCCAGATCCTCTCAGAATCCACAAACTAGACCTGCTCTGTCTTTTGTTTCCTCTCTAGGAGTCAGCACCTGTCGACAGCCCCTCCCCTGCCCTAATCTAAAATCTCACCCGACTGCATTTTTCAGAGTGTTTAGCCCACCTGAGCTGCACTCATTCCACTATCTTGCCTATACATGCAGTCATGTCATGAGTTCCCAAACTTTATGCATAGTCTTTTCTTTCCACATTTATATATATTTTTTTAGATTTCTTGTTTAGCTGAAAGATAAAGACTTCAGAGTGCTCAAGAGAGCTTAATGCTGTGAAGTCCTGCCTCAGCATGCTATATCCACACACACTTACATACGTGACAGAAATGCACTCCCTCTGGACACACAGAGTGGACCTCATTTGCATTACAAGGAAACCATTACAATATTATGTGTGAGTGCCACTCGACACAGCAAAGGATACTTTTTTAACTTTACTGTTACAAATATATCCAAATAAATTTGTTGCCATGCACTAATAATAATTAAAGGGATATTTCATCTTGAAGTGAAAATTCTCTCATCATTTACTCAGCCTCATGCCATCCACGATGTGTATGACTTTCCTTCTTCTGCAGAACAGAAATGAAGATTTTTAGAAGAATATCTCAGCTCTGTAGGTCCATACAATGCAAGTGAATTGTGTCCAAAACTTTGGAGCACCAAAAACACATAAAGGCAGCATAAAAGTAATTAATACGAATCAATAAAAGTAAGAACAGTCTCCAATGGTTTAATCAATGTCTTCTGAAGCAATCACAATGATTTTGGGTGAGAACAGACCAAAATATAACTCCTTTTTCACTGTATTTGTAGTCATTGCAGTCTCTCGGCTTGATCATGATTCAAGCTTGATCAAACTTCCTAGTTACTTTCAAAGTTTTAGTCACCTTTCACTTGCATTATATGGATTTACAGAGCTGAAATATTCTTCTAAAAATCTATTTAGCAGAAAACAATAATTAATTTGAATCTGGGATGACATGAGGGTGAGTAAATGATAAGAGAATTTAAATTTTTGGGCTAACTATCCCTTTAAATTATTTCTTTGATGAACCCCCAAAATGGTCAACATTCTCTCACATTCATGTTGTTCTAAATCTGTATGAATCTTTCTTCTGTGGAACACAAACGAGGCATGATGTTAGCCTCAGTCACCATTCACTTTCATTGCTTCTTTTTTTCGAAATAATTTAAATGAAAGGCTGTCAGTTCCAAATGTTTTGGCTAACATCACCGTTTATGTTTTACAGAGGAAAAAGAGTCATACGCATGGGGGTGACTTAATGATGACAGATTTCTTTTTTCGGGTGAACCCTCAATTGTTTAGACAATATAGTAATCAAATCATTCTCAAAACTCTTCACTCAAATGTAATTTATTTTTTAACATTATCTGTGACTGTCTGATTGATTGCCCCTCACAGTATCTGCAAATTCACACCGTAATCATCTCCTGTAAATATTTACTGTACTTAGTTGCTACCTATCATTATTGGATTGTCATCTATTTTATAACAGCATTTCCCAGGGTGCCACACACAGTGTTTATGCACCACTAAACAGCAGTGGTGTCATGAGAAATATTTCACACAATCATTCATGAACTGAAACTTTCCAGCATGATTAGTAGGTTTTATGGAGTTGTTTTATGCAAGGCTATGTATATTTCTGGATATACTGTGGGCAATTTTAGGCCAAAATGTTAGTTTTGACTATAGATTTTGGCCACAGTGCTGACTGAATGTGTAGCGCAAACCCTTGCACAGCAGCACAATCTCTTGTGTTAGGGAAACAGGGACCTCTTGAGGTAGACAACAAGAAGAGCAATCGTTTCAGCACTTAATTTATCACCAGAGCACTACTGTATATTGCCCAAAGACCCAAAGACTCTGAATCCATCATGTCCTCTCCAGAAATTAGCAACATGCAAAAAAAAAAATCGAATTATTTTTAGTTAATTTAGTTAAAATAATTATTTTTTTACCCTGGTACTAAGGGACGGAAGGGGTCTTAAATGTCTTATTTCAACTTTATGAAATATTAAAAGTTTATGACATACAATATACATTTTTACAATAACTTTATTTTAACACCTAAACAGATGTTTACACCCTATCTTTGACACAACTGGATGGGTAAATGCTAAAACTGCAATCGTTTACTTGTTACTTACTATTTACTAATTGTTTAATTGTTTGCTGATTACTCATGATGTACTCCTTCATAAATACAACATGCTTGCTATTTCTGTTTATCTTTAATATTTAATTTGAATTCATTTATTTTTTTATATTTATGTAATCAACTGAAGCACTTTTTTTTTTTTTTTTTTTTTTACATATGTGTGATAGGCGTATGGTATGCGTAAATGACTCCTGTCATTCTGTCATTTTCACTGGCACAGACTGATTGTCTAAATCATTCATGCGTTTATGAATGCTCTTGCTCAATCTCTAATGGAAGAGCTTTGAAAAGGCAGGTAAGCTCCATTTGTTAATGTAATAGCTCAGAATTGGGGTCAATACCAGAAGTGACAATTCACTTCAATTCAAGTCATGCATACTGTGCACTGTATGGATAAGCTTGAGAAACTGGTTATACTAAGGCCCAATAAATAATTCCCCAAAGGAGAGGGAGATTGTTTCCTGTGAAAACATTGTATGCTCTTTATGAATTAACAATAAAGGAGGCAGAGAATAAGTTTTATACCACCACAAAGTGTGTGCTTGCTTGTTTGTTGTTTGTCTGCTACTAAAACAGCCAGAACAGTATGAGAAACTGTAATGCAAAAAAATACAAATAAAATCCATACACCACATACATACCAAAATTGCTTCGAGCAACTTTAATCAACTGTAATTCGCCAAAAGAACCAGGAAACACTGGCAACACAAGTATGATTGCTTTTTCCTCAGCAACATCCTGTGTTATGAATTTAGTTGCATTGGCTCATCATGACATCTACACCTTACACAAAAATAAAGAAAATATGGCCTGACAGTTAGTCTGTTTTTTTATTACAAAATAAGTGATAAAGTTTGCAATCCAGGCTTGATCTGAAGCTGTAAATAAAGTTTCATTGGTTTCATAAATATTACACTTGCAATGTAGAAGTGTCTTACAAAGTACAAGCACGGTCAAGTTTGCATATTTTTAAGAGGGAAGAGGGAAGTCTGAAAATAAACATTTTAAATATTTTAAGTTCAATGCATTTCCAACCAATTAATTTAGGTTTGCATTAGAGTATGCAATTTGAGTGAAACATAAAAAAAGAAATAATTTTTTTTGCAGAAGCATATATCAGAAAGAAGGGGGTAAAGGCTTGGGAGTTATAGACCGCAGTCCCACTGTAAAACTCTGGTGTGAAATACTAGTCACATCTCAGATTGCATTGTGTGTCTGTCTACTGCAGCCCACGCCTCCACTTTGTGCTAATGAGGGTCTAACTGATTCACCACTCAACTAAAGCATGTTAACGATGCTTTGTATATTGGAAGGGCTTTTGTTTATCTATCTATTCATCTACTTTGGAAGGTCATATCTCACAAATTCACATTACAATTTAACAAAGAGCGAGTCATACTGTAGAGACATCGTCATAAATAAAGAACAGGTTATGCATATTATATACCGTATCTTTCTTTACTTAAGTGTCTGGAATAGTAACAAAACATACAGTACAAAATATTTCCCAATCTCCAAGCACATTTGATTAATGTCAAATTAAGAAACTATTAAGTAAGTAGTATAAATATATTATTTTTAAACCTAACTATATTTGGAGTTGTTTAAACTTATTTTCAGATGTGGTGTAATGTTAAGGTAAACCAACTTATTTACATTCACAAAAGGAATATTCCCTGTTTAATACGAGTTAATCTCAGTTGAGGCATTATGTTGATTACCACAAAAAATTATTTTGACTTGTCCATCCTTAGGAATAATCGAGGTTATGGTGAGGCACTTACAATGGAAGTGAATGGGGCCAATGTTTGGAGGGTTTAAAGACAGAAATATGATGCTTATAATTTTATAAAAGCACTTACATGAATTCTTCTGTTAAAACACATGTATTCTTTGAGATGTAAATTTGTTTATATCAGCATTTTTATGGACGTTTTGGAGTTTTAGGATTTGTTGACATTATGGCATCATGACAACAAAGTTGTAAAATTGGCTATAAAATTACAAATAAAAGGTTAGTCAGTGATTTTGTCACACAAAAATCATGTTAACACGCATATTGTATGTCTTGTGGCTATACTTTTAAACAAAGTATTTTAAAGTTTACGGATTGGCCCCATTTGCTTCCATTGTAAATACCTCACTGTAATACAGATTTTTAAAACTTTTTATATTTAAATTTTGTCCACTTTTCTCCCAATTTGGAATACCCAATTCTCACCGTGGTGGCACAGTTACTCAACTCAATCCGGGTGAAGTAGGACAAGTCTCAGTGGCCTCCGATTCTGAGACGTCAATCTGCACATCTTAACATGTGGCTCATTGTGCATGACACCACGGAGACTCACAGCATGTGGAGGCTCATGCTGCTCTCCGCGATCCATGCACAACTTACCATTACCATTGAGAGCGAGAACCACTAATCGTGACTACAAGGACACAAGGTTACCCCATGTGACTCTACCCTCCCTGGCAACTGAGCCAATTTGGTTGCTTAGGAGACCTGGCTGGAGTCACTCAGCACACCCTGGATTCAAACTCGTGATTCAGGGGATAATCAATAGCTGCGCTACCCAGGCCTTTTTTTTTTTTTTTTTTTTAAAAAAGGAGGGATGTGTCAAAATATACTTTTGTGGTAATCAGTATTATGCCACAAATGCTGTTGATTGAGCTTAACTTGTATTGAACCCACAATATTCCTTTAAGTATAAAAATAAAAGCATAAACACCTATATCCAATTGAATTTTATTGTAACACTAATACACAGGCTGGAAGAAAATTAATTTAAAAGAAATAAGGTCCACTGGCGCAGACAAAGGGAACACTAATTAGGTTGCACCACACCAGCAAGTATTTTTTTTTTAGTTAGATCAAATAAAAAGAGGTCACTGAGGTAACAATTGCAGGTCACCAATCTTTTCTAGTGTAGACTGAGATTTCACAGTAAAATCCTTAATAAAGTAATTTATTCTAACAATTTTTAAAGTCCAATGTTTATGTGTCTAAAATCTAAAGCTCTGCATGCTGTTTAAACATACAAATAATTTAGTTCTGACATTTGTAATGAAATTAAAAGGCGACTTTAGGTTTTCTTATTTTTTTGATTTCTAAGTGATTTAAAATTTGCATTCAAATGGTGCAGAATGACATAATAAAGTCAAGTCAAGTCAAGTCAAGTGTGAAGTCAAGTGGTTTTTATTATCGTTTCAACCATATACAGTTAGTACAGCACACAGCTAAACGAGACAACGTTCCTCCAGGATCATGGTGCTATATAAAACAACATAGGACAAACCCAGAACCACATGAGACTACACAGACTAAATAAAGTACCTAAATAAAGTGCACATGCAAACGTGTGCAAAAAGTATGGGACAGTACAATAAATTACTAACAATGAACAGGACAATAGACACAGTAAGATACAGTGCAGTGCTGACCAGTACACAGTAGTGCAAAAAGATGAGTTTCTAAAAATGTCAAATGTAAACATAACATACTATGTCATGTTCAGTTTCTATGCATACAGCAGTTATTGAGGTAGCAGCCAGTTATAAATTGACAATACTTAAAGTGCAACTCAGGACATGTATGTGTGTGTCAAACCAGTCTCTGGGTATTGAGGAGTCTGATGGCTTGTGGGAAGAAGCTGTTACACAGTCTGACCGTGAGGGCCCAAATACTTCGGTACCTCTTGCCAGACGGCAGGAGGGTAAAGAGTTTGTGTGGGGGTGTGTGGGGACATCCACAATGCTGGTTGCTTTGTTGATGCAGTGTTTTTTGTAAATGTCTATGATGGAGGCAAGAGAGACCCTGATTATATTTTCAGCTGTCCTCACTATCCTCTGCAGGACTTTGCGGTCCGAAACGGTGCAAGTCCCAAACCAGGCAGTGGTGCAGCTGCTCAGGATGTTCTCATTATCAGATTTTGATTATGTCACACCTGAAAACCCTAATAAGTTGAGTGAACTAAAATATTGCATAAACCTGTTCTCTCAACTGAACTGAGGAATGGCGTCTCAAAAATGTGTGTAATTAAGTTCTTAACTCGGTGTTCATATAGAATAAAGTTAAGGTAACTAGATGCAAGTAGACTTAACTCAGATCTTCTATTTAAATGTTGTTGTTTTAACTCAAATTTAGGTCATACAACACTACAGCTTAAATAATGAAGATTTTAACTGATTCTATGTTAATCATCGAATCAATGTATTTCTCCACAGAAACGCAAAGCCTGTATGCCTTCAGTTGCACATGCTCAAAGAGAAATTAGATAATGTTAATTATTATAATGATTACTATAATGACAACATACGAAACAAACATTTGCAACAAAACAACATAAATAATACAACAAAAGAGCTAAACCCTCAATGAATTCTTAAATATTTAAATGCCCCCATATGCTCCCTTTGTCCAAGGAAACATAATTAAATAATTTGATCACAAGATATTTTCAGTATTCCCCATAGCCTCAATTTTATACTCAATAGTTGACACTTAAAATCTTAAATCTATGGATTTTTACAAAAAAAAAAAAAAAAAAAAAATCAAGAAACTTGAAAACTTGAAACTTCAAGTAATGTTTAATTAAGACAACTTGATTGTTCCAGTAATGACAAATTATGGTTTAAAGTATATCTAAACTGCTAATAATTATGCTAGTAGCTCAAACATTTAAATTATATCCAACATGTTAGTTTTTAAATCAAAGTTACCAATTTATTAAAGTAATGTCAACAAATCTGCTGAATCATTCAAGAGTGATAGGCTATCAATACAAAATGGTAGAACATTGATATTCACATATTTGAGAGTCAAATGAACACAAAGAATGTAAACATGTTGTTAATGTATTGTGTTACATTGGGTGGAGTCTACAAACATTGTTTCTCTATTCAAAAAGCCATTTCCTGCTGACTTCCTAGTCATAACACAACAAAAGAAGCAGCGGGTTCCCTGTCCATGGTGCTGAATACACATTCTGTGGTATCTGTCCGGGGTACTGAAAATCTATACAATCAAATGAAATAAGTAATCATGCTAAATTATGTTTTAAGATGAAACAATTATTAGTGCAAAGTGACAAGTGTACAAAATACACTTATTCTAAGGGCAGTCCCACGGTTTTGCTGAAGGGCATCATGATATAGCTCAATCGCCCATGGGTTTGAACTGACAACCAACCCAGTTACCAGTCCAGATCTTCAGTCACTATGTTACACAACCTCCTTTTAATGTTGTTAAATCGCGGTCTCTTGTTTCCTTACTATACACTCAAGCTCATGCCAAGGCTATCTTTCCTTGCCATTTATTACTATCATCCCAACAACTGTTTCGTGCGTAAGTAAGGTGCGCAACGAAGAAAACCGATGATGGGTCATGCATATTGACGCGGGTCAAAGGAAAACATTGGGCGGATTACCAGGATTGGATGGTACGAGTGATGCAATCACAGCATTTTCCCGAAGCCCCAGCAGCCGCACCTCCAAGATCCCGAACCGGATCACAGAAAATCTGGCCGGAGGTTGCCGGGAGGAGATTTTGCCTTACCGAGTGCCACTAATGACTATTACTACCTTCACCGAGCACACTTTTTACAAAGTGCCTCTCCCTTTGGATTGTTTGTCTCCACGCCAATGCAGTAGGATCAAAGAAACATCATCGACATCAATGGAAAGAGTTGATTGCGCGATTCATGCTATATTTGAACAATATTCACAGTGAATCAATCGCAATAAGTAAGAAAATATTTAATCGATCGTGCTTTTTTAATGTAACATAATCGTTATATTTATCTATAGATATATTTCAGCTGTTGCAGTGCAGCTGTGCATAAGGAGGAATTCAATGTTTTAAAGCGAAACGCGACCTTTGCTTTGAGGCGCACTCTGGAGAATTGCGTATCGATTCCTTTTCGCATCTCTCGCTGGCGACTGATTTAAAACTAATATTGCATCTTAGACAATATATAGCCGATTGGATTTCCCCCCGCACAATTAGGAGGATAATTTATCGTTTCTCTTATTCGTCGCATCCTTCTTCGTCTTCACCATGAATTACCTGCGACGTCGACTGTCCGACAGTAATTTTATGTCCAACTTGCCCAACGGCTACATGACCGATCTACAGCGGCCCGATCCGCCACCGCAAAGCCCCGCTGCCCCCGAGGTGTCGCCCGGATCTCAAGAGAGGCGTCAATCTCACAGCCAGTCTACTACGGGCGCCGGTTTCTTTTCCTCCATTTCCAACGCCGTCAAACAGACCACCGCCGCCGCTGCCGCCTCCTTTAACGAGGCCACTGACAGAGTCGGCTCGAGCAATGCCAAGATCCTTCTGGTCATTGATGACCAGCAGACAGATTGGTAAGATCAGCATTGGAAAAAATTTGCATGCCAGTAGGTTACAGATTTTATATCTTAAATACAACGTAATGCCCATTGAGATATAAATCTCTTGAAAGGGAGAGTTTCAAATGTATGATGCTGAGAATTTAACGTTTGGCTTTTCAGACTCACACCTGAAGTGCAACTCATGCTAATAAAGGCAAAAATTAGTGACCATCCAAATGTCGTGACTCATGTGTCTATGGGCCTTTCTCAGTCTCGCTGGCTCCCACTCTGTCACGCGCGCATATATGCATTTGTGGGTGTGCCCGCGCGTGTCTGTGCGCGTTTCATATTTCATTCTGGTTTTGGGTCGGCTGAGAAACAGTGATTCACAGCAAACAAAATTACATTAGGGGCCCCCAGCTGTTTAGTCCAAATTAAAAGACCAGGCGTTATTGAGTTCCAGGCTGACTCTGCTTGGGTCTATTTAAACAAAGTTTGTATTCAGTGTTTGTATAATATCAAACCAGAAATGGTGCTCTCAGTAATTCTCAAGAGGGCTAGTGACATATTTACTGAGAATGTTTCTCACTGTACATCCAACACTTCAAACAGAGCTTTACTGTAGTCTCCACACACACACACACACACACACACACACACACACACACACACACACACACACACACACACACACACCAGTGGGTGGCTAAAAGTTAGGAATAATGTACAGATTTTGCTCTTATGGAAAGAAATTGGTACTTTTATTCACCAAAGTGGCATTCAACCAATCACAATGTATAGTCAGGACATTAATAAAGTGAAAAATTACTTTTACAGTTTGAAATATTTTTTCAGAAAAAAAAAAAACCTCCACGTGCTGCAATGACAGCTTTGCAGATCCTTGGCATTCTAGCCGTCAGTTTGTCCAGATGCTCAGGTGACATTTCACCCCACAATTCCTGTAGCACTTGCCATAGATGTGGCTGTCTTGTCGGGCATTTCTCACGCACCTTACAGTCTAGCGGATCCCACAAATGCTCAATGGGGTTAAGATCCATAACACTCTTTTCCAATTATCTGTTGTCCAATGTCTGTGTTTCTTTGCCCACTCTAACCATTTCTTTTTGTTTTTCTGTTTCAAAAGTGTCTTTTTCTTTGCAAATCGTCCCATAAGGCTGCAACCCCGAGTCTTCTCTTTACTGTTGTACATGAAACTGGTGTTGAGCAGTTAGAATTCAATGAAGCTGTCAGCTGAGGACATGTGAGGCGTGTTTTTCTAAAACTAGAGACTCTTGTTTATTTGTACATCTGGGCCTTCCACATCTCTTTCTGTCCTTGTTAGAGCCAGTTGTCCTTTGTCTTTGAAGACTGTAGTGTACACCTTTGAATTAAATCTTCTGTTTTTTTTTGGCAATTTGAAGCATTGTATAGCATTCATTCTTTTTTTCTTTTTTTTTGCCATTTTTGACCTAAAATTGACCTTAAGACATGCCAGTCTATTGCATATTGTGGCAACTCAAAAACAAAGACAATGTTAAGCTTCATTTAACAAACAAAATAGCTTTCAGCTGTGTTTAATATAATGGCAAGTTATTTTCTAGTATCAAATTATCAATTTAGCATTCAAATAGTGATGGTGCTGTTTTTTTTACATTATTAATGTCCTGACTATACTTTGTGATCAGTTGCCAATGCCACTTTGGTGAATTAAAGTACCAATATCCTTCCAAAACAGCAAAATCTGTGCATTATTTAAAACTTTTTGGTCGCCAGTGTGTGTGTGTGTATATATATATATATATATATATATATATATATATATATATATATATATATACATATATATATATACGTATATATATAATACTATGAGGTATTGAAGTGCTCTTGCCTTTTAAAAGTGGAGCTAGTGCTTCCTTATGAGCGTATATAATCATGCATTATATATAATCAAGGTGAAATGCATTATTGACCTCACAGTTTCACTGTTTCATATACTATTTCATATTTGCTTTACAGACAAAAATCAAGTGATTTTGTTAATTATGACACACAAGACTACCAATTGTTCTTTCTTTCTCTAGGACAAAGGTGTTTAAAGGCAAGAAGGTTCATGGTGAATTTGACATCAAAGTAGAACAGGTGGGAACTTTTTCCCATTCAAGAATTCCTTTAAAGGGAAAGTTCACCTTCAAATGAAAGTTCTCTCATCATTTACACACCCTCATGTAATCACAGATGTATATATCTTTTTTTCTTCTGTAGAACACAAACAAAGATTTTTAGAGGAATATTTCAGCTCTGTAGGTCCTTACAATGCAAGTGAATGGTGACCAGACCTTTGAAGCTCCAAAAATAATATAAAGGCAGATTAAAGTAATCCATAAGACTCCATTAGTTTAATCTATATCTTCTAATTTTTTTTACTATCAGTTCTCCTCCCTGCCCAGTAGGTGGCAATATGCACGAAGAATGTGAATCACAAAAAAACAAAAGAAGAATACTAAAGTGAAAGTGGAGATATATAATAAAAAAAGGACTTAAATATTGATCTGTTTCTCACCCTCACCTATTATATCGCTTCTGAAGATATGGATTTAACCACTGGAGTCATATAGATTACTTTAAAGCTGCCTTTATATGCTTTTTGGAGCTTCAAAGTTCTGTCCACCATTTACTTGCATTGTGAGGACTTACAGAGATGAATATTCCAAATCTTCTTTTGTGTTCAGCAGAGGAAAGGAAGTCATACACATCTGATGTAGCAAGAGGGTGAGTAAATGATGAGAGAATTTTCATTTTTGGTAAACAATCCCTTTAATTTCTCCATAGTAATAAAGTGGTACACCTCCACTAGGTCATTGTGTAATGAAATAAAATAGATGTTGTCAAAACATTTTATCCCATCTTTTAGCTGACAAGAGATTGTTTGTCCGACTGGGAGCAAAATTTAATATTGGGCCATTTCTGCACTACAAAATGAATATGTAATTTCTGCACTGTCATTTGTTTAATTTTTGGAATGGATTTAATTTGGGAAGCGAATAAGTAAAAAAATCCCTTGCCGTTCAGGATCTAATCTGTTTTTAGAGGAGAATAAAAGAAAAGTATTCTGTTCATTGATGTATAACATCCTTTAAAATAAAGATTTATTTCATAGTGGCATGGATAAGGCAACTTAAGGGAATTTTTTTTTACAAAAAGTCAAATGCAATTTCAAAAAAACAAAACAAAAAAAAAAAAAACAAGAGTTTTTTTTTTTTTTTAAATATAGCTTGCTTTTAAGTTTTTGATAGTTTTGAAGACTTTTAATTATTAAACATCAATCTTGGAATTTCTGTTCTAAGCCTTCAGTAATCTTGATCTTGTTTCCCAGAGATACTGAAAAATATACAAAATTTTATCCATTCCAATTTTTGTATTTTAATTAATTTGTTTTTGTTTGTTTTGAAATTACTTCACTTTTTATAAGAAGTCAAACACCCTATGTCAGAAAAAGATATAAACATACTCACACAGTAAAAAACATTACAGGGCTCACCTACTCTTTTGGTCTATTTGATTTAACAAAGTCACTTCACTGATTACATGTATTGATTAATTAATTGCAACTTGTGACTTTCCTCGATTTTCAAGGCTGATTTCTCTGAGGTTAATCTGGTGGCTCACGCAACGCAAAGCTATAGTCTGGACATTGAGGCCATCCGCAATGGACACAAAATCACAAAGTAGGTTTCACAACTCTTTTGAATGTCTCTCACTCAACCTAGACTTTTTATAATATAAAGTACAGTATTTGCAGACATAATTTGGTTTGTTTATTATGTATGTTAATTCAAAGGACAGATTTTTTTCTTGCACAGATGTAAGCAGATCCATTGTATTGAATTAGGTCATATTTATATATATTATATATTTAGAGCATTAAGATGATAAAGTCTCAAATATCTGACTGAATGTACTTTTGCTTACAAATAAAGAAAGTAATATATGTGATATCAGAATTGTTTTTGGATATGGCTCATAATTATCAATAACTTGTAATTAAACTGTACATCTGTGGTTCTTTAGATGTTTCAAACCAGATTTTGTGCTGGTCCGACAGCATGCTTACAGTATGGCTAAGAATGGTGACCACAGAAACATTGTGATTGGACTACAGTATGCTGGCCTGCCCAGTGTCAATTCTCTTCACTCTGTCTACAACTTCTGTGACAAACCATGGGTGGTGAGCACTACTCATTTCAGTCCATATCGGTCAATCATTTTAATGCATAGTTCACAAAAAATGCAAAATCTGTCATAAATTATTCACACTCATGTTGTTCCAAACCTGTATGGGTTTCTGTCTTCCATATAGAACATGAAAGGAGATGTTAGGCAGAATGTTAGCCTCACTCACTGTTCACTTTTACTGCATCTTTTGTCCCTACAATGAAAGTAAATGGTGACTGATGCTGGCATTCTGCCTTACATTCAATTGTGTGTTCCATGGAAGAAAGAAAGTCCAGCGGGTTGGAAAATGTATGCAATAAGCGATGCATTAATGCGTGTTGTGTCCCCCTTAGTTGTATGGAAAGGATCAATATATTTTCAGATGCATACATAAGAAACACACCATTATTAAAATGTTCACTGTTAACTGTTCATGACTAATGATGCACAATATTTGTTTCTATGTCTGTGAATGTCTGTGTATGGACCACAGTTTGCTCAGTTGTCCAGATTGTACAAGCAGTTGGGACCAGAGGAGTTCCCACTGATTGACCAGGTTTATTACCCCAACCACAAGGAGATGGTGAGTGTTAAACCATCTGTCCCGTTCCCTCTCTTAACCAGAAAATCCTGAGCTTCAGGGCCTCAGACAGTCCCAATAGACCCAACACAAAGCTCCCATCTGTGGCAGGGACAGCGGTGCCTGGATGCAGTAAACAGTGAACTATAAAGGGTTCATGTATATTCAGTGCCCCAGTTCAGCATTAGCATTTCCCCATTCAACTTGGCACAGTTAAAGCCCTTTCTAGACTGAACATTTAGTTTACCATCTAACTAAATAAGTTCAGTCTCAGCAATGCCTCAGTTAACTTCAGACAAGCAAAATTGTGTGAAACATCAGTACACATTTATTTCGCCATCTGTCTTAGTTAGGTTTTAATAGGAGCAGGAGGCGTGCTGCAATGTTGCCACCTCCTCCTCCTCCTACTTCACTACTGCAAGTATCAGCTTGGTTTTCCTCATGAATAAATGATCCCAGATACACACTTTGGTGGAATGTGTTTACCTGTCAGTCTTGCCTTTTTCAAAGATAAAGCACTGTAGTCTCAGACGTAATTCTCTGAGCTCATTTCGTGCCTGTGCCGAGAGATTTTGCTCTCACATTTCTCCTACTGCAGCATTATACAGAAGATGCCTATCAAGCAACACTGAGACTGAACACTTAACACATTTTCCTATTAATAAAGAGCATTTTAAATTAAATCAACCTGTTCAAGGAATATTCTACTAAATAATTCTGTTAGATAAGAATATACTGTAACTTATCCTTTTAATACTGATTTAATATCTGGAAAAAAAAAAACAGTTGGTCAAAAGGTCTGCTGCTGAAATTTCCCTGTGATTACCAAAGCTTGAATGGGCCCAATGAGAAAAAAATATTATAAAAATATTAATAACTTTTGTCTTGAATAACATATGTGTAATTTTAAACCTTAGAAACTCTGCTTTACAATGCATGTAGGCATTATGACCAAAAATGAACAAGTGCTTTGAAATTTTCTGACAAATCAGAAGTGTTCCATTTTGATAATTTATTAATAATTTTGCACTGCACATATTATTGTAATCTGTTAAAACATCAGACTGATCAAAAAAGCTCTCAAGGAGTAGAATAAACCAACCTATTTGTTTTACTGACAGACAAAAATATAGTGAGTAATATCTAAGTACATGTCTTTGACATACTGTATATGTTACATGTAAACAGGTGATGCTTATATGCGCCATTTTTACTTATAAATTTACGAAAAATATATGGAAAATAAAATATAACATACTTAGAGGAGGTGATGAACTTTAAAACACACACAACGTAACAGGATGCATTGATCATTAGATAATCCACACGTTAATTGTTAGTTTCTAAATATAGTGACACATTTTTACATACAATTTCTTTGTCCGTTAAATTTAGTCAATGCATTATGACCTAACATGACAACACAATGAAATTTTGCTGAATTAATGCATTACTTAATGCTCCAGCTAATGTTACAAAGAGAACCCTATTGTACAGTGTTTCTGAAATTTCTTTGAAAGTTTGCATCACATTTTAAACTGTTGAATGAACATTAACTAATGATCTGATAAGCATTACATAATTTAATGTTAATTAATGTTTTAATGAAAGCTGTTATAAAGTACTACCAAGAAAATCTTCATATAAAACCATTTATATTGGTGCTTTCTGGGTTGAATAAGAGTCTTTGTGAGTGTGTGTGTGTGTTTTTGTCAATGAATGGTATTTCAATCTTAACTTAATATTTATCTCTTGTAATTAGATCACTACACCTGGCTTTCCTGTGGTAGTAAAGATGGGTCATGCTCACTCTGGTATGGGAAAGGTAGGACTAAATCTCTTTTAAAAATTATTATTATTATTTTTTTTAAATGATGAAATTCTTTTATAGAATTGAACGTGTTCTTAAATTTAATAGGAAGGCCCAAACTGTCAGTTATATTGTAGTGTAATTTTGGTTTATAAATGTATCAATTAAGATTCTCTTTACAGGTCAAAGTGGACAATCAATATGATTTCCAAGATATTGCAAGCGTTGTTGCTTTGACGAAGACTTATGCCACATCTGAGCCTTTTATAGATGCCAAGTATGACATCCGAATCCAGAAGATTGGTGACAATTACAAAGCCTACATGTAAGGAATATTAACATAAGTATTTTTCTAATATCAAATGTCAAACATGTATATCCAATGGAAATGCATTCAGCAATGTAATTATTTTGATATTGTACAGGAGGACATCTTTATCAGGCAACTGGAAGACTAACACAGGATCAGCTATGTTAGAGCAGGTGGCCATGTCTGACAGGTGAACAAGACTTACAGGATGTACTTTCTTGCATGACACATGAAATACTACTCAGCTCCCGTATCATAACATTAGTTAACCTTATTAGAAACCTTATTAGAATGTAACAACATTAATGCTTGTCTATTGTTACATGTGTTCCATAATTAAACATATAAGACAATTCTTTATTATAGCCATGTAAATCTTTATCTTAAAAAAAGTAGTTTTTGCCACAGGAAAGTTTTTACCATTTATTTTGAAATGAGAAAGGGTAGAGTTAAACTTTCAGTCTTGCAAAACTGTGAAAGATATTAGTGTGTTTTTATACTGTATTAGGCCGTATTTTTTGCTGTTGGCTTAGTTTTGATGGTGTGGGTGGATGATTTTTGTGGAAAGAGCAAGGTCATCATTAGCACTTTCTCCCTGCAGGTATCGCATGTGGGTGGATGTATGCTCAGAGGTTTTTGGAGGTCTTGATATATGTGCTGTTGAAGCATTACATGGTAAAGATGGTCGAGATTACATCATAGAGGTAAGAGGTCACAAGGTACTCAAACAACATTTGAAAAAGCAGGAAGCCATTAAAATCTTTCTCTGAATATCCTTTTTGCCCTGGGCAAACACTGTGTCCATCAGGTGGTAGGCTGCTCAATGCCACTCATCGGAGACCAGCAGGATGAAGACCGGGCCCTAATTGCCGATCTTGTTGTGAACAAAATGAACCAGACTGTGCCACGCACTTCAGCTCCCACTCCAGTCTGTTCTCAGGTTTATTCACATGCTTAGAATTTTTTAATGAGATTTTTAAAAGCACTGTTCCAGGTGGGGCCTGGGTAGCTCAGTGGTAAACCATCCCTGGAGTTCGCTAGTTCGAATCCCAGGGTGTGCTGAGTAAATCCAGCCAGGTCTCCTAAGCAACCAAATTGGCCCAGTTGCTAGGGAGAGTAGAGTCACATGGGATAACCTCCTCGTGGTCACTATAATGTGGTTCGTTCTCAGTGGGGCGTGTGGTGAGTTGAGCGTGGATGCCATGGTGGATGGCATGAAGCCTCCACATGCACTATGTCTCCGTGGCAACACGCTCAACAAGCCACGTGCACGGGTTGCCGATCTCAGATGCAGAGGCAGCTGGGATTCGTCCTCCGCCACCCAGATTGAGGCGACTCACTACATGACCATGAGGACTTAAAAGTGCATTGGAAATTGGGCATTCCAAATTGTTTGAAAAAGGGGAAAAAATATCCCCCCCATCTGTCAGGAGTCAAAACTCAGAGAAACCAGGAATGGTAAATAAAGCTCAGAATTGCAGACTAGGCAGGACAAGACTTCACACTGAATGCTTCTAAACCGGGAACTTAAATAGAGAGAGTTCATGTGAAACAGGTGGGTGAGTAATCAATCAGAATGGAGGATTATGGGAAATGTAGTTTAGGGTAAAGGGTTAGTACTCTGGAGATGGCGAACTCTGGCGGCGTTCAATAGAGATAGCAGGTCCTGCAGGTGTAACACAATCATTGCTTTCTCTTTCTATCTCCTGTTTGTTAGCATATCTGAACTGAAAACATGAATAAAGAAAACTTTTATTAAGCTTATACTGCATTAAGTAGTGCAATGTTGCTGAATAATGCAGTTAAATGGTGTAGATTTCTCTCACCATTCAGTTTTTAACGTCAATTTACATGTTCAGCAGCAAAAATATGGATGCAAAAGCATTAGTCACAGCAAATCCTCTTTGATTGCAGCTCAGAGACTGCTATTCTCCATTTTTCCCAAACCTGCGATTTTAATGATTCATGCTCACGCAGATGGGAGACAGAGGAAGTGTGATTCTGGTGAAACATTTATTTTATTCATAGGCTAGAGACCTAAAGCACTATCCCTAATCACTGCTCTGCGTCAAATCGCTTGGTTTAATTCTCTACTCAGTTGTGTGAAACTGATTCTCTGAAGACTAACGACTGCAATTTTTGTCAGCATCAGCCATTTACGGATGTTTTTTAGTGTAATGTTTGGCAGTTTTTAGGTTTGTTTCTGTAGTGTGCGAAGTGTAATGCCTAATATACCTCTCCTTCTCCTTTTCTATTTCTGTTTTGAAATACAAGGGGCCAGCTGTTTCACCCCAACCCATCTCTCAGTCTAGAGTTCCACAAGCACAACAACGCCCTCCTACACAGGGTAAGGGACTACAATGCTGCAGTACTGAAACCAACCTTAAAGGTTATAAAGTAATTTTTTAAAAAGGGCACCTCATGTTAGAATCACACGACCAGCTGAATACTACTCGCTTAATCTCAGTAACTGCCCTGTTATTGGACACTTTAATTCATGGATTAAATTAATCCTGGTTTACTGTGCATAGTGTATTTCTACAATGGCATTTGTAACTGAAAACTACTGTGTTTGAATGATCCAGGCCAAAAGCTGTCAGTGTAAGCCAAGCCAATTATCAAGTATTTTTTTCTAAATATATGGACCTTTGAATAATTGTGTATTTCAATAGTTTGCAGTTATTCAGTATTCCAGAATCTGTAAATTTCACACAGGAAAATAAGCTCTGTACAAAATTTATTCTCCAAATTTGTTTTTAGGAGGTCCACAACAAGCACCTGCTAGCACTGCTTCTGCTCGTCAAGGAACTCCACCACAGCAGCGCTCCTCTCCTCAGGCCCAGGCCCCTGCCCAGCCCCAGTCTGTGACCAGTCCAAATGCCCAGAACCCCCCTTCTCAACAAACCAGGCCACCCAATCAAGCCCCACAGCGACAAGCCAGTCAAGGGGCCACAAGTCAGCAGAGGCCTGCTATAGCACAGGGCCCCCCCCTGCGTGGCCCAGGTGGTTCTCCTCAGGCACAGAGGCCCCAGCAAGTTGGCCCCCAACAGCAGCCTCAGAGGCCTCCAACTGCTGGCCAGGTTCCCAAACCAGGCGGTCAGTCCCAGCAGAGGTCCCAGCAGCAAAGACAAGGCCAGCCAGCCAGACAGCCAACACAAGGTGGGCCGCAGCCAACCCAGGATGCCTCACAACCAACCCAACAACAGCAGGGTGGTCCACGTCCCCCTACAACTCAACAACCACGGCCTACTACACAGGGCCAGGGAGGACCAGGAGGTGCAAGGCCTCCCTTGCAGCAGAAACCGCAACCTCCGCAGAAACCAAGTCCTGATCACCCAGCCCTGAGTGGATCCCCACAGCTCAAGTAAGACTCTTTTCTTGTCCTCTGTCATATTTTATTGAAAAAATGTTAGACTATAAGAGTTAGTTCTCTCAAAAATTTAATTCTGCCATCGTTTAATTAATGTTGTCATTGTCGTTCCAAACATGTGTGACTTTCTCTCTTCCATGGAACACAAAAGAAGAATGTTAGCCTCAGCGTAACTTTCACTGCATCTTTTTTCCATACAGTGAAAGTGATTTTTACCTAACATCTCCTTTTGTGTTTGATGGAAGTATGTATAAGTCATGGGTTTGGAACGACATGAGGGAGAGTAAATGCTGACAAAATTTTCATTTTTGGGCTAAGGAACCATTTAAAGTGACTTAATGTAGATACTGATTTGGATTATATCCAGTATAATTCATTCAGAAGCATCTGTTTTTTTTTTTCTCTCGATTTGTTGCCAAGACTTGCAAGGCAAGTTGCCTCCCAGATAGTTTGATTGACAGTCAATGTGTAAACTGGGGTTGAAGTGAACTGGGAACTTGACTGTTACAGGTCCACCCTGGAACTCTGGATGTGATCATTTCTAAAAGAGATTAAACGGTTGCCAGGTATTTTTCAATGCTATAATTATTGATCTGAATTGGTTTCTTGGCCTACCAGCCACTTACAATACTGTTTCATATCCATACCCCAGTTCTTTAAACCAATTCACACAGCAATTTGTAAATGGAAAAGCACATTTAAAATGCTCTGAATAAATTCTGCGAAGCATACTAAGCAGATATGGATGGCTGAGAATTTTATTACAGATTTTGTTTATAATAATGACAATTATGTTTGACATATTGTTGATGCAAATTATGAATGTTGCTTACACATTTAGGCAGACGCATATTTAAAACAAAGGAGATAGAGAAGTATGCACACTAGATGATATTCTGCATGCAAAAGATGGCTTCACTTCAGTCTTACACACAAACCGTTCATGCACTTGTATGTGGAAATTGCATTTTTTTCAATGGAAATGTGCACTCTTGTCTATTTTCACTGTCAAGGAGTTATGAGCAAGTATGACTGTGATCATCTTATATTCCCACTATTCCTCAATAAAGTTCAATGGTGATAAATCTAGTATTTTGCCGTTTCTTCCAGACAGAACAGAGTTCTTGCCTGTATGTTTTGATTCTATCTGTATCACTGAAATGTTCATCTGCACCTGGTACTCTATTTAGGAATAGTGGCAGCAAAAATAAAAAATGCCAGAATAAAGTGCATGTTTCCTCATCCAGAGATGTCATTTCCCATGAGGGCTGATGTAAACATTGCACTTGAATCATGTTATCTAAAATGAATGACACAAAAGAAAGTACATGAATTTCATTCTCTCTCTCTCTCTCTCTCTCTCTCTCTCTCTCTCCCTCTCTCTGTCTCACAGCTAATTTATTTTGCTCTGCCATACCTTTATAAAGCCATCACCATGGGTTTGCTGCATGAATTTAATAGCCTCTTCCTGTCCTCTATTGCCACCTCTTCTCTTTGTAGCAAATCCCAGTCTCTTACCAATACATTCAACATTCCAGAAACGTCGGCCGCCCAGCACCAAAGTCCTAGCCAGGATGAAGCCAAGGCTGAGACCATCCGCAACCTTCGGAAATCCTTCGTGAGCCTCTTCTCCATGGACTGAAACTACACAAACACACACACATACACACACTCACTCAGAAACATACACATATATATTCATACACATAAACCTACATGCATTAGATGTTGAAACAGAGATGTCATCATATATACTCTGTGCAAAAAGGACCAATTATATTGCATAATGTCAGATTTGTGCAAATCAATTTGCAATGCAACATCGATAAAGCACTGCCTATACACTGCTTAAAGATTGCAATATTGAGTGAGTTATCACAGCAGTATTGCAATAAAATTTTATTACACAATTTATTCTGTGACCATTAGAAACATTCCCTGTGTTTTCTTTAGTCCATTTGGAGGAGGGTTGGGGGGCAGGTGAAAACACAATAACACTCACTCGCTTGCACACACAAACACTCACACTCAGCCCTTTACACTACCTACAAAGTGACTGAACCTGCATAAACTTAACACATGTATGCTAGTACTTGCCTATCTGTGCATTCATTCCAGGCTTTTATTGTGAATTTATCACTGATTATCCAATATTCTTTTTGAAGTGATAAGTTAAAAGTTTTGGTGGACACTGTTGTAGAGTCATACACCCTCGCACTTTTTTCAGATGTGGTCTGAAAAACATCTGCTAATTGTTTGAAGCATGTTCTGTTACAACAAGGAGCACCATCTAACAGTTTTATCAATGCACCACATTGTAATGTAACTAAATTATTTATTGTTAATGCTTGAGCACAGATTGGATTCTACAATGATGACTCATTGTGATGTAGTTTAAATTTGCACAAGCTTCCATCGTCAAACTAACCATGCGGCTGTTAGAATTAGCCACTTGCGATACTGTTAAAACTGCATGTCACTTAAGGAGAATGTGGTCGCACAATGTTGGTGGTCTTGCTTTAGTAACTGTCGTGTCGTTGCACTTAGAAAAGATAGTCGTAGTGAAAATGTTGTTTCATTTTTGTGAGCAAGCTGTCGCTGCTTCCCTAATGTCCCTTTTCCTGAACAAACAAATGACACACAATCGTACGCCCTTAAATGTTTAATATGCCTAATAAAGCATAAGTAAACAATGGTTTCATGCAGTCGCATATGTCTCAGGGATGTCCTGGAGAGAAAGAGACTATGACCTAATGTCTTTGATCATATCAGGTCTTCCAATCCATTACTGCAGAGAGTTAATGATCTGCTATAGTGAAGGCCAATGAAGGGAGATTTATGTTAGCTGGTTTTGTGGAATGTATTTTTTTTGCTGCATGAACACGTTTGCACACCAGTACTGTAGCACTTGAGAACATATGAGGTGAGTGAAAGCTCAGGAAGGTTTGTTTCATCAAGAATGTTTCACATGCATCGGGGAAGGCATTTTCACCTTTTCACAGGTATTTCGGATGCATTAATGTAGATGAGCTGCCTGTTCGTTACACACTGGCCCTATGAAAATGCAAAGCCAAAATTGAAAGCCAAGGATGCCATCAACAGTCTTCAAAGTTAAAATGGTTATTTATTTATTTATTATATTATTATATGTCCAAGTGTGCCCAGTTACACAATGTGGATCCTTAAACATCTTGCTCCTAAAACATCTCACCATACTGAAGGATTTTATAACTGGATCAGCAGTGTGGCAGTGTCTTCCACAAGTGAGGATATAACAATTCCAACACTGGCAATATATTTAGCCATTCAAAGTATCCTAATCCAATCCCAAACCCCTCTGCTTCCCGCTCACCAGCCTGTTGTGTATTTACAGTGATCCTTTCGTGACAAATTGTGTGTTAATGTGTATATTTCTGTATAATGTAATGTTGTACCGTAAACTGTCAAAACCAAATAGAAGTGTTGTAAAGATCTTAACTCTACAAATGATGCAAATGTCCTGTAATTGATTTGATAGTTGGGTGATCGTTGTTGACATAATGTGGGTTTGTCTATGACAAGAATTTACTTTAATCATATGTGATTTAGGTTGTGTAAAATCCTACCAGAAAGGTCCGTCTTGTTTATTTGACATATTTTGTGACACATTTGCAGTGAAAAGTCATCTTTTGTGTGTTAATTGTTATGATCGTAAGTGCTTTGATTGGTTCACCTATGTCGTAATCTAGATAGTCCACCATTATATTATTGTGGCTCCGGCTATCTTTCAGTGTACTTCAATGTGGTTCATGTTTTTACAAACAAGGATAGGCCTGTGTGTTAAATGATGGCTTTAATGAATGTTCAATGAATAACTTTATCACTGATGCAATCAAGTCTTGAAGCAAATGAAATGTTTTTCAATAATTTATTTGAATGTTGAAGTACTTAAGGATCCCATGCATGAAGTTTGTACTTCATAATTTGTTTTGCATTCAGAAATGGGTTTTTATGATTTTCCATGTTTACATTTGTTACTTTTTTTTATAGAGAGGAAGTATCTCCTTTTAAAGAAAACATAGTCAAATGTATCATACTTTCTAAATAGGTTAACCTGTTCTGTTTTAATCTCAGTGAACTTTGTTGTCTGTAATTGCCTGCCAACTGTATAAAGAAAAGAAGATATAAAATAAATCACAAATATATAGAATTATAGTCTTAAATTCTATTAAAATTAGAAATATGGTTAAAAACCATGTAGTATTACACAAAGAGATGCAACTTTGATGTAATCTTCAATGTAGCTTCATAATGGTGTAAAATTACTATGCTAAAATATGTGCACACATTCAATAAAGTCTATCAAATGAAGACGCAATAGGTTTGTCCTTCACTCGTTAACTGTTTCTGTTTAGAATGTCACTCAAAATCTTTTTGTATTCTAGTTTGTAATGTAAGTGTTTTGTTGGGAATTGATCAGAAAGGGTATGGAAATCTGAAAGAGATTACATTGTGTCAGGGAGTCAAGATTTAAAGACATTTATTTGACAACACTAAATATGTGAATGCAATGAAGCAACTGGGGAATAAAATGGCAAATCCCATCCTTGCAAAAAATAACTGTGACAGATTACCATGGTGCAGAGTGATTATCCACCATGGTATTTTCCATGCCCCTACCATAAATGAATACATGTCCACAATCATGTAATTACCATCGCACCATGCCCATAAATCATTGTAATACCATGGTACATTTCTCTATTTTTTGCTAGTGTAGAACGGCAGAAGCTTTAGCTTAAAAGTAGGAAATATTCAAAACCACTGAATCGTTCTTTCAAGGTAGTTCTTTCAAGGCGGTTCTTTCAAGGAACCTGTTGAACCTATTCACAATTTGGTTCATGAAATTAATTCAATGAGTCGGTCAATGATCCAGTCACAGTGGTTCTGGAGTTCTCATTTTCGTGGTAATGATGACCTCTCTTTGTATGGACAATACCTCCATGAATATTCTTCATAATATCTAACTTTGTGTTCCACAGAGGAATGTAAGCCATGAAGGTTTGTAACGACATGTGGGTGAGTAAATGAGACAACATTTTCATTTTGGGTGAACTATTTCTTTAAAGCCATAAGACTCCAGTGGTTTAATCCATATCTTCAGAAGCAATATGATAAGTGTAGGTGAGAAACAGATCAATATTTAAAGGGCTAGTTCTCCCAAAAATGAAAATTCTCTCATCATTAATCACCCTCATGCCATCCCAAATGTGTATGACTGACTTTCTTCTGTAGAACACAAATTAAGATTTTTAGAAGAATATCTCAGCTCTGTTGGTCAATACAGTGCAAGGTGACCAGAATTTTGAATCACCAAAAATCACATAAAGGAAATATTAAAGTAATCCATAAGAATCCAGTGGATTCATCCATACCCTCAGAAGCAATATTATATGTGTGGGTGAGAAACAGATCAATACTTAAATCCTATTTAACATAAATCCTTAATTTCACTTTTTTGCAATTCACATTCTTCATGCACATTGCCACCTACTGGTTGGGGCTGGTCAAGGGTATACATTAAATATGGATCTTTCTCACCCACACCAATCATTTCACTTCAGAAGACCTGGATTTAACCACTGGAGTCTTATGGATTACTTTTATGCTGCCTTTATGTGATTTTTGATGATTCAAAGTTCTGGTCACCATTCACTTGCATTAAATGGACCTACTGAGCAGAGATGTTATTGTAAAAATCTTTGTTTGTGTTCAGCAGAAGAAAGCATACATACATCTGGGATGGCAAGAGGGTGAGTAAATCTATGAGATAATTTTCACCTTTGGGTGAAATGTCTTCTTTCAACTATCCCTTTATGTCCTTTTTTACTATAAATCTCCACTTTCACTTTCAGAATGTGAAATAATGTAAATGTGAAAGTGGAGATTGATAGTAAAAAGTACTTAAAAATGTATCTGTTTCCCACCAACATATATCGATTATGAAGATACAGATTAAACCCCTGTAGATGTATGGATTACTTTAATGCTTTAAAGCTGGAGCTTCAAAGGTTTGGTAACCTTACACTTGCACTATATGGACCTACAGATCTAAAATATTCTTCTAAAAATCTTTCTGTTCTGCAAAAGAAAGTCATACACATCTTGGATGCCATGTGGGTGAGTATAAGATGAGATCATTTTCATTTTGGGGTGAACTATTCTTTTGAGGCAGGTAGGAAACTCACTCAGCCAACTTCACTCACATCCCAGAGAAGTATAGTAATCGTGTGTGTGGTACACGAACTACAGTTCATGTTTAGAAGTGACAGTCCGTATCATGGAGGTCAAATGGCCATTTAACGTCGTTATTACATCGAGAAATATAGATCTCACCGTTATGACTTTGCAGATGTAGAACATTATGTAGGCCTAACAGGAAAAGCAGGTCCCAAAATTAACGTTTTGTATTATTGGTATACATTTGTTTTATAGTATATTAAAAAGCAGTGCATATGATAGCTTCATTATTTCGTTCTTATAATTATTTAGCTGCACATCTGAGACAATTATTACATCGCACCGTCTCTGTGAACACACATCGTGATTTTTTGCTCATTATATTTTCGTTTTGCTCCATTACTGAGTGGAACATTCCACATATGTATCCCATCGTGGAGTTTCGGAGAAAAAAGTAGGAATTCTAAATAAATGAATGATGTGACATTTCCACAGAAAGAAACGTTGTTAGAGCACGTGCGAGTCGCGTCAGATTAGCAGACATTTTTAATTGTACACGCCTCTTACTTTAGTCAGGGTCATACTGTTATTTTCACAGTATTTTCTAGGTATTATTTTCAAAGTATTTTTGTAGTTCCTAATAAAGTTACCAGCCAACTTGCGATTTTTCCTTGCATTCGGTGCTCAGCGAGGTTTCAATTTAAACCACGCTCCTTAGAAAAGCTGTTTTGCCCTGTGGCCACAGTGTGGAGCAACCTATCTACAATTAAATCGTGAGTAGTGATGGGTCGTTCGCGAACGAGTCGGCTCTTGTAGGTGAACGTTGGGAGCCGGCTCGCATATCTGAAGAGCCGAATCTATTTATTAACATTTATAAAAAAATTTTAAAAAAAGTCATGAATAAACAAAATATTTAATTATGAATATAATTAATATAATTAACTGATTCACGAAAAAAAAAAAAAAATTCGTTGTGACTGTCTGCTCAGACAAACAGCCTCACATGTTGTTCCTGTCAATCAGACTCGCAGTGTCAACCAATGAACCATGCGATGCGTGAGGGAGGGCGGAGCCAATTTATTATGCTGTTCAGATTGTATTCGTTTTGAATGTTACATTTATATGCACTTTGTGTATAAACATTCAAATGTATACTTTAAATCAGGGCTGGACGGCAATTTCACGGTGGGCCGACGCTCTTTGTGGTCGATCAGGGGCTGAGGAACAAGCTAAAATGAGCCGCCGCGTTATACAGAACGGACCAAAAAACGGCCCCGCGATATGCAGAAAAGACCCGCGAACTTTCGTTTCGAATGTTAGATTTATATGCACTTTGTTTATATACAATAAAAAGTTTTTAATTTTAAATACAAATGTTTAATAGCATTATTTTTCATAACAATCCAATGCATTTTTAAATACATTGTGGTTAAGTTAGGTAGAGTATGATTTAATTTAATAATTTAATTATTGTTTTAACAACAATTATAGTCAAACTATATAAAACTATCACTTATCGTGAGCGTCAAGGGTTTGCCTACATTAATAAACAATGGTTGATCTATTTGCATTCTTAGGTTCATATTTTAAGATCAGTATAAAAACAGAATTAATTCCCAGGCTGTTTGAGGAAAGTTTGATTAGTGTGCATTGAGGAGTTTCAGATGGAAATTGCAGCTTTAGTGCAAGTTTATCTGCTTCCAGCTATTTATATAAGCTTTATTACTTCACAAACATCAGACTCAACAATAGGCTATGAGCTCTGCTTTTGTTGGCGTTATAAGAGTTTAAGGCGTCTGTACACTGTAAAATATTCAATACAAGTTAAAGGGAAAGTTCACCCAAAAATTAAAGTTCTCTCATCATGTATTCACCCTCATGCCATCCCAGATGTTTGAGACTTTCTCCCTTCTACAAAACACAAAGATTTTTAGAAGAATATATCAGCTCTGTAGGTCCATACAATACAAGTGAATGGTGATCAGGCCTTTGAAGCTCCAAAAATTAGATAAAGTCAGCATAAAATTAATCAAAATTAAAGACTCCAATGGTTTTAATTTATTTATTTGAAAGCGATCCAGTCAGTTTTGGGTGAGAACAGATCAAAATATAACTCCTTTTTCACTGTACATCTTGACAGCAGTTTCCATGGTAATCATGATTTCAAATTCGATTCCCCTTTCTCCTATAGCGACGTAGCATTCTTCTTGGCATGATCGTGCCTAAAGACCGCAATGGCAAGAAATAAAAAGGAGTTATATTTTGGTCTGTTCTCACCCAAAACCAATTGGATTGCTTTGTAAGACATCAGTAAAACCATTGGAGTCTTATGGATTACTTTTATGCTGCCTTTATCTCCTTTTTGGAACTTTTGGAGTTCTTGCCACAATTCACTTGTATTGTATGAACCAGGGGTCAGGAACCTTTTCACTAAGGAGACAAGTTTTAAAATTTTGGTTGATGCATTTGTTCAAAAGAGCCATAGCACAAACTAACAATTTAATATTTTCTTTGTGTTTATTCTATATTTATATTTTTATAGAATTTCTAATCTACTTTGTGACTAACAGCATTTCTTGTCATGTGTCACTGCGAGATGTCCTACAGGTCACCCGGCTGTTGCGAGTAGATGAGCAAAATTACTTGCACATGAAATACCTGCATTTGAAAAACGTTTGAAAAATCGCTCGTAGAAAATACTCTTAACCGCTAAAGTCAATAGTTATTGGGAAAGAGGCCTAGAACTTTAGAACGCTTTCATTGCACTCATGAACAGCAGAGCTTACTGTACACACCTATCAAATCAGACAGGCATCGGTGGCTTTTCTTTTGTCTGTTCTTAAAAAATACAATCACATGTTTCATCAAATGTGCATCTTTGTGTCTTAATTTCTTGTCGTATATGAATGAGAAGTCTTACATATACGATTTCATCACGTGCAAATGCCCGGATGTGTAATGCAGAAGTAAGCATGAGTTCCACATTTGAGGAGTCAAGGACATACTTATTAATATTATGCAATTTCCCAAACCCCTTATCTGAACCTAAATGATCCATATAGTGTGTAAACATGATAGAAGCAAGTGTGTGACAGAAGCAAGTACTTGTTGCTTAATAGAAGGAACGATGTCCAGCGATGTCATTGGCTATAGTGAAAGTGCAGTCGTAAAGTATCATACGAATTAGCCAAATATAGAAAAGGCATATGAATCCTTACGATTTTGCCGTGAGAGTGTGTAGGGAGTAGGCTGTATGACAAATTTGAGAGAAAAGAAATCAAAACAGTGTCAAGCAATGACTTCAAGCTTTGCAATCGTACCCACACTTTCTGAAGGAAAATTATCTCTAAAAAGTTTTAAACTATCATGTGTTGTTGAATGGTGAGACACACGGCGAGCCACTGGTGATAGATTCCCGACCCCCACAGAGCTGAGATATTCTTCTACATATCTGGCATGGCATAAGTGTGAGTAAATGATGAGAGAATTTTAATTTTTTAGTGAAATATCCATTTGAGCTCAATCGACAGCATTTGTAGCATAATATTGATTACCACAAAAAATTATTTTGACTCGTCCCTCTTCTTTAAAAAAAGCAAAAATAGAGGTTATAGTGAGGCACTTTCAATGGAAGTGAAATGGGCCAATTTTTTTGAGGGTTTAAATGCAGAAGTATGAAGCTTATAATTTTATAAAAGCACTTGCATGAATTCTTCTGTTAAAACTCAAGCATTATTTGAGCTGTAAATTTGATTAATTAATAACTTTTACTGTCGTTTATGGGTTTGTTAATATTTCATCATCATGGCAATGAAGTTGTTAAATAGGCTATAACTTTACACAGAAACGGTTAGTATGTAAACAGTTTTATCACACTAAAATTATGTTAACACATAATGTATTGTGTATGTATTGTGGCTATATTTTGAATCCGTTTTTAATGTTTACGGATTAGCCCCATTCACTTCCACTGTATGTGACTCACTGTAACCTAGATGTTAGCTTTTTTAAAGGAAAGGAGGTACAAGTCAAATACATTTTTGTGGTAATAAATAGTATACCACAAATGCCGTTGATTGAGCTTAACTTGTATTTATCCCTGTATATTCCTTTAATTTAGTAATAATTTTTTGGTAATACTTTACCATAAGGTTAAATTCGTTAACCTTGTTAATTCATTAGGTGTCATGAAATAACAATGAACAATATATTTTTTACAGAATTTATTAATATTTGTTCATGTTAGTTTAATTGTTTGTTTAGTGCATTAAATAATGTTAACATATACAACTTTTGATTTTAAAATTGTATTATTATTTGTTGGAATTAACAGTAACCAAGATTAATAAATACTGTAAAAGTATTGTTCATTGCTAGTTCCTATTTAAAGTACCTTATTTTTAAAGTGTTACCCCGTGTTCATTGTATATATCTTTTGAATTGTTTCCACTTTCAGTCCTAAAGGGCATTTATAAGATACTCATCTTTCACAGACAGCTTCACTTAAATGACAGCTAACTGTTCAGAAAGTCCTGCTGTTACAGCTAATCACAAACCTTCTTCTCAAGTAGCTGTAATTGCTTTGATTTCTTTTAAACAAAGTACTCGATATCAAGGCATTGATTGGGCTATGGTAGAGTATAATTATTTTTATTTGGTCTTATGACATTTGTTTATTCATATTGATCCAAAGTGCTCTATTTATTGCTGAAAGGCTCTTCATATGTCTCATTACAATTCAAATAATGCAATCCAGTTGAGACAATGCTCCAATTGAGCGTCTGGACTACTCTGATACCAGACACCATTATGCACACAACTGTCATGACTATTCATGCTAACAGAATGAGATGTTGATGTTGTGCATAACTTTGAGGTATATATATATATATATATATATATATATATATATATATATATATATATATATATATATGCAAGGCCTTATTAAACCCTGATGTGAAAACAGTGCTGGTGGCAGATAGGTCCCATCTGTACTGTTATCTCACAGGCATTGTGTCCTTTAAATATCAGGAAATTGAACACCACAAAAGGCCTGTCCCACTCGGCGGTGAGCTTTGATCTCACCACAGCCCACAAAAGTCACAGCCTTAACTAACTACCTTAAACATAATGGAAATTCTACAATGGACAGATCCCATTATATTTTGTTGGTTACTCATCGGTGGTGACTGGTCTTATGTACTTCACTTAAAAAATTATCATCTCTCATTCTGCACTTTGTAGAAACTGTTGTTCTAAACACAAAACGGCAAGTCTGAAGGAAGCCCTGAATGGCCAATAGTCTTACACAATCCAAGCAATAAATGACAAGAAAATGAACATTGTGGGCTACAGGAAGAAGGAGGTGGATGAGGGTAAAAGTTTATTTTAATTAGAGAGCAGATCAATTTTATCTTTCTGTTTACTCTTCCAACTCAAATCTGGACTAAGATTTAAACCTAGGCGTTGATCCTCCAATTTTTTAAGTCAAGAGAGAACGTGTAAGATCTTTGGGTGGCTTGCTAAGATAATCTTTTGCCTGTTGATGTTACTTAGTGTGGCAAGAACCTTTTATCTGTTTATTTTGCAAGACTTGCAGGTCTTCAGCCTGTCACACAGAGATAAGGTGATTGGCTGTAAAGCATGCTAGGGAGAAAATCACTGGCAGCTCCTCTTGCATATATACTGTATTGCGTATATAGTATATTTGACATGCAGACATTTCTTTTAAATAATTTAAGTTTAATTATTATTATTATAATTTTTTAAACGTATGAAAACCTTATTTTTTCTTAGGCTAATGTTCAAAAGATACCCTACTTGTAGAATGGCATTTTCTTGCATATAGGGTACCCAGCTGTCCCCTATTAGCCGGGAAGTAACATGTTTTAAGATGTCTGTTTTAACATTTGAAGGGGGCACTCTCTCTGGTCAGACAATGAAACATATGAAGGCCTTGTGTCCTGTATTGTCAGATAGAAAATCATTCAAAACATCAAATCCCGTTTTTCTTGGCTAAAAACTTGGCAACCCTTAGTTGCATCTGTTACTGTGAGGTTACTGTAGACTTAATAAGTAGCCAAGTGATTGATTTCTTGAAGGTTAACATTTGGCATTGGGTATAGTCATATTTACCCTGTGGCTATGGTCAAGCTCTCTGACATGGTTAATCCTTAAAGGGATAGTTCTTTCAAAAATTAACTTGAATTGAATGGAAAAAGAGATGCAATGAGAGTGAATGATAACTGAGTCTAACATTCTGCCTAACATTTCCTTTTGTGTTCCATAGAAGAAAGACAGTCATGTTAGTTTGGAACAACATGAGTAAATGATTAAACTTTTTTCATTTTGTTTGGGTGAAGTACCACTTTAAGAGCCTTTAGTGTTGAAAGCTATTATCAGTGCTGTAATTAGACATGTTTACTGTAATGTAATAGTATGCTAGGAATCTCACTGCTGTCTGAATAACCACTGCAGTTTCATGAGGTTTTCACTGTGTAGCGAAAGTGTTTTTTCAAAACTATATATAACCTTTGTAGCTGTGTTGGCATTAATTGGAAAGGACTGGAAGAAAGCACAAAAGCAAATTTAATTTGACTTGCAGTTGGCACTAAATTCACATTAGGACAAGTCTCGTTTCCAAAATGACCTTTAGTAACATGGCTGTAACGCCATTTGTCCACTGACATTTAAAATGTGTATGTGTGCTTTTCTTTCACACTAACCTATACAAACTATCAAGCTTACAAATCCACAAACAAAATACAATGCACATTCATATAGCCTGAGCACTTGTATCTCATTTTCTCAATAAATCTCTTTGTAAGACTCCACCAGCCATGCATTTTTGGGGACGCTAGATGTTGGAAAAGGCTGAATGATGAATGGCTTTTGGCTGTGGGATTTGAGTGATAATGATGTCTGCGTACATGGGCTGATGAAACGGGACAATTTAATTGAAACCACTGGATTTGGGGTTTAAAATATATTTAGTAAAATGGTAAGTAGGATGCAAAACATGTGAGATGGCTAGGAAAAATGGCTTTGTTTTCTGATTTGAAAAAACTAGACATGCATTAACAGAAACCAACCCAGTTTCATGATAAGTAGTAAAAATAGTACAATATACCGAAATCGTAAGAAAGAGTTGGCTTGTACGTATGACTTTTAGTCCCATAGAGAAAAATAAACAAATCAACAACAACAAACAAAGTTTACAGGGGTGTAAAGTAATTGAGTAAATATTTTTTGGGGATTTGTACTTTACTCAAGTGAAATTTAAACTGAATACTTGTACTTTTACTTATTTACATTTCTAAAGAAAAAACATTACCATTTAATTTTTTACTTCAAAAGTATGCATTACATTTTTGCAGATCATTTTCTTTTGTCTTACATTGAATCTGCCTTTCACTGCATCTGGAGGCTGTCGCACGGCCGCTGTTTGGAGTTCTGACCATCTGTAGAGGTGATTTAGAATCTGATTTGAGCTTCGCATACGTTGAAATATTTGCACGACTAGACCATATATGACCACCTGACTGAATGTGATGTATTCCTTCAAAACTATGAGCATGAAGTGAGAAACACTAATGGTTTTTGGTCTTAAACTTTATTTTAAACACCTGCTACATCTACAGATTGGACAGTTATGAAGTCAGGTATGATTATTCACATTGAAAAAAACACCTAAAAAATTAATAAATATATATATATATATATATATATATATATATATATATATATATATATAATTTTTTTTATTTATCTTTCTTTATGTTTCAAGGGGGTGGGTGCTCTGACATCGTAGTTTGAAAGGGCCTTCTCCCATGCAACGAACAATGCGTGACTGTGGCAACATTGTTGCAAAATAAAATGATGTTGTTCATTACACGTTTCAGGGAAGTTCCGAAGTTAAATGTCCACTGTGTGGCACTAAAAGCGAGTGAAATGTTCTCTCAAACACATAAGGTTTTTATGGTTTTTGTTCTACCGAGATTTAAATCAACCTTAAATCTAAACCTAAACGATATTGTCAAAAAAAGCAAATGTGAGATGAAAATAAAATTTCTGAAGCAACCACGTAATTTTGTGGTGCTTCTTTGACACTTTCAACTCACTTGTTGTCTCGTGTGCTCTTCAGGACTCATACTTTGGTCCTTTGTATCGCATATGCAGCCCTCTATCAGTTGAGCTACAACACAATTTGATCACATTTAAACAATCTTGTAAATTTAGTGCAAAGTTTAAAATGAGTCATGCTCTATAGTAAAATAATATAAATATTTTAATTGAGTAAACATTTTCACTCGGTATCCATACTTTCACTTAAGTATAATTTCTGAGTAATTTTGACACCCCTGGAAGTTAAATCAGTAACCCAAACCTTAACCTAACCATGAAATCTAACCCCTTACCCAACCCCTAAACCTAACCATGATTTTAATATGAAAATAACTTACTATTAAATAGGAAATAAATAGTGAAAAAATCTGGGGTTTGAATGAGAGGAGAGAAGCTTGTTAAAGGTTATTGACGTACATCAATCATTTGCATTGCATAAAAAAATATGGAAGGTGTAACTCAATTTGTTCACAATGTTTCTTTACTTAAAATAAAGTGTTTGATTGGTTGGCCTTTATGGGAATAAAAGTTGTACCATTATGTACGAGTTAAGTCACATGACATCTTATTATTTTGCCATCTAATACGAGTTGTCTTTAGACTGTTAGTAGAAACTATAGTTTGAATAATTTGGAAAGACAGAGTTTAAGAATTTATTGCTCAACTACATAGAGATTAATTACAATTTCCAAAGATGAGCGCATGTACTGTGATTACATGGGATGTGGACCATTATAAGGGCTCTGCAGTCACCACTTAGCCCACAGTTTTGCTCCTTTGCTTGATAACTATAACAGATGCGCACAGAACAGGATTTCAATGATGACCTAGCCATGTCCAAACCATAGTGCACTTCTCCATATTGAGAGACAGTTGGCATGTTCATAAATCATCCGGATTGAGATATAAGCACTGTGCAATAGCTGCTTGTGACTGCTGTAATGCAACATGAAATATGTGGCTTGCACTTTTATCCAAAGCAACTTATAAAGCTTTCAATGTATACATCTCAAAGGATCTCAGTCTGTGTGTTTCCTGGGAATTTAATCCATGGCCTTGGCATTATTGCTAGCACCATGCTCTTTATTTCTATAAAGTAACTGGGAAGGACGAGACGTGAGAGTGTGGATCCTAATTGCAGAACTATATTTATTAAGGAACTAAAAACGAAACTAGAACACTGGAGAAAAGGGAAATCAAACATAGAGCAGCTTGCTGGCTAAAACATCATAATACACTAACAAGATAACAAACAAGTAAACTAACAAGAACTGACAAAGACTAAGGGAAACATGGGCTATATATACACACAATGATAATGACAAAACACAGAACACATGGGAACAAAGATGGGTTATGGATGAATGCAATCAACAGGTGCATCATGGGAAGTCTAGTCTAACAGTCTACAACATAATGGGAAGGTGATGGGACTAACACAAGGGAGTTTGTGACAATTCCCCTTCTCTTTGACTCTTTTGACTGGTTCTCACTTTACCTTGGTATAAAACAATATATCAGTTTTGCCCCAATGTTAGTATTTTTAAAAGGCATCATAATATATTTGTGATTGCAAGTAAAATGTAAATTTCAATATAGTTCACATTTATTGCATAATTACAATATAATAACATCATGTTATCTGGGAAAACCTCAGTAAACCGGAATGTTTCAAAGTCTGGTCAACATTATGTATCATTTCTTGATCAAAGTCCCACACTCTTGTGTCCACAGTCAGTTCCTCTTTTGTAAGATGCCCCTGCAGAGGAACTCTTACATGTATAATTCTACACACATGAAAAGGTACACGGTAATTACCCCCAATGCTTTTCAAGGGGACATGCACTGAAGTTTGCTCCACCCTCCTTGGGTTAACAATCATTTTTGTGGGATTGTAAACATTCTTTCGATCAGGTTCTCTGTAAATGTGCTCCATGATATTGACTCCAGGGATGTCATTCCATTCTGGACGTTTGTACTTTCCACTGTCCTCAAACTGTGTTTTGGGGAATATGTGGTTCTCAATAAGGAACACGCCTATATTGGGATGTTCAGACTGAAGGTCCTCCATAAGAGAAGGCAAATTGGCATGCTTGTAAGGCATGATGATCTCATCAATGTCATTCAGGAGAACATACTTGGATTGATACATGTGCCTGTATATGCACTCATTGAGTGTTGTCAACTGGCCGTAATAGTGGAGATCACCCTTGTGTTCATTGAAGTTCCAACCTGAGGACGGGTTAAGGAATTGGTCAATAGGCCATGAAACAATCTCCAGTATTCCCTCTCTTTCATAGTGCTGTAGGAGCTTTTCCAGGTCTGGTCCACAACTAGTGTTATAGATTACCACTCGCTGTATGCCCAGAAGCTTGTACATCTCAATAGTTTGTGCAAACTGCAGTACATTATTGTAGTTGCCAAAAAGGTTGGAGATGCAAACTGTGAAGTTGAACTTGAAATTCTTTCTTATCATTTGATTTTCGATAGGCAGATACATCATGTCATTGTTAGTGGAACCATTAGTTGAGATGAGGACGTGTGTTGCACTTTGCAAGTGTTTTCCATCACAAATAACATCTGATACATGAAAGGGAAACCAAAATGGTCATTGTGTATCTGGACTTTGGCCTTAACAGTTTCACAGTCATGTTCAGTGCTGCAGTAGACACAGTAAAGTGGCTGAAGACTGTCTCTGTTGATTATGCTTATGACTCGAATGACACCACGAAGTCGATGGTCAATAAACGCAGATACCATAAAGTGCTTTGAAACCTTTATTGGCGTTATTGAATTTAATACCTCTGTGAATTTCCATGTACTATGGAAAGGAGCTATATTTTTGTGAGGAAGATGCCTGCTCGTGTCCGTCAAAATCAGTATGGCAATAATAGTGGCAATACATAATAGTGCAAGAAAAATCTTAAATGTAATTTTTTCCATCTGCCCTTTAGTTCCTGTAGAGTAAAGCAAAGATTAATGTTAGCATTGGAACTGGTTTGGCACATGTCTTTCATGGAAAAGAAGATGTCACGTATTCCTTTTATTTACTGAAATATGCTGTCTTTATCATTTTCATGTGCGAAATACGAATAAAAACTGGTTACTCATAAACTAAGAAATCATTTACAGCACCCAGCCTATATTAAAGTGCAAGGGAGGATCCTTTTCTTTGGGAAATATATACACAAATATTAAATAAATTGAACACAATATTTTGATTATACCACAAAGATATTAGGAGGGTTGCTCGAACTAAATATTTGTTTACATGTTGATGATTTCATTATTCAGAGCAGCATCAAGCCAGTAATTATAGTTTTGTCTAAAAGATAAAGGTGATCATTGAACCTATAATTCTTATGTTGTTGCAAATTATTACCCAATTAGACAGAGACTGATATATTCAATTTGTTATGTTTCTCTTTAAAATAGGGACCATAATATCATCACTGGGCGGCACGGTGGTGCAGTGGTTAGCACTGTCGCCTCACAGCAAGAAGGTCATGGGTTCAAACCCCGGTTGCCCCGGCCTTTCTGTGTGGAGTTTGCATGTTCTCCCCGTGTCTGCGTGGGTTCTCTCCGGGTGCTCCGGCTTCCTCCCACCATCCAAAGACATGCAGGCTAGGTTAATTGGTGTCTCCAAAAATTGCCCTAGGTGTGGATGTGAGTATGAGTGTGTGTCTGTATATGTGTGGCCCTGCGATGGACTGGCGACCTGTCCAGGGTGTACCCCGCCTTTCGCCCAATGTTAGCTGGGATAGGCTCCAGCCCCCCGTGACCCTGTACAGGATAAGCGGTTGAAGATGAATGAATGAATATCATCACTTAAATATGATCACTGTGAGACCAGCAACACCACTAAAGAACGGTTTCTGCTCTTCTAAAAATCAACCCTTTCACATTCAATGACACAACTTTCAATTTAACAAATGTTAAAGATGTCTTGCAAATAGCAAATTGAATAGTGTAAAAACTTACTTTTGCTGGTATCCGTTTTCAAAACTGAGTTCCATAATTATTGTTTAATAATCTGTAATGATTAGTTTAATAATCTTACACTGAAAAACCTAAACTATGAATGTGCTTAATGTGGTAAAATCTTAATGAACTGCTTTAATTTAAGTCAAAAATATTATTTAACATGTGTGATTTTAACCTGAATACATTGGATTACACCAACAAAACTAATATTAAGGGTTAGATCAACAAGAAAAATCTCATTAAGGTAACAATAGCATGTTACCACTTTTTTTACGGTGTCTGTAGGCAACCAGACTAGATATTTTTGTTAAAAACTTAACATTGATTAATTAGGTAATTAGATCATTTATTTTCCACTTTGAACAGTTTTCTGTTTGTGAATAAAATAAGAGGTCTTTATAGTCATTACATCTTTAAAAGCTGTTTGGCTAGTCATCTTCAACTTTGCAGCTGCAGAGATCCGCTTGAAATATTCTTATATGATACAGTAACATTAGATGAAACATAGCACCTTTGTGACAATATAACTTAAAATGATAGGTATATCTTTTTGCCACATAAAAAAGATTAAAAAAAACAGTAGGCCTACCTGCAGAAACAATATTCCAGGAAACTTTAACGAGACTAGAAATGAAATAACCCAAAGGAAACTCTCACAAATACCTGTTTGCTTTGGAACAGCTCACGTACAGCAATGTCCACAAATATGAAGGCAAGATAAGATAAGACTTATCGAAACTATGTTTCTAAAATAATTTGACTGCGCGAAAGCAAACACTTCTTACATTTTTTTCCCTTACTAGGTTAATAGTTATTTGTTGCTAGTATGAGCCTGGTGGTGGTGACTTTGGAACTTTGACGACACAACAACACACTTTCAAATAATAAACCAATATCTGCCTGGGTGAAGACTAGGCAAGGGAGATATGGTATTATCATGAATCAACCCAGTATAGTCTTACTGTGCATTATTTATTAGTGAAAGGTATTCCCCATTTTTTTTTTTAATGATTTGCTCTGTTTCTGAAGTGATTAGAACAATTATGTTAACCAAACATGTTTTATCCTCTCCCCTCAAATAAACTGTCATGTTAAGTAGGCTACAGGTTGTAACGATCCACATTGTCTTTTGTTTGTGTACCTTTTATTTTTAAGCTTTTGGCACCTTTTATGTTCCATATTGCCTTTTGTTTTATGCACTCTTATTTTGAAATCACTCATGTTCCTGTTTCCCAGTCTTGTCATGTCCTGTCTTCCCTCCATGTCTATGTGTCTGGTTTTCATTGGTTCATTGTTTGATTACTTTATTATCAGTTCTAGTTTTGTCATTGGTTTTAGTTAATTGCCTTATTATCTTGTTTTGAGTTCTGTTTTCCCATTGGCTTTTGTTTCCCTTTTGGTTTTGTATTTAGGCCCTCATGTTCACCTTGTCCTTTGTTGGTTGTTGTTTGATGTTAGGTCCATGTCAGAAGTCTGATGACGTTCCTTGTTGCTCCTGCGTTCTACCGTGGTCCTGCCCGTGCCCTCCTTGAATTATTCCCTGTGTATATATATCTTGTGTTTGCACCTTTTGTTTTCCCCTCGTGGATGTTTTGTTTGACCCCTTGCACCAACTAATAAAGCTGTACCTGGATCCTCACTCCTCGTCTGTCCCGTTCGTTACACAGGTTCTCATGATTTATTCACCTTTTATGCCTTCCCAGATGTGTATAGATTTATTTCTTCTGCTGAACACAAAGATTTTTTGAATAATTTTGTCTCTAAAGTTTTTATGCTCCAAAAATCACATAAAGGCAGCATAAAATTAATCTAGCAATTTAATAGTTAAATCCATATCTTCAGGAGCGAATTGATAAGTGTGGGTGAGAAAAATATCAATAGTTAAGTACATTTTTACTGTAAAATTTCCTCCATCTTCAGTCAATCTCCAATTTTCACTTTCATCTTCTATTTTTTTGGTGATTCATATTCTTCATGCATGCACCCCTTACTGGGCAGGAAGAACAACATTTTGAGTTATATATTGAGCTGTTTCTCATCCACACCTATCATATCACTTCTGAAGACATGGATTAAACCACTGGAGTCTTATGGATTACTTTTATGCTGCCTTTAAGTGCTTTTTGGGGCATCAAAATGTTGGCACCCATTCACTTGCATTGTAAGGATCAACAGAGCTGAGATATTTTTCTAAAAATCTTAATTTCTGTCTGCAGAAGAACGTCATAAACTTCTGAGATGCATGAGGGTGAGTAATGATGGGAGAATTTTCAATTTTAGGCAAACTATCCCTTTAAGTTACAGTTTTTTTTTTTACAATTGCTGGCATCCTTTTGTCCAATCTGTAGACACATTTTCAATAGCACAACATCTGTCTATTGTGGACCATACCATTAACAAAATTCATGTTGTTTTCACAGAATACGCACTTAATTATCATGCTTCTAAAATGCTTACATTTTCTTTAGATACAAGCTTACCCAATAAATGGTCTGCACCTTTTTAACCTTATCAGTATTCAAAGCACTTTACACTGTCGACTCATTCACCCATTCACACACACAGCAGAGCTGCCATGCAAGGTGCTAGCCTGCTATCGGGAGCAACTTGGTTCAATGTCTAGCCCAAGGACACTCCGGCACGTGGAGTCGTATGGGCCGGGATTTGAACCACCAACCCTACGATTGGTGGCCGACCCACGCTACCAACTGAGCCACTACACCCCATCTTACATCTTGCTTATCTTATTTACAAATGCCTGTACACAGCATGCCAGAAATAAAGACGTAATGTTCCAAATCTTACTTTAAATATAGTATAAAGCCTCTAGTTCTGCAACAATAGCAGCTCAAAAGCTATATTGAAACAGCTGATAAGCATTTTTGAATGAACATATCACTGAAACATTGAGAAATAGCTGATTTACTGTTAATGTGTTTTATTTTTACACGTTTGGAACCAAAGACCATGTATGTTGGATTTTTTGTTGATCACTGGCAACAATTGCTGCTGTAATACTGTTTGGTTGGTGTTTACTGCAACAATTATGCCACTTACTATTTTTTTCTACTGTACATGCTATAAAGTAATGATGATTCATTCACTTTTAGATACAGAGCATACTGTTGAAGATAAAGTATCTAAAAGACTTACTCAAATGCTGTTTATTAAAGTGGTGTAATCAGTGTACACCAGTTTATTGCAGTGGTGGCTCAGCGGTCAAGGCTCTGGGTTACGGACCAGAAGGTCAGGGGCTCAGGCCCCAGCACCACCAAGATGCCACCGTTGGGCCCTTGACCCTATCTGCTCCAGGGTTGCCGTATCATGGCTGACCCTTGCACTCCGACCCTAGCTTAGCTGGGATATGTGAAACAAAGAATTTCACTGTATATATATATATATATATATATATATATATATATATATATATATATATATATATATGCAAAGGTATAATGTGTGACAAAATAAAGGCTTCTTCTTCTTACAGTTTTTTATGATTTCTTTAATATGATTTTGAAAACAGGGCTCATTTTGTCAAAACACTACACACAATTCACACAGCCACACACACAAGTAGCAGAACACCTCAGATCTTTTGCAAAATGAAACACTTCATTCAAAACTATACAATAATTGATAAAAACCCAATTTTGACACCATATGGCACACACACGTGATTCATACGATCTGATTCTGTTTGAACACGTTACACACAGCTGTGCTCAATCTAAAACACTTTTAACATTTCTACTTTTCTAATGATATAGTCTGTGTTTGATTTTTTCAGAGATATTGTTAAAGTACATGAATATATTGACCAAGCACAACACACAAGACCAGAACTGCACACTGATGAAAATATATTGTAAAATCAGTCAATACATCCATGCATTTCCAAAGGTTGCATTTTTGCACTAAAAATCAGAACAGAACATATTGTAAATAGAATATAGTACATACAGTAAACACAGCAAAAACTTTGTTGAGACAAAAAAGAAAGCAAAAAGAAAAACCCTAAGCATCATCTCGTCGGCTAGCTGGATCTGGCCATAGCACTTTGTCCACATCACAGGCTATGTCCTCTCTCACAAGACAGCGAGGGAAGAATCTTCTTGAATGGCGAATCCCTCCTTGCACAGACTCTGCTTCAATTAAGTCGCAGGCCTCCTCCATGGCTTGAATGAGGGGTATCCTGACATAGGGCTGGATATCGTAAACCTTCCATCGCCAGGCTGAAAAAAACTCTTCAATTGGTTTAAGGAAGGGAGAATATGGTGGGAGGTATTGGAGTGAAATTTGTGGATGCTGATGAAACCAGTTTTGGACCAGAGCAGGATGGTGGAAAGATACATTGTCCCACATGACAATGCATCTCATCTGCTCTGCATCCATTTGGTCTTCTGCTATGATGATGTTGTGTAGTCTGTAAAAATGTGAGTATGTGGGCCGTGTTGTAATGACCTAAATTGGCATGGTGGTGGAGGAACCCATTTTGCGTTATTGCAGCGCACATTGTGATGTTACAGTACCACCACGTTGGCTAAGGACATTCAAAATAGCTTTGTGGCCAGTTATGTTTCTCCCTCTTTCTCTTACTGCAACGTGGCCTTCCATTTTTATTGAAGACATGTAAACTCACCTGTTGCCTTTTTATAGTGCTTACGCCTGATTGGTGAGTTTACAATTAAGCACCTTGGTGTGTGTACACCTGACGGCCATGTTTGATCAACTGGTTCATAGGTGTGGTATTTTGGTCTCGAAATGGAAAAGAAGAGACATCATGATAGATTTCTGTGTCTAATGTAGAGAAGTGTGTTTAGAGTTTTGCAAAAAGTGTGAGGCTGAGAATGTGAGAAAAGAAGTTAATTCATATACATTCTACATATGAGCCCATGTGTTCAATATGCAAAATCCATATTTCATATTTTATTTTTCATATTTATACTACTACCTGTATATTTCATTTGCACATTCCTGCAAATTACAAATATACATATTCATATATACCTGTAATTATGTGTCTAGCTGCTGTATTTCTGTACTGAAAGTATTTCTCAGTGTACTGGAAGCTTCTATTTAGAAGCAAAATTCCTTGTATGTGTGAGCACCAAGAATACCAGTTAATGTTAAAGAACTCAAAGTGTGACTCAAAACCGCTGACTGTAAATACACACATATACACAGCCTGATGTACTGTAAAATGCAGTGTTGTAGCACTAATTAATAACTCCCACGTTATTATCATGAAACCCAGCCTATAGAAGATATTTTCTGCCCGACAGAATGCATCTTTGACTGAGCACAACTTAAGATTGATCTTATCTTGGCAAGCGTTCATTGTTTTAGGATATAGGAATTGTTTTTGTATGTGTACATTAGTCAGGTTTTCATTTGAAACAACATATCGGTATTGAACCATGCTAATATTATGATGTGGTTTTTGCCAAACATTTAACATCAATAATTTTATGTTGTGCACTGTACAATGATATGATCAGTACACCTTTTTTTGCTTATTTGGTGAAGCTGATGTGAAATAATGAATGTCCTGTGGCATGTCTTCCATTAAAATATTTTTAAACAGCATTTTCTATTTTTGGTATTATTATGCAGGCAGCTTTTATAACCTAGTAATTGAGATAGTAATTGAGCCTACTACATGGAATATTGTTTGTACTTTAAAAAAGTATTTAGTTACACTGCAGGACAATTAAAATGAACTAAGTTAGAAATGTGTTTAAAAATGATGACAATCTTTAAAAAAAAAGTCATTACATAAGTCATTAAATTTACATAATTACTTGTCATTCTAAAGAACAACATGGCTTACAGTTTGTTGCCAAACCCAGAATGTTTGGGTGAACAGACTCAAATATTTGCCATGAGAATTTTTGTTCATCATTTTTCATCATAATTTTTTCTTAGTTTTGGTTGGTTAATCTTTGTTGTCCTCATAAAATAGCATTATGTTAGCAATTGTTAAAATAGAAAATGTTGTTTTATCCTTGTAGAGGACATGTAAGGATAATGCAGTTACCCCCCTACAAGCATAAGCTCTGTACTTTCAAGCTCAATCACCACACTCCAAGTGGGTTTGTATTGTCTCCAGAGAGAGCTGCCCTCAGCATGACATTTCAAAGCCTCAGGGGGAAAAAAACTATAAAAAAAATTATACACTGCAATTTTTGCCTTTTGCATAGTTGAGGTAACCATGGATACTACAGGCATCTCAGCTATGTTTCATCAAAACATAGGAAGTTTGTGTTTGATTGTGCATTGATGTTGAATTAGGCAGTTTAAACATATAAGTAGTAACTCAAAGTAAAACAAAATTGTTTTTTCATGCTTCAAAACGTTACTGTGTCAGTAAATTGGCCAATGCCACCAAAATGAAGAAAAAGTTTTTTTTTGTAATTGTGTGAGCCTTACTTGTCAAAATGTTTAGATGTTTTTTTTCACCATGGCAGTGAACCCTGGAAATGTTTGTTATATACAAATTAATTTTTTATTCTGCTTTTTGTTGACACTGACTGCTTACTGTACTATACAATGTCAGTTTTGTCTAACTGAATGCTGGAAAAGTCAATACTGTACAATACTGTAGTACACAGAAAAATGATGTGCACATTTGTATGTATGCAGTAAATTTATTTGTGTAACAATGAGTTACATGTAAACTGAAAACTCGCATTTGCATGTCAATTTTTCCACATTTCTAGTCACATATACAGTGAACAGAAAATTGCCACAAAATGACATCCATAAAAAAAAATTAAAAAACGCAACAATGAAAAACATGCAGTAGTTCTGTAAAACTCCTCACAGTAACACTACAAGTTCCCATCTTCTTGGTGGACATCCTGTCGCTCTTGTTGGTCTGGCTGGAGATTTAATAGAAATTTGTGGAATATACATGTATGTCTGACAAATGTGATGGATCACACGATGAAAGATTGTTTAGAATTTGTCAGAGTAATATATTTGTATTTGTAAGAGTATGACAATTTCACTGAGAATCAACTCAGCAGTTTTGATCAGCAAGCCATGTGCGTTTAGTTGTTGTGCAAATTGTAGACAATTGTATTTACTCTGTTGCACACATGTGCCAAAACACACGCAGTTTGCTTAAATGAAAAATAAATTATAATCTGGTGTGAACAAGAAAATAAATGTTCAGAGATTTTAACTTATTGTTTTGAAAAAAAAAAAAAAAAAAAAATTCTCACGTCAGAATTGAGCCACAGCAAATGAGAAAAATTGTAATATAATTCATCGCATTGAAGTTACACATTAAATCGACATCCCTACTTAAAATACTTTTCTTCTATCCAAGCTCAATATGCAGAGACGGCTATAAGCATGCAATTTGTTGGTTGATTTCCTTAAAAAGTGTAAACACAAAACTGTAGCTCTAAGGTGCTAGCAAAACATTGCACATGTTCGTTTGAGCGTACCAACCAGCCCAAAACAGTAACATTGTCTCAGTCAATGGTGAGTTTGGCTATCTGTTTTTCTTCATCTTGTGAGAGACTACACTTGCACAAAAGTAAAAGACAGTAATGTTGTTTTGGTTTAAGTACTGTTATGGCTACGATTATGTTTAGGGTTAGGAGTATAATGTTCACATCCATTCAACGAAGTGAATAAAATGCAGTTTTGTTCTCAGTACGGTTTTGCATTTACACGACTGTAGTTTCAGCAACAGTTCGGATGTTCATAAAGCATTGACCAGTTATTTCCTGTCATTGATTTTCCCCTGAGATCAGTCAATTAACTTTTGCATCTTAGTTGATATTACTAAACTATTTTAGTAATATCCAAATTACTTGCCAAAAACACATGACCAGACTCAGCTGCCAGAGAGGAAAGAGCTATCACCACAAGTAACTTTGCCTGAAAGGATGAAGGAATTGGAAAAACAATCCCACCCTCTGTCCATGTGCCAAGATAGCCTGGCAAGATATTTCATCAGATTTTACCAAGCACCACTATGAACAGAGGTTGCTTTCAGAAAGCACTGCTGCATATTCTATGTTTGAGGCTTATACTTTCAGGGAAGGATAATTAGCTTACCAAGTTTCCTGAAAACCACATCAAATGAGAGTGACTGAACTTCAAAAAAGATGTAAGGACAGATGAAAGACAGATGGATGTACAGGTGAACAGGCAAATAAATAGATAGATATATAGACAGAGAGACAGACAGAGAGAGAGAGACAGACAGACAGATAGAGCAATAAAGTACTAAATGAATCTCAATAATTAGATATCACTGAGATAGAAAGAGTGCATTTCTAATTTTATGCAGGGCAGTTGCAGTCTTCCTCATGAATTTAAAGAGCTACTGAAATCACCATTCTAAATATGAGTTTGAATATCAATTGGGCGTCCTGAGGCACAAGGTTGGGATGCTTATTACCCACCAATATCTTCACATGGATGCCTAACCTTTTCTCAAACACATTCTGCTCACTTGAGTCCCACTCTAAATAAAACCTGCTGTGTGCATATTCAGCACAAATACTCAATTAAGTTATTTTGTACAACTTTATGCCATCATATTGAGGTATAATATTATCTCACATTTTATTATAGAAAGAAGTCTTCCAAAAAAAAAAAAAAAAAACACCAGTACAGAAAAAGGACACTTTTCCACACAAGGTCAGCTGTATACTTTTTATGCTTATACGCTCAAGTTATATGATCAAACAGTTGCTTATAAAGTCTTTTAAACCACATAAAATGTTTATTTTATTTACATACATCCAACTCATCACCAATGTACTACGATAAGAAGTTTACAGCTCTTATACGCTCAGTCAATACATCAAATGCTATATTCCTCAGATGCAGTGGCGGCTGCTGGTCTTTCAAAGAGGGGAAGCTCATTTTCGACCTACATTATAAACTTGTCCATTTATTTAAAAGTACATTTAAAGTGAAATGTATTATGCAAATTGACTAGCAATTTCGCCAAGCAAATATCAAGAAATAGGTTGCAGCAGTTTGTCTTTCGACTACACTTAGAAATGGGACAGAGCGCGAATAGCTTCAGCGACTTCTTATAGTACAGATTCGCTGTCAGTCAAAAGGAGACGCAGTCTTTCGACAGATCCTCCAATCATTACGTGGAAGCCCGGAGTCCGGGCCAGCCCACTCCTCATTCACCCCCAGAGACGCTGAGTGTCCGTGGGCGGGACATAATCGCAGCATTTATCCAATGACCGTCTAGTTTCGGAGCACTGAAAAAAACTGTTCAAAGCAGCCCCATTGAAGTCAATGGACAGGGAAATGCACCGTGACGCTACGGGAATGTATGAGAATGAAATCAAGTCAGCTGACCTGCTATATGTAGCTGATTCTGAACGAACTCGTTTTCGAGATGAACATGTTCTAACGCATTTTTAGTCAATAAATTGTTTACACAATAGTACATATTTGACCATTATTTTTTTGACATTATAGAGGAAGCCGAGCTTCCCTTGCGGTCTTAAAGAAATCCCCACTGCTCAGATGTGTGCTGCCATTTGTTTACATTATTAGTGGTTGACATTTGTCAAACAAACTCAAAAAGTATTTTCAAGCACATAATTTTTTTATTTTATGTAACAGCCAAATTGTCACCAAAGTACCACAATAACAGTTCGTAGCTTGTATATGCACAGCCATCATATCTAAACGTGATCTTCCCATGTACGCAGCCATGTCTGCTGATAAGGTGCAGATGCGGTATTCATTCACACAAACAGCAACACAAACAGTCTGCTCGTATGAATGTAACACATCATAATAGTGTTTCACTGCTGTTCAAATGCACTTTGGATCACATCATTTATATGTATAGATGTTTTCCATCTGAAAGGACTAAATATTAAATTAAACAAATGACAATAATATGTGAAGTAATTAAAATACTTTTTGAATGTAACTGTATTCTAATTACAAATTATTTAAATTATATTACTTATATTTTGTATTTTAAATACGTATTCACATTACATGTATTCCGTTACTCCTCAACCCTGGATATAGGTGGGGCAGATAAAAAAAAAAAAAAAAATTATTATTCAACATACACAAATCTGCTAACATAATATGTGGGGCCCTTATTCTACCACAAGGTGGTACCATACATAATAATGTTGATTCTAATATTCTAAATAATATACCGCTTTATCTTAAATGTTGACTTGTTGAAGATCAAAATCTAAATCAAATGTTATTTTATAATGTTAGTGTTGTTGAGAAACCCCAGGGAGTAGAGGGAACGAAACAGGACTATCGACATGCCATTTACACGTTTCCACAGTAGCCTACAAAAAACTAAATGCTTTATAATGATAATAATGTTTTAAATCACAGTATATTTAAAACAGAAAGTTTCAAGAGCCAAGGTTTTTGACAATTTTACATCATACAAAACATACAATGTCTTATCACCTACCCTGATCTTTTGATTGCCAAACTATTTTCTATGTCTGTCTTTTCAGGACCAAGTTGTTTGACGGCCATTTTGTCTTAAATTTGCTGTAGAAACAACACGCTGTAACACACACGTTTACTGATATTGCTCGCCATGTTCACAATCTGTCACGGGGCTGTCGCGCTCTAATAATAAAGTTACCTTTGGTTTGGCACGAGTCGCACGACAGTTATGGGAAGTTTCTGCCACAATGGGTCAATGAGGGCTCGTTGCAGTACCATATTTGACCACAGATTTCCATGGGAAAAACTGAGGGGCGCTGTGGAGTTCGGGAGGCCAGCAGACCGCACCACATGCATGAATATCCGTATCAAACACTGTGCAACAGAGCTTTCAGCTTCTTTACGACTTAAAAAATAGGATAAAAACTTATATTAGGTCTGATTTTAAATACACATGTCAGCATTTTGAACACATTTATTTAGTATGGAATTTTATAGTATGGATCTATGCTTTCAAGTGGATGAATATTTAGGCAAGGCTCTGCCCTACCTGCCCATAGACCAGCCACGCCTGCGTCTTAGGCATGATTGTCGAGAATTTATGTTGTGCAAAATGTGAAAGTCTCTTAAAGTAATGCTAAAGGTGCACTCATTAATTTTTCCTCATTAAAAAAGAGCAACTCTCAAAGACATTCATGGTCATTTTGCAATATATGTAAGAAATCATGACCACTTTCATTAAAATGAAGACAGTCATATCAGTAACCTTATAAAAAGCAGTTTTATTCTACATGGAGAGGGTCCACACTTGGGGGATGCCATGTTAGAATCATGTGACCAGCCGAACACTACTTGCTTAATCTCAGTAACCCTTCTTTTATCTGACACTTTCACTCATTCATTAAACTAGTCAAGGTTGACTCTAAATGTCTACAATGGCACCTGAAACTGAAAACTGTTGATATTAAATGATGCTGCATCCAAGCCGCAAGGTGTCAGTGTAAGTCCAAGATGACGCAAAGACAAAACTTACTGAGTGCACTTTTTACCACAATCCCGCTACTTTAAAAACAACCATTACAAATTCCAGAGGGAACCCTTGCTCAAAAATGCTAATTATCATGTGTGTTTTAGGACAACAAACTACAAATGTTTTTGCACCCCTAATAATATAATATATATAACATTTTAGAAGTAAAAAAAATGAGCCCATTTGACAATTCAGAGTCTCTTGTGGGAAGATTAGTTACCTCAACAGCTGGGAGAGTGCTTATAAAGATTCCTGTTAGCTCAGATCAACAGGCTTGCCACCATGAACATAATGACTCAGCAGGAGGATGAAAATCAATATGTGCAAAACTCCTCGAGGCATCATTGGCTGTTCTTCACACAGTGTTACATCATAATTCCATCAGTTGGCACTTTCTAGCTGTGATTTTTACATGTACAGCTGTTACACTATTAAGTGACTGCGTGAGGCAGGTGTAAATGGCAGTAATTACAGTTGTTGTCAGAAAAGCTGAGCTTAAGTCTAATTATCAGATCAAACACATACCGATTGTGGATCCTTTGTAAATGCTGTTAATGTTTCTCAAATGCACAGTAGGAATACATTTTATTGAACACTACATGACTTACAAATATATGAGCATATAAAATTGCATGATAATTAACTTCACATTGTTAGCACTTTGATAGTCAATGTAATGTTTACAAATTGGTGTCATTTGCCGTTCTTGAATGAATCATGCTACATGAAAAATGCATCATATACATGTACAGAAATGTTAATGAACATTTGTGTCGATATACTGTAATTGATCAAACAGATAGTCAAGCCCCAAACTCACGCCATTGGTTGAGTCAATGTTATTGATTCTATTGAGACGGGTCGCTCGTAACAACCCTTTAAATTAAATATGGGGAGAAAGTATTTTAACATGGATAAAATGTACATACTTCAGCTTTAATATGTAAAGACAATTATAAGTAAGCCATTTGAAGGTTGATTTACCAGAAAAGTGTAAACACTGTGGCCCTGCAGAGCTTTCAAAACAGATTTTCCATTGCATATTGATCTTTATTTGAGCAATCTAGATATCGATTCTTAGATCCCAAGACCAATCTTTTACTCTGTACGCAACCCTCCACCACAATGAGAGGAAATCTGTCACATCTGCAACCAAATTCCATGCTACAGGGGCGATTCTAGGGTCAGAGCTTTAGGGGTGCTGAGCACCCAATGAGCCCCACTGCCACCACCCACCCTCTTTTCACACAAAAACAAAAAATATGTCTATTGAAAAATAACTTTATCATTTTAACATTGGTTCAACTAACTCCAAAATCCAGATTTTTTTATTTTATTTTTTTTTTAGACCTTTTCAGAACACCAGCTTAATTGTGAGAGTTCACACAGACAGCCCCCTGTAACAAACACAAAACCTTCTTCACTCAGCTGGTTTTCCTGACCGTTAACTCCATGTGCCTCCTTTTGTATCAACAGTCATCAGATTGGTTAGATTAGATTCAACTTTATTGTCATTGAACAAAGTAACAGGTACTTGGACAACAACATGTAATTCATCTTCTGTAAATGATTTACAAATGGCCATCTCTAACATATCTGGTTGCACGCCTGTCTGAACTTTCATAAACCAATATAAGTCATCAATAAATAATAATAAAACAAGCTTCACATCAAGAGCAAAAAAAAAAAAAAAAGAAGAAGAAAAAAAGAAGGTAAAACCAAAAAGTCCAGAATATCCAGATTATTATTATTGGGTTTAGAAAATTTTAAATCACAAATTCCTTTCACAAGAGAAGCTGTATTCTCCATTGTGGGTTTGAAATAAATAAAAAAATAAAAGCAGGGGACCATTGCCTAGATAAGTAATTTGATACAACAACAGATAGCTGGTTTGCATTATCTATTACTTTAGCTTAACACTTTTCAGAAGAACAAAAAAAAAAGACAGATGTCATTATGGACTGTCCCTAGTCTCTCACCTGAATCTGTCTTTTTTTCTTTTAAAGAACTGTTGTATGTCCATTGCTCACTGGCAGGCCACACACACACACGCACACACACACACACACACACACACACACAGAGAGAGAGAGAGAGAGAGAGAGAGAGAGAGAGAGAGAGAGAGAGAGAGAGAGAGAGAGAGAGAGTAATGCTAGGAGTTCAGGAGTTAAGCCTGGTTCAGTTTAAATCCTCTGTGTGTGAAGAATGAATAAATACAGCAAAAGAAATACATTAAACTTTCTTTTATTGTCTAGTTTGATAGTCAGCCACAACTGAAAAATAACAGATATAAATCTAGGAATGAATAACAATTCATTTAAAAAGCCACAGTGAGTGTTTTCACACATACTGGTGGTATACAGTGATATGTCGTTTGTTTTCACTCTGGTCCAAACACCAGGGCTTCATGTTTCCATGACGACTGACCAGAAAAGACGCACGTGACGTCATGTTTACGTGACTCCCGATTGTTAAAATAAGTATCAAATTAACGATAAACTTTAACAACAGAGACACACGTACGCACTACACAGGTACGCAGTTTATTTGTCGCGCTCCTGTTTTCGTTTCACGCTCTAGCAGTTAATAAACAGAACTGCATGTGTCTTGCGGAAGAACATTGTAACCGGCGCTACTTCTCTCCGTTTATGACTATGGACGAGTCACCCAGGCCCTGTGCTACTCCACAGCGGCGGCGACCCGCTGGACTAAAATAGTCTGAAAATAAACACTTATTATAGGTGTACCATGGTGATTCAGGATACTGACTCCAGTACTCACCGATATGGTTTCGGAATCGGAACAACTCTAGGTAAAAGGAAAGAAGTGTGAGACACACGGGTTCTCACTCTGCCTGTGTTTCGCGCTGGATGACGGTCGTGCTGTGCACGGTGCAGGTACAGAGAAGTAGAAGAAGAGAAGAGGATGACACCATTTGCTAAGCGGGGATGTTTTCATTTTCATCCTTAACACATACATTTTAAACCACAAATTACGGAGTATGTTTTGGACATTATTTAACCTTGTCAAAGACGAACAAATATTTTAGAATAACAACATTTCTTACTCCAAGTTTTAGGGGTGCTGAGCTCCTTTTTAAAGGGCTAGCCTCGCCCCTGCCATGCTATAAAACTAAAATGTATATATTTGGCAACTGGCTGGTAAATGTTTCTATTTCACTCACCAGTGAATGAATTGTGTAGTGTAGTGGTGGAGTATTCAGCAGCGAGATCTGTTCACTGCATGTTGAGAGTAAAAGTTCCATGTAATGTGTGTCCAACAGGGACGTGCTGTTCATATAAGCAAGGTAAGCAGTGCTTACCTAACAGAAGGGTGAAAAGAAAAATGACACTATGAAATATTTAAACATAATTGTTAATATAAACTACTGTTTTCATTCAAATTCGTCATCTTTCATCTCAGTTGAGCAGCAAAGACATGAATTTTTTCGCTTTGTCGCCACCCTCAGGTATGAGCACTTTATGTAATGCTTTCTCCGATTCAAAGGATTGTTTACTGCCCTTTCATTCAACACTGTAGGTTCATTCAAATTTAATAAAATTTAATTCAAATGGCCAAGGTAAGCATGCTTATTATAATAAGTAAGCCAATCTGAAGCTCCTTCCTTCAGTCACATTTTCTGATATGCTAGACTTTAAGTTCACATAACTAATGCGTTTTTAAGCACTAAAATAGATGTCTGCAATGTAAGCATCGATGACCTATGCGAATTTGGCAAAGTTAATTTCAATTGAAAATAGAAAAAGTGTGGCTATCCAAACTATATCAAGCGGGGGGACTTGAGATGCCTGGATTTTATGTTCCAGTAAAGGTATGTTAATATAGTTATTAAAAATCTGTGTTGTTTATACTAGGTCATAATGGAGTGGTGGTGGTGGCGGCGGCGGCGTAGTGGGCTAAAGCACATAACTGTTAATCAGAAGGTTGCTGGTTCGATCCCCACAGCCACCACCATTGTGTCCTTGAGCAAGGCACTTAACTCCAGGTTGCTCCAGGGGATTTGTCCCTGTAATAAGTGCACTGTAAGTCGCTTTGGATAAAAGCATCTGCCAAATGCATAAATGTAAATAGTTACTAGGTCACTGTTTCTGGTTAGTCTGAGGCTGTGAATTGGTGATCTGTTAATCATGTCCTTCTTGTGTTATGCTCGGTTTGTTTTATAGTTCTAACATTAGGGCACAGTGTCTGTTTAAAAAAATATTGGGATGTAGACTGCTGTGTTTGTTACATTTGCCTTGTGCATTCAGGTTAAGATTGTTGTCTTTGGTGGTCAGAATAGTTAATTTCTGCTGTCCATTCCAGTGGTTCTGAACTGTGGGAAGAGAAACGTGTGAGGCCTATGATGTTGAAACTAGTAACTGGCAATATTTTATTTGTATTTTTGTTGAATGTCAAAAAAAAAAAACTCTTCTGGCACTATGGCTCATTGTATAATTTAATGGACATAAACATGTGATATGACCACTGTCCTGAATTTAAAACAATTTGGTCATGATGTTCGCCACTGTGACATAATTGTTTCCATTGACTGTGTGGGTACTTAGGCAGTAATTTAAGTCAATAACATTGCTGCAACATTACACTCAACCGTATAATGTGTTTAGGGCACAGCAATAAATAATCTCTCTTTTAATACCCTTTCTATTCTCTACAGTCAAAAACAACAAAAAATAAACATTTAGTTCTAATCATTCATGGCACAGATAAGATTAAGCCATTCGAGTTGTCTCTCTCATTAACATGCACTCATTTACAGATGCTCTTTGCAGAAATGTCCATTTTGTTAGAGACAGTACCACTTTTAGCACGTGTACTAATTATGCAATTAAACAAGAAGCATGAATAAAAAATTATATATGAAATATATCTTATTTATTGATTGAATATATGGATTTGTTTATTTTTAAAAAGCCAAAACGTGACCACATTTATGAAAAACTAATATTCATAATGTACCTAGTTAGAAGGTCCCCTGTACAATTAACAGCATTAGCTAGGAGATAACTGAAATCTAAATTGTAATCTAATCATGAGTGTGTGAATCGGAATTTAATCAAATCAGGAAATCTGTATTAATACCCAGATCTAAAACCAGCACAATACAGCAACACTGACTCAATCTATGGCCTTAGTTTGTGGCAGGGCTCTCTATTTACGACCAATGGAAGAGAAGAAGAGTTTTTGGAAACCCTGTTTGAAAATGTATTATTTTTTTAATTTCTTTTCGTAACACTAGTGCACTTCACATTTAAGTATGCCCACCTAAAGAGGTGATTCCCCAGCCAAATCTGGTTCTTCTTATAAAAATCCTGACGTTTATTTCCTTGCCACTGTCACTGTTGGCTTACTAACTGGGGGATTCAGGTTTCATTATTCAATGTAAACCTGCATTGGTATGAGTATTATGAAAAACACTATACAAATAAATTGAACTGAATGCTATCATAAGAGATTTGCTGTTTACAAACCAGGATTATGTATTAGTCAGTAAGGAGCTGTTCCAATAGCTGCTGTTTCACTTTGTTTGCACTAGTGTAATTGTGTTAACCTGATTGATCCTCTGGAGTACAGGACTCTTATCAGCAAGAGCAGGATTTGCAGCCAGTCTATTGATCTCCCTCTTTCTAAGGGTCTCTGGAGCAGCTGAGACACCTGCTAGCAAGCGGCTGATAGACAGCCTCTAATGCCTGTGTGCTCCTAGGAAGGTGCTGCATCATTCATGCCTTTAAATATCAAAGTGGCGGGCTTGAAGCTTCTCTTCATGGCTCTGTGGCAGGAAGGGCCCTGGCTCCTTACACATTGTGCAGTGTGGGAATGCCTCCTGTCATGCTGCATTATTTCAAACCCATATGGGAGTAGACAGATGGTGGACAGGCCAAACCAATGGGAAGCAGGGTTGCAATGCCAATAGCAGCGATGTGTTTTCACTAACAGAGAGGGACAGAGGCACAGTGGCCTATAATATGAACAACATAGACTAATTCCCACTGTGAACATTGTTTTCATTGTTCACAATGTTTTTTTTCAAACAACATATGTTTTCTGTTATGTTTCTATCCATTTACAATAACTTGTCACAATAATGGTAAAAGTTTCATTTATACTTGATTTTCGAAGTTTTCCGAAATCTGTATATTAAAGATCAGTAATTAAAAGTGGTTGAAAATACAGCAGTTTGTAACTTTGGCACCACGCACTTAAAAAAAAGAAAAAAGCAGTAATTAGATGTTTTAAATTCTAGTGGGTTGAATTTTGTTCACAGTATATTATTGTATATAAAATGTAGTGAATATTGTTATGATACTGTAGCCTCTGTTGTTAGCGTCCTCAAACTCAAACTATCATCTTTATATCCAATGGAATCTTCTTACTAGGTGCCTTCTTACTTAGGTATTCAAGCATAAAGTGTGATACTAGCACACTTGTATTTCGTACACTTGGATAGACACTGAAATGTACAATATTAACATATTAACAGCATCTTTAATGTAAATTCTTTACAGATGTGCAAATCTTCACAAAATCCTTGAGGTTTTTAGGTTGATTTTATTGTATTTAAAATAAATGAAATGAACTGTAAAAATCATAAGAATCATTTAATGCAATTAACATATTCAACATTCAGTTTGGTCGTATCAGTGACAGTTTAAATTGTTATGGTCCAGTCTTGACCGCTGGAAACTACAACTTGATTGTGAAAGTAATATCATTTCATGGATATATAATGCTTGAAAGGTTATTTATTATGCACACATGCACTCACTGAGCACTTTATTAGGAAGACCTGTACACCTACTTATTCATGCGATTATCTAATCAGCCAATTGTGTGACAGCAGTACATTGCACAAAATCATTCATATACAGGTCAAGAGCTTCAGTTAATGTTCACATCAATCATCAGAATGGGGAAAATCATCTCAGTGATTTCGAAGGTGGCATGATTGTTGGTGCCAGAAGGGCTGGTTTGAGTATAACTGCTTATCTCCTGTGATTTTCATGTTTACACAGAATGGTGCTAAAAACAAAAAAACATCCAGTGAGCAACAGTTCTGCAGATGGAAACACCTTGTTGATGAGAGATGACAACGGAGAATGGCCAGACTGGTTCGAGCTGACAAAGTCTACGGTAACTAAGATAACCACTCTGTACAATTGTAGTGAGCAGAATATCATCTAAAAATGCACAACACATCAAACCTTTAGGGGAGGACAACAACAGAGAAGACCACGTATATAAGGACCCAATAAAGTGCTCCGTGAGTATAGATATATGCTAAAACAGTACATTTACATTTTCTAAAAATGAAGTGATAATGCCACTGTAAGGTTTATTCAGTAATTCTAAGAATATTAATGTAGAGTTAAGGTAGAAATTTATAGCAATATAGGCTAGAAAAAGTATGTGAATCATTTTGAATTAGCTGGTTTTCTGCATTAATTGCTCATAAAATGTGATCTCATCTTCATCAAAGTCACAAGTATAGAAAAACACAATGTGCTTAAGCTAACAATACACAAACATTTATAATCTTTCAATGTATTTATTGAGCACATCCCATAAAAATTTCACAGTGCTGTGGAAAAAGCAAGTGAATCCCTATGATTAAATAACAGACCAATCCACCATTTGGCAGCAATAACCTCAACCAAGTGTTTCCGGTAGCTGTGGATTAGACCTGCACAATGTTCAGAAGGAATTTTGAACCATTTTCCCTTACAGAACTGTTTCAGCTCAGCCATTTTCTTAGGATATCTGGTGTGAATGACACTCTTTAGGTCATTCCACAGCATCTCTATTGGGTTAAGGTCTGGGCTCTGACTGGGCCACTCCAAAGGGTGATTTTCTTTTTTGAAGTCATTCTGTAGTGGATTTACTTCTATGTTTAGGGTCATTGTTCTGCTGCATCACCCAACTTCTACTGAGCTTCAGCTGGCACACAGCAACCCTGATATTATCCTGTAGGATATCTTGATAAACTCAATGATGGCAAGCGGTCTAGGCCTTGAACATGTACTTATGGATATAACATTTTGAAGACATACAATAAACAATTACTTCTACCCAAAGTATATATATATATATATATATATATATATATATATATATATATATATATATATATATATACACACCACAGTTAGTTCCGGTCCTCGAATCTGATTGGACGAGAGACATTCCATGCACAATGATGGTGTGACAGCATCAGCACTCAGAAGCTTCACTGTGTGTATCACTCCGCTTGTGTTCGTGCTGTTCTAAACTAAAGTGTAAGTGTAGTGCATATGTGTTAGGAGTACTGTCTTTATTTTAGAAATTGCATATGTTAGCCAGCAGGTGGTGGGAAAAGATCATTTTTGTGTGTAATATGAGAATTGGTGACATAAAGTGAATCTGTTAGTCATTGTTTACATAGATCAGCGCTCTGTGAGTTTCCACATTGGATACATACTGTTTAAAATGGCGGAGGACATAGCTGTTTCTATAGTGAATGACATTTGCGCACCGGCTACCCCGTAATAGAGAGAAATACCCGGCTTGGACTTCTACATTCCACTGAGAAAACTGACCTTCAGAAAGCTGTAAGCAATGTGGCAACAGGTGATCACACACGCTCCATCTCTCTCTCTGGTCTTGAAACCTCTGACCTGACTCTGCAAATCTCAGCCTTTGACATCGACCCTGCCACAGTTGACCTTATTTGGCCCAAGGGTAATCGGCAGGCCAGAATGCTTAGCCGGTGGCCCCCAGAGAGGCATGATTAAGCCCTGGAAGTGGGAATGCAATTGGCCCTGGGACGCACTAGCACGCCCTCATTTCACCCAATAGTGGAAAGGCAGCTATTGAGGGCTACAGATATGTAATTTGTGCCTACAATGTTGGATAGGAAGATGTGCCTTCCATTATCTACACACACTCTTAATGAGACATCACCATAGTGACTTTTTGTCTGCATCACCAAAATGTCATAATTGGTCTGTATTTTAGACATCACTCTGGTGCGTATTCAACCAGAGACTATCTAGCCAGAGACGGAGCCAGGCCAGGCTATAAAACTATGATGATCTTGGCAGTCCTGAGCTCAGCAGCGTTGTCTATGCCAATTCAGCTCTTCTGTGCTTTCCTAAAGATACCTCTTCCACAGACACTGTCATGTGATCTTATTGGGGGCACTGTTATGAGTCTGCTATCAGCAGGACAGAGCCATAAATTGAACCGGGACAGAGAGATGAGGCACATCAGTAGTGCTTGGAGAGAGTAATAGAAAGGCTCAGGTGTAGTTGTGGCCTCGATTACTCTCAGAACAGCTGAGAGGTCATAGGTTAAGAGGCTGACCATTCACATAACTGAAGCACTGAGTTATATATATATATCTCACTTAAATTTTATGGCCCTATATACTGGAGAGAATATGAACACACAAAACAAAAGGAAAAACATAATGGACAAGCATTTGAATGAGCTGGCAGAAAATCACTTATTAGTTGAACTGTTTAGCCTACATGTTTATAATGAGCAGTCTGAATAATAAATAGGGATGGGCGGATTGATCCTAAAGTATAGATACTTCCGATACTGATGTTGTATCAAAAATAGCGATCCTCACACAAAAATATTGATTCTAACATTTAGAGAGAAAAAAAAAAACTATGGATATTATTATTTGGTAACATGAACAATAATCATAAAATTCTAAGTGAAATAAAAAAGATTAGGCTATATTTGTAAATACTTGTGCAGGATGGGAACTATTTCTTCTTCCGCTCATCTTAACATGCATGCTGAAAGACAAGCGTTGCACAATCACAAGTCTCGTTCAAACAAGAGGGATCAGTGCCTTGTAGAGGTAATGATAGAAAATCTGAGAAACAGCTTCTGGACTAAATTCACTCACATATAACACATATATAACAACATATCTAAAGGTGACATTTCTTATAATGAGTTTGTGTGTAATTGTTGTTAGCAAGTAATTAATATATATATATATATATATATATATATATATATATATATATATATATATATATATATATATATATATATATATATACACATACATGAGGCTGCCACGGAAACACAGGAAACAACGTTGTTACATGTTCTTATGATGCAGTCAATCATAGTAAACAGTATCTATTTCAGATAAACAAAATGATCTGTTGTTGATTACGTTACATATTGTTTATATGGTATTCTTCTTGTCTAAGTGGCCAGTTCTTAGCTAAAATAAGGTGTAATCTGGACCATACCTTATACTGTTAATCAGAGGTCTGGCTACATGAGACAAGCCAACAAGTGGCTAATAAACTTTGTGTGGCAGTGCATACACAGGTAATACAAACAGAACAGTTGCAAATACTTAATAAAATTTAATATTAATACAAAAGGCTGTCTCTCCCTCTCTCGTACAGTATGTGTAATCAAAACACAGAATAATGATGAGGTTGTCTTTTTATTGTTCAGAAAAATGCAAAAAAAGAAGCAGTAAAAAGCCTTGAAGCACAGAACAGGAGCTGAGTCATACTTCAGTACACAAGCGCATCAGAGCCCAGAAGGGAAAAAATGAGCAGCTACTAAACTAAATAATGAAATGTCAGCTGTCACCAGTGTTTTGCACTGGTAAAGGCTACGACTGACTGTGACATAGTGCACATCGAATACTTTGAGTTGCGATTTGTCACAGCATTTGGAACTAATGCAAATGTGCCATCAGGATAGTTCTTTGTACTGACTATGCAAGGACATAGTTTCCCCTGAATGACAAGTTTGTCAGTCAATTTAAAGTTGTAGAATGTACACAAACAAGATATATGGGAACAAAAGTTTCACATTGGGTTAAATGAACAGCTGCATTTAAAGCTACAATAATGATATTCAACTGACCAACAAGCCTGGGATTGTTGCTCCCATGAAATGCCTCGCACAACAAATTAATGTGCTTTTTAGTAATTATTCGGTTTTCATAAACAGTGTGCCAGGGTACCATGTTCCAGAGTGGTTATATAAAACATGCCTTTGTTGCCATAATTGATTAAATGGTCTACAGGACCAGCCATTGATCAAACTAAAGTAGACATCAGTTCCATGCATGTCTTGTTTGATCTCTTTAAGCTGTACTCTGCCATTGCACACTTCCATTTCCACGTGCAGCTGCAATAATGCAAGGTTATTCTTAGAAAGGCCTACTGGTGCATACAGCAGCGGCTGGGGTTAAGTTGCCCTCTAAAATCATTATTATGGAAACAAAGAATATTAACAATAGCTATCTGGATGTGTTTTCAACATAGCCATCACTATCGCAAGACTGTTATTGATGCCTTATATTTGTTCTGGTCAAAACTGACCGATTAAATTTGTTTGTATTCAAAAAAAAAATTCACACTGGGCATCTGAACACACAATTTTATTTTGTGGATAATTTTTCATAAAAAAATGTATTGGTTTTATTTCACTTTGTTACATCTGTGGTGTTCCAGGCCTAAAGTGACCGGCCATTGGAAATGAATAGATAAGACTATAAAATACAGGAGTATTAAGTGTTCAGGAGCATCCCAATCCTTTATATGAGCACATATGTGGATGTGTTTGTGCACACACACACACACACACACACACACACACACACACACACACACACACACACACACACACACACACACACACACACGCACATATATACATGTTGGTCTACCAACATTATGAGGACTTAGACATAGACATAATGATTTTTACACTGTACAAACCAAACTTCATGATTTAAAAGGTGCAATATGTAACAATTTTCAATTTGTAATATTAAATTTGTTTTGCCAATGTGTGAATGTGTTGTAACACAACTTAAAAAATGAGCCCTTCCTGGATTTCCTAGGTTGCCTATTAAAGCCTGTAGACTGATTTTTATGTGAAAGGAGCGGTTTTGCCAGGAAAATCCAAAGGATGTGGTGTTTATGTGCGCTCCCGAGAGCCTTGCCTCAGTAATAGCTTCTCTTCCGCTATTCAGCAGCGACAACAAACTGTAACACTAGGTAATAGTATCTTAGAGATGGAATCCAGCAACCGTCCGGCTCCTACACAAACAAGATTAAGCCAAAAATAAATAAATAAATTAATTAATTTATCTACTGAATCCCATCTGGCTAAGCGGGAATGTGATCGTGCGAAAACTAGAGTGAGTATCGTCAGGGCATTTGACTCCTGGAGGGACCTTCATTCGTTTTTGGGGATTGTAGCAGCCAATAATGTAATAAAGTTTCCATTCTTAATGTAATAAAAGTCAATAATGTTATAAAATTTCTGAACCAATTATGTAATAACGTTTTGCCCATAATGTAATATGTTCTTACATTATTGGCTGTCTATTACATTACTGGCTGTGATAATAATAATAAAAAAAATTATTACATTATTGGCAGTTATTACATTAACGGTAGTTATTACATTATTGGCTGCTACAGGGATCAAAACCGACCCTGAATTTGTGTTCTTCTTATTGGACAGGTACATAACTGCAAAGCATGTGAAATATAGTGCCATAAAGATTGATCTGTGTAATTTTAGCTAACTTGATCTTGCCTGCTAACGCTGACAAATTGCAAGCTACCTTGCTTCGTAACTTTTAAAATAAATTCAGAGATCTCCTCTTTATACTAAAAGTCAGGTATACAGGATAAATTTAAGCAATATGCTAGTTTCTTGATCATAGTAACATATGACATACAAAACATACAATAGTGCAACATGGTGCAGTGCAACAGTAAACTGTCTGGTATAGTTTGGTAGTATGTAGCTGTATGTGTGTATGTGTATGCTATGTTAGCTAAAGTAGTTTTAGTTTAGTCTCAAAGTTTGTCGTAAAACAATCATGACTGTGTAATTTTAATTATGCTACTGTTACATTCCATATCGTCTTTTGTTTATGTACTTTTATTTTGAAATCATTGTTAAGTTCCTGTTTCCTGGTCTTTGTCTTATGTCCTGTTTTCCCTCCATGTCTATGTGTCTGATTTTCATTGGTTTGTTTAATTACCTTGTTATCAGTTCTAGTTTGTCATTGGTTTCAGTTTATTGCCTTGTCATCTTGTTTTGAGTTTTAATTTTCCATTGGCTTACGTTTCCCCTTGTTTTTGTATTTAAGTCCTCATGTTTACCTTGTTGAGTATTGTTGTAGTCCTGACGTCTGCCTTATGTTATCCCGATGTTTGCCTATCAGTAGTTGAATGTTAGTTAGTGTCTGAGCCATAGTCTGTTCCTGTTCCAGTTCCTGTTCCTAGTTCCTAGTCTTGTTATCGTCTCTAGTTCCTGTATCACCATCGTTTGGTTAATAAACCTGCACTTGGGTCCTTCATATTGTCTTCATCCTTGCCTTGACTGCTACAAATCGTGACAGCTACCTCATCTGTCAGCATGATGCCAGTGAATCACATTTAGTTTCTTTGTACGTTATGTCATTGTTTTGGATGCTCACTAGCTCGCGTCCTTATGGAGTGTGTGCAACAGGTAGCTGGCTGCAGTTCACTTAATGGCCACAGGTGCAATTAATAACAAGGGTTTCTGAATCTTACATACTGCACCTTTAAGAATTGGTATGGTCGTCTATATGCATTGTAATGTCCAGATTCTAAGCTTTAAAATTACACCTATTTTGTTTAGATCAAGCAAGTAGTTATTCATTTATTACATAATTATTATTTTCTTTCTGCAGGGAGTGCCCCAAACTACCCCCATAAGCTCAGTTCAATGAATCCAATAAATAAAAAATATATATTTGTTATAATGTGCTAAAAAAAGAAGTACAAAACATGTCATAATTACTAAAAAATATCTAATGCAATATTTTTGGGATAATATATGCAAAATCTTAGAATCTTAGAATGAAAATGTTCATTCAAATTCAAAACTCTCATAAGACAAATCACTTCAAAAGTAATTTAAATAATTAGTTATCAGCTGGTGGGTCGTGACCTATAGGGTTGCAGACAGAATGATTAAAAACAATGCTAAATGCAAATGATATATATAAATATATAAACTATAAAATCGGTCATAGGAGAGCAAAAGGAAGGAGAAAACATATTAGGGTCCAATCTACAGTGTTTTAGCGCAAATTCACAATCACAATCATATGGCTAATAGTAATACTTTGCCAATGCAAGCAAATAACACTGTGTTAGGCTAGATAATTACATTTCTCTTGTGTAAATTGTTTAATACGATCATGTTAATAATGTTGTACATGATTCGGCCTGTAAGGACATGTTTGTTTACTTTGTATGAAAAAACAAAACCAAAAAACAATTGAAGACCATCTAAATTATCTTAACAATCTCACTTCTCCTTGAGTAGAACGACTGCATTAAGATGGTTAAAAGACAAGGTTACAAAAGACCTGAGAGCCGCATGGGAGCCTGTCAGCATGATATAACACCTTAATTAAAATCACATGCGTCCAGAGTGAGATCCGTGCACTGCACATCACAGACTATCTGGCGCGTGCGCTAGTTTCAAGCGCGCGCACATACAGGGAACGTCGTACACATGCGCAGTCATTACGCATCTCACCCAAGAAAGGCAAAGCAAGAGTGATGCGGTCACACCCCCTCGCCTTATCTTAGTACGCCCCCGAGACCCGTGGGCGAACAACAATATTTAAGGAGTTTGATGCCGCCCACCCACACCAGCTAATACGATATAGAGACTACATTTTCATTGAAAGGAACAGTCTCTGATTAAAGAGTTATGGATCCTGAGATTACCAGCAGGATCTGGATCTGATCTGAAATATGGATGAAGACGGTAAGATAAATGCGCACACTCCTTAAGGTTTATACACCGGTTAAACAAAACTTATGGTTCTGTCACTTCCATATGAATCAGTTTAAAGACTGTTACGGTTGCAGTATCTTTGTGTCTTGATGTAATTTTCGCCGAAACACGTTTGGTAATATTTACTAGAGATGCTCTAAAGTGCGCGGGTCCTGTCGCAGCAGCAATACATGAGAACGAAGTGTGCTATCTGTGATACATTTTGGTGCGATGTGCTGAAGGTTTCGTCTTTAGACAGCAGTTTTAAAGGACTTCGCCAGATAAATTAACGATATCATCATCATCATCATCATCATCTAAGATCGACGGACATTGTAGTGTGTGTATTAAATACACACGCTACGCTGTATGGCGACCTTGCAAATTCTGTATATAGGTTGCTTTTTTGACTTCCAGTATGTTGTGCAGAATGGACTCAGTGGTTTTATTAGGCATCCAGGCGACAGAGCATGTGGCATGTTGTTTTCCGGGGAGGGCTTACTGAGGAGTGAGTTTAGTTTACGTATACGTGTTTACATTTAGCAGTAGTAAAATGTTTCTTAGGATGACCAACAACACAGGACCTTCCAGACAATATTGTACAAATAAGTCGAGAGAATGCGAGAAAAACCAACACAAGGGATGTCTTTGATCATTTATATTTTATTTAAACAGACCACCATTGTAGAAACCCATCAAGACAGTATATTCACTGCAGTAACACTTTCAATTGGAGTATGAGCATGGCGCACCTGTTGTCAGTTCCATATAAATGTAATTACTGGGGAGAAAAATGGAAACAATCTTGATGTATTCGCAAAGGATTTCCTATATAGCTTTTAACTTGTGTGGACGTTAATAAGATTTTTTAAAAGAAAATAAATAGAAAAAAAATGCTTGTACAATATAACTGTACCACTGGTGTCACTTTTCTGAATTCTGCAGGCATCCAAATTATCCTCTTGATAATTATCCTCTGTAGAGTTAAACATATCTTGTTTCATTTTGTTTTAAACACTAGCTGCTGACAATAGATTCATGTAAATGTAAATGTTAAATGAATGTTTAATACAAGTTAAGCTCAATCGACAGCATTTGTGGCATATTGTAAAAATGATTTCAACTCGTCCCTCCTTTTTATGAAAGAATAAAAAAAAAAGCAAAAATCGAGGTTACAGGGATGCACTTTCAAGGGAAGTGAATGGGGCCAATTTTTGGAGGGTTTAAAGGCAGAAATGTGAAGTTTATAATTTTATAAAAAAAAGCACTTACATTAATTCTTCTGTTAAAACGCATGTATTATTTGAGACGTAAAGTTGTTTAAATCATAATTTTTGCATTCATTTTAGAGTTTTAGTGTTTGCTGTAATTACATCATCTTGGCAACAAAGTTGTAAAATTGGATATAACTTTACACAGAAAAGGATAGTATGTGATTTTATCAAACTAAAATCCTGCATCCATATTGTTTATGCTTTGTGACTTATTTAGAAATTGATCATTTTAATATTTGCTTTTTTTAAAGAAAAAGAGGGATGTCAAAATTCATTTTTGTAATAATCAATATTATGCCACAAATGCTGTCGATTTATCTTAATTTATATTGAACCCGAAATATTTCTTTAAACAACAGTGATCCCTGAAGGGCTCAGTGGATCGTGCTGCTGTTCTTATTGATTTAGCTTAATAAGAAGCATAATCTTTATAAATGTGCTGCCACGGTGTTATTGTCTAAATCCATTATCTTTAGTACATGAACAAAGTAAATTAATGGGGTCTCCAGTAACCTAGAAAATCCATAGGATCAAGTATAGGAGCAGAGAAAGCTGGGAAAACAGAGTTTGGGAAAACTCACTTTGGCATGAGGAGCAGTTAGTTCCATTCATGGTCTTATAAACTAGATCCTTTATGACAGTTATGATTTATAGGTACTTACACAGTTGCTCACAGTTCCACCAAAATCCTCTGAGCCTTCCTGTTGGAAAAGGAAGAAATATCACCCCCCAAATCTGTTATACAAAACCATCCAGCTGGGCTGCTTTCCACTGAGATACCCAATATCCATTGCTTCCAAATATAGCCTTTTTACCTCATATGTAGCCAAAAAACTTGCTAGCTCATTTGAGCAATGGATTTTTTATTTAAGGAAATAAACATCAAGCGAGATTAAGTGGTGCTATTAAACTTTGTTCTGCTGTCATGGTTTCTAGGAGTCAGACTGTAACTGAGAGAAATTTCTGTCTTTGTATGACTCACAATGTCTATAACTAACATTAAATGGGCACACACAACAACAACAACAACCGCCATTCGCCACTAAGTGGCGGTGACATCACAACGACGCTTGTGCCAGGCTATGTGCACGTTAAGGCCACGTGTAGTGTCGAACACCCGCTGGCAGGAGGTCACGGGACAGATCCAACAGGTGACACGGGTTGACTGACTGAGATGACTGACTGATGCACCACTTGTGTCCCCTACTGTGCCAACTTGCTGTGCTTTAGCCACCCGGCGCTCTGCTTGTTGTTGTGAGCGTCGCTCCTCCGAGGTTTTTGGAGGGCGACTGCCTCCAACTGGCCAGTAGCATCCTTTACAAGCCTCCTCCAAAGAGGCCGATCTTGACACCGCTGGTACCAGTCATCGGCAAGTCCACTCAGCTCCACATCCTCCTGTACCACATCACTCCATCTCTTCTCCTGCCCGTGCCGTGGCCGCTTAGCCCCCTGTATCTGGCCAAACAAAAGCTGTTTAGGCATGCGGTGGCCGGGCATGCGGGCTACATGCAACCTTGCCTGGAGGAGTTCACTGATGGGACTTTGTCCACATCTTTCAAAGATTTGTGAGCTCCTCACACAATCCATATAGTTGTTACAATCCATGCGGTCCCCCTTTTTAAAGAGAGGGACCACCAGAGCATCGTTCCAATCCTGCGGAACCCGCCCAGTGGTCCAGACTGTTGTTATGATGTCATGTAGGGCAGCCTGTGCACAAACGCCACCCTCCCTCAGCATTTCGCTTGGGAGATCATCTCTGCCCGGTGCCTTTCCTGGTCTCAGGCTCCGGATCGCCTTCACTACTTCCTCCAAAGATGGCACCTCAGCCAGCCACCCACAGGGAGTGACTTCTTCCTCCAATATTTGAGGCACCGCAGCCCCTGAAGGGTCATCCCCACTTTGTCCCACAATGTTTTCCAGGCTGAGGGACTTCCCCTCCCCCAGGACCTCACAGAAATGCACAGAAAATCTGAAAACCTGTTCCTGGGGGTCGGAGATTGATCACCATTTTTTCCCCTAATGATGGTAACAGGTGTGGCGCTGCAAGTAACTTTTGATAGAATTAAATTTGATAGAATTAAAGAGTGATTTGTGATCGTGGGCCATTGAGGCAGACTCCATCTCCTAAGCAACCCGCGACCACCAACCATCCTTGCAGCGCTTCACAGCTCTCCGAACCTCAGAGTGAAGGCTGCGGTAAGCCGCCTCATTCTCTGACGTGGGATGCTGTAGACAATGAGAGTTGGCCTGTCCCTTTTTCTCAACCACCTCCTCCGTCAGCCAGGGTCCCTGAGGAGGTCTGGACCGTGTGCCCAAAACTGCCATTGCAGTTACGTGAGCCACAGTCCTAAACCTCGCCCGTTTTACCTTGACATCCGGAGGAGTGGGGGATGATGCCAACCCCAGCTGCAAGCGATGCTGAAATTCTCGCCTGCAACTTTCATCAGCTAGCCTAGACCAGGCTACTATGGGTTTGAAAGGGGTCCTGGGTATACACCCACCACCGGAGTGGATGACTGGCAGGCGCATCTTACAGATGACAAATCGATGGTCAGTGGGCAGATCAGCTCCACGGTAGGTCCTGGTGTCAAGGACATGGACCCGCATCCGCTGTTCCGTCACTATGTAGTCCAGCAGATGTTCTTGCTTGGACCCGGCATGCATCCATGATGTTGTGTGGATGCGCCGATGCGGGAACAGTGTGTTGGTAATTACAAGCCCATGGGCTGCACAAAAATCTAGCACACACACACACATACCAAATGATTCAAGGATAAATTCACCGCAGATCTGATTTTGCAATATTTTGTGTTCATACATTGTCCATTTGTACTTCCGGAGTTGTTTCCGAGATTGAATTGAACAAGTGTGAGGAAGCTAGTCTTGGCAGACTATGATGGAAGTGTGTCAAACAGGTGGCAATTGAATGTAGGAGAGCAGTCAGGTCTCAGTCACAGGTACTGGCTCTGCTGCTAGCCATGAAAACACATGCTGATCAGCCACCTTGCATAATGGACATTTTTTAACATCCTCCTTCCCTAAAAATGGGCATGTTTTTTTCTTTGCAATATTTTGTATTCTCAAAGAAATATGAGAATCCCCTCAAAACTTTCCCTCACACTTTCCTCTTTATATATCTATTTGTGAAACGTTCCTATTAAATAACTGCATCCTCCTCAATTATTGCTTGATGTTGGCTAGATGGGCATAAAATAGCATTTGCTGACCAAAGTAAAATTCTATTCTCAGTGATTCAGTGCAATCTAATACTGAGCACAGAAATTTTAAGTCAAAATGGTGATATAGTAATGTTTTAGGCCATTATATGTGTAATAAGACCAACAACTTTCACTCTTTCATATAATACTGTAGTGCTGCAGAGAGAGAAATAGAGATGGTGGTTAGATATTACCTCATCAAGAGGACATATAAATCCTTAGTCAGCTAGAAACAGAACCTGTGAAAGTGGCAGCCCAAAGGAACCTGATTCATAAGCATCTGCTGTGAGCGACAGTGATTTACAAATAGCTTTTAAAATGTGCAATTCAGCTTGCTTAAACAGTTGGTAAATGGAGAGGTTTAATCGACATTCAAAACTTGAAAAGGTCAAAGTAGTTATAAGATTGTTCAACTCTGCACAGTCACTCCTGGCTGCAGAGACACTGGAGCAAATGCCACTAAAAGTGGATATAATGTTCAGTGCTTGTGCCTGAAAATTGTTTCCAGTAGACATGTAACACAATAAAGTCGTGGAAGTTATCCAGTCCCACTTCAGCAGCATCAATCACAGAGCTGCACCAGATCTGATCTCCAATGGAGTTTTATTACCCTTTATTACAAGTTGTAACGTATATGAGACCTTTCTTATGAGGAGTTGCCACTGTCTATAGATATGGTTAGTCAATCCATCCCTTCCCTTAGAAAAAATGTGATTCCAGCGACAAGCACTGAACGCGTCACTGCTGTGCATTGTGGCATGATCACAGCCACTCAAAAGATATTTGATGCACTGGTATGAGGAGTGTGATTTTCACAGTAGTCAGGGCTAGGGATGTGACGTTGTGTGTTTTTAATGGTTAGATTACCATTTACTGGTTTTACTATTATTTGCTAATTTTCTTATTATGCAACAGCACTGAGGCAAAAAAAAAGTCATATCATATCACACAGCTGAATGTGTTAGTGGACTCGTTTCATAGGGATATATGGACGTTAAATACAGCCCTACAATTGGAAAACTGATAAATACACAACATATAAATAGCAGGTAATAAGAGAAGCTCCAACATAGGGCACAACACCACTTTCATGAAATCCTGGCATAGAATGATGCGCTTCAATGTAACCAGAAGTACATAACTTAAAAGTGCATAACTATAAGGTTATCTTGGTATGTAACATGAAGTTCACGGCATCCAGTAGTTTTTTTTCATCTTCAACAGTTTATTAAAGCAATCCGTTGTCTGTCAGACACCCCACCATTAAAAATGGCAACAACAGACTCGTAAAAATAATGTCATTTAATCTGCTCACAACACCTCACAAATAAACCAGGCTGGGAACTATGCATATGAATGGGAACCTTGCTTACACCAGGTGATTTAAAGTCTTATAATGACTAAAATTTGAATTTATTGTTGAATGTGTTAAATTTGTACACAAGCAATGCTTTAACTCTATAACACTGCCTTTATCAAATCTGATATGCTAAGACTGTGCATCATTAACGTGATCAAAATTTTGCCAGAAATTCTGTTGTTTGCAATGTGCTAGATGTCTGCTGGCACCTGGTGGACGTTTCTGGGCATTTCTTGATGGAAAAAATATTTTCAAAAAATTTCCAAATATTTCTTTGTGAAATCTATGCTGATTTTAATAAAGAAAAATTACAGTTAGGATTACAAATTTAAAAAGAGTATTTGCTGAATGTAAGCAACTTGTGCTTGGTTAAAATGTTGGATGTTATTAAAAGCCCTTTTAAATCCATGCATCAAAAATTATACAACAGGCTTTTGAGGTGTATATCTCAATCACCAATACATTCCCTTCATGCCCACCACAAAAATAAATACAAAATCACGGAGCTTTAAAAATTCTGACATATTGTTTTTATTAGATATATTTAAAGTGTGAACTTACTGTATATTTTTGTGTATTTTCATATATGCAGCCTGCTCTGTCATTATAAAGATCTCATTATTTTACATAACAAGCTATTATGATGTCACCTTACCATAAGTTCCTGAGACCCAGCAAAAAAAGTTTTACAGTTTCCCTTTTTTAAATATCAGTATTGTGTTTGGTGCATAAAATACATATGATTAAATTAGTTTATTGATGTACTGAATTGAACTTTGATACATTTTAATCCACAAGGAGGGGAAGTTGTCATGGACAAACTCAGAAATATTTGGTATCTCTGAAAAGCCCAGGGAGTCCTCTGATGATACCCTAAGATTTACCACTGTAGAGTGGTAAGTGGTCTTACCACATTTATGGGCTAAGAAAACCTACAAATACCCTACAGAAATGAATTGCTGGGCCTCAGGAGGATAAGGACCTTTAAAGCCTAATGTATCAAATATGATACATAAAAAGACATTTTAGTTTTATAGTCTGTCCAATGGTACTGAAAACAGTTTGATGTCAAAAATAATTTTATAATTTTCTGACAATTCTGTTATATGTCAGGATTTACTGGGTTAAATAATGATGATGATTTAAGACCCAACTTATCAAAGTTTACCACGCTGATAATAACTACACACAAAATCACACCGTGCTGTCAGCATGCTTAAAAGTACTAAAGTTGCATCTCTCCATTCATCCCTTTAAAAGCACCAGAGCTAAAAAATATTAAACCTACTACTTTGTTGTGTGATGACTAGTGGAACATTCTGTCCCATTTGTTGGATGTATACCTTTATATGACTTCTGTTTGCATGTTTTACATTCGTCATCTTCAGTAACCCTAAGTCATTCAAATTCTACTAATGTGAACTTAATCAATTTTCAGAAAGAAGATTGAATTAATCTCTTTTTCAGCTGTTGATATCAGTTAACTGTTTCAACAATTAACTTGGCGAAGAGACGTAGCCAGTAAGTGGGGCTCCGCAGCTCCTACTGTTATTAAAAAAAATAATCCCTCAAAAGCCAAATATCGTAAATTTCCTCAAAATAATATGTCAAAAATATGTCAAGAGGACAAAGTATTGAGAAACAGTGCATAATCAGGGCAAGTATAAATATAGTCCATGTGCACAAATGTGTGGATCACTTACATAGCTCGTGTGCTTCTTAGGACCAATAGGCACAGCCGAAATGAATTTGGTGTACAGAACTGATCTTCTGCATTTTAAATGAGTAATGCACAGCACGACTTCCATACATGGAAAAACTGCCATCTGGCATTTACTAGATTATATGCTCCCCTTTTTTAACCTGATTTCCACTCTATTAATTTATTTCCCCATAGAACAGGGTGGCAGTATTATTAATGGCAAGGCTGTTGCAGTATGATGCAGTAAATTCAGCATTTTTTTTAATCCATCTTTATTTTTTAAATTCCTTTTTATTTATACTGTGGTACCATAAAAATATGTATATTATATGTTATTTGCAAAGTAAAGGGACACCAAATATAACTTTTAAACCTACAAGTTATCATTACATCCTGTTCATCTGTTTCAGAACTTCAGTATCTATTATTAAGAAATAAATTAGTAAGGGAATTTGAAATAGTTTTGTTTTTACATAGCTCAAGCAGGGGAAAAGGAACAATGTAAAGGTACTGATTCTTTTGGGGGTGTTCTGCCTTCCATTTAAATGAGAAACAAGCTCTCTTATGCACTAATTTATTCTTCTGATATGCTGTAAGGCCGCCACATATTTATAATTAATTAATCTTTTTCCATTTAGTGTTGATTTATTTGTTTAGTATTCAGTGATGTTTCTGCACAGGCTGATGTTTATGCATGACATGGCATTTAACAGAGGGATAACATTGAATTTGGTAGCAATCTCGAAGAATTGGGAGAATCGGGAAGTAACCTGAGCCAGAATCAAATTCGGGCTGCCACCAGGCCATGTCTCTGATTAAGCAGAGACTGACTTTTAAAGTCATTGCTTTACCATGTCTCTCTCTGATTAGAAATACACTTATAGATGTAAGTTTATGTTGTACTTAATGTGCTGATAGAACAAGATGAAGTGGTAGAATACTTGGGTTATATAAATGGGGGAATCCTTTAAACATTAACTTGCAAAATAAAAATCTAGCTTCGCAAGCATCTCTAATTGAATTTACATTTTTATTTTCACCTTTAGATTGGCAGATAAGTGCATGAATCATGCCTATAATTTTGCCTTTACTTTATAAATATTTAAATGAATGGATTTGAAGAAAATATATGACTAAGACTGTTTTTAATTCTCTAGGAGACACCAACTGAGGGGAAAAATAACGGGGTCCCTTTAAGATGACGCGTACAGATCCCCCTGATCTATTAACATCAACTTTGTATCAAGACATAAAAATTGGCCCTAACTCTGGGTTCTCACAGTATTCTGAATCTTCTAAACAATGTGATTCCCAAATGGTTGGCCCACTGGATCAAAACTTTGAAACAATTAACAAAAGACATTGCCGTAGCTTTGACTTCATTGAGTCTCTGGATGATCCAAAGACCTTTACCTCATCCATGGAGTATCCTTACCGGTCTGATCAACATACAGTAAATAAGGATGCTTTTTGGAATGGCATTGGACAGCAGGGACACTTACGTTTTTCCTCTCCGGATCTGTTCAACTCGAGACTCTCCCAACAACAAATTAGCACAGACAAAGTCAATGACACAGCAAGGACTAGTGTTCATGGCAAGCCTCACTCAAAAAGTGCTCCAAGGGTTCGAGCCACCTTGACCCCTATACCCATCACAGTCTCCCCACCTGCAACCATGAGGCGCCGATCTCCAGTGGATCCCCAGAAGAGACCTGAAGGTTTACCAAACCGAGAAACCTCCCATTCAGCAAACAGGGCTTTAGTTAACGAGGTTCATCCTATCAAGCTACAACCTCAAACGCCCCTGTATGTTTCTGATTGTTTTGAGGAGAACAAACAGGAGAAGCTAACACAAGCTAACAATCCCCATGTCAGGTGCCGTGTTGATATTAAGCCAGACGCCTCAGTTCTTCAGCACACTGCAAGAGAGATGTCTACTCACAGAAGTAATATTCCCTGGCAGCTCTCTTCTGCTTCAGGGATCAGGAACCTTTCTTTTCCAAGTCAGATATCCACCTGTAGAACACCTAATCCTAGTGAGTGTTACAGCATGGACTACAGGCCAGCATATCAGTATCCAAACAGCATGTCCAGTAGTTACATTCAGCCTGGAGAGATCTCTTTTGGAAGGGCTTCTCCTAGAGACTCAAGGGAATACAGAACACTGTCTAACCCAAACATTCCAACAAAGTTCTTCTACACAGACGATCCTTGCAGGTTTCCAGCTCATCCACCCAGTAGAACATATTATCAGGATGACCAGTACAGTATTAAAAGCAGTACCAGCCAAAATCCCTCCCTCAGTAATCAGTATGTACTTGACCCAAGGACTCGCTGGGTTCATACTTTGCCAACACATTCATACTATGGTGATTCTCATCATGAACCCATGGATGGATTCTACAATAGACAATATTCAGTGAGTGAGCCAGGGCCATACTTCATATCTACCCCTCAGACTGAAACATACTATCAGGAGGATCCAAGAGCATTTGCCTTTCCCTCTGACCCTTCAAAGATGTTATATACACGGCCTTGCCATTACCCAGCAGAATTAAACATTCCTATGAGAGGATACCATACAGAGGGACGCCAACGCCCACGTACATCCCAGGTCTTTTCAGACGACTGGCACCGGTCAAGCATTGCTACATATTCCAGTCAGTATGCATCCTCACAGGCAACCCCTCAGCGGGTCCCATCGTTAAGCCCATGGTATCCCAATGACTTTACTGAGCCAAGCCGTTTAGGTGCAGATGTCAGGAATTTCTCAAAATCTTGGGACAACATTCCCATTCCTCACATGGACAGAGAACATGGTATTTCACGAGGCAGGAGCTATGAGAACCTTCTCCATCACGGGAGGCCAGGAGTTCCTTCTAATAATAGTCAACGACCAGTTATCGTGAACCTTTCTAGTTCGCCCAGACGTTATGCTGCATTGTCCCTCTCTGAAAACTGTCTGGAGAAGTGTGCTGGTGACAGGCAAAACAGGGCAGGGCGGCACTGGTTTTTAACCCCAGAGATTACAATCACTGATAATGACATCCGTGCAGCAAACAGCAGCAAGATAAAGGGGGGATCTAGTGGATCTCAAACTGCAAACACACATAACTTACAGAGGCCTGCAAACCCACCTGAACCCACAGAGAGGAAAAGCAATAATTATTCCCTACAGCAAAGCCTTGAACAGCTTGACGAGCTTCTTGCTGACTTAGTCATTGATTACAAACCTCAAAATAGCAGGCGACCAAGTAAGGATTTGATAGACCAACTCAAACAATTGATTATAGATGATGACAAAAAAGAAGGGAAGAGAGAAACAGATCAAGAGGATTCAGGAATTTTGAAAACAGACTCTTCAAAGACTAGCCCAGACACACTTAAAGATCCAGATAGTGGTTGTGAGGGGTTTCAGAGGAGCATTGAGGATATCTCTTTGAACCATATGACAGATGAGGATGACACTATGGTGTGCTCCAACAGGAAATGCTTACGTAAAGACACTACATTCAATGCTTCCTTGTACTTCAAGTCCTGCCACAGCTGTTATACCCACTACTGTTCCAGAAACTGTAGGCGAGAAGACTGGAACACACATAAAGAAAGCTGTCTTTATGGCAGCATCAGTAGCGTTTGCAGGCATATACTAAAACACTGTCGAGAGAACTCTGAGGTTCATAAAGTCTTTTCACGCATTGCTCGGGTGGGGTATCTGTCGCGTGGGAGGGGAGTTCTGTTTCTGGGTTTTCAAAACCCAGGGTCTGCCGATAACTTTCTCCAGCTTGGTCTTAAGAGCCTTATGCTTTCTCCGACATATCTGTCAGTTAGAGAGCTAGACAGTTTCAAAGACAAACTTGGAGAATACTGCAAAGAGTTGCAGCATGCAGGCAAGGAGTATGACCCCACTGAATGTTTCCTCTTGAATGTATCCATAGCTGTTGGAGACTTTGTGCCTAAACTTCCTTCACCTAAATTGCAATCATCAACAGTTCGCAAGTATGCCAAGGTCTCATTAGCCTCCTCAAGCCCAGATAAGAAAATCTTTAAGAAAGATTGTGAAATGGAGACACTAATTCTCACTCCGCCTCCTGGGACATCAGACATAAACAAGGAGGGCCAAGAGGGCAGGAAAGCAAGAGAGATATGTTTCATTAACATCCAAAGGGAACTTCGAACCCGAGGGGTCTTCCTTCGCCACGAGTTCCCACAAATATACAACCAGCTTTGTGAGTTTGTTGAGAGCAACAAAAGATTCACTCCTACCACCATCTATCCCATAGACAAGAGAACAGGAAAACAGTTCATGTGTATGATCATGGCAGCATCTGAACCAAGAATGCTGGACTGGGTTGGTGCACCACACCTTTTAGATGACATTATATAAGCCTATGCATCCAGTGTAATCGAGCATTTGACTAATTAATTTAGATATGTATTTTAATATTGATATAAATATATGAATATATATATATTTTTTCTTCTGTAAGCCACAAAATACTAAAATTAATAAGATTTGCTTGTGGGAAAAAATGCTAGGAATAGTACTGAATAGGAGATATGAGTACTTATGCTTTGTCTTAAATAATCTGTTAGAAATGACTATTTTTCTTATGATGATATTTCTTGCGCTAGTGTGTTGCATTGAGGATATAACATAAGAAACCTTTGGAAACCCTCAGGAGAGAGTCAACTTTTCTCTTGCAATACAATAGTATCTAAAGTTCAGGGGTCTTTAGGCCCCTAAGAGAATGAAAATGCACTTGCATGAAAAATGCATGCTAGCAAGGAAAATGCACATTCACTTTAAATTTTGACATGGTTGGCCATTTCTTTAAAACAAATTATACTTGTAGATCAGTATTGCAGATAACAGCATAATATCAGGTACCTTCTTTTTATGGATAAAGTCAAATAAACTGCTTAACTGAAGATTCACAGTATTGTACATGGCAACTGCTTTCTGTATTGTGTTTATGGAGTATTATATCTATTTACATGTTTAAATCAGCTGAAAAGAAACTTTTAACTTAACAGGAAAAACCTTCACATTTGAATGAAATAAAAAAAGATTACTTACTAATCTTTTCATCTGAAATGGAGTGGTCGCCAATATATCGCAGAGGCTGATAAATCGGCCGATATTCTGACTTTATTAATTATTGGCATGGGATGACAAATTTTCCTGTTTGGCCGATTTGTTTCTTGAGGGCGTTGAGAATCACTTGCTTGCATGTGAAGTGACTGAGACATGTAAACAACCAGTCACGGTTCGTTTTGTTAAATGCCATTGTGTACTACAATAATAGACCCGTGTGCAACACAGTGTTATTTAAACGGCCCGCATATCAGAGCCGTGGCAGATGCGTTTGAACTCACAATGTTAAAAGTTCTCACCGTTTCATTCACCCTCTCTCTCCTAACTAACTTTTAACTGTCTTGTCTAATGATGAAAAGGCAAATATCAATAAAACATATTTAATTTACCATCTGTAAATATTTGCATATCTCTTTTAAATAGATGGGCAATATCAGTGTTATGGATGTGACATTTACAGTGAAAATTTTAAATTTATCTCAAATATAAAGTGCTCAATACACCTGTATATCAAACAATTGATATGGACAATCATAGACCCCTGCAGATAGATAGATAGAGTACAGACATCAGAAAAGTTTCAGTCTAGACTGAGTTTTTTAGGAACCAGTTTAGATAGGAAAATTAGCTTGCGATACAGATGTGACAAAAATGGACACGTTTTTGGGAGACCACACACTTTGTAAAAACACTTTTGAGTTGAAATGCGCAATCCAGAAATAATAATATCCACTGAATGTTGAAGGGTTGGCACTCCTAAGAAAATATAATATTTATTTTTTATTCATTTTCACATAAATGGGGAAAAACCGGTGTTACCGACGTGACATCTCTTTGTTATGTACATGACAGTAGTGAAAGCAGCACTTACATCATGAGGGGAACCATCCAAAACACTTTAAAATCTGCATACTTAGACCTCTGAGACATATTATATTATGTTATAATACCTAGCAAGGCTGCATGATGAATTGAAATAAGATTGAAATCGCCATTTTTCAATAGTATGGTGAATAGTATGGTATTTGTGGAATTGCCCAGATGTAATAACCTAATCTCACTCAACTTGAGCAGATCCAGCATCCTGTGGAGTGCTCCTTTATTTTCCTCTAAAGCACGTTTTCTAACAGTCACTTAACAGTTCCCTATCACCTTTCTTTCTTTTCTAAAGATAAAAGGCAAATATCAATAAAACTTGTATTATATACCATTTGCAAAGATGCAGAAATCTTGTTTAAACAGATGAAATTCACAAACCTCACGAAAAACCAGCGTTTTCTTCCCATCGGGAGAGTATCTGATATCTTCCTCTGAAGCGCGTATTCCATCAGCCAGAATTTGAAAACTTCAGGATCAGGATAAAAAGTTCCTCAGAATCACAAATCACGAATCATTTTGCACTCACAAAAGCGTGAGTGCAACTTCAAGGAGACATAGTTAGAATGAAAATAAGGTGCTTTTCAAACTGTTTGGAGACCAGATTCATTAAGAGATCCATTCATTCAAAACAGCTATCAGTTAAGCCATTAACTGATAGGCAACAAGGTTGTAATTCAGCTGCCTACGTATTCGGATGCAGCCCAAGGTAAAAGCGCTTTACGTGTGCCAAAGTAAATGTCTTATTCACTATGCACTGTATGTACAGTTGGTTTGATTAGGTATTTCTTGAGAAAATGTGATTGTTGATGTACACATGCCATCCATGGTTGCTGGACTACTGTGTGTTCTGTTATTCTCTTCTTCCTAATATATTAACAATTTCTTCATGTGCTAACTAAACAGAACATAAAACATATGTTAACAAACATAAAATTGTAATATATATATATATATATTAGCAATTTTATGTTTGTTATTTACTATATTAAATTGTGTGATATATCAGCCTGTTGGCCACCCTGCTCTCTGGATATCGGCATCAGCCATTAAAAAACCCATATTGGTCGACCACTACTGAAATGAATGGTTATCATATACTTTTGAGTGTTCATATTCTCTTCACAGTATTCTCTAGTTCTGGTTTCACGATGACCTGCTGCTGAAACACTCAGATGACCGTTGAGATGTATAGAAATGTATATAAATGCTGCTATTCATATTTTAATCATTTATAATGACTCATTAAACTTGTATACCTATATTTGAAATGTAATATTTAATAGCACTTTAATAAGCCTGTGAGGGAAAACATAAATATAGACAGCACAGTTAGATAATGTAATTAACAGCATGCACACAACACACTTTTCAGTGATTAAAAGAAAGTCAGAGTAGTGATGTCAATTTCTGTTGCCATTTTTAAATGCCATTATTTATATATTTCCATAATTATTTACAATGCTCATTACCAGTTGTGTTTTGTTGACAAATGTTGCTTTATTTCTGTACTATGGTCAATAAAATGAAACACCCAAGGGTCCTTTTTGGCTCATTCATTTGAATTTAAAATTAATTATCAATAAAATAAATAGATAAACGATTCTGCTTTGGTAATTCACACCAACACATTTAAGAACATGCTTGTAAGAAAATAACACATGCAAAATGCATTTTTACATCTTTTCTACAAAAATATTTTTAAATAGAGACATTCTGCACATATGAGCAATGTTAATTTTCATTGATGGACTTGTGACTTGTATTTTGATTACCATAGAAAAGAAAGGAAGCATATATGAAGGTAGGTAAAGTAAAGATTTCCCCTTTCTCCAGAATAATTTTCTCCCTCTTTAAGTGTTATTGCTAGAAGCAGTTGAGGATTTAAACACTGTTACATTTAGTAAACGATGTGCCAGTAATGCATGTATGATAAAGACGTTGAAAAGTGGCACAGAGTGTCTTGTTTGTTTAGAGCGTAACTCCAAACATCCAGCCCTAACAAAAAAATGCATAAATAATGTTTGCAAACAAACACCGGATGAAAGCTTGACTAGTACTGTTGCGACATCTGCTGGTTAAAATAATTTAGTACAAGTGAATAAGGCCCCGCCCTCTTCATCACGGTGTCCTAAGTGTTAAAAGCTGAATCTTAACATCATTTAGCCACTGTTGGGAAGAATCCAAATGTGATGATGGGAAACCGAAGAACGATTTTACGGACAACTGCTTCACTGCTCAAGACAAAGCAAGCCTCATGCACAACTATAACAAAAGACACAAACAGTCATTGATCATCGAGAAAAACCCCCCCACCATGTTAAGAATAAAGGGGATGTAAACTTTTGAACAGAATAATTTGTGTTAATTCAGTTATTAATTTTGTCTTGTGGAATATCTGTTAATATCTGTAATGTCAAATAGCTTAATTTTGCTAAAAGATAAACATCTAGCAGATTCTGTTGGAGGGGTGCAAACTGATGCTCTCAATTTGTCTTGAAATGGCAATAGAAACAACACGCTGTAACAACACACGTTTACTGATATTGCTCGCCATGTTCACAATCTGTCACGGGGCTGTCGCGCTCTAATAATAAAGTTACCTTTGGTTTGGCACGAGTCGCACGACAGTTATGGGAAGTTTCTGCCACAATGGGTCAATGAGGGCTCGTTGCAGTACCATATTTGACCACAGATTTCCATGGGAAAAACTGAGGGGCGCTGTGGAGTTCGGGAGGCCAGCAGACCGCACCACATGCATGAATATCCGTATCAAACACTGTGCAACAGAGCTTTCAGCTACTTTACGACTTAAAAATAGGATAAAAACTTATATTAGGTCTGATTTTAAGTAGAAATTTAATTTGTATATTTTTGCATTGCATTTTGAACACAATTACGGGCAAACGAATTACATTATTGGCCTTTTATAGTATGGAAATCTTTTCAAATTGATGAATATTCACATGCCTAAAACAAATAGATAAAAAAAAATAAAAAAATCAGTTTCTCATAAATGCAGAGTATAAAGGGCATCACATTTCCCCATTGTGTAGAGATTCATGTTTTGACCTCCTCAGTACCACAAGGAATATGTATTTTTGTATCCAATCAAAGTCCTGATAGTAGAGCAAGCAGCAGAAGGGCATGAATAACTTAAAATTGTGACTTGCTCAGCCAGCAATGCTAATACAATTTAGTGATTGTATTAGGTCTGGTAAAACTGGTTAAAAAAAATATTTCTAATTAGTACAGCCAATCATTATTCTGTATTAGTTTATTTATGTAGTATGACCTGTGTCATAGAAAAAATAATACATAATACATATCCTTGAGGTAGGGAGGTGGCTCAGAACAGAGATGCTTGTTGCCGGGAAACAGGAAGCTGAGTGAACATCCAGGCACTTCAGTCTGTCGGCAGGGTGATAAATGGGGGCTGCTGGGAAAGCATGTGATGGCAAACTGACACTCTAGTCTTCAGGAAGAACTCCTCATAAATGGGAAGGCTCCATCAATACAGTAACTGACTTCTAGTTAAATTTTTTAACACAGCAGATACTCTAATATCCATCTAAAGATTCTCATTCATTATATATATATATATATATATATATATATATATATATATATATATATATAAGATTTTCAAGATATTTTTTCCACATATGAAAAACACATTCATTAATAATTCCTAATGTTGATTTGCATAGTGTGTTGGTGTTTGTATGGATATTGGAGCATGCCCAAATTTGCTCCATACAGATGAATCATGTCCTACTTCTTTTCTTGGTGCATACAGGTTTTTTTTCTCACTAGATGGCATCACATTCCCATGTTGCATGCAGTACGCAGGCAGTGTATGTACAGGACCTTGTAATACATAATTCACAAGCATATCAGAAGATGACGAGGAAGAGACTATGAGAGACTAAAACACAGTATGCTGATGAGAAAGAGAGACAGATAGGGTAAAAAAAAAAAAAAAATTGCATAATTTGTTATTGACTCAAATGCAGGTTCACTCTATTGCCAGTAGAGGGTGTTAGTTAGCCATTCCCAGTATGAGTCAGTATGAGTCAAGAGTGACTCGTCTGCTGTACTGGTGAGATGATCTACTGTTGTCTTTACCACATGCCCATACACATCTCGACCCACATGATCACCAGGTGCTGTCATCCCACAACTTTGTTGACAATAGGATCATATCAGTGCTGCAGTCCCCATATCTGTTGTTCTGGTTTTCACACTGCCCTATAAAACCATTTACATACAAAACAAGAAAATTATATCTCTAAGATATGTGCTTTTGTCAGTCTTTAAATGCTTTGATGAAACATGTTTTTAAAATGTTGTGAGTTATGAAAACCAAGCATTCCAAAAGAATAATTTAGATGCAAGTAGACATGGTGAAAATTCTTATACTGACAAAGGCATTTCTATATAAAGGTACTTTATTGAAGCAAAGACTATCCAGGCAATAACAATACATATTGACAACCATTTGAAATCAATAGAGATCATTATCTAGGGACCGTATTGCTGCACAACTACAAATAAACAATAGATGTGAACACTTGTGCATGCTGTAGTTGTGCATGTCAATGTGTAATTTCATGCCGATGGTATCATTTACAGCAAATCACATGCTTCCCCACTTCTTCTCACTACTAGAGATGGCTTACATGAAAATTCTGGGCAGTAGGCCTCCTCAGGGCCGGCCCATCCTACAGGTGAAACAGGCAGCCACCTAGGGCCTCGACGTGCATGGGGTGGGGCCCAGCAAAGACGTGAACACGTGCAAAGTAAATGAACAATTCATAAGATTAAGACACGTTGATGACTTTTATTTTGACATTTTCCACAGTTCAATGGTTTCTATCACATGCACACTCATAAAAGTGTGCAACGACAACACTCGTGGACATGATCATTTAACATACAAATCACAATGACAATGAAAACTAAAAACAACATATTAAATATAAAATGAGCTCTGAATAATCACGAAAAGACAAATAACCGAAAGCTTCAACAAATAAAATAACAACAATATATCTAAAATCAGCAAGAAGTAAAGCTAAGCAGTACACACTAATCTGCATAATTTATTCATAATGCAAAGCATTACTGGGAACTGAGCATGGCTTCTTTTAACAGTATTATTAGCCACAGATCGCACATCTAGGTGAATAATGTGCACGTCTGGCAGAAACGCAGGATATAATTTATGAAAAATACTGCTTTGTGGCTATTTGAGTCTTTGAGGCTTATTTTGTGTAAAGGACAGCTGAAACAGCACTTGACAAATTATTAGGACTTTTCATGTTTTCTCAAGAATAATCAGCTGGGGAAGGAATTCAGACACTAAGGATATAAAAACTAAAAAAAAAAAACTAAAAAAAAAAAAAACTAAATAAAAAAAACACATAGAATGAACATATGTGCAATTACTCTGAAAAATAACCAAACCATCATATCTGCAAAGATCTCTGCGCTCTACAAGGTATGTGTTTGTTCTGGCCTTTAGTTTTTATTGATTTTGCAGTTCTAAATAAACATTTACACATATGTGGATCATTGAAATGGAATTTCAAGCATCCAGTGTCCTAAATATCTAAAACTATTTTAAAAAGCATTTTCTTATTTTGTGTTACTTTAATGGGTAACACTTAATGCCGAAACATACTCTACGCAAATAAGTGAACGCAGACTTAACTTGCGATGCAAGCTCGATTTCACTCGTCGTTGCGCTCCAAAAACTTGTCCAGACCTCTATTCATAACTTTACTCACCCTCAAGCCATCCTAGTTGTATATGACTTTCTTCTTTCAGCCAAACACAATCTGAGTTCAATTAAATAATATTCTGGTTCTTCCAAGCATTATAATCGGAGTGAATGGTACCTTAGATTTTGAAGCCCAAAAAACCGCATCCATCCATTATAGAAGTAATCCATACAGCTCCAGGGGGTTAATAAAGGCCTTTTGAAGAGAAGAGATGGATTTTTGTAAGCAAAATATTCATATTTATAACTTTATAAACTATAATCACTGGCTTCCTATAACGGCCATCCACATGTTCATGAGAGATTCGAGTTCCGGCGTATGACGTAGGCATAGCATAAGATGCGGTGAAGTGATGCGTGCGTTGTTTACAGCAAAGGAAACCGCCGAAAAGAAGTGCGTTGTTGTAGCTATACTGCAGATTTGTAGTAGTCTTGAAATGGTGCGTTCGTGCATCTATTCAGTAATTCCAATCATCCATTCATGGCAGCAAACACTCTCAGCCTCTGTTGGCATTACCTCGGATTTCCTGCATGAGCACCACCACGTCTCCCATACTCTCCATCTACCAGATTCTTTTGTTTGTGCCACTGCTGAAGCCTCCTCCATCTATCGGAGTTCTAGGTTGGTGTACTCCGGTTCAAACAAATAGGGCTGGGCAAAAAACTCCTCTTCTCTTATCTCAAAATCAGGACCTTCAACATTTTTCTTTTTGTTTTGCTCTATCCTCTGCGCTTCCACATTCGTCACTTCTCACTGGATCTTTCGCAATGCCTACGTCATACGCCGGAACTTGTCTCTATTGTGAACATGCAGACGGCCGTTACCGTAAGCCAGTGATTATAGTTTATAAAGTAAAAAATATGGATATTTTTCTTACAAAAACGCATCGCTTCAGAAGGCCATTATTAACCCCCTGAAGCTGTATGGATTACTTTTTTGATGGATGGATGTGTTTTTTTGGGTTTCAAAATCTAAGGTACCATTCACTCACATTATAAAGCTTGGAAGAGCCAGGATATTTTTTAATATAACTCCGATTGTGTTTAGCTGAAAGAATAAAGTCATATACACCTAGGATGGCTAAAGGCTGAGTAAAATATGGAATAATTTTAATTTTTGTGTGAACTAACCCTTTAACGCAACTAGCATTGCATTCTCAACTTTGCCGAAAGGGGCGCTAGAGCAAGATTAGTGTGAACTGTCCACTTCTATGTTTTTTTTTCTCTTTCAACTCTACAGTACTACTGTCATGGCAGAGCAACAGTTTGATGAGAATATTGCTGAGCAAGTCATTTAAAGTCAGTATATTTATAGCCACTGACCTGAATGATAAAACATTGAATTTAATGGCACAGACCTTTGAAGGTAACTCTATCGCCCCTTTGAGTGCTAAGGATTGTTCCCGCCATGGTAATGCAAGAACGTACGTTATGCATGTTCAACCGGACCTCGCACTGGCTATGCGGTTGTCAAGAGCTCGTACATGCTTTCATGTACTTACGAATAGTATGTTTCACCCTTTATGGTTGTATTTGTTAACATTAGTTACCTACATTAGTTAACATGAACTAACAATTCAATACTTAGTAATGTTAGTTAATTCTACATATACTTGTCCACATTTAAAATAGTATAAGTTAGCATTAGTTAATACAATATGAACTTCAACAAACATTAAACAATTGTATTTGTATAAATTGATATTAGCCAAGATTAATAAATGCTAAGAAAATTGTATTATACATCGTTAATGATACCAACCTTGTTGTAAAATGTTACCCAGGAATTATCATTCTTGCAGTTTCAATGACCTCATATTAATTGAGACATTGGTTTATTTATACTTCTAGAAAAAGTTTGAAATGGTGACCTATCACAGCACCTACATACCACGGGCGTCAGTTTGTGTTGAAAAGTGGTGGGGACAAAAGATCAGATGAAAAAAAAATTACGGCAGTACGGGAAAAATATTGAATAACGGCACATCAAAATGGGCATAGCGTAGGCCAGTCAACAAGTCTTTGGACATCAAACCAATAAAGATGCCACATGTTGGCCCAGCTGAGCCCTACGTTCCATCCACAGATCAGGAGTACTACCGTGTACAAGTTCTTCCAAGTCCTTGACATTGTAACAACACAGCTGACAAAGCGGTTTGAACAGGAAGGGCTACAGCACCTGGTCAAGCTGGAGAAAGTCCTACTCTCTGGTCAAGTTGATGACGTGGTTGACCTGTATCCAGAGCTTCAGTTCCAGTCCCTAAAGGTGCAGCTGGCCATGTTCACTTCCAATTACACCTACAAAACCTGCTCAGAAGTGTCAGAAATCATAAGGAACATGGTTCCCGAAGTCCGTGGTCTCTTCAGTCAAGTTGAGGCACTTCTGCATTTGTTGCTTGTTGTTCTTGCCTCATCTGCTGAAGCAGAGAGAAGACCTGGCTGTGCTCTTCAATGTCACAAACCTGACTCAACAGTGTGGCTGTTCGTCATGTTCACAGAGAGAGAATGGATAACTTGGACAAGAAGAAACTGTGTCAAGAATTTGTTCAAGTTACTGATCGGCGCATGCATGTTTTTGGGTCATTTTGCATGTTTTCTTTTGTGCAAATACACCTTTAACATTTCTTGGTTCGCTTGGTTTTTCAGAACATTTTAACCAAATGCTTTCAAAAAGTGGTGGGGACAAAATCAGCCATTTCAAAAAGTGGTGGGGACATGTCCCCAGCATCCCCAGTGTAAATGACACCTATGCTAAATACACATATTACCTTATGCATGTATGTTAAACTAACATCTTAATGTTGGGAAAAAAATCTAATGGACACGTTATTTATCATCTACCTAGCTATACAGTATAGTGCCTATTTTGTTAGTGCTTTCTGTTAAAAAAAATTGCTCATCACATTTGCAGTGGTTTTATGAATGTTTTAAAGACAGTTTTCACACTGGGGGACCATTTTCATAATTTTGCCTAGGGCCTCACAAACCCATGGGCAGGCCCTGGCAGTACTGCTGTAAAGCAATCCCTCAGGGTCAGCTTGTGGGAGGATTGGCTGATGTAGGCAGTACTGCACAACTATCCTATTAAGAATATTTTAAATATACTACCATGTATGTATACGTACACAAATATATTTTTACTCTTGTAACCTGATCTTGATTTGGTGATGATTGGATTATATGTGATGGATGGGAGAGTCCCATGATGACACTTAATACATATTTAGTGCTGCATGTGTAAATCAAAAGATGCCTGTTGGCTCCCTGCTAGGTCAACAGGTTATAGACATTTGAATCCCCTCTGATTTCCCTCCCTCTCTCCTGTATAGAAGCAGAGATGACTCAGCGTCAACAACCATGCTGTTCTTAGTTTACTGAACTTTGTATAGAGAACAGCAGTTTCACTACAGCTGAATTACATAGCAATGTCACCTGTTTGAAATATAATACATACAAAAAATAAATGTGATGCAAATGACAATTGCACACACAGTGGGGTCCAATTTATAATTTCTACCTGAAAAATAAATAAACAAACAAAGGAATGTTATAACATAATAAATATTTAAGATTCTTCACTGTTTCTAGGTCACTAATCAAAAAAGGGAGTCTGATTCGGAGGTTGTATTTTCATGCTAAAATAAAATTTTTACTCCACTGACGGTTAGGTTTAGGTTTGGGGTTCCTGTATTCCTGTAGACTGTATTACATCATTTACAACTGCAAATATAACTTCCTTTTGGCACCATCCTGTGACATTTCACCTCAACAACACTTCCAGCATCGGCCACTGGGGCAGTGGTTTAATTTTCGGCAAGCAAACTTTTGACCTCCTTAAGCCGAATTCACAGTCGGTGTGTCTCAATCAGCTCCATATGTCGCGAATCAGTATATCGTGAACACGGATTTGGGCACTGGCAAGGGTGTTCATCCACTGAACTTTGGGACAGTTATGACTCAATCACCTGTGAACCATTATGAGCTCACATTAAAATGTCTAGCATTAATCAACAACATTGCATAATAAATGACACTGTCATTTAACATTTAGTTATTATGAAAGTATTTTAGACTTTTTTTAACTCTAATATTTAAAAGATTGGTTCCCTTTTATGGTTATTATGAATGAAAGACATTATAAACCACATCTCTTTTAAAGAGAAATTAAAGCTTTGACTTTATATTTTTACAGTTGTGCTCGTCTTCTAATGACTTGAAAGACTTCAGAAGACCTATCGACATTTCCTGTAAGGGAACATAGTCAGCAACAATGTTCCCTGAATTTTTAGGGGGCGAACAGTTCAGTGCACAAGAACGATTTTGCGATTGAGACAGCCCTAGAAATGGCCGACTCACTGAGCAGTGCCCTGACTATACTGAACTAGGGATCTGACTGTGACGCAGCCGGGAGATAGTCCAAATACTTCGAAATTCTGAAATTCATGTTCATTTTTACAATTCCACTTTTTACTCATTATGTTGATATTATAAATTGTAACGAAAACAAAAAAAAACATAAAAAGCATTTTCACTAGTTGTTTCAGACTTTTGGACCCCTATATATCTATTGCCTGCAATGCTGTTGCTCTTTTAAAACACCAGTACATTTAGCTGATGTTTAGGGGCAGGGGTGGAAAGAGTACTGAAAAATCATACTCATGTAGAAGTACTGTTACTTCCCAAAAAATTTAGTGTGAGTAGACTACTCAAGTAAGAGTAAAATAGTAGCGTACTTAAAAGTACTCATGAGTAGTGAGTATTGAGTACTGAGTTGCAAAACCTGTGCCCCATTATAATGAACACTGTATGTCAACTTTTAAAATACGTCACTTATCTATGATAAACACTACATGAATCTGATTCCAAAAAAAAGGGAGACATGATAACAGAAATGAAAATATTAAAAAGTTATTTTCAATACACTGATCACCATTTTAAATCATAATGTATGAAAAAAATACAATAAAATCAGTTTATATGTAGGGTCTAAATTCCCTTCCCTTAATGCTGACAAAGTTATTGTTGTACATAAAACATGTTCAAACAATGCAAGGAATGCAAAAAAATGCTAAATAAGCAGGATCACTTGGCACGTCATGTCATGCACAATAGAGGAGGTAGAGCAGGCATGGGAAAAGTTGTTTGGTACAGGGGCTACATCATGCTTAAAAAGGAATAATTCACCCAAAAATGAAAATTCTCTCATCATTTACTCACCCTCATGCCATCCTGGATGTATATGACTTTCTTTCTTCTGCAGAACACTAATTATTATTTTTAGAGGAGTATCTCAGCTTTTGATCTTTTGATCCATACAATGAAAGTGAGTCAGCTAAAATATTGACAAGCTCCACAAATCACATAAATCAGCATAAAAGTAGCCTAATCCATGTGCCTCCAGTGGTTGAATCCATGTCTTCAGAAGCAATTTGATAGGTGTGGGAGAGAAACAGATCAATATTTAATTCCTTTTTTACTATTAAGTCTCCTCCCTGCTCAGTCAATCTCCACTTTCACTTTCTTTTGTGGTTTTGGTGATTCACATTCTTCATGCATATCACCACCAACTGGGCAGAGAGTAGAATTTCTAGCAAAAAAGGACTTAAATCTTGATCTGTTTCTCACCCACACCTGTCAGATCAATTCTGAAGTCATGGATTAAACCACTGGAGTTGTATGTATTAAGTATGTATGTTGGTACAATGCTGGTACCCTTTCACTTTCATTGAATGGACCTACAGAGATGAAATATACATCTATCTTAATTTTATCTTAATTTGTGTTCTTCTGAAGAAAGAGAGTCATACAAATCTGTGATGGCATGGGGGTGAGTAAATTATAAGAGAATTTTCATTTTTGAGTAAACTATTTCTTTAAGTAGCACATTGTCCTCCTTTTGAGATACAATGTTCCACATTGATTTAGTTCTTGCATCTTTTAAGCCCAGAAGTAGTTATGTTCTTATTCTAATGCATGATGCACAATTTTCTGAAGTTTGTGACGTGGAATATTCTGCCTGAAGTATTGCTCTGCAAATGTTGATCTTTATAAAGGCTAAGCATAATTATCAATTATTTTATCATCTGTTCTTTCTTGGTAATTTATTATACCAGTTAACACACTCTCTACATCAGGGGTCTGTATTATTAAAAATGAACAATATTTAAAAAAATATTATTATTAAAAATGTCATTGTTTTATTCTATTACATGAATACTTTTAAAGCTACTGAAGCTATTCAGCCAAAAGTAGTGAGTGGTTTTCTTGTTTCCTTGTTAATGTTGTTTGATTAATAGCCTTTATATGTCAGTCTACTGGACAGTGCTCAATTTGGTTACATGTACTGGACACTTCAAGTCCAACATTTTAATGCAAATATGCGTTTTGTCCCACTGTTTAAGTTCACTTTAGACATAAACGACTGATGTAGAAGATGTAGAACATAGGCTAAATATAAAAAAAACTAGTGAAATTTTCCTTGATATGTTTCTTCAAATTAGAGGCAGGATTAATGATGATATCTGGCTTGAGCAAGATAAACTCACATGACACAGTCAAGCAATTGGTCTTTTTCACAGCGAAAATCCCTTTCAGGTGCTGCCATGATGTTCAGCTGTAAGCTATGTTTTATACATTCTCCACAGTTGGAGCCAGATCTGCAGCTGCCTTTCAAGTTTTTTACATGTGATTTGATTTGATGGGAGTGAGGAGACTCTCACTAGCCATCATGTTGATAGATAAAACTAAAATCAGGACAGGGAAGTAGCGAACACAGACGGTGGGAAAATAGCGCAGTAAAAGTACAGTTACAGCACTTATACTCAAATAAATGTAAATGTATACAATTGTTAAACTACTTAAAAAAGCAAAATTCTTGGGAAAAAGTAGTAAATTACAGTAATGTGAGTATTTGTAATTCGTTACTTTACATCCCTGGTTAAGGGCTTCTGTTGTTGTGGCTGAAATACTAGATCACATCACCCATTCTGAGAAATAATGAGTCACTTTAAAAGGGACAAAAAGAGTGTAGTGTCTACTACACCACAGAATTTCAAACTTTGCTCTCCTTAACACGTGGCCACTTAATCCACATGGTCATTTGAATATGAGTTCATGTGAGGAACCCTTGTGTCAGTGTTTGTCACTATGGAGTTGGAAGAGTGCATTGTATTGTCCATAAGAAAACCCCATAATCTGAGTCACTGTGTTAAGCATATTAACATAAAAGCTAGTAATACTCCTATATTTACCACAGATAAGGGCGATAATGTGTGACTGTGGTGATGGGTAAGGATTGACACCTGTGGGAAATCACCTCTAACAGCTGTTTTGTGTTTGCAGTGATAGTGGAGAGGGATAAAAGGGCAATCCAGACCACCAGAGGGGAGACAGAGAGAGAGAGAGAGAGAGAGAGAGAGAGAGAGAGAGAGAGAGAGAGAGAGAGAGAGAGTTAGAGATGCACACATCATTGTGGATGTGTGTGTTGTGTTATGCTGAAAAGAAAAGCTTTTTACCCAGCTCCCAGTTCCTCTTACACATAGAGAACTAGTGATTTATCACAGTGTTGCCGAAATCTGGGATTATTAGGAAGAAAACACCGTTATGGAGTCCTTGCCACTGGCCAAAGTGTTCAGGACCCTCACCAGTATCCATCAAGCCCTGCTGCGTATGGAACAGGTTCAGCGATTTCAGCCACTCTTCCAGGCTCAAGCGGAGGACCGGCAGGTATTACGAAGTTAGGTACACCAGGAGGGTCTTCAGTCACGACCTCAGACCCCAGACCCACTCATGGCTGTGACAACTCTGACCAAGATGGGACCTCAGGATGACCCGGAGACTTTTATCGAGCTCTTCGAGCAGACGGTTGAAGCCTGTAAGTGGCCGAACAACTCGCGTCCCAACAACTTCCTGCGGCCAACCTCCTGGTGTATAAAAAGGTGGACCAGCTGGCTGAGAACCATATGACGGCATAATCGGGAGCTGGCGAGCCCTCTTCTTCTCTCTCTCTCTCTCTCTCTCTCATTTTTATCTTATCTTCCCCTCCCCTTCCCCTTATCCTGTTCCCTGGAAATGAGGAATTCCTACCCCAAACCCGGTTCCCCGGTCCCGTGGGCCATTCATCCCACCGGCTTCCCCTAACCCTCTCCGATCTCCCCCACAGGCTGGTGAATCTGCTGCCATGGGTGTGGGCATGTCTGGGCTGGTCTGCTGGAGCAGCGGAGAACTGGGACATTTCCAGGACTGATGCCCCAGAATGGAGGTGGAGACATTGGTCTGGGTCCTGACGCACCACAGGCTGCCCCCAATCGAGCAGGAGTATACTGCTACCAGTCAGTATTAAGGGGGGTACATATCAATCCTTGGTGGATTCAGGTTGTAATCAAACCTGAATGGATTAAACCACTGAAATAAAATCCGGTGGGTGAAGGTAAGGTGTGTGCATGAGGATATCCATAATAACCCTGTAGTGATGGTCACTATTCAATTTTGGGGACAAAAACAGTATCAAGTCTGCGGTTAATTCCCACCTTGGGAATGAATTGGCCTGCATTTACTAACTTATTAAGAGGAATGTGTGTGGATGGGTCCTGCAACAAAGCGTATCAGTGTGTGGACTCGCTGGCTGGGGAGGCGGAGCCAGGGCTGTCAGCTCCACATCAGGATGACATAAGTAAAGAGGATTCCTTGCTGGGGATTTCCTTGTGGAGCAGATGTGAGACGAGACCCATAGGCATGCCTTTGATCAAGTAAAAGGGATTGATGGTCAATGTCTCCAGTCAGACATTGCACTCGCATATCCATATTTTCCAATAAACAATGATGCAGGACGTTCAGACAAAGGAGGATACAACACAATTGTTAGTACCGAAGAGCTGTAGGGAAATTGTATTCCACACGCCTCATTATAATCCTATGGCGGGTCACTTAGGGCAGGGAAAAACACTAGACCGTCTGCTGGCCCATTTCTATTGACCGGGCATTTGCGGGGATGCTCGAAGGTGGTTTGTTTCATGCAGTGAATGTCAGTTGGTGAATCCTGCAGCCACCACAAAAGCGCCATTGAGCCCCCTTTCATTGATCGAAGTCCCCTTCGAAAGAATTGGCATGGACCTCATTGAGATATTAGAGTGAACGGCTACATCTCAGCACGTAGTGTTGTGGAGGCACTCTTCAGAATAATCTCCCGAGTGGAGATTCTGAAAGAAATCCTCACTGATCAGGGCACAATGTTTATGTCACATACACTATGTGAACTGTAAGAATTATTGGGGATTAAATCGATTTGGACCAGCATTTACCACCCCAAATGGATGGCTTGGTCGACTATTTAATCAGACACTAAAGAATATGATTCTTAAGTTCATGCACGAAGATGCTTGATATTGGGACAAGTGGCTCAAGCCCCTATTATTTGCAGCATGAGAGGTCCCGCAAGTCTCCACGGGGTTCTACCCATTCAAATTATTGTACGGGCTGCTCGACACCCTATGGGAAAATTGGGAGGAGGGATCTTCAAACATCAAAAGTGAAATTCAATACGTTCTTGGCATGAAAGCAAAACTCCACACACTGGGGCAATTAACACAGGAGAATTTGCTCCAGCTCAAGAACATCAAATCTGGCTATATAATAGGAGTACTCGGCTACGGAAAGTTGCACCAAGAAAAAAGGTCCTTGTATTACTCCCCACATCGATCACTAAATTACTCACCAAGTGGCAGGGGCCTTTGAGATCACATGGCGAGCCAGGGAAATCAATTATGAGGTTAAACAAATGGATAGAGGCAGAGCACATCAGATTTACCACCTTAATCTCCTAAAACTGTGGAGAGAGGTGGTCCCTGTGACTTTGGCAATGGTGGTTCCAGAGAGGGAGGAGCTCAGACTGGAAGTGAAAGCCACCAATCGAGTCACCCTGGTCACTTGCAGAAACCACCTCTCAACATCACAAATCACGGAGGTTACCGGGTTGCATAGAGAATTCTCTGACGTGTTCTAGACTTTTCGCAGTTGTACGAATCTCATAGGGTACCATATTGAAACAACCCCACGATTAGTGGTCATCCCTACCGATTACCCGAACACAAAACAAAGTGGTCGAGCAATGTAATTGCAACTAAATTACAGAGAGCAGTGCTGGGAGAGACAGAATGGTGAGGATTTACATATTTGGGAAATCACCCAGCTATTGGTATACAACAACAGCTGTTTTGTGTTTGCAGTGAGTGTGGAGAGGGATAAAAGGGCAATCCAGACAGCCGGAGGGGAGAGAGAGAGAGATGCATGCAGCAGTGTGGATGTGTGTGTTGTGTTATGCTGAAAAGAAAAGCTTTATGGTGTTTATTAGTAAAACGTAAAAGTGTGAGAAAAATAAACTCACGTTCGATTGCTTATCCGGCTCCCGCTTCCTCCTTCATGAAGAGAACTAGTGATTTATCACAGCGACTTAAAGAAGCTGATAAGTCATGTTTACAGTCCAGATCTGCACATCCAAACCACCATTGCCAACCTCTAATACACATAAAGAATAAAAGCAGTACATTGTACAGTAAAACCAATAAGGGCTAATTGTGTCCCTCCCTTTGTTTAACTGCACCTAAATAAGTGGTTTAAATTGGTGCTAAAAATAATGAACAGGCTTTGTCACTAGCAATCTAGGATATGTCTTTCTGGAAGAACATAGAGCCATTATGTTGAAAGGGTAATATATAATCTTTTTTATGATCATCATTATTGTCTAAAAAGAAATGCTGAGTCAAAGCTTGAAGAGTGTGATATAGATGGATTTTGCTTGGTGACCAAAAGAATCAAGAAGAATAGCATGTTTGATAATTGCATCAGTGCATCCAGAAAACTAGCAAATATCAAAATATTATAGGGATAATGACTGCATTAATTTTGTTCCTGTAGAGTCGAAATGCATGGCCTAAAGGCAGTTTACAGTTACGGAAAAATGCGATTGGCTGATAATGTCAGCACTATTCTGTTCCCTAATAGATATTGATCGCTGCACGGTTTTTCAGGCTGTGTTGGACGCATTTCTCAGCTCAGAGCCATTTCTGATAACAGTGAGAAACTAGAATTGAACTGGTTCTACTTTCCTGGAAAACTTTCTAAGTGGCAGAGAAAGGGGCTTGTTTTCAGTACACACAGGAAACCAAGATGTTAAGGGGAAGTCTGACACTGAAAAGACCCCTTTCTCATCTGTCACACACATTCACTCATATACACTCACACATCCCACATTAGCATATAAATTTCGTATCTCTGAGTCTTTATCTCACATTCTTCACAAAACTGAATTGCTCTTTTAGAGGAAAATAGTGAGCTATAGCTAGTGCTGGGTAATAACGGATTACATGTATTATGGATTACGTAATTATGTAATTGGATTAAATTACATTTTAAAACACTCGTAATCAGACTTCAGTTAAATTTTGTAGATTACAGGTTTACATATTATCAAGGCAATGACTGTAAATTGTTAATAATGTATTGATCATTTTCATATCAATATCATCATATTCTTACCCCGAAGTTCAAGTCTCACAGATGAACATTTTGAGCATGTGCTCCTTTTACATTACAACAGTAAGATATGGACCTCAGCAAAGGAATAGGTGATTTCTTTTTTCTCCCCTTTTCTCCTCAGTTTGGAATGCCCAATTCCCAATGTGCTCTAAATCCTTGTGGTGGTGGAATGACTCGCCTCAATCTGTGTAGCAGAGGATGAATCTCAGTTGCCTCTGCGTCTGAGACCATCAATCTGCACATCTTATAACATGGCTTGTTGAGCGCGTTACTGCGGAGACCTAGCGCTACGCGCTATTCTCCACGGCATCCACACACAACTCACCATGCACCCCACTGAGAGCGAGAACCACATTATAGAGACATGAGGAGGTTAACCCAAAGTGACTCTACCCATCATGGCAACTGGGCCAATTGGTTGCTTAGGAAGGCTGACTGGAGTCGCTCAGCACTCCCTGGATTAGAACTTCTGACTCCTGGTGAGGTAGTCAGCATCTTTACATGCTGAACTACCCAGGCCCCCCATTGGTGAATTTGTTGAACATTTTATCATATTGCTGTTGTTTTTTGCTTTATAATCATCTCATTATTTGATCATGTCAAAAAAACGTTTTCTCAAATGTGGCTTCTGTTAGACATCCTCCTTCCTGAATCCTGTCCAACCATAAAGTCTGGTCAAATAACCCTTCAGGGTAAGGGCTAATAGATGCAGTGCTGTTTAGGGTTAGAGGTGTTCACTGGGCAGATCAACCAAATCCTTAGATCAACCCTAATCTTAACCTCAACCTCCACCGATATTGATCCTCACCCCGTATCTGTCAGCTCTCAGAGCAAGTCAACCCAGGCCATGTATGCCATTTCATAAAGGGACAATTACTCCCTAGTAGCAGCTCTGTGAAAAAGTCCATTGTGTAACTCATTGTGTAAGTCACCTTTGGCTTTCTCACTGGGGGCCTAAAGAAAATATTTTTTTAGGCATGAATTGCTTTATTCAAACACATTTTGAGCTACCCATAAGATACAATACACATAAGCTTTACATAACTTACACATACTGCAAGCTACACATAAGTATTTTCTCAGGCACTTACACGTACTGTGTCTAAATAGATGCACAACTTAATTTCAAAAGTACACCCAAATGACAATAGTCATATCATCCAGTTCATGCGTTGTACTTGTTATAGTTTACTTACATGTTGTGTCTTCATCAAATAGCAATGTCAAATTTAAATCAAGTCAATCAATGAAACAATAGCGCCACCTTGGGTAATAAATAGCATGTGTAATATGTATGTGTACACATATGGAATACTGATAATTCACCAGTGTTGCACTGAAATTCAGTGTGATATTGTAGTATTATTTATTTGTCTGGGATATACAGTAGTACTAATTTATCTTGTAATAAACAAAGAAAAAGATGTCATGTAATAGTAAACTCTTATAGATCTGAAATAATCATAAAAAAATAATTTATGAAAGTGCAAAAAAACAAAAAAAAACAATGTTTTTGCTAGGTTCAAATAGACCCTGAACAGAAACAATATTACTTGTTACTAATCACATTTCTGAAAAGTATGCTCTATGGAAAAATTGAGGGATAACAGCTTCAATTATAACTGCTTATTGTGTTTTGATTAGGTTAGATACATTTATAAAAACAATTTAAAGGCAAAATCAGAGGTTTATGTTTAGAATTATTATTATTATTATTATTTTCATTCATTATAAGGGGCTCTGGGACCCTAAATATAAAAACAGTAACAGTTGCATCCCATGCATAGATGAACAGTGTTTGCAATGTCTCATACTGTAGATGACAGTGGGTGGTGGTGCAGGTGGCAAACATCAGCCTTTAAAATCTTGACATAATGTCGATCTTGGCCAATGACTCACTGTTGTGTAAAGGTTTTGGTTTGACCGCACACACTTGTGGTCTAAGAATGGAACAGAAATTTGTGGCTGCCATTCAATGACTCATGACCTTTACTCTAAACTCAGGAGCACTTAGTGAAAACATCCCTGTCCCCTGAAAAGAAGATACACATATAATATTCATACAGATACTCTACTATTTAAAGTAACGATATGTTTGTTTTTGCTCTTTATAACTGTGTCTGCAGTTAAAATATTAAGACGTTTGTCATTGGAATGCTAAGCATTTGCTTGATCTTTGCATACCACAGAGTAGCAGGCTTTAAAAGCATTCAAAACAGATTCCAGAAATGTCTTCAAAGGCTTATTGAATGTTGCACATTCTTTGTCAATGACCAGAAAATCTTACATTTTCTAAGCAAACATGTTTACTGTTGTTTCATCATTCATCTTCAACCGCTTATCCTGTACAGGGTCACGGGGGGCTGGAGCCTATCCCAGCTAACATTGGGCGAAAGGCGGGGTACACCCTGGACAGGTCGCCAGTCCATCGCAGGGCCACACATATACAGACACACACTCATACTCACATCCACGGCAATTTTTGGAGACACCAATTAACCTAGCCTGCATGTCTTTGGATGGTGGGAGGAAGCCGGAGCACCCGGAGAGAACCCACGCAGACACGGGGAGAACATGCAAACTCCACACAGAAAGGCCGGGGCAACCGGGGTTTGAACCCATGACCTTCTTGCTGTGAGGCGACAGTGCTAACCACTGCACCACCGTGCCGCCCTACTGTTGTTTCATACAAAGCAAAGTTCAAACAAATGTGCTCAGGGATTAACATATGAGCAATTATTTTAAGGGGATTTCCTTTGCGTAACTAGAGCATGCTCAAGACATAAAGATGATCGTAATTTCAGTAATCTTGAGCCAACTGTAAAATCACTGTAAAAGTTTATAGTAATTATGATTGTAATCACAAGAACATCTGATGTGTCCATTCTTATCTCAATTTGGATGGCGATATATATATATATATATATATATATATATGTTAGTATTCAGTAATATTTAAATTCAAGGGTCAGATTGAACAGTTTTCTTTTTACATAATTAGCCTTTTCCCAAGAAATGTGATGATCTCCTAGTGTAAGAAATATTTTCCCATTGTTAGAGGTAAAAGTAATCTCTATTAGTGATAAATAACGGTCTGCAAGTGAATACTGTGGAGATGTCCTTGATCTCACTGTTAATGTGTACTCATAAAGCTAATTTTCAGTGAGGACAAAAAACATTTTGAATTGGAAAAAAAAGGGAATTCAGTTGTTAAAAAGGTTATTTCACATTATGAGGTGATTTTAAATCTACAACACATCTCCCTAAATAAGTTACATCAGGGATGGTGAGCTGTTGCTTTCCCAGCTTATGTATTGTAATTCAGCATACTCCTGTGAAATATTTGTCCTGTATTTTGATATCTGAATGATTGTCAGCTGAAGCTCTATTACATTTGAGGATCTCCTTGCAGAGTAGCTAAATGGCACACCTTATGTAAGAGTTGTCTGTGTTTACTAACATTTCTGTGGTAGGGTTACAGTATGTCTAAATTAATTGAAAAAAAATTATAAAAATCACTTGCAGACCTTTACTAAATTCACTGAACTGTGGCAGTGTTTGAAACTACACTCTTCACTCAGCCTTGGATAATTCAGAAAGATAAACCGAAGGCCGAAGACTGTATTTCTGCATGCCTGGGCTCCTTGTATTTGAAGAACTGTTTGTGTAGCTGAGTAGGCACATGTATTTTACTCCTTGTGTAGCCCATTATTTTTTAAGTTAGTGAAGAATGAGATTTATTATTTGTCAAAATTGCAGCCGGTTTTACAAACAGAGAAGGAAAGGACAAACCAAGAATAATTGCATTATACTTTTTGATTTGACTTCATTTAATTTACTGTAACAGTACTTTAAAATCTGCATTATTAATGGGAGTCAATTAGTCACCTATTCAAAAATGAGGCTCTATGATTTCCCTCTGGTCACAATTGTGTCATGTGAGCATGATTTTGATTAGCCAGAGAAATCTTATTAATAAATCAATAATAGACCCTTTAAACATTATGGTCCCTATTTTAACGCCATAAGTCATAAGTGCAAAGTCAATGGACACAGCCATGAAGTTGTGTATCACAATTGTAAATGGTGGAATTAAATGGGTTAACTGTTGGGAAAATGTATGATGAAAAACTAAAAATTACAACTATAAAGAATTATGTGGAGGAACAAAATCTAGAATTCTACCAGATGACATCCTTACAACTTAAATAATATTTGTTGTCTAGTTGTCTGTGTTGTTTTAGCACCCGGTTCACTGATGGAATTATATAAAGCAGTGCAAAATAACACAATTTCCCCATTTTACAGGGCAGTTCTGAGAACTGGGTTGAGGAGGACCTTCACTGGGTCTGTACAGCATCGCTCCACCACTGTGATCCAGGAACCCAAATCAGTGGTCACTGGTAATAGGGAAAATTGTTAATCTGGTCCCTGTGACTGTTATATTGAGATTGCATCACAAATTGTGCTTAAATGTATGGTATTAGGGCATAAAAGAAAAAGCATTATTTGCATATAAGATAAGACTGGACTCATCTTATTTTCATAAAGGAAGATTAGATGATTTGACATTAGCAGGCCTTCATAGCTTCATTGAATTTAAATGTTTTGTATATCTAAAATGGCAAAATAGTTTAATTTTGGCTCCACATATCCAATTAACATTTTTATGTTCAGTTTCTAAATTTGCAACTGTTTCTCAAGAATTATAATTGTGCAAACGTATAGAAGTTTAAAATATGCATTTATGCAAAGTAAATGACACTACATTAATAGCATGGCCATTCTTCGTGGAGCAACCTTGGGATAAGTGCTACGTGGGATTATACCTGCAACCTTTGTATTAGTAACACAGATTCATGGCTTTAACGCTACCCTGTCCTCAACCTGACCTCAAACCATGCATGACTACATCTTGGTGGACATGCAATTCTTGTCAAGCTGGCTGATAATTCCACTCTTCTGTTATCCCTCATCTTCACATATTTGCAGTTTGATATGCACTTTATTGCTGAGCACCGAGCAGTTATTCATATGCAGATTTCCTTCTTGATATATATCCGTGTTTATGAGGGTTGTGGGTATTGCTCATGTATTGAAAGTAGTTCAGCTGACATTTGTGTATGTCAGCATCAAGATTTATATATGACACAGCACCATGTGAGCAGTGGATGCTCTTAGAATGATGTGGGTTTCCCCTCCAAACATTTCCAAACCACAGCAACACCCCCAGAAGATCTGAAATGTTTTTTTGGGGGTCTATACACCACGCAGAGCTTTCGTTAAATGAAGCCAGCACTACAAAACTCAAAGTGGTATGGGAATATTTGTGAAATACTGACTGCTTCATCTCAGTCTATGCATTTTTTTATTATCATAGTCTTGTTTAAAATGTTGACTGAGTTGTTGATTGCATCAGATAAGAAAATTAAACAGCAGACCTGAAACAGAAACTAAATGAAACAGAAGATGATACAAAACAACTTTCTTCTACACAGGAAATGTGTGCTCTGCTTCTATCTTCTAAAACAGGGCTTTTCAAACTGGTGTCCATGGCCCTCCAGGGAGCCGTAAAGGGGGGCTGGGAGGTCCTAAGAGAATTTTCAAGAAAATAAAGAAGAATATAGAAAAAGAGAGTATGTATAAATATATATATATATATACACACAGTATAGTGTATGTATATACAGTGTATTCAGAAAATATTCAGACCCCTTAATTTTTTTTCACATTTTGTTCTCTTGCAACAATCAATCTACACTCCATACCCCAAAATGACAAAGCAAAAACCAGATTTTGGATAACTTTGCAAATTTATTAAAAAGAAAAACTGAAATATCACATTGACATTAGTATTCAGACCCTTTGCTATGACACTTGAAATTTAGCTCAGATGTATCCCATTTCTCTGGATCAGCTTTGACATGTTTCTACACTTTGTTTGGAGTCCACCTATGGTAAATTAAATTGATTGGACATGATTTGGAAAGGCACACACCTGTCTTTATATAAGGTCTCAAAGCTGAAAATGCATATCAGAGCAAGAAACAAGCCATTATGTCAAAATAACTGCCTGCAGAGCTCAGAAACAGGATTGTGTCAATGCACAGATCTGGGGAAGCATACAAAAACATTCTGGCAGCATTGAAGGTTCCCAAGAGAAGAGTGGCCTCCATAATTCTTAAATGGAAGAAGTTTAGAACAACCAGGACTCTTCCTGGAGCTGGCCGTCCGGCCAAACTGACCAATCGGGGGAGAAGGGCCTTGGTAAGAGAAGTGACCAAGAACATGATGGTCACTCTGGTTGAGCTCAAGAGATCATGTGTGGAGATTGGAGAAACCTGCAGAAAGACAACCATCACTGCAACATTCCACCAATCTGGACTTTATGGCAGAGTGGCCAGACAGAAGCCTTTCCTCAGTGCAAGACATGCAAAAAAAAAGCACCTAAAGGACTCTCAGACTGTGAGAAACAAGATTCTCTGGTCTGATGAAACAAAGATTGAACTATATGGCCTAAATTCCATGTGTCATGTCTGGAGGAAACCAGGCACTGCTCAATACCTACACAATACCATCCCAAATGGTGAAGCATGTTTGTGGTAGCATCATGTTGTGGGGGTGTTTTTCAGTGGCAGGGATTGGGGGACTAGTCATGGTTGAAGGAAAGTAGCAAAATACAGAGATATCCTTAATGAAACCTGGTCCAGAGCGCTCAGGACCTCAGACTAGGTTGAAGGTTCACCTTCCAACAGGACAATGACCCTAAGCACACAGCCAAGATAACACAAGTGTGTCTTAGGGACAACAACGTGAATGTCCTTGAGTGGCACAGCCAGAGCCCGAACCTGAACCCAATCGAGCATTTCTGGAAAGACCTAAAAATAGCTGTCCATTGACGGTCCCTATCCAACCTGACAGAGCTTGCGAGGATCTGCAGAGAAGAATGGAAGAAAATACACAAATCCAGGTGTGCAAAGCTTGTAGCTTCATACCCAAAAAGATTTGAGGCTGTAATCGCTGCAATAAGTGCTTCAACTAAGTACTGAGTTAAGAGTCTGAATACTTATGCCAATTTGATATTTCAGTTTTTTAATTTGAACAAATTTGCAAAGTTATCTGGTTAGTCAGGTTTTTGCTTTGTCATCATGTGGTATGGAGTCAAGTCATTTTTATTTGTATAGTGCTTTTCACAGCACACATTGCTTCAAAGCAGCTTTACAGGAAATCATGCACTAAAAATAAAAAAAATAAACTTAAATATCTATAATATCTTACAGTGATCATTGTGTAGTGTGATTAAATATGATTGTAAAATATGTTTAGAAATTAATTAATTAAAGTTATGTCTGTCTAGCACCAACTGTAGTTTTTCGTCATCTCTCAGTGACACGTAGCAGTGGAGTTCAACAACAAGCTGGAATGGAGCAGGAGCAGGATCTGGATATGAATATGATATGAATCCTGAGGTTGATACATGGAAACAAATAGAATAAGACTAGCATAGATGCAATTACATTTTATGCAGAAATATAGATCATGATGGATGTTTCTGGTTCCGGCAGACCTATTTAAAGCAGCCTAATTGTGCCTTGATTGATAAATTAGGAGTGTGCCTTGCTAAATATATGAGTCTTTAGTATAGACTTAATCTGTGTGAGTGTGTCTGCATCCCGAACATTGTTAGGGAGACTAAGAGCCAAATATGAAAAGGATCTAACTTATTTTTGGGATTTTGATATTCTTGAAATGATTAACAAGCCAAAATTTTGTGATTGAAATTAATATGAAGGAATATAGCATGTCAGAAGTTCACTTAAGTACTGTGGAGCTAGATCATTCAAAGTTTTTCATGTATTTAACTAATTTTTTTAATTCTTACGAAATTGAACAGGTAGCCAATATAACAACGATAACATTGGGCTAATATTATCATATTTTTTGGTTCTATTCAGCACTCTGGCACTAATCTCAACTAGCATTCGGATGCTTGTTTCTAGCTCATGAACCTTCTCCGTCAGCCTGACTAATTCCTTACATTTATTACATGTGAATCCCTCACTGCTGATGGAAGAAGCTATAGTAAACATGTGTCATGTAATGCAGGAAGATAACATGATCGAATGCTATGACTTAATGCAATTGTTTGTTGTTGTTGTTGTTGTTATGGTTGTACTTGAGCGGCGAGGATTTTAGATCATTGTGATTCCTAGTCAGCAGATGGTTGAGATTGATGCAATAATCCATGTAAAACACAGTGGAGTAAAATAATGCACGCAGTCAAGATACGAGATGTAGACAAATGGGAAAAAGCAGAGAAGAGAAAAAGAAAAACAAAACAGAGGGAAACGGGTGCGCATGGTATAATACACACAGATGAAACAGTGGAAAACTGGAAAAACCTGAAGCGGTAAAATGGCAAAGGATAAAATGATGAACGTATAAGAATAAGCAATGCTAAGCAGACTAGCATGCTACAAATACTTATGCAGCGTGCCGTCAGCTACAGAAACAGGAAGTGACATCACCCAGGTAACTTCATATGAATGTAATTTAAATGGTGACAAAATGAAAGTTCTCAAATTCAAGTGTAGACTGATGAAAAAAAATATAATTTAAAGCATTTTAGCATAAGGCTGCAACATAACAAAATGGGGAAAAAAACAAAGGGGTCTGAATTCTATCTGAATGCACTGTATATATGTGTGTATATATATATATATATATATATATATATATATATATATATATATATATATATATTGTGAGAGTGTCTATAAAAAGATCTTTATATTTTAAGAAAGGGGTCCCTTGCAACAGGATCCTCATATTTGTGGGTCCTTGGCATCAAAAAGTTTGAAAACCTCTATTCTAAAAGTTTCCCCCAAGGCAGCTTATGAACACTGATCATAAGGTTGTTTCTCGCTTTGATGATAAAGTAAACAACCTGGTGTGCATACTTGGAACATGGACAAGTATTTCAGGCTGCAATGTTCCTACAAATGGAAACTGAATGAGCTAAATATAGAAATCACAAGCCAATGGTTACTAAACATAGCCTAGTCTGTCCTTTAAACAGATAAAATGGTACTAAAAATAGCCTTTTATCTCATTACACTAAACCTGTCAGTAATCAGAAAAGGTACTGATCCCAGAACAGAGAATACGTTTGTTATCCGCCTCTTCCTGCACTGGCCCATTCCACAACACCACTGAGAGTACAAAATATTTTTATTAAGCATTTTCAATATTTGGAATGGGGCATCCTATAGTATAGATACTGATACTGTGCAGGTTGGAAGTACCCTACCACTTACAGTTATTTATGTAAATTTGAACAATAATTGCATTTATAACAATTGTAACACTGAAACACTGTTATTGTTTTGACACTGTACCCAGAAACAGTGATCTTTTTATAAATCTATATTAATTAAAATCTATAAAAAATAAATAAATAACATTTAAAAATGATATCAACAACAATTACTTTATCTGACTTATTCTCTTCTATTGGGAATATGAAGAGAAACTTCCAAAAGAATTTGGTGTTTTTATTACACATAAACTTTTTTCTAAGTCTAGGGTGGCTGTGGCTCAGGTGGTGGAGCGGTTTGGCCACTAATTGCAGGGTTGACTGTTCGATTCCCAGCCCACATGACTCCACATGCCAAAGTGTCCTTAGGCAAGACACTGAACCCCAAGTTGCTCCCAATGTCAGGCTAGTACCTTGCATGGCAGCTCTTCTGTCATTGGTGGGTGAATGAGATGCAGTGTAAAGCGCTTTGAATACCGCTAAGGTTAAAAAGGTGCTATATAATTGCAGACCATTCCATTCACTTACTTGCTTTCAGTGTTTGGTAAGTAATCCTGTACAAATTACTAATTACTTCTCTACAAATCTAATAGGATATTTTTACTAATTACTTCATCTAAAAAGTAATCTAATTACTAATTATTAGACTTTTAAGTTACTTTCTAAATCACTTTTCCTAGAAAAGTTTTGGATTTTCCACTCAAATTCAAAATTTCTATTTTCCACCCTTCAGCTGCCACAGAAACGCTAAGACATGCATATGAATTCATATTTTAAATATATTATACAGTACATATTACTTTATTGCAAGTAATGTACTTAAATGAAAATCAGTAACTCTAATGTGATAACAACATGTTAAATGGCATGTTACATTACATTTTTTGAATAAAAAGGAATTAGATTACAGTCACTAATTACTTTGTAATGAGATACACCCACTGCTTGACTTAGAATATTGGGCTCCCAGAAAGTTTTGACATAATTAGAATACTTATTAGCATACCATTATTGCATTTAACATGATCACCCATATCAATGGCTCAGATTTGGGTTGAACATGGGCATACTACCAAACTACTCGTATTTCTGCCAAAGAATGATACAGCAGAAGTAGTAAGTGAAGTATGAAATTGCAAACGCAACCCATGAAACACATGTCACACTGTGAGACTTGCCGATCGTGAATAAGCTGTGTCGTCATTCAGAGCTCTTATATAAATAACAACAGCTACATTTTACTGATATACTACCTTGAGTGAGTAATTATGTATCAGATAAATGTGAGCTGCAGCACAAGCTTGTATGATGTCATCCAGAAACAGCTTATCCGTTGAAGAATTACAACAAATGTTTTGTTAACAAGTCTTCAGTCCATTGAAAAAGTCATTGATAATGAATCAAGGCTCCAGAATAAAACCACTAAGTATTCCAAACATTTCTGGAATGCCTTTCGGACTGAATGCTACAGCTGTACAACTGTGATGAGGACATAATGCCCCTCACAAATGTCTTCCTCTGGTTTTATCAAGACTAGACAGAGACAGAGACAGGTCATTGTCCATTTGGAAGACCCATTTGCGACAAGCTTTAACTTTCAGGCTGATGTCTTGAGATTTTGCTTCAATATATCCATATCATTTTCCTTCCTCATGATCCCATCTATTTTGTGAAGTAAAAAACAACCCCACAACATGATGCTGCCACCCCCATGCTTCAAGGTTGGGATGGTGTTCTTTAGCTTGCAATCCTCACCCTTTTTCCTCCAAACATAACAGAGGTCATTATGGCCAAACAGTTACAATTAGTTTTTTCAATAGAACAGAGGCCATTTTTCCAGAAAGTAAAATCTTTGTCCCCATGAGCACCTACAAACTGTTGTCTGGCTTTTTTTATGGCAGTTTCGGAGCATTGGCTTCTTCCTTGCTGAGCAGCCTTTCAGGTTATGTTGATATAGGACTAATTTTACTGTGGATATAGATACTTGTCTACCTTTTTCCTCCCGCATCTTCACAAGCTCCTTAGGGATTGATTTGCATTTTTCACACCAAAGAATGTGTCTTCTTCCAGAGCGGTATGATGGATGCATGGTGTTTATTCTTGCATACTATTGTTTGTACAGATGAATGTGGTAACTTCAGGCATTTGGAAATTTCTCCCAAGGATGAATCATTATTGTGGAGGTCCAGGTCTGAGGTCTTGGCTGATTTCTTTAGATTTTCCCATGATGTAAAGCAAAGAGGCACTTAGTTTGAAGATAAGCCTTAAAATACATTCACAGGTACATCTCCAATTCAGTACACCTCCAATAAGAAGCTAATTTGCTAATTGTCTAAAGGCTTGACATAATTTTCTGGAATTTTCCAAGCTGCATAAAGGCACAGTTATCTTAGTGTATGTAAACTTCTGACCCACTGGGATTGTGACATAGTCAGTTAAAAGTGAATCAATCTGTCTGTAAACTCTGTGTAAAGTTGCCTGATATCAGGAATTTTTATTTTATTTTATGTTGTGCTGGCTAATATGGCCATCGTCTTGGACTTATAATGACTCCTAGTGGTGTCGATACAGCATCATACAAAAGCAATAATGTTTTAAGTTACCAATGCCATTGTAAAAGTGCACTATTCACAGTCTGCCATGATTAATTTATTTAGTGAATGAAAGTATCTGATAAAAGGGAGTAACAAGACAAAGTAAGTAGTATTTACTGGTCATGTGATCTTTACATAAAAATAAAATAAAACTGTAAAATACGCAGCTTTTATTAGGTCGTTATTACATGTGCGCAGATGTGGAAAGTAACGAATTACAATTACTCTTGTTACAGTACTAAAGTTTTACTACTTTTTCCAAGTATAAATAAATAATAGTACTTTTACTTTTACTTGAAGTATTCAACTTCACTACAATTATTTTTCACCACAATTAAAAAGTATCATTTTCTATATTTCTAAACAAAATATTTGTTAATAAAAGTTTTTTGGGAAGAATAAATCTGCAAGCTAAAAGTGCTAAATCTTTTTATAAACTAAAACGCATTGCGCGCAGCACGACAGAACCCCACAGGGCACAGCATTATGAGCACAGGTGCTTGCATATACTGCCACCAGTGTCCTCATTTCACTAGCTTCTCCGAGACTTTCTGCTCTGTCACTATACAAGAACTGTAATACTGTGATTTTCTGCATATTTCATTTTATTCTGGAAAGGAGCCATTCATTCAGGTATGAGAGAACCATCTGAACACGTTTAACCACTGATCAAACTTCGCTTGTGTTAGGCAATGTTTTAACTCTGTCAAACATTAACATAATGTAGTTTGACATATATGTGGGAATATCTTGTTCACTTGCTACTATACTGTCTGTCTAAAACAAACTTTAAATACCTTAGAAATATACAAAGCCAATAGTGTCAGAAATTAGTGGGGACTTGGGGCAAAATGCCACTGAAATAGACAAAAATATTCAAATTCAAAATATGGGGGCAAAAAATGCCCAGGCAACGAGTTCCTGTGTTTTCTTAATAATATCTGATATAGTTACAATTATATACATTGTGGCCTTCTTTTGACTTTTCACTAAACATTATTTTTTTCCGTCCGGTTCCTGGCACCATCGTGTGCACTGACAGGCTCTCCGCTTCTGTCAGTCCACATCAGTTTGGTAATTTACTCCTGCATTAAATTCTGTAACTGTTCATCCCTCTTGTTTAAAATAAACTGTCCTAGCATGTAACACTCTCGCTCATGGTGCTGTAATTCCCTGCCCTGTGCTGCTGTTTATATGTCTGAAAATCCTCACCCACTAGATGCCAAAAGTGTGCAAGGGATGGATGTTATATAAAGAAGGTATGAGAAATCACAAAGCATAATTTAAACAAATGCTACAATTTACTTAATAATAATATCTCAATATGTTAAATAACCATAATTCTAATTAAGACTTTATTATTACAACTGTAATACAATAATACATATACAGAACAACCACTTATAGTGTTTGAACCGATCATATCTGTATCTGAAACACTGTGTGAAATGTTTATTTTGCATTATTTTATTCAGTTGGCATGTAGGAGTTGATACCAGTTTGCTTAATAATCTCATTCCATATCTGGATAATTGCTGCAATATCATAGATGATACATTTTCCTCTGTGATATTGCATTATATTAGTTTTGTACAATATGTTAAATTAATAGCCAAAATACTTGGACATCCCTGAATGAGAATAAACCTGAAATAGGAATGTGTTTCAGTCACAATGCACATTATGTAGTTTAGAGTCTATTTAGAGACATTTAGAATGTTACAAATGGCTTTTTCTATTTAAATAAATGTATTCTTAAAATGTTCTGTTCATCCAAGAATCCTCTTGCAGCAATGCAGGTCTTTGGCATTTGGAAGTTGCTATTTTAGGACCTGTGAGGAGTCTCTAGTTTCACAAACTAGAGACTGTGATTTACTTGTCTTTTTGTTGTGCATCTGGCCATCCACTTCCCTCTCTATCCCGGTTAGAGATTCTTTTTCAAAACAATACAGCATGGAATAGCTTTCATCTCTCTAAAACAATAGACTTAAGAATAAAATAGAATTTCAGGAGAAATGTGTTTCTTTTTGCCTTTTTAAACCCAAATTTGATTTGTAAGTTTAAAGCAACTTGTAAGAACACAATACTTCAGCAAATGGGGAAAAAAAAACACTGAACTGTGATTTCCGCATGGTAGCGCAACCATTTTCAATTATTCTAATAATAATAACATTTTCTTGAGTACCAAATTAGGACTTTAGAATGGTTTTGTAAGGAATAGATGACACAGTATACTGTATGTATACCATCATGGGCAAAGAAACAATTGAATAAATACCACTTAAAACAGTTATTTCAAACTGTAATAATAATTAGCAATGAACCATTTTGGCAGAATTTTTTATAAATTGAATGCATCCTTGGTGAAAGGAAGAATACATATTTTTCAAGAACTAAAGTGTCTTTGTGTTCTAAAAATGGAAGCATATATACTATATACTGTATATAATATAATTTTAAGAACGTAACTTGTAACGTAATTACTTGAGTAGTTTTTAGGCAAACTATTTATTTACTCTTACTTGAGTCATAATACTTCTCAGTGTTTCTACATGTACTCAAGTGAATTATTTCTTAATAATAGTAGTATTTTGAAAGCAGTACTTTTACTTAAGTAAAAAAAATACAAAACTGTACTCTTTCCACCACTGCATGCGCGTGCATGATTTTAAACATATTTTTCAAAAGTACTGTTAATTTATTTTAGGGGAAAACTCTTTTATTGAGAAAAATACAGTTTATTTTATTCAACAATAATTCCCCTTATTTCATAGTAAAATGCTTATCTAGGTAATTTCCCCCAATTCCAGCATCAGCTGCTTGGTTTTAAGTGTAGTATTTTCAGCTGACCTAGTGTTATATATCTATAGATTGGGATAACAACACTCAAGGACAGAATTATAGTGTTCCTTCATTCAGATTTTCCCTGGAACTTTCTGTAGGCTTAGTTTACAGTTAGCATCAACACACTTTACAGCTGTACAGAACTAGTTTATACAGTCAGCTCTGATATATATATATATATATATATATATATATATATATATATATATATATATATATATATATATATATTCTGTGGCAGCCTTCTATTATGGTCCAGTTCAAATTGCCACGTTATATTATGCAATACTCATTGTAATTTTATGGTACTGACACACATTAAAACACCTGCTCAGAGTAAAACTTATTATACAAGATGAAGTAATAAGTAAGAATCAGCAATAATTAATGAGATAATCCCCATAAAAAAGAAAGAAAAGTCTCTTGTTTCTACTAGACAGCAAGGAGATAAGGAAAGCAAATGTAAACTTGTGCTTGAGTCTCCTGCTTCTCAGATTTTTCTCCAGAGATAAATACCCAGTAATCTCACATGTGTCTTTTCTAGTTTAAAATAAAAATTCTCTCACATTTACTCACCCACATGCTATCCCAGATGAGTGACTTTTTTTAATTCTGCTGAACACAAACTGAGATTTTTAGAGGAAAATCTCAGCTCTGTACATCCTCACTATGCAAGTGAATGGTGGCCAAAATGTTGAAGCTTTAAAAGCAAATAAAAGCAGCATAAAAGTAATTCATAAGACTCCAGTGGTTAAATCCATATCTTCAAAGCAATATGATAGGTGTGGGTGAGAAACTGATCAATATTTAAGTGCTTTTTTTACTATAAATTCTCCTCCCTGCCCAGTAGATGGCAATATGTATGAATAATATGAATTGCCAAAAACAAAAGAAGAAGAATCTGAAAGTAAATGTGGAGATTGATCATAAAAAAGGACTTAATTATTTTTATATGTTCCTCACACATCGCTTCTAAAGATTTGAATTTAACCACTGGAGTCATTTGGATTACTTTTACGCTGCCTTTATGTGCATTTTGGAGCTTTGAAATTTTAGTACCCATTCACTTGCAGTGTATGGATCTGCAGAGTAGGGGTGGGCATTCATCAACAGTTTTGATGTTCGAGAATTTATTTTACGTTGTAAAATATTTTTTTTTGTCATAAAAAAAACATAAAAAAAGCTTATAATTATATTAAAAACAAGCTTATATCATGTCCTGTGTATTTAAATATATATATATATATATATAAACAAGCAATGCGTGAAAAGAAAAAAGAATAGAATGTAAGCAAATAGGTTCATGCAAAGTGAAGAAAAAGAAATCACTAATGAAGTATACTGATGCAGTTAACGTACAGGATGAGTAAACACTCGCCATATAAGTTATCATGTTTATATTGTATCTCATGTCATGTTTTTGTTGAGAAAAACAATCATATCCACGTGCTTAGTAAGCTATACTCATTTATACACACCAGTTTAAATGATGGAATGCCCTTTACCTCAGCTAGCAAAGTCTTTCTCGGATGCCATGTTTGTTGTTTACAGAAGTGTTGCGAGGATCATGTCGCTACAGGGATGCTGCTTTCTGTCGAGCTGCACATATATAAGCGTAAAGTTACACCGCTTATCCAGTACATTAAACAGGAACCCAGCTTTCTCACAGGAAGCCACATTCTCATAAAAACCCGCTTTTTTGGTGTCCATCTAAATGTATTGACAGAACCGTTTGCTCATCAAATGTGTTGAACTTGTGTCCACATTCAACAGCGCCACCCACTGCATTCTGTTATAACTGCCAATTTTAGTTTGTGTGTTCAGGATTTAACATGCATCTCGGCCAGCAAAGCAAAACTTTTCGAGTTTCAAATAGTATTTTTACTATTTGAATAATTATTGCAGAACGAATATTCAAATATTTGACTACTCGTGCACATCCCCACTGCAGAGCAGAGATATTCTTCAAAAAATCTTAATTTGTGTTCAGCAGAAGAAAGTTGGAATGTAATGTGTGTGAGAATATGATGAGAGGATTTTTATTTTGGGGTGAACTATCCCTTGAAGAGGTATTCCCAACAATGTCCCCACATTATTCGCAGATTAACAGAGATACCAAATTTTGCGATCAAAATCAGACATTTCTAATTCGTCCAAGACCAAACTATCTGAGCAATGTAATTAATATTACGTTTAGAGATCTATACTCTAAATACTTACTGTATATCAACAACTGACAGATATTCCCTTTATTCTCTTTTTCAGTCTTTTCCAGTTTTCCTTGCGCATAGAAAACACACTACAAAGAAAGAGTTTATTTATTGGCATATGCATTAGGATTTATTTGGGTTATTTTATAATCTATTGGTTAATATGTTGCAACTGAGTTTACCAAAGTTTCCCATTCAAAGTATAATAATATAGCTACAATAAAAATATAGCTAGTTGGTGTATTCAAGATGAGCAATGAAGCCCATAGGAGTTTTTACCAGCTTGCTATAGATACTTGTCTCTCTCAAAATACTTTTAGATTTACAGTACACCTAAAAAGAAGAAAGCAAAAGAAAAAGTCTAAACCCTTAACATGTGACAACACATACACCTCTGACCTCAATAAGATCTTGCGAATGTGAATACAAATCTTGTGCAAACCGTGGATACATTTCCTGTATGACATGTATATCTCATTCTCTGTGTTTTAGCCATCATAAGTTTTTATAACCTCAGTCTTTTCAACATGTGATACCAAAAATGGGCCACATCTTACACAGCATACAGGTCACTGTGGTTCCAGGTAACGCATTGCGATTGCTACGTATTGACCCACATACACATAATCTGCATCAATTATTTTGTCATCTCAGGGGACACAGCAAAAATGGGAGCATCCATTGATCAACATGGGGTGTCACTCTTTCTTTCAGCCCCACTTTATTGTGTGTAGTAGCCCCATTATCAACAACAATTCCTAACCTAAATTGTAAAATACAGATATTTCATGTTCCAACTTTCTTCCTATCCTATTCACTATTGTGTAGATGTGGCACAGGGAATGAACAGTGCATGAATGGATTTATGTTTTTGCCAGAAATAAATCTCCAGATTTGTGTACTGTTTATGCCACAGAGAGTGAGAAAATTAGTTTACATATAAAATGCATTGTTATATTGCATATATGTATAAGTTCATAAAATGTTTGAGCTTACAGGGATAATTCACCCCAAAATGAAAATACTACCATTATTTTCTAACCTTAATGTTGTTCAAAACCGGTATGACTTTTTCTTCTGTAGAACACAAAGGGAGATGTTAGCCATAAGGTTAGCCTTAGTCCCCATTCACTTTCATTGTATGAAAAATGGTGACTGAGTCTAACATTCAGCCAAATATCTAAACCTTAAGTAGTAATATAGGTGAATCAGGAAATTTGGTGAGTTGCAGAGTACAGATTTTGATAGCTAGGATGTGGAAATGATCTATCTCGCAAATCTGCTTGTTGTTGGGAAACAATCTAGCCTTTTTTGCAAAATGTTTTAGACTGTGGTCAGATGACATTACTGGCTTTAGATTGTCACTGTCTGCACTTGTTCGTGAAGGGAAGTCTTGATTATGGGGGAGTGCTTTGCAAGGGGCATTTGACCTGACTCTTCTTAACTGTGTTACACTAACCTAGTTGTCTGATATGATGCTGTGCTGCAAGTCCAAAGGAAGGTTGAACTGTCTATGATATGGCCTTTGTGGCTTCTGGCTTTGAGGTTTGATAAAAAACTAAAAAAAGTGAAAAAATAAAAATAAAATATCCTATATCAATATATGAATGATTAGCCAGAACAGTCTTTCTGCAAAAGCTAGCCTATTCTGAACACGTTTTAAAAAGGGACCATGATTTGCAAATCCATTGTCAGCTGTTTCCAATAATATCTAAAGAGTTTAATCTGTGCATTCAGAGAATGAAAATGAGAGTTGGGGAGAGAGAGAGTATATGTTGAAATGCATCTATGGAATTTCCTTATACACTTACAATTCATTTTCAGTTATTTTGGTAATGCATGTGTAAAATGCACAATGTGCAACAGAAATATTATTTGCTGTTATCTCACATTCACCGCTATAGAAGTTCTCCGCATTATAGTTAACTTCCATGTTTCAAACTCAGAAATGTGAAAAGGTTCCATTGTCATTGACAAAGAAAATATTTTATCCAAAGTCTGACTGCATTATACAAGATACACCTCTGAGACTGAAAATATTGTATATATTGGAAATAATACAGTAAACACCAGCAAAATACACTATTATTCATATAGCTTTAATTCAGTTACCACTTAACACTTCTGAGCAGATTTAACTGTAAATCTGGAAACCTTCCTAATAAGGCGATGCTGACATCACTCTTGGATTTTCTACCAAGTGGTCATATTCCTGAACAATACAGTATGTGTGACTGTGTCAACAGCATGTGATTATTACTGAGATGTCTTCATCTAAAAATAAAGCAGAGCTGGCTAAAATATCCTCTGGATATAAATACTCAATCACCTACATTTGGCCTGCCTTGGATAATTCAGCTTACATGACAAATTCCCCTTCGTCACAGTGAGTGTGCTGTAAGCAAACACAAAGTGGCCCACAGATTTCTTCAAAATCTTATTCTGTTTTGTTTGCTCTCTGCAGTTTGCCATAGAAGACCTCAAATTGAAACTAGTAAATGTGCCCGATTTGAGTCTATATGCCTAGGGCTCCTTTACATCCCATGATTATATATATTTGCATGCAAATAGCATGCAAAGCAACTTGTCTGCACAGAGATTAAAACAAAATCTAATTGGAAAGAAAATACATTTGTGTTGCAAATGAGATCTGGTTGCAGTTCTTGCATGTTTTGATTATTCTGCTTTAATTGCTAGATTTAGAACAAATAGATTAGCGATTAGAGCTTGATGAATCTGCATATAACCCACCCATTATTTATTTTAATCCAATATATTTCTCTTACAGTCTATCTTGAGTTCACACTAGAGCAAAACATCAGTTCAAAGTGGAGTCTGAGTCCCCAGTACGCTTCAAAAGGTATGTAAGCAGGTTCTAGTGGGTGTGTAAAAAAAATTGGATTTTGCTTTGTTTAACTTATAACTAAACTAAATGTATGACTGAAAATAAAAATAATAGTGATTAGGGCTGGGGACAGTTAGATTTTTTTGTGTAATTGCAATCTTCACTTGAAGGACCTTGATATCTATTCTTAAAATGTGATGATCAGTCTTTTAATCTGCAAAGTTCAGCAACAAGATCCTTTAACTGGGTGCTGAGAGTAAAAGTTTGGTTTGACTCATTCTGAATAATGCGTGTTCAAAGATAAGTACACTTGTCACTGAATAATGTCCCTTAATATCCTTTCTGTTCAGTCAGCTGTTGAACAAAACAACAAAAAAATCAACATTTAATTACAATAAAGAAGCTTCACTGTCGTTTTTATACCCTCAGCCTCTTCCATTGCCTGTCCAAGTATTCATCAGCTTACACATTTTCACATTTTCTGGTTAAATTTTATTAGCAAACAAAACCAAACAAAAGAAGTCTGCTTCTTTAGCTGCAACAACATGAATGCTGTCTCCTTCTCATTACAAAAATGTACATTCCTAGCATTTGCCATGATATCTTTACCTTGTTTGTATTGTAGACAACTTCCAAGTTTAAACAAAATTGCAAGTCAATTTTGTCTTTCCAAGTATGCTTAAAACACAGAGGGGAACTGTGGTGTGATTAACGTGTTTGCATGTTGATTGAAGCCAAGCAACTATCGCATTTTCTAGGTATGTTAGTCTAATGTCACAAAATGAAATTCTCAAAACGAAACATTTTTGTTTTAGTCTGACTGAAATTGAACTTTTAAAGTGCATATAAATATCTTGACTGGGAGTTTGGATCGGGTTTGGATTAAGCAATCGAACCAATTGTGAACAGACGGAGAACATTTATGGGTTCCAGTAGAGAACTAATATTTGCAGAAGGTTCTTGTAACCAATCAATTAAGAGCCAATAACATATTTGCACAATCCTTGTTCATCTTTGTTTAGGTGTGACTTTTTTGGTTTTGTTTACCAAGGCTTCCCAGACTTGCAGCTAATACACAAAATGACAATAAATGAGTGTTAAGGTTCATTAATTAACACTGCTTGAATTCACAACAATTTAAAAATGTTTGAGCTAGTCTAAAAAGGGGAGCAATGAACTTAAGAGGAGCAATGGCATGCAAGACATTAGAAGTGAAGACTGTTTGCTGTTAGTCATATTCTTACAGCATCTGTCAAAATCCAGGATAAAAGGGATTCACTTTCACATATAGAAGAGAGTTGTATTGCTCCCTTACTTCGTCTCTCTTTTGTGGTGTAGTTAAAACCTTAAAGAAATATTGTTCTGTGGTCTGTTTAACCATGTCAAACAAACCAGGTTATACATGCTGTCTATCTTTAGTCTATCTATCTAAGTGCATTAAACTCTGTACCACCCCTCTCCACACACATCTGCCCTTTCACATTTCCTCCTATCCTGTCTCCCATATGCCGATGAATGGCCCCAAGTCCCCAGCACACTGCTTACACAGCAAACACACCAGAGACAACAGAGATAGTCCACAGAAGAGCTCCTGCCTGGAAATACTGGGGTGTGAGATGGAAAGGGTAGCCAGCCAGCTGTGACACCAGACTGTTTTGAGGAAAGAAAAGGGCCAGAGAGAGAGAGAGAGAGAGAGAGAGAGAGAGAGAGAGAGAGAGAGAGAGAGAGAGAGAGAGAGAGTCAACAATCGACAACATTTGTGGCATAATGTTGATTACCACAAAAAAATATATTTTGGAAAAGTCTCTTGTTTATTTAAACATAAAACCCTAAATTGCAGTTATATTAAGGCACATACAATGGAAGAGAATGGGGCCAGTCCACTGGACGTAAGCCACACGATGTAAACATTATCCATGTTAAAGTGAATTATTTTGTGATAAAATCACTTGCTAAACTCGTGTATTTTCCAATGTCACATACAGTATTAATGACTTAACACCGGTAAACTCTGCAATGTGGTAAACGTCATAATGCCAGTAAATCCCTAATTTCATTACACTAATTTCATGTTAACATGTGTAAAGTTTACATCTTGTGAATATACTTTTGAAACAATGTGTATTTTAATTAGTGCTGTTGTTCAATTAAAATATTAAATTATGATTAATCTCGTGATTTTTCATAGTAAATCACGATTAAGCGCAGATTTTGAAAGTGCTGACATTTTACTCAGCATATACTTCTTTTCCTGTCAAACTGCATTTAGAGCTCAGCTGGTTGCGGGGGCTTTTTCTTCAATCAGATTGTACAGTATGGTTTGCATTTGGCAAAGACACATAAAAGCACTTTGTCAATGTAAGCCGTAGCCAAATCAGACACTGACACACATCACAATTTTAGGTTATTGATTTAAATAAATCCACACATAGCTAGGCTAATCACAAGCTCTGGGCTTTCCAGGTCCAGGAGCACATTATGAGTCAGGTCACTACACGTTTAAGCCATTCAGCCAAGCAGGCTCAGACACACATAATGATTTATTTTATAAGTGTTATGCCATTTGGCCAAGCATTGTTTGGGAGGTTGAGTTTTGTGCTATGCGTTATGCAGCTTCCATGCTTTGTTGGGGGATTGTATTTATATCTAATTTACATCAGCATGTCATACATGCTTGATGCAGCATGTCTTGTGTTTTCCTAATTGTGCAGCAGCAGCATGCTGTCATGACTAAAACGGCTCACATGGTGTAAGCTGATATGTCCTTTGACGTGTAATCGGGTAGACATTGAACTTGCATACTCTTTCTTTGTCTAACATTTTTTCCCAGTTTGCAATAATCTGATTTCACTGCAGTGGGCTGTGAGGGTTTTATCTGAAACCCTCCACCTCCCCATGTGCACATGCCTAGAGCTGCAACATGGGGATTTAATTTTTGTCTAATTGTGCAGGTCTTGTGCTTTTCTAACTGTGAAGCTCTATGCACAACTATTAAAGAAAAACTGATGCGGTGTAATATCAGGGATTACATATGATATATTCCTGATATTCAGTAGGCAATTTTGAACAATCACCTAATATAAAGCATTGGCATCACAACTGCATTATGTCCTGCAATTTTTACAACCAACTGAACTTGATTGTCATCTAAAAATAATTTTAGCATCATAATGCAATTTACATTTTCTGAAGAAGTTCAGCCAACATTTTTGTCTACAGAACAGGGTAAGGCTAATTTAAGTTTGTGTAAAGAAAGGACAAGTATATAGGCCTAACAATATAATTTTTTTTTCATTTGGTAATTAATTAATTAATTTAATGCTTTATTAATTTGGTAGGCTAATTTATTTAATTTAATACAGGTAATTTTGCCAGCATTTTTTCAAAAGAAAGCTAAACAAAGCTTTTTGTGCATACAACAGATCTGTGTAAGGCGTTAAGATCAGTCCTTAATCACGTACAATAAATTGGCTTTCAAGGATGTATACCTTGTCACCATGATTAACACTGGCCAATGATTGTTGTCAATTCTGTCATGTGACAATATATTTTTGCATTAATACCAGTTTTCTTGCCAAAATTTGTTTTTCGTTATATTTGAAGTATCGACATAGAGTTTATGTACTAGAGTTAAACGGAAAAATATGATGTTGACACTTGTGAAATTTTTGCTATAATTTGCGTTTCCGTCAGCTTTATTTTGATGCACTAAAACTTTTTTCACAATAAATCCTTGGATGGAAGCTTAGTTAGTGTGTGCTATGATATCATGATAATGGTTACAATGGGTTGTTATTGTTACACCAAAATAATTTTTTATGTGTGGCAGCATTTACTTTTTTAATATGTGTGAGTTTGAACAAAGCCACAACTCTAATTCACATTTTGAGGTGAGCTTGCCATGCTGCCAATTCTATTTTGTCAATGTTTTGTTTACAAACTGAATGAAGGTCAGTGTGTAACACTGGAAACCAACAGAGTAGCCTTCTGTTTGAAACATTACAGATCACCTTATCTATAAAATAGGTGAAAGCACAGCTGCACCTGTGCCCTATAATCACTCTTCTCTCTAAATATTTAAAGAGAGACCTGCTTTCATTTGTGCAAATAGAACTGTAGTAAAACAGTATTCAGCTCAGTGTGGACCCTGTGGTAAAATATATCCTACCATATTTGTATTCACATAACTGTACCGTTAGAGAGGGTTTTGAATGTGACTTGAGACTTTGAAAAAGTGATTCTACATATTATTTGAAAGACGTGTACTTGTTAACATACATTGTAAAGATTAAGTGTGGCTTTATCTGTTTTTGATTTGGTGTAAGCTGTTAATCTCTCTGTAGTTATCTTTTTAGGAAAGGGTTACTGCCATATTTAAATCCTCTGTTTCATTTGTTAACTTCTGTAGAGTTTTAGGTCTACCTTATATGCAAATCCCTTGTAAAGATGCAGGCTTTGTGTCAGCCAATGCCCTTGTTAATATAAGGTGTACAGTAGGTGAAGAGAGAGGGATTTCACCTTTCCAGGGATAAAACCTAACTTGACCTCATTTGTTCAGGTACAGGTAACGTCTTGGTTACTGTTGTAACCACCGTTCCCTGATGGAGTGAACAAGACATTGTGTTGATGTAGTGACATAAGGGCTCTTGAGAGCCTTCTTTGAGAAAAGGCCTATGACAATTAGCGAGTGGAATTTGCATGCCACTCCCCCAGACATACAGGTATAAAAGGAGCTGGAATGCGATTCTATTCAGGTATTGTGCTGAGGAGCCGAGACAAGGTCCAGCTAGTAGAGTGTTGTGGCAAGAGGGACACAACATCTCGTTCCCTCAGGTTAGGACAGTAACCAAAACATTCCCCTTCTGTCACTCACTCGACATTGTGTCGATGTAGTGACACTAGGGGTCCCTATCGAAAAACGGCACTAACAGCTGAACCGTGTTACATGAACTGCTGATGCAGGTGCAAGAAGACTGCTGGGTGTGTAATAGCAGGTGCATCATGTTACTGCATGTAACCGCCCCCAACACCTCAAAAGATGTCATGTAGTTCCCAACATCCCTGAGGGGGGGAAGCGACGTAACTAGCATGGGAGCAGGCCGTGCTGCCGTGCCACAGCCTTTTCTCTATGTTTTATCTCCGCAGAGTATTAGATTCAGCTGGGGCCATCTAAGGCTATCAAACGCACCGGGGAAGGTGTTCTTTTCCTTCCCTATTCTTTCAGGGGGAAAAGACCCCACAGAGACAACATCCTGCCCAAAAGGGGAGGTCAACATGTGGCAATGCGACACACGGGTTCAGCAGCCACACATGGAAGAGGCGCAGTGGTAGGTCCCACCACGAAAGGGGGGGGGGGGGGGGGGGGGGCGAGGACCATAGGTCTAGGGAGGAAGGACATCCATGGTCCACGACTTCGTGAACTCGACTGGGGGTAAAAGCGCACATTTTCACCTCAAGGGAGGGGAAAGGTGCTATACGCAAGTGATACACCTAGCCAGCTGTTCTGTATTACTGAACTCTACCTGTTCGTAGAATATGCTCAAACACACAAGGGGGCGGGCACGGCCTGGGTCTGGTAGGCCAATGCAATGGCGCCCATGATCCAGTGGGTAAGCCTTTGTTTAGAGACAGTGTTCCCTTTCTGCTGTCCACCAAAGCAGACAAAGAGCTGCTCAGAGCATCTAAAGCTTTGGTGCGATCCAAGTAGGATCGCAAAGCACGCACCGGACACAGCAACGACTCTAGTGGCTCAAATGCGGCTCTCCAAAGGCCCAAGAGGACAACGGAGAGATCCCATGAGGGGTAGAGGCATGGCCTGGGAGGATTCAGCCTCCGGGCACCTCCGAGGAACCTGATGGTCAGGTCATGTTTTCCTATGGAATTACCATCGACTGCGTCGTGGTGTGCGGCTATAGTGGCAGCTCTGCCGCCATTGGTGTGAGTGTGAGTGAGAATGGGGCACAGTGAGGCTTTCCCGCGGAAGAAGGAAACATTTTCATTGGCCTTTTCTCAAAGAATGGGAGGTGTTCGGGGCTCTCAAGAACGACCCCTATTGTCATTACATCGACACAATGTCGAGTGAGTGACAGAAGTGGAACAGTAATCAATTGATCAACCAGCAACTTGTAGAAATGTGGGAAGAGAATTAATATTTTTAGCTTTTTAATATTGTTTCTGTGTTCAGCAAAAAACAGCTAATTTAAAATGACCTGTCTTGTCAAGGGGTATTATATAGATATTGGATAATATCTCAATTATTATATGACACAGCATACAGCAATAATAAGCATGGTACATCATTTGTTCCACCAGTGATGTTTTGCATTCTGACAGCTCCATGCTGGAATGCGAGTGGGATGCAGCCTCCATTTCAGGGATTGCAAAACATTCCTCTCATGCCTCCAAACTAAGCAGCACTGAAGCTGAAACTGACCAGGCCAGGGGAATACCCTGTGGGCTTTACCCATCTCGCTACCCACACAACTGACTGAAGATCACTCACATACCTTAACTTACACATAACAAACATATAGCCAAAAAAGGGACATGGAAGTCCCTTTGATATTGAAAAGCTACTAATGTTGGCCATTAGTGTCAAGTACATGGCGTCATTAAATTTTAGAATGTTGTTGGCCTACTGAATATGATTTTTCACTACAGGGACAAGGAAAATAAAAATAAATCCAAAATAAATACTTTTTCTATTTTTTCAAAATTGTTCAGATGTAATCCCTTTTTACTGTAACTTAGCCTAATCACTTAAATCATTTAAAATACTCACTGTTTCAAATAATAGCTTCAAGACATAAAAATATGTGTGTTAACTTGATTTTAGTGTGATAAAATCGCTTACAACCTTTTCTGTGTAAATTTAATTGCCATGACAATGTAATGTCAACAAACCATAAAACAACTGTAAAAATGATGATTTAAACAACTTTACAGCTCAAATAATACATGCATTTTACCAGAAGAATTAATGTAAGTGCTTTTACAAAATACATTTCTGCCTTTAAACCCTCCAAAAATTTGACCCATTCAATTTCATTGTAAATGCCTCACTGTAACCTCGATTTTTTTTTTTTTTTTTTTTTTTTTTTTTTAGTAATCAACAACAAATGATGTATTGATGTTTTTTTTTTTTTTTACTGTTTTAAGCATAAATCAGTAATGGCTTAAAAAAGGTACAAATTAGCAATTGCAAGAAATAAAGTCAAAATTGTGAGTTATTATTTATTTATATAAATATATAATGATTTTTTGTAATTACACGATACTAACTCAAAATTGCGACTTTATATCTAGCAACTGTGCATTTATTTCTCAGAATTTCTACTTTACATCCTGCAGTTGCGAGTTTAAAGTTGCAATTGCAAGAAATAAATTTGAAATTGTGAGATAGAAAGTCACAGTTGTGAGTAAAATAGTCGCTAATAATTTGCAATTTAATTTATATCCTGCAATTGTGTTTAAAGTTGCAATTGTGACTATATTGCAATTGAAGTTTAACTGCGACATTTTGGGGGTCTACTAGAATAGGTTTACATGCTTTAATGTTCAAAAAACACATTATTTTTCTCATACTGTACATTGCTGCTCTCCTCTCTACATACTTTGTCTGAAATGCTCTGATTTAGCTCCTTTCTCTTTAAAGCCCCCCTTTCTGAAAAGCCCAGTCTGCTCTGATTGGTCAGCTGGCACAGTCTGTTGTGATTGGTCATCTTTTCCCCATCATCTTCACCTGTTCTCCATTCCTCATTCATTTCATTTACCGTTCACTACCGTGGATTGCAGACGTAAAATTACTGTTTGTAAATTATTGTTTTTCCACACTTGATCACTATTCATGATAATAAGAACGACAAACAATTTTCATAATTCAACACAATTGTAGGTAAAAGTAGGTAAACATTTTGTTACACACTAAAGGAAAAGTAAAATCCCAAAAAGCATAATAGGGCCTCTTTAAAATAAATGTATGATTATGCTACGCATTTTGCTCAAAAGCTCCACATCTTGTGGGGTACAGCCACACCTGCCTCTAATGTATGTGTCTATGGCACATCTGTCCATTAAACAGAATAGTTCATTTCAGAACAACTGGGGCCATCATCATCTATTGTTTACATGAGGGGATTTGCTGCTCGCTTATTTTGTCCACAGGATGAAAAAATATATTTTGAGCAGCCTTTACCACATCATGAACAGACCTCTTTTGTTCTTGACCTTGAACTTTCAATCCTAAGGATTGAGGCTTTCAGTGTGTGTGATGTCAATTTGAACTCTTTCTGCAAGGACTCACACTGCTTTACCTCAGTATCTTTAACTTTGTTAAGTGTTTCCAGATTATTTGGGTTTGATAAGATTTTATTAACTTTGTGCTCCTTCAGTCTTCATTTTCAGTGTGACAACAAGCCTGATCTGCATCTAATACGAGCAATCAGACATCACAGGGGACCAAATGTAGTTTCCCTGAGGGTCTAGATCTTTTCCAGTGAATACACATCAACCATTACCATATTATGTTATAAATCAATAATTCATGTTTTCATTCACCAACAGATGCAATGTCGGAAACACACTTGAAAGCTAAATTAATGGCCCACTTATGACAATTACAGTAACCAGAGGGGCTGCAAACGCAAAGCAAAGATCAAAATCCTTTCAATTGTATCACTTGCTACCCCATACAGATTACAGAATAAATCACTTTAGTTGGAGAGTGGACAGTGTATTCCAAAACAAAAGAATATTCTTCCCCCCAGAATGTCAGTAATACCATTTTTTTACTATTATTCATTTCAGCGTATATGTTAATTGTTTCCTGATTTGCTGGATTGAATGAAAGAAGGAAGGGCAAAGTGCAGCTTCTGTCTATATTTTGTGTTAACTTCTTTAGAATGGAACACAATCCAGATGACACATTAACAGATGTTGATGCATTGATAATCTCCACATCTGGGCGCTAATATCATCTACCTGTTTGGGGACAGGGGCACCCTGTTTAGAAAGAGAATCAAAATAGCCAAGTCCTACTTATGTTCAGGGTTGTGGAGTAACGGAATACATGTAACGGGATTACGTATTTAAATACAAAATATAAGTGACTGGATCAAATTTTTTTATCAAGAAAATTCACATTGGATCATAATTTCTTTTTTTCTACTAAGATCTTTGATATTAGGGCAAAAATAATATTGTTGATAATGCATTTTGTATTTTTTTCCTGTAAATATATCTGAAAATTCTTAAAAAAGATCTCTTTGATTCATCTTGTTTTAGAAACAACACTGCACAAGATATTTAGGTTTTTCAGAGAATGCACTTTTAACATTTGTATTTTGTCTTACTGTACTGGCAGAGTTTGTATAGTCAAAACAAGTGAAAAAAATCAACCAGTGCTGAAGAAGTAATCCAAAGTATTTTGAATACATTACTGACCTTGAGTCATCTAACAGAATACATTACACATTACATTTTACAGCATGTATTCTGTAATCTGTAGTGAAAGTAACACTCCCAACCCTGCTTATGTTATTTAATTTTTCAGCTGCTTGTGATTCCCAGGTTTATGGATGGCTGTCTCTGGGGAGGACATCGTGGGATCATGATAGATTCTCTACGGCAACAACATAATGGGGCTGCTTCAAACAAATAATCCTGATGGAATCCTTGAAGAAGCCGAAGGAATCCTCGGAAATAACATCCTGAGGTTCTCCTGTTTTGTTAATGAGTGTGGAAGGCTGTCATAACATCTGTGTGGGTGCATTACACTGTATAGCAGTGATTCTCAACTGGTTGGTCCCAACCCATAAATAGCTTATAGGTCTGTTCTGATAGGGTCACAGACAGCAATGAAAAACAATGCTAAATGCAAATAATAAAATGCAACTTACCATATAATCGTCTAAATAATTAAGAGAGCTAAATAATTAAGTGGATGATCAGATTTTAAAAGAGATGGAAAAATAATTTAATTTGTTGTTGATGTCAAACAAAAAGTTCAGCCTGAATCGGACACTGGGGATATGTGATGAGGAGGAGGGCTTGGCTGGGCTGTGAGGATGCACACCCTCGCTGAGTTGCCCAGTCAGCAGGATAGAGATAAAGGAGGAGCCTACAGCTGCTGTTTGTGTATGTCAATGTGTGATTTTGTTATTTAGAAAATAAGTTTTATGTTATGTTTGTACTATTAAACTTTTTTGGTTGATAACCCAGTTCCCGCTTCCTCCTTTCCCATGAACAAGAGGATTGTCTCTCACACTGGTGCCGAAACCTGGGACTGGAGGAACACGCACAATCAGAGAGCCCTCGCCGCTGATAAAGGATCACGATGCCGAGAGGATTGGTTAGATAATACTGGAGAGGTTCGCCAGGAGCCTCCTGTTGTCCAGCAGGAAGTGCTGGAGCCGCTGCCATCTGCCAGGAGACGGAGGAGCTCGCTGCGGTCCAACAGGATATGGAGGAGCTTGGGAGGTTTACCCGGCCTGAATCAGGCATTGGGGGTTTGTGACGAGGAGGAGGGCGTGGCCGGTCTGTGAGCATGCATACCCCGCGCTGAGTAGTCCAATCAGCAGGAGAGAGATAAAGGACGAGTCGGGGATGCCAGAGATTGAAAGAGAGAGAGAGAGAGAGAGAGACAGAGACACACACACACACACACACACACACACACACAGCATTTTATGTTAGAATAATATTGTTGATTGATAATCCAGTTCCTGCTTCCTCCTTTCCCAACTGAACAAGAGGCTGGTCTGCCACAATATCGTTTATGCTTTTACAGAATTATCAGTTCTCCAAGTCCTGTTAATAATTTAGTTTATGCAATCTATGGCAACTTTAACACATTTTATGTTTGTTTTAAAGTATATTTTTGTTTTTGTACAATATCTTGTACTGTGTTGGTTTGTCATTTGATGTCAAATGATCTGAAGCAAAACCAGTTGACAGCCACTGCTGTGTAGTATTATTACAGTGTATATCTGTACATGGCTCATAAACTATGGAACACAATGTGGACAAGTTAAAATCTGCAATTTGTTTGTCTGCTTTTTTGTGCATTTTTTGACACAAACTGTATATGTGTGTATGCATGTGTCGTACAAGGTGATTAGTAGTTGTTAGTAGCAGTAGTAGTAGCTATAGTGAAGAGTAGAGACATGAACCACTGGACATTAGCAATAAAGCACACATAAGGGAAATCACACAGATAAAGCAAGTCATTGTGTCACTGCAAACAAAGGCAGTGACATGAATTATTCAAGCAAGGTATACATTCACACAGCTGAAGGGATCCCCTCTCTACATGTGTATGATTTTGTGTGTGCTCGTGTAAGCATGTGTGGGCATATCTCCGTCACTGCTGGTTCTTTTGCATACATGAGAATAAGGTTATCCAAAATGCTTCTCATCTCCATACATACCTATAATTGCACCCCCTGAATGTGTCCACAAACGAATCCCCAGAGGAAATGAAAAGGTTCACTCAAAGCCCATTCTCCTTCATAAATACTGACTTTTTACATCAAGAGAACAATGAATACTCTTTTGGGGCTTTTCAATGAATGAGGCATCTCTGAAACAGAGGCATATTGTTTAAATATTGCTAAAGTCACATTGTAACACTGATTATACTCTCTCTCTCTCTCTCTCTCTCTCTCTCTCTCTCTCTCTCTCTCTCTCTCTCTCTCTCTCTCTCTCTCTCTCTCTCTCTCTCTCTCTCTGTACATACAGTGTACCGACAAATTTATAAAATCAATCAGAAATGTAACTTCAAGAAAAAAAAATGGTAAAATCTGTTGATAATCACGAAATACACCCTTTATAGATCTGAATTTACTGAACTCTGTGTAAATGTTAGTGAGAATCTAAAAATATATGTAAATACATTTACCTTTGGTGCCTTTTCCTGCTCCAAGTGCTGGCTGATAGAACATTAAATTATACACCATTTAAATAAATTGGATAGTTTCGTAAAATGATGAAAACTCAGTGTCCTACCTATAAATAAAGACCATGTTGTTCCCCACTTACTGTCATCTTTCTTTATCTTATCAACAAGTTCCAAAGAACAGCGAGGACCCACACCATGGTATATAAATAATGTATTTGTTGAAATCTTGAAATTGTTTGCTTCCCACAGCTCTTTCTAGCAATGCCAAGACTTATTTTATTCAAATTTGAATGTCCATTTATCAGTTTTACAAAATCACAGAGCTCATATCATATTATTACTATTGTTCTGCAGAGGGAGCAAGCAAAATAACAGTTAATGGTATGAGGTAATACTGGCTGTAGAGAGATATAGAGTGACATATTTGTGTGGGAATATGCGTATTGTCTACTCCAGTTGATATTCAAGATAAATAGCTCTTGTTATTTATGACTAAGGTACTCAGATGTCAGATATAGGAAGAGCAATAATTGTGTGACAATGGATAATGCAAACCCATTTGATGTAATATATACAGTATAAATACATATTTAAAACTGTTTATTCTAAATTATTCTAAAACTGGCAACAGAAAACTATCTAAAATATTGTTAGATGATACATAACATGTACATGACTATTTTACTTATTAACATCAGGATTTTAGGTTGGAAATTATATTAATGTATAAGTGAAAGTGTACACACACTGAGCACTTTATTAGGAACACCTGTACACCTACTAATTTATGCGATTACCTAATCAGCCAATCATGTGGCAGCAGTATAATGCATAAAATGCAGATAAGCTTCAGTTAATATTCACATCAACCATCAGAATGGGTAAAAAAAATGTGATCTCAGTGATTTCATCAATGGCATGATTTTCATCTCCTGGGATTTTCTCTAGAAAATAGTCTCTAGAATTGACTCTGAATGGTGCCAAAAACAAAACAAAAAGTCCAGTGAGAACATCCAGTGAGCAGCAGTTCTGCAGATGGAAATGCCTTGATGATAAGAGAGGTCAACGGAGAATGGTTCGAGCTGACAGAAAGACTACAGTAACTCTGATAACCACTCTGTATAATTGTAATGAGCTGAATAGCATCTCAGAATGCACAACACGTTTAACCTTGAGGCTGATGGACTACAACAGCAGATGACCATGTCTGGCACTTTATTTGGATCATAGTGTTCCCAATAAAGTGCTCAGTAAGGGTATATTTTTAGATGCTGCAAATGGTCACTGTTTCTTTTGTAGTTTTTAACCATTTTGAATCTAATATTTGTTTTAATTTGTTTATTTTAAATAGTACTGCAAAGAGGCAATTGCAATTTTAAGTACACATATTCTGCATAGTTTAGTTGTAATTGTCCCCCCTTGTCACAAAAATTGCATGTGTGGTTATTATAAAAGAATTGTTGTTTAAATGCTGTTTAAAATAGATTTACATGGCATTTAGCATGCCACACTGCAGGACATGTCAACTTCTCATTTACTCGTATACTAATTTTTCTGTGTTAAATACTAAGCTGGCTATGGAGGATTAATCATAAAGTGGCTTTAATTATGTCTCCCTTTACAATCATTCTCCCTTTAATGTCTTTCATCCCATCTCCTTGTACTCTAGAGCAAACAAAATATGTGTCATGGCCCAGTCAACGTGTCAGGTTTAGGTTCTACCTGACAGGACCGTGGCAGTATCGACCAACATTTGTTGTTTTGTGTTCCCCCTTTATGTGGTTGTTTGGATCGCCGTGCGCGCATCACCACTGCACACTCTCTGGTGACGTCATGGTTCTGTCAACTGGTCAGGTAGGGTTTTGTCTGATGAGGACCATGACATCATCATCCCCTGTCTGTCTTGTGTTTCATGTTCGTGTTTTGTGTGGGGGCACAGGTCTGGCAGTGGGTTATCGTTGTGCACGATTTGCTGCCATGTTCCCTCTTGTGATGTCACGGTCATGGCACCTAGCCAGGTTGTGTGTGTGCCTGTGGAGGACCGTGGCATCATCATCCCTTGTCTGCTTTGTCTAAGTGTGTTTATGCTTTGCCCTTATGTGTTTCAGGTGTTACTGGCATGCTGAATCATTACATTCTTTAGCTGCGAGCGACACCTGCCCCATGTTTGATTCTCTTATTTAAGCCCCTGCGTGTGTCATGTCCAATGTCGGATTACTGTGATGTACTTATGTACTGTTTGCTTTTGTGTGCTACAGTGTTTCTGTTATTTATGAATCTGGATGCATTGCATGTTACTCATCTTGCAGATCGCCTTTGCCTTGCCAGTGTTGCACCTATCTGTTGGAGGAGGATTCCTTTGGATCTGTGCCTGCGTGCTGGGAGAATCACTCGACTGGGTTTTGCAATGCACACACACATATCACAAACTCTCATCCCTTGCCTGCTTAGCAGTTTTCCTTATTGAGCTCGGATTAGCTGGCACTGGAGCGCTTTTTGATTTAATAAAGACTCATTGACTGTTTTTTCTCTGTGTTTGGGTCCTGTTTCCTCAGCAGTTTGACAATGTGCAAGACCGCTTTTTCTGAACAGTGGTGTGGCAGAGGACACGTACAGACGTGTGGTGTCTGCACCACTTTTATAACTCCACTTATACAACTTCAGCCAGGCCATCAGGTGGGGAAAGCACATAGTTCCTGACATAAAAGATGCTTAGGGGACAGGAGGGAAACAGACTTTTAAAGGCTTTAGTGCAGTATTTAGTGCTGTGGTTTCAACTAGTTTTCCTGCAGAACCCATTTTACACTGGACATCAAGTCTTTAAAATCAAACAGTGAAATGTATTAATATTACCCTTACAAAAAAATCGAGAGTCCTGACAAACTTGCTGCAAACATGCTGAAAATTTTGCAGGCAAATGAGCATGCGATTTGCTGCAAATGTTTGCCAGAAGTTTGCAGCCATTCACCAGTAGTAGTAAACCTGCAGCAAATCTTTGGCGACAATGATTAGTTTGCTTAAGAGTCGAACCACTCCGTAAAGTCTTCTCCAGCACATCCCAAAGACTTTCAATGGGGTTAAGGTCAGGACTCTGTTGTGGCCAATTCATGTGTGAGAATGATTCTTCATGCTCCCTGAACCACTCTTAGAAGTGATGAATCTTAGTATCATTGTCCGTGAATAGGTTCGTGCTGTCAGGGAAAAAAAAATCAACTGATGGCATAATCTGGTCATTCAGGACATTCAGGTAGTCAGCTGACTTCATTTTATTACCGCACAATGTTGCTGAGCCTAGATCTGACCAATTGAAGCAATCCCATATCATAACACTGCCTCCAGAGGCTTGTACCGTGGGCACTATGCATGTGAGGTGCATCACTTCATGCGCTTCCCTTCATACACTGACACACCATTGCTTTGGAATAGGGTAAATCTGAACTCATCAGACCACATGTCCTTTTTCCATTGCTCAACAGTCCAATCTTTATGCTCCCTAGCTAATTGAAGTTGTTTTTTTTTCTGATTTGCCTCACTATCAAGTGGCTTTCTTGTGGCCACACAGCTGTTTATTCTCAATCCTGTAAGTTCTTCTCACATTGTGCATGTTTACATGCTCTTACTTTCACTATTAAACATAGCCGTGAGTTCTACTGTCGATATTTATGATGTGACTTCACCAAATGTTTTAGTGATCTCCGATCACAATCATTCAAGTGAATCTGATGGTTCACCACTATCCTTCCAGGTTTTAATGATGCTTTGGACAATTTTTAGTGTGAATTCCAGTGATTTTAGCAATCTCTTTAATTGTTTTCTTTGCTTCCGACATGGTTGTTTAAGAAATGAGAATCTACACACTGCATCTGTTAGGGTTAAAAGAGATGTTGCCAGCTGAAACATATTAATCACTGCAATAATGATCCAGTCATAGGCTCTTAAGTATCTGCTTATTTAAATCCAAACAGTAATTTTAAAAAAACAAACAAAATTTGGCCAAGCAGTGTATGTGGTTAGTTACATTGTATTTTTTTCATGTAACATTGTTTTTTCTGTCAATACTATGAGAAGACTTATGACACTTTTTTGGGGTCATGACCCACCAGTTGAGAACCACTGGTTTAGTTATATTTTTTCTTATATTCTTTCTTTCTTTTTGTGTCAGCCTGATATATTCTAACTGTTTAGAGATGCATAGCCGAAGCATAACCAGAAATGTTCTCCTTCTACAGATGTTATCTCAAACTTGCATTATGACAGGCCACTTTGGAAATCATGTAGACTTATCCTGCATATAAACAGTGTTATGATAAAGTATTCTAGATATGAGTCATGTGCCCATATTGGTAAGATCTTGGTTTACATGGAGTTAAATTTTTGTCTCTGTGTATCAATTGCCTATTTATCATAATCTCTTCTCCTTTGGTTCAACCGGTGGTATTGTTTGGGTGGCATAAATAAACCTCTTAATATGTATTCCCTGAACATCCGTGTTTGTCCTGAAAAGATAACTAGCATTACCTGCAACAAATCTGTAACAAAGAAACTTTAAGAGGTGAGTAAAAGAAGAAAATGATCTATTAAAGAGTAAAAGAGCCTTTGTGTGTTGTTTACATGCAATTCCCTTAACTTTGATCTGAACAAGAAACCATTCATATTTATTCATATAAACATTTATCCTCAACAGTCTCTATAGCCTGCAGCCTTGGTGCTTGGCATTTTAATTGTCTTTCTTAAATACCCAGAACAGGGGCCAAGTGTGCAGTCCAGCAAGTTCATCAAAAACTGCGATAAACCCACATGAAACTGGAGCACTTTTACAGCAGCTGTCACGTGCAGCTGGTAACAAGAGATCCGACTCCAGACCTAAACATGTGGTGCTACCCATCCATTTAAAATTTCATGCACACAAGGCAGCTGCCAGGATTCAAAAACACAGAATATGGGCAAGGACAGATTGTAATAAATGGTCATCAGAACCACTAACAGTCCTTTGGAATGGTTAGCATATGTCTAATCATGTCAAGTTGGCTGAGGCTGGACAGAGGTGCTGACACTTACAGTGGGTCAGTGGTCAGCTAACATGCTTAGCAATCATAAATTTATTGCTAACTAAATAAAAAAAAACATCTCCATACTGTTATGATATTCAGTATTCTTTTTACTGCACAATAGATTACCTTACCTTACTCTACCAGTCAAATGTTTGGACACTTGATGCATGTTTCTGAAGGCTTGTGCTGACACAAATATAAATTATACTTATGTATCTATTTACAAAGCTGACAATTCTACTACTACACATCATTTGAAAGCCCCTTTGAGTGTGAGTGTGTATGTGTTTCAGAGCATGCATGATCTTTATCTGAGTCAAGACTGCCATAATAATCTGTGTATGCTGAGTCACATCACTGCCACTGATATCAAAAAGGGTCTGTGTTTGAAGCTGACATTCAAGTGCTCTAGTTTAAAATGTCCTCTCGTGCAGGCACAAGAGGTTTTAAACAATGCTTTGCCATTGACAAAAATAACATTGGATCAGAGATTTAAGCTCCTCAATCATCTCCTCTCAAAGAAAATTTCTTCAAAAATGTGATCAAAGAGAATTCTGTAGAAGTTGTCTTTTCTTCTCTAAAGACTTCAAAGACAGATGTCTTACAAATGCTATGTGTCAAATAAAGGGCTGAAGTATAGACAATCAGTTCTATGGACAAATACTAGAAAGACAGACTAATAATAGCCTTTTTCATGCATAGCTCTTTGTATGCTCTCTCAGTTTTTCTCTCTGGCACCATCTTCTTGTCTTTCTTCTCTCTCTCTCTCTCTCTCTCTCTCTCTCTCTCTCTTGCTTTCTCTTTGTTTTTGTATATGACAGCATGGTGAGTCAGCTCCCTTTAAGAGTGCTGGACTTTCCCAGCACTGCTGTGATACCTCGAGAGCGGTGCAGAAACAGGCAGCACTTCCCGTCAAGCACTGATCACTCATTAACCCTCACCTGCCACGCGCTGTTCACACATTGAGGCAAATTATCTCTCTCTCTCTCTCTCTCTCTCTCTCTCTATCTCTCTCTCTATCTCTCTGCCTCTTTGTGCCTCACACCTCTCTCTAAATTCACCTCATACCACCCTGTGGATTTCGTACAGTCATCAGTCAGTCAGTGTGCAAATTATTCATTGAATTAAAATTTAGATTGCACCCAAAAAAGAAAATTCTCTGATTATAAAGTAAAAAATCTTGACAGTTTGTTTTTTGTAAGTGTCTGCCTGATACTGATGCTAGATGTACTCTTAGCACAGTTAGCTAGCTATCAACTATCTTAAAGACCATTTAAACAAAACACAAGGTTTTTGGGATGTATTTGTGAAATATACATTTGTAATAGTGATAAATAATAACAGTACTTATCTCTGGTCAATGTACTGTCCAAAACTGATGCTAAATGTACTAAAGGTTTTGTGATATATTTTTGATATGTAAATTTGTAATAAAGTGATTTAAAAGGAGTTCTTGTGTAATGGTTGGTCATTGCCCATCCAAAACTGATGCTGAATGTAGCCTATTCTTACTCTCAGTTAACATCAACTATTTTAAAGACGTTTTAAACAATACAATAAAGGTTTTTGTGATGTATTTGTGAAAAGGAAATATGTAATAAAGTGATAAATACTGACATTAGCCTACTTAAGTTTGGTCAGTGTAGGCTACCATCTGATAATGATGCCTAAATGTAGCCTATTCTAAGCACAATTATCTAAACTTCAGCTAAACACTGAAGATTTTTTAGATGTATTTGTGAAATATAAATTTGTAAGAGTGATAAATAGTAACAGTACTTGGTCAATGTATTGTCCGAATCTGATGCTAAATGTACCAATAGCACAGTTAGCTTATCGTCAACTATTTTAAAGACGTTTTAAACAAATCACTAAAGGTTTTTGTGATTTGTGATATTTAAATTTGCAAAAAGTCGTACATAAATACAATACTTATGGCTGGTCAATTCCAATACTGATGCTAAATGTACTTTTAGCAAAGTAAGCTATTCGTCAACTTTTGAAAAGATGTTTTAAACAAAATGGTAAAGGCTTTTGTGATAGATTTGTTATATGTAAATGTGTAAATGTTTTGACAATTCAATAAATGTTATGTCGATGCACAGTTGAATACTGATACTAAATTTACTGAATACATGACATTACACAAAAATACTTTTTTTGCCCTCGCATTTTATTTTAATATCCGGGGCATTTTTGGTCCATTTCAGAGCCATTTTTGCCTAGAGCCCTGGATAATTTCTGACCCTGCTGTAAGCGGTGGACTGAGAAGTGAGTATGTTAACAGCACACTGAGAGATTATGCCACACTGAGGTCTCAGTGTCTTTTACGTGCACTTGTGAGCGGGTAAATGTGGAAACAAGGTCGATCTGCCTTTTAGAACTAAATAGTCAGGAATTACACTCTCTGGGTGTTCTTTCTGACACAGGGGATGATCAGACTCTCTGGATGGACTAATAACTGCATGATACAAATAGATATTGTTTGAAAGAATAATTCAGTTCCCTGCGAAGAACACTGTGGGAAAGAAAAAGTTACATACTAGTCATTGAGTCACTTTATGTGCACCTCTCACCCTCATTTCATTCAAAATTAACAATATGATTATGTTACTCCCAAGAAACACAAATAGAGATTTTGTAACAAAATATGCACACTGTTTGTTTTATGTTTTTTTTAAGTATAAAGAATGTGGTTGCAGATTTATGCTTTCAAACTCCAAAAAAATAAAATAGAAGTATCATAATGTACCATACAATTGGGAAATGTTATGTTTGAGAACACTTCTGTAATTAACCTTGTGAATGCAGAGTGTGTTCCAGATTGCCATCTCAAACTCAAATTAAGCAGGACTAGAAGAAATGTTTTCACTCTGAGTCAGCGCATGTTTTTCAGTGTGAACACACAGCACTACATTGTGCTTTCACTGCACCAAATTAAAGCCCTTGTGACTTGATCTGATACTAAGCAGGTAGATACTCACTCTGATCTCTATCATTCACAGAGTGCTGTGCGCTGCTATGAGTGTAAACAGAGCAGATGCAGTGCACAGACAATAAACAGCCACTCAGCTCAACAAATTGTCTTTGTTTGGGATGTCAGAAGTGTGCCCTTTTTCTCCAGCTGAATGAATCTGTCATGGAGAGGTGATTAAGATCTGAAGCATGTGTCACAGGTAAACAGCAGGTTGCTGCACAGGTTAAGGCAGTGAAACACCTTCACAGTCCAGTCCATAGTCTCTTAAAAGCCGCTAGAGGACAAACTGTCCTGATGTAGAGTTGTACTGTTGAGCATAATGCATGACCTTGTCTTCTTGTGTTATAGCACCATTAATTACATTTGTGGAGGAAACAGAGAGGCAGAGAGTGAAAGACAAAGAGAGAGAGAGAGAGAGAGAGAGAGAGAGAGAGAGAGAGAGAGAGAGAGAGAGAGAGAGAAACATATAAACCAATCATTTACCAGAACTCTTTTTTCTCAGGTTATATTGCAAAGGAAGTGAACGGTCAAACGCACTAAGAAAGTCTTTAATGGTGTCAAAAAAGTCTTGAGACTGCTAGTGAAAATGCTTCTATTTTAAATTTTTCTAATTTAACCCTTAAATGCATGTGAATTTCACCAAACACACTTACATATTTGGGTCTTAAGAGAACCTGTGCCGATAGTGTCACAAATGGATCTACGAAATGCCTAGATAGTGTCAAATTTAGACAATTAGAAAATAATAATAATAATAAATAATAAAATAACTGAATAAAAAACCTTTTAATATATTTTGGTTTATTTTTCATTTATCATAAAGATAATGCAAAAAAATCAGGACAAATCTAGAACAGGATTCCTTACTTTCAGACGCAACTGGATGTCAAACACAAATTGAGCTACACATTACACATAATCTACACATAACCTACATATAAAGTAAACATAAGTATTTTCTCAGGGATTTACTAAGTCTAAATAAATGCACAACTTACATAATTTCATACACATATACTGTTCATGTGTTATACTTGCTATAGTTTGCTTCCATGTTTTTTCTTCTTCAAAAATCAATGCTGAAATATAAATCAGGTCAATCACTGAAACATCAGTGCCACCTTGAGTAACAAATAGGATGTATAAAATGTGTGTACACGCGTATGGAATACTGATGATTCTCCATTTTTCATAATTCATTGTTGCACTTAAAAGCAACGTGATAATGTATTTATTTGTATGAACATAGTGCTCATTTGTTTAGTAATAAACAAAGAAATAGATATTCTGTGATAGTAAAACTTTATATGAAATAATCTTAAAAACACAAATTATGGAATTTAAAAAATAAATAAAAAAAAAACTACACATTACATACCTAGGGTCTCTAATGACCCAATATGATTTTTGAACTAAAGCCATAAAAAACTGCAGATTTTTTTCATTGTGTGTGTGTGTGTGGGGGGGGTTGGTTTTTGGTTTACGAGGACATTTTTTAGGTTACAAACTAGGGTATTATGCTATAAATGTGGTTTTTGTGAACATTTCTAGTGTCCCATAATTCAAATTGCTTAAAAAAACATTTAAAAAAAACAAGTTTTTGAGAGGCTTCTCCGGGAACCAGCACCTTATCATGGTGGAGAGGTTTGTGTGCCCTTATGATCCTGAGGGCTGTGTTGTCTGGAGCCAGGTGCTCCTGGTAGGGTCTCCCAAGGCAAAGTGGTCTCAGGTGAGGGGCCAGACTAAGAATGGTTCACAAAGATTCCATGAAAAAAACGGCAGGAGGAGGAGTTACCCTGCCCGGAGGAAGCCCGGGGCCCCCATCTGGAGCCAGGCCCAGATGGAGGGCTCGTCGGCGAGCGCCTGGTGGCCGGGCTTGTCTCGGAGCCCGGTCGGGCACAGCCCGAAGAAGCAACGTGACTCCCCCCTCTACATCCCTTGGGCCCACCACCCATTGGAGAAACCGCAGGAGTCGGGTGCGCTGCCATATGGGTGACAGTGAAGGCCGTGGGTCTCGACGGACCAGACCCGGGCGGCAAAGGCTAGTTCTAGGGACGTGGAACATCACCTCACTGGGGGGGGGGGGGGGGGGTGAAGGAGCCGGAACTGGTGAGGGAGGTGGAACGTTACCAGTTGGATCTGGTGGGGCTTACTTCGACACACAGTTTTGGCTCTGGATCCGTACTCCTGGATAGGGGATGGACTCTATTCTTCTCTGGAGTTTCCCAGGGTGTGATGCAGCGGGCGGGTGTGGGGATACTCACAAGTCCCCGGCTGAGTGCCGCTACGTTGGAGTTTACCCCGGTGGACGAGAGGGTCGCCTCCCTTCGCCTACGGGTTGTGGGGGGGGAAACTCTGACTGTTGTCTGTGCATATGCACCGAAGAGCAGTTCAGAGTATTCAGCCTTCTTGGAGACCCTGAATGGAGTCCTGAATAGGGCCCCAGTAGGGGACTCCATAGTGATGCTGGGTGACTTCAACACGCAAGTGGGAGATGACAGGGACACCTGGAAAGGCGTGATTGGGAGGAACGGCCTCCCCGATCTGAACACGAGTGGATGTTTGTTATTGGACTTCTGTGCTAGTCATGGATTATCTATAACAAACACCATGTTCGAACATAAGGATGCTCATAAGTGTACGTGGTACCAGAGCACCCTAGGCCGAAGATCGATGATCGATTTTGTAATCGTGTCATCAGATCTGAGGCCATATGTTTTGGACACTCGGGTGAAGAGAGGGGCAGAGCTGTCAACTGATCACCATCTGGTGGTTAGTTGGATCAGGGGGTGGGGAAAGACTCTGGACAGACCTGGGAAGCCCAAGGGAGTAGTGCGGCTGAACTGGGAACGTTTGGAGGAGGTCCCTGTCAGCGAGATCTTCAACTCACACCTCTGGCTGAGTTTTTCAGGCATCCCTGCGGAGGTTGGGGACATTGAACCGGAGTGGGCAATGTTCAAAGCTTCCATTGCCAAAGTCGCGGTGGAGAGCTGCAGCTTCAAGGTTTTAGGTGCCTCAAGGGGTGGTAACCCTCGAACACCGTGGTGGACACTGGTGGTCAGGGAAGCTGTCCGACTGAAGAAAGAGGCCTTCCAGGATTTGTTGTCCCGGAGGTCTCTGGAGGCAGTTGCAAGGTACCGACAGGCCCGAAGGGCTGAGGGAGGCAAAGCAGTGGGTGTGGGAAAAGTTTGGAGAAGCCATGGAGAAGGACTTTCGGTCCGCACCAAAGTGCTTCTGGAAAACCGTCTGCCACATTAGGAGGGGGAACGGGGAACCATCCAAGCTGTATACAGCAAAGATGGGACGCTGTTGACCTCAACCGAGGAGGTTATTGGGTGGTGGAAGGAACACTTTGAAGAATTCCTAAATAACAACATGCCATCTATGCTAGAGGCAGAGCTGGAGGCTGATGGGGGATCAGATTCTATTTCCCTGGGGGAGGTCACTGAGGTAGTCAAACAACTCTGCAGTGGCAAAGCCCCGGGGATTGATGAGATCCGACCAGAAATGCTGAAAGCTTTGGATGTGGAGGGGGTGTCATGGATGACACGCCTCTTCAACATCGCGTGGAAATCTGGGACAGTGCCTAAGGAGTGGCAGAACGGGGTGGTGGTTCCCCTCTTCAAAAAGGGGGACCAGAGAGTGTGTGCCAACTACAGGAGTATCACACTTCTCAGCCTCCCTGGTAAAGTTTACTCCAAGGTGCTTGAGAGGATGGTGCGGCCGATTGTCGAACCTCAGATTGAAGAGGAACAATGCGGGTTCCGTCCTGGCCGTGGAACAACGGACAAGATCTTTACTCGCGCAATCTGGTTTGTGTTTTGTGGATCTGGAGAAGGCAATGACCGGGTCCCCCAGGAGAGACTGTGGGAGGAGCTTCGGGAGTATGGGGTGGGGGGGTCCCTTCTTAGGGCGACCCAATCCCTGTACTTCCGAAGCGAGAGCTGTGTCCAGCTCCTCGGCACGAAGTCGAGTTCGTTCCATGTGGGGGTTGGTCTCCGCCAAGGCTGCGCTTTGTCACCAATCCTGTTCGCGATATTCATGGACAGGATATCAAGATGTAGTCGGGGTGGGAAAGGTGTGCGGTTCGGTGAGCTGGGGATCTCATCACTGCTTTTTGCAGATGATGTGGTCTTCATGTCATCATTGGTCTGTGACCTTCAGCTCTCACTGGACTGCTTGGCAGTCAAGTGTGAAGCGGCTGGGATGAGGATTAGAACCTCAAATCTGAGGCCATGGTTCTCAGCAGGAAACCGATGGAGTGCGTACTCCGGGTAGGGAAGGAGGTATTGCCCCAAGTGAAGGAGTTCAAGTACCTCTGGGTCTTGTTCACGAGTGAGGGGACAATGGAGCGGGAGGTTGGCCGGAGAATCGGGGCAGCTGGGGCGGTATTGCACTCAATCTATCGCACCGTTGTCACGAAAAGAGAGCTGAGCCGGAAGGCAAAGCTCTCGATCTACCGGTCAATTTTTGTTCCTACCCTCACCTATGGTCATGAAGGTTGGGTCATGACCGAAAGAACTAGGTCGCGAGTACAAGCGGCCGAAATGGGCTTCCTCAGAAGGGTGACGGGCTTCTCCCTTAGAGATAGGGTGAGGAGCTCAGTCATCCGTGAGGAGCTCTGAGTAGAGCCACTGCTCCTTTGCGTGGAAAGGAGTCAGTTGAGGTGGTTTGGGCATCTGGTGAGGATGCCCCCTGGGCGCCTCCCTAGGGAGGTGTTTCAGGCACGTCAAGCTGGGAGGAGGCCTCGGGGAAGACCCAGGACTAGGTGGAGAGATTACATCTCGACACTGGCCTGGGAACGCCTCTGGGTCCCCCAGTCAGAGCTGGCTAATCTGGCTCGGGATAGGGAAGTTTTGGGCCCCCTGCTGGAGCTGCTGCCCCCACGACCCGACTTCGGATAAGCGGTTGAAGATGGATGGATGGAGTTTTTGTGAGGGTTAGGATTTGAGAATGTTCAAAGTAATCATTTGTGTGCATCAATGTAAGCAAGATAATCTTACCTTTATTACAAAGGTGTTAACGTGTCACAAATTTGCTTATTTGATCAGTGATCTTGAAATAGTGCAGAATCCTTAATATTTCATAACTTATTTGTTCAAACATTTTTAAAAATCTTAAAACATTCTGTTTATTTTAAGCTTTAAATAAGGTTTTGAATCCCAAACTTTCAATGTGGTCTCAGACTTTTGGACCCCACTGTATATCCCATCACAGCCTGATGATCTTAGGGTCATCTAAGGACCTTTAGTCACATTCCACCACTGGTATAAAGAGAGACAGGCAAGATGATGTAATCATTCACACTCAGCTATTTACTGATGAGTAGAAATGAGACCTGCTTATCTCTGATTTGATAGCAAAAAATTTCCAATGATAGTATTCACGAAACAACCCCTTGTTTATCACTGCTGCAACCTAAAGAATGTTTCTGAAGATTTCAGAGTTTTATGACACTCAGTTTAGAACCGTATCCACAGTTGTAGCACACATGACTCTTTCTAATGAAATTTGACAATGAAGTCCCTCTCACAGTGTGCAATCACAAGCTTAGTTCTGTACAGCCCCATGTAGGTGTTTGGGGGAAAAAGTAAGCAGGTTTTCTGTGAATGACATGAAGGAAATTACTGCTTATCTAATTTGAGGCACTTTCAAACTCTGCTTTGTGTATTAACTGTAACAGCAAACATTTGATTTCCTTTTAAAAGTCGAACTTGACTAATTCATGCTTTGATACACCGATCAGCCACAACATTAAAACCACCTGCCTAATATTGTGTAGGTTCCCCTCGTGCCACCAAAACAGCGCCAACCCACATCTCACAATAGCTTTCTGAGATACAGAGCGGTTATCTGAGTTAACGTAGACTTTGTAAGTTTGAACCAGTCTGGCCATTCTTTGTTGACCACTCTAATCAACAAGGCATTTTTGTCCACAGAACTGCCCCTCACTGGATGTTTTTTGTTTTTGGCCCCAATTCTGATTAAATTCTTGAGACTGTTGTATGTGAAAATCCCAGAAGATCAGCAGTTCCAGAAATACTCAAACCAGCCTGTCTGGCACCAACAATCATCCATGCAATTATCTAATCAGCCAATCATGTGGCTGCAGTGCATAAAATCATGCAGATACAGGTCAGGAGCTTCAGTTAATGTTCACATCAACCATCAGAATGGGGAACAAATGTGATCTCAGTGATTTGGACCGTGGCATGATTGTTGGTGCCAGATAGGCTGGTATGAGTATTTCTGTAACTGCTGATCTCCTGGGATTTTCACACACAACAGTCTCAAGAATTTACTCAGAATGGTGCCAAAAACAAAAAACATCTAGTGAGCAGCAGTTCTTTGGAAGGAAATGGCGTGTTTTCTAGAGGTCAACTGAGATTGGCCAGACTGGTTCAAACTTACAAAGTCTACTGTAACTCAGATAACTGCTCTGTACAATTGTAGTGAGAATAATATCATCTCAGAATGCTATTGTGAGATGCAGGTTGGCACAGTTTTGGAGGCATGAGGGGGACCTACACAATATTAGTCAGGTGGTTTGTAATGTTGTAGCTGATCGGTCTGTACTTAGGAGGAATTTGATAGAGTAATAGTTAAATAAGCCATGTAAAATTTTAATAATTTACTAGAAGCATTTTGTTTTGTAAAACATAAAAATAGTACTATAATACTGAGGTTTGATCTGACTGAATATTGTAAGAAATCTTTGCAGGAGTCAAGATTCAACCGTCATTTGAATTATTGGAGCATTAAACTGTGGCAGTGAGTCTTTGGTTGTAAATGTGGCAGACTGACAGATTGTGTCACTGTGGGTTAGTCAGTGATCTCATGATGACTGGGCTTACTCCAACATTATGTTCTCCAGGCAAAAGAACATGCAGAACAAAGAAAAAAATTAGAAAGAAATTAGAATATGTTATGTTGGCATAAGAAAGAATTAACAGTACATTATAAAAAAAATAAGACTGCACAAAACTACCACAATTAAAATTACATGATGCATAGATTTCCATTTAAAATACCATCCTTAATAGTTATTTAACCTTAATTGGCTAGTCACAGTTTGCTCATAAGGACATTACTATAAGGTTGGCAGTGAAAACCGGCACTCTTTCTAACAAAAGAGCATATAATTTGAAAACATTATGCAACACTGATGAGCATTCGTTTTCACCCAAATTAATCTTTTGTAGAGATGAGGGTTGACCCAGTAGCTCAAACAACGGCCCCGTCATTCTGGGTCATGCAAAGCCATCTGCCCCAGCACACGCCCCCACAGAGGGTGTGATTGTAATCTAATCACTGCACAGTCTGACAATGTAAACTTGTCTAATTACTATACAAAGCACAAACCAATTGAGTAAGAGCAGTTAAGCAAAGTGTGTAACGGTGTATCAGTTATTGCAAAGACTTATTTTTATAAGTCAGAGTGAATTATGACATCAAATAGATTGTGTAATCTATAATTATATCAATATTTAAATACTTTTGTGTTAATAATATTGAATGGATCAATACAGATATAGTGCACAGTGTTTCCTCTGTATATTACTCACCCCCTGTTTTGTTCATAACCTATGTTCAAAAAATGACTTTCTTATACATAAAACAAATGAATGAATGAATATCAAGGGCCATCTTTTTTAATACAATGGCAGTGAATAGTGCCTCACTTTAAAACTTAAAAGAGTACCCAAAAGTATTATAAAAGATGTCCATGCAAAAAAAATTCAAAGTTTTGGAGAGAAATTTAAGTCATTTTCATCTATTGCACGTTCATGAGCGCTACAGCATGAGACAAACTCATTCACATAAACTTATGCAATTCCATTGCAGTTGTATTTAAAAGATCTACTATTGCGTTTTGCAAAAAATAAAGTTATACAGGTTTGAAATAACATGAGGGACAACAAATTATGACAGAATGGGGTGAACTATTCCTATAAATGTTTTATGAAATCAAGTGTATTGACCCTTATAACCTATGCAGTATTTCATGCGTAATTAAACCACGTAGGTTCTTATCACTTAGGTGATAAGGCCAGTTTTTTTCTCTTTATCCTTAATCTGCAAAAGAAACAAGAATGGGCCATATTTGCCCTGACAGAGTAAATCAGCACAAACGGTTGAGTCACATTAATGTCAGATGCAGACTCCTCCGCTGAGCCTCTTTTGTGTTGCTTCAATTAAGTCACATGATGTTTTTTTCTATCTCTCTTTGAGGGGCGAAAGTGTCTCACTTTGTGTTCCAGCTCATTCTTTTCATTTGCAAAGCAGCTATTTAGGCCAAAGCGTGCCCTTTCTTCTCAGTGCAACCCCACACACACGCTTCTCTCCCCCTCCCAAATCACTGTATACACTCCTGTTCGCCAAGCCATCTATGTGTTGGTGAAAGAAACCGGAGTCAGATTTCCTATGCAGGAGCAGCAGCTGCCACTGTGTCACACCAGAGCTTGATGCATCAACCGTTCTCTCTCTGGGGGGAAAATGCTAAGAAAGAAATGCACCCATTGATAGCATTGTTTATTTGCACATGCTGTCTGTGTTGTTTTAACACCAAATTCACTTAAAAAATGAAGCAATACTGCAAATGTAGCAAACACAGGCAGCAATGAAATGCTGAAATCAAATTCCTGATCGGATGGGTCGGTTCTGAGAGATGGGTGGTGATCACCACGATCTGGCTCACTTCACTGAATCTCAGTGCAGCATCGCTCCACCACTGCAATCCAGACACAAAATCGGCTCTTTAAAGGGATGGTTCTCCCCAAAATTAAAATTCTGTAATTTAATCACCCTCATGTCATCCAAACCTGTATGGATATCTTTCTTCTACAGAATAGAAAAGAAAATAATTTTGGCTAAATTCAATACAATAGCAAAACATGGTGACACATTTTAATGCTTAATAAAGCACCCAAAAGTAGTCAAGACATCATATTAAAATCTTCTTAGGTATATGATCACTTTTATGATGAACAGACCATAATTTAATCTGTTATTCACTCTCAAATCAAATCACAAACTGCATTGGCTTTTGTGACATGATGTCTTAACATTTGGCCATGTGACAGAAATGATGACAGAATGATAGACAACAGAATTTTAATTTTGGGTGAACTCTTACTGTAAAATGCAGAAAGGGTGCTTGATTACAACATACATATGTGCCTGACTGTAACATTATTTTACATCATTTGATGAATTTCAACTGCCAAGATCAATAGACAATACACATTTATATATATATACTGTATATATATATATATATATATTCAGTGTTTTTTCATGAGATTGTGCAACGTTAATAGTGACAAACAAATAGAGTTTGTGAATAAGCGCAATTCATGATAAGCCAAATTTACATAGAAAGGAGGTGTTTGCACTGAACAGAATTACATCACTCATGATTTCATTAAATCACATAATTTACTGTAAATACTCAAAGTGCAAATCTATTTCAGTGCATTTAGCACCTGGTTAAATTGGATTGCTGCTGGTTATTAAATTAGATGGTGATTTTGAAATACTGTGCACAAAAGTGGACAGTCTGTCTGACTCCTTTTGTCTTTTGTGTTATGTGTCTCTGATTGGAGCTGTGCTCTGGATGAGTATATGATGGGTGCCTGGAGCCTGGTTGCCCCACTTTGCTGGTCTTGAGCTGCCAAGGCAGGGAGAGATGGAGAGAGAGAGCGAAGGGGGTGGGGGGGGGGGGGGGGGTTAGGGCTGTACATTGTCTCTGCTTGGAGCCAGTGCACACGTGCTAACATCTCTCTAATCTTTTTGAGCCACAGCCACTGAGGCCTGAGGCAAAGGCAGCTGTTGAGGAACATGAGAGAGGAGGAGGGAATCAGAAAGAGAGAGACAGAGAGTACAGCTGTCAGTTCCCGCAGTCTGCCACTTATCAGGAACAATAGAGCTGAATGGGTCAAGATGCCCCTCACTGGACCCAAAATCCCTTTAATGTCCACTTTATTTAGCAAAAGTGTGCAACAACTATTGAACTGATACACGACACTCCAAAAATGTCCATCAGGCAGCCAATGAGAGGCCCAACCACAAATACTATACTACTACTGGTTTAAGGCGCGCTGTGGTTGGGAAATTGGTGTATCCATGTACTTTGGAAAAGCACTGGTGACATCTTAAATGAACGTCAACAGATAAACGTAGGTAGTGCCTCTAGCAGTACATTATGATGGCAAAGTTCAGTTTAATAAAAAATAAAAAACATGTACTGTATGTTGTTTGTGCACTAAAATAAAAATGTCAGCTAATGTGCAATATACCTGTACTCTTGACAACATCAGTGTTGAAATAAAACCCCAAAACTTGAGTGTGTGCATGTGTGTGTTTTTTTTTTTTTTTTTAATGAATGGGTCTGAATGGGAATTCTCTCCCACAGCCTCCAGACTGTTTGTTGAACCGCATTTTCATCTACCTCTCCTGGAGACCCCATAAGTCATGAAGCGAGGCAGGGATGAAGTTGAATGAGTGCAAAAGGAATAGTCCTTTAAACGAGGTAATGGAGAAAGCCTAAGATGAATTGTGCCGGATAGTGCAGAAAAGATGGATGCAGATTGGTGGTTGATGCATAAATGACTTTATTTTTATCAGTCAAGATTTTAGCTTAAATATTAAATAACTGTATAAAGAAAAGTGTATAATTTATGTGCATATTTACGTCACCATTTTAAGTTTCCCATAACCATTTTTAAACACATGTTTTCTTTGTTTTTAAATGGTCCTGTGGTGTGACATGAATTTTTAAAAAGATAGAAATTGCATGTAGTCTCTCAATTAAGACGAGGTCATAAAACGGCATGTATTATTTATAGGCTGTAAATCGTTTAAAAAAAAAAAAGCACTAATTGCACAATATTCTGTGATTTATAGCAATTAATCATGGTACATGGTTTATTAAAATATAATTTTGTTTAGATGTAAACCTTTTGGCTGAAAAATGATTTAAATTCCAGATCTTTTCTCTCCAAAACTTTGAGTTGCATGGACATCTTTTATAATACTTTTGGGTACTCTTTTAAGCTTTAAAGTGAGGCACTATCCACTGCCATTGTATTAAAAAACAAATATTGATATTCATTCATTCATTCATTTTCTGTATAAGAAAGTCATTTTTTGAACACAGGTTTTGAATAAAAGGGGGTGAGTAAATTATATACAGAGGAAACACTGTGCACTATATCTGTATTGATCCATTCAATATTATTAACACAAAAATATTTAAATATTGATATATAATTATAAATTACACAATCTATTTGATGTCATAATTCGTTCTGACTTCTAAAAATAAGTCTTTGCAATAACTGATACACCATCACACACTGTCACAGCCACAAGAAAGGGAGAAAACATTAGTGAAGTTCACAAAAAATGGAATACTGCATTAATTGTGAGTTTTTTAACAAGTTAAAAAGTCTATTAATCGCATATTACATTTTACAGCCCTAATTAATTATAAAAGAATTTGAGAAATGCTATTTAAAATTGTTTTAGATGGAGTATAGCATGTCACACTGGAAGACATGCTAGCTTCCCAAAAACTATTTCATATCAACTACCCAGAAAACTGAATATTTCAACACACAAATACTACAATTACACCCAACCCATTCTCATGGCAAGTCGTAATAATTAGTATGAGATAACATATGACTTTTACTCACATAGAGAAAAATAAAGAAACCATTAATTAATTAATTACCATTTTTCCAAAGTTTAACCCCTATGCCTAAACCTAAAAAATTAGAAATGAGTAACCAAATTAAGTTTCCATTTTTAAAATAAAGAGTTTGATAGGAGGCTAGCTAAAAAAGATATGCCTGTCTTTTATGGATTCAAAATTCTGTTTCTTGATTGGTTGGTCTCTATAAGAATAAAAGTCATACTATTTTGTACAAGCCAAGTCATACCTCGCACGATTTATAACAAGTCGTCATGAGACTAAGATTACACCAGTTATTGCAAAATGTTATCAATATTTTAATTGTTAAACCTCCTCCGCATTAATTTGTTTACATTTGAAAACTCAGTTTTCAGTTTCCTAGCTTTGTCGTATCCCAAAGTACAGAGTTCCAGAGTTTGTTTTCGAGTCTCTGTTTTTCTTGGAGGAAAACGCTGATCTAGTTTGAATGAGAGGTGTAAATGTAGCAGATCAAGTAAGTGTGGACTTGATCTTAGAATATGAAGGAAAGGCCATTAGAAAATCCTGAGGTTTCAAATAGAGTTAATAACCACAATGAAATAACTACAATCACAAAACATGGTGTTTGTTTCCTTGCAGGTCCAGCTGATAGGTCCAGCTGCACAAAATGAGAGAGGCTGTGTTCTACAGGCACTTCTACAAACTTTAACCATCGTCTAATAGAGTCAGAGATTTCTTCTGAGCCCACCCCTCCATCACAGAAGCACTAGGGGGCTCTTTAATTTGGCGACATTACAGCCTGCTGCAGACCCTCAGGCACAGGCAAGGCCTTTGTGCTTCCTCCATTAGCTCTGGAGGAAGGACATCAGCAGTGCATGAAGGGAGGGAAGCCTGACCCAACCCTATCTGGTTCAAAAGTGTATCCCCCACTACAAACTGTGTGCTGTTTTATGGTACTTTATATTCTTGTGGGTGGATGCTGCATTTTCAGTTCTACCTTGTAACCAGGGTGTAGCTGAACATATCTAGAGGAAACTGTTTGCATCTCCAGTGCACTCTCCATTTAATCTCATTTGATGCCTAGGAGAAATAATTAAGATATTAAAGATATCTCATTTGTAATTGTTTTTCTCCTATGGGAAGGTAGCTATCTGATTACCACAAGTGCGACCTGTTTATCTTTCTTCTTCCTCTCATACATCTTCTCTCTTTATTTTCTGTCCATTTGAGATGCATGGTGTTGCATGATCTCAGGAAGTGCAGTTCTACCAGCTGCATCCTGTGCGTCTGAAAGCCGGTTGCTTTTTGCTGTCTCGTAGCTGTTTACACAAGCAGCATGTGTGGCCACACATCCCCATTCACATACACTTATGACAGCACCTGTGTCTGCACAACAACATGCATAATATTGCTGCAGGAGGGTGTTTACTATTACGTAATCTTGACAGATATTGAAAGAATGTAAACTTTTTTATTGCTTGTTGTCCTTTGTTGTTGTTGTTGTTGTTGGCATCATTGTTATTATGATAGTCTGTAATTTACTCTATGTCAAGTATATCATCTAAATGTAATGAAAGTCTTGAATGACTTTGAATGACTTTGAAAGTCCCACTGGACAGCTAATATTGCAGCTGCAATATTAAAAATATTAAAGAAATAATAAAAAAAATTATAGAATATAAATATTTATAGATACAATAAAATAATACAACTTTAAAAACATAAAATAGGCATACAGACATAAGTAAAAATCCAAAATATTGCCTGTAAGTCTGTCTAATAATGCCTTTTGTAAACATGTTTAACACTTGATTCTAATATTGCAGCAGTACGTATTTATAAAATGAATAAATATAAAACAATGCAATTATATGTAATTCATATGTACATAAAAACCCAAAATATGTCAATAGATCTCTTAAAATAAAATAGTGACACCTTTCCCACATGTTATTGACTAGCAAACTGTTCAATTTTCTCTCATTATCTCTGTCTCAGTGGGGTTTTTTTCTTACATTGCAGAAAAATATGTTTACTACAATACTGCAGGATTTGTTCCCAAATGGGTACAATCAAAGTTGCAACAGTCCTCAACCTCTGATTGGCTGACAGCTTAGTCTGTTTCCAAAGCAACAGTCTTTCCGATGGTAAAGACATCCCATTCAACCATCTCCAGTTTGCAATTTCTCTCACACAAAATAAGACAAGGTTTAACTATTAATTGTCCTTGAACTTTGACAGGCAAATAAACTCTCCTGAACCCTGACAAGAATGTTTTCATTTGTAGTTCATTGTGTCCTGAAGGTATTACAAGTTACATATTAACCTAAGATAAATGTTTTTAAAACATAAAAAAAAAAAAAATTAAGTGACATCTTTTGGAGACACCTTTGAGGCTGAGAATAAAAGAAACATCCAAAATCAATATTGTAATTTGACCTGTGGCAGATTACCTTGTTCAAAGACATCAAAGACATTTGGTCATGACCACTGGATACAAAAGTTAAATGATAAACACATATGACATCAACTCTATTCACACCTTCTGATGCCAAATAAAAACAAGCTTAATCAAAACACCTCTTTTGATCAAAACAATAACTCTGCTCAAAACTACCTTCTCTTTGACTCTAAAAACAATTGAGCAATCCTCTAACAACCAATCAGAGCTCTGTTACCACCAGCAACAACCAGCATGGCTATGAATCCTGGCTTCTGATTGGCCAAAGCTTTACTAGTACTCATCCGACAACCCCTCCTCCTACTCTCTATCATCCACACAGATTAAGCAACATCATCATAACAAACAGAGCTTAGGTTTGTTTTCATTTACACAACAACAGTGGGATGAGTTTTGCTCTTTAGTGAAAGGAGAGTCTTGTGAAGGCAATTGGAGTAGGTAGGTAGTAGGGGCGAATCCTTGTTGCCAGGGTTACAGCATGCTTTGAGGAAGCAGGAATGATGAGATCGAGTGAAATATAATATGTACTACCAAAGGCAGGGTATTGCATCAGATAAATTATGGTCCATCCTTATCAAAATAGTAACTTGCTGCTGAAATAAATTGTGCATGCAAAAAGTGTGTACTGTAAAAGCAGTGGGTATTCCAGCAAATTTCATCCCATGCATACAAGGTTACAATACAAATTATAATACTTAATTCAATAATTCACGTGTGATGCCTCATGCCTCATATTAATTGTTCAAAACTGGTTTGGTTTGCACAGAGAAAAAAAAAACTCTTTGCATTTCTTGTAAGCTGACAGTATTGCATGTAAAGAAAAATGTGTTTACTCAACTCTATAAACCATGCACCACCTCTGTATTTATTAATTTTATTTATTTATATTTTTGTACCCAATTCTGGATAGAAACCCTGTTTTGTTTTGTTTTGATTGAACTTCTTGTGAGGTCCCATAACCATTCAAACATTCCTCCTAAGAGCAAAACTCAGCTCTCATCCACCTCTATCTCCCTCCTATCTCAGTGCTCGGGAAGCTCTCATTCACAGTGTGTTAATCCAGATGCAGCTGCTCGCAATTCCTCATCCGCCGCTTTTTCCTCCCGGCCAAATACAGTGGCCGCTCAAAATAGTTCTGCTGCTAATCCAGCCCTCATCAACCCCTCTAAATTATTCTCTCCAATTTCCAGGTAAGAACCAGCACTCAACACATTCTCTTCTTCATTCTGATCCTTTTTATTGAGCTGACACTTGCGTGAGGATGCCTCCTTCAAACTGCCCCACCCCCCATTCAACCTACTGCATCTAAGTGGAGAGCGTACCCTAGCCTGCCTCCCTTTACACTACACTTCAGACATTTACTTTGCAATTCATAGCTCGAGGATGCCTCCCCAAACAGTCTCAAAGCACCCCCCCCCCCTCCCCCTCCTTCCTCACCAACCTGTACTGGCCATGCCAAAGACCTGTCAGGAAGGAGGCCTCCTGTTCAGACTCCCTCTCTCTTTCCCTACCCTACCTTACCTTCGAAGAACAGTTCCAGCTCGCTTGCTAACCCATACACTAGCTTCAGCTACCGTCCACTGTATTAACAAAGGCCGTTCAAGCACTACAAAAATCGTGCCCCTTCTGAGATCCTTAATTTGGTTTTCTGCCTGCAACCCATTCATCCGTAAAGCTGAACATATTACAGGTCACCAAAATCAAATCGCTGACGCCTTATCCCGTTTTCTTTTTCAGAAATTCAGAACATTGGCTCCAGAAGCAAACACCAACCAAATTCCAGTTCCTCCCTATTCAGAGATCATAATTCTTTAGACCACCCTCTTAGACATCTCCACACCCTATCTATGGGTTCAATATTACAATACGTCTCTTCCAGAAAACTCCAAAATTACTGAACAGCTTGTAGTTCCTTCAAAAACATCCACAGAGCATACAAGTTAGTTTTTCCAGATTGTACCCTCCTCTCCCTATCCTCTTTCGTCTCTTAATACCAAATCAATAACAATGCCCGATTCGCAAGTTCATTTGAGTCACTTCTTTTCAATGAATTGCTCAAACGGGTTTGCAAAACGATATGAATGGCTGCACGATTCACTCAGTGTCAATCACGGGCTGGTATTAGATTGGATTCTTACACCGCAAAACAATAACAGGAGAAGTTAGAACATGAAATACCCATACCTATTGCCCCTGAGGTTTTCAAATCCTAGAAATGCTACTGGTTTAAGGCTATCCAACAAACAAGACGACCATAAACTGTAACTCGAGGGAGGAGAGCCTCTCTCTCCACACTAGAGCAGTGTCTATATTAGACTGACATTATTGGCAGGCCATTAGTGAGGGAGAGAACATGCAATGAGTGTTTAATTTGTCTTGTTTTACCATGATCAATGGAAAAACGCAAATGCATCATGCTGCAACCCCCCAATCTACACCCTTGCACACAGCAATGGCCTAGCTGGGGGGAAAACACACACACAGTTCTATCATAGAAGACTAAGAGCATAACAGCTAGTAACGGTCAACTAGCGTGTTACAACAGTAAGTCACCATTTGTGGATACCATGTTCATTGTCAACTGTTGAATGTGTATGTGTTTTAACCAGTGCCCTTCCTAGTCGTTGCTCCTGTTCCACATCATGGATGTTTTATTTGTTCCTGTGTTTACCCATTATTTGTACTTGTTTAGTTTTTCCATTAAATTCCATAGCCACACCTAGATCCAGCTCCCTTGACTTTTTCCTCAGCGTCACAGAGGCATTATATACACAGAGACTAATGAGTAAATGAAACACAGGTGAGGACAATGGAAGACAGCTGGCAGTGATGAGGGCAAGGAATTATGGGAAGTGTAGTCCATGGGGAACAGATGACAGAGGCAAAACACAGGGCAGACAACAATCGTGAGTCATGGCACGAATTAATGGGGAGAGCTGGAATCTGACACCTACATGACGTAAAAACTTAATAAATCACATTTTTTTTCATATGAAACTCATAGTTTACACCAAACAGATTATTAAATCATGTTTAAGATTAGTGATCAATTCATTAAGTGAGGAACTGTTCCGTCACAAAAAGCACTTCATTCAACATTCAACTCCTTGCCAATCTATGCCCCAAAAAACAAAAACAATCAATCATTACTAAAGCTGCTCTGTCCTCTCTTTGAATGTACAGAACAATATGGATGAAATAACATCGATAAAGCATGAATAATGTGTACGTGTTAGCTGATATATTTTTAAAGGCAAGATACACCCTATTAAAACAATCATGAATTGTCATTTTAAATGATTGAAAATGATAAAATTGGCCATATTAATATAAAAATGCATATAGAATGGCATATGTTTACAAACTCAAAACTACTCGTATCGGTACTCTGTATCAGCTGATACCCAAAACTAGGTACTTGGTACTTGTATCACCTTCAAAAATTGACATCAACACACTTCTGTAATGTTTAACATGTTATTTTGACTTCAAATAAAAAAGATTGTGATTTAATTTTGTGGTTTATGTTTGATTTATTGTGCAGTAAATTAAAGTATTGAGTACGCTTGGTATTCTACTGGTTAAATTCTGGGAGAATAGTGGCATTTAGTCCATCAGCCACGTCAGGCATATAAGGCCCATGTATGGTCCACACAAGGACAGGACAAATTTTAAAAATTTGCCTTTCTACTGGCTGAGTTATGGCACAGTTTTGGTTCATTTCTGGCAAAAAAATATCTGTACCAGATTTGGGCCATCATTCACTTTCTGAGCTGGGATCCATTTCAGCTGTTTAATTGGGTCAAAGCTGTGTCAAAGGAAATTTGCTGACTGCTGTGTCGAGTAGATTGAAATCAGTTACTGATACTGTAATATACTGATACTGTAAACATCCCCTTCATCAGATGTACTGGGACTGTTCCAGTGTGCTGACATTGGTCTTAGTGTAGTGGAGCAATATGTTACTGCAGATAAAGTGATCTACCCTGTGCTAGGCAGAAATGCTGTACTTTTATGAGCTGAGTATGTCAAGCTACTTGGGGCACCACATCTGAAAATAACTCCTGGCCCAAATGTATCCAACACTTTCTCTTGTCCTCTCTCTCTCTCCCTTTCCACAGTCTGTCATAAAGTAAACCTTCTGCCAAATGGGTGATAGTGCTGCAATAATTTATCATAGTACGAAAGACTGTCCTCCAATTTAGAGCTGAAGTGTGTCTTTCTGTGCCACTAACAGCTTCCCAGGACTCTTCCCCTGTCTTCCATAGACTCTCACACATCTGTATGGCACAAAGCGGAAGTCGTCATAGTTGGCTAAACTTGAATGGCGGTGAATGGGGGACTACAACAAATACAAATTTTGCTTACCCGTTTGCTCCAACAGCAAAAATAAATCCACGAGTAATCTTTCACAGCTTTGCAAAAGAAGATAAAAATATAGAGCTCTGGAAAACAGCAGTGCGAAGAGAGTAACGGGACAAATTTTCTGTCACTCCCTCATTATATGTGTTAGAAGCCTCATCGCAACTGTGGTAACTGATTTTTTAAAACGTATTCCAGGGTAATGTTTTACAACGTACAATGTTCTGAAAATTGGAAATACAAAATTTTTTGCTGCATTTACATTGTTAAAGAAGTCGGAAATGTGTCATAACAGCTCACTGAAAAGGGTCCATTGGTCAGTCAAACAGATCATTCCACACCATACTCCTCCCATTGGTTGAGTCAATGTTACTGTGTCAGGCTGGTCGGGATATTTAAAAAGAGCAATATTGAGAGGCCACAGAGATACAGTGCGTCCATTTTTCAGAGGAATCAAACCCTGAATGGTTTACTAATAACAAATTCTGCATAGTAAGCTTGCACAGCAGAAACAATTTTTACATCAATAAATTACACACTTTTGCTTTCAAATTAAGATAGCTTAACGATGCAATGACCTCTTGTCTATGAGCCGATATATAGTAACAGCACAATTATTACACCTCATACTTCTATATCTAAGCTTCAGGTTTATCATGAAAAGCCTGGAGACATCTTTTGCATTTCTGTGTGACAGCAATAGGGGAGGTTTGTTCTTTAAAGTGCATACGTGGTAAGTATTTGGCAATCCCCTACTGTACCTGCTGTGGCATCTGCCACAGACTGTCAGATATCTCAGGCATGTGAAGAGCCAAATACTGCTGATATTATGACATACCTACTGCATTTCATTTCTATACGGACCGATCGTGTCCGTACAGTTCTCCAGTTGTGTTATTTCATTCTGATATTTCATGGATGCCTGCTTTGCATTCTTAAATAGCAGCACACATACATGCTTAAATTGACAATTTTAGACATTGACTTTTAGCATTGCACAGACATATGACTGGACAAGATAACCTAAAAATGTCTGGAATGTCAACACTCTCTTCCACCCTTCAGTTCTGCCTTAATAGTAGATCAATGCGAGGGAATGTAGAACAATCTGAGTAGCGCGTGACTCTTTAGTGTCCTGGCATCACCCTGCCAAGTGCTGTACTCATACCGCACAGCTTTGGCTTGAATGCAGTGTCTGTACCCTACAAGGCTATTCTGGGCCTGTTAGTTCATGTGCTCTCAGATCAGTACAGGTTACATAAAGAGCAGCCATTCGTAATCCAAGTAAGAAAGAAAGAAAGAACAGGCTCATTTGGAATGGTACTGCTTATTTAACAACAAGTACATTTTGTTTGTCTGTTTATCGATGCAACAATACTGCATGCTTGTTTTGATTTATACTTCATTGCATGCTTAATTTTAAAATAGAATGGAACAGACTCTTTATTGCCACATGATTGGGCTGGTGGAAATTGTTATATATATACAGCTTTAATACATATATTAGAGCCTATAGAAAAGGTAAGCATTGCATTAGCATCTTAAAACTGTAAGAATGTGCAAATATGCAAATATGCATAAAGAATCTGTTTTAAAAAAGACTAGGGAAGATATCATATACAGAATGTAAAGACTTACTGAGCACTTTATTAGGAATACCTGTACACCTAATTATTCATGAAGTTATCTAATCAGCCAAACATGTGGCAGCAGTATAATGCATAAAATCATGTATAAACGGGTGAGGAGCTTCAGTTTATGGGAATGGGGGAAAATGTATTTCAGCCATTTTGACCGTAGCATGATTGTTGTTGCCAGACGGGCTGGTTTGATTATTTCCGTGACTGCTGATCTCCTGGGATTTTCACACACAGCAGTCTCCAGAGTTTACTCCGAATGGTGCCAATAAATAAATAAAAAATAAACATTCAGTGTGCTGTAGTTCTCGGACGGAAATTGATGAGAGAGGTCAACGGAAAATGGCCAGACTGGTAAAGAGCAGACAGAAGAGCTACAGTAACTCAGATTACCACTCTGTACAATTGTAGTGAGCAGAATAGCATCTCAGAATGCACAACACTTCGAACATTGAGGCGGATGGGCTACAACAGCAGAAGACCACGTGGGGTATTTTATAGGACCAGTGTGTTAGTGAAGCCTATAAAGCTATTTCTGGCTTGAATAACCTTGAAGGGCTTATGCACATTTATGCACATGTAAGCCTTAAATTAATAGAATGAATGTACCAAAATGACTGGACATCTGAAAATTTCATTCTAAAGGGCATTTGATTACAGTCATATTAAGTGTGAGGCAGCAGTTTCAGAATGATTTGAAAAGAAAGTCTTATATACAACTAAAATTCTACTTTCCTATCAGCAGATATTATTGTTCCTGAGTCATTAGATGAGGAGAACACTATGTATGTGGCTTGTGAGCGTTAGTGGTAAGTGGTAACATAGGTCTGTACTACTGTCTGGGTTGAGTCAATAGCTCAAGGGCTAAAAAAGGAGGGGCACATGTGTGCAACACAGCTGCAAAGTGGTTTTCAGAGTGAACTTTTTTCTGTGTTTTGAAGCCTTGTGCACCTGTGAACATAAAATGAAAAGACACAGAATGTTTTAATCAGAGGGGAGTAACAAGTCACTGCAGTTTGAACGGTGGTCAGTATTGTAGGGCTGAAACTTTGAAACAGCTCATTACTGCCTTGTGCATAGGGAAGTTTGGTGACCTTTTTCACTGTAATTTCCTGAAAAGTTTCAACTTCACTGTGTGGTTTTCACAGAAGGTCTCTTTGTGACTGAGAAAAACCATACGCTCTGGGTGGAAATATCATGAGAAATTTGTTTAGTATTCAGAGCATGTGAGGGCCTGTTGCATGTGATCACATGCAAAGCACTCTCCACTGAGCAGGTGACAAATGTCTGAGTTACTTGGATCATTGTGTTAATGCAATTCCACTGCAAGGACCAAATGACCAGCAAGAGGAATGCAAAGACAAAATATGGAATATTACTCTAAATAAAGTGTCAAATCTGTCAACTATTTGAAACGAACTGAAGTAAGATTGTGTTGATTAGACACTGACCTTTCCCAACAAACCGGGAAAAAAAACACTTTGGCAAGGAAATTCGAACAATAAAGAAACTGCATTATCCAATATCAGTCAATTAAATTAATAAACAAGCACCTACACAGAGAGGTTGACCGGGTCACTCATTCAGTTGGTAGCTACTCTGAAAGTCTTTCCTCTTTTAGTCTTAAGATAGCTATCTGAATTCTGAGAAGACTCTGACGGTTTTGATGAATAAGACAACAGGCTGTTATTTCAATGATCGTGTAATTTGAGATATAAAGGTTCACGACTGTTAACCCAAAACAAAACATTTTGTAATTATTTACTTACCCTCATGTTGTCCCCATATGACTGGGGACTCTCTGTCTTTGTGGAACACAAAAGTAAATGTTTTGAAAAGGAGATGCAAAATGTTAGCCTCAGTCACCATTCAATTTTATTACATCCTCTTTAATTTCATACAATGACAGTGAATGTTAACTGAGGCTAACATTCTGTATAACATCTTCTTTTGTCTTCCATGGAATAAAGAAAGTCATACAGGTTTGGAACAACATTAGAGTGAATAAGTGATGACAGAATTTCCATTTTGGTTGATGCACATAGAGGAATCTATCTGTGTCACTGATTGCTTTTTATTGCTCTTTGTTTCATGTATTTACAATGATCCAGTGAATAGAAACAATGAGTCAATTTGCCTTAAATATTCCCCTAAATCGTAATTATCTAAATTTGGTTTAGGAGAAAAACAAAAAGCAAAGGTTAGAATACTACTGTATAGTTTTCTTTCAAAGAAAATGTTTTGTGGGTGTTTGTGGCTAGAACGTCTATAAGGGGATCTCCATGATGATATCATGACTGTAATTGACCCAGCTTCTTGATTTCATTGCAATGTGTCAGTCAGCATATATTGATTCCTGTAACTCAATTGGTAGAGCAAGGTGCTAGCAATGTCAAGTTCATGGGTTTGATTCCTAGGGAGCACACAAACTAATAAAATGTATATTTTGAATGCACTGTAAGTCACTTTGGAAAAAAGCATCTGCCAAATGCAAAATGTTTTATATATTTATCCAGTAATTAATATTATTTATGTGCAAAAATCATTTAGAAATGGTAAGATTGTTTTTATGAAACTGCTTTGTTAACTGCCTGTTGTTCTTTGTTTTCAAGAGCAGGTGTGTGCCGCTTTGTGTGTACACATTTATGCGCTTTGACTCTCACGTCAGTTGACTTTTAAGCACTTGCAACAAAGACTTTTTATACTGAAATACTCTTTCAAGTTCTGATATACTTGCATTTGGCAATGGTACACCTGGTGAAGGTATCTACTGTTAGATGCATGCACCTCTTTTCAAAAAATTTCTAGTGATGCAATTTATTGTGAAGATCAAAGATGGCTGGACAGCATAACTAGAGATGAAAGATCAAACACACCACAAATGAGTATCTGTTTTATGGATAGGCTAGAACCCTTTCTCTTGTAAACCACAAACCACACGCATACAACAGCTGAGTAGAAATCACCTTTCTGTGTTAGTGAAGAAAGTCAAGAAAAAAAAATACCCACGTATTGGTTCTAATGCATTCCAACCTTTGCAAAATCAATTTAATTGAACAATAGTAAAACAAAAAGCTTTGCATTACTAGATTTCAAATTTAGAAATGTCCTCGAATTGAAATGCTGAAATTATCATTGTAACCTTCAGTATGTGTTTGGAGAGTTGAGCTCAATTAGTCATTTAGTGGATCTGACTCTACTCTGTCTCTGCTCCAAATGGAGGGTGCAAAACCTACACATGACAGAAGTCTGTGTGCATTTGCAAGCAGTCCTTTCTGTTGAGCAAGATGTTTAAAGAGAGCAGCTGGTGCATGGGTGGCGAAAGGTCAAGCAGAGCCTGGAAAGATGCCATCTTCTCTAGAGCTGCAGTATCGCAACCTTTCTCTCTCTGCCATGCAAACTCAGTTACTGCCATGATCTCCCTACACTAATTTATGTATTTTTTTTTTTCAACATTTTTTGTAATTGGGTGAAAGTAAGCTCATTGTTGCAAGCTGACAATATTTCAAAACAGATTTGGAAAGAAACATACCATCATTGCATATTTAAAGAATTTATTTGTCTTTATGCATCTTCACCACAATTTAATATTGCATTGTGAATTTGACAAAAATAAAAGTACTTCATACACCAGCAAACAAGGAAAATCCATCTTTTTCCAAAACAGCCAAAACTACAAGACAAGTTATTCTAGTGTCCATGTAATACTTTTCAGACAACTTCCCAAGTGTCCGGTCAACCACAAAACAATTATTTCTTCAGTGTCACACCTCTTTAAAATCCATATCTTCGCATTCCTTATTCCAAGGCTTTTCGCCTCCGACAATTTCATGTGCTCTCACAGTCCACCAGTCCTCTATTGTCTCAACGATACCACCACAATAGACTTGAGTGGCATAAAAGACTTATCCATCCTCATCCAAATAAGATTCTTAACTGCAGCTTTTTCAGGACGGCCAACCACACGCTGGGACTGTCCACTTGTCTCTTCCCCTGTTTCAGGGTAATCCAGACAATATGTCAAAGCTTTTAGCTTTGAGCTGTGCACCTTCAGGACAGACGTCTTCACACCAAGTCTTCGACTTAAATTCCTGCTTCATTCATAAGAACATGCCAAAATGATCCCCCATCAGCGTTCTGGCAGAGTAATAGTAGGCAGCCATTCATAGACATTGCGACTCTCCTCACAAAACATGCCCAGTCTCTCAAGAGCAGAGTCCTTCAAAGAGTCTGCGTTTGGGCTCTATGGAGAAACAGATGAGAAGCAACATTAATGTCATATGTAGATGCAGCGTAGGTGTGTACGAGGTGTAGATGTAAGTTTAGATGCAGTGTAGGTGTACATAGTGTACTCACCGTTACAAGTATGCAGTGTGGGTCCTTAGGTTCCTCATCCTGGTCGCTGCCCACGATGTCTGCAAGACGATCAATATCGTGCACACGAACAATGTTGATGTCGTTGTCGAAGCAGAAGGCTTGGATGAGAGTGAAGTGGATCTGGAGGGCAATATCACATTCATATTCTTCATCCGTGGCCAGGACACAGAAAGCCACACTGTCCGGGTCACTAAGGTCACAAAGAACAAACAATGTTGAGGGACCGGTTCAACATGCATACGAAAGGCAACACTTCAAATTACATAGAAAGCTTTGAAATAATACATAACAGATACTTACATATTCATGACTTGTGCAGACTCATACACCCCCACGGTAAGACAGTCCTGCTTTTTAGCGGAGACCAGGAGCTCCTTTAGTGCTGTTCCTGCAGTCTGCATTCTGGAGAACAAAACCGGCACATTAACACAAGTATACTTTTTATAGCTTTGCTAAAAACGTAAACAGAGAAAGTGGTAATAAACATAATCAAATGAATAAGAAACGTACCTATCGCCAGTGGCTGCTGTGTTGTCTTGTCCAGTAAATTCTTCAAAAGTCATTTTTTTTAAAATCCACGTTAAGTAGCAATATCGTTTAGTGAGTCTTTCCTCTGTTAGGAGCTTTGCGCGTGTGTGTGAGGCGCAGTCAGGCGGTCGCTGACTTATATAGAGGACCAACGGAGTTTCTCGGCAGTGGGTGGATTTTCCGCTCATGTTCGTTTCTGATTGGTTGCCGGCACGGGTGTATGCAAATCACTCTGATGCAAGCCCCTTGCCTGTAAACATTCCACGTGTGTTTAAATATTACTCCATCAACACAAAGCATGGCGCGTGCTCTTTCTTTCTTATTGCACAGATTGCGTGATTTTGGGTACAAACTGTGTAAAGTTATTGGTCCATTTTATTCTTTAGTCCTCTTGCAAGGATTGCAGAATTGGTGTTTCTTCAACTATGGGCACTTTTTTTCCACACTCTTTGCTAAGTTCATTTTATTAGTTTACAAACAATATCCATTAGTGTATGTACATTTAAGGAAATGTAATTTTTCTGAAATGATTACAAATTTTCCATCAGCATCCTTTCCACCTTATCTCAAATTCTGTATTGTGTTTAAAGAGATAGTTAACCCAAAAATGTAAATTCTCTCATCATTTACTCACCCTCATGCCACCCCAGATGTTTCTTACTTTCTTCTGCAGAACACAAACAAATACATTTCTAAGAATGTCTCAGCACTGTAGGTCATGTCAATGCATGGGGGGAGGGCTATATAAATGGGAAAACGTTTTAGTGTGTTGGAAATTACACCGCAACAGTCGTCATTTTTGCAAGTGGATTGAAATCATCTTCACACAATATGTACTGAAATAGTTTATTTTTATTCCACAATTTCTAACAAAAGTGCCCGTAGTTAATTAAACACCAAAAAAATGCAAGAATCGGTGTTTATAACTACAAACCCACACCACCAACACACATGCGCGCACATACACGCGCGCACAACGCCAGCTGCGAGTGAGACACACGCCATTCGTTTGCATTTGTAAAGCAGTCATCCTAATTTGCGCGTCTTTGTCGTGTGCCTGTTAAGGGCAGGGTACAATAACCTCGTGTTTCTCCTGCCCCTGCCTTTGTAACCCCTTGCAGAAAGTGTGTGTCCCAGTGGGACTTTGAGCCAACAACTCTTGCTTATTACAAACTATTGAGATTTGTTATATGCAAGGCGCCATCTAGGGGTGGTGGCTGAGTGATTCAAGCTGTAGAAAAATACACTCGCTTGCTCATCATCTTAAAAAGCACTGGTGATTATTTATTATTAGTATTCTGGAGACATCTACTGACACAAAATGGAAATTAACAAAAATGGAAAAAACATTCCTTTCATCAACTACCCTAAGATAGTTTAGCTATACCTTTTCTGGTTTATACTCGGATATGGAAAAATCAATGATTTTTTGTTTTATAGATCTATATTATACTAAACACATATATTTCACATTATGAATATGAACGTCATAATTCATGACGTTTGTTTTGTGTGCTGTACATTGCAACCAAAGTTTAAGAGGTTATCAGAAAAATGTACAGATTAACTTCTAAGTTTTGTATTTTGTTAGACAGGTTAATTGCATGTTGTTACATTTTGTGTTGGTAAATTTGTGTTGATTGGCACATCTAGAGCAGCTTAAAGGACATGTCTGGACTAATAACAAGCCCACTGTTTGTTTTTTAATTAGTACCATCATCATATTAAGCATAATCAATCATTAGATGTAAAGAACAAGATAAACAGCATTTATTTACTTAATATTTATTGTTCATTCTTGAAACTACCACTTTTTATTGTGTGATGCATGTCGAAAACGTAGGAAATGGATCATAGTCTTAGTAAAGTCAATAGTAAACTGCTCGTTTTTAATCAATGTGCTCAGTAACATCATCAACACAGAAATTCATCTTATGGTCATTCCATGTTTACAGATACATCAGTGCATCATATTATGATATCAAAGATTGAAAGCAATCAACAGGTAAATAATAAAAAAAGACTACCATAAAATAAACTTTTAAGAGACAAAATAATATATAAAAATTGAAAATTACATTAAAAAGTGTATCTGACACAGAATGTCATGATATTTCTTTGATATATACTGTATTTACACACACATAAACACTTTATTATTATTGTCTGTATATGTGCAACACTTTACCCCCTCTAAAAGATAAATTTTAAGCCAAAATTTACAGCAATTTAATAGAAGGGCTATATTTAAGCTACAAATAATGTACAATGAGAGAAAAAAAAAGCAAGCTTTTACAAAGAAAAGTTGCTCATCCCTTTTCTAAATAGACCCCTACATCACCATGACTGATTTTTTTTTTTCAGTAGTGGAATCTCTAAGCAAATGGCTCCCTTTCTACAAGGGAAAATTATATTCTAATAGATACCCTACAATAGGTATACACATGAATACATTTCCTGAATGTATCTACACTCAAAATGGACGCAATGCAGAGCTGAAGATGATCAAATTCCTTCACCTTTCCATTGAAAGAGAATCGTAATTTTGCAGATAAAAATGGACAATAACATCCAAATAAATGACTGGGTACAATGAAAGTGCTATTAAAGCATAACAGTAGATCCATATAAAAAATTTACTAAATGGTCAGACTGAAATGGCTCTAATAATGTTTTTTTATCTAAAACAACAAAGTGTTGTTTTAGATGAGGAACTTTAGTGTGCTTTCCTACATTTCATCAGAACGGTGCTTCTGTATAATAACTGATGTGGGTTTCTGCTCTATCCAGCTTTCCTTGGTTTTGCTCTGCCCATCGTAGTTTACCGGAGCTGCCGCTGAGTTTCTGTGGGACTCTGAGAGAGCTCCGTCTGCTTTGAGATCTGATTGGGCAGGACTGGGGAAGTCAGAAGATGAGTTGCTGTTTACACCAGACTCTGAGTCTGACTGCTCGACCCGCTGGTAGTCTGGTGTATGGTTCTGACTGCCTGACAGCAGCACCTGGTTACTTTCCACTGTGGCCACTAGAAGGACTTCCTGATCTGGCACTTCTTTAGCAAGCGTGGATACAATGTCATCTTTCACGATAGCTGGATAAGACTGCAGGGCTCGGGACATCCCTAGAATGGAGCAGAAAGCTATATTGTTTACTAAATACTCTTGTGCGTTGTATTTTGGCATACGCAAAGTAGAATTTAAATTAATTTGAACCAACTGATCTCAGTTCAGGAGACCCTGTGCTGACAGTAAAGGGCTAAACTTTTGATGTGAGGAGTCATGTGACAAAACAACATGGCGCCGACCACAGTAGAGTTTGTCTTTGGGAGAAACACCAACAAAACTATATTTGGTAAGAAACTTAATTGTTTTTACATTGAAACCTCTTTGAGTCCAAAGATAGTCTTTAGTTTCATCCGATATGCAATTTTTTAAATTTGAGAGATTTTTCACGAAATGCCACAATGCTAAACACAATGTGCACAAATGTGTACTTTTGCATATTTTTTTCCTTAATACTATAATCACATTGAGAATCAACGGGTTCTTCCAAAAGCTGAAAAATGCTGCTTTCAGATGCTTTATATAAAGATTTGAACTGTTCTGAGACCAGTGCAGATAGACAGCAGACTGCAGATTAAGTCATTTACTAAACAGGGAGCAAGGGAGCATCTTATAGCATCTTACATCTATGCAGCTAAGTGCATTCAATCCAAACTTTCTATCAAAAGTTCAGTTTCTGGCTGTAGATGATATTTGGAGCACTCAACATGCTTGGCAGACATGGGACAATGGTAATAGGTAGATTCTAAGTTTATAATGTATAATTTTATTTGAACATGTTTGGCAGTGATTGGATGATGCTGGCTGTTATTTTGAATCAGAATTAATTATGCTAATTTCTGACATAATGTCTCAAAAACCTGAATAACCAACACCCTTGAAACATAATAAACAATTTGATAAAAAAAAAAATCTGAATTTCTTTAGCTTGGTATTATTTTAAATTTCACAACTTAGTCCCACTGTCCACATATGTTGCCATCAATTTTTAGGATGTTTTAGCATGTTTATTATGTGCTATTTACAAATCAATGCACTCAGTGGTCAGGCTCAGGAGGAAACTTCCCTAAAAAGACTGAAAAAGCCCTAAAATAATTACTGTAGAAGATCGTCTGAATCGGTTATCTCTGAATCTGAGCATAGTTGAGCCAAATGTCAGTCACAGAACAGATCATAGTCTAGGACACTTAATTCAATTTTGGCAAGTTAGTTTTGCCAATTTTTGCATTTTACCTTTGCAGGGCAGTATAGTAATATAGTATATATTACATAATGGTTATCTAACGATAAATAGTAGGACTATCACAATTGGAGTCACATGCCACTGAAAAGATACAGTAGAATCTGCCTTCAATGTAGGCGCAAGAACAATGGGAACACAAACAAATTTAGTGCTCACCTGTTGATGACGTATATAGATCTTTCTGTCCACTGCTGCCAAAAGGATTGACTGAGGGAAAGATGATCAAACAGAAAGAAAGCAGGAATACCTGGAAAAATGTAAACATAGAAGGTCAAGAAACACATCTTACTTTCTCTGCCATTGTATTTATGCAATTTATGCAAAACAAAAAGATTGCTCTTAATACTTTACATTCCTTTCATGAATAATGAATAGGAGTGAATTAAGACCCAATTCTCATGCCGTGCCCTGATGGATAAAAATAACAGGGTTTTTCCTGCATAGAGAATTACTAGGCGGCTGTCTACAAAACACTGGTGCGTGTCTTCATGGAAAACACTACCAAGCGTTGCACTCGGTGGATTGTCATTTGTAACTGCAAATCTCGGCAATGATAATAAACAAAATTCCATTGTCGAATAGTCGCTTGATGTCATTTAATGTAACTTGAGATCATATAAAACTATAATGATGACACGTGAGACGAGAGGTGCGCTGCAGCTCGAGTGTCTGATAGAAACACAGATCCCAGCTTGGCGATATATCTTTATTTCATCCTTAATTAAAGTTCATATAATACAGGAGCATGCCATGTAAATAAACACAAACTCCAAAACTGTCATTCTCTGTGGAGTCACAGCTGCTTCAACCAGTCTCGGAAAAGACCCAATCTGAGCGGAAGTCGAGACCAGGAGAGATTTAAAATTTTGCCGGCAGATGCGCACTCTAACACGGAGACACTCGTCTCTCACCTCCGCTGTCTGCAGCTCGCAACTTCATCATCATGAGATCATCATAATAAGATCAATCTTATTTGAAAAATAACACTAAAATAACAACAATAAAATGTGTGTGTGTGTGTGTGTGTGTGTGTGTGTATGTATATATATATATATATATATATATATATATATACTGGTTTTGGATAGACTAGATTGATAAATGCTTATCAATAATACTACATTTTTTTACATTTTTCATTGACTAAATCTGCATTAAAATGCCCAGACTTTGTCAACTAAAACTTGACAAAAAAATAGGATAAGGTTGACTAAATATGCTATAAACTAAAAAGGACATTTGACAAAGGACTAAGACTAAATAAAAAAAAAAAACAGATGACAAAATTAACACTCTTTTTCAGTTGCCAGGTCATTAGAAGTGTATTAATGCAAAACCATCTTTATGTGTTCTTAATGTCACTTTTTTGGTCAGTATAGTACCACCTCATGAGCCAGGAAAAACCCTGAATACATACCATAATACAAGTGCTGGTTGTGGTGGTTTTCATTGTGGACATTTTCACCAAAGCCTGCAGTTTTCTTAGCTGTTCAATAAGGGATCTTAAGATACAAAAAATAAATAAATTCTAGTTAATAGTTATTATGAAATAGTCTTACCTTCAATAACATTAATTCATGAATAGATGGATGTTGTGATGAGTCTACTGAATATGATTTGTGTACTGTTACACATGATGAAAGCTTACATGTTTTGCTTTTGTAGCATCTCAACCTTCTTTTGTAATTCCTGGTTGTGAGCAGTGCAGATCGCAACCCTACAGAACACACAATATATTTATTTAAATCAAAAGTAATTTAAACAAAATAAAATGACAAAATACATTATGCTTGTCATTGGTTTCAAGAGAATGCATGGTGTTGGAGCTAACCTGTTCTCTAATCCATCAACATAAACTTTCTTCTTCTTGCGACTCTCCTGAGCAGACTGCTTGTTACGGATCTTCCTCCTCACTCTCTTTAGGGTCCGCTCCTCTGCCTAAAGAGTCACAGGATTTCCTTTAACATTATCATGCTAAGTTCACTTAGTTAACACATCATTCAGTATGAAATCATCCTGGCTTCGTAACCGCAGAGATATGCCAATCTATTTACCTTTGTAAGAGGCATGTGAGCTGGAATAGTAGCGCCTTCTTTTGCCAAAAGTCTTCTCTCCTCATCAGTCAAAACGATCTCTTTGAACTGGAACTGAAGACAAAAAAAATTACAATCACGTTAAGTCCAAGATAGTAGTCATGGTAAAACCAAGCTGTTGTAATCTTGATTTATTTGTGTATTGTTTACCTGGTTGTCTAGGTTGCAGCTATGTGTTGTATCTTCAATTGTGAGTGAGCAGGGCAGCTCATTGGAGAAGTCTTCTGTCATATCAACATCTAAATCGTCTGAAAGGAGGAAATAAAACTTGTATGCAACACTTAAATCAACCCTGTCAAGGTAACACTTTACAATAAGGTTCCATTTGTTAACATTAGTTAATGCATTAAGTACATGAACTAATAATGAACCATAAATACATTTTCTACAGCATTTAGTCATCTTAGTTAATGTTTGTTCATAATAATACATTTGAACAATAGTTCAAATTTGTTCATAGTGCTTTAATGTAAAAAAAAAAAATTAGTTTGTTGCAACAAGTATTAACTTAGATTAATAAATGCTGTAAAAGTATTGTTAATTGTTAGTTTATGTTAACTAATGTCATTAATGTTGACAAATGAAACCTTGTTGTAAAGTGTTACCAAAAAACTTTTCAACTACTGTATTAATTCCCTCATCTAGTAAGTTTAATATGCCCAAAAGTCTATGTTATAGTTTAAGAATCCCTTATCGGTTTATTACTAATCAAAGCACAAACAACACATACCAACATCTATGAAGACATCTGAATCAGGGTTCTCTGAGCGGACACTCAGCAGAGCATCAGTGTCCTGCTGGAGGGTGTAGCAGTGGTCTGTCTGCACCACCTGGGCCTCGTAGCTCTCTGTCACACACTCGGGATATGGCAAGGAATCGAAGCCTGGACTGGAGACAGTGTCTATCTCACTGCAATCGTGTGGACTCTGGCAGTGAGGAGGGGTGGTGTCCTCTGAGATGCCACTGTCACTGCCATGAGGAGAGTGAGACAGGCAGTTGACAGACAGCCCATCCTTGTCGTCACCCAGAAGACTGCTGAGAAAGTCCTCTGTATCCATTCCACTAAGCATCTGCAAAAATAAAAGCTTTTGTAAAAACCATCTACTATATCTGTTTATCTATCTCAGTGGCATTTTCTCAGAGGAGGCAAGGGAGGCAGTGCCCTTAAAAAAAAAATTGGATGAGAAAAATAATTTATGGTACAATCGATACTCAGATCTCGAAATGACTTGAATTAGAACACAAAATGGTCTGTAAGTCAGTTTTAGTAAGCACTTCTGTTCATTTAAAGGCACTCCTCCATGTGATTATGACACCTGGTGTAAATTATCCCAAAAAATAAGGTGACTATTACAAATAATTGCCAGATAACTTGAAATATGCATTTTGCTATAATTGTAAGTATAATTTTTGTAGCAAAGTGGAAACAAAATAGAACGCATGAACATAATTAATTTTATAATTTGACTTGGTTTACTAAATAGTCAGTAATTATGAGCATACAAAACTTTATAGTTCTGAATATGGTTTATATATTTCAACTATGGTTTATATATTTGGTCTTTGTAGTATTTTGAAATATACCGGTACGCTGTTGCATATTTGCTCAAGTATGCAAGTTTTTATATCAGTGAAAACCATAGATGAAAATAGATGTGTTTTACATATATTGTGATATATATGATTTCTGTATGAGTCTCGCCTGAAAACTTGGTGCAATAAATAAGTATCAATACTATAATAAATATTGATGAAGATGCATGCTATATATATATATATTTGACATGGCCCTCACAAAACCCCCCACTGAACAACAGGTTAGTCTGGAATTACACGAAAAGACAGAATTGAGACAGCATAAATAAATAAAAGAATTGTGGTGAATTCTCCAACATCCTATCAACCAAGAAAAAGTCCAGGTGTTAGTAGGAGAATTGGTGATGGTTTGAAGGCAAAAGTTTCACACCAAATATTGATTTAGCTTTTTTTCTGTTTACTGGACTTTGTATGACATTAATTGATTAATTCAAACTATTTATGTCATTATTTTTTGTAGAAATCCTCACTTTGTTAAACATAAGAAATATGATATGGAGTTTCTTCAAGAAATGCATCTTTCCCCGCAGGAAGAATAGAATTTGGGAAAATATGGGGTGGACATGTTTTCTTTAGTGCCATTTAGAGTCATTACACTGATAAGTAACCATTTATAATTCAAATGTCTCAAACAGAGTAAAGATAAATTAGGAGGAGTCTTTATTGTTTTGACAGATAATCAAGGGCAAAGGTTGATTTTGGCTAATATTTACTTTTTTATTATTTTTTCTTATTATTATTTATTTATGTGTTTATATGCTCATGTGACCACGGGAGTGTTTGCTGGGGGGTCGGGGTCGAGGTGGGGATTGGGAGGGGTAGTGGTAGTGATGGGTATTAAATGTTAAATGTTGATCCCATGTATATATATTTTGTCTCTCGTGCTTTCTGTGTGAATCAATAAAAATGTTAATCACAAAAAAAAGGAATCCTCACTTTGAACGTTTTTCCACAAGTGCCAAAAACTTTTGCACAGTAATGAATAAATACAAAAAAGAGATCTGAATCCTTTAAAGTCCAGATGTAAACTGAAAAAAACAAAACAAAAAAACCCACTGGATTCTTTTCTACTGAAGACTGGAATTACTGTTTATTTTGCTGCTACATTACCTAGTATACTAGTAAGTGTTTCTTAATAAGCTATACATTTATATTGAAATAATGCGTAGTTAGAGGTTTGTGATTCTTTAAATCTTAAAGAGTACTCCCAATTAGTTCCACACAATAAAGTAAAGATATTCTAAACAAATTATGCAAAAAAAAAAAACAACACTGGTATTAGATCGGGATCGGAAGAGAAAAAGTGGTATCGGTGCATCCCTAATATAAACCTGCTAACAAAAGCTCCTTTTTGTTTGAGATCAAGTCAAGTCAAGTCAAGTCAATTTTATTTGTATAGCGCCTTTCACAACACACATCGTTTCAAAGCAGCTTTACAGAAGTTCAGCATTAACAGACGATAAAAATGTAATGTCTATAAAGTCGATAAATCATCATCCTTGTGCAGGGCTCCAAACTGCGACTAAAAATGGTCGCATTTGTGACCAAATAAATTTATTTGTGAGTGTAATTTCTGTCAATTTCTGAGATCACTTAAAGTGAAGGTGACATACATCTTGCTCTGAAAGCAAATCGTCCAGCAAGTTATTCGCCTCTGCGAGGAACTGATCACTGGATCCATGATCTTCATCTGGGAAAATTAGACCAAGCAGGTCTGCATTATCCATAACCTCACTCACTGACATCTGAAAGAGATTTAGATATTGTAGTACAAATCTAGAGACAGAAAACATGCAGCAGCAACAGGGTAGATCCGCAGTGATACTGCGCACTGACAGCTCGATCAAGTTCAGCCCCGCCCACTAATCACATGATTGGATTCTTTCTTAAACACAACACAAAAGACAACTTTACAATTTACAGGATTATCAATCTATCGTATATTATAGCATATGTAGCATACATAAAACGAATCCACTGTGATCAATAGTTTTAAAGCATATTAAAATCAATAGGAAGGGCTTATTGTAACACTATAACAATTGCTTAAAAGCATCTAAAGGTTACTAATTCTAAATTCGAATGTGACGTTTTACATATAATAATTATAATAATCGCAATGGAACCACATCAACAACTATATACGTGGAATACATTATATCAACTAAATAATATATCCGGTAAAGCATGTGACAGGTCTGACGTTTGACAGCTTAGCAAAATAAAATGTGATTAAATGCGAAGATTCTGCTGAGAAAATAAACGATTCAGATCCTAAAAGGCGGTAAAATAAACGCTTACCTCTGATCGTATACCGAAACAAGATACGCTGACATACACAAAAAATAGGAAGTCTCTTCTCTCTTTGTGTTGCAGTCCTTTTTCCTGATGAAATCACCCTCCAACGAGGCAAAAATTACGTCATTACGTAAAGGCGCGTTAGCTCTGCCACATGTGGGCACGTCTTCTTCGCAAGGCTCCCTGGGAGATGCAGTTTAGTACTTCATACCTCGAATTAGCCAAATACGTTTCAAGATTTTATATGTGAAAACTGAATTGTAATTTGTAAGTTTAAATTTAGAAATTCTAGAAAATTTTACTTTTTAAAGTTACTTGGGCACACACCTGTGTTATAGGCTGGCACTATGTATACACTAAAGCAAACGACTAATCGTGTCCTTAGTTATTGTAGTGGTGTTTTATGATATTATAAATGTATTATATTCCATGCTATTCCATGGAATATTGTCCCACTACTCATGTCTGTCTGCCTGTTACATTGTTTATTATTCATGGGAAGCTTTTATTATTTAGTGTCTAATTCATTCCTCGGTAACTTTTAGTATATGAAAAGTAGTGTTAAAATATAGGTTGCAATAATAATATGAAATATAAATTATCAATCACTATTTCATCATCATTTTGCACAATATGTAACATTTTTACATAAAGGAATAGTTCACCCAATAATGAAAATTTTCTAATCATTACTCACCCTCATGCCATCCCAGATGTGAATGACTTAATTTCTTCTGCTGAACACAAACAAAGATTTTTAGAAGAATATCTCAGCTCTTTTGGTCCTTACAATTCAAGTGTATGGTGGCCAGAACTTTGAAGCACCAAAAAGCACATAAAGACAGCATCAAAGTAATCCATAAGACTCCAGTGGTTAAACCCATACCTTTGGAAGCTATGTATGATAAATGTGGGTGAGAAACAGATAAATATTTAAGTCTGTTTTTACTATAAATTCTCCTCCCTGCACATAAGCATGAAGAATACAAATCGGCAAAAAAACAAAAGAAGAATGTGAAAGTGAAAATGGAGATTGATAATTAAAAAGGACATAAATATTGATGTTTCTCCGATTAATCATTAATGAGCCCCTTAAATTTCCCAGTATACATACAATTTAAAACAATGCAGTCCAAAGAACTTTATTACATATATAAACAAGACATGATAAATTCATGACATCAAGACAATAGTCTTGCTTCACTCACTTTCAAAACACTCAGACCAGCTGCATTCATACGCATACTTTCCTTTAAATTAGACTACTTTATAAGAAGCATTAGTTGAACTAATTTCAATGAAAAAAGATAACAAAAAGAGGTATATCAAACAAAACTAGCTAAGTTCCAGTGAGTAATCCATTCCTAATACATATCAAAGGTTGCCCCATTTTTAGCATCACAGAATGATGCAAAGTTTAGATGTATGTCTAAGGCTCCTGTATACCTTCAAACGGTCTTTTTTAGCTTCAGTTCCATTCACTACATGGGTAACTACTGGCATGCTCTCCACTGCTTGTCGTTTGTGTGCCCGGTGTAAGAGAACACGATATACCCCAGTGATGGAGCTCCTACAGTCTTTGCCCTGGTTGTTACGAATGTGGTCTGCTGTGATTCCAAGTGTCTCCAGGGCATTCCTCAGCTCTAGCTCATGCTCCTCTAGCTGCCCTGGCCCAGTCTCAGCCAGGTGGAGTGGGTCCAATTTAAAGGGCTCAATGGCTTTGGGAAACTCCACAGGAAGCAGCCACTCACAGCCCATCATCTGTTCTACACTGTAACGGTCGGCTGGTTGGGGTTGCAGAATGCCCCGGATTAGTTTCTGGCAAGGATCTGGTACCCACGCAGGCACTGTGTATGTCCCATCCAGGATATAGCGCTTTAGCTTAGCTACTGTTTCGGCACGGAAGGGCATGGTGCCAGTCACCATGAAGAAGAGCATGACACCCAATGCCCAGATGTCCACGCAAGCGCCTATGTAGTGTTCATCTCTGAAGAGCTCAGGGGCCGCATAAGGGGGAGAACCGCAGAAGGTGTTAAGGGTCTCGTCACGACGGCTGACAGTGCTGAAGCCAAAGTCTCCAACTTTAACACAGGTGCTACAGGTGTAAAAAACATTCTCTGCTTTCAGGTCCCTGTGGATAATGTTGTTGTCATGCTGCATCAAGGGAAATATAAACAATATGTATCAGACATTTTGAGTCAAAAGGCTGACAAATTAACTGATTAAACTGTATACTCAATTTTATAATTAGAAGTCTTAGCATATCTATACAGTATTAAATCAGATCAAAAATCGTGTAATGTAGACAACGATCTGGCAGGCATCCCTGCTACAAACACCAGCCTAACCAGCATGCAATTCTAATGCTGGTCAAGGCATGTTTATGCTAGTTAGTGCTGATTTGATGCTGGTCTAGCTGGTGAAGCTGGTTGACAAGCATGGTCTTTACATTGAAGCTGATTAGGTTAATTTACCATCATCCATTGCAGGGGGACCAGCAACCAAAACACAACATAAGATGGTCTTTTCAGCAGAAATGAGAGACTAAGAAAAGCGGAATCAAATTGAGAGGATGAAGCTTGAAAAAGAGGGTCAGCAAAGTATGCATATGTCCCACAATTATATTGAATTACCTCCTTGATTTAAATCTGGTCACACTTAAAATGCATGAATTTCATTGCATTGATTACAAAAAGCTAATCAAAACCATGAGGCATATGCAAATAAATGATGCCAGACCTTTTTTGAGCCTTTTTTTCCAGTTATTTTAACATTACACCAGAGACTATTTAGCAGAGACAGGCCACTTCTATTCAAATTAATGGGAGAAATTGGAACACCCAACAGTTGTAGAAAGGAAGTCCCACCTTAAAAGACCAGGTAAAAGAGCCAATCACCTTTTAGATACAGACATCACCTGTCAATCAACTCGAGAATGTGCATACGCATTACCTAGTCAAGCTGGGAATTTTTTTTTTTTTTTTTAGAGTAATCTGATGTAAAGAAGCACATTTTATGATTCCAGTGTTGTCAGATTTTACTGCTGATTTGAAATATGTTCTTTAATCGTAATCTTGACCAACCATTTTGGAAAGATCAGTCTTTCCCCATTCAAGTAGATAGGAGCTGTTCTTGTATAATGCTTGCATACAAAGGAAAATAGATGGCTGCCAGTGGACTAACTTGCTAGGAAGACTTTTGGTGCACTCAGTCATTTTTGTGTTTATGTCATTTTGGACTTATACTGATACTGATCTCTAAAGGCATGAATGCGGCATCATTTAAAATCAGTAGTTTTCAGTTACGGACGCCATTGTAGAAATTCACTATTCACGGTCTGCCATGATTCATTTAATCCCTGTGTGAAAGAATCCAATAACAGGGCAGTTACTGTGATTAAGTGAGTAGTATACAACGGTCATGTGATTCTAAAACTGGCTCTACACAAGCTGATTTTTCCAATGAATTTCAGGTGTTATCACCGGCCAGGCACAGGCATATGCAAAGCACCCATTAGCACCTCTGGACGGGATGTGTTAATCACTTGACCATTGGGACTCCCCGCTGAGTTAATAGATTCAAGCACTGAAACCCACAGCTTTGGTGCATTTTAAAATATGACCTTTTGAAAGCCAACCATGAAGAAAATGCAATGGAATGCCCCTGTTTCAGAACAATCAAGCACAAATTGCTCTATTGCAGTTGCAGTATTACTCATGTTGTTAATTTGTCAGAGAGAGATGTTGCTGTGACTTCTTATACGTGTTATCCCTCCACCATTTTTAATAAGCAAGTGTGTCATACCTCTGACTGAAGAGAGTGAGATCTCAGCAAAACAGTCTCAGGGTTCCCACTCTTTTCAAGGCACAATTTTCCAGGACATTTCATGTGCCAAACAGGTCTAATATGACACACGGTGTATAAACATACAAAAGGTCACAATGTATATTGTGGTTAATGGAAGGTTATTTTTCTCTGAATTCCGTATTTGACTGTTGTATTATTGTATTGTATTATCAAAAGGAAGTCTAGTCACACAAATTTATCAAATCTTGAATCAAATAAAAATATAAAACTATTTTAAATATATTTTCAACATAATGCATAATTGTTTATCAAATGAAATGCTTTTATACAAAATCCTCACAACAAAATCGTGATATCTTTGGCAAATTAAGTGCCTCAAAACAGAACATCACAGATGTGAGATATTGCTTTAAATGAATAAATAATTATTATTTATTTACATAAACATTACAATAAAGAAGTAATATATTTTTGTCTTTTTTCCCCTTATATTCCATTAAAATCAAGCTTTAAATGTATGGGTTTCTCACCTCCCGATAACCAGTTTGCTACATGGCCCCATGTAAAAAGCTGTGATTTAACTAAATAAAAATGTAATCTGTATATGCCAAACACTTCGGTGTGTAGTCATCTACTACACACACAGAGATTGATGATTGTGATGAGGTGTTTTCAGTCTACCAGCTGATGACTTCACACATGCATTTTGAAGCAGCACATGCACATAATATATTTATTAATTAATTTATTTATTAAATCGCATCCTTTTGTGGTTTAATAATCATAACAGGGCATATCGCTATTTGAATTTGATTAATTGTGCATTCAGACATACATTTTTGTCTTAAAGGTGCTGTAAGCGATGTTAGCTGTTCTGAAATTCCCACAAGCTGAGCCATTGGATTAGCCACGCCACCTCTTTCCAAAACCCGCACTCCAACGGTACCAAATGAGGTTAATGGAGGCCGACACCAAGCAGATGCAGTTGTTAAAACAACAGCAGCAAAATAGCACCCTCAACTGACAACTGTTATGAACAAAATGGCATACAAATAATATTCCTCCTTAATAATTAGCTGAAAACTACAATACTATGACAACAGGTAAAATAATTCACAGGCAGGAAGTGTCGGAGACTGCGGCCCACGGACACATATTTGTTTGTGGTTTACAGAGTCTACAGCTGTCGCAAAGACTGGTGAGATATCTCATGACACTTATTTCATTCATATCTTTAAGGGAGTAGGAAAGATTTTACATAACTTTCCATGAAAAAACAAAACGCTTACAGCACCTTTAAATATTCAAATTCTGTCACATTCTGCATTTTATAGCTAATGCAATTTTATTTTATGACTGGATTCAGTGATTCTGTCTGTGTTTTCTGTATCATTTAAATCATAAGGCCCTTCATGTGGTAACCGCAGTAAGTTGACTCTGATTGTTGAACTATTGAAAATGTATTTACATCCCGAGGTGTAAAGGCTGAAAAGTGTAAATTAAAAAAACTTGAGTGTAAATTCATTTTTAAAACAGCCGTCTGACTGTCATTGTTGTCTGAATTTACAACTCAAATGTGTTTAGTTAACACAGCAATGTTTTGGAACGGAAAAAAATAAATCACATTTTGAACAATATGAATACTTGACACAATGATCACCGTAAAACATTATAGATTAATTATTTTATATTTAACATTTATTATCATTTTTTTTAATGCACAATTTCCTGTAAAGCTTCTTTGAAACAATGTGTGTTGTGAAAAGCGCTATACAAATTAAAATGACTTGACTTAAAACTATTTAGTCGGAGCAAAGCAGAGATGACAGAAGATTAGCAGATAATGTACCTGACGGCTTCTTTCATGACAGTCAACTGTTGATGTTGTTTCAATGAGCAGCCACCGGCAGTGAGAAAACATGAATTTGTTGTATTTTACACCTATCCAGAGTCTCGATTGTTACCATGTTTTTGTACATGTAACAAAAGCCTTGTTACACTCCAAAAATATTTTAGCCTATTTTTAAGATTTACGCATTTAAATTTAATACCAAAATTCCATCATATTTAATTGTTTCATGTTTAAAAAATGTAAATAATAAAACTTTTATTAAATACATTTTTTATTAAAGATTACACAATTCAATTTGATGGAATTATGTTATGAAACTGAAATGTGTAAATCTTTAAAATAGTATTTTGGGTGTAGCAACACAATCAAAACGTTTAGTTATGCTAAAATATTTTCGAGGACATATAATTAATCTTAAGTACATTATGGTATTTTTATCATTTTCCATTCTTTTTCCATGACTGTAAAACTATATTGCAAAATTCCAGGTTTTCCAGAATGTGTGGGAACACCGAGTCTGCATGTGTGACACCCTCGGCCAAAACGAGTTGTTTTGAGTCTACTAGTGTAGAACCAGCTTAACATGGCAGCCCCAAATGAGGAGACCCTCTCCATGCAGAATAAAACTACTTTTCAAAGGTTACTGATATGACTTCATTCTGAGTGGTCATGATTATATATATTCCAAAATTACAATTTATTTATTGAGGAGTAAAACTTTTATATTGAGGAAAAAATTACTGAGTGCACCTTTAACCAATGGGTCATTGTTTAAGTTCACACAAGCAACCATAGGTGTAGTTCATCAAATTAACTAAGGACATGTTTCACAATAATGAACGAAGATTTAATTTCTTTAAAAGATATATCATTTGACTTAATATTTTTTTCTTAAAGACATTCATACATTTGTATGAGCATGAAGTTTTGCTGAAGTGTACTTTTTGGAGCCACTGTATATTAGTGGCTCTCAGTCTAAACACACATCATTTGCTTCCTAAACAACTCACCATATGCTTTACAGCTGAGAGAACCTGAGAGAAGACAATCTTGCTGTCTATGTCGGAGAGCTTCCCCTCAGTGTTGATCTTTGTATACAGCTCCCCTCCACTTGCGTACTCCATGACCAGGTGCAGACGGGTCAGAGTCTCCACTACCTCATAAAGACGGATGATATTTGGATGGTGCAGCTTTTCCATGCTGGAAATCTCCCGGGAGAGCAGCCTTTGGGTCTTTTGATCAAGCTTGGTCTTGTCCAAGATCTTAATGGCTACTTTGTCTATGGATGACAACATAAATAGCTGTATTTCAGTTAATCATGAAATATTAATCTTTTCTTGTCCTTGGGACTTCAAGGGATATTTCAATAAAAAATACAAATGTTGTTATCATTTTACTCACATCATGTTTGTTCCAAACCTGTATGACTTATTGTCTTGTGTGGACCACAAAAGACGACGATAAAGGGATAGTTCACCCAAAAAATTTAAATTCTCTCATCATTTACTCACCCTCATGCATCCCAGATGTGTATGACCAGGCCCGGTTCTATGGGGGTGCTTGAGGGTGATAAGCACCCTCAAACAAACCTTAGAGCACCCTGAACTGAGACCAGGACAAACTACTGCCCGCTGGTCAAGTTATCATGAACGTTTTTTATTAGATCATTCATTTATCTGGCTTTTGGATCTATCGCGCATCCACAAGTTTTTAATATGCGCAGGGTTGCCAAATAATATATGCAATACCCCAGTCAGTGATTTATACGTGCACAAATGGGAAATATTTCGCCTTATGTCATACTTTATTTATTTATTTATTAGATATCATAAATGTGAATTACTACTAGTCAAAAATGCACAACAGATATGTGAAATTGAAATTTTGACTAGTCAAAACATAATTACGGATTGCCAAATCTGAAAATTAAATGATTAAAGAGCCTGCCATAAATATTATACTCAAAGAAAAGTGTGATGCAACCACTCCATGTCCATTCGTGAGGTTGCGTGTGCTGTTTTGTGCCAAATCTACGAGCAAACATTTTCAGTGATGAACTTGAGTTCTTTGTGTTATTTGTAAAATGCTGAAGTCCCTCACACCTGTATGTGAATGTAAATCTGTCCGTAATCATTTATCAGTCTCGTGCTGTCTGTTTTATTCAGTTGTGTGCTGAATGAGGTGCCAAACATTGACAAGACTCACATAATGTCCCATGAGTGTGTACACAGCTTTATAATGTTCTGAGAATAAAACAAGTAAACGGGTCCACTTTGTGGCCAACATTAAAATAACCTTATAGAATCTATAATTTCAGAATATTTTAGTTTACTATTAAACTCCTGACACAGAGTGTTAAATTGAATACCAAATTACCATTGCATTGAAGTATGGTAAAATAATAAATGTATAATTTTATTAAGCCTTTATTCAGTTTTACTAACACATAATGCAATCGCAGAATGGTCCCATCAGTATGCACTTCAGAAAATTGTGCATCCATCATTGAGTGCATGTCTAGTCTTAAAAGATAAAACTATGCAGAAATGTTATTTTCTATGTTCCATGTTCTACTTAACGGCCGATATGGTCTCAGTACCAAAATAATTGCACACCCCTGCTCAATTGAATATGTAAGACTAATATTGTAAATTGGCAAGCATATTTTCTTGAATACCAGCAAACACACACGAATCACTGCATTTTTGAATGCACAAAACACTGCATCAAAACTTATAAACATATATGGTTTTGCAAATCAGTATGTCCTAATCTGCAGGCGCATAATTTTGATGTCATTTTCAGCGACAGATCATGGGGGAAAAAACCCTGAAGCAATACATGTTTTGTAACTTAAAAAACAAACTTTTATTTACATTGTTTAGTAGCATTTAAACATGATTTAATCTATTAAAAAATGTGTAATTATGATACATCTCCACTTTATACAGAGCACCCCCACTATTTTCTGGAGCACCCTCAGTGAATTTGATCTGAAACCGGGCCTGTGTATGACTTCTCTTCTGCAGAACACAAACAAAGATTTTTAGAAGAGTATCTCAGCTCTGTTTGTCCTTTTAATGAAAGGGAAGGGTGGCCAGAAATCCTATGGTCCAAAAAGCATATAAAAGCAACATAAAAGTAATCTTTTTTTACTATAAATCTCCACTTTCACATTCACGTCTGAAAGTCACATGTGGAGCCAGTTTATTTTAGTAGAAAGTGGAGATTTGTAGAAAATAAATACTTAAATATTGATCTGTTTCTCCCACACCTATTATATAACTTTCAAAGAGTCGTATGGTCACTTCTATACTGCTTTTATGTGCTTTTTGGACCTTCGGATTTCTGGCTACCATTCACTTGCATTGTATGGACCAACAGAGTGGAAAGATTCTTCTAAAAGTCTTCATTTGTGTTCAGCATAAGAAAGAAAGTCCTACATATCTGGGATAGCATAAGAGTGAAGAAATGATGAGAGAATTTGATACAGTAATTTGGGGTGAACTATTCCTTTAAGATAAATGTTAGCTTCAGTCACAATTCACTTTAATTGTATGGAAAAAGATGCAATGAAAGCAAATGGTGACTGAGGCTAACATACTGCCTAACATCTTCTTTTGTGTTCTATGGACGAAACAAGGTCAAACAGGTTTGGGACAACAATATAGGGAGTAAATGATGACATCATTTTGGGTAAACTATCCCTTAAATGCATTCCCTGTAATTTGACAGGGCCTAAATAAGCATTTATTGTTTTTACATAATATATATGACTGTTTCTGTATATACAGTATATGGCATATATAGGGCTCCATTATAATAAAAGAGAGACCTCTGAGTAGTTTTGTCTTAAGATATCATAAGATTATGGTGTGACATGCGATATGGAATGCCATTCTAAACACACTTCAATATCAGCTGTGGCTCTAAGGAAAAATGTATTTGCCAATGGAGTAAGAAAATAAACATAAATATTCTATGAACAAATTAATCTCTACTGTAATTGGATTGAGCCCATTTTGAACATTTAACATTTAAAAAATAAAAATAAAATGTATGTTGCTAAAGAGAATTACTGAAATACTAAAAATAAAAATTTTCAATAACATAGTATTTGGGGTATAATCTAAATGCCCCCATAAAACACATGGTTGTTCTTAAGTGGGGAGAATAGATGTATTATAAAATGTTCAAAGTGGGCTCACACTGACTGATCCGATTACAATGGAGATTAATTAGTTTATAGAATATTCGAGATGTCATGAAATGCTAAACGCGATTGAAATTAAAAGAAAAAGTTGCACCATTTTCTAAAATCTTAATTTGTTCCTCAAAAAGCATCTTGTTGTCTAAAAAGTATTTGCCTAATTGACACATTTTGCACTTTAACTATTGTGCCTATATTACCCAAGTGTGGGTTTTTAAGGCTCCAATGCCACCTTTAAAAAATAATTTTAATCAAAACAACCTTCTTTATTATTTCTTAGAATTATATCCCTAAATTTAATTTAATCTTAAATTAATATAATAATTTTTCTTTTGATTTTGGGGTGATTTATAGTCACTTTTACAAAAAGGTAAAATGGACTAACCATCAATTACATCACATAGACACATACCTTTCGTCAGAGCGTGGATGCCTAGCTTGACGTGAGAAAAGTTTCCACAGCCGATCTCACCGCGGATCTTGTAGAAGCCGATGCGGCGGCCCAATGTGAGCTCTCTCACCATCTTCTCATCTTGGCACATGTCCAAATTTAGCTTTTCCAGCGGAGTGAGACGACGCGACTGGGTCCCTTCGTCGTCCGTGCAGATGTCGGAGCTGTCCTGGCGACTCCATCGTGCGTAACGCTGGGGAACTGTGGCCAGAGCCGAAACCCCCCCAGCCGGGTAGACGGCAGTCATCCTGCCACAGGCCACTGGGGGCTTAACTCATGGCAAGAGACCTGGAACTAAGGCAGCACCTAAAGATGTGAAACAATACAAAATCTATCAGAATTTGAGGACAACTAAATGAGATGTCAGGACAGAATGAAAAATAACAAATTTAACTATTTAAAATAGCACAATTTCAACCACAGATGGTGGAAAAGTAAGGAGGTATAGAAACCGTAGCTGGCTTATTGATCTATCGATCTTAACTTCACTATTAATTTTTGTCACATAGACTGAGAAATATGTAATATGTAACATCTACAGAGCTTTATAAATAACAACCAACCTACAAATAATTCCATTTTAAATGTAATATCAACAGGGATCCCACAATTTTTGACCACTTCAATTCCATGACTTTTCCAGTTATTCATGATTTATAAATCATTTTATGGAGATTGCACTCAAAAAGGTCACAATTTCAAGCTAAAGAAATATTATAGAACTGAGCATATCATGAAAAATGTATATTCTCTTTAGAAATTTACATGACTTGTCCGCATTTTAAAATTGTATTATATTTCCAGGTTTTCCATGACCATGGTTAACCTGTATCAAGTTGTGAATAATAAAAATGAATTGAAAACTATTTGAAAATACTTTTTTATAAATTAAATTCTAAATTCACAATGAAAGGTCAACTATAAATATTATAAAATTTCAACTCTGACAATACCAGATAAGAGCAACCTTTCTCACCTTCACATGTTGTCCTGAACTCCTGCGACAATTTACAAAACAAGCTCTTTATCATCACATCTCAGCTCAAGGTTACACACATATCCAAGCGCAAACAAGCAGATGTTAAGGGTCGTCTGCTTCTTCAGCCAAGCAGCTATGTGCACAGAGAACTTTCCCTTTCTCTCAATCCAGCATCTGCTCGACTCTCATCAGATATGCCTGATTTAATTGGCGCACTGTCTCAACCAAGGATAAAAATAGACCAGAGATTAGAGTGGAGTGGCAAAAAGGCTGTGATTGTTGCCTGGGCGCTATAAAGAGGATCCACACTGCTCTCTTTGGTGCTGTCCTCTCGCATGTTTTTTCCTCCCATTTAACATTTGACGGGTTGATCATTCAGAATCAGCCACTCCCTCGCATTTGTTCATCTGTGCTTTTTCCTTTGCTTCATATGACACTCTCTCGTCTTCTGCCGGGATTAGGGTGTACATAGATCCTAATCCCTTTCTTTTTTAGTGGTCCTTAAGTCTCCAACTTGTAACTATGGGATGGCCTTTTCCCTGGGGAGAGAGACAAAGAATAAATAAAGATCATGGCACTATTTTTACTCTGTCCTTACCTGACCTCTCCTTTATATAAACCAAGTACAAATCTTGGCTTGCAGTTCTCACAAAGAGGACTGAAACACTGTTTACAATGGATTAATTTGAGACACATTTGGATTTTGTAAAGACATCCTAAAAATTATTTGCTTAATAAAAAATAAATATTAATAACCTTTTATATTATACTAATATATTTATACATATTTATTGAATTTCTAACTACAACTGAATTTGAGAGTTTGCTGATGGAGATTCAATAATAACGTCCCTTAAGAGTAGAATATACGTAAGAACACAGATTGCTCTCACTTCACTCTCTCTAGACCCACTGAGCACACATCAAACCTGCATTACACACTCATTACACCATGCTGTACCTCCAATATTATGAGGTAAGCAGTAATAACAGAATATATATAATCTTACTGACAGCAAAATACTCCTTCACCATTTAAGATGTGAGTGTGTTTTAACAGAATCTCAGGCTGAGGAACTACTGAAAAAAACAACTATTCTTATTCTTTTTAAGCCTCTCAAAACAAATAAAACATAATAATTGTACACAAATTACATATGCAAAAACAATCATCACTAAAGGTATGCTTTAGTGATGCTCTCTCTCCAAAGCATGCAGGCATGAATAACGAGATCTTATTGATTTCCATTCTGTGTCATTTGAACCATCGAGTCTGTGTCATGTATATGGTGCCATCTCGCTGGTGGTGAACGATCCTCTCTGCCCATATTTGGATGACTTCCTCCTCTGGTTGCAGCGATCTGAATCCTAATACGATTGGTTTAGCGTTCCATTATGCTGGACAATGTACTACATAATTTCTGATCCAGGAAAGCTAACGTGTTTTAGTGATGCATTATGTGTTGTGTGCACATTGAGCTTCGTGTGGATTATCTAATGACCAATGTATCTGATTAAGTTGTGTGTGGGCTTGTTTTAAAAATAACTGCCTTCTCTGCAACACCTGTGTACATGGAACATGAATGTCAAAGACAAATACTTGGTAATATAGCTATTTCTCGCTATATTTTCGTCTGTGAGTAAAACAAAAGGGATGGATGTACTCTACTCCTTGAGAGCTTTCCAAAGACATATGACACATGGCTTTTTGATCAGTTTTATGTTTTTACAGATTACATTAATATGTGCAGTGCATAATTATTAATAAATTATCAAAACGGAACACTTCTGAATTGTCAGCAAATTTCAAAACACTTGTGTAGTTTTGGTCAAAAATGCCTACAGGCAATGTTAAGTAGAGTTTTTAAGCTATCAAACAATACCTATCTTTGGTTTGGTCAAGACTGCATTTATAAATATTTAAATATCGATGAACCCAAGCTTAAAGTATTTCTGGTACTACTGACAAATGTTCTAAATTATAAGATAAGCAGCAAACACCACTTTTACAAGATTTTAACAAAACCCTAGACATAAATACTGAACTATGGCATTTAACTTGTCCTGCACCATTTGTGCTACAGACGTAAATGAGGAATAAAATAATGTGGCTATTACTTTTCTAAGCGATCAGACAAAAGATTAAGGAGGAATATGGGCCATATCTATGGCACAGAATATAACAGGGACTTGGGGGTGGGCTATTTCAACTTGGGCCAGTAATCAACAACATAACAACCTAACAACCATCCAGAACACCTTTAGCAACTGCACAGCAATGCCATGGCAACCACTCACAACACAATAGTATCAAGGTGGTTATGTTCATAAACATAACAATCTATGTACAAATAAGCCAATTTCAATGATACATCAACAGGGTTCCACGTTTTTTGATTGGACTTATTTGCCGAAGTTGAAATATTTTTGCATCCCCGAGCACCACTCATATTTATAGAAAATGTAAAAATCTAGTAACGTGTGCAAAACGCATTTGTTCAAAGAACCCTGGGAGTGTTGAATTGATGTAGTTTCTTCTCACACCTGCACAGACACTTGTGTTACAATGTGTCCCTCGCAGGTGCAGATGCTGATTTAAGCTGCTGAGCTTGGTTTTGCAACAGGGTTCTTTGACATATGTAATAGACCCAAACCTTTCTGGTTTTATTCTTAATGAGTAAAACTCCCTGTGTTAAAAACAAGTTTTATAAAAATGTGACAAAACCTTTATGTGAAGATGTGTCTTTAAAGGTATAGTTCATCAAAAATGAAAATTCTGTCATTATTTACTCACCCTCAAATTGTTTCAAATCTGTATAACTTTCTTTCCTCAATACAACAAAAAAGGTGATGTTAGGCTGTATGTTAGCCTCTGACACGTTTACTGTTATTGTATCTTTTTTCCATAAAATGAAAGTGAACAGTGACTTAGGTATCTTTTTTTTGCACAGAAGAAATATTATTATACAGGTTTGGAACGACACGATGGTAAGTACATTATGACAGAGGTTTTAGTTTTGAGTGAACTCTCTCTCTAAGCGTGTGTGTGTGTGTGTGTTTGCGTACCACAAAATACATTTTAGAGTAATTGCTAGAACTGTCCAGTGATTGGACAATCCACATTCTTCTACGAAAAACAGCATGAATTTTTGAGAAGTAGGTTTAATTCCCCATCATTCACCCACTCAAAGCAAAAGCTTAATTCCACTAGTGGCAGCACTGCCATACAAAGTAATCAAAGAATAAGGGCCGTGATACAAGGCACACAACATCATTTTGTTTATTACAACTAATGTATGAGCAAGGCCTAAATAGAATATGTGCATCCCTAATCAAAAACTGTTTATTAAATAACAGAACATTAGGATGGTTTAAATCAAAGATTTAGTACACAAGTAAAACAATCAATAGATGCATCTGAGGTATTTGACTTACCTTATATTGTATCTGAGCCTATTTCCTTTTATTTGAGATTAGATCCTCTTTAATTCTCCTACTTCACACACTCTAATTACTGAGGCACAGGACACAAAATTAAAGTGGTGTTTCTCATGAGTACTGAAACTAATCAGGCTTCAAACACTGTATGTGTGTGCAATGTGTGATGCAGACTGCTGAAGGGGCTGTAAAGACAGACATCTCTTTTAAAGTGTAAAGCAAGCAGGAATCCAAAAAAGATCCTTTCAGTGCATGGATGTGCACGTGTCTGCATTATGCATGTGTTTTCTCTCAACCAGAAAATCCCCAGTTGCCAAGCAAGCATAAAATAAATTAGTAGATGTCAAACGCATTCACACCTTGCTAACGTGCATTCATGTGTCTCAAACTGCCTCCCAATGTGGTTGAAGCAATCAGACTCCAATCTGCCTGTTGTGGATTGTGGTTACATTTACACTTGGCTATCTAATCAACAAGACACATGCAGTTTAAATGTTGTCCAAAATGCTTTACTTAAAGGGGTCATAACATAATTTTTTTTATTATTTTAATATATTCCTTGAGGTTCACTTATAATATTAGTAAAGTTTTTTGTTAAAAAAAAACAGTCATATATTTGTGACATGATAATTTTCCACCCATAATTCTGACCCTCTGTCAGTTTTTACAGTGAGGGGAAAGTTGAGAAACTTACAGTATGTTTTTTTTAGAGGTGGGGGAATAAATGGTTTCAGCAATGCATCACGGTTCATACTCAAACGATTCTAAATCAATTCTCAAAAGAATCAGAATCGATTCTGAGTTCAGTTTAAATCACGGCAGAGCTGTGGCGCGCGCCAAAGACATATAGAAACAAAGACGTGAGTTAAGTGTATACACTAGTGTCAAGTGCACAAACACGACTGTTTGCAGACCGCTGTATCAATCACATGACCCTTGTGCCAGAAGTAAATCTGAAAATCTTTCACAAACCCACATACATGGCAACAAGAGAGTTTATTTGTGATAAGAAGCCAACAAACAACATGAAACACGAGCTCGCACCGATAATTGCACCGATTTGTACACAACGGGGGAAAACACAAAAGAAAGTTCGGGACATGTTGGTGATGTTTTCATTTGATAGCAATATACTGTATGTAATTAGGGTGACATAGTAAACATGATTTACTATAGTAACCACACTTTTACCATGGCATTTGTAGTAAAAACATAGTAACTACAAAAATAATTATGTTTTTTACAGCATAACTATGTTAAACCAGGGTTACTATACGGACACCTCAGTATTACTGTAGTAAAACCATGGTTAAATGTATCAAAACCACGGTTTCTGCCAAAAAACAATGGTACACTCACTACAATATTACTATTGGTAGACAACATTAAATAACAAAAAAATTTAAACTTAATACACACTACTAAAACTAGATAACACTATGTAACTGAATCAAGCAATGAACTAAATATTTAGCTACAAAACTCAGTAGCTATGGCTCAGTCCCTTAAATGCTGCATGTGCTCAAGAGTATTAGTGAATCATTTATGGTAACTAGTTCATCAACATGGACCATCGAAACTACAGAACGGAAATTTTAAAAGGAATTGTATCAATACAGATCAATATTTCAGTGCAGTTTTACTATAAATCTTAACTTTCACTTTCGAATTTCAGATGTGTAAGTGAAACTAAACAGGTACTAAATGTGACTTTCAGATGTGAAAGTGGACATTTATGGTAAATATTTACTTAAATATTGATCTGTTTCTCACCCACACTAATCATATCGCTTCAGAAGAAATTGATTACTTTTGGTTTCCTTTATGTGAATTTTGGAGCTTCAAAAGGTCTGATCACCATTCATTTGCATTGTAAGGACCTACAGATATTCTTCTAAAAATCTTTGTTTGTGTTCTGCAGAAGAAAGAACGTCATACACATCTGAGATGGCATGAGGGTGAGTAAATGACAGAATTTTCATTTTTGTGTGAACTGTCCCTTTAACTACTCCCCAACACCGGTGAACACGGCCTGTGATATTCATTAAAACTTATTTTGTGTTCTGTATAAGAAAGGAAGTCAAACAGGTTTGGAACAAGATGGGGGTGCATATATATATATATATATATATATATATATATATATATATATATATATATATATATATATAATTATGTTATATAATAAATTTTTTGGTAAATTATTCCATTAAAGAGTATATCAATTTCAACTCGAAAATAGGAAAATAAAAATACATTCATTATTTATCTCATGGGCAGTATTTAGGATGTGGTACCTACTTCAACTGTGTAACTCATTCCCCCATGGGACAAAACACTAAGTATGAAACCTGTCCACAGGGGCCCTTTAACCCAATCTAGTCATGTTCCATCTACAGATAAACACACCTCACGTTTATATCAGAGGCACCTGGATGAGAAAAAGCCTTGTTGTATATGAAGGGTTCAGCTAGCAAAATCAGCTAGCTCTTTCTATGAAGATTAAATTGTTATTCAATATACTGTACTCTCTCCATCTCCTCACTTCTCCAGCACTTGTTTTTCTCTCCATATCACTCTCACATTCTGCCTCTGTATACATACACATGGCCACAGCTTGCTACACAAAGCTCCCCTGTGTGTGTTTTGATTGAGACACATAGGACCCAGGAAAAAAAAAAAAAAAGAGCTCAGTAGTGAAAAGACAGGGACAATAAGGGGTGCGGGGCCACAGGGGCCAATCTGGAATATTCAAATGCAAACATAGTCTTCACATTTACATGGCTTCTGCCAAATTTCACCTCATTAACAACTTACATATCAGATAATCTATTTAGCATATTGATTGATATGATCAAATTTGATCATTTGATTACTAATATCTACATATTCTGGTGCAAATCAAAACATTCTACTCCAGTTTCACTGATTATGTTTGTAACATAGAAAGACACTAACGAGTGCTATGTTGATAAACACCTCTGCATCTTTCTTGTTGTAGATCTTCATGGCATTCAGTTGAAGTCAGAAGTTTACATACAACTTAACCAAATACATTTAAACTCACATTTAATTGAAGAAAACAATCCCTGTCTTAGGTCAGTTAGGATCACTACTTTATTTTAAGAATGTAAAATGTCCAGGGCCTGGGTAGCTCAGTGAGTAAAGACGCTGACTACCACACCTGGAGTCACAAGATCAAATATAGAGTGTACTGAGTGACTCCAGCCAGGTCTCCTAAGTAACCAAATTGGCCCGGTTTCTATGCAGGATAGAGTCACATGGGGTAACCTCCTCAGGGGTCGCAATAATGTGGTACTCACTCTTTGTGGGGCGCGTGGTGAGTTGTGCATGGATGCCACGGAAGATAGTGTGAAGCCTCCACACGTACTATGTCTCCGCGGTAATGCGCTCAACAAGCCATGTGATAAGATGCACGGATTGATGTCTCAAACGAGGAGGCAACTGAAATTTGTCATCCATCACCCGGATTGGGGTGAGTCACTACGCCACCACAAGGATTTAGAGCGCATTGGGAATTGGGCATTCCATATTGGGGAGAAAAGAGGAGAAAATCAAAAGAAAAGAAAGAATGTGAAATGTCAGCGTAATAGCAGAGAGAATTATTTATTTCAGCTTTCATTTTTCATCAAATTCCCAGTGGTCAGAATTTTACATACACTTTGTGAGTATTTGGTAGCATTGCCCTTAAATTGTTTAACTAGGGTCAAACGGTTTGGGTAGCCTTCCACAAGCTTCTCACAATAAGTTGCTGGAATTTGGGCCCATTCTTCCAGACAGAACTGGGGTAACTGAGTCAGGTTTGTAGACCTCCTTGCTCGTACACACTTTTTCAGTTCTGCCCACAATTTTTCAGTTTGTATCGTATTATCGTATTTCAGGGCTTGGTGTTGTCCACTCCTATACATTGACTTTGCTGTCCTTAAGCCGTTTTGTCACAACTTTGGAGGCATGCTTGGTGTCATTGTCCATTTGGAAGATGTTGCTTCAAAATATCCACATAATTTTCCTTCCTCATGTTGTCATCTATTTTGTGAAGTGCATCAGTCCCTCCTGCAGTAAAGCACCCTCACAACATGATGCTGCCACCCCATGCTTCACAGTTGGGATGGTGTTCTTCGGCTTGCAATCTTCACCCTTTTCCCTCCAAACATAACAATGATCATTATGGCCAAACAATTAAAACATTTTTTTTATTAGATCAGAGGGTATTTCTCCAAAAATTAAGATCTTTGTCCCCATGTGCACTTTTTTATGGCGGTTTTGGAGCATTGGCTTCTTCCTTGCTGAGCAGCCTTTCAGGTTATGATGATATAGGACTCATTTTACTGTGGATATAGATACTTGTCTACCTGTTTCCTCCGGCATCTTCACAATCTCCTTTGCAGTTGTTCTGGGATTGATTTGCACTTTTTGCACCAAACTACATTCATCTCTAGGAGACAGAATGTGTCTCCCGACTGAGCGGTATGATGGCTATATGGTCCCATGGTATTTATACTGGTATACTATTGTTTGTACAGATGAACATGGTACCTTCAGGCATTTTTTTTTCTTTCTAAGGTTGATTTTCCCATTATGTCAAGCAAAGAGACACAGAGTTTGAAGATAGAACTTAAAATACATCCACAGGTACACCTCCAATTCAGTACACCTCCTTTCAGAAGCTAAATGTCTAAATGCATAACATCATTTTCTGGAATTTTCCAAGCTATTTAAAGGCACTGTTAACTTAGTGTATGTAAGCTTCTGACCCACTGGAATTGTGACATAGTCAATTAAAAGTGAAACAATCTTGTCAGTAAATAATTGTTGCAAAAATTACTTGTGACATGCACAAAGTAGATTAAATCTGTGGAGTGGGTAATTTTTTTTTTAATGACTTCAGCCATATCTTTATGACACAGTAAAACGGGGTGAGCAGTTTGAGCGTGCTCTATGCCATATTCAGCATATCCTGGGATAATCGTGTTTACCACAGGGGATGCCCACTATACACAGCTCCTGTGTTCCAAAAGTGCTCATTAATCATTCTGAATGGAGGATCATTTAATCTGCCTGAGCTATATATTTTGTGATGAGGAGAAACAAACTGTATAAACAGTTATGACAGTAAAATTAACTGGCTGCTGTCTAATGGCAGTATTTAAAAAAACAGTAGGCTACATAAAACCACAAGCATCATCATACATGCTTTGGAACATGTATTCAAATTTTGATACATTTCTGAATATGTCTATATTAATGAGTCCTTAAATAAAGAACGCAATAAAGCAGTTCAATGGATGTTTGGACCTTTGAGGGGAAAAAACATGCAGATTATGCGAAGGAACCACAAAAAAGCTGTTTCCGTTGCATTGTGCACTGTTAATGTATTCCCAACCCATCAAAGCAGCTTTAATCTCAGACCTATCACCATGTTTCATGTCATCCAACTAAGGAGTCATCAAAGGAGCCTGAACAAAAGTTGACATCAATCTGTAAGAAACTAGAAAGGATCATTCAATATCATAAATTAGCCTACCATTCCCCAGTGAATTAATATTCCCATTCAAAAGCCGTTTGGGATCAGTTCTATTCATTCAGAGATCCACACACCTGTACTTTTGTCCAAACACTGATGTGGCCGTATTATTAACACCCAAGAACCTCCTTACCACAAGTGCAAGCAACCGTGTGTGTGTGTATCAGAGGATCTGAAAAATATTCATTAAGAACGGTCGGTAAAAATGTCAAATAATATTACGGCTTTAGGGGTCATTCAGAACGAACGCGACCTTGTTTAAAAAAAAAAATATATATATATATATATATTCTTCTAGACGCAACGCCACGACTAAAGCAGAACTCGGGTGCCTCGAGACTCGTTTTTAAAAGTTGAAGTTCTTTTTAATCTGACATGACGTTTAAAAACGCGGCGACTAAAAAACAGAAACGATCAAAATACGTCCATCCATCGCGTGTTTACATAAAAAATAAATAAACTAAAATACAGCGCGGACAGACGCAAAAATGACTTCGTTGTGAACGGCCCCTTACGCTTCCATAACAACCGGTGCTGGGTAATAATGCCAGGCAAATTAACATTAAGACATGTCAATTCATATCTAAAAAAAATATTTGGGTATTTTATTTGTAAAAATTTGCATTTATCATGCTTTTATGATTCATTCAATGATAATGACATTTTCTCATTACAATGAGAATATGGAAGATCACAAAATTAACAACAGGCTCAATTTTCTTACCTTTCTTAAGCGTTACCCTTTGAATTATCGTACGCATTCTCTGCGACACAATTCGATCGGTTTTAACTCGGTGCGTCTCAGTGGCATCATCTTCACCATGAATGTATTTGATGCGCGAGGATTGAAACACCCATCACAGTAACTGGAGGCAAAGTGAAAGACAGTTCTTCTAACCAATCACAGTTGCTTAGGGGTGGAACTAAAGTCTGTTTTAAACCAATAGGCTACTAGGGCATTCCTAAATTAAAATTGTGAATGTCCTTTGAGTACTGCACAGCATGCTGCATTTTTTAAATATCGGAAATAGTGTACAATTCGAAGACTTTTCTTTAAATTAAAAACCAGTCAATTGTTAAAATTGTATCTTAAAACTATCCAACATCCTGATCATGGTTCTATTTGTCTTTTACCTTTATTTAAACAGGCAAGCAAATTCTTTTAAGTATTACAAAAAATTTAGAAAATATACCACCTGTATTCTGCAACGATGAGGCAGGCACGAGTGACCCTTTAATCCATGACTATGGCAGTGCATTTGGTTCAGCAGTGAGGAACTGCTACATGTCACATATACATTGTAATTCAAATTGTTATTAAAAGGTGCATTCAGTAATTTTCCCTCATTAAACAAGTTAAACTCCTAAAGACATGAATTCTAATTTTGCAATATATGTAGGAAATCATGACCACTCACATTAAAATGAAGACTCCAGTCATATCAGTAACCTTTTAAAAGCAGTTTTATTCTACATGGAGTGGGTCTGCACATGGGGGCTACGATGTAAGAATCACATAACCGGCCGAATACAACTCTCTTAATCTTAGTAACCCTACTGTTATTGGACACTTTAACACATTGATTAAAGTAATCATGGCTGACTGTGAATACTAAATTCTATGATGGAGTCTGAACCTGAAAACAATTTATTTTAAATCATGCTGCATCCAAGCCACTAGGTGTCAAAGTAAGTCCAAGATGACACAGACAAAAGTTACTGATTGCACCTTTAAACAGCATAACTGAACTGAACACAGGCTTGACATGCCTTATCATAAAGAAAACCTTAGGAAGTGACAAACATTTTATACAATATTTTATTGCTCTGTACAGCTCAATAGCAACCACATACATTCAAGACATTCATTCTTGCTTTTGACCGAAAATTAAACAAGACTGATCCTTGTAAATGAGCACTGGCTGAATGAGGAGAAATGTTAGAAACACAAGCCAGAACTGCATATGGTCTCTGGATCATTTTGGACACATTTTGCCCTTTAATTCTTTTACAAAAATAAGCTTCTACAGCACACATACCAAAGATAATTTCAAAATCAAATTTCTCATAAACAGTCTGAGCGATCTGCACTATTCTTGAAATGAATTTTAACTCTTACCATCCTCCTTATCCATAATGCACATTAAAAGCATGACTAAACCTGTGATCAAATTCATAGGGGCCATGCTGTCAAATAACAGGCTTGCGTAAAAGCAAAGTTTTCTTGGCGAGCCCTCAGAGAGACAAAGAGCAAAGCTGAAAATGTGGGTGAACCGATATCCGATGGATGACACCACACTGACCAGGTGCCACTCTACGTATATTACGGTTGAATTATAAGAGGGCAGGAAAGGAGAAAAGGCCCGTTTCATTTTACATTCCATTCTCAAAGAGTCAATGCACAGTAGAGGCTTTTCATACATTTGTAATTTTTTCTTCGTTCAAACCATCCACAGCCTCTTGTTGACCTTCAGAGTCCTCTGGCTCAACTACAGACACATGTTCCATTTTGACTTCCATTGCTAGTTCTTTTAATCGCTCATCCTCTACTTGTAAAACCACTGTCTCCTCCACCTCACCGACTGATGGAGAAGGCTCTAACTGCATCTCTTCCTCCACCACAAGAGTCTCCTCAACAGCAACAACGTCCACCGGTTCCACAATTACATGCTCCACCCTCATTTCATCCTCCAGAATAACCCTTTCCCCAACCTCCTCCGCCATTGCTAAAACTGTTGTTTGGTCTGAAATGACAATAACCTTGTCCTGTAAGCCGTGGAATTCTTGCATATGAGTTTGGAGGTCTCTGGGTTGTGTGAACCACTGATCACAGATGGTACAGTGGTTGGGTTTCTCACCAGTGTGGGTGACCAAGTGGTCCTTGAACTGCTCCCAACCGTTAAACACACTGCTACAGACCTAAACAGCAAGAGAAATCCAAAACAAAGTCAGTCGTTTTTCAGAAGATCTGGAATAATAGAAATGTGTTTCGATACTTTGTCAAGGGTAAAAGCCAACCTGACATTCATAGAGCTTCTTTCGCCCTTTTTTGGCTCCAGAGCCATTTTGACAGGCCGACATGTGGCACTTCAGTGTACTGTTCCTGGCGAAACGTTCATGGCATTCTGGACATTCAAAGGGTTTCTCACCTATACAAACATGATAGATGAGCAATGAAGATTTTGAAGAAAGATTTAACTTGGATTCATTCTCATTTTATGGTCAAAATTAAACATTTGCTAGTGCTACAGCTGCATTAACTTCAAAGCAGTACTTTAAATATTCAATTAAAGTTGTGTGTAACCTTTGTTCCACTATGGTCACCAAATGGAATTGCAACAGAAAAACAATTTGGGGTTTTCCCCTAAAAGCATCATTAGCTAATTATGGTCACAAGTTCCATCATTAGCAACATAGTTCAACAATTTGGTGTTTTCTGAAACCATAGTTTCAACATTCGCAAACAGCATTGAAGAGTGCGCATGTGCTCAAGTACATCAGGGGAACCCCAAAAACTGATGTGGAGGGAAACCTGACTATTGCAGCCCAATAATCCGTCACATTTACATAGTGCAGGTAGCTTTTGTATCTTTAGCAGTTTTCACACATTTAACATCTTTTAGGTGTTTTTGAAAATGAGCTATTAAAATTTGATATCCGCAAATTTTATTACACCCCGTTTGTAATGTCAATAATGACAGCTCTATACTGTTGAACCAACATTGTTCAAACAATGGATGTGCACCAGTTACTACAGTTTCAGGAATAAGTTGTGACTAGCTAGTTAATTTCTCCAATGATGCATCATGCTATCGTGGTTAAGCAGTGAGTTACGTAGTTGTACGGTCCAAATGGACAGATGGATAAGCAGATAGTCCCAAACTCACACCACTGGTCAAGCCGATGTTGATGTGTTGGGTTGCTCAAACAAACAGAGCGATGCTGTGACAGCACCACTGAGTAGAAATTAATTATTTATAGTTGTATCTTCATATTAAGCTGAGATTGGGAATAGTATTTTTAACAAAAACAAAATTACACACTTAAAGGAGTGCTCAGTAATGTTTTCCTCATTTAAAAAGTTAACTCAAAAAAAAAAAAAAAACTTTTTCATTTTGAACCATACGTATAAAATTATGAACACTTAAATAAGATGAAGACTCTTGTCATATCAGTAACCTTATAAAAACTCTACATGGAGAGGGCCTACCCGCTTAACCTCAGTAACCACTCTGTTTTTGGACCCTTTACTCATGAATTTAAGTGAATTATAGCTGACAGTGTATAGTGAATTTCTATAATGGCGTTGGTAACCGAAAACGATTGTGTTTGAATGATGCTACGTCCACACCCCTAGGTGTAAGAGTAAGTCCAAGACGACAAATTAAAAAAATTAACTGAGGGCACCTTTAAACTTTAACTCCATATCATCTCCCCTGCCAACCCACACACCTGTGTGCTTCCTCAAATGCTCTTTGAAGTGTCCAAAGTGATCAAATTGCTTTTCACAGTAATCGCAGACATGCACTTTCTTTTTCTGCAGCCGAGACTGCTCCTCTGCCTCATAGTGGTAATTATTCAGGTGCTGTTTAAGAGCTCCTTCTCGGGCGTATGATTTGCCACAGTGCCTGCAGACAAAGCTCCTATCCAGGGTAGCCGTGTGAGTCTTCATGTGCTGTTTCAGGTGGTAGTACAGTTTGAAGCAGCGGTCACACCTGTCACAACGGAAAAGGTTGTCCAGCTGAGAAATCTGGACCTCCACCACTTCAATATTCTCAAGGGTCTTGGAAGCAATCACAGCCTCTTCTTGCACAGCCAAGGTGTCATCTTCATCCTTTTTTACCACATGGAGTGTCTGCTCTCCATGCTGGTACTTGCTGGTGATGTCAGCCAACAAAGCCAAAGCTGAATCATCGGAAGTGGGTTCGGTACTCCTGGCAGCATCTAGTACTTCCACCAGGCCACTATCCACCACCTCGATATGTTCCTCTCCAACCTCTACTTCGATTTCAACTGCTTCAGTTTCAAGCAAAGGAAGAGTCTCAGTGATCACATCGGAGGTCTCTGCAATTTTCCTCTTCTTAGCCTTGCTCTTTCCAGCCAAGTCCTGGGATGAGTTTAATGAGGTTGTACCATTCCTTCTGGATGGGAGAAGATGACAACTGTTGAAACTTTTTTTTTTTAATAATTTAATGGGATAGTTTGGTATAATAAAAAAGGAGCATAAATAATGACAGAAATTTGGGCAAACTAACCCTTTAAAATAAAATCAGACAAAAGTAAACTTTCAAAAACTAGAATAAGTGAGTAACCTGTTATTTAAGGCCTTGATTGCTTCCTGCATTTGAAGGTACTCTGCAGCTCTCCAGACATCACAGACTTCTGCCTCACAATTTACAGCTAATGTGGCTGTGTAGGTGAACTCCATCAGATGGTGGAAGGCAGTGTTGCTTACCCCTTGTAAATACAACAGATAGAAAAAAATAGATTAAGGGGAAACACTTCCATGTTTCCTTATTACACACACACAGTGAATTGTTACATACCCTCAATCTCCACTAGAGGCTCTTGTGTAAAATCCTGGAAGAATTTGTGGAAAAACTGACTGCAGGCTGCAAGTACAGCTTTGTGGGCTCTAAACTGATGTCCTGTTAAAGTAACCACAATCATCAGCCAATTGCAATATTTATAGTTGTAGCCTGTATTTAAATGTATAACACTGCTAAATTCAGAGAGGCATTGGAGTGAGATGTACAGACACTGGCAAACTTACCATCCACAATAAGAGTGATGTCTGTGAACTGATCCAGCTGACGTTGCTCATTAAGTTTGTCAAGCATGACTTTATAATGGTCTGGAAACTTGTGCCCACAGTCATCAACATCACCATCAACAGACATGGTTCAGCCCTTTCCCTGATCATGCAAATCCTAAGGGGGGAAAAAAAGAAAAAATGACCTACCATAGTATGAAAAAAATTAATTCTGCATGTTAATTTGCCCAATAAACAAGAAATGAATATTTTTCAGGCTTAATACAGCTTCAAAACTTAGGGTTCAAAACTTTTTAAGCTGTTTAAGTTGATTAGCAGTGACGTCAATTTGTAGGCAAACCCAGAAGACTAATTTGCCATGGGTTTTCATAATAGTTCAAAACTTTTAGGCAATAACAATGGAATTGAATGAGAGCAGTCCATAACAGGGAAGGGCATTTAGGGCTGGGCGATATGTAACGAATTTACCGATAATTAAATAGTGATAGATAAAAAAAAATTGTGATATTCGACTACATTGTCAACCCACCTGCCAAGGGTCGGTGAATTTTTTGTACTTTATTTTGCTTTAGAAATTATATTGATTGAAACACAAAAACATTTCTAAATTCAAATTGAACTTTAAATGAAATGGGGGGAAAAAAACGCAATAAAATAACAAAGTGATCTAAAATCGTATTTATCCACCTCCCGAAATTACCGTTGCAAATGGCTCCATTTGCCATCACGCAAGCATTCATCATGACAACAGGTGGAAAATTACTAATAGCCTAATAAAATAATGAATAAAGATAATTAAATGAAATGGTGACAAACTAACCAATAATATTCACTTTAAATTTAATTACACCAAAATCAGTTCAACTTCAAAAACTGGAGATCGGTGTCAGATGTTAAAATCCTGATTGGAGTATCCCTAATATTCAAGTTGACTGCGTTTCAAAAACTAATGATGATGATTAGTGGGCTGAGACCCTGTCACAAAATGGACAAAAACAGGTACACGGTGGATGGTAACATTTGGATATGAAAAAGACATTGTTTCACTGTTTATATATTTTTATTTGTTTGTGGTTGAACTGAAAAAAGGTCTCAGTTAGGTTCTTTTTTAAGAGGGCTCAAATGTGAAAACCCCAGCAGCCTTTTTGCTGTTGAACATGAGGAAAATATTATCATCATAATCACAGTTCAAATCGCAATCACAATATTTTAATAATCGCAATATGACTTTACTAGCGAGCAAGGAGGCCTACAAACCTGCCCGAGTTACACCAGTTCTGTCTGGAGGAATGGGCAAAAATTCCAGCAACTTATTGTGAGAAGCTTGTGGAAGACTACCCAAAAAGTTTTACCCAAGTTAAATAATTTAGAGGCAATGCTACCAAACACTAACAAAGTGTATGTAAACTTCTGACCCACTGGGAATGTGATAAAAGAAATAAAAGCTGAAATAAATAATTCTCTACTATTATTCTGACATTTCACATTCTTAAAATAAAGTAGTGATCCTAAATGACCTAAGACAGGGAATGTTTTATATGGAGTTTTCCTGCATAGAGAATTACTAGGTGGTCGCCTCCGTCAAATTTTGTGCCACCTCCAGCGGTCTACAAAACACTTGTCTCTCACCTCCGCTGTCTGCAGCTTGCAACTTCATCATCATGAGATCATCATGATAAAAACAATCTTATGTAAAAAATAACACTAAAATGACAACAAAAAAATTTTGCAAATATACATGTATAAAAAAAATATAGGTTTTGGATAGACTAGATTGACAAATGCTTATCAATAATACTCTTATGGCTAAAATGTTTACAGTGTTCAGTGACTAAAATATCAATATGACTAACTGTAACTAAAATATGAATAAAATGTCAACAGTTTTCATTGACTAAAACTGCATTAAGATGCCCAGACTTTGTCAACTAAAACTTGACAAAAAAATAGGATAAGGTTGACTAAATATGCTAAAAACTAAAAAGGACATTTGACAAAGGACTAAGACTAAATTAAAAAAACAGATGACAAAATGAACACTCTTTTTCAGTTGCCAGGTCATTAGAAGTGTATTAATGCAAAACCATCGTTTACGTGTTCTTAATGTCACTTTTTTTTTATCAGTGTGGTACCACCTCATGAGCCAGGAAAAACCCTGAATACATACCAAGAATTGTGAAAAATTGTGTTGAAATGTATTTGTCTAAGGTGCATGTAAACTTCCAACTTCAACTGTATGTTTCTATCCAAATTGTGAATTTAATTTATGTGAAAAATCAGAATATCTCAAAAACAATGTGTGGATAAAGCCACGTTTCCATGCCTTGTGTTCAAAAGAACAAAATCGTCACTTCTGTGGAAATTGTAGCGACTGTGTGACTCTTTTATTAATTAAATTCTTGCGGTTTAGGGCAGCAAGACAAAACCCTTTAATAACTAATTTAATGACTGGAAATGTCAGCGTGTCACGCACGTGGGAGCACTATGTGTGTGCGTGTTCCTCCATGACTTTGCGGTGTGGATCTATAAGATATTCATTAAAAGTATCAATAAACCTGCTCTGAGTAAAAGTTCAAGTTTATGTTTAACTTATTTGCTCTGCAAACTCTATGCAGGCTTAGGACACCGGTATTTCAGAATGATCAGGGCAACAAATCAGTTGCGATGATTGGTCCGCTGGTTCGCCCAGTTATGAATGAATTGTTCAGTCACATTAATTTTTATGCACACTTGTAGTCCTGTTAAATTAAATAGGAGTTTATTCGGTAAATGTGTTTCCATCATAGTCTATACTTATTTATTTTTATCAAATGAAAAATGTATTCTCCTCAAGCAAGCATATAAGTTTTCCATGCACATTTCTTAGATTTTATTCACATCATGGTATTTCCATCCAGCAGGTTGTATGCGATATCCTAAAATGCACATAATAAAAGCATTGATGGAAACATAGCTTTTGTCAGTTCTTAAAAATATAATAAAGTGTGTTTCTTCAAGCGTTTGTCTTTGTGACTAACAGCATTTCTTGTCATGTGTCACTCTGAGATGTCTTATAGGTCATCCACCAAGATGAGCAAAATTACCCGCACATAAAGGACGAGGAACTTGCGAACTGGATTCAGGCTCATTGCATTTGGGGGGTGGCGGGTGCTAGTTTCACACCCTGGCCAACTTTGAATATATATGGCGACTTCCCAGATCCATAGTTTTACCATTTCCCAATATTGTCGATCATCGTCTGTTCACAATCAGCATCGGGAACTTTGTAAGACATAGTTGATATTCGATTGCATCGTCATATTGCCTAGTCCTATGGGCATTATCAGGTGATTTTGTAGTGGAGTACTCCAACTCACAAAAAACGAATAATCGCTTATTTGCAAATTTAAATGCAAGTTAAAATAACAGGTATGTCACGTGAAATGTACGCATTTGGAAACATTAACATGAACAGTTTCAAACTAAGCAAACTTAAACTATGCTTAAAAAAATTAAATGAACAATATGTCTAAGTAAAATTGATAAAAGTAAAAAAAATTACAATACAAAAAAAAGATTAAATAATAATTTGCACACCCAGATATTACATAAAAAACAATACTTACAGCCATAGGATAAAAAGTCCACATAACATACAGTATAATTCAGTGTTGTCTACTGCAGGTTTTCGAGTAATGATTTTAATAGTCGACTAGTTGTTCCAAACCAGTACTCGATTAGCCAATTTCTCGTGAACTTCCTTAGTCCATACACATTAAAATACACACTGTATCAAAAGTATAGTAACAAATGTAAACAATGTACGTTGTACAAAATTTTTTGTATGATTTACCAACGTTACAGTGTTTACCAGACTACAGCTAACAGGCATAAAAAAAAGTTGTAATATTGTGATATAACTTCACTTAGGTAAGGTTAGTATGCGATTTAATCACACTTAAATCAGGTCAACACGTATGTTTACGTTTTGTGGCTACACTTGTGAAGCAATTAATATTTTATGTTAATGATCTTGCTCCAATCAGTTCCATTGTAAGTGCCTGTAACTTCTGTTTAAAATAAAAAGAGTGCGGAGTCAAAACTATTGCCATTAATGAGCTTATCTTGAACCTGTAACCTTGCTTTAACTGTTGTGCTGCAGCATAACATTAAACTGGTTGGCTGTCAAAAGCATTTTGAAAGCCAAACCATGTGTCTACCATCTCTCAGAGACATGTTTCATTTCACACACAGAATACTTTAAGAAGGAGCAACATACTTTATAACGGCCCCTGTGCCGGCAGATCCGTAGAGAAGCGGGCATTTTTATTCCGCTTGCCGAATAAGCGTTCATTTCTACAGGGAGACTCTCAACACAAGATGCGCTGCTTTACACCGTGCGAGTTAAACTGCTGCAAAAGCCACGTCCTTTAACAGCCCGACAGTACTATACAGAAATCCAACTGACAAGTACAAACGACAAAAGTAGTGTCGTGTGCATATCAGGTTCATGTTACTTGCCCGCTGGGCCTGTGGCAGGTAACGCATTCGCCATTTGTTTTTGGAACGTTGTCGTTACGTCATCAAATCGCGCATTAAAATGCACATTTAATCAGACATTTCTCTGTTCGGCTAAACAACAAGTGACACCGAGAGCCTCGCGTCCTGGAGAACTTACCCCGGGTGACGATCTGATGTTTAGTGTAGTTGTTTATACGCTACGGAGGTCTGTAGCGATCAATGTGCTGTTTTTCCTCCTATCGTCGGAAAAGGGCGGTCTCTTCTGCTCTGGCCTCGATTTCCCAGAATCCCCTGCTGATGAGTTTTATCGCGCGAAGCTGTACTTGGGTTACTGGGGCAACAAGGCCGAACCATTTCTTGAACAGAAATGCTACACATCTTGATATGTATAATTTACATATGCATTTAGATGATAAAGGCCTATTGAAAAGCAACCAAAGAGTTTTTTTTAATTATCGCATATTCTTGATTATACTTGATCGATGAATCTGAATCTAAAGCGCACTAGCCTACTGCTCTCCTGAGGCACGACTGAGATTGCATTCATGCATGTCGGGAGATGACATGAAGACTTTTATATGCACTATGCAGGCTTGTATGCTTTGCAAGAAAATAAATGAAAACTGTGTCATATTTTAGCAACTTCAAATTAACTCTTGGCATTTTCTCATCCAACTTCTTGAGGTATCACAGTGGGAAGCTTTTTAAACAGTATTGAAGGAGTTCCCATTTATACTGTGTCACTTATCATTCATCCATTACAAAAAACTAAACTAAAATAATAATAATTCATATATATATATATATATATATATATATATATATATATATATATATGTGTGTGTGTGTGTGTGTGTGTGTGTGTTCGGTTGTCCTATGCGTCTAATATATATATATATATATATATATATATATATATATATATATATATATCCTGCTTTTGAACCATGGGAGAATTGAGGGGTTCATACACGACTATTACAAAAATAGCAAAGATTAATTGATGCCCAAGTAGGCAACGCACTATATTAATGGGATGTAAACTTTTGAACAGGATGATTTGTGCAGATTTTTATTTTGTCTTAAGGTAGATATGTTATGTATCTTCTGAAGGGCAGAACTTAATAAAAAAAACATATGATCTTGTATTTCTTATATTAAAAAAAAAAAAAAAAAAAAACAGTTGAAAGGGGCTCGAAAACTTAAAAAAAAACAAAGGGGGGTGGGGGTGCAAACTTATACACAAAACATAATACAATAATATATGATAACAAACTAATCTCCATTTATATCTAAAACATTTAAAAATACGAATCAATTGGAGTACATCAACAGATTTAAAAAACTATATTATAAACTTTTGCAGGTTTTGGCAGTTAAATCAATTCACTTTTATTGTCACTTCTCAATATGCACGAGTGCAGTGGTGAGTGAAAGTCTTGTTGCAGTTCCATAAACATGCAGTATAGCCCACACAATTAAAGTAGCCTATGCACACATATCCACAATATATAAACACAACATACACATTATCCAAGGTACACAGTGTAGGCATTATACAAATACACACAATATGGAAACTCTAAGACAGTTATCCACCACAGTAATGAACATATATGCACAGGTATGTTTCATAGTAAGCATTGCACAGTAGGCTACTAGAACTGTCAGAGTGTTCCGTGTTATAGTGTTGTGTGCAGCATAAGTTATGAGTGTATAATTGCAAACATTAGGCCATCTTTAAAATTATTGTCTTAAAACATTACCTTGCATGTAATATCTAAAGATGACACAACACGCGATGTCTTTCATAAAGTCAATGGCATGAGCGATTTATTTAGGTGATTTTCATGTTGCTCCCGAGTGAGCTTGTTTCGCTGAACATACACTTGACTGTTCGAGGAAACTGGGCACCTTTTTTGTTTCTCCTGGTGATTGCTCCGCCTAACGACTGGAGTTTGTTTTGTGGAATAACACTCCTTCTGAACAGTTGTAGATGAATATGCTTGTTCTTGTACTTAAGCCTCATATTGGATTGGATGGAGTAATTTTATTCCCAGCAAATTTGTCTGATTTAGTTAGAGTTAATTTTGACCCCTTAATAAAATGGTTTTAAGTGATGTGGGCAGGTGAGCTTCATTACTATTGGACCCCCTCTAGATTGTATAGGTTTTTTCTTAAAGACACACCCACCTGCTGGCGATGTCAGTCAAAAGATGGAGACACAACCAGTGTCTTTTGGGGATGTATTAAGATCGATGAATTTTGGTTGAGGATTCAGAGTTTTATGTGTGCGTTATTGGGTTATCAAATTTTATTTTACCCCAGACTCGGTATTTTAGGTGATGGGACTGTCATTAATATGGTAATTAAGCACGTAAAAAACTGGGGCCTAACTAGTATTATGATTGCCAGACAGATAACCATTACATTTTTAGCTGATAATTGTTTCAGATAATCTTTAGAAATGCTTTCATAATACTTCAAATGTAACTATTAACATGCACTACACAGTAAACAGTAACTCATCATTAGACCTGATTATATAAATTAAGTGATAAGTGATAAACCTGTCCAGCTAAATGACACAAGGACACACACTGTTAGACTTTGCCGTAATTTTACAGTTACTTACCGCAAAAAAGCCCAGTAAAATACCATTTATATTATTTACGGTTAACTACTGTAATATGCACTGCATTGTGGGTATTTTGTATGAAATTTACAGTAACTTACTGTATATGGTCATTTGCGGTATACTTTACTGTTTACGCAAAAGCAGTAGTGCTACTGTAAATGAAGAAGACAGATTTCTTGAAGTGTGCTTCTGTTGACAAGGACTGCCTCTCTGCAGTATATATATATGAATCGGCATATATGCCAAGCACTATACAGGAAAATTTTGTAAATAATAATAATAAAATAAATACAAATAAAAAAAATAGAAAAATAAACACAGCAAACAAACAGGGTAAGCATGGTATGTGTGTGGCAGCCGGAGGTGGAGAATGTTCTTGGGGATGGGGGGCATGGGCCCTTGGCCCCGCTGCGCCTCTTCTTGGTGGCCCATTGTAGTGTGGCGTGGGCGGAGGTCTAACTTATGCCATGGCCAAGGAGGAATCAGAGGCAGCCTTTTAATACCATATTAGTAATTGTCTTGTTATTGTTATTATTACTATTATTATTATTATTTGTCCTCTTCCTTATCCTTCAGCCTCCCCCTCATTCCTGATGAAAAGTCTAGTTGCTATTATTGCTATTACTATTCTTACTATTATTGTATTATTATAAAAGACTATATTATCTTCCTCATCCTCCAGTTTTTATTTTTTACTATTATTATCATCATCATCATTATTATTATTGTCATCAATGTTTTTTATTTATTATGATATATTTATAAATTTTTATTACATCTGTTGTACGTATAAGATGTTCCTCTGTTAAGATACTTCCACTCACACACAGTTACACTTGCACATATGCGTGTGCGCGCATACACACACACACACACACACACACACACACACACACACGTTGGCTGTTGTTATGTATGCTTTGTTGGTATTTGATTGCATAATAAAAAAAATAATCAATCAATTCATTAAATAAATCAATTTAAAAAAAGGATTTTAAATACAGAAATGTCGGCCCTCTGAAAAGTATAATCATGCATATGTATATATATAGGCTACTAAGTATATTAGTTTCACCTTTTAATTATGAAATACACTAAACTTTTGCACGACATTCTAATTTTTCGAGTTTCACCTGTACATACAATCAAGTTGTAGCCTAATCATTGCCTTATAATTCACAGGATGACTGCACTTCTGTTCATTGTTTACACAACTTCTATTAATCATAGGGCTATATGCATATTGTATTAATGTGTTAGGCCTATTAAAATGTCATATAATAATGTTTTATCGTTTTTTCCCCCTGCAGATGAAAATCATGAATCTGCATTCTCATTTATAAGCGATGAACTTTAAAAGTTAAATAAAAAAAACACGTGGATGGAAGGATTTGTTTTAATCCTATATAAATAAGTCTTTTTTATATTAGCATTTTCTAAAAAATAAAATAAAATAAATAAATAAATAAAATCCACAACTGGTTCCCACATAGACATTAGACCTCACACAATTTTAATTGTTGCTCGCGTGCAAAGCCCGCGCAACAGCCTCGCAGAATATAAACAGAGGTTTGTGTGTCAAGTGCGCGCATAACAGACGTCCCTGAGAGTGGATCGCCATAGATAGACGCGAGCTGTGAGTTTTTCTGAGGTAAGTACTTTAACTGAACAAATTTCTTTTATAAGTTACTTTTACAGCGTAATTTATTACCAATATCAATTAAATATAGCTAAATGTATGAAGAAAGTAATGCAATCTAATAGGCTATTATTACTAACAGGATCTGAAGGAACTTAGTTTTCCTCAAAAACTGCCGCTTTCATATCCCATTATGTCTGACTGTCTTTTCCAGTCGATGGACCCAATCTAGTATTTACACAAACAATGGTTTTCCGTAATTTTTACGGCCAGTTAAGGCATATTTTACTCGTCATTTAAATAAATACCGTTAAATGTGTGTGACGTTAGGCTATTTGAAGTAGGCCTAGCGCGTTTTTTTCAAAGGCACTCGCGCTCTCGTTCCCGCCTAAAGCTGCGTTCCCACTACTGGTTGCCTAGTAACGTTTATAAATGACATTCACGGATGTCATCCCATTGCTGTTGACAGCGAATCGCTTTTCTTGCCGCTAAAAACAAACATTTTGAAGGGAAAATACTAAATTATAAATGGAATCAGCAAATGCTTTATATCAAAGATGAATGAGAAACAAGGCGTGCTCTTTGCCATAGCGGCTGTTTATCTGCGGCGAAAACGCAAACGCCGGTCTGTCTGGGTCCACAAAACCATTCAATCTCGGACCTATACACCTTTCCACGCAGTATTTTTCTTAAAAATGTCCTTGTTCGTGGGAAGAGACATATCATAGAGCACTGGAAAATTGCTAGTTGCAAGAATTAGACTTTCATCCATCTTTCCGTTACTGCAGGAGCTGAGAGAGAGAGAAGGATCACGTGAGCTCTCCCGACTTCTCTCCCCTGTCGCTTCCGTAAGTCGCTCTTCATTTGAATAAAGTTGAACTAAAGTTGTCGCGTCGCTGGACACGCCCACATCTAGTCGCCAACGGTCACGACAGCTCGTTTTAAGCTGTGTACACACTGCCAGCGACATCGCGCGCGACAGCGACACATCCCATTCATTTTCAATGAGAGCACAGCGACTTCCGGCGACACGAGCTATTTATATTGAGAAAAATAAAGGGCCGCTTTTAAAGATGACTACTGTATGTGTTAATATGAAAATGTAAGACCTGCGTTTGTTTTAAGATTCTTTTTAAGGAAGAAGAGGGCAGCAAGTGCACGGCCAAAGTTGGCACAAGTCGAAAGACAGGAGGTGTTGTGAAGAGAATGGTGACTGCCATCAACTGCCGGGTAGCAACGTTTCTGCAGAGTCTCACCGAATTTGAGTGGAGAACGTCAAATTAGGTAAGTTTCTTATGCAGGGCTGGACTGGGACAAAAAACTGGCCCAGACAGGCCATACAATCAGTTAGACACCAACACCAGTACACAATCTTTGCAGTTCCATAACAACTTATGTTGTTTCAAACCTGAATTAATTTATTTATTCTGTTGAACATAAAAGATGATATTTTGAAAAATGTTGGTAACCAAACAGTCCTTTGACTTCCATAGTATGAAAAAATATATACCATGGAAGTCAATGGGGACCTGTGCATTTCTTAGAGACAAAACATGTAATATTATTCACATTACATGTGCGGTGCTACAATCAGAACTTGCTGTGTGAGTGTGTTATGTCCAAGGATGTATTTGTTTTGTTTTCTTATTTTCTTTATTCATTTATTTTCCCCTTTCTCCCTGTTTCTCTCTCTACTTCCCATAAGCAGGAAGGAATTGCTGCCACCTGACGCCAATGATCAGTTTGTAAATCTGCTGTGATTGGAGGAGAGGAAGCTTTGTGGGCAAAAGCAGCACCATTCCTCAGATCAGTTATTTGTTTGTAAACTTTTGTTGTATTGTTCTTTACCATACAAATGATATTGTTGTTTCTTTGGGATTAGTAGAGAGGTGGGTGCCATTTCCTTTTGATTTAGTTTTCTCTTGTTTTAGCTGAGAACTGAGTGTATTTTTATTGTACTTGCTTTTTTTTTTTTTTTTTTGTATTGTCATGATCTCTGCTTTTATTTGTTCTATAATTCTTTTTTAAATGCTGCATCACAATAAATAAATTGGATGTAATTGATTGTGACAGTAAATAAAAAAATATGCTGATGTACATGAACTCAAGTCACTTTTTTGTAATTTATTAAATTCAATAGCATTAATGTAAAATATAAAATAGTGTAAAATAAATTAAAAATAAGTTGCAGTAAGGGTATTGTACTGTAAAATGAAATTGCGGTAAGGGCATCTTACTGTAAAACACATTTACAGGTAAGCTACTGTAAAGGGGAACTTACAGTAACTTACTGGCAATAGTGCTGCCAGTAAGTTACCGCAAAAATACAATAAAATGTCTAACAGTGCATATTTGTATCAACCTGAGATAGTATTTGACTGTTTGAAATGGCTTTGAATGTTTAAATAAGTTTTAAACCTTTTAAATCAGTTTCATGTGAATGTGTTTTATCATTGTTTCTCCAGTCTTACTGCAAAGGATGTTTATCAAAGTTCAGCAAAGACAGGAAGCTCTCAAAGTTTCATCTCAGCTGGAAAAAGTGCTGACTCTAACCCAGCTGTGCACAGACACTGGAGCCAAAATAACAGGATGTTAACAAAAATAAGCAGAAAGCAAATCATTTACCCTTAGGGTAAACAGCCTGAAATGCAATGTTCATTAACTGTTTGCTATTTGGATACTTTTTCTTTTTAAAAAAGAAAGAAAAAAAAGAAAAGTTTACAGTTCTATCAGGGTTTTCCACAAATGAGAAATGCACAAGAAAAGGCTGTTTTAAAGAGAAAAATACAAATAGGCTTTGGAAGAGAAACGTAACAATGTAGATAACCCACTTAGAGCTTTTTTCTGTTTTGGTCCATCCCCTCAAACACATTATAGAGGTTACAGTACATACACTGTAAAAAAATGCACTTAATGGGCGGGTCTTAAAAAACGGATAACTTGAAAGATCCCTACAGCTTGTAGCTGTAATCTGTAAACAGTAAGATTCCTTAACTACAGTGTCCCTGCTACATTAAAAGTCCCCACTATTACACTACCCATAATCCTTAAATGAGATTCAGTCATTAATTTATTTCCCAAAACAGACATTGTGACAAAGACTGACCACTTGCATAAAGCAAAATGAAAGACATAATTGGAAAGCCACTCCTGAGACATATCTTTCAATGTTTTACTGGTCTTCAAAAATGAACCTTTATTTCACAGTCAGAAAAAAATAAAAACAATGACAATTGTTTCGTAAAGTCTTACACCCTTCAACCCTCCGCAGTTGTTACTGAAGTCTTAGAAAGGAGATGAACATTTCGGAAAGCTTTTTTTTTTTTTTTTGACTATTGTTATTGAATTATATACAAACTTAAAATACATACATCTCACACAACAGTTATTAACGCAAATACACCAGTTGACTTGACAAGGATAAACATTACAATGTAGAATAAATGAAATAAAAGAACTGACTGACTGACTGACTTTTTTGTAAAGACATTTTGAATGTGATGTTTAATTCTGAAACACTATATTTTCTTATTTAAGCCTATTGTCTCTTAACTTGTTTGACTGTAAATAAACAGTTAAACATCTCTCATAAATATTCAGACAATCAGTTCCCTCCCCCTGAAAACATAATAAGTGACAGATTGTCAAGGTTTGTTCAATAATCATATATTTTTCATGCTATATTTATGTATCCTCACATTTATTCTATTATTAGTTCATGAATTTCACACCAGTATAATACATTACTTTCATTTATTAAACTTTTCCCAATTTCCATCCATGTGAGTTGGAAGCTTGTAAATTGGTATATGAAGATTGGCAATACTGATCACCCATGCAGATTTACAAAGTTGGATAGTTTGTTACCTCATTGCTGGTTCTCAAGGTAAAAAAAAAAAAAAAATCAAATACATTTGCCAAGAATTCATGTGTAAAATGTATTAATCCATTATACAGAAAAATATTTAAAGAAAGGCAGTTTTAAATTTAAAAACATTTTAGTAACACAAACTGCTTGCCTTCCCGCATGGTTCATGGAAGGCCTGAGAAACATTAGCTAGCTCCAGTAAGAAGGTATATACTATATAAAATTGTTTGGGTAATGCCATTTGTTTTTTTAGATTGTTACATATTGACAACCCTGTGATGATAATAATTGGTTATTTCATTCATTGTAATTGCAGCATCAGCCTCATAGCAGTTTTTGTGTAGGCCTATAAATGTTATGAGAAAGACTGCAGGTGCTAGAACAACCTAGCTCATTTGTAAAGTTATTTGTGTAACTAACTAACTTGATCAGGGATGTATTGGAGGCTAAACGCACGTAAACGCCGTTTACGCACCTCCTAAAATTCGGAAATAGCGTTTACCCACCTCCAAAGTGCGTTTACCCACCTCCAAAGTGCGTTTACCCACCTCCAAAGTGCGTTTACCCACCTCTAAATTGCCTATAGTTCCTAAGCCATTTTAAATTAAGCTTATGCCGTTTTAGTTTTATATTGTTCATTATTAGTTTCATAGGTTGTTAAACCTAAGACGAAGTCTTTCATATTGCGCTGCATTACGTGTTGACCAATCACTTGCGTAGCCAGCAAGCAGCAGACTGCATCAAGATTCATCAGTCACTAGCCCAAAGTATACATAAGACATGATTTTTGAACACTTCATTGAGTTTTGTTTTGTAGAATAAATATTTGTAAAAGATTTTCGTTTTGTATAAATTGTATCTTAATTTTGATCAATGTTTTATCAACCAACTGCCTGTAGGCTATTTAATAAATAAGAAGCAAATATATCAGACAATGTAAGGCGCCGGCGATCACTTGCATTGCACGTGAACTGGAGGGCGCTGAAACTCAGCTTGTGCCTCACAGATTTGAGAAATATAGGCTATGGCTATCTATTATAAAAAGCTTGAAATGTTTTACTATTAAACGAAAATAAATAGGCTACTCTCTGATTATGTAATCAAATGTGCATTTCTCTCTGGCATTCATGGCGAGTCCGCATGTCAACTTCATCTTTGCAGCGACACAGAAAACACCAGTTTATTAATAAACAATTAAATGTCTCCTTGCTATTTTTGACACATTAATAATTACATCCGCCGGTTCTTTGCGGCAAGCTTTATGCGTGCGGCCGTGCGCTTGAGTGCGGCTCTAGGCTACGTTAACGCTCATCCATCCTGTATAGCCTATTTAAGTAATTAAATTAATATAGGGGCGATTTGTCCACTAATGGCTAAAATGAACAACTACTAGTCGATTAGAAAAAAAACTTTAGTCGGAGGCAGGCAGCCCTTATTCTACATATTTTTGAACCAGCTGGTCATTCTGGGTTGAGGAGCGACCCTGAGCGTAATGAGCGAGCGGAGCGGAATATTCAGAAATGCGCTCTCCGCGCATGCTCTGATTGGAACAAATCAAGCATGACAAATTCAAACTTTATTTAATTTTCTCCATTGCTTGAACACTCATTGAGGCAGCTGTAATGATGCAGTGTATTTTGTGTTCAAAATAAATTTTTTGTTTTTTTGTTTTTTTTAGTTTTGCAAAATCGTCTGTTAATGTCGGCAGCCATTAAATACAGTGCAACTTATATTGTCTTTCTTCTGTTAATTACAGAAACTGAGTTTTCTTTAAATTAAAATATGTGCAGTGGCACCATTCATCCTTCTGTCGTTAATCTGCACCTGCTACATTAGCAATTGGAAAAAAACTGTAATCGACAACTATTTTGATAATTGATTTAGACAAAAGTAAAAAATTCTTTGATTAGGCTACAGCTTGTTAAATGTGCTGTGGACAAAACGAGACATTTGAGGACGTCATCCTCCTGGGCTTTTGGGAAAAACTGATCCACATTTTTCATGACTTATTATAGACCAAACAACTAATCGATTAATCAAGAAAATATTCAACAGATTAATCGACTATGAAAATAATCCCAAATCCCTAATCAATACAAGTGCATTGCATTGGAAGCCCTGGATATAAGCCTCCCTCTCTATCTCTCTTAAATATTTTAGTTCTCTCTGTTTTGTCATTTAGTAAACTTTATAGATTTCAACCATATTATTCCTTCTTGAGTCTCTTTAACAAGAACTTAAATGAATGTATGAATTGAATAGTGATTGTGTGACCTATGATGAGGGAACAACCAGTGATACCCTTGGAAGTACCATCAAATGATATAGCGATGTCATCAGGATACACATACACAGGTAGGCAGTGGCCCACCTTACCGGGTGACCACGTCGTGGTCCACCAGAATTTATACCCACCTCTTTTTTTACCACTACACCTCTGAACTTGATACTGAATGAAGGGTATTTTCATAGTGTCAGCGCAAAAATGTTGGGTTATTTATTTTACCCAATAGCTGGGTTAAACATATTGGGTCGTTCTGTTGGGTTATTCCTAAAGTTTATTGGGTTGTTTCTAATAACGCTCCCAGTTGGGTTAAAATTGTTCTCGCGAGGACATTTTAAATTTCAACGGCCGACCAGTGCCACTGCCAACAGAAGATACAGAGGTAAGTTAATAATATCACGGTATATGAACGCTTTCCGTTTTCTTTATCAACAATAGCGGATTAATTAAATAATTTTCCCTTAATTTTGGGTCTGCTGCCTATTGCTTCTCACTTGGCTACCGACATACCACTTGTTATAAAGCCAGCCTATTTTAAACTGTGGCGTAGAAACTATTAATTGGGATGCCCCCCTCACTTTCTGTGTTCGTCCCAACACTTTGTTTTGGAAACCATACATAATATTTAATATATTTGGCCGACGCGCGAAGAAATTGTAAGACGCCTGGGCTTTAAGACTCATTATCCGGTGTTGCAGACACACCAGTTTTCCTTATTATATGAGGTGTTGTTCTGAAAGCAAAAAGAAACAAATGAAACACGGAATGTAGGTTGTCATCCGCACAGTCTGAGCGAAGCAAAGCGGGCGCATTTACTCCCGTGATTAATCGAAAGAGAAGTGCTGCTGGCTCGTGATGTGCGAATGACTTGCACGCGCAGCGCCAGTCCCATCACGTTTTTTATAGTGTTTAGCTTCCCATTCAGCTGATACAAACACGCTGCGTAATCATGAGGAAGGATTACATCAAGATGTAGATTGCAATGCAAGTGCGTAATTTATAGTCTACTCCTCTCTCGCTGTTGCTGGCGTGCCAATGATTACCCCTCCGCGTGCCAATGCTGACACGCCTTTGCAGACCCCTGTATTTTACACAATAGCCAGCATCTACATGACATTGGGTGATAGCCTTATCAGAAGCAACTTTTTAGATAGTTCTGTACCCCTGAATTCACGAAGGTTATGACTTTTTTCACGTCGTGACATTTATCACTTTTATTGTGACTTTTTAATGCCAAAAATCAGCAACATTTTGATGGTGTTCTTTTACCATTTCTGGAAGTTGCCTGGTTATGTTTGCAACTTTTAATTTAATGGAAATAAAGCATTTTCAAGATTTTTGTAACTTGTGCATTATAATTTATATACACAGCAATAACACATTTACATTTATGCATTTGGCAGATGCTTTTATCCAAAGCGACTTACAGAGCCCTTATTACATGGACAATCCCCCCGAGCAACCTGGAGTTAAGTGCCTTGCTCAAGGACACAATGGTGGTGGCTGTGGGGATCGAACCAGTGACCTTCTGATTACCAGTTATGTGATAATAAAAATAATAATGTCAACAATAATAATAGTACCAATAATACTAGGATGGTTGGGTTAAAATAACCCAACAATGGGTCGGTGCTATATCAACCCACCATTGGGCTATGTGTTGGGTCATTTTTAACCCAACTGATTTTAGTGAGTAGGTAAGGCACATACGAATACACAGACATGTCTCTAACACATATTTTAAGTGTATGTAACCTAATTGTAACAAAACTTTTGTAAAGTTTGAAACATTCAAAGATGTGAGGCAAGTGTTGTTGGCCACATTTGATTTAGCATGCCATATTCATTTGTGCAGTGTCAAGTGTGAGAATTTGAAGAACTTAATGTGTCATCTCAAAAAACACATCAGGGAGGGGAAATCCATTCCTTCTCCATTTCAACAATTCCTTTACAGTTTTGTCCACATTCACATCTCATATAGCTAAGAAACCCAGAGCTGCTTCTGAGGGAATTGTAAATCCTGCCAGTTATTCTGGGTATATAGAACAGCAGTTTGATTCACAGCTGTTTGCTCAAAGCAACACTGAAAGTACAGAGGACTAAATTTGACCACATATCGTTGATGAAGCCCAGTTTTGAGAAGTGTTTTCCTATTTTAATTGAAATTGCAGAGCAATTTGTCATACGAACAATTAATGAAAATTTTCACTTTTCATTTACTTTTCAAGAAGAAAAGAAAAATCGATTACACTTGAAGATCAGGTAGAAGACATACATGTGGTCATTGATGTCTTGAAAAGTGAGGATCTTTTTTTATGCTTGCTCTCATACACATGAAACTGACCAAAGAAGGAAAACAGCTTTCAAGACTATGTTACATTACATTGATCCAGTACCAATTTGTTTAGGGCAGAATGATGCTGGTAAAGAGTGCTTTGTGCAGAATGTGCTAATTAAACAAATAATACAATTTCTCTTTCGGATTAGGTCTGTTGTGGAGCAGCACAAACAAGTTCAAATTTCTGTCCGATCTACTAATGTTCCTTGAGATGTGTGGGATGGGAAGAATATGGCTGAAAATGTGTTTTTCAAAGAACAGATCTTACCATTTGGCTTGATCTTGTATAAGGATGCATTAGAAGTAGCAAACCCTTTGGTTCTGGGAAGAAGCACAAGATACTTTTTGTATATGCCACTCTTGCAGATATTGTACAACACAATAGATCAAGCATTTGCCAAATACAACTTGCACTGCTTTGCAGGGAGCAGGATTTCAAGTATTTTTGACAAAATTTAATGCTAGGTTCCTTGGTCCAAGTCCTTAAATATCATGAGGTAAGTGCTATTACTTTGCCAGATGGACAGGTATGCAAGGGAATATTATGCATCATTGCCGGAGATAACCTGGGATCTCATAATATTGGAAGCTGTTGATAATGTTAGTAAGAGTATGCACTTCTGCAGATATTGTGAGATCGAGCATGCAACATTTCAAGTAGTTCCTCTTGTCAAAGGCTGTATTAGAACAGTGCAATCATACAGTGATTTTGCACAGGCTCAGAGTTGTGGTCGATCATCATATGGCCATGGAGGTGTCAAATTTAATGAGCTCACATATTTTCATGTATTGGCCATGATATTTTTGAAGATTTTGTGTCATCTGATTTGGCATTACATATCAAGCATCTTGCAATAGCAGAGAAGAAATTCACAAATCAAGAATTGAGTAGATGCATCAATCATTTTAAGTACTTAGGCAATGATGCCAACAATAAATCTTATGAGGTTAAATCTGAGAACGAAAATCTCTCAGGCCAATCAGTGCAAAGCTGGTGCTTGCTGCTAACAAAAACAATATATGGCATTTTACAACTGAGACAGATCACAGAGCTCATATGTGCACAAGTTCTCCCCGTTGGCCAGGTAGAGTATTTAAGAATTTTAATTGAAGAGTATTTTTTTTTTCAATAAAATGTTTTTATTGATTCATAGACATATAACAAAGAACACAACGTATTGAACAAAAAACACAACATATTGAATCAACATTTAACATTAAACCCCCACTATTACACCTCCCCAACCCCACCCTGACCCCCAACAAACACCCCTGTTTGTCACAATAGGAATACACACACACAGAGAGAAAATATTATATTCATATATAATTCAAACGAAACTTCTCTCTCCACAGCCCCTCCTCGAATGTACCCAAGAAACACTTGTAATTGCCCCATTTCCTATCAAACAAATTCCGAACCTCCAGCCTTCTGCTTGACCCCTCCTCGAAAGCAGCCACACTCCCCATCTCTGTACACCACTCTGGAAATGAGGGCAATCCATCCGACTTCATCCTCTTAAAATAATTTGCCTGCCAATCATAATACTGTTCAGAACCCAATTTTTTATGTGTTTAAGAAAAAAACGTGTAGTCCCTACCAGATGGGTTCAAAAGTCTCCAAATATCTGTAAGACCAAGATTTTTACACATCCTGTGAAGCGTCACTGTTGCTCTAGGAGACTTACAAACTTTTGCTTCACTATGATCAAGGACTGAGTTCATCAAAACAAGTCTCCTCCCAGGGGCCTGGGTAGCTCAGCGAGTAAAGATGCTGACCACCACACCTGGAGTCGCAAGTTCGAATCCAGGGCATGATGAGGGGTTCCAGTCAGGCTTCCATAGCAACCAATTGGCTCAGTCACGTTGGGTTAACCTCCTCGTGGTCGCTATAATGTGGTTCTCACTCTTGGTGGGGCACATGGTGAGTGGTAAAATTCTGTGTAAGCCATGGAGAATAGCATATAGCCTTCACATGCGCTATGTCTCTGTGGTAACGCGCTCAACAAGCCATGTGATAAGATGCGTGGATTGACTGTCTCAGATGCAGAGATCTATTGTATTTGGAATGTTATTCCACAAAACAAACTCCAGCTGCTAGGAGGAACCAGCACAAAAAGAAACAAAAAATGTGCTCAGCTTCCTTGGACAGTCAAGTGAATGTTCAGTGAGTCAGGCCCACTTGGCTGCAACATGAGAACCACAAATAATTTACTCAGTCTTTCATTTTATGAAGGACATTGCTTGCTGTGGGCATGTAAATATTTTTCTGCCATCCTTAGCATCTATTCTCAATTTGACTGGGAACATCAGTTCAAAAGAGACCTTCCACTGATGTAAGAGTTTCTTGAATACCTTGAATCGATCACGTTTCTCACTTGTCGAAGTCTGGGAACAAGAAAATGCTGTGGTTCTTCTAAGAAAGCCTTCCTTTACTCCTCGCCTCAGGTAACACTAGATCTTTATCAGATGATCTCAGAAGTTTGGCCAGAATTGATTGAGGCCTGTCTCCCTCCACGGATCTCTGAGCTGGAACTCTGTGAGCTCACTCGATTTCCAGCTTATGGCCTGTTATATCGAGCAGACTCGGGAAGAGCCTGTCTAGGAATTTCATCATATCTCTGCTTTCTGTTACATTTCTCCAAGTCTTCCAACTTTTCCCAGATGTGTTCCAAGTCTGCCTTGGTCACCTGCGGGTTAGCAGCTAATTCCCACTCCGATTTCTCCAGATAATCGATCTGTTTCTCAACATCCGCCACACTTGTAACCATTTCAGTGACTTTCGTCTCCATGGCAGTGATCGGTCGATGTATTACAGCAAAATCCTCCAAGTCAACAACAACCTTTGTCAGCATTGCCGACACGTTCATCAATTGACGTCTTCACTTCACCATCCAAACTGACTCCTGGGCTTGCGGCCTGCTGCTCAGGGGTATAAACTTGATCACTTAAGTGTCTTTTAATATCTCCAGAGCCCGAGGATTTAGAATTCTTTGACATATTGTCTCCCTAGAACAGTGAAGAATCTGGGTGTCGAATCTCACCGGTTTATTACACATAAAGTATTGAAACTAGCAAAGTGTGCAGAGCTCGCTGTTCACACGTACAAAACTTGCATGGCACCACAAGATTTACTTACTAATTTTTCATTTGCTAGCCTTTCATAATCATCCACTAAATACCAAACACCATTTCATTATTAATTATCCAGAGCTGATTGTCCACTTTGGCCATCTCATCCATCTGTGGATACTAAGGTTTGAGAGCAAACATTTAAATTTATAACATTGTGCCTGGAAATTACACAACTTTTAAAATTTCTGTGGAACCCTGGCTGAAAGGCATTAACTTTTACAGGCTTTCCTCAGTGCTGGCAATGTCTACTTACCAAATTTGGTAGTGGAAAAAAGCACACTTTTTGTTTTTTAGGAGACAACAATGATGACATTAAAATATCTGTTTCTCATCTGAACTTTGAAACTGTGAACTCTCAGATAGCACACGACATTTCAGTAAAGGGAACAAAGTGCAAAAAAAACAAAACAAACATGTTTGTTGCAACTGGTGAATGTGATGAAGGGTTTGTATTTGGACAGATCAAAGTTCTTCTAATCCATAAGGGTTCAGCTGTTTATTTTATTACTGAACAGTATCATGTTCACTGTCCTGACATGGGTGTTTATTGCCTTGCATCAATGCAGAGGATGCATTGATGTGTTAACCAAGAGCATCTACTTGATTACTACCCTTTGCCCATGGATGCAGTCCATGGCATCCCACTGCTAATTCTTCATCATTTTTCCACTCTTTGTAGAGCACTGTCCACCTTGGATGATGAGCTAATAGACCTCACTCTGAAGGCTTTGCCAAACTTTGTTGAAGAGACCCAAGTAAAGCTTATTTCTACACTAAAGAAGTGTGGTGTAGAATGTAAAGGAGACGTGTAGTATGTACGTCAAGAGGACATTGATGGCCTTTTGCCAGTTATTCAACTTTGCAAGCCACTGGAGGCATTTAGATTAGGTAATTATGTACACCAATCATGTTTGTTTTACCTAGTATGTTAGCATGCTGAGAAGGTTTTATATAAAAATTGCTCATAATGTTTAATGATTTTTTTTCAGACACAGACCAAGTCTCTGCAGTTAATTTCTTGCCCTTCACCAATGCCTGGCCCATCTTCACATACCAGCCCATCACCAAATTCTTTCTTGTCATCTCTTTCCAACACATCACCTCACACAAGCACATCTTCAATTTCATCATATCCTGAGGTGGATTGCACAGGCCCAATAATTCTTACTTCTTTCACTGTGTCCAAATCATGGGATGAGACATTTCAGTTCCCTTTGGAAAAAATGCCCTAAGAAATAAATTTAGCACTTTATGCTGGGAGGAGGCCTTGGCCTCCAGAGTGGCACCAAATGGTAAGAATCCTAGTGGATGAGATGTGCAAATATGAGTTTAACCCATCATGACCACTATGTGTAATAATCTGCGAAAAGATCGTCAGGCAGTTCACCAACAGCTTTGCCGATGTTTCATGATGACACCTTAATGGCTGGATGTTATTGTTTTCTCTTCAATTAGGTGAAAACTCAGATTGAGAATGTAAACTTTGAATGCACATTCACACACCATAAGGTTTCATCGCATTCTGCACACAAGAGAGGAACAAGTGACATATGGATGTGTAAGATTTCAGCCTTGGATCCCACCTGAAGAAACTGAACAGATGTTGTGGTGGGAAGTTACTGATGGCACACTTTAAAGAAAACACAGAAGGACTAAGTTTTTTGGCTGATTTAAGTATTCCGTTCTTTTCTGTACACCTCAAAATGTTCTTTTTAAATTGAATATTTAGTGGTTTAAGTTATTGTAGATACAAATTGAAACAAGTTAAGAATAATGGAGAAATTGTAACACCTCCAAATATTATTCTAACAACTGCATTCCCTACAGGCATCTGCCAGTGCAGTAGACATTGAGAGGACCCTTAGTGTACCTGCAAGTCCTCATTTCATACTGTTTGGTATGTGCACTATTATTAAGGAAATTGGGAAGTAAAAACATAGTGATTGAACCAGACTATTCAATCGTATTCAGCAGGGTAATTCACTTAGTTTACCACAAAATTATGCTTTCAAAGATGTATTGTTTAAAGTTTCAGGTAGACCAGATCAGTTCTACATTGAGTGTTGGATGAACAGCTTTGAGGGGCAGGTCATTTGTGAGAGCATCCAAACCTGCATTTTTGACAGGCCTTGCTGCTGTGTTTTCAATGTACTACATTTTCAGTGTACAGTACCAGGAGGAGGCATGCTGTACACTGGAATTCATTCAGAGCTAAGAAATGTCCTGAATGGAAAGAAATGTTTCATTTGACAATATCAAGCACATATCATTAAAAAATAAATTAAAGCTGAAGTGTATAATTTCTGCGACACTAGTGTTACCAAACAAAATTGCAAAAATGATGTATTTTAACATCTAAAAATTACACATATTAGCTTTAACCATTATTTTGCTCAAACTCTAATCTAACAATAATGTTCCCTTTACAAAAAGCTTCACTTTGATGCTGCGCTGCTAAGCGCTATGGGGAAACAATCTTATTGTGAGCTGCTTCTGAACATGTGTGTAACACGTCAATGAAATTGACTGGAATTTATAGCCTCGGTTGGTGAGATCATTGGACGCACCTGTGACGAGGCTATAAATAGAAGGCGTCACCAGAGTGTCGTCAGACATTTTTCTTCAGAGCTTTCTCTCTGTGTGTTTTCACGAGACTCTTGCTAGAAATTGCTTAAACTCTTAAGCCTTTCCTTCTTTCTCTCTTTATATATATGTATAAAAAAAAAAAGGGGAAAATGGCGGAAAAGCAGGGCAAACAATGCGTGTTTCCATGTCAGCGTTCTATGTCTGACAGGGACACGCATCAATTTTGCTTTGTTTGCTTGGGGGAAGAGCACGCTACTCTCGCGTTGGAACAGGGCGGGTGTGAGCATTGTGACCTACTTTCGGTCGGGATGCTTCGCGCTCGCCTTGCTTACTTCCGAGAGCCGGCACCCACACTTCATTCGTGGGGCTCTCGCGTGGATCTGGCTGAGGAGCGAGAGACGGGTTCGCCCCTTTCGCTCGCTCTCTCCCCAGATCCTGCTGGTCCCTCGCGTGATCCTGAAGCGCGCTTCGGCGCCTCTTCAGTTCACGAGGGGGACCTCCTTTCCCTTGGGTCGGATTTAGAGTTAACCGCATCTGAGCGCTCCAATCGCGATTCAAAATCTTCGGAGGAGCTGCTCGATGTGATTACTCGCGCGGTGGACAGGCTTCAAATAGACTGGCCACGTGACCAAGTTCCCCCCAAGCGCTCTAAATTAGAGGACAGATTTCTGTCTGGTGACCAAGGGAAGGGAACACCTCGTCAGTCCCTTCCCTTCTTTGATGATCTCCATGACGAACTTTCTCGTTCTTGGAACAAGCCTTATACTTCGTGCATTCACGTGCCTTCGACGTCAATATATTCGACTATCGTCGGCGCTGAGGCGCGAGGGTATTTAAAGATGCCACCGGTCGAAGAGACACTTGCGGGTTATCTCTCGCCGGGTTCTACGTCATCTCTTAATAAATCTGCTCTCCCTTCTAAGCCATGCAGGGTAACCTCCATGCTGGTCGGGAGAGCATATCAAGCGGCTGGTCAGGCTGGTGCTGCGTTGCACACCATGGCTGTTTTGCAGGCATACCAGGCTGACCTGCTAAAAGATTTGAGTGCGGGAAGGAGTCTCGACGATGAAGCTTTCTCTGAGCTTCGTCGAGCTACTGATTTGTCTCTCCGTGCCACCAAGCAGTCAGCCCGTGCTATTGGCCGGTCTATGTCCGCTTTGGTTAGCACTGAAAGGCACTTGTGGCTGAATCTATCCGCCATCAAGGATAAGGACAGGGTTTTCCTTCTTGATGCCCCAGTTTCGCCTTCTGGTTTCTTTGGAGACGCCATGAATACGGTCATCTCCAGATTCCAGGAGGCGAAAAGCCATGAGGAGGCTTTTGGAAAATTCCTTCCTCGTCGCACTCAGGGGGCGAGGCCGTCAGTCACCCAGTCTCGCCCTGATTCTGTGAGGAGGGAGGTTCAGAAGCAGAGCGTGGCAAGTCGTGCTCCTCCTCGTAAAGATTGGGGACAGACTCGTCGTTCTCAGCAACCTCCCAAACAAGACCTCAGGGCTGTTATCTCTAAGAGAAAGAAGCCCTGACGTCTTTGTTTCCAACCTTGTGAGGGTAGTTCCCTTCGGGACGGGGCGCGTGTATCATTCACTTCGGCCCTCCCGATACCCTCACGAAACCTCTTCACTCCCGCCACCCTTGGTGTTTCGGGTGACAGGGGTTTCCAACAAAATGTTGAATGTACCGTCGCTTCCTGCCATATTCCAGGACACGGAACATTCTACACCCCCTCGACAGGAAGTCTTGAAATTAGTTCCCATCTCAGAGAACCTGGCAGCGTGGAAACTTCTGCCAGGTATTTCTATGTGGGTTCTAAAAACAGTAGAAAAAGGCTACAGAATTCAGTTCGCTTGCCGCCCTCCGAGCTTCAACGGCGTGCTTTCCACTACCGTAAGCCCGAAACAGGCATCTCTACTTCAGGTAGAACTGCGAAATCTCTTGGAGAAAGGGGCCATAGAACATGTTCCCCTTCCAGAGAAAGAGTCTGGCTATTACAGCAGATACTTCCTGGTCCCCAAGAAGGGGGGGGGGGTTGCGTCCCATCTTGGATCTTCGTGCCTTGAACCGCTCTGTCAGGGCGCTCAGGTTCAAGATGCTAACAGTCAGGTCCATCGTGTCTCAGTTCCAACGCTTCGATTGGATGGTCACGATCGACCTCATGGACGCATACTTTCATATTGGAATTCTGCCACAGCACAGGAAGTTCCTGAGGTTCGCTTTCGGGGACGAAGCCTTCCAGTATCGGGTCCTTCCATTCGGTCTAGCCTTATCACCCCGCACATTCACGAAATGCATGGATGCAGCACTGGCTCCGTTGCGACTCCAGGGCATCCGCGTTCTGAATTATCTAGACGACTGGCTGATCCTAGCCCAGTCTCAAGAACTGGCAGTTCAGCACAGGGATATCGTCTTAGCTCATCTAGGTTCTCTGGGTCTGAGACTCAACGCCAAAAAGAGCGTTCTTTCCCCGACCCAGAAAATTTCCTATCTGGGGGTTATATGGAATTCGGTCACGATGCAGGCACAATTGTCTCCCGCTCGTGTCACCTCCATTCAGAACTCCCTGAGCATTCTCAGGCTAGGTCAAGTTTGCACTGTTCTTCAGTTCCAACGAATTTTGGGTCTCATGGCGTCTGCGTCCACGGTGATTCCTTTGGGCCTTCTCCATATGAGACCGTTTCAGCTGTGGCTAAAAGCCAGAGGGTTTCATCCAAGGGCCAGTCCCCTCAGGCAAATAAGGGTTACGCGCCCAGTGCTTCGTTCCCTTTCTATGTGGTTCAGACCCCGGTTTCTCACCTTGGGTCCCACTCTTGGTGCGTTGTGTCGTCGCAGGATGCTTACGACAGACGCCTCCCTGACGGGTTGGGGTGCGGTCTTAAGTGGTCGTCCAGCCCAAGGGGTATGGGAGAGTCATCAACTCGATTGGCACATAAATCGCCTCGAGCTGATGGCAGTATTTCTGGCCCTGAAATACTTTCTCCAACATTTGAGAGGCTGCCACATCCTTGTGCGGGTGGATAACACAGCGGCAGTCTCCTACATAAATCATCAAGGAGGCCTACGTTCTCGCCACCTCAATTTGCTGGCACGTCGGATTCTCCTTTGGGCCCAGGGCAAGTTACTGTCACTCAGGGCAGTCTATATCCCTGGACGCCTGAATGTGGGAGCAGATTTTCTGTCCAGACGAATCTTACCATCGGGCGAGTGGAAACTCCATCCCGAGGTAGTACAACAGATCTGGGAGAGATTTTACAGAGCCGAAGTGGACCTCTTCGCCTCTCAAGAGACTGCGCAATGTCCCCTCTACTTCTCTCTGAGTCACCCAGCCCCTCTGGGTCTGGACGCGATGGCGCATACATGGCCCAGAATGCGCCTGTATACGTTCCCTCCGATCTCTCTGCTCCCGGGAGTCCTGGCCAGAGTTCGCCAGCAAGGGTCTTGCCTCTTATTGATAGCGCCTCGCTGGCCGAACAGGGTTTGGTTCTCCGAGATGATGCCTCTCCTAGACGGCTCGCCCTGGGCGATTCCGGACAGGAAGGACCTTCTGTCTCAAGCACAGGGGACAATATTTCATCCCCGGCCCGAGTTGTGGAGACTTCACGTTTGGCCCCTGAAGGGTACCAACTGAGGGACACAGGGCTGTCGCTTGGGGTTATTGAAACCATTCTTAGTGCTAGGGCTCCCTCCACCAGAAGAATTTACTCCAATAAATGGGGTGTCTTCGAAAGGTGGTGCAGTTCACACGATGCAGATCCAGTTAACTGCCAAATTGTTTCAGTTCTGGAGTTTCTGCAAGAGAAACTGTCAGCAGGCATGTGCCCCGCTACTCTCAGGGTTTATGTGGCCGCCATTTCAGCTTGCCACACCCTGATTGACGGGGTGCCTTTAGGGAGACATCCTCTACTCGCCTGCTTCATTCGTGGAGCCAGGCGACTGAGACCTCCCGTTAGGGCCAGAACTACTTCGTGGGACTTAACTATAGTCCTGGAGGCTCTGGTCGAGACCCCTTTTGAACCTCTGGAATCAGCGTCTGACAGACTTCTGACTCTCAAGATGGTCTTCCTTATGGCTATTACCTCTCTTAAGAGGATTGGGGATCTACAGGCTCTGTCTATTCTGCCGGCCTGCTTAGAATTTGCCCCCGGTATGGCAAAAGCTATATTGCATCCTCACCCTGATTATCTTCCTAATTATCGTCTGTGCCCTTCAGGTTTATGTCCACCGCACAAGCCAGTGGCGTAAGTCAGGGCAATTGTTTGTTTGCTATGGGGGCCGCAACAAGGGGGCGGCCGCTAGTAAGCAGACTATGTCACATTGGGTGAGGGATGCTATTGCCCTGGCCTATGAGGCGCGCGGTCAAGCTTCGCCAGTAGGTGTCAGGGCTCACTCCACCAGAGGGGTCGCTTCCTCTAAAGCCTTGGCTAGAGGGGTCCCTCTGCAGCAAGTTTGTGATGCGGCAGGCTGGTCCTCTCCGCACACATTCATTAAATTCTATAGTTTGGATGTTCATGCTACTCCGGGCTCTTACGTCCTTGAGTCGACATCTCAAACTCATGCAGGAGCAAGTTTATGACGTGGCGGGCTAGTCCCCTCCACACACATTCTACAATTTCTACATTGGCTGGGATGTTTTGCTACCCCGGACTATGTCCTTGGGTCAACATCCCGGGCTCATGCCAAATCCAAGTTCATGGTACGAACTTTTGAGTTAGAGCCTTTGAATCGGCTTCTAAAACTCATCTTTTGACTTTGTAGGCTAGATGCTCCGCTACTCCGGACTCTTATGTCCTTGAGTCGACATCTCAAGCTCATGTCTAAACCAGGTTTGTGATACGGCAGGTTAGTCCTTTCCGTACACACTCTTCGGATTTTATGGTGTTAGATGTTCTGCTACTCCGGGCTTATGCTCTTGAGTCGACATCTCAAGCTCATGTCTGGAGCCTCTCGCGTTCTGTGAAAACACTTCACAACGATCAGGGGTCCGGACAGCCCCAGTGCGGCGGCGTGGGCATTTCGTTCCCCATAGCGCTTAGCAGCGCAGCATCAAAGCGAAGCTTTTTGTAAAGGGAACGTCTCGGGTTACTTGTGTAACCCTTGTTCCCTGAAAAAAGCGGAACGAGATGCTGCGCTTCTTTTGCCGCACTGGGACGTCCCAGGACCGCTCTTCAGAAAAATAATCTGACGACACTCTGGTGACGCCTTCTATTTATAGCCTCGTCACAGGTGCGTCCAATGATCTCACCAACCGAGGCTATAAATTCCAGTCAATTTCATTGACGTGTTACACACATGTTCAGAAGCAGCTCACAATAAGATTGTTTCCCCATAGCGCTTAGCAGCGCAGCATCTCGTTCCGCTTTTTTCAGGAAACAAGGGTTACACAAGTAACCCGAGACGTTTTTACAATACAGGCACTTTATTGGTATTAACCCAGAAAGGGGGTCTAAAACCAACTGGGCCAAAGTGGTCTCAGAATGGACTGGGAAAATGGTCCTAAAGAAGACTATCACAGTCAGTCACCATGTGTCCACCCTACTGAAGAAACTCATAGACTTTGAATGGAGTTTCATTCAGAGAAGTCAGCAATAAGTTCACATTCTCTCTCTCACACACACACATGCTGCCATTTTATTGTAATTTTTGATGCTGGAATTTTGATATCTAATGTGAGTTTTTCAGTTGAACGTAATATGGCAAAACTCTCTGTGTAGACTATTGAAGACTATTTGTTGACAACAAAGTTATCTCAAATATGTGAAATAAATAAAAGAATGTTTTAAAAGTGTTTTTGGTTTGTTGTAAAATTACGGTATTTTGAAATCACAGTAAGATTATGCAAACAAAAAACTGCATTGATACTTAATAAAACCAGTAAACAGCTGTCAACCCTGCTGCCAGCTCTATACTGTGTTTTAACATATAGAGTATTTAACTGTGAAATATACAGCAAGATGCTGTCAATGTAAAAACAGTACAAAAACAGTACAAACTCTGCAGAAACACAGTATGTTGCTGGCACCCCTGATACCAGTATGTTACTATATGTTTATTTGGTTTACAGTTTTTTTACTGTGTTGGAGATTTACAGCAAGAACTGTAAATTATAAACAGCACAATCACTGTAAGACAACATTAAGGAGCTGGAACCCCTGCTGCAAGCAAAATATTAGTATTTTTTCATTTACAGTACTCTACTGATTTTTTATCCCAACAAAACACCGTTTATTCAAAAACAGAACAACCACTGTAGTAAAAGAGTTAAGAGCTGGCATCCCTGCTGCCAGCACTTTGCTGTTATTTTACATGGCAATTTTTTTACAGCACTGCTGATATGTTTCTCTTGGGGTGAATACGTTAGCTATTAATGTTTTTAAAATATAAGGACAGAGAGACGATTTGAGTCATGAAAAACAAGAGGAGTATAAATAGGGGGGGCTGTGTGGGAGTGGGTTGTTTTTGCCCAAATCCAGTTCAGAAAGAATCGCTGCTGAAGACTCTCAAGTAAAGCAAGTAAGTGCACTCTTTTTGTCCTGCTCAGCTAGTTTGTAAAACAACATCTATGCATTTCCTTTGATTTTCCTGTTTTCTTAAATACAATTAAAGTCTTATTGTAGTCATTAATGAACTATATAAAACCAGCTTGGGCACATCAGTTGGGCTCAGTCAAAATCCAAATTATTAATGAATGCCACTTTCCTAAAGTTGTTAATTTGCAACATCCTCCCTCCAATCACATCTGAATGGACTGAATAGACTTTGTCCCAGACTCCAGTCATGCCGAGCTTTGACTGAATTTTAAGAAATCTTGGTTACTGCAGTATTACTTAATTACATAACGTCTAGGTTACATATGTAACCTCTGTTCCCTGATGGAGGGAACGAGACGTTGTGTCAAAGAAGCGACACTAGGGGTCTCTCTTGAGCGCCGAATATGCCTCTGATCTATGAAAAAAGGCCAATGAGAAGTTGGCAGACAGTATTTGCATACCCCCCCCCCCCCCCAAACCCCCCCCCAGGAGCCTGAAATGGTCTGGGTCAGCGATGTGGCCGGGAGGACACAATGTCTCATTCGTTCCATCAGGGAATGGAGGTTACATACGTAACCTAGACGTTCCCTGTCTGTCGCTCACTTCGACGTTGTGTCGAAAAAGCGTCACTAGGGGTCCAATTTAAATCACGCCATGCGTTGAGCCGTGTACGTGTACTGCTGACACAGGAGTGGGCAGGTATTTTACGTGCAAAGGCAACCAGCTGTGTCAGACTGCACGTACCCTTCCCCAATGCCCCAAAAATTTGGCGGTGAGGCTGTGAGCGGCGCGCAGACCCCAGGAACCAGTCATCCAACCGTGATGGCTGTGGGGAGGACGGTGGGTTCCAGTCCAGCCCCACGCTGGCGGCGGCCCGGGAAAGCTTGTCGGTCATCTGCGCATCATCCTCAGCCTGAGCGTGCTGGCCCGAAGGCGGCAGCCCAGTGGAGTCATCAGCGTCAGACACTCACTCTCCGAAGCGATCTCATCCACCTCGAGCTCTAGAGGATAGGCAGACTGGCCGTGAGGCGAGCCGATGTTGCCTCGAGCACGGACGGGAGTCAACAAGCGTGCTGGGGGGTGGGTGGTCCGAGGGGGCGTTCCCGGCGGAGCTGCACCTGCTGCCGTCCCCAGATTGCCTCCACCGTCAGCCGCATCATCCTCAATCCCGCGGGAAGAAGGAGCAATGCGGGGGGCGGCTGGAGTGGCGTGTTTTCTGTTGAAAAGCACTTCCTTTGTAGTGAGAGCATGAACCATCAACAAACGCTGCCACAGTGTGATCGCTGCCCAGACACATGAGACAACACCTCTGGCCGTCTGAAGCAGAGAGCACTCTACCCAGGAACTACACAGGGGCGGAATGGGATCTTTATAAAGATGCGTCCTGAAAAGGTCGTTCAACGCCGCAGTGTAAATGCTCTTTTAGAGGAAAATACTAATTTATAGAGAAAATCACTCTTTTAAATAAACTCTTTTAAGCTTTCTGCGCTGTCGAAGTGCCCAGCCATGCAGAGAAGGAGAAAAGCCGATGAAGTGCACCGTAGATCCAACAGCAGGCAGAGGGTCAGAGGAATAGAAGCAGGAACAGGTGTGTGTGACTTGCAGCTGACTGCATACACGACCATCGGCTCCAAAGAAAATTTCTGAGTGAACTCGGCGTATTTCCCCGCTTTTACGCAAATACTGTCTGCCAACTTCTCATTGGCCTTTTTTCATAGATCAGAGGCATATTCAGCACTCAAGAGAGACCTCTAGTGTCGCTACTTCGACACCTTGTCGAAGTGAGTGACAGACGGGGAACTGTAATTAAGTTCAATGAACTTAAATATTTCAGTTATGAGCCCAAAACCTGACATTTCATGTAGTACTTAAGACAACTTGATATTTCTAGAAATGACAACTTAAGGGTTTACAGTGCATATGGTCAATATAAATACTTTCGAACAATATTGGGAAAATGCAATGTAAATAAAATTAAAATTAAATATCAGTATCTTCTTTTTTATATATCTGTGACTTTTTTAATTGTTGAATTCAAAAATATTGTGTGATTTGTTAAGTTGGAATTGTATTAGGCATTTTAAGTATTTGAAGTTGAATGACTGCTCCAGTGACCACTACAAAAACATTTTCAGAGTATATCTTGCAGAAAATCTTTTCATCTTTGTGTTTACCCTTACACAAAGAAACTATATTGTCTTATATATTAAGGCTCAATATATTCAATAATTTTCAATATATTCATAATTATATAGAATAATACATTGTGTTAATATATTACAATATACTGAGTAATACATAAGGAATTGCCGCTTTTTATATATATTTCCTTATATATTGTAATGTTTGTCATTTTCTATTCAATAATACATTTCATAATATATAGATGTTCATGTGATGAAAAATGGTAGTGTCTGCTTAAATATATTTTAACATATACGTTGTACATATAGTCACATTTATATGGGAATATGTATGAGCAATATATGTACACAATTCTGAGGAAATATATACTGTAATATATATACATATATGTGAATATTTATGTAATTATATATAGTTTTTAAATATATACATATTGAGAATAAACCCATTTGAACATATATGCACTATATATATATATATATTTGTGTGTGTATGTGTGTGTGTGTGTGCATTTACCTTTATGTCATCATTTGCCTGAATCTGTAAAGAATTGGGGACCTTTGTAGTCATATTGGGAATATATTGTTGAGACATTTAATGCTGTATGTAAACTCATGCGTTAACTAATGAAAGAGAAATGATTTGAGTGTTTCAATAAAGCTATTACATGTAAAAATGTAGTACAGTTTTTGTCTTGTTATTGCTATATATATATATATATATATATATATATATATATATATATATATATATATATATATATATATATATATATAAATATATAGCCATACATGGTTCATGCATATTCTGCAGAATATTGAAAAATATAAGCACTAGATTCCCATTTATGAAAATGTATTATTTAATATATAATATTTTCCAATATATTCACATATATTTTTGTTTCGTAAGGGTAGGTGAATGGGTTTGTTGTTTGGAGCAATGTGGAAGGCACTTAGCCTTACCCTGGCTCTCTGCATGCTAGCGGGCTGCAGTGCAGAGAGCGAGACAAACGTTTCTCGCTGCAAGCTTCCCCCTGTGTGGAGGATCGGAGAGGCAGAGCCCATGAAGGATGCCCTTGGAAGTGTGACAGTGGTAGCTTTCCTCCAGGCCAGCTGATTGTTCTGCTTGGAGCAGGCATCAAAGTGAGTCACTGATACAACACCGATTATTTGTCAAGGTGTCCGATAACCGATATATACAACTGATTTTTGATTATTGTTTTATTTATCTTTTTCTGTCTCTTTTATTTTTTTTTACAATGATAACAAAATAATCATTGGACTACAGCAATAAAAACATACATTATGAATATTTTTTTAACAATAATAATCATTATCATACTGTATTTCTATCCTTATTTGTTAAAACTTTACAATAAGGTTTCATTCGTTAACATTAGTTAATGCATTAGGTATCATGAACAAACAATGAACAATATATTGTTTACAGCATTTAATAATCTTAGTTAATGTTAGTTAATAAAAATACAATTGTTCATTGTTAGTTCATGTTAATTCATAGTGCATTTGATTTTAAAAATGTATAAGCATATGTTCAAATTAGCATGAACTAATATAGCTGTAAAATTATTGTTCATTGTTAGTTCACGTTAACTAATGTTATTAACTATAATGCTAACAAATGGAACATTATTGTAAAGTGTTGCCAATTATTTAAAATTGTTGTCCACAAATTTTTTTTATATACCTTTTATTTTCAAGTAATTATCAGTATATCCGATGTTAAGGAACCAATAACCGATTACACAATAACTGTTAACAGAATAATAGAAAAGTGTGAAAATCAGTTAAAATATCAGTCAAACTGATTATCTCTATCATTACATGCACACCATTTACAATAAAGATAAAACATAGCAATGAAAAACAGGAAGAAAATAAAACTTTATTCCCCTTTAGAAGACATGACCTTGTTTTTCAAACTCTTATCAATCTGTTCTATTTACACATGAAGTAATGATCTAATACTCGTTGAATGTTCTTCAAGGCTTGATGGCTTGCTCCTGAAGTTGAAGAACCAAAGTTATGTAAATATAACCTACATGGTGGTAAACAACCGAGAGGAAATGTCCCAACAGCTCCACCACTTGCTCAAGGAAAGGCTGTCAGCGGATATCACCCTCTATGCACAAGACCTTCAACAGCCTGATGTCTGGCATGCAGTATATGCAGAGAAAGATGACATTTTGATCTATGACAGGTTCGGCTCACCTACTACAAAATCATTATATTACTTATTCACTGTCACTATATACCCTTTTCTGATAGGTGTGGCCGACTCACTTACCACCTATCCCTTCCCTACACCATCCTGACCAACCCATATGTGGAGGAGTCTATAAGACAAACATATTGTAATGGTATTTGTGGAGAGTGCAACATTGAGGTAAACACATGGGGTAGTTGATAATCATAAACTTTTGGAAATATGTAGAATTATTGTAATTACACATCTCATAATACAGAATGTTCATTAAAGCTGATGTGTGTAATTATTTCAATATTAAAATACTTTCTTCTATCCTAGCTTAAATGGATAATTTACTCAAAATTGAAAATTCTCTCATCATTTACTCACATTCATACCATCCTAGATGTGTGACTTTCTTTCTTCTGCTGAAAAAAAAATTAAGATTTTGAAAAGAATATTTTAGCTCTGCAGGTCCTTACAATGCAAGTGAATGGTGACCAGACCATTGAAGCCCCAAAAAACACATAAAGGCAGCATAAAAGGCACCGAAATTACACATTTCAGCTTTAAGGACTGTTATAGACTGTAATAATTTATATAATTAAGCTTTACATTATCTTTGATTTTCTGGTCATTACAGAGTTCATTTCAGCTTGATGAGTGCAACAAAACCACAGATTTGAAGTCTGATAAGGAGCCTCATACAACAGCAGATAATGGAAGAAACACCGAAGAGAACCACCGTCACCAGTCCACAGAGGTCCATAACCACCATCATGGTCAACACAGAGGTCACCATGGACATGGGCGACATCATGACTTCCACCACCATGCGAGCCACCACCAAGGTCAGCAACAAGTCAATGTTGGTCAAGTCCACCAGGGCCAGAAGATCCTAGGCCAAGTGGAATTTGGTCAGAGAGCCCATAACGAGCAACCTGACATGAAGCACCCTTGAGCTAAGCACTCTAGGTGAAAAGTCCAGTACAGCTGACAGCAGGGGGCAGAGTCATCTTCCGCCAGTTGATGCTGACACTGACGACAGTTGTTTCCTGGGGAGGACAATGGGCGGCTGGCCGGCCTCTGACAGTGTCAGGGAGAGCTTCCAGCCTCCTGACGCTGACAGGGCCTGTCAGGGGAGGACAACAATATCAGGGAGACCTGACAATGACGTCCCACTCCCTCAGATGACTGAAAGAACTCGCAGGCAATCTGAGACTGACCAGCAGGGGTCACAAGCTGAGTGTGACAAGAGAAGTAATCAGGGACACCAGTCTCTGTTACAACCTTTCTGATGTTTACAGCCTAATGCAAACATCAGTGAGCCCAGCACTGCTGCTCAGTACTATCGATTGTGCTTACCAACTAGTATATACACGTCAAAGTGTGGTAGATCTGGACCTTGACATTTAAATCAGATTCTCAAATTGGCTCTTAAAGGGACAGTTTTCCCCAAAATTTATATTCTGTCATCATTTACTCACTGTCATGTTGTTCTAAACAGGTTTGGTATGATCTTTTCTTCTGTGAAGCACAAAACGAGAGAAGTAGTATGGTAGTCTCAATTACCATTTAACTTTCATTGCATCCTTATTTTGAATACAATGAAAGTGAATGATAACTAAGACTATTATCCTGCTTAATATCTCCTTTTGTGTTCCACTGAAGAAAGTCAAGTTTTGAACAACAAAAAGGTGGTCCAGTGTCTGTTTCATTCTGAGGGTGTTAGGTTCAGTCACGTTAATGTAATTTCACCTCTGTATGCTTTATGTAGCTTTTATGAAGGCATGTGCATAAACTATGAACTAGTGGCGTTTGTCTGATGTTATGCCACACATAGAAGAGGGCAAAAGTCATGTAACATGCTGTAACCCATGCTAAACCCAATCTAAGCTCCTATATGAAAGAATGGGGTATCAAAATCAAGTGCCTTTTCTGAATTAATCAATTCTGTATTAAAAAAGATGGTGATATGAGATGTGAAAATAGTCAGAGAGATTCTGGCCATGGAGGTATCTTCTTGAGGACCAAACACTGTTTAAATACACAATTAAAGACTAATGTAACACTAGAATCTACATCTTATCTTCAATATAGTTACTAACACAGACATTAAAAGGGATATGGGATTGTAAATGTAGTGATCAATATTACAAAATCTGACATTATTTCAAGTGTACTGCACATTTATTAGAGAGGAATTTGTCTCCATGTCTCTCAAAGGGAGTAACTGGAAAAGGTTAGGTCAACTTGTGTAGGATTGTTTGAAACATTTTACATACTTAATGAAGGTCTCCTGGAAAATCTCTGATAAACTGGACAACCCGAGAAACTGTATGAAAAATGTATGATGTTGTGCATTGAAAAAGACATGTTACTTATTAATAAAATCATATAATGTTTTGACTTTCAAATGTCTTGTTTATTCACTGACTTAGACACAGTACCTAACATATGTGGACCAGACACTTGGCTTTTGAATTTAAACTCAAATGATACTTAAGATGACCTTTTAAATTTTATAAAATATAATATAATATAGATTATGAATATTTAAATGGATTTTCTTATTTTCATAATTTAAATACTTTTTATATTTGATAATTATGTATTTAATCATTCTAAATACATTTAATACATGTAAATATATTATTTATATATTTTATGATTAAAATAGATTTGATTAATGTAAATATATTATTCAAATATTTCATAATTAAAATATTTACTGAACAAAAAAATATATCAATGTATTAAAATCGATTAATGTTCTGTTTTGAAGATCATTAAAATACATTAAAATCGCCTGTTTGGTTCGATTAAGTTCCTAAAAAGAAACACATTTTAAATTTTAAAACACTTGTCATTCTGAAACTCACCGACAGATGGCAAACGTGATTTTATTAATCTGTAGTCCACGTTGCTCTCCCTTTAAGAGCCCCCCTAACATTTTTCCCCCAGAGGGACGCAGGAACTGTCTGCTGTGTAATCCAGTTAAACCCACAAATTCTCCTTCCTCTAGGCAGAAAACGAGAAAGGAAATAAAGAGGGAGATATTTGCCTTTTTAATAGCTGACATTCAACACATAGGGGTCAAAATAGCAATGCCAAGATGTTCTTTGAATGCTGAATCTTACATCTAAATGAGCACACCCAAATGTATAATGCCTGATTTTCCCACTTTGTTAGATTCATAAAGTTGCCATCATTAGTTAGGATAGAAACAGTCGATATGGAGCTTATTCAGTAACACACTACTTAAAGTGGCTGTTAGCAATATTTTTATGGAATGGTAAGCAGACAAATGTAATTCTCCTCGAAAATATTACTGAAACGAGTGTCCCTGAGATCTCTGTGGCAGCACTATACTATGTAAACAACAGCAAACTAAAATGTGACCACGGGCCACGTACACATTCTTTGATCAGCAAATCTGAAGAGTTCTCATAGTGTAGTAGTTGAAGCGGAGTATTCAACTTAATGTCATATTCAGATTCATAACAAATGTTAGCTGACTTTGCTATTTTGCTACTGTTGTGTTTAACAACTGTGAGAAGCAGGGGCTCCATTAGTATTTTTAGGCCCCCCATGACAACTTTAGACTCTGGGCCCTCTAATTTACAGCAACCTGTAATAATCAATTTTTTACTAAAAATGACCATTATTATTAAACGTGAATATAATCATGATTGCACATACATTAAAGGACACTAAATGAATTTGAGTTTGAAAAGTTAATTAAAATAACAACTTAAAAACAACTTTTTAATAGAAACAACTATACAATATATGAACAAAGGCCTATATATTTTTGAATGTTGCTGAAAAACATCATCATTCAAAGAGGTCCAGGCCAAGCTTATTTTTTTTAGACCATGGTTAGACCATGAATGGCTCATCATTGAGTAGGTTGATATAACCATGGTCTATGAAACAAACTATAAAAAAGTTTCTTGACATTAGCCTAAACACATTTAGAATCTACAAAAAAAAAAAAAAAAAAGAAATGCTTTTTTGTAATAAAAAGTAGACCTCCTTCCCCTATTATAGTTTTAATTTAAAAAACATTTCTTTCAAATTATACCTGTTACGAAGTTAGTGATGCTACATCAATGGCACACATTATGTTTTTTTTTTATTTATTATTTATTTATTCTTTTCTCATTAGTGCTGTTTAGAATTACGGGTCTGTCTGGCCTCATGAGATGTTTGACATTCTCCATAGTGCTTTAAAGTAGAAAATTACAGGTTTAATTCAGTTTTTGTGGTCTGCGCCGCACTGTTGAGGGCTCCACTTGATCCAGTCAAGTTTGGTTTATGAGTTATGCTGCGTTGTACAAATGGGAAGCACATTTAGCCTAAAAAGGGCTTTCAAGATAAAACACTTAACGTCTTGAGGGGGTACCCACATAATAGACCATCTTTATCATGAACTAAGAGCAGTGCAAAGTGGTGCAAAATCATGCAGGAAAAGACTCAGGGGTTCTGCTGGACCTTCCCTCCGTTACGGCACACACTGCTGTAGTGAGAACACTATCTTTGGAGGGCGGTGTTTTGGAAAGAGGGGGCATGTCTAATTTTAAGGTCTTGTGTAAGTCCAACGGCTAAAATTGCTCACAGCACCTTTAAGCTGTGCATCAAGTATCATAGTGAAAACATGCACTGAAAAGCTGGGCTCATTTTCTTTAAAACCTCATGTTTTTAGGATAGTAACAAAGACTATCTATTTGTTTATTTTTTAAATCTACAAGAGTGGTCTGGGTTGTGTGGACAGGCAATAATTTGACCCTGAAACATTTGTAGCAAGACCAAGAATCAAGCTCCTTCTCTAGTCCTTAAGAAGCCAAGTAAACATCAACTCCTTCAAATGCATCTCAAACCTCCCATTCAAAGCATGCAACTGAAAAGGTCAACAACCCAGTATGGCAATGAATGGTCAGGGTAGGCAGCTTGATTGTCATAATTGGCCTGAAGATCCAATACAGGGGTGACGAGACTCGTCTGCAATTACTTCAAATGTCCTGAGAGGCGGTCTGTGAGACCGGGCTACACAGATTCAATCAGCCTCACACGGTGTTGGTAAGTATGCACCACTCACCAAATTGCCTGATCTGCTTTCCCCATCAGCCAGGTTCCTATCTCTTCTGTATCCACTTAGCAGAGAGCTTCAATTTGCTACTTGCTGGACGTCTACTCTTCCCCCTTTTCCCAGTACATTAAGACTTGAGCTGTATTGACCTGGCCTTCATAATGCATCAAGCTCTCTCCACAGCATGGCTCTCAGTGATGTAGTTAAGCTTGTCTGTCATACACATCAGAAAAACACTGAACTAATGGACCCCTTGTGCTGTAGGTAACAATTTGTTCCAATTTTCTATTACTACCCAATGTGAAGTGCCTGTTGTTTTATGAACCTGATATTACATAGATGTTTCATTTATTAATATCCTAACCATCATGTCCATTAGGCAAAACAGAATGACAAGTGTACATTATTAAAAGTGGATACATGTAGTTGTAGTTGTACCTTAAGGAGCTATTTCTCCTTGATCTAACCCTTTAAAGGATAGTTCAACCAAAAATGAAAATACTCTCATCTTTTTTTTCACATTCATGCCATCCCAGATGTGTATGACTTTCTTTCTTCTGCTGAACACATAGACTTTTAGAAGAAGATTGCAGCTCTGTAGGTCCATACAATGTAAGTGAATGGTGACCAGATCTTTCAAGCTCCAAAAAGCACATAAAGTCAGCATAAATGTAATCCATACGACTTCAGTGGTTTAATCAATGTCTTATGAAGTGATATGATAAGTGTAGGTAAGAAACAGATCAATATTTAAGTCCTTTTTTACTATAAATCTCCACTTTCACTGAAAGTGGATACTTATCATTCAACATGATTGAGAAACAGATATGACACATATGCACCCTTTGGAGTTTTATGGATTACTTTAATGCTGCCTTCATGTGATTATTTTGAGCTTCAAAGTTCACCATTCACTTGCATTGTATGGACCTACAGAGCTAAGATATTCTTCTAAACATCTTGTTTGTGTTCAGAAGAAGAAAATTAGTTTTACAGATCTGGAATGGCATGAAAGTGAGAAAATTATGTTTTTGGATGAACTATCCCTTTAAAATTACTTGCACTAGTGAAACCTAATAAAGTCATCTTAAATAATATTTTCTACTTAATAATAATAAACACTGAATGTAGATTGTACCACATTAAGCATTTTTAAGGTACCGCTGTTTAGACCACAACAGTACTGTATTGAATAGTGTAAGGGGCCTGTTTGTTTTTTGTCAGATTTGTATATATTGTTGTTTTTTTTCCCCACATGTTGTCCTGCCATTTCCCACAACAATAGTCAAAGGGACTTCCACATTGTAAATAATAATAATAATAATAATATAATATAAATCTAAAAGTTAAGTAACCTACAAAAATTTTCTTTGGTAACATCTTAATTAACAGTTTTTATTCAAGCTAAAAAAAAAATCTATTTTGTCTGACAAATTAGGTTAAACCAACAAAATTCATTTTATGTGTTAGATCAAGTTGAATGTCAACAATTACAGGTCACCACTGAAAAAATTTCAACCTAAAAATTAGCTTGTTTCAAGTCAAAAACATTAGCTAACATCACTGAATCAACTTGAATACATTAGGTTACACCAGCAAAACTCATTTTAAGGGTTAGATCAGGAAAAGTTCCCTAAGGTTACAACCTTTGTTTGTAGGCTATGTGTTTGCTAAAACTCACAGGTTTACAATATAAATATTGACTCCTCGGTGCCCATAATGTAAATCTACCATTTCATTTGATATATATATATATATATATATATATATATATATATATATATATATATATTATTTAAACTTATGTTAATAAATGAATTCTTCTAACATGCTAAAGGGCTATTTTGTTCCATATAGATCTTGAAATCAGGCTTTTTTCTTCTGTATTATACCAATCTGCTTTCACCTTGAGCTATAAGATGTTTGAAAAGCTGAAACATATATTTTCAGACTACAGTATACTACAGTAATACTCAATCACTCACATTCAACCAGAGCAAAAAATAATTTTACTTGCACTGAGATTCAATAGTCTATCCACATCATTAAACAAAACATGAAACAACCTTTAATTCAACAGTACAAGGCCACACAATATCAGAATGTTTGAAGCTACCTTTATTAAATCGAAGAACAAAGAACAAAGCAAATGCTTTAAATTGTCACGTTCATTTGAGGTACATTGAAATCCATTCCAATAGCAAACCATACAAATTGTTCCAATAACAAATTTGAATTGTTAATTTACTTTAATAACTCTTAGCTGTGTGCATCCATGAGTCAAAACATAATTTTATGAAAAACTGCCAGAAAATGTATGCTCCAAAAAATGCATAACCACATACACGACTAACCATACAGAAGACCTATATATACACTAGGATATCTATGTTTTGTACGTTTGCCTTCTTGCAAGTACAGACAGGCTTTTCACAGCCAAGTGTGCATTTTAAGAATTTTTCATACAAAAATGCTACATAAGGAGGAAAGAGAAAAGGAAATATAGAAAGAGCAGCAAGAGCTCTGCAGAGGTACATAACATAATGCATATCGTACACCACATATCTTGAGAGCTTAAGACATTTCCATTAAAACATGAACATGCTGGTTCCACAGCAATGGCAGCAGCAGAAAGGGTTGTATAATACTTTGTATTTCCCAATAAGGCAATATCTTTACATATATAAAAAAATGGCACATTGCTTAGCACAGTGTTAGGATTGAATATAACATGCACTGTATAAGCCCACATTTTTTTGTATATACACATAATAAATGAATGTGCAGAACTAGTGACATACGTGAAACGATTAAATATTACGGAACAGAGATGCACTGTATACTCGTACATGGATTACCTTTAATACACCTTATCTATACATTACTAATATAGCTTATTTATGTCCTGTTTTGAATGTGTGGAGGCACATTAAGTGTTGGCTGATGTGCGGTCAAAGTGGTTTACCTTTAAAATCTATATTCTTAACATTTTAATATATATTTTTTACATGTGAAAATATTTCATTTAGATAAAAGTATCCTAGTTTGATAAAACCATATCTGATTTTTTTTTTCAGCTAAGTTAAAAATAAGAAAAATCTTACTTCCATCTTTAAAGCAAACTGTACCATACAACATTTTATGTCTTTATACATTGCAATGTATCTCCAATACGAGCTTTAGCATCATTCTGGCTCATTGTTCTAACTGTATTTGGTCCCATTTGTCTTAGGCGTACCTGCATGTTCGAACAATAACGAAGGCTTAGCATCATAATTATCCAATATACTCCATTCTACTGCAGGATAATAGAACACACAAGCAGTATAAATAAATTATTAAATCAAACAATAACACTTGATTAGCCTTAGCTGTTATTATGAACACATACATTGCCCTCCAAAAGTAATTTAAAAAAGTTTAAGTAAACAAAATTGTGGATTTGAGATGATAAAGTAATTCAATGTGTGAACTGTCCACTTCAACTCAAGGACATGCTACCCTACAGTATGTGCAGTTAAAAAATAACAGCACATTTTAGACCTTTCACATGCTAAGAAAAAAAAACTGACCACAAATTCTGCCCAAAACAAAATGGGTTCTGCACATGGCATCTGTACAGATCTGGCAGAACATCTATAGGGAAGATCAGCCATGTTCTGTGATGTCAGTAAATAGCATATTTCAGAAAGCCAATAATTAAAGTGAATTTTAGTAGCTTTCAGTCCATGTCTACTAGATTTGAATTGAACAAAATGAACCTTTATCAGATAAACACTTTGAAATTTTGATGACTCATTCTGCACTAAAACAGAATTTTGTCCAATCAAATGCTTGTGACGTAACTAAAGCTTATTGGCTGTTTAAAAAACACTAGGACGATCCATTTGGATATATCCCACACAAACTTCCTGTTTAAATAATAAATTAACTCAGGAAAGAAAAACGCATCTGTTAAGCCATTTCATTAGGGTCTTTAAACTAATATTGTGGGTTCAATACAAGCTAAGCTCAATCAACAGCAATTGTGGCATAATGCTGATTAAGACAACTCGTTCCTCCTTTTCTTTAAAAAAGAGTTACAGTAAGGCACTTACAATGGAAGTGAATGGGGACAATTTTCTGGAGGGTTTAAATACAGAAATATGAAGCTTATAATTTTACAAAAGCATTACATTAATTTTTCTGTTAAAACTCATGTATTATTTGAGATGTAAATTTGTTCAATTGTAATTTTTACAGCCATTTTAGGGTTTGTTGTCATTATATCACGATGGCAATGAAGTTGTAAAATTGGCTATAACTTTAAACAGAAAAGGTTAGCAAGTGATTTTATCACACTAAAATCATGTTGTTTATGTCTTGTACTATACTTATGCCACAAATGCTGGCGACTTGTTTTGAACCCAGAATATTCCTTTAAGAATGGCTTTGTAGAAAATACTTGTAAAAACTCCACTGCAGTCTGAATACTCTCTGGGCCTGTAAAAGGTAAAAGATTTAAAGATTTAGATTTAATCAGAAGTGTTGTGTGTGCCAAACACTTATGGAAGGCACTGCAGCTATAACAGATGCCTAAAATCATTTAGGAACCAGTATTCAAGCATCATAGGGAAACCAAGGACCAATTAAGTTTGTGGTCCAAAGGTTCATTCTTCACCATCATTAACCTCCATTGTGTTTCTCTAAAAACAGAGAACATGTAAATCAGTCACAAAAGCGCTCAAAATAAGCTCACCTATACAATGTAACAAGCGACAATTTTTTTTTTTTACAAACTTTTCAACAGCATAGAATAACATTTGTTATAAATCCATCAGCTTGGCTCTTTATATAAAGAAAAGAATAATTCAAACATTCTATAATTTCAAATAAAAAAATAAGTTTTTTTTTTTTTTACTCTCCAGTCATTATTCCTTATAATAATGCATGATTTCATAAAATAACTCTTTTTAAAAGCAGCTTTCCCCCATTTGTAGAGGCTGTGGTACACAAGAATATGCTGTTTTTTAGAGGAGGTCGTTGATTTTTTTTTTGTCCAGGAAAGAATTATAGCCTCATGTGATGGCAAGCTTAAAAAATTAGTCCAGTAAAATTAGTACAAAAACATTGGCACTTCCTAGCTTCCCATTATGTAACTCCCATCGCAAATGTATTTCTCCATTTAAAGTGTAAGAGAACTGTCTTCATTGATATAAAACGGCTACATTTACAAAGGCAACAAATAAGAAAATCTGCCATAGAGTTTGCATTGCACAACAAAGGCTAGCATCTTCAAACACTTTGTGTTTTCAATATTTTCCCTGGATATATTAATACAAATAAAGAAAAGTGAATTGCTCACTCTTTGAACAAGCAGAACAAGAGTCTTCAAGACAAATAGCAAAAATACTTATCTAATTAAAGGAATAGTTCACCTATAAATTAAAATTCTGTCATCATTTACACACCCTTATGTGGTTCAGATCCATCTGACTTTCTTTCTTTTATGGAACATAAAAGGAACGGTTAGCCTCAGTAAATGATAACCTCAGTCACCATTCACATTGTATGGAAAAAAGAAAGTGAACACTCCCTTTTGTGTTCAATAGAAGAAAGAAAGTATATGGAACATAATGCGGATGAGAAAATTATGATAGAATTTTCATTTATGGGTGAACTATCACTTTAACATTTTAAATCAGAGGGCTATTATCATACAAACACTCAAAATATGCTAACATTCACATTTACACCACAAGCACAAATATTATGCATTCCTTGAGAAATTGCAAAGTTTACCAATCTGGCTATGGCAAAAGATAATATTTGAAGTGTTGTTGTTGTGTTAAAAATGTGCTCCCTATATACCTGGGAAAGCGTTTTCCTGTAACAAGATCAAGACCGTGCAGATATATGCGTCTGAGAAAAATATATTGTAAAAATATATATAGTGTGGTGCGAGGGATGATTCATAGCTGGTCGAGGCAGCATTTGTCCACATGGCCAGAATTTGCGTGAGCAACCTTGATATGATGCAATGGAAAGGATGTTTTTTTTCTACAATCAAATGCTTGTGACGTGATGATGACTCATATATGGTTGAGGCATCATTCGTCCACTTGGCCAGAACATATGTGAGCAACCTTGATATGATGCAATGGAAAGGATTTTTTTTTCTACATATAAACTTCCATATACAAGCATATGGGGTTGCTGAATCACAGTAAAACAATATACCTTTTACCTGTGTGTAAACAATTTTGTCTAAATATGTGCTTGATTTTATCCAATCTAAATCATGTAAAAATCGATTTCATCCCAAATGCCACTGTAGCTCTAGATCTGCATCAATAAACATAAGCATAAGGTAAACACGCTTTAAAAAAATTATCTGACAGAGTTGGCAAGCATATTTCTGTAGTGTGTTTATATATACACATTTCTGATTTTAAATTCATAACACATTTAAACTCTCTTACTGAGATCTCGCCCTTTCTGGTACTACTGCACTTAAAGTGATAGCTCACACAAATATGAAAAGTCTTTCATGCCTTTCTTTCTTTTGTGGAACAGAAGGACAGCCTCATTCATTGTATACTGGTTTGGAACAACATGAGGGTGAGTAAATGATGACACAATTTTTAGACTAAATATCTTTTTAAAAACACTTTTAGCCTTATCCGCTTTGTAGCCTACAGCAGAGAAACCCCAATCCCAATCAAAACATTTGCAGAATTCCAAGAAAACAGCAATGGAATTTCTGTCCCATGTTTCCCCCTTATGCAACTTTGGTTAGCAGCAGTGAAAAAGGTAGAACGTGACCTACTAATGACTAATGACTTTCTACTCCCTGCAGAGGGACAGATTGCCCAAGAGCTCTGGGGTGAGGTACCCCATTGGCATTGCTGGCATGGCAGGGAGGAGTTTGTTTGGGCTGTGTGGGCAGACCGCAGGTTGTGGGGCAGAGGGATTCAGGAGCAGACTGTGCTGGGCATCCACCTCTTGTACTACAGTATAGTCTGAAACTGTTGGAGTTTCAGGTAAAAGATACAGTGTTTGGGACTCACTGGGAGAAGCCAGGTACTCCCCATTCCAGCCGAGGTTCCCCTCAACAGCCTGGGATGGAAATACTTGGTATTCTTGCTCAAGACCAGGGCTGGAGGGCACATCAGCAGCTGAGGTGTAAGCTCCATTGGAAACAAGCTGGGACTGTATCTTCTCCTCTTCCTCTTTCTTCTTCTCTGAGATGTTCAGTTGTCCGGGCGAGAGCACCACTCTTCCGCCAGATGTGAAATCACTTACTTGGGCGTAAAAGTCCATGTTAACCCAGATTGGTGCAGTGGGTTGTGTTTGAATGGGTGTCTCCACCCCTTCAGATGTTTGCTGAAGACTAGGGGTGGATGAACTGCTCCTAGTAACCAGAGGATGGTGCTCCCCCTGACCTGAATGGCCAGGCAGTAGGGATGCTGTGAGCAAGTCCTCAGGGTCTGGGATTTCCGGGTCACAGCAGCTGGCGCGACCTGAATCGTCGTCACTTTTGAAATGGAGGATGTGAGAGGAGCCTGAGTGGGACAGGCCTAGAAGATGTTGTGTATCAGAACTCTCCGTTTTCTCTGCAGGGTCATCCAGGTCTAGTTGGATAAACTCCACCCATGGATCTTCATGGTACGTGCCAGGCTTGTACATATCCTGGCAGCTCAGCAAGGAGTTTAGCTGATCGAGCTTTCCATTCTGTTAGTAAAGAAGAGAACATATGGGATTTATTATTTAGGTCTAACAATAAAGCTGCAGTGTAATTTGTGCACCATTAGCAGCATCAAAGAGCATTGCAAAATATAATTACTGTTTTTAAATCACTTTTCCAAACACTTCCCATGTATACCATTGTTCGGCAAACCGATAATCTCGTGCCAAAATCACAGCCATGTAGCTGTGTCAAACCATTCAAACAAGCAGAGTAGTGTTGAAAGTGCCACAGCGATACAGTTTAATTTTTTTAGGAAAATAAAACTATGAATTACTGTCTCTGCATATTAAAAGAAATTCTCTCATCATTTACTCACACCCAAGCAATACCAGATGTGTTTGACTTTCTTCCTTCTGCTGAAAACAAACAAATATTTTTGGTAGATACTCTGTAGGTCCATACAATGCAAGTGAATGGTGGCCAGAACTTTGAAGGTCCAAAAAACACATTAAGGTATCATAAAAGTAATCCATTCTCTACAGTGGTTGAATCTGTATCTTCAGAAACTATATGATAGGTGTGGGTGAGAAACAGATAAAAATTTAAGTCATTTTTTCCTATAAATTCTCCTACCTTCACAGTAGGTGGGGATATGCATGAAGAATGCAAATTGACTAAAAAACAAAAGAAGAAGAATGTGCAAATGAATGTAAAAGTGGAGATTTATAGTAAAAAGGACTTAAATATTGTTCTGTTTCTCACCCACACCTATTATATCGCTTATGAACAAATGGATTAAAACACTTCTTAAAAAACGTATGGATTACGTTTATGCTGCCTTTATGTGCTTTTTGGAGCTACAAATTTCTGTCCACCATTCACTTGCATTGTAGGGACCTGCAGAGCTGAGATATTCTGCAAAAAATCTTTGTTTGTGTTCAGCAGAAGAAAGAAAATCATACACATCTGGGATGGCATGAGGATTAGTTAATGATGAGAGAATTTTCATTTTTGGATGAACTATCCCTTTAAGCTGGGATAGGAGAAACAAATTATATAGCAGCTTTGAAAACAATTTCAAAATTCTTTTCTGGTAAAACAGTGATAAAAATATGTACAAACATGCAAACATGCAAAAGCATTTCTACATTTCCATGTGGGCATAGGTATGTTTGTTTTGGATTATTCTTAGGTTTAATTGTTTAATTAAACCTAAGAACAGTGTGTGCTGTGCTCTAAAAATGGAGTATGGGGGTTTAATTAACAAGTTTCTATGCTTCTGGAGGTAGAAAATTATGGAAGCACACCCACAATATGTCAACAACTATGATCGTTTCAAAAACATCTCACTCTGAAACAATTCACGCCTTTGCTGCTGTGCACAGGAGCACACAGTCTTTCAATCTATTGTTATAATGCAGAGCTTTTAATTGTGCTTATGTAAGACTATGCCTTATGTATTCATTCATGGAGGTACCCTCATTGTTTTGCCGACAATGTTTGTAATGCATTTTCTCATGTGCTACATTGCAAGGTTTAATAGTTTTGTCATTCACTCAAAACTGTTTCTATTTTTCTACCAAAAAGTAGCATTACACAATATCCATACTACACCTATTATTTAATTATAATTAATTACAATGGCAATAGCAATGTATAATTACAACCAGACCCACAAAATGACAAATTAAAATTACCTTTAGCAACTCTGGGTCAATGCCCTTAATTTTAGGTGCAGGAATAGGAGGTAAAAAGATCACCATCAACCTGTAGAAACAAAAATCAGCAAATTGTATTAAATTCATTTTATTATGTGTGTGTGTGTGTGTGTGTATTTGTCTATCTTTCCAGTGGTTCCGTTGTTAGAGCAGGGCTTATCATATTATGGACAGCACCCAATTTTTATGTAAGAAATAATTGACAACGGATCGTTGAATTATCAAAAAATAATGCACACCTGAGGTGGTAATGCGGTTACGACCGGTAAAGAATAATTCGCTCTGGACTATTGAATGGTTGCACTATTTTTCATTAATTCAATGGGCCGGGATCAATTATTTTGCTTATGTCACGGTTAACACACCTTAATACAACATTTAGGGTTTTATCTCAAGACATTTTCTAGTTTTTGTTCCTAAAACACTCTTATGAGTGCAACTATTTCTTCCACCAAAGATTCAGCATCTTGCTTTGAAACAGTCCCAGCCTTCATTGCTAATTAGAAAACGTCACTTTAGAACTAGCAACGGAGGATTGCGAGGCTTGCGCTGCTTAACTCGAGGATTTACTGGAGAAATAAGGTAGTGCATTTGTGCATGTGTGTGTGAGTTTGTGTGTGAGTTTGTTTTGAGGGATTGAGAGGGATTGAGAAACTCATAAACTGAGATCGCTTATGGGAATACCTTTTTTCGTTGCATCTCTCGTCAGAAGTATCATCGCTTCAAATTCGGCAAGATGTAAGTTCATGCACTTCTCAGCAGCAGCGAGTGTCGGCATTTTTGTATATAGCTTCTCCGATGTAAACCGTAACAACTGTTTTCAACCCTACTGAGATGGCTTTGTTTTTCGCTCAAGAGTAAGTGTGTGCGTAATTCGTATAGTGTATATGTGTCCGTGTGTGAGCGCTTAAGAGGGGTGGTGGGGGAGAGCGCAAGGGTGTTTTCCACAGATATTTCAGATAATACAGAAACAAGGGGTGGACTGGCCATCGTTCAACAGACCCGTGGTATAATACCTACCTACTAACAATTAGGGGTTGTCAGTAATATCATGAAAATTTGCATAATTGTTGCACAAATTGAAAATAATGCACAAATGTACAACAATAAAATAGGTTAATTTTATAACTTATTAAAATTATATAGTTTCTTTTTTCTTTAGATTTTTTCTTTTGCTGGAATATGAGCTAGAAATTTCATTGTGAGATTCATCCTTGAAAGGATAGTTCACCCAAAAATAAAATTCAGTGATTATTAACTCGTGTAAAGGTCATTCCAAACACGTATGACTTTGCTTCCTCTGTGGGTAACACTTTACAATATGATTGTATTCAAAAACTTTAGTTAACTACATTAGTTAAAATGACCTAATAATTAACAATACTTATATAGTACTTATTAATCTGGGTTAATGTTTATTTTAACCAGGTATTGCGTTATTCAAAAATGATCTGTCATTTACCGATTTTTTTTAAACATTGATGGATAATTCAAAATGCTGTCCATCATTTTGACAGATAAAAAAAAAGAAAGAAATCCATTGAACCTAGTGCATCAGTCTCTCTCTCTCTCTCTCTCTTGTTTATTGCCTGGTATTAAAGATGCATTTTGTGTGCTCCGATCACAAGTGGACAGGCACTCGCCATACCTGGTAATTTAAGTTTCTTGACTGCTTGTGTTGGGATTTCGAGTGGAGAGTCTCTGATTTAAAAACTGTATAAATAAATCATTGGGTCAGTGTGTTACTGCATGATTATAATGTGCAAAAAACGTATGAGAACAAAAAGAAAGCGCATCCAACTGCTTATTATAGCCAACTTGCATTTAATTTAAGTGCAAACATGATCTTTTAGTGAAGAAAATGTATTAACTGAGCTTCAAATATGTGTGCGTCTCATCTGTGCCACTTTATGTTGATATCAGGCTCACTGAAAGAGCACTGAAAGAGCACTAACAGGCAAAGTTTTAAAAAGTTGTAGCTAAGTGGTTGATTGACAGGTACAACTTTCACCCTAGAACTCCTTGCTTTCACTACACTCACTTAGGATGTCAAAAATCTATTACATATTCACCGTCATGTAGCCTATATACCATTATAATGGCATATATAATTATATAGGCTAAGACGGCTAAAAATAGACCATGAAGGAAATTCAAAACTCAGTCCCTCAGAGTAACGAATAAAGATTTTAAAACTCTGATTTTAACATATGCTAATACATTTTTTTAAAAAGTTGTGTACATTAACATGAGCTAATTCAGAAAAACTAACATGAACTAACAATGACAATTAAATTTACAGTGTATTAATAAAGAGTAACCAAGATTGATTAATGTTTTAAATAATTCTTGTTCATTTTAATTTCATGATACCTAATGCATTAACTAATGTTAACAAATAAAACATTATTTTAAAGTGTTGCTCCTCCTCAACACTAAACAAGGTTTTAGAAATAATGTTTAGGACTTCCAACCTCAGTCACCATTAACTTTCATTGAATGGAAAAAAAATTTCATCTCATGTGTTCCACAGAAGGAAGAACAGAAGTCATACGGGTTTAAAATTATATAAGGGTGAGTAAATGACAACAGAATTTTAATTTTTGGGTGAACTATCCCTATGAACTATAAGGTGATTAAAGAAATCCAGTCATAATATTTTAGTCATGAGCTTCTCTCACCTCTGCTGCTGGGAGAAGATGAAAAGTATAAGAAGGATCATCACCCCTACCACTCCAAAAATCAGCACTAACGTTGTTGGGAACATAGATTCTGTGTAAAAAATAAAAAAAAAGAGAGGACAAAAAGTAGTCTTTCCTTACCTTTGAACAATTCGTTTAATTGATTTATGATGGTTCAGACAGCTTGGATCACTTTGTACAAACAAAAGTTACATTTCTTGGCACCAGCTTACCTTTAGTTGGTATCTGTGCCACATGCATAATGATGCTGTTGCTGAATTCACCAAAGTTATCAAAGGCTGACATCTTGCAGCGCACTCGAACTTCATACTCTTTGTCAGTGTGCAGGCCATAGATAGACTGCTGTGTGCCACTCTCCAGGTCCAGCTGCAATAAAAGAAGAGGAAATGTAAATAAGAGAACAAACAAGAAAAAAACAAAGGATTGAGAAATAAACTGGCATTTGTGGGTTATAATAGTGGTTCTAAACAGGTTTTGTGTCAGGGACAATATTTTAAATTGGACATCAATTGGCGTAATCTTACAAAGGTAAACTAAAATGTCAAATCAATCATTTAAATTGATAAATATTACCAAGAAATGTATAGGTCCAGCAATATGCAAAAATATTTACCATACAAGGTCAAAAAAATAAAATAAATAAATATATTTAAAATTCAACACAAACGTTTATTAATATTAACATGAAATGAAAAGGTCCAGCAATGTGAAAAATTATTAAAGGAATATTCCAGGTTCAATACAAGTGAAGCTCAGTATAATAAAGCTAATATTATTGATTACAACACAAATGTAATCTGACATCATCCTTTTCTTAAAAAGGTTACAGGCACTTACAATGGAAGTGAATGTGACCAATTTTTGAAAGGTTTAAAAGGAAGAAATATAAAGCATTTCATTTTGTAAAAGCACATACTTACAGCACTTTACTTAAAACTCTTTTGCTTTTTTGAGCTGTAAAGTTGTTTAAATCGTTGTTTTACAGTCGATTTATGGTTTGTTGTACATCGTCATGGCAACAAAGTTGTAAAAGTGGCTCTAACTTTACACAAAAAAGGTTAGTATTTGATTATACCACACTAAAATCATGTTAACAGGCAAATTGTGGTTATACATTTGATATGGTATGTTTACTGTTTGGCACACTTCCATAGTAAGTGCCTCACTGTAACCCAGATTTTTGCTAAATGAGGGGCAAGTCACAATTATTTTGTGGTAATCAATATTACCACTTGTATTGAACTTGGAATATTCCTTTAATATGATCTACAGTAGGCTGAAGAACAAAATGTAAAAATATAAAATTTTTAATAGATGCTCATTTTATGTATATGATAATCAATGGGCCTCTTGTGGATTTGGCTTCATTTTGCTTACCATGTCAAAGTTTTATTATTTGAATTTATTGTCTACTTAATTTTCTTATTATTTATTTTATTGTTTTACTAAAAATAAATCTGAACGGGCCTGCCACCCATTTTTGAGTTGTGAAAGAACTTAAGATCCACTAGTTTTATATTTACTCAGATAGTCAATCGAATATCAGAAAGTACTATACATTATCTTCAAACGTAGCTTTGCAGCATTTCATGACAACACAATAACTGTCCAGAATGTCACTAAAAATACCCCTAAATGTTTTAAAATTGTGAAAATCTCATGGGGGACACCAGAAAGGTAATGTATATATATGTGACCTCAGCAAAAGGGCTACAGGAATAAACTACAACGGTGAGTAAATCCCCTCTAATCTTCAGGCCTGCCAACATACGGCAGTGATTTAACATGTGGCTCAGTGTGGTTTTGCTTATGACTGCTCAGTCTGGGCAGGACCACTGGGCAGGCCAGGGGAAAGCGGCTGTCTGGGAGTGTAATCTGAGAGGGCTCCTGAAGATCTTGCCAAATGCAAAACTCCCAAGCAACAAGATTGAATGAGAGAGCATATCTAACTGTGCTCTTGACCAGCGATCATTTTAGAAAGGGTAGGCAAATACTGGCACATAGTTTGTCTCCAACACAAAATCAAGTTCCCCTTATGTCACTCACTCGACGTTCTGTTGAATGAAGTGACACAAAGGGTCTTCCTGGGATGCCAAACATACCTCTGAACCTGAGAAAAGGCCAATGTCAACTTGATTTTCAGTATTATCATTTACCCGTGTGCCATTCCAAATCCATATGACTTTCTTTCCTCATTAGAACACAAATGGTGAATTTTTATAATTTTCAGAATTTCCTGGCCGCTTTTTTCACTAAAGTGAATGGGGACCGGGGTTGTTTCAATTGTATTTACTAAAAAAGATTCATTTAATTTGAGAGCTACTGTGGAGGGGAAGATAAAGTCAAGTCAAGTGTGAAGTCAAGTGGTTTTTATTGTCGTTCAACCATATACAGTAAGTACAGTACACAGTGAAACGAGACAACATTCCCCCAGGACCATGGTGCTATATAAAACAACATAGGACTAACCCAGAACCACATGAGACTACACTGACTAAATAACATACCTATATAAAGTGCACGTGCAAACGGGTGCAAAAAGTATGGGACAGTACAATAAATTACTAACAATGAACAGGACAATAGACACAGTAAGATACAGTGCAGTGCTGACCAGTACACAGTAGTGCAAAAAGATGAGTTTCTAAAAATGTCAAATGTAAACATAACATACTATGTCATGTTCAGTTTCTATGCATACAGCAGTTATTGAGGTAGCAGCCAGTTATAAATTGACAATAATTAAAGTGCAACTCAGGACACGTGTGTGTGTCAAACCAGTCTCTGGGTATTGAGGAGTCTGATGGCTTGTGGGAAGAAGCTGTTACACAGTTACACAGGGTGAAGAGTTTGTGTGAGGGGTGTGTGGGGTCATCCACAATGCTGGTGGCTTTGCGGATGCAGTGTTTTTTGAGAGACCCCGATGATCTTCTCAGCTGTCCTCACTATCATCTGCAGGGCTTTGTGTCCGAAACAGTGCAAGTCCCAAACCAGGCAGTGATGCAGCTGCTCAGGATGCTCTCAATAGTCCCTCTACAGAACGTTGTGAGGATGGGGGGTGGGAGATGTGCTTTCCTCAGCCTTCGAAGAAAGTAGAGACGCTGCTGGGCTTTCTTGGTAATAGAGCTGATGTTGAGGGAGCAGGTAATGTTCTCCGCCAGGTGAACATCAAGGAATTTTGTGCTCTTGACGATCTCCACAGAGGAGCCGTCAATGTTCAGCAGAGTGGTCACTCTGTGCTCTCCTAAAGTCAACAACCATCTCTTTTGTTTTGTCCACATTCAAAGACAGGTTGTTTGCTCTACACCAGTCTGTTAGCCGCTGCACCTCTTCTCTGTATGCTGACTCGTCATTCTTGCTGATGAGACCCACCACGGTTGTGTCTTCGGCAAACTTGATGTGATTCAAGCTGTGCATTGCTGCACAGTCGTGAGTCAGCAGAGTGAACAGCAATGGACTGAGCATACAGCCCTGGGGGGCCCCAGTGCTCAGTGTGGTGGTGGTGGAGATGCTGTTGCCGATCCGGACTGACTGATGTCCCCCAGTCAGGAAGTCCAGTTGCAGAGGGAGGTGTCAAGGCCCAGCAGGTTCAGCTTTCAAATCAGGTGCTGGGAAATGATTGTGTTGAATGCTGAGCTGAAGTCTATGAAGAGCATTCGAACGTATGAGTCCTTTTTATCTAGGTGGGTGAGGGCCAGATGGAGGGTTGTGGCGATGGCATCGTCTGTTGAACGGTTTGGACGATACGCAAACTGCAGTGGGTCTAGTTGGGGGAATGATGGGTGTGAGTGCGATGGGACGGTAGTCATTGAGGCAGGACACTGAAGACTTCTTTGGCATGGGGACGATGGTAGTGGCCTTGAAGCATGTTGGATCGACGGTGCTGCTCAGAGAGATGTTGAAGATGTCGGTGAGAGATGTTGAAGATGTCGTGAGAATATCTGCCAGCTGGTCTGCACATCCTCTGAGCATTCTGCCAGGAATTTTGTCTGGTCCAGCAGCCTTCTGTGGGTTGACTCTATGTAGAGTTTTCCTCACATCAGCCGTGGTAAGATTGTCAGTGAGTAAAGATTGAAATATCTGTCTCAAAGCACAAAGCTATCGTATGGCTTCAGAAGACTTAGAATATAGTACACAAATTATATGGACCATTTTATGACACATTTATGGGGATTTTTTTGTCATTTTGGAGCTTGACAGCCCAAGTTTATGGAAACCACGTAGAGCCAATTAAAAAAAAATGAAGAAATAAAGTATCAATCTTTTAATTTGGAGAAAGTTCAAAAGTTTATTGGTTGGCCCCACAAGTCAACTGTCCAACGGCATTTTTAAACTCTGTTGTCAAATGGAGAAAGAAAAGAAATTGGCAAATGGAGAAAGAAAAGAAATTGGCAAATGGAGAAAGAAAATCCAAAGTAAAACAAAAACGAAAAGCCATAGGCAATTGAATGAAGAAATGCAATTTCCAATTGCTTTTTTAAAACACAATTTAAAAACGACTTATTAATGTGCTATTTTATTGTTACATTTAATTGCATTTTAAACATGAATTAAATACATGATTTAATAATGCACAATTTTATTGTTAAATATAATTACATTTTTAAACATAAACACATTTAAATATGTTTATTTATTTGTCCATATACAGTAAATTGGTTTATTTATTCAAATTTTATTTTCAAATATCTAGATTGATAATTTTTATCTTTATTGTTTTTTTAATTGGCACTCCACGGCTTCCATACAAGTTCCCTTTCACTATTCAAAAAAGAGTGTCCAGTACATTCTTTGAAAATTCCTCTTTTTTTTTTTGTTAAATGGTAGAACCAAAGTAATATTTTAATTTGGAATGACATGAGGATGAGCAAATGAAGAATTGCCATTTTGGGTGAACTGTTCCTTTAATTGTCATCTTTAAAAATGACTTGTGAGTTACAATAGACAATGTGCCACAAACCATCCTTCCTATTTCTTCTCAAGTGAGGCTTCTAGAAACTTACCATCTCCCAATTGGATGTGTTCCTGACTCGATACTGAACCTGGTACACCAGACTCATCCAGCCCATCTGCACATCTGCTGACGGAGGCGGAGCCCAGCGCACAAGAACATCAAAGTTCAACCAAGAGCGACTGACGTTCAGTAGAGTCCAGTTCAGCCCAATTGGTGGGTCAGGATGCACTAAGGAGGTCGCAAGAAAAGCATAAAAGATATAGTGATCCCAAATGTTAACAAATTGCAAATATGAAATATGCAACAAAGCACAGCTGAATTAACAGAGATTCTTTTTACTGTCTTTAAGCTTGCACAAAGTAAATTTATACATATTAAACACTTTTTTTGCCCAGCTTACCTATGTTTTCCACTGTAAAGCAGTCCTCGTCATAGGTTATATTCTGGGGAACTGAGCGCAGCTGGATGCAGTAGGAGGTCCAGATGTGTGTGAAGGTCTTGTTGAAGTAGCACTCATTCGCCACGGTGGATGAGTAGTCAGGACACTCCTGCCACTCACTAGAGAGGGCACTTGATAAAAATATATATTTAAACTAGAGTTGGGGTACTCGAGTTTGGACTTGTCATGGACTCAGATGCATTTTTACTCAGACTGGACACGCAGCTGAGTCCAAGACATTTGTGATGCAATAAAAAAATAAATAACAAAACAGAAATTAATGAGCACATCTCTGTCTGCATGCAGCTGTATTAGCCCCTGAAGTCGTGGACATAGCCAGAGTTGTTTCACTGTGTTTAAGCAATTACACGCGCACACACACACATACACACATGCACAGGCACGCTCATTAGTCAACCAATATGCTTGAATGTTGCTACAGAGACTACTGTATAACATTGACTACTGAGGTGGCTGGCACAACAAAAACATAAAGACGGGTAAATCTCCAATGTAATAGAAACTATATACAAGGCAGCTTCACACGACATGGGACCTGACAACTGGTAAAATTGCGTGTGATGTTTATGCAGCCAAGACACTGCAGTTTCATCATGGTTAAAATCTTAAAATCAAGAACTTAATTGAGTCAAGTCACCCACATCATGTCTCTCACAGTTTAATAAAAACAGTATTAATATTGAATATTAAGTCTTTTTAGGCTTGATGCATCAACACATGAAGGCTTCTGTAGTCTCTTGTGGTCCACACAGTGTTGTCAGATTGAACTGGACCTTGATGAATTTACTGTGTAACTTTTTTTACAGTCGGATACAGCAACTCTAAACAGATAAACAGCACCTATTTATTATTGATTGACTATTTTCAAAGCATTGACGAGCTGCTTAAAATACATTCTAATACAGCATTTGTCCACCATTCACAACATTCAACCATGCACAATAAAATATTAGGATATTTTAGGCAGTGAAATGTTTTGTTTACAATTTAATTTAGACTTTATAGACTATAAAAAAAATTATAATACAGAGTTTGTGTATGCAGCTAAACTTCATGTTACAGGATGAATTTAGTTGGTTGTGATGTTTTATTTTAAATGTTTTATTTTATTTTAATTTTAATCTACATGGTAATTTATGCACATCTTTTTTGAGCCTATATCTCTGACACTTTTAAAGAACAATTCTGTTAAATGTATGATTCAAAATCATTATTCACAATGTTTTTGCGGTTAAAGAAGAGTTCAATTAAATTTTCTTTGGTTGGTATTTAAAGATTTCAGACCAACGTGGCTGCCGCACAAACATATATAAATTATTATAATTTTTTTTAATCTCCTGCAGAAGCTGCTGTGAGACGCATACTGATGCATCAGGGTTTTAGGTACACAAGCTGCATGCAGAACTGCCCCCTATATTGTGCGGTTTCCCGAAAATTAACTAGAAATTCATGTCCGTGACGACATGGACCTAATATTATCAATGGGATTTTCCAGTGTTTTTCGATGCATTTGCAAACAAATCGTGAGACGCAACTTCTCATCTAGTGCTAATTACTACTGTGTTGATTCATTTGTATGTCTCTTCCCAAATCAGAAGGGCAGATAGAGAAAAAAGATTCAGAATTAAATCTCAGCATAGACAATTATTTCTTTATGGGGATAATTTTATATAAAACAAAATTATAATTCTAATTTAATTTCAAAGCATTGACGAGCTGCTTAAAATATATTCTTTTACAGCAGTTGTCCACCATTCACAACATTCAACCATGCACAATAACCTTGGGTGTAATGACTAACACAGCTTTCACTTTCTTTAGAATACAAGAATAGTGTTGAAGGACAGTTTTGTCTTCATACACTTTAAGCATATGCGTTTGTTCAGCAGGATACTAATATTAAAATGTATATATGAAATGCAGAGTTGTATACCTAAATAAAAATTTCTTGGTTGTGAAGTTTAAAATAAGCTTAAAATATTGATGTTGAGTTTACGGTTACAATTTTAATTCAGATTCATGAACAGATTCATTCTGACTCGACTCGGCCTGCTATGGTCTCGGTCTTGAGTCCGACTCTGCCCCTTTTGGAATCGGACTCGACTGTTTAAAGACTCGGACTTGTCTAAGGTGGACTCGAACCCAACACTAATTTAAACCATTAACAGACGTATTCAGAACATGTAGTTTAAACACAACATTACACATAAGTATTATGTAATGTAAGGAACATTTAACAGTAATTTGACTGACTATCTAGCAACATGAATTACTAGCTTAGTTCTTTAGTCATATTGCTTCAGTAGAGTATTAATAATCTAAATAATCTAAAAAGCGTTCTCACATGCAACACATTATAAGGCCTGAAAGATAACCCTAGTAGGAGGGACAATTTGTGCTTATTTAATGAACTGTATCCTCCTCTGCCTTTGAAAAGGTAGTTGGTGTCTTGGGATGTTTTGTCTCTTACTTTTTGGTCTGATAGAATACCCTGAGGGATCCAGGCTCAGTGAAGTTCTGAAAGGTCCCAGCGCTCCACCAACAGCGGAAGGTCTCCTGCTCTCTGGATCGGCAGCCAGTGAAATGGGGACCTCTGGATGGATCTGATTCAGAAAGGGAATAAAAATTAAGCAGCCTATAAAAATCAATGCAGAGTAAAAGTTATGACTTGAAGATAATCATGTAAAAATGATCCAATCGGGGTATGTAAGTGTGTATGTATGGATCAACAGCATATTCCTCTCCCTGCCCATAGCATTCTGTAATCACTCCATAGCAACGCTCTATTACAAAATTTGAGCCCAGTTACTGATCAACTGTATAAATTCTTATACAGTATATTATACAGTAATATGTTTTTTTTTATATCAAAAATCTTTGTTTATTTCTAAGTTTACACATTTTGATTGTATGACAAAATTCCATCAAACTTCTAATGTTAAGTATTTAATTAAAATTGATGAGGAGTATGCATTTAAAAAATTAGTAAACAAAATACAGTTAGGTAAATGTCAAACAAACTACACAACTAATCAATTCTAAGCATATTTAAATAAATCTAATTTAAAGGTGCTGTAAGCGATTTTAGCATTCTGAAGCTTTTACGTGACTGAGCCATTGAATTAGCCATGCACCCTCATTCCAAAACCCCCACCCTCCGAAGCTAGCGGTATATGGACACATTTTTGTTTGCTGTTTACAAAGTCTAAGATATCTCAGGACACTTATTTCATTAATACGAGTAGGAACATTTTTGCATACATTTCCATAAAAAATAATTTACAGCTCCTTTAAACAATGTGTTTAAATCTTAATTTTGCCAGGAGTGCGTTAAAAAAAACAACAGCTAAAAAATACTTTAAGAAAAGATTCTTACATAAAACGTAGCCTGCTAGCATGTTATGCTCATAAGAAAGTGTTGTGTTGATTATCACAAAAAATGATTTTGATTCATCCATCCTTTTTAATGAAAAAAGCAGAAATCGTTACAGTGAGGCACTTACAATGGAAGTGAATGGAGCCATTGTAAGTGTTGGAGGGTTAAAAAGGTAGAAATGTGAAGCATATAATTTCATAAAAGCACTTACATTAATTGTTCTGTTCAAACTCATGTATAATTTGAGCTTTAAAGTTTGTAAGTCATTTTAGGGTTTGTTAACATTACATCATCATGGCAACAAAGATGTAAAATTAGTTATAATTTTACAAAGAAAAGGTGATTGTATCACACTAAAATCATGTTTACATGCATATTGTTTGTATCTTTTATCTATACATTTGAAATAGTGAGTATTTAAACATTTATGGATCCATTCACTTCCTTTGTAATTACCTCACTGGAACCCAGATTTTTGCTTTTTAAAAGTAAAGGAGGGGCAAGTCAAATAAATTTTTGTGGTATTCAATATTATGCCAAAAATGATATTGAGTAACCTTAACTTGTATTATACCTGGAATATTCCTTTAATTTCCTGTTCATATTAATAAATAATTATTAATAAAAGAGTATTTTATTTTATGTAACTAATTAACTCAAGCCTCTTATTCACACTGTGCACACATATGACACGATGAATGGAGTGCTTATTATTATATAGGAATGTATATTATCTCATGGCACATTCTTAGCTGTGTTCTCAGCAGTTGAGCTCTTCTGGTGCCAAGTTTACCAGCAGTTCCCACAGTTTTTTGCTTTTGCACAGCCATAAATAAGACTTGGAGGGTGCAATTGATTTTTCGCCCTCTGTGTCTCCGCTTCTTCTCTAACTGTAGTATAAATCAGTCGAGCTAGCATGTGGCTCCAAATAAGCTTGATATCAAGATTTTCTATGACACTTTGTAGAGATTAGGCCTTTATTTGATATCCTTCTAAACTGTATCTGTGAAAGTACATCTAGCTCAAGTTAACATAAGCTTTGGCAATAGAGAGGGCTATTAAAAATCTAATTTACTCTGAAGCAATGTTTCTGCTGAGAATCCCTCCCCCACACACCCATATATCTCTTGTCTCTTGCATCCAGCCCTCCTCTAGTGACAACAAGATGTATTTTCTCCTGAACCGCAGCTGCTGAGCAGTACAAAACTGTGGCTCTCATCATGTGGGGAAGGGATTGTCAGCGGCAAACTCAAAGTTTATACAAACATGCATTCAAGACACAAATATACACAAAGGCAAACCCAAACTTTGCTTGTATGGTTTGGTGAACTTACTAAACTGAACAAAAAGAGAGTAGTACAGTGGTACATTGGGCCTTATATAGAGCAAAGTTCTGTGTAAATCATATGTAAAACCATTCAATTCAACAGGATTAGCGCTATGTGCTAATACAGTGTGCTACATCTTATCCACTTTTCGTGAGAGCGCTAATTCAAAGCATGAGTGGGAGTGTTTGTGCTATATGTGGGTGTATGCATGCAAACTGTAGGTGTATTGCGCGTTAATGAAGTGGTGCAAAGTGTAATATGCTATTATCAATATGCCTGAGAAATAGGTCATTGCGCAAAGACGTTTCAAAAGCAGGTCTTATCTCAATGCAAAGTCTAAACTCAGTTCTTACATTCACAGTTTGGAGATTCCACCAGCAGATGGTAATAAAGTTCATGTCCAAACTCTGAAAATATAGTGGAACATCAAATGATGTCCCTGAAAATTACAGTTTTATGATTCACGTTTTTTCATTTTTATTTGTGTCGGAGTAAAATGTTTGGGTTTGGTATGATTTTTAGACCATTTTGTTAACTAGGGGGCCAAGCAGCGAAGCTGCTGGAACCCTATTATAATTGTGCTGATTTACTTTTTTTTTTGCCCTAAAAGTGTCTGGGCATCAGAGACAATAAGTCGTGGAGACACCAAACATGGCAGGATGGTTACAAAGCAGGCAAACTACTCAGGCACACAAACGCACACCAATCTGACCCTATGCGGAGCTATAATAAACACTTTTACATTTTGGCTTATATCTCTGCAACTGTCTAGAATTTTTCTCCACCATTTTGAAGTTTTTGTAAACCCTACCTTTTCTAACTCCTCCTAGACCGTGTTCGATCGGCACAAACTTAGGTATACATATTCTACAGACCACCCTGACAAAACGTTATCAAAATAATTTTGATACTTCAAATTATTCCAAAGATATTAATCATAAAATTCCTTCGGTTTAAAACAATTTGAATAATTTATCACTATATACTCAATATAAACTCCAAACGTAACTCGGTACATATAGTAAACAGGATGTTTAGAAGATGTCAGCAAAATTTTGTACAATTCCACCCCGAGGGGATGCTACAACAGAAAAACAGCCATTTGAGTTACAAAGTTCAAATTAAATATACATCTTCTTGCATGCTATATACATGCTAACATATTCTTAAAAAAATCGATTCGAAAAACTCACAAAAAAAGGACGCCAATGGCCAATCAAATTTCAGCACCTTATAACAAATGGCCAAGAGTTATGGAAATTACTATACACAAGCAGGGTATCCACATGAAGCAACATATCATGTTCTCGCAATGATCTCGCAAATAAACGCTTCCTCAACATGTTTATAGTCCAGACACGTAAGACAGTGATCGTGGCCGTCAGAGGTGGAGAGGTAATGACCATACCCAGAAACTACACAAAGACGGAAGGTCATCTTTTGAAAGACGTGTATTTAAAAAGACGATCACGTCAACGTGTTTGCTCTAACAGAGGAAAACAAACTCTTTTGCTCAGAATATATATTCTTATAGCACTGTTGAAGCGCTATGGGCGTACTCTGCACTAATCGTGCAGATAGAGAGAAAGCCACTGGAATGCGCCTTATATCCAATAGCATAAACTTCTTGAGAGGTGAATGGACCGCCAGTAGTATTCAGCTCGCTGACACACAACCGCTTGGCTCCAAAGAAAAAATCTGAATGAATGGATGCATTATAGCTCTTTTTATACCCGTATGTCCGGGGAGTGGCATGCAAATTCTACTCGCCAACTTTCATTGGACATTTCTCAAAGATCTGAGGTGTTTTGGGGCTCCCAAGAGCAACCCCTAGTGTCACTACATCGACACAATGTCAAGTGAGTGACAGAAGGAGAACTCTGTATTTGCAGCACCCTCACCATTGAAATTCCTGCATGAGCAATAAAAAGTGCCTGCCATTGTTTTGATTAGGTCTGAGATGAACAGATGACATGAGGGCCACTGAAGAAAGGCATGGCAGACAGAGCAGATAAGAACACTATCACTACTAATTTGTTTCTGGTCAGTGTTAGGTTTTGTGCTAGTAAGGGGGCTTTAGGTGCTCGAGGGCACACAATTTCCTCTTAAAAAGTTTGCAAAAGCATGGACCAGTTAGTTGTCACAGCAGGATACACATTTTATAGAACCATTTATTCATTTTAGAACCAATGGCTTTTGTGCAAACCAAAATACACTGATCAACCACAACATTAAAACCACTGACAGGTGATGTGAATAACATTTATTATCTCCATTACAATGGCACCTGTCAAGGGATGGGATATATTAGGCAGCAAGTGAACATTCTTGACTGTCATGTGTTGGAAGCAGGAAAAGTGGGCAAGCATAAGGATCTGAGCGACTTTGACTTTTAGACAACTGGGTCAGAGCGTTTCCAAAATGACAGGTCTTATGCAGTAGTTAGTACCTATCAAAAGGGCTCCAAGGAAGGACAAACGGTGAACTGCCAACAGGGTCATGGGCTCCCAAGGCTCATTGATACACGTGGGGAGCAAAGGCTAGCCTGTCTGGTCTGATCCCACAGAAGAGCTACTGTAGCACAAATTGCTGAAAAACTTAATGCTGGCCATGATAGAAAGGTGTCAAATCACACAGTGCATTGCAGCTTACTGCGTATGGAGCTGCATTGCCGCAAACCAGTCAGAGTGCCCATGCTGACCCCTGTTAACCACCGAAAGCACCTAAAATTGGCACGTGAGTGTCAGAACTGGACCATGGAGCAATGAAAGAAGGTGGCCTGGTCTGACGAATAACGTTTTCTTTTAGCTCATATGGACAGCCGGGTGCGTCATTTACTTGGGAAGAGATGGTAGCAGAATGCACCATGGGAAGAAGGAAGGCAGGAGGAGGCAGTGTGATGCTCTGGGCAATGTTCTGTTGGGAAACCTTGGGTCCTGGCATTCATGTGGGTGTTACTTTGACACGTACCAACTACCTAAAGATTGTTGCAGACCACGCACACCCCTTCATGGCTACGCTATTCCCTGATGGCAGTGGCCTCTATCAGCATGATAATGCACCCTGCCACACTGCAAAAATTGTTCAGAAATGGTGTGAGAAACATGACAGACTTGTTGACTTGTCCTCCAAATTCCATCTATGGTATGTGCTGGACCAACAAGTCCGATCCATGGAAGCCAAACCTCGCAACTTATAGGACTTAAAGGATCTGCAGCTAACGTCTTGGTGCCAGATACCACAGGAGACCTTCAGAGGTCTTGTGGAGTCCATGCATTGATGGGTCAGATCTGTTTTGGTGGCACGAGGGGGTTCTACATGATATTAGGCAGGTGGATTTAATATTGTGGCTAATCTGTGTATATCTGAGCCTGCACTCGGTGTAAAAATTAACATATTTTTCTCTTCCTGTGATAAAAAACCATGTCCAATCATATTCATAACGTGGTTTTAATGTTGTGGATAATCTGTGTATTTCTGAGCCTGCAATAGGTGTAAAATTTACGTATTTTTCTCTTCCTGTGATAAAAAAACCATGTCCAATCATATTCATAATTAAATTATGAATAGTTGAAGTCAGAAGTTTACATAGACCTTAGCCAAATACATTTAAACTCCAGTTTTTCACAATTCCTGAAATTTAATCGTAGAAAACATTCCCTGTCTTAGGTCAGTTAGGAACACTACTTTATTTTATGAATGTGAAATGTCAGAATAATAGTATAGAGAATTATTTATTTCAGCTTTTATTTCTTTCATCACATTCCCAGTGGGTCAGAAGTTTACATACACTTTGTTAGAATTTGGTAGCATTGCCTTTAAACTGTTCAGCTTAGGTCAAACATTTTGGGTAGCCTTCCACAAGCTTCTCACAATATGTTGTTAGAATTTTGCCCATTCCACCAGACAGAACTGGTGTAACTGAGTCAGGTTTGGAGGCCTCCTTGCTCGCACACGCTTTTTCAGTTCTGCCCACAAATTTTCTATTGGATTGAGGTCAGGGCTTTGTGATGGCCACTCCAATACCTTGACTTTGTTGTCCTTAAGCCATTTTGCTACAACTTTGGGGGTATGCTTGGGGCCATTGTCCACTTGGAAGACTCAATTGCGACAAGCTATAATTCCTGGCTGATATCTTGAGATGTTGCTTTAATGCATCCACAAAAATGTTCCTTCATCATGATCCCATCAATTTTGTGAGGGGCACCAGTCCCTCCTGCAGTAAAGCACCCCTTAACATGATGCTGCCACCCCCATGCTTCATGATTGGGATGGTGTTCTTTGGCTTGCAAGCCTCACCCTTTTTCCTCCAAATATAACGATGGTCATTATGGGCAAACAGCTAAATTTTTGTTTCATTAGACCAGACAGCAGTTCTCCAAAAGTAAGATCAATGTGCACTTGGAAACTGTAGTCTAGCTATTTTATGGCAGTTTTAGAGCAGTGAATTCTTCTTTGATGAGCAGCCTTTCAGATTATGACAATATAGGACTCGTTTTACTGTGGATATTAGATACTTGTCTATCTGTTTCCTCCAGAATCTTCACAAGGTCCTTTCCTGTTATTCTGGGATTGATTTGCACGTTTCGCACCAAACTACATTCATCTCTAGGAGACAGAATGTGTCTCCTTCCTGAGTGGTATGATGGCTGCATGGTCCCATGGTGTTTATACTTCCATACTATTGTTTGTACAGATGAATGTGGTACCTTCAGGCTTTTGGAAATTGATCCCAAGGATGAACCAGACTTGTCGTGGTCCACAATTTTTTTCTGAGGTCTATTTGTTTTGATTTTCCCATGATGTCATGCAAATAGGCACTGACTTTGAAGGTAGGCCTTGAAATACATCCACATGTAGACCTCAAATTCAGTACACCTCCTATCAGAAGCTTATTGGCTAATTGTCTAAAGGCTTGACATAATTTTCTGGAATTTTCCAAGCTGCTTAAAGGCACAGTTAACTTGGTGTATGTAAACTTCTGACCCATTGGAATAGTGATATATTCAATCTGTCTGTAAACAATTGTTGGAAAAATTACTCCTAAAAGGGCATCTACTATAAATATATATGTATTTCCTGTGGTATTTGGAGTGTTTAAACACTCTCTTTTTATGTTTATTATCCAAACTGTGAATTATGCAGTTTTTGTGCAAACAACTGGAACTCTGAAGTAAAGTTTATGAGCCAAAGTACTTGCATAAAAAAGGGGTCATCTATCATTCTGAGGTTTGGCTGTGTTGTGGAATACTAATCTCTATATGTGTTTGTGCAGGCATGAATATTTTGGGTCCGTCCTGACAAATGATTCCTTGTAGTGACTCAAGAGATGCTACAAATCATACAGTGCATTGAAGTTGCTTCAACAAATCAAATAAAAATGACTTCTTGATAAAATTTTATAGTTGAACGACAAAAATTAAAATGATTTCACCTATCCTAGTTTTATTCCATATTTTTCCAAAAATTGTCAAAAACTGTGGCTCTGTGGCACTATTAAAAAATTGCAGTGTTTTTGTTTGGCCATCCCAAACAGTCTGACATGGCAACATTGGCTCAATCAATGGCACGAGTTTGGGGTGGAACTATCTGTTTATCTGACCAATGGCATATGTGGGGGGTGTTCATTAATCCTCTTATGGTGAAGCAAGAGGTGCAGAATTACACATTTTATATCTTAATTATTGTTTCAGTTACTGTTTTTCAGTAAAAACTTTGACATTTATTTTTAATAATATGTGATTTAAAACTGTTTGGTATGGAATCCAGTTTAATTTTTTTTCACATAAAAAATTAATTAACTTGTAGTTGCTTATACACACACTTTCGGCTTGGAAACTTATATAAAGCTACATCTCATATGGGTAAAGGTTTCCCGCAAATGAAAAAGTTGTTTACTCAATGAAGTTGTTTACTCAATGAAGTTGTTTACTCAACTCCCCACAAATTATGGAAGACCACCAGTAACTAGGATACCAGCCCAGGCAGACAGCCAGGACAAATGTTCTCCACCTCAGCCAGCTGCAAACTTAAATAGGGCTTTTATTGTGCCAATGAAGCCATCTTGATGGATTGCAATAACTAATTTGAAAAAGCACCATTATCAGTGACTGAGCAGCAAATGTCTTGATTGGCTTAGGGTTACGAGCTGTTCAACTGATGAGCCATCTTTTCGAGCTCATTTACTAAATGGAGGACAGTAAGTTTCAATCACTTGCTTAATAGCACAATTTGAAAGTGCTTACTTCACCGAAGCTAAGAGACAGAAAGAAATAGCATATTTAATTCATGCAACTCCTGTTACATACAATACTTGTCACATTACTAACATAACACCTGGAGAGCTTCTGTGTAAGCTGTGTGCAATTCAGAAATCTGTGTCTACATCTGTCACATATTACATAAGGCATGCACACTCACTGAGCACTTTATTAGGAACAATTGTACACTTACTTATCTAATCACCCAATCGTGTGGCAGCAGTGCAATGCATAAAATTATGCAGATACAGGTCAGAAGCTTCAGATAATGTTCTCATCAACCTTCAGAATGGGGTAAAATAAGATCTCAGTGATTTAGACCATGGCACGATTGTGGGTGCCAGATGGGCTGGTTTGAGTATTTCTACAACTGCTGATCTCCTGGGATTTGCACGCAAAACAGTGTCTAGAATTTACTCAGAATGGTGCTAAAAACAAAAAAAGCATCCAGTGAGCGGCAGTTCTGCGGACCGAAATGCCTTGATTAGAGAGGTCAATGGAGAATATCCAGACTGGTAACTCAAGATAACCACTCTGCACAATTGTAGTAAGCAGAATAGCATTTCAGAATGCACACCATGTCAAACCTTGAGGCAGATGGGCTACAACTGCAGAAGCCCACGTCGGGCACATCATTCGGACCATAGTGTTCCCAATAAAGTGCTAACTGATTGTAGTTATGTAAGAAATGTTTTAAAACAAAGGTGTCATAAATTAATTCTTATTATAAAACGGATAATTCCAGTGCTAAATTCTGATTGGACAAGCCACAATCCAAGCTGTTGATAATATGCCTACTTTCATCAAACTGCGGTTCCTGAAATTTTGCTGCCACTAAATTTGACATTGTATGTTCTTGCTGTTTAAACTGTTATATTGCTCATATATAAATGCCATAAAAATTGCCAATTTAAGCTATATAAACTTTCTTTACATTTTAGACAATTTAATATGGAAAGCCGCTCATCATCATGGGTGTGATGGGTGATCACCAATCAGTATGTGCATTAATTTTCAATAATTAAATTGTCAATTATTCCTTAGATGTTTGAAATGTGATGGTATAAGAAGACTATAAGGAATCTGGAAACATCATAAAGCACCAACTCTGTTACAAAATCACTGTAAGGAAATTTTGATCCATTAGCATCTGTTAACAAAACACATCATTGAAAGACATTTATAAAACATGCAGGGATTCCGAGCCATTTTCACGGAAAAACAGAACATTGTAATGAAACATACAGTACCTCAAGCATCGTTAACAGATACACAGCTAGTTGATTCTTTTTATATTTGACAGTAATTGCCTCTGGGAGCATTCTGACTGATGTGATTTCAACAGAAATTAAATAACAAATGAACAAACAGTAATCGCTTAACTGTGTTCACTCAAGTTGCAAATAAAGTACCTAAACGAAGCTCAAACATCCTTATTATTCCTTATTTTATTTGCTCCAGAAGCCTGACTTACGAAAGAACATAGAAAGCTGTTGGTCTTCATTAAATTACATGGTCAGGGTTGGATAATTCTAACAACAACAGGCTGTTAATAGCTCCTGCATGTTCTTTTCATTGGAATCACCTCATATGTTGACCCTGACTAAGATCCAACAGAGGAATTTATATCCCAATGAGGTTATTAGGTTAAAAGGAGTTTTGTATGAAAATTTATTTTTTTGAGGAAAAGTAAAGGGCACTTTAAGGAATGGCTTGTGATTTCTGCTGCTGTTGTTGGCAGAAACACTTTATTGTTTCTCATTTTTTTGACCTCAGCAACAGTCAGGTCACTAGTCTTGCAGACGCATTGTAAATAAACAAGCCAAGTAATAAGCACAAAATATGATTATAATTTTCCTTCCTTCTGTCCTTCAAAAATAATGACCAATTACACACACACACACAGCGACTAATGAGCACACATTTGTAAAGTAACACTGCTTAACTGCAACTAAAGTGGATCAATATTTACTGCAAAATGCAATTAAAATAATCAATTAGGTCCCAAGAAGACAAGAAGTGTGGCAGCAACAGCTCTAACAAATTAACCCTTAGCATATTTAGTTTATCAATGTAAACAACAGTGATTTCTGGTAACAAGAATTACACGCCAACTTACATGCAATTAAAGAAGGTAACAGAAAGTATAGAAAAAGTTGAGTTTAAATCCATTCTCAATGCTGTTTTTAACAAAGGGACCTACACATAGTTTTTGTGGCATCAGAGAATCCATTGATTTTAATTGGTAAGTTGTAAAAGGAAAACACAATGGTGCTGTATTCCAGCTTGATTTCAAACTAGCATGGCCCTTTCCATCCCCTCAAACTTAATCTTATGCATTTCTATCCATATCCATTCCAACAATCCACCACAGCTTTCTCTAGTGTGTAGGCAGCCTATGTGAGAAAGCCATTTCCCTTTGATGGTAGAAATTTGTGGGACAGTGGACAGACTCTGAAACCATGCAAAGAAAGTGCTCTACAAGTTATGTCCCAAGGGGAGAAAGACTCTCTCAGAGAGATCCATTACTTCAGGATCACCTGTGGTAACCATTTAAAATTATTCAAAATTACAAACACGCAAGATGTTAAGCACAAGAGTTTCATTTCTGGTAATTCAGCGATATCAACAGCCATAACACGCACAATGCTGCAGGTTATGACAGCCATGGTAATATTCACTCCAACAGTCCAATCGCAACTTATTATTGTAATATTTAAAATATTATTTTTCATGCCATTCTACCCCTGTGCAATCATTTCCACCTTTTTATAGCATTAACTGAAACACATATCTGTTATGATTCCAAGTTAAATATGAATAAATGACTTCTTAAGGTGTATGTATTATGCACACATGCACCTTAAAGGTCTCGATATACTTCATACGAAATCGAAGAGCGTACGGTATGATTTCATTAAAAACAAAATCTAGCTGTTCATATTGTGGTTTGTAACAGTTCACCTGGGCGAACTTTTAGGAAAACTTATAACCGGCTGCTAAACACCTTCTTACTGTTATTGGTCCTGATCAAAGGTAGATGTTACCTAAAGCTCCACCTACTATACTTTGTTTACTTTGTTCAGTCAGTATTCAACATGAACACACTGACTGGCAGAGTTACTAGCAAGCAGGTGGAAAATTATATTTATGACTTTTATTTTATTTATTTTTCATTAATTTTTCCCCTTTTTCTCCCAATTTGGAATGCCCAATTCCCAATGTGCTTTTAAGTCCTCGAGGTCGCGTAGTGATTCGCCTCGATCCGGGTGGCGGAGGACGAATCCCAGCTACCTCTGTGTCTGACACCGTCAACCTCATATCATGTGGCTTGTTGAGTACATTGCCACGGAGACATAGCACACGTGGAGGCTTCACACCATCCACCGCAGCATCCACACTCAACTCACCACGTGACCCACCAAGAACGAACCACATTATAGCAACCACAAGGAGGTTAACCCGTGTGACTCTACCCACCCTAGCAACCGGGCCAATTTGGTTGCTTAGGAGACCTGACTGGAGTCACTCTGCACACCCTGGGATTCGAACTAGCAAACTAGCAAGTCAGCGTTTTTTTTTACCACTGAGCTACCCAGGCCACCTGTATGAATATTTATTAAATATACTGGATACCTGGATATATCATAACTGTGACAGTACTACAAGGACAACTCAGTATAAAACAGATAACACTGAAAGCAGATCCTGTACATGAACTACAGAAAAATCAGCACAAAATGTGTCAAACAGATTTTACCACCCCTTTTGACTACTAGTCATTTTTTTGCTTTCCTTTTGGATGCACTACTACTCAGCATTTGTGATTCATTTACTATATTTTCTCTGTATTTTACTCTCTGAAAGGGATAGCGGATTACTAATAAATGGCACTCAAACTCATGGGCACAATTAGAGCTAGTAATTTGTTTTTTCACACAGAACAGGGGACTTTTATTTCAAAAAAATTATGAAAATCACAAAGCAGGGTCAGCATACTGTACATGACCAAAACACACACAGAAACACTTATGCATGTAAGGAAGTCAAATGCAGATATGCTATATTTTGTATATGCTATATTACATATGATACATGCAGTTTTATTATATATACACTACCGTTCAAAAGTTTGGGGTCACATTGAAATGTCCTTATTTTTGAAGGAAAAGCACTGTACTTTTCAATGAAGACAACTTTAAACTAGTCTTAACTTTGAAGAAATACACTCTATACATTGCTAATGTGGTAAATGACTATTCTAGCTGCAAATGTCTGGTTTTTGGTGCAATATGTACATAGGTGTATAGAGGCCCATTTCCAGCAACTATCACTCCAGTGTTCTAATGGTACAATGTGTTTGCTCATTGGCTCAGAAGGCTAATTGATGATTAGAAAACCCTTGTGCAATCATGTTCACACATCTGAAAACAGTTTAGGTCATTACAGAAGCTACAAAACTGACCTTCCTTTAAGCAGATTGAGTTTCTGGAGCATCACATTTGTGGGGTCAATTAAACGCTCAAAATGGCCAGAAAAAGAGAACTTTCATCTGAAACTCGACAGTCTATTCTTGTCCTTAGAAATGAAGGCTATTCCATGCGAGACATTGCTAAGAAATTGAAGATTTCCTACAACGGTGTGTACTACTCCCTTCAGAGGACAGCACAAACAGGCTCTAACCAGAGTAGAAAAAGAAGTGGGAGGCCGCGTTGCACAACTGAGCAAGAAGATAAGTACATTAGAGTCTCTAGTTTGAGAAACAGATGCCTCACAGGTCCCCAACTGGCATCTTCATTAAATAGTACCCGCAAAACACCAGTGTCAACATGTACAGTGAAGAGGCGGCTGCGGGATTCTGGGCTTCAGGGCAGAGTGGCAAAGAAAAAGCCATATCTGAGACTGGCCAATAAAAGAAAAAGATTAAGATGGGCAAAAGAACACAGACATTGGACAGAGGAAGACTGGAAAAAAGTGTTGTGGACAGATGAATCCAAGTTTGAGGTGTTTGGATCACAAAGAAGAACGTTTGTGAGACGCAGAACAAATGAAAAGATGCTGGAAGAATGCCTGACGCCATCTGTTAAGCATGGTGGAGGTAATATAATGGTCTGGGGTTGCTTTGGTGCTGGTAAGGTGGGAGATTTGTACAGGGTAAAAGGGATTCTGAATAAGGAAGGCTATCACTCCATTTTGCAACGCCATGCCATACCCAGTGGACAGCGCTTGATTGGAGCCAATTTCATCCTACAACAGGACAATGACCCTAAACACACCTCCAAATTGTGCAAGAACTATTTAGAGCAGAAGCAGGCAGCTGGTATTCTATCGGTAATGGAGTGGCCAGCGCAGTCACCAGATCTGAACCCCATTGAGCTGTTGTGGGAGCAGCTTGACCGTATGGTACGCAAGAAGTGCCCATCCAACCAATCCAACTTGTGGGAGCTGCTTCTGGAAGCGTGGGGTGCAATTTCTCCAGATTACCTCAACAAATTAACAGCTAGAATGCCAAAGGTCTGCAATGCTGTAATTGCTGCAAATGGAGGATTCTTTGACGAAAGCAAAGTTTGATGTAAAAAAAAATCTTATTTCAAATACAAATCATTATTTCTAACCTTGTCAATGTCTTGACTCTATTTTCTATTCATTTCACAACGTATGGTGGTGAATAAGTGTGACTTTTCAGGAAAACACAAAATTGTTTGGGTGACCCCAAACTTTTGAACGGTAGTGTATATATATAATATATATATATATATATATATATATATATATATATATATACTGTATGTATGTGAGTTTTACAGTAAATTCCTGGCTACTAGTTGCATGACTTTCACAGTATATTTTACAGTAGTATTTCTACATATTTATTCAAATTAAATGACAGCTGTATACGGAGACTTCACAGTGAACAGGACCAATAAATTACTGTAATGTAACAGTGTTGTGTTGTAGAATCACAGTTTTTTATCTAAAGTGTTTGCTAATTGTTACCATCCTTGAGATTTGTATGCTGAGTGTTGATATCTTGCGTGCCGGACTGACAAATCATAATAAAAAGTTAATGAGAGATAAAACCCATAAAGGTTCCATAAAAAGGGAACACTAAACACTATAATGGTGACTTCAAATGAAACACAATTTTTCCATAATGCAGTGTGATTTTCAAATGTCTTGTGTTGTGCCAGAAAATGACCTAGCCTGCATTGATTTTACAGTAATATTGAAAAGAGTATTTTATTGTAAGAAATTACTGTTAAATGTTGTAAAATGCTGGCCATTTTTTAAAGTGTAAGACACTGCATCTCTCAGCCTGAGGCCCACGAGGCCCCAGATGGTTTGATGCCCCGGGGAACTGGCCCCATTTGCCAGATTCATAATCCGTCATTGCGAGTAGGATATTGCTTTTATAACACAGTTCTATTAATCGAGTTACTCGAATTGTAGACACAATAAGGCAAGTTATGTTGTCTAATTCTTCTCTGCAAAGAAAATAGTTTGAAACAAAGCCAAATTACCTAAATATAGCATTTTATATATATTAAGGCTGTCAATTGAAGCTTGTGTTATTCAGCACAATTAATTATTAAAAAAAAAATTATGCAAATAAAAACGCAATTATAATGCCACTTAACCTTTCATAAAATCCCTAATAAGAATTATTCTACCAAATTTTGTATTGCCTAATCTAGTAATGCTTTACTCGTCTGCCACAATAATGTATGATCTTTGAATTATCTCAACTATTATATTAAATATCTATATTTCTAATTATTCTGATGATCATATATACAATTATGGCTATGACTATTAATTTTGTGGTTACTTAAATTTTACTACAAAATACCATGGTGATACTATTGTTACTGTAGTAAACCATTTGTAAAGGTAGGTTATGGTTAGGTTCCGGGGTTTGTGTAGGGCAGTGCTTCTCAAACTTTTTAGGCCAAGTACCACCTTCGAACAAATCAGAACATTCAAGTACCACATAGTCACCACCAATGTGCATCGTTTAGTATATTTGATTTATGGGGACACTAGAAATGTCTTCATAAACCACATTTATGGCATAATACCCTTGTAATTACCAATTTGTAACTTACATTTTTTTTAATCATAAACCACCCAAATCCGCCACCCGAACACACACACACACACACACACACACACACACACACACACACACACACACACACCATAAGTTGAGACATGTTTGTGTGAGTTCAGAGGTGCAGTATGTGTTTCCATTCTGGTGCTGAGCGTAAGATCAGACTGCCATCGGACCAGTGCATAAAAATATTTACACCACACTGAAAGTTCTGCACTTGCACCATCTGCTGTGCTTTGTCTTTTAAAAAACATTATGCTGAAAGAGGGGCATGTACGAAGGGCAGAGGGAGCAAAAGATACACAGAAATACAGAGCAAGAACCCAACTTGAGAGACAACCTCCAAGTACACTTCTGTTATTGTCCTGGTGCCACAAGTTGGCGCCACACAGTCGATCTTGATAGCAAACAGAGCAGACATTTTAACTCAAGAGGTCAACAATCTTGGACACCAACATTTCTAGAATATAGGGAGAAGGTTACCGCTTCCCAGATATTGTGCAATACAGTGCCCTCAAAAAGAATCTGGACACTTAAGCCACACTTAAAAATGTATGAAAGTTGTTACATTATCCATAAAACAGTATCAACCCAAGTGACATTTATTTCAAAGAAAGATACCAAAAGCATACTATTTAAACAAAACATTTCACAAAAATAATTTTGTTATGTTTTAAATGATAAAACAATACATTTTGTTTAGAATTACGTAAGAAAATAAGAATTTTGACACGCTCTAGATGTCAAACATCAGTGGAACATGCCCGTAGTTAATGTGATGTACTACACCTGTGTACTCAGCAAGGACACCTGAGCAAACTTGAGTGTAACGGACTTCATTTCCACTAAAAATCACCTTCACACCAGTTGGTTAAAAGTAACGGCAAAAATGGCGGAGGAAAGGGAAATTAAAAAAGGTTAAGATGTCACTTCATATATTTTTTAGCTAATGCAATGAAGTATATGTTTTATAATAGGGCCCTATTTTAAAAGCGCTAGCACTAACTGCAGTGCTATGCCAAAAGTCATACACACTCAATGGGCATGGCCATGATGTTTTTGTATTTTCATGCAAGTCTAGGCGCAAGTGGGTTTGGTGAAATTGCGCGTACAAAGCGTTAATGGGCTGGGTCAAGTGCAATTTAATTCTGAGGTTCTTCTCCAACACAGTCTGTGCCCTATTATATAGTCCATTCATTTTCAAACACCAGCGATGGAGGGGGGCGGGGGGGGGTTGTGGTTGTACGTCATGCCAGGGAACCATGGAGGAGTGTGATGAGGGTATATATGCACGCCTGGCCCCCAAACGGGCTAAAAGAGAGGGACAAATGCAGTGGGACACGGCACTTTGGGAGAGAGAGAGCCACATGCAGCTGCAGTGAGTGCGTTTGTGTTTATACTTTAATTTCTCACTAAACATTATTTTGATGGTTCGTTTATTTTACTATTTTACCCCTTGTTGCAGGCCCCTTTTGCAGTACTTAAAAATCACCCTTTGTCAACAGGTGGAAAAATACCAATACAAATTAGGTCATTAATACAATTGTAATAATATATTCCCTAAAGATAGTGTGGAGTGGAGGGGGGGGGCGGGGCCGGGCTGGAATGTCGCATGCCCGGTCCCCAATCGGCCTGATGGTGCGTACGAGGGATAAAGGCGGCCGGTGACGATGGTTTGAGAGAGAGAAAATTACGGGCGGCTGCCCTGTATGTTTATTTTTTAGTGTTTTTGTTTAGGTTTTTCATTAAATATTATTTATATTGACAAGCTGGTTCTGGCCTCCATTTGACTCCAGTTCGCCCGGGGAGGAGCGGCAGTCGTCTGCCTGAGAGTGTGGAGGAGTGTTCGAGGACCACACGACGGTACATCAGAGAACCGGTGAGTGAGCTTTGTCTCCCTCTCCTCTCTTTCACAGCGTGTTGGCCTTTTCCCTCGCCTATTTTGTTGTTTTTTTGTTGTTGTTTTTCCCCTCCTGTCTCCTTCCAGGTCGAGGAAGGCAGGGATAACCAGCCGGTAGACAGGGCGCAAAGCACGCCCCTTCCCAGGGAAAGGGGGGTGCCATGCTGGAATGTCGCATGCGGTCCCCAATCAGCCTGATGGGACGTGCGCGGGATAAAGGCGGCCGGTGACGATGGTTCGAGAGAGAGAGAAAATTACAGGCGGCTGCACGTGTTTTTGTTTAGGTTTTTCATTAAACATTATTTATATTGACAAGCCGGTTCTCACCTCCTCCTTGCCCATCCCAACCCCCTTACAGATAGATTAACACACATCTAATAAATATTTGTTTCATAAAACAGCTACAACAGTGATCGTCATGGACATGGAATCTCCAAATTGTAAATGCAGGGAAAGAGTTTGGACTTTGCATTGAAAACTGATGTGCATTTTAAATGTCTTAGCCCAATGACTTATTTGAAATGTCAAACTGCGCTTTGCACCACTTCATTAGCATACAGAACACCCACAGTTTGCACTCATACACCCACAGAGCATACACTTCCATCCATGCCCACTTGCGCTTTGCGATGGCAAAACTTTTACAAATTGGGCTTAGAATTAGCACTCTCAAAATCATTTGGAAAGACGTAGTGCACGGTCATAACCTGTAGCAAAAATAGAGCCCACTCATGAAATTAGAGCCCTTGGTGTGACTTTAGTGTCTTTATATTTTTGGGTTACTGTTAAATGTAATCTATTACAGTCTTTTGTACTTGTACTCCTGAATTTGTCACCATTCAATGCATTGTGGTGTATTGAATGCAATTACCACCAAAACACATTTGTGTGTCAATACCAAATGGAAATCATGAATCTTGAATGGCCTAAAAGAGGAAAAATCAGGCTATTGAGGTGAGAAAGTGGGAAGAGAGTAGTGAAGAGTCATGAAGATAAAACAAAAAGGTTGACCAAATGTACTGTCCACATAGAGCAGAATGTAAACTGGTGTTAAAAATAACTGGCAAGAACACAAACACACACAGTCTACAGAAAGTGTGTGGGGGGTTGGGTGAAACTCAATATTGTGCAAGTGTTCACTTAACCCAAACTCCAGTGCCCAGATAATGTAGAGAGGGAAGTACTTGAATACACATTATACACAATATGAGGATAACATCCACCACAAACAGAAGAATCAATGTCAACATTGAACATTGAAATGAACATTTATTTTCTAACATGCAATTGTCTGTTCCAAATTTTATATCAAAGAAATTATTCACCCAACTTCAGTATTATTCAGACCGGTTTTGTAAACCAGATCAATCGATTCATTGCAAAGATACATACATTGCTTCTCTCATGAACGTGCCAAGCTAGGGCCAATGTCAAATTTTCAGAGAATAACGACTTCAATTACATTCCGTTCCTCTCAAAAAACTATCATATGGCAAAAAATGACTTGGAATATAGCGCACAAGTCATATGGACTACAGTATGTTTATGATACTTTTATGGTGTTTTTGTATCCTTTTTGAAGCTTCAAAGCTTCCGTACCCATTTACTGAAATTACATGGAAAAGAAAGCATAATACATTTTTCAAAATCTCTTCTTTTGTGTTTCATGGAAGAAAGAAAGTCCTGCAGGTTTGGAATGACATGAGGGAAAGTAAATGGTAAAATTTTCATTTACACAAATGTGAGGCCCTGAACCTCCAGGTGTCCAAGCCCATCATTAGTGTAACCCCTCTTTGATGTCCAATGAACACAAATCCAGACCCTTAGGCAGAATTACATCAGATTTATGTCGAGTGGATATCAAACACCTGTGATAATGACCATAATCCTTCCTAATACTATAATAATGAGACCAATAATGTAGTTAATCTACTAAATTTCTTAATTGGGATTTGCCTCTTACAAAAAGTGTTTGATATGTTGGTGTATACCATTCACATATGCTGACTGACCAGAGATGCTCTCATTAAATTGCTTAAGGTTATAGTTTTTTCATTACAACACTCAAAAACATTCACAGCAATTTTCCTCAAAGTTTATCAACAAAACATTTAACATTTTCCCATCATATTTTTGCAAACAATTATGTAGATTCTGCAGACCAGTTTACCACAGAAATTGAAATATGCAGAGAAAATGTTTTATGGACACGCACTCATTGTGCTGATGTTAACAAAATTTCATGTGAACAGCCCTGTGCTTCTCGCTGCTCTCCATTTGGCAACTGAACACTGTTTTGCTTAACAAAGAGAAGGCCAACCGCCGCCTTATATAACGTCAAGATCTTTGCTGTCCTTCAATGTTCCACTTTCTCTATGTCTCAAAGAGAGCACGTCTAGTCTGTTCAACCTCTCCCTGATTTAACCCTGCTGCCTAGCGAAATAAACTACAATCCAAAAGGGCTTTGCCTGAGTCTGAAATGACACACTGAGTCACAACGGTTGTGAGAGCAGGGTTATTTTCTGATTTTTAATGTTTAATTTAGCCTAGATGTTATTTATATTTTATTTTCAGGTTTGTCATTTAAATTACTTTAGCTTTTGATAGTTTTTACTCAATGACTGTTAGTTTCAATTTAGTTTTTTTTTTTAGTATTTTAAACTTTTCATTTGGTTTTAGCTTTGGTGTTGCAGACATAAACTTATTTTTTTAGAAGAAAAAATGCTAGTTTTATTATACTATCAAAAATATATACACTATGTACAAAAACTTAAAAATAAAACAAATTTTATATATTTTTTATTATATTTATATAATTTGTCAAATGTTTTATTTTAGTTTTGAAGACATTAAGTATTTTAGATTTTCCAATTATATTTGTTTTTAAATATATATATATATATATAATATAGTTTTGGAGCTATTTAGTGTTTTAGTTTTGTTTCAGTTTTCCAAATCGTGTTAGTTTTAAATTTTATTTCAGTTAAGCTATGAGAATAATACAAATATTTTATTTATTTTTATTATAGTTATGACAATAATAAATATTATATATATATATACAGTGAGGAAAATAAGTATTTGAACACCCTGCTATTTTGCAAGTTCTCCCACTTAGAAATCATGGAGGGGTCTGAAATTGTCATCGTAGGTGCATGTCCACTGTGAGAGACATAATCTAAAAAAAAAAAATCCAGAAATCACAATGTATGATTTTTTAACTATTTATTTGTATGATACAGCTGCAAATAAGTATTTGAACACCTGAGAAAATCAATGTTAATATTTGGTACAGTAGCCTTTGTTTGCAATTACAGAGGTCAAACGTTTCCTGTAGTTTTTCACCAGGTTTGCACACACTGCAGGAGGGATTTTGGCCCACTCCTCCACACAGATCTTCTCTAGATCAGTCAGGTTTCTGGGCTGTCGCTGAGAAACACGGAGTTTGAGCTCCCTCCAAAGATTCTCTATTGGGTTTAGGTCTGGAGACTGGCTAGGCCACGCCAGAACCTTGATATGCTTCTTACAGAGCCACTCCTTGGTTATCCTGGCTGTGTGCTTCGGGTCATTGTCATGTTGGAAGACCCAGCCTCGACCCATCTTCAATGCTCTAACTGAGGGAAGGAGGTTGTTCCCCAAAATCTCGCAATACATGGCCCCGGTCATCCTCTCCTTAATACAGTGCAGTCGCCCTGTCCCATGTGCAGAAAAACACCCCCAAAGCATGATGCTACCACCCCCATGCTTCACAGTAGGGATGGTGTTCTTGGGATGGTACTCATCATTCTTCTTCCTCCAAACACGGTTAGTGGAATTATGACCAAAAAGTTCTATTTTGGTCTCATCTGACCACATGACTTTCTCCCATGTCTCCTCTGGATCATCCAAATGGTCATTGGCAAACTTAAGACGGGCCTTGACATGTGCTGGTTTAAGCAGGGGAACCTTCCGTGCCATGCATGATTTCAAACCATGACGTCTTAGTGTGTTACCAACAGTAACCTTGGAAACGGTGGTCCCAGCTCTTTTCAGGTCATTGACCAGCTCCTCCCGTGTAGTTCTGGGCTGATTTCTCACCTTTCTTAGGATCATTGAGACCCCATGAGGTGAGATCTTGCATGGAGCCCCAGTCCGAGGGAGATTGACAGTCATGTTTAGCTTCTTCCATTTTCTAATGATTTCTCCAACAGTGGACCTTTTTTCACCAAGCTGCTTGGCAATTTCCCCGTAGCCCTTTCCAGCCTTGTGGAGGTGTACAATTTTGTCTCTAGTGTCTTTGGACAGCTCTTTGGTCTTGGCCATGTTAGTAGTTGGATTCTTACTGATTGTATGGGGTGGACAGGTGTCTTTATGCAGCTAACGACCTCAAACAGGTGCATCTAATTTAGGATAATAAATGGAGTGGAGGTGGACATTTTAAAGCCAGACTAACAGGTCTTTGAGGGTCAGAATTCTAACTGATAGACAGGTGTTCAAATACTTATTTGCAGCTGTATCATACAAATAAATAGTTAAATCATATATTGTGATTTCTGGATTTTTTTTTTTTTAGATTATGTCTCTCACAGTGGACATGCACCTACGATGACAATTTCAGACCCCTCCATGATTTCCAAGCGGGAGAACTTGCAAAATAGCAGGGTGTTCAAATACTTATTTTCCTCACTGTATATATATATATATATATTATTATTATTATTATTATTATTATATTACATTTAATTAGATTTTTTGTTAATTTTCATTTTAGTTTGGAACCATTTAGTGTTTTATTTTTGTTTCAGTTTTCACAATTATATTTTCATTTTATTTTATTTTATATTAGTTTAGTTATGAAAATAAAAAAAAAAAAAAAAAAAAAAAAAAAAATATATATATATATATATATATATATATATATATATATATATATATATATATATATTGACATATTTTATTATATTTAATTTTAAAAATTATTTTAGTTTTGAAGCCATTTAGTATTTTAATTTCAGCTTAGATTTTTCTGTTATGTTAGTTTTGCATTTTATTTCATTTTAGTTATGAACAAATGTTATCTACATTTTACTATATTTAATATAACAATATATATATATATATATATATATATATATATATATATATATATATATATATATATATATATATATATATATTTTTTTTTTTGGTTTTTTTTTTTTGTTTTGTTTTATTTTAGCTTTGGAGCATTTAGTAATTTTGTTTTGTTTCAGTTTTCCCAATTAAGTATCATGTTAAAACTAGGGCTGTCAATTGTAAATAATGGCATGCCCACATGTTGTAAAAAGGAAGATTCCTGAGAAATGCAAGCTTGTAGTACCAGCTGTTTACTCCAGAGGGCAGTAAGTGAAATTTCAGCTGTGTAGCAATGCGCAGTTTATACAGTGAGCAAAACACATTACGTTCTTGCATTCAAACACTTGATGGAGTGCAAATTCAAACTAAGGGATCTCAAGATGTGTTCTAAGTATTAAACTATATTTAACTTGACCTAAAAATATTATGTTTATGACGCAACGCACCCGAGACGCTACACTAGCATGTCTGACACAGGTGTAAATTGACGGGCTCTTAAACAAGCCCTCATAATAAATCTCCAACTGATTGACAAATTCACTTGTGAAATGGATTGCTGTGAACTGTATGTGAATGATTGGATTATGATCAATAATATGGTAGTAAACAATACATTGTATTCTAATGCCGCTTTTTGTATTGTCTTATTAATTATTAACTCTTCTGCTACAAGAATGTAATGCATTTTAATTATCTGAATAATTTTATATATAAACTATATATATATATAATAGTTTTTACTGGGCATATTTCTTGAGGAAAAATAGACTTCCATGAATCTGCACATGGTTCAGAAAATTTATTGTGTACAGAGATTGCTGTGAAGTCTTTGGCACTGCTCTTTGTTTGTTTTTATTTAGAGGAATATTTAAGCAACCTGGCCTTGCTAAAGGAAGCAATAATAAATCATTATGTGTTATCTCTGTAGCAGTTTTTGGTTCACAACCTTCTTGAGACAGCAGCTCAGATCCTTTACCATCAGAGCCACAATTACCCTCATATTCTGAAATCAGATAGGGCAGAACAGCAGTGATATTTGCTAATTCTATTAATAGCCATTTGCGCACCAATGTTTTATGCTTTCTGAGGCCTAGCGTATCAACCGTTTGTTGTGGTGCCTGATTATTACATTATAGCCCCATAAAGTATTTTGGCACAGGTATTTAAGACATTTAAAAGTGTATGAAAAAACAGTCCTTTGAAAATTCAATATGGTCTCTTAAAAGCTAATAAACTCAATAACCCCTTGAGTCCTTGCATTGTTTCATCCAAGTATTTAGTACATCTTAATATTGTAAGTACATGCAGTCTCAATGACACAATCACCATAATCTGCATGTTTTTAATACTTCAAATTAGAAGCATATTCATTCATATTCCAGTACTATCATGAACATGGTGTTGTGCCAAGAAGAAGAACATTAGTGGACAGGCAATAGGATTTACATGTGTATACAGTATGATTTATTTGAGACATATTAACATGCATGCATTAGTTTGACAGTGCAGTCATACAACAGCTGGCTCAGTTCATGCCAACTCACACTCTCCTCCATAAGGCATTCTCATGACTTTGAAATTCCAGCCAAAAATTGTCGTGTTTGCCAGGTCTGCCTAGGAAAACTCCACAAACATGGCCCTTTTCCGAAGCAATAACTCAAGACACATACTGCTGTTCTTAATCAAACTGCAGCCTGTCCTCAGAATACCTTTGATTAGATGTGTTTTATGGGGCTGCACCATTTTCTTTAACATGGGATGCCAGAGTTTAAGTAAACTCATGCACATTATATTGAGCTGAAGTGGTGTTGAAAACTCCAGTCATCAAATCCAATATTCACAGGCCAGATTTCATAAGCTAACATGTTGACATCTTAACGTTACAGTTGTGATGATTGGCACTCAGCCTGATGAAAATAAATATATATGTCTTTGTCATTAGCATGTTTGTTAGAACATCTTGGCATGTTAAAACTCCCGATGCAACTAAACTTCTTGGACGAAATGTGAATGCTCTCTCTCAATAGTTTAGCCCTCCTGTGATGTTTGGGTCATTTATTCAGTTTATTGAGTTAACTCTAATATTGTGTTCCGGTCAACACTGAGATTGAACCTTTTTTTCCTGAAAACTGTAGTTTATTTCATCCAGTTGGAATAACATTCCATGACTTTATTCACACAGGGCATCTGAACACACAAAAATGTTTTAATCATTTTCATAAAATTTTATTGGCCGACTATTCAAATATTTTATTTCACTTTGTAACACCTGTGGTGTTCAAAAGGGACCGGCCACAGTAAATTAATGGATTAGAAATTAAAAAGATTGGGTAACGGGTGCTTACTATGGTTTTACTAAATGATTGCTAGATAGTTGCTCCAAATCAAAAGAGACCATCCACAAGTCTCTAAGTACTTTATTTAGTGGAAGTCTATAACAATTTTTTTTATCTGCAGGGTGGACATTTATATTCTGAAATAAGTTATATATTAGGATAGCAACCATTACTCTCTATTAGTTTCATGCAGATACAATTTGTACGTATTCCAATATCAGCTTTCTCATTCAAAATGAAGAGTTTACTATATATCTAATTTAAAAGAATGGTACGACCACTGACATATACCGACATGTGGCAGTCTTTCTTGATGAAATGTGCCAGCATTGGCACATAGAGGGGTAATCACTGGCACCCAAGCAATGTAAATATTAAATATGCAATATGCAATATAAAATAAAACTATTTTATTTAAATTCCGCACCTGCATTCTAATCTACATCTTGATGTAATCATTTCTCATGATAAAGCAGCATGTTTTCATGAGCTAAATGGTAGGCTAAACAAAAAGTTAAAATGTGAAGAGAATCTAGTTGACCCAACAGACTCGTGCAGCTTGTGCAAGTAAACATGCCCAATTTGCTTCGATCAGTATGCGTGGATGGAAGCCTATATTCTGTGTTTCATTTGTTTATTTTTGCGTTCAGAAAAACACGTGATGTAATAAGGAAAACACCACTATAAATCCTTGAAATTTCCAGCCCAGCATACAGGTACACAGTCCTTAAACCACAGTCACATTCAAAATTACATTAAAAGAGAAAATATAAACCCACATCGTAAGGTTAAAAAAAAATAAAAAAATCGCGAGTCTTTTCAAAATACAATAATAAATAAAGTTTTAGGATTTTGCAGTTGCGATTCACCGAAAAGTGCTAAACAGTTGATCGGCTTGTGAAGCGCAAATGGCTTGCACTTGCAGCGCAAATCTCGTCACATTTTAATAGTGTTTAGCCTTCCATTCAGCAGATGAAAACATGTGTGATCATGAGGAAGGATTATATCGAGATGTAGATTGGAATGCAGGTGCGAAAAAATTAGTATTAATAAAATAGCCTGCTCCTCTCTCACTGTTGCTTGCGTGCTAGTAAATACATGATTCAAATGACATAATATAAGAAATATTTAAGATTCCTCACAATTTAGTGTTCAGTAATCAAATTAACAAATTTGTGACATTTGTGAACTCATTTTGTACAAAAGGACAGGTTCCCCTTCTGTCACTCACTCGACATTGTGTTGAATGAAGTGAAACAAGGGGTCTTCCTGTGACACCAAACGTACCTCTGAACTTGAAAAAAGGCCAATGTCAAGTTGGCAGACAGAATTTGCATGCCCCACCCCGGATAAACGGGTATAAAGGGAAGTGGGGCAGCGAGCGTCAGTCAGAATTTTTTTCGGAGCAACAGCAAGTACGGCTGTGCAACAGCAAGCTGAGTTCACCACCATTCCACTCACCTCTACTGGCGATAAAGCACTGCTGTTGGATCTACAGTGCATTTCCAGCTGGCGTTCTCTCTCTCTCTCTCTCTCTCTCTGCACGCTGTGCAGTCCACACCCCTGGACGCTTCGACAGCGCTTTCATTGCCTGAAAGAGTGTTTCTCCACCTAAAAAGAGATTATTTCCTCTAAAAGAGTTTGAGTTCAAACTCATAAAAGAGCAATACACAGCAGGCGTTGAACGTCCTTTTCAGGACGTGTCTTTTTAAAGATGTATTTCCGCCTCTGTGTAGTTCCTGGATGCGGTTGATTTTTTTGATGGCCATAAAAGCTGCCTCGCGTGCCTGGGTAGCAATCACATGAATGGATCATGTTCTCAGTGCGAGAACATAGCCACACGGCATAGTCACGGCTTTCTTTTCTCATGAGAGAAAGCCAGTTCAGCCGCCCCCCACGTCGTTACTTCTTCCCATGGGATTGAGGAAGACCTGGCTTGCGATGAAGGCGATTTGGGGATGATGACGGGCTTGGTTTCGCCAGGTAAATTCCCACGAACCACCCACCCCCCGGCACGCTTGCTTGCTTCCGTCTGAGCTTGGGATGAGTGCGGCTTGCCTCGTGGCCAGCCGGCATTCTCCCTTGAGCACCCGGAATTTGATGACGACATCACCGCTGCATCTCCGCTATGCTTTCCCAGGCCGCCGTGAATGCGAGACCAGACTGGAAACCTCAGTCCCCCCCCTCAAGGCTGGATTGTTTCCTCGGGTCTGGGCGCCACTCATAACCAAGCCCCCCCATGGGGCAGCACCCACATTCTCAATAAAGAGCGATTTCCTCACACCCTGGGTCATCCAGCCGTTGCGCTCCCCGGACGTAGCTCTCTCGCCTCCGGAACCGCGACTGCTTCAGCCCTGGCAGGCCATTGCTGACGAGTTCCAAAGACACCACTCTGGGACCTCTTCCTCAGTCTCTAACCCGCCCCCTGCCGGGTGCGTGGAGCAAGGTAAGTGCTTTGAGTCTTTTCTCAGCACTTAAGCCTCGGGAGGTTCTTCTGCCTCCCGACGCCCTATTACCTGCTACCCTCCGCCGCGAAGCCCCGCCCGGTACATCAAAAGCGATCGTCCCATTAATGCCCCTCGCGCAGAGTTTGGACGCACGGCTTTCACTGCCCAACCGTCGCGCTGGTTGGCCAGGACCATCCGACTCGGCTACATGACTCAATTCTTCCAGCTCCCGGCTCATTCCGGCGGTATTCACTCCACCTCCGTAAGCAGCAAAATGCCAGCGCTTCACGGACAGAGATCACGACTCTACTTCTCAAGGACGCGATAGAGCCTGTCCCTCCAGCCAAGATGAAGAAGGGTCTCTACCGCTCTTACTTCATCGTACCCAAAAAGGTGGCGGGTTGCAACCAATCTTGGACCTGCAAGTTCAAAATACTCACACAGAAACACATTCTTACCTGCGTTCGACAGCTTGATTGGTTGGCGGGTTGCGACCAATCTTGGACCTGCAAGTTCAAAATACTCACACAGAAACACATTCTTACCTGCGTTCGACAGCCTGATTGGTTCGCGACGGTAGACCTGAAGGACGCGTACTTCCATGCTTCTATCTTGCCTCGACACCGACCCTCCCTACGGTTCACGTTCAACGGCCAGGTGTATCAGAACAAGGCCCTCCCCTTTGGCCTGTCCCTGTCCCTGCCCCCTCGCATCTTCACGAAGGTCGCAGAGGCAGCTCTTGCCCGGCTAAGAGAAGTGGGCATCCGCATACTCAATTACCACGATGAATGGCTCATCCTGACTCACTCTCGAGAGTTACTATGCGCTCACAGGGACCAGGTGCTCAGGCACCTCAGCCGTCTAGGGCTTCAGGTCAACTGGGAAAAGAGCAAGCTCGCCCCGGTTCAGAGCATCTCTTTTCTCGGCATGGAGTTAGACTCAGTCTCAATGACAGCCCGCCTCACCAATGAGCACACTCAGTCAGTGCTCAGGTGCCTAACTCTCTTCGAGGGTTGAGTTGGTCTCGTCCCGTGTTTTGTCAGGTCCAAGCCGGTAGAACTTGGTAACACGGCGCAACCGACCAGGTGTTCCGCTTACACACAGTGCCCTTCACCAAGTTGATCCAGTGTGCCTTCTATCCCAGGATAGCCACTAAGCATCACTCCCTGGATGTTCTCCTCCCTAGCCTTCTGGCCTGCGAATTCAGCAGAGCAATTCGCGTCCAGACCCACTACGAGTCACAGGTGCTCTGTACTGGTGTCAGGCTCCACGGGCTTAGTTCCCTTTTCAGGCAAACTCCCCATGATGTATTTCCTGCGGTACGTACGGCTTCACAACCCTCGTGGTGTATTTGCCACATGTTACCTCCCCCTAGATTGGGCAGGATGTGGTCGCCGCAGGGTCTTTTCCTCCTGAAAGAATACGACCGGGAAAGACCGCATTCCCCAAATCATCTGATAGCGTTAAGATAGCCCCAGCCGCTTCACATCCTATGTGAGAGACATAGGGTGAGAGAAAAGGCCGCAGCTGCCGGGCTTGTACTATGCTAGTCATGTAGCACCTATTCCCCCCCACAGGGGTGCAGGGAACCATAGCCGATACGGTTGCCTCTAGCACGCAGTAGCCTACTTGCACCTGTCTCGAAAAGCATTCAATTGGACAAAATTTTGGAGTGCAAGAGGCATCGTCAATACTTTTGGTCAATTTTCCCAGAAGAGATTTAAATTTTTAAAAGTACTGTATATACTGTATCTGTTAAAGGAATATTACGGGTTAAATACAAGTTAAGCTCAATCACCAGCATTTGTGGCATTATGTTCCGTATAGGGGTGTCCATGGTTAACCGATTAACCGTTAAGAATTGCGTAACCGAGTGAAACATTTTGCTCGGTTAAGTGGCGTCAATGGCGTGCATTGAATTTAGTTGTAATACATTTTTGCACCACCAGAGACTGCCAGAGCGCTCCCAGACATTTGTAATGTCCACAAGAAGTAGTCTTGACCAGTTTTCTAATATGAAGCAGGCAAAGAAAAGCACAGCGTGGGAGCACTTTAAAATCGAGAATGACGGGGCAAAATGCAAGTATTGCAATGCAGCATTAAATTCTAGGGCCTTGTTCACAGGCCACGAACGCAAAAGTCAGTGACCTACTTTAACTGCTCTGTCCTTACCACTGCGTTTTATTTCTATAAATTAATTTCGTTTCAAATGTGGTCCAACCAGTTATTAAAGGTGTTAAAAATGAACTACCCCTGAATCACACACACAGTAAACAAATCCTTAACAAAAAAACAGGGCTATTCTGGTGGGTGCGGTGACGCGCTCATGTAAGGGTGGCACGTGGCGCTGCCAATTAAGCTCCTAAAATCTGTCACAAAGAACCGGCAAAAGTAATGATTATGAATATGTAAAATATAGCAAGGAGATATTTTAATTATTTATTAATAAACAAGTCTTTTCTTTGTCCGTGTCATTTGCAAAGATGAAGTTGACGATGCTGACTCGCGGTCTTCGCAGTAACGCACCAGAGAGAAATGCACATTTCTTACGGATTACATAAGCAGAGAGCAGTCTGTGTCTGTTTTCTTTAGTTTTGAATTATTTGTGAGGCAAGGCTACCTTATACACTGAGTTTCGGTTCATTTATGAGACGAGCTCCAGTTCACGCGCTGGTGCCTCCGCGCTTCGTGATTATATCGTCTGCTATATTTAATTCTTATTTATTAAATCCAGGCAATTGGTTGATGAAACATTGATTAAAATTAAGACACAATTAATACAAAACGAAATTCACTTTAAAGAAAGGTTTTGTGCTTTCTGTTTGATGTCTCTGTGGAAGTTTTAAAGCATCTTTCAGTGCCGCTTTCAGAGCGCTCACGTCCGTAACATTGTGTTTTCCTCGTATGCGAACTGAAATGAATATCAGTTCATGGATTGTGTGTGTAGGCTATAAGAGAGAAAGAGAAAATGCCAGTATTTCATTGAGACTTGAGATTAAATAAACGGCTTAAGTATTGTAGATCTTGTAGTATTAATTTTCACATGCAGTTACACATTGTCGGCTAAAAACAAGAAAGTGGCTGGTAAAAACATTGAGTGGCTGGTAGATTTTGAAATCCACAGTGGCCGGTGGACAAAAAAGTTAATTTCCATCCCTGGTGCACACTATGGTTAACCGAGTATTAACCGTTAAGGGCCTCGGTTAACGGTTAATGAAAAACTTGAAAACGTGCAGCCCTAGTTCCGTAAATGTTAAAATACTCACTGTTTAAAAAGCATCGCTACAAGACGTAACAATGATTATCATGATTTAAGTGTGATAAAATGGCTTACTAACCTTTTCTGTGTAAAATTATATTCACTTTTACAAATTTGTTGCCATTACGATGTAACCATGAACCCTAAAATGCCATAAACCCTAAAATCCTAAACTGACCATTCAAATAACGATTTAACCAACTTTACAGCTCAAATAATGCACAGGTTTAACGGAGGCATTAATGCAAATGCTTTTTATAAAATGATAAGCTTCATAGCTCTGCCTTTAAACCCCCCAGTAATTGGCACCATTCATTCAATTGTAAGTGCCTCACTGCAACCCCAATTAAATAAACAATTTTATCAACTTTTAAGAGCACACTAGCATACAGATGGCCTCAAAGCTGTCTGACATGTACTAAAAGCCACAACAACTAAAAGTTTTATTTCATAGGGTCTTATAAGTAACTTTAATATTAAAGAAATTATATAGTACTTTAATCAAAGTGCTAAGGTCTTTGCTCCACTTATGTTGCAGCAACTGGTCATTAACCCAAGTCATTCATTGCATCTGTGAAAGACTAATGACACAAACGTCACTCCCCATACCGTATCACTGTCTCTATAGAGAATTATCAATGTTTCTTTATCAATCTTTCCTCTACCCTCCTCTCTTTTATCAGTGATTTGCTATGTGCAGTGATGACATCTGAATTGGCTTACCATCACCCACTGTATCCTCACTTTTATCCTCTGATAAAAGAGAGGTGGACTTTGGATGACCACAGCCATGTGTTTACTTTCAAACAAAACTATTTATTGAAGGATTGTTTGACTAGACCAAAATAAAATGTTCTGTGTGCTCAAAGGTGAATAATCTTGACACAGGCACAATGATTTTCCAATAATATCTTGGCACAGACTTCTGCAGTTTTCTTCTGTGATTGATAAAAAACATATTTGTATATTAACAACATGGCTAATTAAGATATTAAAGTAACAGACTACATAAATATTTTTAATTCTGTCATCATTTACTCACCCTCATGTTGTTCCAAATCATAACCCATATGACTTTCTTTCATTCATTCAGCATAAAAGGAGATCTTTAGCAGAATGTCCAGGCTACTCTTCTCCATAAAATGAAAGTGGATGTGACCGGGGACAGGTATGTTCACAATTCACTTTCATTCTGTAAAAAGAGGAGCTTGGCCATTCTGCTTGATACAGTAACTGCATTTGTGATCATTTCTGAAGTCTTCTGTCATTTATCTGTAAATTTTTTGTCTGTTCTTTTACTTTTTAAATGTATATAATTAACAAAAATTGGTTGTCAAATAAGCCAAATTAGCTTACAAAATCTCTCCTTCATATATTTCTCTACTGTTATGTATACTTGTATTCTCATGGTGCTATATAACAGAAAGATAGAGAGAGAGAGAGAGAGAGAGAGAGAGAGAGAGAGAGAGAGAGACATTTGGGCCTGGAAAGATCAGGGAGACTAAATTAGAACATTTAAATTTTTTTGTGAACTATCCCTTTAAAATTTACTCTTGCTCTTAGATGGCTGTAGTCTATAGGTCCAGGCAACTACACCTAGCTTAGGTCAGTTTAATTAATTCAGGCTTATCTGCAGTGTAAAATGACAGATGCTGTTGTCATGGTAGGGAGTGCAGTACCTGGTGCGAACAGCTCAGATCCACGTGCAGAAACCAGTCCGTTCCCACACAGCAAGCCCAGACAGAGTAGACCGAGAGAGAGAGAGAAAGCCATAGCTTCTGCTGTCTCCTTGTGTGGTAAAAAAGGAAAGGAAAAATCATTATCAGTGGTGGTCATGGATGACACCCCTTTAAGAAAAACTGAGCTGAAAAACCGAACCCCCCTGGGTCATCTAATCCCCTCCAATTCATTTTCCAACTCCTTCATGGCAAACACATTGGTTGTGAGCACCATTCATTTTTAGCTGGTCAATGTGAAAACATATACAGAGACACCACACAATTAACATCCAGACACAACCTCTGCAATGCTCAACACTTCCGGGTTGAAGATGGTTTTAATTTTCTATTTTCAAACCAGTATTGGGCACAATTCATTTGTTCGGATTCTACATATTTCTCTCAACCACAATCAATATAGCATCAAAACAACTAACAAAGCCACCAAAACAGCTTTCAGATCAACTTAAAAATAAATAATGATTCAATATTTTTAATAATTATATTTGATAATAATTATTTAAATCAATATTTTTGGTAAATAGTAATATGTTAAGTAATGTGTTAAAGGCATTCATTTCTAAGATTAATAGTTCACTGTTTAACATGTTAAACAAGATAAATGTAATTAATGCAGTATCTATTTTTTTTCCACTTACATTACTGCTCTGAAATAATATATTCTTTTAGTTTCCAAATCAGAAATATGTTTTGTAAGGGGCCTTTAACCTACATTTTGCCTAGGGCATTTTAAGGTCTAGAACCGGCCCTGTTGACACGCCTGCATATCCTAGCACAGAAACTGATTGTGTGGAGCAGTGCAAGCTTGTTCATTACACGTGACAAATGCCATGGATATAATAATCATGGGAAATGATTGCTGTACAGAGAAGAGACTTCAGGTGTTTTTCTCCAAAACAGAAGGGCTAAGTGTGGGAGAGATATAGGCAAACTCCCCGAAAGCGCACAGTTATCTAAACCAAAAAGAATAAAAAACATGCAAGAGATCCAGTGTTTGTGCGAAAAAGAATGAACAGCAACCGGAGAAAATAATCGTTTTAGATTTTAAACTTCAGCAAATTTAACTTCAGCATTGACATTTTTGAGTATATCTGTATGTATTGACCTGTTTCAGAAATGTCACTTTTTCCCTGAATCCGCCATATTTGTGACCATCAGCGGGAGGAAACAATGCCGGTGAATGGAAATACACCCTTAAAATAATATCAAGAAAAAACTCAAAAATGCTTTTGATCCATGCGAAGTCCCAGGAAAGGTATATACATGCCTAAGGTCACCACAAATATTGGCAAATTTTACTTTTGCGGACATTTAAATATATTTCATCCACGATTCATCTATGTACGCCGGTGAGTCTGATGTGTGACCCGCAAGTACACACGCCTACCAGTACATCACCATTTACACCTCTGCTTTGGTCAAAATATTACAAAACGTCTGTGATGATCCCATCTGTATTAATGTAAGAGCTGCTTTTAACGCATGAAGAATACACAGTAAGCAACAGAGGCATAAAAGTGTATATGAAAAATATGTTTACATTGTAGTCTGATGGTGTGTATACAGTGTGTGTGAAACATTTGAAAGGAAGTCACGAGAGCTGGATTTAGATGAGGCAAGAAGTTTAATAAAGAATATAAGCAAAATATAAAATAACGATGTTATTTTATAAAATATAAAATAACTTCATCTGCAAATGATCCAGAATGCAGCAGCACGTCTGGTCTTTAATGAACCAAAGAGAGAAAATGTTACACCACTCTTTGTCTCTCTCCACTGGCTGCCGGTTCATGCACGTATTAAATTCAAGGCCCTGATGCTGGCATACAGAACAGTCACTGGGTCTGCTCCAGCATACCTAAAAACATTTATGCAGAGCTACATTCCCACCAGAAGCCTGCGGTCGGCTAAGGAACGTCGCCTTGTCGTATCCGTGAACCTGACTCACTCTCCATCTTCAAAAAAACGGCTAAAAACACATATTTTCCAAGAGCATTTAACCATTCACTAAAAAATAAAAAATAAAATAATAATTTTACAATTCTTGTTACACTTAAATCGGTTTTGTATACTACTCTGATGATAGTGAAACTTTGTAGTACGGCACTTTTCGTACCACTGTCTCCTTAAGATGATTTGCTTATGTTTTTCCTCTTTTGTAAGTCGCTTTGGATAAAAGCGTCTGCCAAATGAATAAATGTAAATGTAAATGTAACTATGTAAACACAGGAACAAGGCAGAACTTGAATCTAGACACATAAAACAAATGAAACATCCACAATGGGAACTGGTACATATGAACAGGGGAGAAACACAACAACTCTGGTTAGAAGACTGGGTAGAAATCAAGGCATTATATACACAGGGGTAAATGAGCTAATTAAAACACAGATGAGAACAATAGGGAATAGCTGGCAGCGATGAGGGCAGGGAATTATGGGAAGTGTAGTCTGGGGGAAAATGTCTAGGTTACATATGTAACCTCCGTTCCCTGATGGAGGGAACGAGACGTTGTGTCGAAGCAGCGACACTAGGGGTCTCTCTTGAGCGCCGAAAGATGCCTCTGATCTATGAAAAATGGCCAATGAGAAGTTGGCAGACAGTATTTGCATACCCCGCCCCCGGACATACGGGTTTAAAAGCGGGGTTAATACGTCGAATTCATTCAGGATTTTTCTGAGGAGCCGGAAATGGTCCGGCCACCACAGTGGCTCGGCTTAGCGACGTGGCCGGGAGGACACAACGTCACGTTCCCTCCATCAGGGAACGGAGGTTACATACATAACCTAGACGTTCCCTGTCTGTCGCTCACTTCGCCATTGTGTCGAAGAAGCGACACTAGGGGTCCAATTTAAATGACGCCATGCGCTAAGCCGTGTACGTGTTCTGCTGACACAGGAGCAGGCAGGTATTTTACATGTGCAAAGGCGACCAGCTGTGTCAGACTGCACGTACCCTTCCCCAATGCCCCATAAAAGTCGTCGGAATCCATCTGGTTACCCTAAACAGGGGAACAAGGCGACGCTTGCCAACCCGGGAAATGGCAGAGCCTAGCTGACCTCTTTTCTCTCTATGTTTCTCGCATAGATCAAGAAATGGCTGGGGCCCATCGAGGGAAGGGGGTCTTACCCAGTTTCCTATTCTTTCAGGGGGAAAAGACCCTGCGGAGACCACACCTGCCCGGAAGGGGGAGGTAGAGTGGTGAATACATCACATGGGTTTTTACAACATGTGGACTTCTTCTAGCCCAGGTGGGCCAGTAGGGAGCCACTAGGGAGACTTGTTCCTCATCTCCCTGACCTTGCACAGCACCTGTGCAAGAAGGCTCACTGGGGGAATCTCTAGAAAACAGAATGTGTTACTATCCTGAGTGGTATGATGGCTGCATGGTCCCATGGTGTTTATATGTGTGTACAATTGTTTGTACAGATGAACATGGTACCTTCAGGTGTTTGTAAATTTCTCCAAAGGATGAACCAGACTTGTGGAGGTCCACAATTTTTTATCTGATGTCTTTTGATTTTCCCATGATATCAAGCAAAGAGGCACTGAGTTTGTAGGTAGGCCTTAAAATACATACAGAGGTACATCTCCAATTGACTCCAATTAGCCTATCAGAAGTTAATTGGCTAATTGCCTAAAGGCTTGACATAATTTTCAGGAATTTTACAAACTGCTTAAAGGCACAGTTAACTTAGTGTATGTAAACTTCTGACCCACTGGAATTGTGATATAGTCAATAAAAAGTGAAACAATCTGTCTGTTTACAATTGTTGGAAAAATTACTCATGTCATGCACAAAGTAGATGTCCTAAATTACTTGCCAAAACTAGTTTGCAAATATGAATTCTGTGGAGAGGTTAAAAAAAATGTTGTATTGTCTTCAAACTAAGTATGCTAACTTCTGACTTCAACTGTACTTGTATCAAAGATTTATACCTGTAAAAATGCTAATTTTACTCTAATTGTACAGTTCTTTGAGACAATGTATAAATTTATGATTATATTTTAATGAATTTGTTAAATTGTTTTAATCGATTCACAGCCCTAAAATATACAGTACACACTTACAGCAGTTATATAATTATTTTTCCATTTCCATTTTTTCAATCCATTTAAATTCTAATTACAAGTCTGCATTCCAATTGCTAACTCAATTCAAAATCAGGAATAAAACTGGAATTTAAAATACAATTTATTTTTTAATTCAGTTCTGAATGGGACATAACCCTGGAAAAAAAATTGTAAACATACTTCTAAATACATACACTGCTAAACAGCTTGCATGGGGAATTTTTGCACAAGATTTTACAATAGATTTGAGAAGTTGGCAGACAGTATTTGCATACACCGCCCCTGGACATACGGGTATAAAAGCGGGGAAATACGTCGAGTTCATTCAGGATTTTTCTGAGGAGCCGGAAATGGTCATAGATTTCCTATGTTAAACATCAATTTCCATTACAAAATTACATTTGACTGACTGAAAACACAGTCACATTTAAAATGTCAAAGGTCCCAGTGAAACATTATCCCATACAGACTTATATTAGAGCTAGATAGCGGCAGAAACATTGTTGACAAGTTCCCATGCCCGCACCATCTTTTAATTTGTGATTTACATTCTTACATGAGTAAACCTCATGATTTACCATTTGTCCTGGGTTGAGACATGGTTCTGTGGAAGACCCTTGACTATGTTCCCTTACCACTTTTAGGCATTACTCAATAACAACCCCCAAAAAATATAATGGTTTGTGTGAAATCATGATGACATTGTAACAGGGTGAAAAATTACTGTCATTAACATGTGGGGTGAACAGGTTGTATCCAGCTACAGCAAGAGCTAGGCTAAAAATAAGTACACTATTAATGTTTGGTCACCAACACAAATCATACAGCTATGAAGTAGGTGACGGGTTCTTTGAGGCTGATGGCTCCTGTCTTGATATTAAACCAGAGGCTGGATTACAATACCCAACTTTAACACTGATTTTAGTCCTGATTTACAATCGATCGGAGCTAGTGACAGTAGGCAGATTTTGGGCAAGTCGGACTCAACCCCAATCCGATTTCTTACTCTCAGAATATGATATCATCTTGTCAGAGTATATCAAATAATTGACAAGCCAATGGAAATCAATCATGTGGGCCACAAAGCTCAAGAAATGGAGATGGCAAACAAGCACTGAAAGAGGAGCTCTATGATGGAGGAAAAATGTATTCAGTTGTAGCAGAAACATTAGTCCCTCTACTACGATGTTGACGACAAGAGTAGTTCAGCCTTTATCAGTGGTTCTCAACCAGGGGGCCTCAGAAAACTTCCCAGGAGGCTGTGAGATTAATAAATATGATTTAATATAAGTTAGAGTAAACTAACCAAATTTAAAATGCTAAAGACAGTAAAAACATGTAGACCTATAGCATATAAATTGACAGTCCCAAAACTTTTGGAAAATGTAGTATTTGAATCTATTGACATTCCTAGTTTCTGGGAGATGGGTGCCTTTGAACATTATCTTGGACAATGGAGGGCCTTGGAGTCAACCACTGGCCTTTAAGCCCAAAGAATTCATTGGTTGTCCGAGTTGCTGATCATACCACACACAGTATGTGTGACACAAATTTAGTAAACAGCAGTCTGTGTGGAGTGTCCGCACTGGCCCAGATTTTCTCGTCACCACATGTGCCAGCCGTTGACAATATTAAAATGTGCGTGAATTATGATAATTTGGAATGAACATGAACACACCCCATTTTTATGAATGTTTGGAATTCACTAATATAAAAACGTTTTACTAACAAATCTGGGGAGTACGAAGCGTTTGTGAATCTGGCAGAAAGTTTTTGGGAAGGTCAGTTTTACACACAAAATACTCCAAATCACATATTTATGAACATTTCATGAATGAGGTTTGAGCACGTTTACATGCACAATCTTACACTGATTATGATTAATAATTTGACGAAGTGTAAAGTCACATAAACAATTTAAATAATTTTTCTTTATCAAGGCATGGTCAAAAAACAATTGGCTTTAATACATTTTTTCAGCGTATCGGTTTGCATTAAATGCACTCACTGAAGAGGCAGCATACTGCCGTTCGGACTCAAAAGTTAAATGGGAATAAGCCAAAAAAATAATTGATTGAATAAATGTGTAGAAAAAATTACTTATATGGTTTACATGCCCACTAAATAAATAGCGTGAGGCTTTAAATGTTCTTTGTGAATTAAATGTACTTAATTGCACAATCAATAATTGCAATTGCACAATAAATGGTGTTTAGACAGGCAGTGTGATGTGCCTCTGTATCTGGTTTAACCAATGATGTGGTCTGGCCCCAGGGCTATTTTTCCTATTCACTTGGCCACAAACTCTTGAAAAACAGAACCAAGCTGTAATTTCCAAATGTGGTAAAACACATAGTCAGCAAATACCTTGCTTTGTTGCATATAACATGTTGCTTTATCCTATCTCAACATCTACTAAAAATGTCAGATTAACTACATTCAAGTTTGGTGGTCAGAGCCTTGCCTCTTCTGGGTGATACTAGCATACTTAAAATACTATTGCTTACTAAAACAAAAGCTAGTAAAACTAATTTAAAAGTCTATGACTTATATAAGCCAAATGTTATATAGAATTATGCTTTTAATTCTCTTTCTGTCTTATTTTCACTTTGAGTCCTTCAGCATTGATCTCGTCTAATGTTAGTCAACAAACTCAGCTCAAGACCACTTGATCATATCTCTATTCTTCTCACGGTGCAGGGGGTCCTCAGTCAGGTATTAGGAAGGCCCCATTCCTCCCTGGAATGCTGCTATCGTTTCATACAGCGGGAGGGTGTTAAAAGCATTAACTACCCATAATAATATAATATAATAATTATATTATAGCTAGAGATGAGAGATTTGAGATTTTAGTATATTGTGCTATTAAAACAGATAATTACTACTACTATGAACTATGAACTACTACAAAAACTACTCTGGATGGGCTACAAGGTATAAATTAGGATAAAAATGTATTTGAGTAGTGTAAAACAATTAGCTGTCTTGTGGGCCCTAACAGTATTTTGTAAGCATTTCAAGATACCATAAGCAATCATGATAAAAAACAGAAAATTCTATTAGTAAACAATTAGGAAGGATCCCTTTTGTCACTCAAAATCATCTCATGTCTGTTTTTTATGAGGCATGTAAAACCGTGCCTAGTGTGGGTGCCTCTTTGAGTTTGCATTTCTTCACTTTTCAGCCATGTAGAAAAGGTGTTTATACACTGGGAGAGCCTTAACAAGGTCCAGTCCCCCGAGGGAGTTAAAGGGGCAAAGCAGTCTACACACAGGGCCTGATTGTCCAGATAGCCATAATAGGGAGGGAATGGAAACTCCCTTGATTCCGGTTGGCTGAAGGAATTTTCCTCTTCTCTTGATTATATGCAGAGGTTGCTTCTGCAGAGCACAAGTATTTAGCAATGCAGAGACAATTTCGAACAGCTTCTCACCCTTTAACCTCCAAATCATGTCTGCGTTTGATAACATCTACAATCACACCATGGAGGTCTGTGTCGTTTAAACAAATGTTACTGTAACATTTCTCTTTTAAACACTAGATTCACATATTTCTTGTTACTTAATGTCCAAGCAAATGTCTACTATTTTATTTGTTCTTACACGACTTGTATTATAACTCAGTAAGCAGTTTGTCGTGCGGCTTTATCTGAAATCAAGTGTTAGGCATAGCAAGAAAATCTAGTTTTTGTTATTTTATTAAATAAACTGGGCACACTGATGCAAAAAGCCAACATTTGTAGCACTCCAAATAAAGGGAATGCATTATTGTAAAAAAGGGCATTTGGAAAGCTATAACAATATCCTACAATTAATAAAATACATGAACTCACTGAGCACTTCACAATAAAGTGCCCGATGTGGCCTTCTGCTGCTATAGCCAATCTGCCTCAAGGTTTGATGTGTTTGATGGTTTGATGTGTTCTGAGATGCTATTCTGCTCACTACAATTGTACAGCGTGCTATCTGAGTTCCATAGACTTTCTGTCAGATCGAACAGTCTGGCCATTCTGATGTCTCTCATCAACAATGTGTTTCCGTCTGCAGAACTGCTTCACATTAGAAGTTTTTTGGTTTTGTTTTTGGCACCATTCAAGTAAACTCTAGAGACTGTTGTGTGTGAAAATCCCAAGAGATCAGTAGTTACAGAAATACTTATGCCAGCCCATCTGGCCCCAACTATAATTCCACGTAAGAAATCTAATTTTTCCCCCATTCTAATGGATAATGTGAACATTAACTGATGCTCCTGACCCATACTTGAATGATTTTATGCACTGCACTGCTGCCACATGATTGGCTAATTAGATAATTGCATGAATACGTGTACAGATGTTCTTAATAAAGTGTTCAGTGAGTGTGTTTATATGTCAAAATTCATATCAGCATGCATGCATTTTTAAAATATAGACAGCACACATTACAGATAAACAAAGCCCAAATTTTTCCATTAAAAATGGGTTTAATATCCAATGCTCTGGCCTTTTTTAATATCCAATGTTCTGGCCAAGTATTAAAAGCTAACTAGAAAAACATCTAGGTTACTGTTGTAACCTCTTTCCCTGATGGACGGAACAAGAAGTTGTGTCAAGTGAAGTGACACTAGGGGACTTTTTTGAATGCCTCGGTTACCTCTGAACTTGATAAAATGCCAATGAGAATTTGCATGTCACTCCCCCGAACATACAGATATAAAGGGACGGAATCATGCCTCTGTACAATCAGTTTTTGCTGTGTTAAGATTGCCCAGGATGTGAGAGTCGCTGCTGGCTCCAAATGAGGAGATGGCGGACGAGTTGTGACATATAACGAGAGTGCACGCCGCCTTGGCGATTTATGTATGCTATCGTAACGGTGCTGTCTGAGCAAATCATGACGTGCTTGCCCAGTATCAGAAGGAGAAACCTCAGCAGGGCAAGGATTACAGCCAGCAACTCTAGGCAGTTGATGTGCCAACCCAGCTGGGGCCCCGCCCAGGAGCCCAACAACCCAACCCTGTTTGTGGTGTCTGTGGTGCCCAGAATGCATCAGGATACCTACTGTAGGGGGACTCCTGTCCACAGAAAACAGAGTTCTGTCCAAGGGTTGAAAGTATGGCGGCAGGCGGGGGTGATGAACACATGTGCCGTGGCTCCATGCCCATCTCGGGACTCAAGTCCCCAGTGGCGAGACCATTGCGGAGGATGTCATATGTCCCAGGAGTCTCTGGAATTGTTTTAGAGGAACCTGACTTGAATAAGGTGAGGTATTTCAGTACCGACTGCGAGCACTCGTTGGTGAGGCGTGCTGTCATAGAGACTGAGTCTAACTCCATGCCGAGAACTGGGGCGAGCTTGCTCTTTTCCCAGTTGACCTGCCAGAGCACCTAGTCCCTGTGGGCACACAGTGACTCTCGAGAGTGGACTAAGATGAGCCAGTTGTCAAGGTAGTTGAGTATGCGGATGCCCACTTCCCTTAGCGGGGCATGGGCTGCCTCTGCGACCTTTGTGAAGATACGAGGGGACAGGGACATGCCAAAGGGGAGGACCTTGTACTGATACGCCTGGCCGTTGAACGCGAACCGTAGGAAGGGTCGGTGTCGAGACAAGATAGAGACATGGAAGTATGCGTCCTTCAGGTCTATCGCTGCAAACCAATCTTGAAGCCGGATGCAAGTTAGAGCATTTGTGTGAGCATTTTGAATGGGAGTTTGTGAAAGGCTCGGCACCGAGGTAAAGCGGACACCGCTGAAAGGGGGCGGGGGCCTGGCGAACTGAATCGTGTAGCCGAGTCGGATGGTCCTGGCCAGCCAGCGGGATGGGTTGGGAAGTAAGAGCCATGCTTCCAAGGTCCGTGTGAGGGGCACTAAGGGGACGATCATTTTTGATGTACCTGGCGAGGCTTCGCAGTAGGGCGGAGCAGGTAGTGTGGTGTCGGAAGGCAAAAGCGTAAGTGACTGAGGAGGAGGTCCCATATAGGCATCCTCTGAACTGGTCAGATCCGGCCGGGGGGCAGCAGTCGTGGGTCTGGCGGGTGCCGGGACTGCAGCCGAGTGGCACCGGGTTGCCGTGAGAATGGCATTTATGGGCCATATGACCCAGGAAAAGAGCAAATTGCTCTATTATTGAGAATGTGGGTACCACAGCCCGAAGGGTGTACAGCAAAAGAAATAACTTTAACTGAAGATTCTCCTTCCGGCCCTCCACCACGGGACGGAGTGTTCTGCTTTCCAGCTCCGGAGCAAACGTCTTGTTCCTTGGGTCGTCCATCTCAGGAATGCTTGGAACCTTCCAGGTCCTCGAGGACATTCGGAGATGGGGGGGTGTGTGCTTCCTGCAGGGTGCTTGACGCTGGGGCTACCTGACATTTGGAAGCCGCAGGAGGACGCCCTCGGCGAGCAGACGGAGCACGGCCCGCACTGGTACGGCGGTGGGACATGATGTGGGAAATGGCCTCCTTCTGTCTCTTCACCGCTGAGAACTGCTGTGTGAAGACGTCAACGGTATCACTGAATAGACCTGGCTGGGAGACAGGGGCGTTGAGAAAGCGGGCTTTGTCTACTTCCTACATATCGACCAGGTTCAGCCATAGATGATGCTCCTGGACCACGAGGGTGGCCATCGCCTGCCCCAGTGTCCGAGCAGTGACCTTCATGGCCTGGAGGGCGAGGGCGGTCGCAGAGCGCAGTTCCTGCAACACGTCGGGGTCAGGACTACCCAAGTACAAATCTTTGAGTGCCTTGGCCTGGTGAACTTGCAGTAGTTGCTCTCGGGACACAGGTGGATCGCAATCTCTCTGTCCACCTGGGGGACCTTCGAGTACCCGTGGGCCGCCCCACCATCGAGGGTAGTGAGAGCGGATGACCAAGGAGTGAAAGATGCTCTCCAAGACCTCGTCAGCTCATCATGCACTTCCAGAAAGAAAGAAAGGGGTGGCGTGGCTGTGAGCAACACCCGGACCTGAGGAACCAATCGTCTAGCCGTGAAGGCTGTGGGGAGGACGGAGGGTTCCAGTCCAAGCATGTCGGCCATCTGGGCATCAGCCTCAGACTGGGCGTGCCAACCCAAGGCGGCAGTCCAGTCGAGTCTTCCGCGTCAGATGCCAGAACACTCTCTGATGCAGCGGCAAACACATCATCCAGTTCGGTTAGCTCGAGGGAGTAAACAGACTGGCCGTGAGGCGAGCCGCTCTAACCTCGAGCTCGGACGGAAGTCAACGAGCGTGCTCGGGGGCGGGTGGTTCGTAGGGATCTACACGGTGAAACAGAGCCCAATGCCATTCCCAAATCGCCTCCATCACCAGCAATCCCGTGGGAAGGAGGAGCAACGCAGGCGGCTGGAGTTGCATTTCTCTTTAAGAAGGACAGCCAAGACCGCAATGTTGCCATTGTAAGGTTCTCGCCGTGAGAACACAAACCATCCACAAACACTGCCTCGGTGTGATAGCTGCCCAGACACACAAGGCAGCACCAGTGACCATCAGGAGCGGAGAAATGGACCGCATCCAGGAACTACACAGGTGTGGAAGGGCATCTTTATAAAGACGCATCCTGAAAAGGACGTTCAACACCAGCTGTGTATTGCTCTTTTAGAAATACTTTCTTTTAGCAGTGCTGTCGAAGCGCCCAGGGGCAAAGCTGCACTACCGTGCAGAGAAGGAGAAACCTATATATACGCACTGTAGATCCAACAGCATAAGCTCTGCAGAAGTGAGTGGAACAGTAAATGATTTCAGCTCACTGATCACACAACCGCTCGGCTCCGAAGAAGAAATCTGAATGTGCAGAGGGATGATTCCTTCCCTTTATACCCGTATGTCCGGAGGGACATGCAAATTCTGTCTGCCAAATTCTCATTGGCCTTTTCTCAAGTTCAGAGGAAACCGAGGCATTCAAGAAAGTCCCCTAGTCCACTCGACACAATGTCGAAGTGAGCAACAGATGGGGAACATGTTTTTCTTGATCATTAATCAAGCCTAAGCTTCAGTCTTGCATGCTGGTGTCTTGTAATATAATACGCAAAGTTTGTAATCAGTAAGCATTTGAATAACTGGTTCCTGCAACTGTAATTCATGTAAGGTTCTAGTGCTGGGTTGCATTTCCACTCTTTGGATGACATTTTGATGAAATGTCTGGTCAGAAATCACCATTTATCAATTCTTGTCTGTCACATACATTTTGTTCACATTTGCAGTAGCCAAAAGGCTTGATTAAGTCATCTACTACAATAATAAGTCTAGAGTTCAAGCTAGATGTCACAACAAGTGTAGCATCATTCCCATTGGGCTAAAGTCCAAGACCGAATTAATAACATCCAAATTTAGCAGTGACTAATACATACAGAGTTTCAAACCTGTTGGTCTCTGAACTATAATATAAAAACTCAAGTGTCACTGAGCCATGTCACCGAGGTGCACCCACAAGAGAAAGTAACACTAAACCTGTGTGCAGTGATGAGCTCTGTTATGAAATGCTCTGTAATGAACGTGAATGGACAGGATCATCGTTAAGCTATATGGGTCCCCTGACATTTCTACTCTAGACCCCCCATCTTATCACAACCTGTAACAACAAATTGTATTCTTTAATAAACTCTATCATTAATAAATGTAAACATAAACAGTGAGCTCGTTTACAATGCGTGATCTTACACTGATTTCGCGCAAGCCAACATGGAGTGTTATGTAAATGGTTGAAACGATTTTCCTTTGAAAGTCTGAAATTCTGCATGTGCTGCTCGCTGCACTTAGTCTATATGTCGAAAACACAATATGACATAATGCTATTATCAAACCACAAAGGCTGCGACTTAATAAATAAATTAAAAGTCTGCATGCGCTGCTCGCTGCACTTAGTGTATATGTGCATCTATGTTCTGTTAACTTAATAAAAAAATAGACACTGCTTCTGCAGTGTGCAACGTGCATTAATCGCACTCAAAGCCCACGTGAGACTTATGAGCTAAGTGCGTTAAGTTTACAGCATTTTAGATTCACTAATTGGAATTTAAAATATGCTTGGCCACTAAAAGAACCTCATAACACCATTAACATATAGGTTAAGAAAATATTACATAAATATAGCACTGTTTTATAATAATAAGTTTTTGTTGCTATTAATATTATACAAAAACATATTTCCATGGTAATTTCTTAACTAAATAATAGCTTATTATTAGGTTACAAAGAATTATTACGAAAAGTGGGCTGAGACCCTTTCACAATCAATGTGACGATGATGTGATGTTATTTTATTCTGATTACCCCCATTGTAATGAAGTAAATGTAAAACAAAAATTCATTAGAAATTAAAAAGGGAGAGTAAAAAGTACCCACTTTATACCTACTATAAAAGTACATTTCTTTCCAAAAAGTTACTCAAGTAAATGTAGAGCGTTACTATCCACCTCTGTATCGTAGCTGTGACAGACGCATTAGAGCTCATGCTGTCGAGTTATTTTTTTAAAAGTAATTGTACTTTTATTTGTGTACAGTTTTTGGCTACTCTACCCACCTCTGATCTGATATGCATGACTGTTTAAATGAAACTGTGTTGCACACCGGCCTATTATTGTGGTAACACAATGGCATGTAACAACACAACAAACTGTGATTTTTTATTTACATGTCTCAGACAGCTCCTTTATGTGCAAGCAGGCGATTCTCAGCGCCGTCGTAGCTTTAGAAATGTCAGTTGAATTTTCGCAGTCTGCGATATACAGTATTAGTCGACCACTATATTGTATCCTTAAATGTAGGGCTGCACAATATATCAAAATAAAACCAAAATCGCGATATGACCTTGTGCTATTATTAAATCACAAAGGGCTGCGATTTAATTAAATAAATAAATAGTCTGCCCACCTCAAAGTTTATTTGCGCAGCTCTGTCCAGTCTATATTAAGTTAGACCATTATTACAGTGTTTTCAGAGTGGTTCTGTGCTCCACAACTCCATCTCATGCTAACAGAATGTGATCAAAAGTTCCAGCATGAAGAAGGTTTTTATTATCATTTGCGGTAGCAGCATCTCAGTCTCCACCAGGCATAGGTATCATAATAATAATGCAGAATACAAGATGGGGTATAATTCCAACAACTTTATTAAATGATTGCTGAGCAAACAGAATGAATAGTAGCACCTGTTAAGTCCAGAAACATGCACTCTTCCACCAGTCTCCTGTCATATGTTTACCTCACGAGAGAGCGTGTCATCCTTATTATACTCCCAGCATCAACAAGTGAAAGCAGAACTAATATTACCAACATCCAACAAAATGAAAAGTAAGGAATGTACATATAACAAATCCATATAAAATATTTAGTAATATAATACAATTCATTGTTAAAGGGATAGTTCACCCAAAAATGAACATTCTCTCATTATTTACTCACCCTCACGCCATCCCAGATGTATATTTTTCTGAGCTGTATGTCTTCAAATGTTATCTGCTGAAGAAAGGAAGTTGTACACATCTGTGATGGCACGAGGGTGGGTAAATTACGAGAGAATTTTCATCTTGGGTGAACTATCCCTTTAAATGAAATTAAAAAAATAATGATTACAAATAATTAAATTAAGTGGTGACAAACTAACCAAAACTTCCACTTTAAGTTGAATTACACCAATAAGTTATCAGTTCAATTTAATTCGACATTAAGCCTTGTTCTTTAGGACGATCTTATATACAGTAGAGAATAGTTTGTATAAGCCTACATGTTTTTAAGGCGTAAAGAGTAAAATATAATATTTTATATTTAATTATTCAACCAACCAACAGTATTATTGACAACAAACACTAGGCAACAACTACGGTATTACCAACAGAGAAATTCAGTTAACAGTGACATTGAGCAGAAAGCTTACATCTAACCAGTTTTGACAGAGCTGCTGATAAAAAGTTAAATGATCAGCATTGGATGATTCGATGAAAAGAAAATTGGAGATCTATATCGGATGTTAAAATCCTGTTTGGAGCATCCTAATATTCAAGTTGACTGGGTTTCAAAAACTAATAATGATGATTAGTGGGCTGAGACCCTGCCACAAAGTGGACAAAAACAAGTACATGGTGGATCAGTACAATGTGAATATGAAGAAGACAGTTTTTTTCTTTATATTACTGTTTATATATTTATTTGTTTGTGGTTGAATTGGGGGAACAAAAGAGTCTCAGTTTGGTTCTTTAAACCCCATTAGCCTTTTGGCAAATGAGTATGTTGAAAAACATGTAAAAAAAAAAAAAAAATCGCAATCGCAATCTTTTTCAAAATAATCGCAATATGAATTTTTGTCCAAATTGTGCAGCCATATTTAAATATATGAAATATATTTGTGCAAACACCTATGAATTTACTGATCCAAGTCATTATAGCATACTTTACCAATGTGAATACAGCTACAGATATTTTGGCTATTGCACAAAAAGGATATGAGACAGGATACAACCTTTCCTATTCTAATCGATTTAATCAGTCGAGGAGGATGATATGCAAGGTTCAAAGTTGATATTCAGCCATCACAGTTGCACAAGCAAGCAAATAATCTGTTATGATGAAACAAGCACAAATCCTTGTATAAACCATTATACATTTATATCTACATGTAACCAGAAAATCAATGGAAAATGCATGTTCAATACACATGTGGCACAATGCTGTGGTTATGTTGGTGGAAAAGGGGTTTGACTGATGAGAGAATTCTTCATACATAAGAGTTTTAACACTTAATTTACTGAAATACCCTGAAAAAGATTAAAGAGATAGTTCACCCCAAAATTGTCATTTACTCACCCTCATGTTGTTCCAAACCAGTATGGCTTTCTTTCTTCTGAAGAATGCAAATGAGATGGCAAAAGTGATGGCAGGAGGAAAGGCAGAATGTTAGGGTCTCACGGCCTCAGTTACATCATTGTATAGGAAAAAAGCATTGACAGTGGATGGAGACTGAGGCTGTCAATCCATAACATTCAGTCTTTTGTGTTCTTTGGAAGAATTACAGTCATACACGTTTGAAATAGGGATGCACAAAACTACTAATTTCCAGTGACTTGTCTATGTTAAGAACAATAAAGCATAATTTGATCTGACGATCAGATGCATTTCATGGTATCTCATGGTATCTGTTCATGGTAATGAACAGATATTCAACAATAACTGTAACATCATACTGCACAAATCTATCGAAGAAAAAAAGTACGAAATAATAAAGGCTACAAGACGCATCCTCAATGGCGTGCTTAAATGTAACTAGAGTGCTTCAGGGCGATCCTCACTGCGCATACAAAACTACAAGATAATATTGAACATACATATATAGTTGATAACATCAAGCAGTTTAACTATTTATTTAAGCAGTGTCAAACAGAATCAGCAAAAGACTTTAATCTCTGCACAGCACCTCACACATATGGAAACATTAATTCACAGCTAGGGCAGTCACGTTTATGAAATTTGCCTGAAGATTAACTGTCAAACAAATAATTGTGATTATGACAATTAATTGTCTCTTTTAGGGCTATGAAGATTAATTGTCATAAATTGTCATATTTCTTAAGGTGTGCATTTTTCTGCATGTGATCTTCATACACCTTACATATTTAATTTTAAGAAATACAGTATAAATCAAATAATAAAATAGGGATATGTGATTTACTTTTAAGGCTTTCAAAACGTATGAATGACATGAAAAAAAAACATTTCTATAATATTATATTTATTAAATACATTTATTCATATTTATTAAAATATGTCTCCTTTTGGGCAACTTTAGTTTTGGTCAATTTTAAATTTATACTGCTGTTTTTATAACTCATATTTTTCATTATATATATTTTATTATATTTATATAATATTTTATTATATTATGCAATAGTAAAATATTTCTGTCCTAATTTCTTCACTTTCACATTAAACCCAAGAGCCCTTATTTGTCATGAAGCAAAACCTTTGAGATTTTGTTTCATAATTTCATCACTCCACAGAAATAAATAATATGAGTGCGTCTTCTCCTCAGTCATTGCATGTATGAACCATGGCTCACAAATGTGCTGTTCATCGCATATATACAGTATATTCACTTAAAATCCCCTTATTTGGCCATTAAAATTTTATTGGAATTAGAATGTTCAATAATCCCGGTTATCTCAAATAACTGTGGTTAGATCAAATAACCCCAATCAGATGGTTATTTAATAATCGCAACTGTCCTACTCACAGCAGAGGATTTCATGTCCCATAGTGTTCGACTTTGAATATATATTGTTAATACAGTGGATTGCTGTAACAACCGGACACAAAAAGTCTAAAGAGATGAAACGTGGGGCCTGGTAGCTCAGTGAGTATTGACGCTAACTACCACCCCTGGAGTCGCGAGTTTGAATCCAGGGCTTGCTGAGTGACTACAGCCAGATCTCCTAAGCAACCAAATTGGCCTGGTTGCTAGTGAGGGTAGAGTCACATGGGGTAATCTCCTCGTGGTTGCAATAATGTGGTTCATTCGATTAGTGGACCACCATGGCACATACATAGTTTGGAACAACATAAGGGTTATTAAATGACAAACTAATTTTCATTTATGCATGAACTATCTCTTAAAATGTGGACTTATGCCTGCAACAGTGTATGGGACTCTTTTCAATTTATGATGGCATTTAGTTCTGGCCAGCGAGACACGATCATCTCTGCTGCTCTTATATCACAAGGGCAGTGGAATAGTCTGGGTCAGCAGAGCAGGCTGCTGGAGGGGGAAGCCACGACATTCTGTCAAAACAAAAAGTGCAGTTGAGCATGTATGTGTGTGTTTGTATGAGCCCTGACATCCCCTAGAAATGCAGAGGGGTCGAAGGAAGACCGCCGTCCGTGAGGGGAGGAGGGAAGTGTCTCCCCGACCGCCTGGAGCGGTAGGGCCGCTGCCAGGGGCAGAGGAGTGTCCCCACAAGTTGCCGAGAACGCAGAGGGGCGTTCTGACCACCGGGGGTAGTGAGTCTAGCTCCGGTCGGCCGGGGAGAAGCGGCTGTCTTCCGCCTGAGAGGCTGGAGAAGTGATCGAGGACCATGCGACGGTGTATCAGAGAACTGGCGCGTAGGTTTTTTTTTTTTTATCTCTCTCTCTCACTGCCGCTTTGCGTTGGCCTTTTCCCTCTCTTTTAAATTGTAGAGGTTTTTTTTTATTTCTGTTTCCCTCCCCTTGTCCCCTCCCTCGTCCAGGTAGACGGGGATGACCTGCCGGCAGACGGCGCACATTCCGTTTCGCAATAAATCATATATCTTTAAAGCATCATTTAATAAAGTTCAAATCATGAAGAAAATATGTGATATGCAGCTCTAATAAGAAGAGAAAGTTTGTTTTTTGTGAATTAAAGACAGATCAAAGTGAACATAAAGGTGAGAGAGTTTAGTCTTAGCCCATTATACACTGGAGCAAAAGATGTTTTAGATTATACTGCAGAAGAAAATTTGTTAATGGAGAATGTTGAATACAATATTTAATCAGGGTTTGACATTAAAGCTTGTCCAGGACAAGTAGTTGTTTGAATGGGCAAGTGAAAGAATTTGACTTGCCCAACTGGACAAGTAGACTGATTAAAACATCAATAACTAAAAAATAACCAGCTAGAATATATTTGTAATAGCCTAGGCCTGTGTCACTTAAAGTTGTTGAACTGAAAGTTAATATTATTCTGCTGTTAAAAGTAATCCAGAGCACATAATTTTATAATTCGCTAGTGATCTAATAAAAGCTGCACCCTGTTCACCTTTCTAAACAGCACTGTGGCAGCAGTGGAGTCATTCAGGTTTCTGGGCACTACCATCTCACAGGACCCGAAGTGGGAGACCCACATTGAATACACTGTGAAAAATGCCCAGCAGAGGTTGTACTTCCTTCGCCAGTTGAGGAAGTTCAACCTGCCACAGGTGCTGCCTATACAGTTCTACTCAGCAGTCACTGGTTTGGTTCAGCTACGAAATCAGACATCAGAAGACTACAAAGGACAGTTCGTACTGCTGAGAGGATTATTGGTTGCCCCCTGCCCTCCCTTCAAGAACTGTACACTTCCAGAGTGAGGAAAAGGGCTGGAAAAATCACTCTGGATCCCACTCACCCAGCCCACTACCTTTTTGAACAGTTGCCTTCATGACAGCACTACAGAGCACTGAGCACCAGAACCTTCAGGCACAGGAACAGTTTTTTTCCCTCAGGCTATCATCTCATGAACAGTTAAAACTGCCACATTGAGCAATAATTATGTGCAATACACAGATTATTCTATTTATATTTATCCAACATAGCCTACCTCTTCTGTCATACATTCCCTAGCATCTGTATATAACAGATTTGTATTTGTACATATATAGAGAGAGAGTGAGTGAGTGAGTGAGTGAGTGAGTAATTTTTGTTTCATCAGACCAGAGGACATTTCTCCAAAAAGAAAGGTCTTTGTCCTCACAAAGGACTTTCAAACAATAATCTGGCTTTTATGGCAGTTTTGGAGCAGTGCCTTCTTCCTTGCTGAGCAGCTTTTCAGATTATGTCGATATAGGACTAATTTTACTGTGGATATAGATACTTGTCTACCTGTTTCCTCCAGCATCTTCACAAGGTCCTTTGCTGTTGTTCTGAGACTGATTTGCACTTTTCGCACCAAACTACATTCATCTCTAGGAGACAGAATGTGTCTCCCGACTGAGCAGTATGATGGCTATATGGTCCCATGGTGTTTATACTTGCAAACTATTGTTTATTCAGATGAACATGGTACCTTCAGGCATTTGAAAATTGCTCCCAAAGATGAACCAGAGGTCCATAATTTTCTTTTCAGAGGTCTTGGCTGATTTATTTTGATTTTCCCATGATGTCAAGCAAAGGGGCACTGAGTTTGAAGGTAGACCTTAAAATACATCCACAGGTACACCTCCAACTGACCCTATCAGAAGCCAATTGGCTAATTGCCTAAAGGCATGACATAATTTTCTGGAATTTTACAAGCTGCATGAAGGCACTTCTGACCCACTGGAATTGTGATATAGTCAATTAAAAGTGAAACAATCTGTCTGTAAACAATTGTTGGAAAAATTACTTGTGTCATGCACAAAGTAGATGCCAAAATTATAGTTTGCTACTATGAAATCTGTGGAGTGGTTAAAAAATTAATTTTAATGACTTCAACTGTAAGTTCCTCTGTGCATGTCGTACCATGAGAGGGAAACCTGTACAACGTGTAATCTTTTCCACAAGGACGAAACTTGCCAAAAAAAACCCAGTGTAGTTTGGAGATTTCTTTAAGTTGACAAATAACAGCCCTGTAAAACTGTACATCTACCAACCTTTGGTAAAAATGTATGTTTAAATACACCCACTTAGCACTTTATTAGGAACAATATGGTCTTAACTAGGGATGGGCATGAGTACTTGAGTACTCTGGTACTTGGAAGTGGCAGCAACAATCGATAATGAAAATGATGATCGATAGTGATCATGCATGGTGTGGCTTTTCACTTAATTAGAAATTTTGTGACAATTACCTGACAACTAAATACAAATGTGTCAAAGAGGGATCTTATTTTTAATTTTGAGATTGATTATGTTGTGATTTTGAGGTGTAAATTGATTATCAGAGACATCTCATATCAACCAAACTGATACAATGCTGCAATGCTATCATTACTGTAATCAAAAGAGAGTGTAATTAACTGTTTAGAATACCTGTCTCTGCAAAACATTTGCTAAAAACATTTTATTATCATTTAATGAAAGAACTTTGACTCGTTATTTAATAAAAGTGAATGTCTTTCCTCACAAGAGCAGGGACCTATACACACACACACACACACACACACACACACACACACACACACCAGGCTTGTGGCAGTGGACTCAATGTGCTGAAGCAACAAGCTGGGCAGCGAATTTTCACATAATGACAAAATATGATGCATTATCTTTGATAATGCAATCTTTTGTACATTTGATAACATATTATTTTATAACAGCCTATAATAATGAATAGAAGATACACTGGAACAACAAGACACAATGCAGCAGCCATAGATGTTCGTCAGGCATGTTAATATATATATACCGTTATGAACATGTAATTGCCCCACGAGTACTTGAATAGACAAAATGACCAAAATGCCCATCCCCTAGTCCCATCAAAGTGCCCTACGTAGTCTTCTGTTGTTGTATACAATCCTCCTCAAGTGTTGTGCATTCTGAGATGATATTCTGCACACTACAATTGTACAGAGGGGTTATCTGAGTTACCATAGCCTTTCTGTCAGCTCAAACCAGTCTGGCAATTCTCATTTGACCTCTCTCATCAACAAAGTGTTTCCATCAACTGCCACTCACTGGATGTTTTTTGTTTTTGGCACCATTCTGAGTAAAATCTAGACTAGAGACTGTTCTGCATGAAAATCCCAGGAGATCAGCTGTTGCAGAAATACTCAAACCAGCCCGTCAGACACCAGCTATCATGCCACGGTACAAATCACTGAGATCAAATTTTCCCCCCATTCTGATAGTTGATTAACGGAAGCTCCATATCATGATTTTATGCATCACACCGCTGCCACACAATTAGCCGATTAGATAATTGCATGAATAAGTGTACAGGTGTTCCAAATAATGTGCTCAGTGTGTGTATATTTGAGTGATTTCAGATTTTGCACAAATCTGACAAACTATTCTCTCTCTTCACTTCATAGACACATTAAAAGCTGCCTGTGCACATTGTTTTATTGAAAGACTTGTTTTATTCAATAACTAATGACCTTAAGAGTCTGTAAGAGATAATGAAAGTATTGGTAGAGATTGTGTCTACATTTTCAATATTGATTGAAGTCTATCTGCATCTCTTAGCTTAATGTTTCAGAAGCATTGCACTGCAAGGAAATGCTTGGAAATTTGCAGCTTCATTCAAATGACACATTACTTTCTGGAAAATGTGCTGGTGCCACTTTATAATAACTTTAATTTGCAAACATTACATAATTGTTAACAAGTTCATGCACGTTCAAATATGAGTATTTAGCAAGTTTAATCGCAGCAGATAACTATTTGAATGTACCTTAACTAATGAACAGTTAAGCTTTGATTGATAATGTTTTTAATGCAAATTAAAGTCATAAAAGTGCCCAATCTTATTATTTACGCATTGCAGACACACAAAGCAAAAAATAATAACTGTTAATTCAAGGAATACAAAAACAACATAAAAACAAAAGACATGTTGAATTGTGACACCCTGCGATTCTTTTAAATCAATAAATGCCAGCTGCTACATCAACTAATTCACTTACAGTTAACTTAAATACACATTAAGTGACCTATATCATAATGTAATTACACCTGAAGTGTCAATATAACGTGTTAAGCATGCAGCAGACTCCTCCATGGCAGGCGCCATGTAAATAAATCCAACTACAATGTATATAAACAACAGGAATATACAGCAACGTATCCATTCCGTTTAACATTAAGATTTAGTTTAACGAGTTTAATGACTATTACAAATTACAATCCCGAGAACGAGACCATCTGAGGCACCTTATGGAAAATACAGAGAAAAGAACAAGGCTTTGGAACAGTCAAAAAGTGCTTGTTTTCACAATTTGTTTATCGTCCTGTGCTCCACAACCAACGAACAGCCCTACATTACATTAACTTTTTTATGCAAAGCATGCACGAGCAGTTGACAACAAGACATCGAAACTCACTCAGACCCAGAGAAGTTGTCCGCGACAAAATCTGTTGCGAGTTTACTTTTTCAACAGTTCGTTCATCCGGATCACCAGACTTGCGTGCTGCGGTTCCCTCGATATTCTTTACTTTAACGATGCAATTTCGTGGCAGGATGACACCCCAACAAATCACCCGAACATTTTTTTCGGAAATACTGCTGAATGCGTAACAGCGTTGAGGGTTTTCAGATATTACGAGCTAGAAAGTGTTGACAGGATTTGTAGAAGGGAGTGGGGGTGCACAGCGCGGATCCTGAAGGGACTCTAGTTGTCTGCGTATCTGCTCTAGCGCCGCGTCATTGTCTCGCGCCCCCTGCCGACAGATATTTAAGCCCTGACGCGAGACAATAAATATAGATAGGGCTCCCACGCGCTGGGCGCGCGCAACATAAACGTCCAACAGTTTCCTAACTCCATTGGGTCGAGTCTGGCCGTTTATTACAGTCACTTGTGGCCAGATGTTTGAGAGAGCCAGCCTCTTTTTGGTCACTTATTTGGACGAGGGCAATGGTGGCCACTCTTTCACTCACGTTTGATCTTTTTTTAATTAGACAGCTTTTTTGAGAGACCACTCTCAAAATGTTCCAAAAGGTGCCACAGGTGGTCTCGTTCACGGGATTGTCATTTTTTTAATTGTCATTGAGCTCGTTAAACTGAATCTAAATCATAATGTTAAACGGAATGGATACGTTGCTGTATATTCCTGTTGTTTAGATACATTGTACTTGGATTTATTTATATGGCGTCTGCTATGGAGGAGCCTGCTGCTGCACACGTTATATTGACACTTCAGGTGTAATTACATTATGATATGGGTCACTTAATGTGTATTTAAGTGAATTAGTCGATGTAGCAGCTGCCATTTCTTTACTGATTTAAAAGAATCGCAGGGTGTCACAATTCAACAAATGTCTGTTGTTTTTATGCTGTTTTTGTATTCCTTGATTTAACAGTTATTATTTTGTGCTTTGTGTGTAGGAACCTCCAGTGTGCTGTCTGTCTGCACTGGTCTCAGAACAGTTTGAAAGGCACCTAACTCCATATAAAGCATCTAAATGCAAATAATAAAATAATACAAATAAATCTCAATGTGAAAATGCACAGCAAATATATGATTTCTAATTAAACCATTGTGCTATTGTACACATTTGTTTAGCACCATGACATTTCGCGATAAATTGCTCAAATGTAAAAATGGCTTATCGGGTGAAAACAGAGACTCTTATCTTTCGACTCTGACAGGATTCAATGTAAAGCCTTAATTAGGTTTCTTACCAGATGTAGTTATGCTGGCATTTCACCCAAAGAAAAACTACTGTGATCGGCACCATGCTGTTTTGTCACATGACTCCTGGATCTTCTGATCTGAGATCAGTCGGTTTAAAATAATGCAATAAACATTAACTAAACTTCATCAAATATAACACAAAATACCCTAATGTACATAACTGATGTAAAAAATTAGAAGAAATATAACTATTCCCATAAAATATAATGAAATATGATGGGTCACGCACGGAAATCTGGGAACGCCCGGTTACTGTTTTTTACCGTAATTTTAACAATAATTTACCATATAAAGTACATGTACTCTCTTGTTAAACATAATATAAATTTTAAACGATACTTATATGGTGAAATCATAATTTTTACATACATTTTTTTTTTTTACAAAATTTTTACAGTAAAACTACATTGTCTTTTTAAATATATTATAATTTAGCATATATTTTGCGGTAACTACTCGTTAACCAATTTTGTTTTTTTACTCTAGCATTTTTACAGTCTTTTACCATTAAAATTACGGACATTTTTTCCAGCGTAGATTATTGGGACAACATCAAATCTGCCAACAATTATGTAATAACAGTAATTGCAGAAAAGTGGGAAGACCATTTTTAGTTGGTCTTCTATTTCAGGGGTAACACCAAATTCAAATGACTGCATATCTTTGCCTTGATAGATATATACAATTGCATTGTCTTTAGACTAGGTTAATGCTTATCATTTGTGCCTGTCATCTATAAATAATTGTTTACTGGATTTGGCTCAAACGGAGTATCTTGACATCCGATGTGACCTGTTTTTAGACAGTGAAAGACCTTACATGCTCTATTTTGTTGTAAATAAGATCATACATCCTCAAGAATGTTTTCACATCTAGCTTAATTATGTTTCCTCGTGCATGATCTCAGACATGAAATGGTAGCAAGATGCTATAATATTCAAAGACCAAAATGAAGAAAGCATATTTTTACTGAAGCTTGACATATCTGCTTAATATGATTCAAAACATCACTGATAAGCTGTATTTCTGAATACGCACAGGTGTCCTAAAATAATACAAATCCAAAATAATTATTTATTAATGTTCGGTGCATTCATCATCATTTGATCTACAAAATGAATGTTACGCATGGTTGCGGAGATTAGACAGGAGACACAGGATGTATTTGCAGGTTTTAATAAGAATGATGACAGTGAAACACAAACGGGAACTCAAAACAGCAACAAACAAGAACTGACAAAGGAAGACAAAAACTAAGGGGCATTTATACAAACAAAAGCTAATGAAATGGAAAACAGGTGGACAGCTCCTTTTCCGGACAGCTGGGCGCATAGTTATGGGCGCTGGCTCATTGGCCGTGGAAGGCTTGGAGCAAGGGGCCAAAGATACAGGTTTTGGCCCAGGGTTCACACCATAATCTACTGTGAAAGGGGAACCGCAAAGTTCCAGATCCTTCAACATATTCACAGTGTGTCCAGTGAGGATCAGCAGGAGGCATCAGTTCCTTCAGTGCACTATTCAGACCGGTCCAGAATAAAACCACCAGAGAGCGATCTGGGTAGTGTAATAAATTCTAGCAGCTGCTAGATCCATGTTCGGTCAGTTCTTCTGTCACAAAGAGTAACTGAGACTAGACAGGAGAAGTAGAATCTATCTTTAATAAGAATGATGACAGTGACACAACAAACAGGAACTCAAAACAGGAACAAACAAGAACTGACAAAGGAATACAGGATATTTATACAAACAAAAGCTAATGATGAAATGGCAAACAGGTGAGAACAATCAGAAGCAGACGGCAGTGATGAGGACAGTGCATGATGGGTAACGTAGTCCGGGGGAAACACTTCAAAATAAGAGTCCTAGGAAACACGAAGGAGACGGATTGTGACAAAGAACGCACAAATGTGATATTGTAGTGAATTTTGATCCGATTTTAGAAGGGAGGTGCATTTAAAGGGGCCCCCAAATGAAACCCAAACATTTTCCAGCTCCCTATAGTGCTTCAGTTAATAAGAATGGAAAAAACAACAACTTTAAGTGAATGTGGCATGTGAACAAAGTTTTTGGATGAGATGCCAAACATGCACAATGCCTCCCTTACAACAAACTTTTAATGACCTGACTCTGTTTTAATGACCTGACATTGTGCATAACATGTTTTGCCTACACCTTTGTTGTGTTAATTGATTTCAGGTCACAGACAGGATCTTATCCTCTTCAAACATTTTAACCTATTAATACAGCATTACACATGAACATGTACTTTGTATACACAAGTACTCAGTTATCATTGTTTTAGCAAGCAATTTGTCTTGCAGACTTGGAATAAAAGCTGAGTTAGTAATAGCCTTTGTTGTAAAAAAAATTGAAATAAAATGTTGGTCCTTGAAACAGATGAAGCATGCCATGAAAAATGGTCTGAGAATGAAAATACATGTAAGGTTACCCTCTCCTCTTTCTATTTTTTAAGGAAGTGGCCTTTTGTTGCTCCAAATAAAGTGTAATTCACTTTGTTGGTGTCACAAACTAATGCCTATTTACCTCTAGTGTCAGTAGCTATAAGCCTCAATTGGATTAAGAGGGCTGTTGTACATTGTCTTCTGGTTGGACACAGTCCCTTAAGGCAGTAAGGTAACAACATTTAAATACTTTGCTGCGTAATTGAAATGACAGTAAGGTGTAAAGGGAGAAAGGAAATGTCAAATTGTTGGACAGGAATAGAGACAGAATAATGCCTCCATCCAAATTCAGAAGATCAGATTGCTGTCTGTTACCTTTAAATATATGCATATACAGGATATACATCAGAAAGGAAAGGAATAGGGGGAGAATGGTGCAAGTTGTCAGATGGGGAAGTTGTCACAAGGGCTATTCTTCAGTAATTAAGGGTTTTAGTCAAAATTCCAATTACACAGATGTGTATGTTAATTTGAAACACTTAAATTTTAATAACATGTTGTGAATTATATCCTCCAAACTCAAATTCCAAAAGCATCATAATTTTTAGCTCTTTTAGTAAACCTAATAAAATCGCTTATAAACAATCAGACAAGGGTGAACTATGATATGAAAGTAGATTTTAACAAAAAGATTGCACTGTATTCTCAGGACAAGGTTTTTCTTTCATAAATATCCGATCGGGGCAAGTTGTCACATGTGTTTTAAATATGATAAATGTATAATTTTTTTTATGTTAATTTATTAATTGCTATATTTGTTGTCCAAAGAATTTGATCTTATAATTTTTGCTGTTACATGAATTGTTGTTATTTTGTCATTAAAAAATGTAATTTTATCAGTTAAAAATGTTTGTAATTTACTGTTAAAATTTTTCTTGAAAAGCCTGAAAATAGGCTGTTTAATGGCAGGCTCTTGTGACAACTTACCCTATATAGTGTGATATGTGCTGTTATTGGGGCATGTTGGCACAACATCTCAGTGTGTATCTTTTCTCCTGGTAGGTTTTTATAATGAAGACAAGATAAGATATGTAGAAACAGACTTTAATAAATAAAACCTAGCTTGAGAAGTATTTACTGGAGTAAAAAGTGTTACAGCTATTCAACCGTACATCATCCGTGTAGGCCTACTATTGAACTTCTTTTGGATGTAAAAACCTGTTCCAAAAACACTTGACTGGCCAGTCCACAGTCAGAAAATAGAAATTAAAATCTGAGGGATTCACTATTTTTTGCTGAAGATATAGATATTTCTATTTGGAGTGTGCATTAGTCATATCCAGTAACACCAGCAGTCAATGCAAATAACATTAATAACTTAACTAGTTCTCCATCACTTTGAAGACAGGGTCAGACTGATTTAATGAGCAATGGTGTGAATCAGGATGCACATATGTACATTAGCACCATTGTGAACTCAAAAGAGATGTTTTACCCGCCTGCTGGCAGTCACAGTGGGCAAGTAAAAACAAAGCAATTAGCATCTCAGCCCCTGTCGCTTTTAATACAGTATGCAAATGAAATGTTTTCCTCATATATTCTTGTGCATGGATAATTGTAATGAAGGTTAACATCAAGGAATCCAAAAAGGACTTTTAATCCTAATTATCAGTGGAAAAAAGAGGGAATACAGCCAAGTGTATAATACATTCATCCAACAGCAACTACACCATGTCATAATTCATAAGATGTTAAAGGTAGGTGGAAGGTCTGGTACAAAAGTCCTCCACAATGTAGAGATCTACCTCTAAAATGCAGCAGTGTTGCTGAATGTTGTATCTTTGTGTGAGGGGAATGGTAACCATAACAATGCTGGTGGATATGCTAGAGGTATCATGAAAATAGAAAATAGGATTAATACATTTTGCTGGAATATGTCAACAGAATTATATGCTGTTAGAGAAAAAAAAAATCTATTTACACATGGGTGTATGAGTGAAGAAACTAAGGCAGGTTTCATTGGCATGTTATCACAAAGGAAGGCAATGAAAACTACAACAATGCACCTGTAGACTCTGACCTCTTGTGTCACGATGGAACAATCAGAACACAACACACATACTAATATAAGAACTGATATGCTAGTCATGCTGTCCCTGACCCATCTCTTTATCTCTGTACCTCTGTCTCTGAAATGCATAGGAATTATGCAATTCCACAGGTATTCATGCTGCTGAAGTGTTTGGTTGAGCCGAAAATGACCTCAGACATAGATGGAATTCAGCCCAAATATTTAAATGTTCCCATTTTTCTGAACACCCCCCCAGTGTAAATGTGGCCCTGGATTTGGTAATACCAAGACTCTTACAAAACAAACAAACAAAACAAGAACATTACTTCCATTATCAAAATGATATAGAATGGACCATGTTCATGCCCACTTTGCTACTTGCAACATGTTCCAATGAGATCAAATTTAAAATTTGGTCTGGTTGAACTTGTTTGATCACTGATTATTCTGTTCTCCGTTGGTCTATTTCTGAACCAGATATGAGAACACATTTTTGAAATAAATTGCTTTCACCTGAAGTAAATCATTTAAAGAAACACTGCTGGCCTGCTGTCTTTTCAAAATTAAATACAAATTGTCCCAACATGAATGTACAGGTGATTGCATACCACGGTTTTTGTATTTTTTTATTAATAAAATAAAATTATGTAAAATTCTACATTATATACACTCACCTAAAGGATTATTAGGAACACCTGTTCAATTTCTCATTAATGCAATTATCTAATCAACCAATCACATGGCAGTTGCTTCAATGCATTTAGGGGTGTGGTCCTGGTCAAGACAATCTCCTGAACTCCAAACTGAATGTCAGAATGGGAAAGAAAGGTGATTTAAGCAATTTTGAGCGTGGCATGGTTGTTGGTGCCAGACGGGCCGGTCTGAGTATTTCACAATCTGCTCAGTTACTGGGATTTTCACGCACAACTATTTCTAGGGTTTACAAAGAATGGTGTGAAAAGGGAAAAACATCCAGTATGCGGCAGTCCTGTGGGCGAAAATGCCTTGTTGATGCTAGAGGTCAGAGGAGAATGGGCCGACTGATTCAAGCTGATAGAAGAGCAACTTTGACTGAAATAACCACTCGTTACAACCGAGGTATGCAGCAAAGCATTTGTGAAGCCACAACACGCACAACCTTGAGGCGGATGGGCTACAACAGCAGAAGACCCCACCGGGTACCACTCATCTCCACTACAAATAGGAAAAAGAGGCTACAATTTGCAAGAGCTCACCAAAATTGGACAGTTGAAGACTGGAAAAATGTTGCCTGGTCTGGTGAGTCTCGATTTCTGTTGAGACATTCAGATGGTAGAGTCAGAATTTGGAGTAAACAGAATGAGAACATGGATCCATCATGCCTTGTTACCACTGTGCAGGCTGGTGGTGGTGGTGTAATGGTGTGTGGGATGTTTTCTTGGCGCACTTTAGGCCCCTTAGTGCCAATTGGGCATCGTTTAAATGCCACGGCCTACCTGAGCATTGTTTCTGACCATGTCCATCCCTATATATATATATATATATATACACAGTATATAAACTGACTAAGTACTTTATTAGGAACACCTGTACACCTAATTATTCATGTGATAATCAGCCAATTGTATGGCAGAAGTGCAATGCATAAAATCATTCAGATATGGGTCAAGAGCTTCAGTTAATGTTCACATCAACCATTAGGATGGGGAAAAAATGTGATCTCAGTGATTTTGACCGTGGCATTATTGTTGGTGCCTGACGGGCTGGTTTGAGTATTTCTGCTGATCTCCTGGGATTTTCATGCACAATAGTCTCTAGAGTTTACTCAGAATGATGCCAAAATCAAAAAAACATCCAGTGAGCAGCAGTTCTGGTGACAGAAATGTCTTGTTGATGAAATCAGTCAACGGAGAATGGCCAGACTGGTTGAATTGTAGTGAGCAGAATAGCATCTTATCAAACCTTGAGGTGGACGGGCTACAACAGCAACACCACGTCTGGCACTTTATTAGGACCATAGTGTTCCTAATTAAGTGCTCAATGAGTGTGTATATATATTATTATAATAAATATAAATATAGTATTTAAAGTACTCTGCAAAATTTCTAGGTAGTTGTAAAAAATGTAAATGTAAAAATGTATAGTGAGGATGTTATTAACTTCATACAAAATGCCATAAACAGAAGAAAAAAACAGCAACAATTCTCCTATAATCTTGCGTACAGTTTTTCAAGTTTGTTGGCAGATAGGTTGCTTCAAAAATCTTGGATAACTTGCCACAGTTTTATGTATTAAGACTGTGTGACAAGGTTCTAAAGATGGGCAAGGAGGAGGCAGGAACCAGTTGAACTGTCAGCGTAAATCTTGAATAACAAACTGAACTCAAGCATAGCACAAACTGCAAAACAAACAAAGATACACACACAGATTTGTGTGTCTCTCTCTCGCTTTAATTGGCATCCCCGGCACCTCTTTATCCCTGGCTGCAGCTTGCAGAATGGACCGATACAACACATAACTTACTCTACATTAACTCGTCATCTTTTATTGGTGTACATGATAGGAGATGCGTTTTAAAATAGTGTAACCCGTTAAGTAAAAATAGTGTGGCTTGTAAGTGATACGAATTTGTGTTGTACCTCACGGTTCATTGCAAACAGATGTAGTAGGAGTCTGACTGAGCAGCCTGTTGTTATTTCAGTTGTATTGAAAGTGAAGGAAAAAATTACTAATCCTACTATGGCGATGATTCAACTCTAATGCGACCATAATCAGTGTTGAAATAATTATAAAACATAATTTTGATTTTAGTGCTATGACTCGTCATAAGTGACTTTCTGTTGGGCCTCACGCTTCACTTCAAACAAATGTAGAAGGACAATGTTGTAGGAGTCACATTGACTGATAAACAAATTGACCATGCCCCCCCCATGCCACATGCCCCCACCACTGTATCAGGATGGTGCAACATCCAGCCTGCCCACTGCCCCCCCATTTCTGGAGAGGAAGTTAGCTACAGCCATCTGCGCCCCTGGTCTGTGGATCACCTTGAACTTTAAGGGCTGGAGAGCCAGATTCCAACAGGTGATGTTGCACACTTCTTTGGGTTGGCTGTTTGTCCCGCCTGTTTCAGCGCTCTCAGGACTGCCATAAGATGTTGCATATGCCTCTGCCAATCATTGCTATAAATTATAATGTCATCTAGATTTGCGGTGGCATATGCCATATGCGTTCTGAGGACCTTGTCCATAAGGCGCTGAAATGTGTCCAGGGCTTCGAATAAACCGAACGGAAAAATCACAAATTGGTGTAATCCGAACGGTGTGGAAAAAGCCGTCTTTTCTCGGGACATTGGAGTTAAAATGATCTGCCAATAACCCTTCGTCAAGTCCAACATCAAGTCCGGAACTTGAAAATCGCATTCACTTTCCGGTAGTCAACACAGAACTGGATCGAGCTGTCGCTCTTCGGTACTAGAACTACCGGGCTGGACCAATCGCTGTACGACTCTTGTATTACGGCCGTTTCAAGCATTGCCTCTAAATCTTCCTGAACAATCTTTTTCTTGTGTTCAGGAAAGCAATAGAGGCGGCTACGAACAACCACCCCTGGGGTGGTCTCGATATGGTGCTCTATGAGATTTGTGCAACCGGGTAGTGGTGAAAACACGTGCGTGAATTCTGTTTGCAACCTGGCAATATCTGTACGCTGCGACAGTGAGAGGTGGTCTCCGGGTGAATAAGCTTGATTTGGGAGATACCTCTGGCCTGAGCTCCGCCCTCTCCGGAATTACTGTTGCCAAGACTACAGGTACTGCCTCCCTCCATGGTTTGAGGAGGTTGAGGTGGTAGGTTTGACGTGCCCCTCTCCTATCTGTTCGCCTTACTTCATAATTGAGATCTCCAACTCTTCGTGTGACCTCAAAGGGTCCTTGCCACTTGGCGAGTAATTTAGAGCTCAAGGTTGGCAGAAATACAAGCACTTTATCTCCTTGAGCAAATTCTTGTAGTCGAGTGCCCCTGTTGTACAGTCAGCATTGACATTATTGTGCTTGGTGCAAATTATCCTGTGTTACCTGCCCCAACATGCAGAGTTTGCTCTAAAGTCAAGAACGTATTGAATTTGGTTTTTGCTATTCGAAGGTCCTTCCTCCCAAGCTTCCAATATGACGACAAGCATGCTGCGCAGCCGGCGCCCATACAGTAGCTCAAACGGGGAAACCCGGTGGAGGCTTGCGGGACCTCTCGTACTCCAAACAATAAGGGTTCGAGTGACTTATACCAATTTTTTGCGTCTTCGTGTGAACTTACTCACAATTCATGTTTTTTAGGGTCTTATTAAATCGTTTGACCAGCCTGTCGATCTGCGGGTGGTAAATGCTGGTGCGAATCGAATTAATGCCTAATAATTCTTGTCGTTTGAGCAGTGTATGTAACATGAATTTTGTGCATTGATCAGTGAGGATTTCCTTTAGAATCCCCACTCAGGAGATCATTTTGAAGAGTGCCTCTGCAACACTACATACTGAGATGTTGCGCATGGGGCTCTGCTTCTGGATATCGCTTTGCACAATCCACCAGAATTAATACAAAGCGATGCCCACAAGCAGTCCGCTCTAATTGCCCGAAGAGATCCATGCCAATTCTCTCAAAGGGGATCTCGATCAATGACACTGCGTCCGGTTTCCATGCAAATCCAGCAGACTGGCCCAGGTCTTCATTCCGCACTGGTGGGGACGGTCTCGCCAACTGTGAGGGATAGCGGAGGGAGACAGGGAGAGTAGGAGGAACAGACAAGGGGAAGGGTCCTCTGGACCGGGGGTGGGGTTTGGGCGAGGCTCCTCCCCACCTCCGAGAGTCGGGACTGGGTGGGGCTGCCCAGCAGGGGTGGCATGATACACAGCGGGTGGAGAGAGAGAAGAGAGAGTAGAGAGTGAAGACAGTGCTTCAACGCCTCCAGGAAACGTAACCATGTAGTCCTCTGACAACTGGACGGCCTCTTCCAGCGACACCGGATGGTGGCACTGGACCCACTCTGCCATGCCTCGGGGAAGTTGGGAGATGAACTGTTCCAACACCACCAGATCTATGACTTCCATGACGCCGCAGGTTCCCACCACCAGCAACCATTTCCGGCAGGCATCACGGAGCTGCTGCACAAAAGCGAACGGGCAGCCGTGAAGCTCAGAGACCAGAAAAGCTGCCGACACTGCTCCGGGGTTCGACCAACCTGTTGCTGGATGGCCTTTTTCAAGTGGCTGTAATCCAGGAGGCTGGTGGTGGGAAGTTGCTGTGCCGCTAGCTGCGCCTCCCCAGAGAGTAAGGCAACAGGTGGGCCGCCCACTGATCCGGAGGCCATCTCAACACCTTGGCTGTCTTCTCGAACAGGTCGAGGAAGGCCACCAAATCATCATTCGGCCCCATTTTTGACAGAATACAAAAACCCATGTAATTTGTTCGTTCAATCATTCGTTTATAAGGCATGTCCTTGTATGCAATGGGAAATTCTTGAAAAAACTGAGCATGCATACATTTTTAGTCTCTTGGTTTCAGCCATAACAGCTCATCATCATGAGAGATTATTTTGCATGATTAACAGTAGATTCTTTCATTGACCAAGTTTGCTTTGTACACGCTGTCTGCATCTGCTTGATTTATTGATTACTCTGCATTTTACGAATGTAATCATTTTAAGTGTTGTACTTACTTGTTTTTAAGTAAGTACTTCCCTCCCATTTACACCCCTGGGCATGAGCACCAAACACAAAAAACACATATAGCCTACATAATTTTCATTTGGGATTTGTTTAAGAACATTTTCTCGTCAGTTTCAGCCTTTATAAATCCAGATTTGTTCCTCACTTTTAACGTAGGATAGAATCCATGGAATTTAGGATTGAATATCAATTACAAGTAAGTTCTATATTCAAATTATTTGCCTCAACTATACAATATCTCTCAAACAATGATAACACACCAGCAATGGCGACCACATCTCCTAGGTCACCACTTTCTCAATTTTGATAAATTTCACTACAGACAAGCAGCCATCTCTTCCATTCAGGTTAGACTTAATGCATCCAAATTGCGCCAATTACAAATTCATTTTAAATATTTTTTCAAGACAACGATTATTGATGAAGAATGAGAATACCTGAGAAACAATGATGTTCTTCCTCCTGGGAAACACAAAATGACTAAGAATAATTTTATATATATATATATATATATATATATATATATATATATATATATATATAATCTGATTGAATTTTAGACAAATAATTGAACATACTTAGTGCTCATAAATGATTCCCTTTTCATAAAACTCCAGTGAAGTACCAATCAAACCTTTAAAACACTCAACCTTTTAACATTATGTTGGAGAGAAAAAAAGACATTGAAACTTCTTACGAAACTGAAAGAGACAGCTCATTTCTTCAAGGCACTTAGTGCTTTGTCCTCCTACATTATTTTGTCCTGTTTCACTAAGTAAAGAGACTCAGAATGACAGTGCGGCCTTTAGTAAGTCTGAACATTGGGATTACTATTAATTGCGTAGTTTAACATATTACCTTTGCAAAAGAATAAAATGGTTTTCATTTTAATTAAACAGAGAAAGAGAACAGGTTGTCGGCAATATGAAAAGACAAAGCAATAGCTGAATCTCTCTTGGACACAACCAGTGGATGACCTCCAACCTGAATAAAACTGGCCAGCAGGATGATGAAGTTATGCTAGTTCAGTGTTCTTATTTTTGGTGTCAACAAAGCTCTTAATAAAGCTGACACTGCTGCCTCTTTGTGGACAAAAGAGTGGAAACAACTTTCATGGTTAAAATGCTCAAAACAAAAATGATCTTATACATAGTGATGCCTGAGGAATTATCATTGCTTTACATTTAAAGGTTTGAATTGTATTATCTTTACCTACCAAATATATCTTCAAAAGAAAAAAGAAAAAGTATATTTGTGCAAACATATTCCTTCATCCACACTATAAATAATACGATTTCTCTCAAATATAAATATATATATACAAATTGTTGACTCAATTTAAGCTTTATTTTTTAATAATATAACTAGTTTTAATTAAGTTACCTTTACTCTCTAAAGTTGTCCATCAAGTGGTCCTAAATAAACAGTTCTTGAAATGTCACACTTTGGAATTATAATTAAATATACTGTATATGTTACTATATAGAAAAAGCACGCACACCAATTGGCTTAAAAAATCAAAGTAAGGTCAACTAAATAGAATTACAGCACAGAGATAAATAAATTAATAATAATAATAGTATTAAAACATAATACAAACAATAAAATGGTTTTAAAAATGTATTTTTTCACAGCAAAATAATTAATAAGCTAAAAATCCCAATTATAAGATGCCTTTAAAACAAAAATAATCATGTAAAACGTATTACAGGAAAGTGTTGACTGAAATCCACTATACGTACAGTATATTGCAAAAATATTTGGTAAAACTTTCTATGAAGTCCATATTTATAATGAATTGTAAAGGCATTACACTGAATTATAATATCTCATAATACCCCTTATAAGTTATAACTTCTCTTAAGTAATTATAATGCATTATATATATAGTTATACGAAGTTCCCTATTCATAGTTATACTTTTAGAGTATAATGCATTATAACACAAGCAACATCCCAATTTATCGCAGCAGAAGTTGAAGTTAAACGTATAAGTGCTGTATAGTGTAAACAGTCAAAAATCTGTATGACATAATCATATTATAAGTGGTCTTTGCCTGTTTTAAGTGGTTACAAAAAGCAATATCTTCTTATAAACAGCCATAACATAAACTTGTAATGTAAAAATACATTACAAGTCAAACTTATATAATGGAAGTTATTTATAAAATTAAGTCTCCAAATACGATGCACAAACATTAAAGTTTATTGAATAGAGTCTGGTACAGAATCAGTTTGATTTTGTTTTTATTCTTGGGTGTTTACATGTGTGATCAACATACACATTTAGCTTCTAATGTATTTGAACCTTGTAGCTTTACAATTGTTTTTCGTAATATCTCAAAATTTACATTGAATGTGTGTTATTTTGTATTTTGTGCATGTGTAATGTATATAACTTCCGGCTTGACTTGTAATTTCTTATTACCACTTACAAATATCATATGGATGTTTATAAGACATTGCTTTTGTCACTTTACTTAAAGCATACCTATTATACATATTACAAATATCCTGTATGCAATACATTATAATTTCTGCAGATCAAATGTTATGTTGCTTGTGTTATAATGCATTATACTCTAAGGTATAACTATAAATAGGCAAGTATTATAATGTATTATAATAGTGGTTACAATTATTTATGAGAAGTTATAACATATTATAAGGTGTTTTATGAGACATTACTAATACATTATAATGCCTTTACAATGCATTATAAATATGGGCTTCATAGAAAGTGTTACCAAAGTTTTATTTGGTCCACATTATGGTAGATGGAAAATAAACAACAGTACATGGTGTAATCTTGCTTGTTACTCATAATAAGATGTTTGAAAGGTCTCTATTAAATGGCCATTACATCGAGCAGCTTCATAACAGTCTTGGTGGTCACAGCTTGACTCCAGAGTGCCTCAGTAGCCAATCAATACCATCCAATAGTCCTGTTAGTGTTTCTGCAGTAGTGTCCTGAACCTACAGTATGACAAAACACACATTAAAACATTTGATATGACATTTAAAACTAATACAATACAATACTAATATAATGTTAATTTCATGGACATGTTAGTCCCGCTTTGCAAAATGCACAGTGATCACACAGTGCCTGGAAATCATTTGATTATCTGATACAAAGAAAGGGTTAAAAACAGTTCAAACATGTCATTAATTGCACTTTAGATTACTCAGTGGATCTTTTTCTTTACATATGGTCTTCTTACCATCCAGTGGTTGCGCAGTGAGCTGAGCTGAAGCTGATAGGCCACTGTCACACATGGAATCCTTTGACTGTCTGCTGTCTCTCTAGACACACAAGAGAGCACCAGAATAGGCTGGGACACAGTGCCTAGCAGAGGGTCTAACATGACCCTGATCTGAGCACTTTCCTCCTCCCACTCTCTGTTAGATCCTCCATAAGAAAGAAGGAAAGAAAGACAGACATACAAAACTGAGGACTTGCTTAAAGTTGCACTACGTTTTTGTTGACGTTGTCTTGTACTTACACTGACACCTAGTGGTGTGGATGCAGCATCACAACAATTTTCAGTTACCGATGTCATTGTAGAAATTCACTATTCACAGCCAGCCATGATTCAATAACCAGCGCCCCTATTTTTGAGAATTTTCTGAAAACGACATACCCAAATACAAATCTCTGTAGCTCTTGAACCCTATGGTCCACATTCATAACTCTGATATTTTTTTAAACTAGACACTTGAAACTTTGTTACCCAAGAGTCATTATAACTCAAAGTAGCATAGGAACAGAGTAAAACAAGGTAAAATATACATGAAATTGACTAACGTTTTTTTTTAATAAACTTCATTTAGGGAAAAATGTATCAGAATTTTATGTTAAGGGCCTGAAAACACCATAAAGATAAAACTGAATGTCTGACCAAGTTTTGATTCAAATTTGAGGATGATACTCCCAAAAATGTAGTTCCTGTAAGCTTTTATTCAAGAAAAGTATAGGCGTCCTTTCCAAAATGCCACTTGGAGACTTCAAATGGACACCTGGTTACCAAATGACATAAGGAGTAAACACTACATACTACATACATGTTTATCCATTCAGAACTATTCTGCCCATCAAACTACACAAGAAAAAATGATTTCAGCACAACATTTTAACATTTTAACAAAATAAATTATATTTATATTCAATGCACCATTCATTCATCTAAACGTATCACTGTAATCTCATATCTTGCTAGTCATCTCCACTGTTATTTTATAATCAACTCATCTTCACCTGACTTCTTATAATCCTTTCCTTCCATTATTGTTATATTCAATACACCATTCATTCATATAAACGTATCACTGTAATCTCATATCTTGCTAGTCATCTCCACTGTTATTTTATAATCAACACATCTTCTCCTGACTTATTATAATCCTTTCCTTCCATTATTGTTATATTCAATACATCATAAATATAGAAGGGGGATGACTCATTTCATCCGGAAGAGTCTAAACTACAGGGGTGAGATAGCTTTTGAGTGTTGGAATATGGATTAGAATCGATATTTCTTTGAAAATGAACATGATGCGAACTCTATCTCAAAAACGCTCATGCAAACCAAAGGAGGATATTTCATTTTTTTCCCTATTTTTCGTTGTTTTGGATTAAAAAGTGGGATCCATTTTGAAGAGTGGACCCTTACATTGAAATGTATGCTGTTGTTTCTTGGATTCGTCCGAACTGATCTGAACCATAGGAGATGAAAGATGAGTATAGCGGTTCATTTTGCTCATTTTCAAATGAGAAGTCCTTTTGCATTTAATTTAACCCTTTCCTCTCTGGTGTATTGATTGCAAAAACAAGTTTAGAACATGATTCTTGAGTGTTTTACCTTTCAAATGATGCATAGTTTATGATAGTCAGTTGAATATTTGTTATAAAACAAAGCTTAAAAAAGGTAATAAAAGTATAGCCACTCCCTCGAGTGCGGGATAAGGGGTTAAATCACTGAGTGAAAGTGTCCAATAACAGGGCGGTTACTGAGATTAAGTGAGTAGTATTTGGCTGATCATGTGATCCTAACATGACAGCCCCCATGAGGGGACCCAGTCCATATAGAATACAGAAACATATAGAAAACAGCTTTTAAAAGGTTACTGATATACTGGAATCATCATCTCATGTAAGTAGTCATGATTTTACATGTATGTTTCAAAATTACAATTAATTTTTTAAATGAGGAAAAAATACTGAGCGCACCTTTAAGCAATTAAGAAAGCACCATAATATGGTGCTTTCTTAATTATCATGCTTGAACAAAGGCTGAACTAATAATGTTTCACTATATGCACAATACAAGTTTGGTACTAGGGCTGTTAAATGTATTAATGCATTGTAATGCATCAATCCAACAATGCAAATTCAATGCATCAGTTACAGAATTTCATATTCCGTTTAATTTGCTGTAAAATTCATTATGCATTTATTTGTTGTGCAAAATTAAATACTTTCAATACCAATTCTTTTGAGTTAAATAAAATTCCACCAAATCCAGATCCACATTCTTCTTTCAGCGTGAATTTGATTGTCCCCCAAGTTACTGTACATTTGTGTCTTTTGCATTTTTTTTAAATAGCCGTGAAGTGTACAAAAATAATAGAATTTAATTGTGACCAAATTCTTAGATTTTAATATGCATAATTTTGTAAAAAATCAAAACTGAATCAAATCATTGTCAGAGCAAAGATTTACCCCCATACTTGGCAATGGTATGGTTTTGACAAAAAAAACAGGAATAAGCAATACCAAAACATTTTTGTTATGCATTCAATGCTTAACGGTATAGTTCACCCAATATAAAAGTCTGTCATAATTTACTCACTCATGTTTTTCCAAACCCAGTATGACTTTCTTTCTTCTGTGGAACACAGAAGGATGATAGCCTCAGCCACCATTCACTTTCATTGCATCGTGTTTTCCATACAATTTAAGTGAATGCTGACATGAGTCTAACATTCTTCCAAGCATTATAATCGGAATGAATGGTACCTTAGATTTTAAAGCGCAGAGGATAGAGGAAGCCAGTAAACGCGAGGACAGCTGTTACCGGAAGCCAGTGAATATAGTTTATAAAGTTATAAATATGGATATTTTTCTTACAAAAACGCATTGCTTTGCTTCAGAAGGCCTTTATTAACCCCCTGGAGCAATATGGATTATTTTTTGATGGATGGATGCGCTTTTCTGGGCTTCAAAATCTAAGGTACCATTAATTCCGATAATAAAGCTTGGAAGAGCCAGGATATTATTGAATATAACTCAGATTGTGTTTGGCGGAAAGAAGAAAGTCATATACACCTAGGATGGCTTGAGGGTGAGTAAATTATGGGAACATTTAAATTTTTGGGTGAACTAACCCTTTAAGTCATTTGGTTTTGGAACACATGAGGGTAAATCATGAAAGAAGTTTCATTTTTTGGAGCATATATACAAAAATAGTATGTTACGGCTTGTTTATTTATTTAGGAAAATCATACCTCTTTTTGTCTCAGCATTTGCCACAAAGATGAATCCGTTTACAGCTTGACAAACTTCATTAAACATAGGGTTGAGACTTAAGGGCATATTGCACTCACTACCCTCTTGATAGACAAAGAGCTTACTGCGCAGACTGAGCTGCTCCAGGCGAGCCCTCTCTCTCTCTGTCCTAAACAAAGACATACAGATTCCCATTCAAACACTTTACAATGACACATTTTGACATCAACGCCCATAAAACAATTTAAAATCACACCCAAATCACATTTCTCATCATAAACACATGAGAAAAAAAGCACTGTAAAATGTGGTAACCTGCAATTGTTACGGAAAGTTTACACAAAAAATTTAAATTCTCTCATCATTTACTCACCTGCATCCCATCCCAGATGTGTATGACTTTCTTTCCTCTGCCGAACACAAACAAAGATTTTTAGAAGAATATCTCAGTTCTGTAGGTCCATATAATACGTGAATGGGTACCAACATTTTGAAGGTCCAAAAACCACATAAAGTCTGCATAAAAGCAATTCACTTGACTCTAGTAGTTAATCTTTATCTTCAGAAACTATATAATACATTATTTTTCTTTTGGAAATTTGCATTTGTGTGTATTTGTACCTAGTGGGCAGGGAGGAGGATTTATAGATAAAAAAGACTTAAATATTGATCTGTTTATTATCCACACCTATCATATATCTTCTGAAGACATGGATTAAACCACTCTTATGGATTATGAATAACTTTTATGCTGCCTTTATGTGTTTTGGGGCTTCAAAGTTCTGGCCATTTTTACTTGCATTGTACGAACCTACAGTGCTGAGATATTCTTCTAAAAATCTTAGTTTGTGATCTGCAGAGGAAATAAATTCATTCACATCTGGGATGGCATGAGGGTGAGTAAATGATGAGAAATATCCCTTTAAGGAGCTTTGTCAACATGATCTACTTGATCCTTAAAATTAGTTTTGTTGATGTAACCTAATGTATTCAGGTTGATTCAGCACATTTTTAGGCTATGCATGCTTTTTTCTGTGTAATTTACATTTCTTAATGAACAAATAAAATACAAATTGTCTCACCTGCTGGTCGAATACAAAGTTATAATATTGAATTGGTGCTGATCTTTGTACTTAAAACTGATTCCAGATCCAATGCCTGAGCGAAAAAAAAAAAGACTGGTCAAATCTACTAAAAGCAAAAACAACACTTCTAACCGCTATTTATTCTGTTATGCATAATTGTTAATTAAACTATGAGTAATGACTTGGCACCATCAATTTGATGTTGAGGTATTCCTGCTATAGGCAGTACATCACGGGAATGCATGATCGTATTCATTAGGGAAACCTCCAACTGCTCAAGTCCGGGACCGAACATGGCGAACTGTGGCTCTGCAACTGGTACTAAGGACTGGAAGAAGGAAGTCACAGACTCAAATGTTGAACTGGGTTGACATCTCCATTGGTTACGACATGCTGGGCAAACCCGTAGATACCTGTGGGTGCAGTGTCAAAGAGTATATAGTACCTAAGTTTAATTAATAATTATATTTATATAAAACAGTATAGTTTTATTTTATTTTTTTAACTATCTGTTTATTTTTTAGACATTCTTATGTAATGTGTCCATGCAAAACAATCATGTTACAATCAAGTGTACAATACATTTTTGCCATTGTGGTGCAGTTGCCCAAACTTTACACACTTACTCTGCCATATAATTAAATTGCTGCATCTCAGAGTCATCCAGCACAGATGTGCCAGTGAGCTTGACCTGAGGCATTGATAAATGGTCAACTGACTGCCAGAGTGGCATATCACGCAACAGGAAGTACTTCCACAGGACAGGGTCATTAACCATTGATCGCCAGTATGTACTTGTGCCTCCCAGTCTGCAGAGGTCTTGTGGAGAGAGGAAGGTCATAATGAGAAACTGCATGTCCACCTGTGAAATTTTAAATAAGACATTTTTTATTTTATTTTTTAGCTTAAACATAATTAACACCTAATATTGCTTGTCTGGTAAATTAGACATCAGGCCTTCGCGCCTATACAGCTGCAGTGTTGTATGTAGGCTACAGTAGTAGGCTCTCTAGTATTAGTATATTATATATAGTTTGCAGTATGAAATATAGTCGCTTTGGATATTTAAATGAAAACATTAAAAAATATATCTCGTGCCTTACCGACAGATTGTCCAGAGAGGGGCCGGTGACGTCATGATTTGGCTCATCCTGAGCATCACTTTGGTAATTTCTTTGTAGTCTTGTATTAAAAAATATATCTCTAATACTCCTGAGACTTTGCAGGACTATAGATCGACTCAGCATTCCGGCGAGTGTTTTGTAATAGCTTTTTAACAATTTCAAAAGTTTTCTTCGTGTCCAAGCTTATTACAACAGAAACGTCAAACGTCGCTTTCTTTACAATAAAACATTGATCACGATTTTAGTTTGAGCAATCTCAGCTATTCATATGGCTTTTCCCGGAACTGTCAAAGTTACACGTCTCTATGTTTTCATAGGAGTGTGTGCAACGTAGGCCTATACCGTACTGCATTGTGGGTATTGTAGTAGTTTTGGAAAACCTCAATGCCTGACAACGCCTCAAGTATTGAAAGGATTATTTGTGATCATTTTTATTTCAATATGTCAAATTTGACCCGAAACATCAAATATGGAATCCCATTTTTTTTTTGTTGAAAGAAATGTAAAAACATAACAGTTATGCATTTCCTTGATTTTTGACATGATTTCCCTCTAAATTACCCTATTCATGTTCTTATGAAATAAGCACATATTGTTTTCTTCACTTAAAAAAAAAAATGTTTTTTTTTTTTTTATTTCAGTAAAGGATTGTCAAAGCATTCAAATATGTCATACATTTGGAGGTCTCTGGTGATGTGCTAGTATCAAAATAACAATTACATGAAATGACAACTAGTAAATGGCTTCAGTGCTCCATGCATTTGCTGATCTCTATTATCCAATGTTGAAACAAACTTAATATCTAAATATGATCACAAGTAATGCATTGTATGTATGTATGTATGTATATATATATATACACACACACACACACACACACACACACACACACACACACACACACAGGTGCTAGTCATATAATTAGAATATCATCAAAAAGTTGATTTCAGTAATTCCATTCAAAAAGTGAAACTTGGATATTGTATTAATTCATTACACAGACTGATATATTTCAAATGTTTATTTCATTTAATTGTGATGATTAAAACTGACACCTAATGAAAATCCCAAATTCAGCATCTCCGAAAATTAGAATATTACTTAAGACCAATACAAAAAAAGGATTTTTAGAAATGCTGGCCAACTGAAAAGTATGAACATGAAAAGTATGAGCATGTACAGCACTCAATACTTAGTTGGGGCTCCTTTTGCCTGAATTACTGCAGCAATGCGCCGTGGCATGAAGTCGATCAGTCTGTGGCACTGCTCAGATGTTATGAGAGCCCAGGTTGGTCTGATAGTGGCCTTCAGCTCTTCTGCATTGTTGGGTCTGGCGTATCGCATCTTCCTCTTCACAATACCCCATAGATTTTCTATTGGGTTAAGGTCAGGCAAGTTTGCTGGCCAATTAAGAACAGGGATACCATGGTCCTTAAACCAGGTACTGGTAGCTTTGGCACTGTGTGCAGGTGCCAAGTCCTGTTGGAAAATGAAATCTGCATCTCCATAACATTGATCAGCAGCAGGAAGCATGAAGTGCTCTAAAAATTCCTGGTAGACGGCTGCGTTGCCCTTGGACCTCAGAAAACACAGTGGACCAACACCAGCAGATGACATGGCACCCCAAACCATCACTGACTGTGGAAACTTTACACTGGACTTCAAGAAACGTGGATTCTGTGCCTCTCCTCTCTTCCTCCAGACTCTGGGACCTTGAATTCCAAAGGAAATGCAAAATTTACTTTCATCAGAGAACATAACTTTGGACAACTCAGCAGCAGTCCAGTCCTTTTTGTTTTTAGCCCAGGCGAGATGCTTCTGACGCGGTGTCTTGTTCAAGAGTGGCTTGACACAAGAAATGCGACAGCTGAAACCCATGTCTTGCATACGTCTGTGCGTGGTGGTTCTTGAAGCACTGACTCCAGCTGCAGTCCACTCTTTGTGAATCTCCCCCACATTTTTGAATGGGTTTTGTTTCACAATCCTCTCCAGGGTGCGGTTATCCCTATTGCTTGTACACTTTTTTCGGCCACATCTTTTTCTTCCCTTCGCCTCTCTATTAATGTGCTTGGACACAGAGCTCTGTGAACAGCCAGCCTCTTTAGCAATGACCTTTTGTGTCTTGCCCTCCTTGTGCAAGATGTCAATGGTCGTCTTTTGGACAGCTGTCAAATCAGCAGTAAATATAAAAGTGCACTCACTGAGCACTTTATTAAGAACATTATGGTCCTAATAATGTGCACAATGTGGTCTTCCGCTGTTGTAGTCCATCAGTTCCACAATAAGTCTAGAATTTCCACTTTTCAATTTAAATCACATACTTCACCGTGATACTTCAAATAAGTCTGAACTAATGTTGTTTTACTATGTGAATTTTAAAAGATGGGCAATAGCCGTGTAAAATGACTTCTAAAGAAAGGGTTAACGTTCTGACTTTTTGATATTACAAGGGCCTTGAGACACGATTAAAAATGAGCACTCACACATTCATATTTCAACATTTCTTAACTCAAAATTTATTTTTGATGAAGACATAAAAACAAAAAAAGAACTTCATTTTAAAAAGAATATGACCAAAAAGTTTAGCTTTTTAAAAGTATATTATCAAAATATCGAAATTCCCATCTCTGAACAGTACATCTTGTCAACAAAAAGAATAAAGATGCAACTTTTAATAAGTGAGCAGAAGAGGTGTAATATACAAAGATGTTATTAAAAGAAAAGGTCCATGCTTAAAAATGGTCATGAATACTTTAATATGCAACATATATTTGCATTCTACACTCCTTTGTACCATTTATTTTAACATATATGACATATAAATGTAATTAAAAATAAATAAATTAAAATAAATAAAAAGTTGCGTGATGTTTCTCAGCCGGTTTCCTTAAACAAATAGTTATTTGTTTATATTTTACATTAGAAGTATTATTCCACATCCTCGGCGAAACAACACATCCAGAAAACAAGTCTGGACCGGAAGATAAGTGCCTTTTTTGTTTTCAGTATTTCTTTTTAATCTTTTTTTGTTTGTTTTACTTTTTTTGCTAGCTTCAGAAAAATGATATTTTGTGAACCTCCTCTCATTTAAGCTCTCTCCACGTTTACTGTAAAATACTAAGAATCTCCTTGGCATTCTCTGTGTTCCAGCCCTGACCCTGAAGTGGCCCCTCGCAAGCCAGCACGTACTTATGAAGGATTTGTGTGCCAATATCCCGGAAATGAAGCCTGTCCTCTTTGCGCTCTGTGGTGTCCATGCTGCAGTCCTCATATTTCACTGCCCAGAAACACATCTCACCAATGTACATCATAGTAAGCAAGTGAGTATCGGAAAAGATACCTAATGGGGAAAAAGGGAATACAAATATGTTTTTATTTGAATTCGTCAGTTTTGACATGAATATAAATGCACACACACCTAATATATTATTTTGGTTATATAAAACAATTGCTCTAAAACATGAATATGAAAAATAGCTACATTTCAAACAGAAGATGAATTGTTAAGCTCAGAACATTTTTCCAAGCATCTAATATATTCTATAATAATATATTGCCCATTGACTTCACAGCAATGGATGTACAGCCATGGCCAAAAGTATTGGCAGTGACATAAATTGTGTTTGTTTGTGTCTTAGTTTTCTGCTTCAGTTGATGTGGTGTTGATTCACATTGTTTCTAGATTATTGCGCAGACTGATCTGATGCATTTTAAATAATTGCAAAAAGCTTCATTGGCCAAAAATTTTTACTTTATCACAAAAACCCAAATTTCACAGTTTTTTGGCACAAAATGATCAGCTAACACCATTTCACTAATCATATCAGCAGCACCTGGGAAAGTGTGAACGAGTACTAGTCAGGTGAAATCACTATCAATCTGATTGGATTATATGAGCAGACTGATATATAAAAGTAGGGAAGAAGTACTTCCAATCATTGTGTTCGCTACCATGAGTCCTGTGTCGTGCCAACAGTGAAGCATCCTGAGACCATCCATGTGTGGGGTTGCTTTTCATCCAAGGGAGTGGGCTCTCTCACAATTCTGCCCAAAATCACTGCCATGAATAAAGAATGGTATCAAAACATCCTGCAAGAGCAACTTCTCCCAAAGATCCAGGAGCAATTTGGTGATGATCTGTGCATTATCCAGCAGGATGATGCTCCATGTCAGCAAGAGTGATAATGAAGTGGCTCAGAGATCATTACATTTAAATTTTGGATCCGTGGCCAGGCAACTCCCAGGATCTTAATGCCATAGAGAACCTGTGGTCAATCCTCAAAAAGGCGAGTGGACAAGCAGAAGCCCACAAATTGTGATCAACTCTGAGCACTAATATGGCTAGAATGGATCGCCATTAGTCAGGATTTGGCCCAGAAGCTGATATTCAGCATGCCAGAGTGAATTGCAGAGATTGTGAATAACAAGGGTCAACACTGCAAATATTGACTCTTTGCATATATTGAATGTTTTTGCCAACAGAAGTCTTTAAAACTTATGAAATGCTTATCATTGTTTTCCAGTATACCATAGAAACATGTGAAAAAATAATCTACAAATACTGAAGCAGCAAACTTCAAAACAATTTAGCAAAACACAAAATGTACAAATATTTTTGGCCACGGCTATATGCACTGATTTTCAAGCATTTCCTTCCAGGCAGAACTGACTGACAAGTTCTCTGGCATGCGTACTTCAGAGTTGTGAAGCAGATAATTTAATATAATATGGATAAAGTAATGTTAATTCAGGCAAAAACAAACAAACAAACAAACAAATGTAGTTTAAACCTACTAATCCTGAAAATGTAATTGCTTGCTATACATGAAAACAACCACAACAGGTGTGGTGTAAAGGCTGGAATTCTTTCCGAAATACACCTAAAAATGTAATACATACTGATAACCCAGTAGCTGTGCTATTTAGAAAGGTCATAAATGACATAACTAAATTACAGACATAACTAAAGAGGTGGGCATTGAGGCATCAGATGGCATGGATAGACATTTTGGTTTCCAAAATTCTCAGGAATTCAAGCTATCCATTTTAAAATAGAAAGTACATTTGCAAAGATGTACCTTCTACTAGAAAATTGGCGGTTGCAGAGTCATGAAAAACCACACCATCGTTCAGCTTCACTGAGTTCCTCACTTGCAACATTCTCATAAGGTAACGCACACCCTCTTGAAGACACTGTGAAGACATGGAGCATTGCAACTATTACTCAATTCATGGCCACTAAAATATGCACTTTGGAGTGAGATGTTGGGGAAATAACCTTAAGGAATGTGGCTTTGTTCTTCTTGATCCACTGCTTGCGCTGGTGAAGTGTGTGGCAGTACATATATAATAATGCCCCACGTCTCCAGTATAGGCACTCCAAGAGTTCCAGGCCCAGCACAGACTGCACCTGATCCCAACAAGAGAACCAAACAAGAGTTACTCACAAGTTACTTCATCAAGATAAAATAGTCTCTTTAGGCATAAACGGTTTTCTTATTCAGACCAAGCCAATTTAACTTCATATCAGAAAGTCACACCACTGAGATATTACATGTCAATAGTTTTCTAATCATGCAGAATTTTCATCTGATTTTTCTAACACAACTCACTGATCACTCACTTATATAACACATAGCTAAGAAAAACTTCTCATAACAGCAAGTTGCAAAACAATGCATTGCATATGCATTTACGTTGAATTCAGGAATATAATAAATTATGGTATCTTTCCTCACAAAACTACAGGTGTTTAAAACAAGAATATTAACTAGTGAGATCAAATCTTGCCTTATTCTGAATAAAAAAATAAATAAATTAACATTTCAAGAAAAGAACTTCTACAAATAAAGACATACAATACCTCTTGAGCAGGCACCAGGCGCCCTGCTAACACCTCTGGCTCTGTCAAGTCCTGTAGTAACTGTTGAATTTTAAAAGGTGAAGTATCCTCTGGAAACTCCTGATCTACAAGCTTATTTTCCTCATAGAATGTAATGTCCAAGACAACCTGTAAAAATGTGAGGAAAACAATTGGCTATATGAGCCACCATACTAGAGATCTGGCAAAAATGACTATTGATGACATTTAACTTGCAAAACAGCTACCTTGTTACTTGAACTTAGCAAATGTGTTAGTCTATGACCTAACATGAAGATTAACTGGTCAAACAACAAGTCTGTCTTTCTCAACTAACGGTTTAATTTTCACAATCTCGAAGAAATCTTATTAGAGATGTTATTGGCTTCAGTATACTCAACGCATATTTAATTTAAACTAACGGATCGGAGTTCAAAACTCTAGGCAGTCAGTACGGACAACCATGTGACAAAACAACATGGCCGATCGCAGTGGATTATATCTTTGGGAGAAATGCCAAAATAACTACATCTGGTAAGGAAACTCAGTTTTTACATTTAAACCAGTTGGAGTCAAAAGATTAGAGCCTCTAATATAATTTGATATGCCATTTTTTAAAGTGATTAAATCACAAAATGCCACACTGCTAAACACAATGTACACAATAGTGGACAATAGCACAAGGTTTTATTAGAAATCCTATATTTACTATGCATTATCACATTCTGAAATGTTTTTGCTTGCTTTATTTGGAGTTAGAATGGAAGTAAGGTGCATTTCGAAATGTTCCCGAGACCAGTGCAGACAGACAGCACACTGGAGGTTAAGTCATTCACTAAATAGGGAGCATCCTACACCTTTCCTATGAAGCCAAGTGCATTCAATCCACATTTTCAATCAAAAATTCAGTTTCAGGCTGCAGATGATATTTGACCACTCAACACGTTTGACAGACATAGGACAATGGTAATCACCACATAGATTCAGAATTTATAATGCATAATTTTATTTAGATTCAAAAGAATTGCTCATAGGAGTCATCCTTTCAGGACTCTGACTATTTTGGAAGCACTGTATATTTCGCGCTGTATATTTAAAAGAACAGACTCATCTAAATCGATCTTTCAGGATTCAGACCATATCTGAAGCGCTGTCTGTTTCGCACTGTAGATTCAACAGAGCCAGCTCACAAGTCATTTGTTTGTGTGTTTTACGCTTTTTACCCAGTAGAGGCCAGCACTACTGGAGTCACTGTCAAAGTATTTCTGAAAATTCATACAGGGGAACCGTTATTGGAACCGAAAGTCATGAAGATCATCCGATTCTGGTATTTTGTAGAGAATGGAACCGATTCTCAACTCTAGTCGGCAGTAATTGGATAATGTTGGCCATTACTTTTAATCAGAATTATTTAAGCTAATTTCTGATGTAATGTCTGTAACATCTCAAAAACATGAATAACCAAAACTACTGGAAAAATGATGTTTGGATAAAAATAAAAAAAAAAGTAAAAAAGACTTTTTTTTAATCTTGGTATTATTTAAAACGTCACAACTTAGTCCCACTGTCCACATATGACAATTTTTTAGGAAAACTATTTGCTCAAGAAAAACTTTATGTGGGATGTTTATCAGGTTCTAAATCAAAAAGGGAAATGGAAAATGCAAACAGCAGTCATGCTCGGGTTTCAAGAGGATAAATACAATAAAAAGAACATATGACAAAACTGTCACAATACAGCCCATGCTTTAAAGGGATATGAGAGGCGAGACGTGTTATGTGCAGTACCTGTGTAAAGTCCTGCAGCAGTTTAGGAAGGCTGCTGCTCTCTCCTCCATGTCTGTAAAAGTTTTTCAACTTGTCTAGTATGGAAGAGGCATTCTGTAAATAGTCATCATCTAGGAAGAAAAACTCCAATAAGTAAATATCTAAAACAAGAGGTCACGCAGGCAGCATTAGAATTGTAGAGTTGCAGTTTTAGAAACAATTGAGGAGGTTATATTGTCCATTACATGCTGACCCTTTTAATGCATTTGTAATATATTTGTAATCACATCTTACCACACAGAGCCTATTTTAGTGGCAGTTGCCTCTGTGAGAAGTGTAAAGACCTCTCAAGTTCTACTCAACTTTTATGCTGAACCTGCTCAGCGTTACCTAATTTCTTTCAATATAAGAGAGGAAGCAATTAAAGACAAGCATGCATTCGTGTCTGTGTAAACTACTTATAATTGGCAGACCATTAAACTCAATAGTGCACTTAAGCATTTTATTAAGTTTGACTGTTGTAAGCACACCGTTTTACGTGCTCAAATAAGATTGCGACAGCAGCCCACTGAATGACTCATGTTTAAGGATTGTTAAAGTTAGTCGTGGCTGCACCTTTAATTCCACACCACATGCAGATAATAACTATAACCACAAATGCAATGTTTAACATTATATGTGCATATCTCCAGTAATTAACGTGTGCTCATTACATGAACACAAGCAACTTCACTCATTAAGTGCAAGTAACTAGCATGTCAATCGACAAACTAGAAAACACAGCTCGAAATATTATAAAAGCACACGGCTTAGTATGAGTAGCGAGGCGCCGTATTGAACCGTTTAATCAAACATAGGTAGTGTAAACAGGGAAATGTTTGTTGTGGTTCGCAGCAATGCTAACGCAGACAAGCTAAGCTAACTAGCTAGCAATGACAACACCGGGCTTGTTCGGCCTATAAACACGCGCCTTCATTACCAAAAGTGTCTGTGTTTACGCCTCTGACGGCACGATTATCGGATACCTGGTTTCTCCGTCCGAAGAGTGGCACACTTGTTGTCTAACTCAAAAATCCTCCTCTCCAGCTCGACGCTTCGTCTGTAGTCGTCGGCCATGACTGCGAACGACAGTCACGTGACGAGCGCGCGATTATTCACGTGCGGAGGATTACTGAGCATATCTTCTTTTTTTATAAAGGTATTTGACGTATTAACTTTACAACTAGCATTTGTATCAAAGAGAAAGTTAGCCGTGCCCACCCGATCTCTAAATCATCTCATCCTCTGTGTTTATGATATCAGTGTACTGAAGTGAACGTTGGAAGCGAGAGGGTTAAATGCAAATAAGCAAATCGAGCCCCCGTCACTCCTCTCTTTCACACATCTCCGCCTCTCTGTGAGATCAGCGAAGGAGTACTGTCACCATCACTCAACCAGCACAAAATTGGACCTGTAATTTGCAGACATGGCGACTCTTAAAGTGCTATATAGAGCGGAGAATATGATCTTCAGGAACGTGTTAGCCAAGATCAATTCGAGACACTCGCTTAGCAAGGTCAGTGTTTACAAACAAAAGACAATGCATCCCGTATATTACATGCATGATGGTGAACGCAGTATGTCTTTTGTCTTTTTTTGGCTCCCACTTCACGTTGCATGAAAAAGGTGTAATTGAGTTGGATGTGAGTGCTATAAATAGTTCATCGGTCGCTTGTGTGCTTGAGTTTTTATTATTGATGTGAGTTTTTATTATTGATGTGTTGTTTAAGCGTGTTTTAAAGTTTTTGTACTGTATGACATTGGCCACCTGGAAACAGACGGCGCACACATGACCTTGATTTCAAGAGTTAAGACTAACAAAGATACGGAGTCGTTGGTAAACGACTTCCATTGCTGCTGCTGCTGTTGTATGTCCATTTCAATGTGCCGCTATTTTTTTTTGTCTATTTGTATGGGTAGGCCTATCTGATCCTGTGCCCCAATATGTCAGTAGCAGTCAAAACTTATCAAAGTCATTCATGTTGTCAAATATTTGCTTTATTGTTGCCCTGGAAACACGTGGTCACTAAGTGACTTTGTCCTGAAGTGAAATCTCACTTTCATGGGGAAATGCTTTCTTGACACCTAACAACAACTAAATGTAAATTTCTCTCCAACACTCATTGTTTCCCCCAGCTCTTTACATCCTGTAACATGTCAACTGGACTGCTTGATTAACAAAACTAGTCCTCAGATCCTGCAAATGCATCATTCTCCATCTCTGGGCTCACAGATATCCTCACAAGTCATGAAAGTGTAGGCCATTTCTTTATACAGCATACTATTTGGCAAAAGTCCATGCGAGTGTCATGTGGTTGTGAGGGTCACATGAAGTTGTTCCATATACAGACAAAAAACCCTTGAATGACTGTTTCAAGGATTAACACAGCATTAGGTAATGCTCCAAGTGTTAAATAAATGATAACAAATTGCTTCCTTGTTGAGAGGAAGATATGGTCTTGGGCTCTAACTCTGAAGTATTTTTTCTATTATTTGGCAGTACTGCTCAGGGCCCAATATACAAAATATAAACATTGATGTAAAAAGATTTTTCCTCTGCTTGACCTTTGACAGATAATTTGTGATATCAATCATGTACTGTTCTTTAAAGCACATGCATATTGGCGTGTTTTGAAAGTAGTCAAACCAGCATAGTTTTTGCTATGCTCCTCATGAGAGGAAACAGTTCTCAGTTGCCATCTACATTAAATGCCTTGTCAATGTATAATACAGGATTACCTAGTAAAGTACAGGAGTATTCCGGATTCAGTTCAAGTTAAGCTCAAAAGACCACATTTGTGGCATAATATTGATTTCCGCAAAAAATTATTTTGACTTATCTCTCTTTTTCTTAAGAAAAGAAAGCAAAAATCAGTGTTTCTGTCAGGCATTTACAATGGAAGTGAATGGGGCCAATCCATAAACATCGAAGCATTCACTATTTAATAAAGTATAGTCGCAATATTTTTTAACATGAGTTTAGTGTGATTAAAATCTAGGGATGCTCACAAGCAATCTATTAATCAAGTACTCACTCAGCTTTTAAAATTTGACTAGTAAAACCACTAATCCAATATTGCAGTTTGATTTTCCTTTGTGCCTTTGCCTGCCATGAGCAACAATGAGACTACTTCTCTCACCTAAATCTTGCTTTTTCAACTCAATGCATTGGTTGACTCTGTGAATACATGATGTGTTAAAGGAATTGTTCACCCACAAATAAAATTCTGTCATTATTTAGTTTATTGAGTAGTAATTATTTAGTATTAAGTAAGTGTATCAAATAAAAAATAAATAAATTTAATCTAGAAGAAAAACTGTTTCAAAGGTTGAACTTAAATTCTAAATTTCAAGTTTCAAATGTTTTTCTTTAAATGTTTAGAGTACTCGACTAAAAATTACTTTAAATGCCCATACCTAATAAATCACTTAGTAACCAATTATGTGTAAAGTTAAAGCCAATTTTACAACTTTGTTGCCATGACGATATGATCTATCAACAAACCCGAAAAAACCTAAAATGACTGTGAAATATCGATTTTAACAACTTTACAGCACAAGTAATACAGGAGTTTAACAGAATAATTCATTCAGGTGCTTTTATAAAATATTAAGATTCATATTTCTGCCCTTTAAACCCTCCAAAAATTTACCTTATTCACTTCTATTTTAAGTGCCTCACTGTAACCTCGATTTTTGCTTTTTTTAAAGAGAGGGAAAGACATGCCACATTTTTTTAGTTGTAATCCACATTATGCAATAAATGCTGTCGATTGAGCTTAACTTGTATTGAACCTGGAACATGTCTTTAACATCTGGAGAGGAGCAGCATCCAAGGGAAATGGAGAAAGTCAACTTTGGATTTTTGTAGTAGAGTGTTGTCCCACTAGGATTTATTCCTCAAAACATATTTTCTATGACCGATTACTGTGGAATTGATTAGATTATATTCACTAGAAATACACCAGATATTATTCAGTGGAATATTGTTTAATAGATTGGCAACAGGCTTTGAGGATTTCCATTCTCATCTGGGCTCGTTGACTAAATTCAAGTGAGGAAATCTTTTTAGTCAAGACTTAAAGGCTCTTGCTGGAGTGTTTGTTTTTGTATGTTTATATATTCATTCTTCTGAATGTCTGTACTTGGCAGACGTGTTGCAGCTACTTTTCCACTTCAAGTCAACGGTCAGCACGATTTTATTCTGACCCTTTAGATGCTGTCAAAGATATTCCTAATGGAGCTACTGTTCTTGTTGGAGGTAAAAGTTATGATTTATCTTAAAATGCCCTTTTCAGTAATTGTCTGCTAATCGCTAATTATTCTATTATTATTTTTAATAACTTAGTTTATTATAATATATTTGACCAAAGGCAACACATTAAAGCATTTACTGACACCCCAATGATGAATGCCTGAGGTCATGCCAACAAACATTATTTAATTATTATTATTATTTTCTTAATTCACAGGTTTTGGCTTATGCGGTATTCCAGAGAACCTGATCAATAGTTTGCTGAAGACGGGGGTTAAGAGTCTGACTGCAGTCAGCAATAATGCAGGGTAAGAATTTGCAAAAGCAAACCCAGCCGAACACAGACTGATCTCACTGTGAATTCGGCGACACTAGGTTGAAACATCTTTAGCTGAAATCGGTCTTTGCCAACCAAAATTTGTAGCACTGGCCCTAGTGACTGAAGCTGGAAGTGTTGTTTAATGTATAAGCATATGCAAGCTTCATTTTCCAGGTGTAATGTCCACAATGGTGCCAAAAGTGAGTTGTAAACGACTTGTTTTTAGTTGTATAAGATGTAATACAGGCATATTTTACTAACATTTGCCCTAACCACAATCCCCCCCCCCCCCCCCCCCCCCCCCAGTTATGATATTCTGATACATTGTAATGAATTGAATTACATATGTATTGCAGTGTGTATCACATCATCATGTAGTTGTCGCCCAGCACTATACTTCACTTACTGGTCACAATGGAAAAAATAAATCCTTAAATCCCAAACCTGGCCCACTTTCAGATACTCCTCTATGATAGTGAAAGACAACAAATTGGGACAATGCCAGCATAGTTTGGCCTATTTATAGAACTGCCTCAAATTACATGTTCAGTCTGTATGAGCCCAAAGCAGCTGAAACACACCAGCAATATACCAAATGCCTATGTTCTAAAAGATTTAAAGTATTAAGTAGACTGCACCTGTAACAGTCATTTCAAAACATTTATACTGTCTAATAAGGAATTCTGATCATCAGTCTGACTGTGTACACTTTTCTGTATTTACTAGTAGGCCTAATTGTCAGGCAGATTAGACTTGCTTATCCTTCTGAGAAAAAGGTTGTGTGATGCTTCACACTGGTAATCTCTGTCTATTTGTATTGAGTTGTGCAAATATACTCCTCAGGTACAGCACCTATTTTTACTCTTACTTATTACTTTTACGTGACATACTCTTGTAGCCACATTTAGGGGAAAAATAGATGTTATGATTACTATATATTTTTTCCATTGTGTCAAGTTGGTGGAGTACGGCTGAATCTTGCCAACTATATATATCGATACTATACGCATTGCATTAAACTTTTAATTAAAAACATCGCAATGTTTTACAATATTGTAATTGGATCAGGAAGTGTGTCAAACATGGGTAAGATACCCAGAGTTTAATTTTCTTGTGCAGTTTAAGTTGCTTTTGTCCTGAATGGTGACCTCAATATTTCAAAAGAGTTTGTAAAATTGTGCAGTATAAGCTTATTTAGACAACCTGCTTCTTCATTAATTGAACTGTTGGAAATGTATGCTCACGAAAGGTTAATAAAAGTATTGATACAAGGATCTAATGTATTGAGATCAGAGGACCGATATATCGGTTTTACCGATTAATTTGTGCCGATAGTTGCTATTTGGAACTATTGGTTATCGTCACAAATCTCTGCCAGTAGTTGCAAATAGTTTTTTTTTATTCCTCATCAATAAAACTCATCTGGTGAAATATATGTATATATACGGTTGAAGTCAGAAGTTTACATACTCCTTAGCCAAATACATTTAATCTCAGTTTTTCTCAATTCCTGACATTTAATTGTAGAAAACATTCCAAGGGCTTTGGATCACTACTTAATTTTAAGAATGTGAAATGTCAAAATAATAGTAGAGAGAATTATTTATTTTAGCTTTTATTTCTTTCATCACATTTCTAGTGGGTCAGAATTTTACATACACTTTGTTAGTATTTTCTTTAAATTGTTTAACTTGGGTTATACATTTGGGGTCTTTTGCTGTTGTTCTAGGATTGATGTGCACTTTTTCCACCAAACTACTTTCATCTCTAGGAGACAGAATGCGTCTCCTTCCTGAGTGGTATGATAGCTGCGTGGTCCCATGGTGTTTATACTTGTGCACTATTGTTTGTGCAGATGAACATGGTACCTTGAGGCATTTTAAATTCTCCCAAGAATGAACTGACTTGTGGAGGTCTACAATTGTTTTATGATATCTTGGCTGATTTCTTTTGATTTTCCCATGATGTCAAACAAAGAGGCTTTAGTTTGAAGGTAGGCCTTAAAATACATCCAATTGTCAGTTGACTCCAATATAGTGATATAGTCAATTAAAATTGCAACAATCTGTCTGGAAAAAATTGTTTGAAAAATTACTTGTGTTATGCACTAAGTAGATGCCCTAAACGATCCCTGTGGAGTGGTTAAAAAACGAGTTTTAATGACAGCTTAAGTATATGTAAATTCTGACTTCAACTGTAGGTTATAAAAAGCTTAATTTGGTAAATACTTGCCAGCATATTTATATTTATATAGCAATAGGTATTTTGGTTGCACTATAAACTGCTTTTGAGTTAATTCATTTTGGACTCTTATAGTCTCATTGTCTGTACCAGTTATATTAAGGAAAGAATAAGAAATATTTTATAATTTAATAAATCGATAAAAAAAAAAATAGCGTCCGATTAATCGGTTATCAAATGTTTTGGCACAGCCCTGCATTGGAGCCATTGTGAGTTTCTAGTTAAAACTGTACAAGATTGTTCATTTTAATTTCCTTGTAAGGTCTAAGCAAGGCCTTGTGGAGAGAGAATGTAATGTATTATACAGTTCAGACTTAAGCAATTCTTTAACAACAGGTTAAAGCTCTCATATAGATACAATTAGAGTCAAGCTGCATATTTGTGGGGGGGATCTCCTTTCTTTTATCTCCTTATAACTGAAAATGGACTTCCCAAATTCAAAAACACCAACAATGCTATACTTTTGTAATTTAATACACCTGTTTTTTTGTAAAACTCAAGAAGTTTGACCAATTTTAGATATAAAGTTGCACCAGTAACATTCTTGGAGTATATATTTTTCCCCCAGTTTGACTGTTTGAAGCTTAGTGTTCTTCAGTGAATTGTTTGGTGTCAGAAACCTTGCTCTGCGAGTTCTGAATCTCAGGCTCGCTGTGGTAAAAAAAGCTTTTGGACTACTACAGAGAGACTGCAATGTAGAGACTGTAATTTGAAACCAGCATCACAGCGGTACTTGGCATTAGCATGGGGTACTGTACTTTATCCTGAACAGATTTAGTTAAAAGAGCGTCCACAGACCTGTAGCAGTGTCATATACACTATACTGTAGATAATTTCATGGGGATTAGCATGAAACAAAATGTTTCTGAGAGTTTTAGGAACAGTCTTTTCAAGGGATAGCTCACCCAAAAATAAAATTTCTGGAGTCATTTACTCACTCTCTTATGTTCTTCCAATCCTGACTTACATTTCTTCCATAGAACTCAAAAGGACATTTCAGGCAGAATAACATTTTTCATCTTTTTTCCATACATTAAGTAATAATCGTGGCAGCCGTAATCATAATCACGATTAGTTTTTCGATGAAGTGTGCAACCCTAGTTTGGCACAACATGAGGATGAGTAAATTAATATTATTATTTTTTTTTTGGGTGAACTATTCCTTTAATGTATGAATGTAAGAATGTGAAAGTTGTAATTGCACTAGTAATTACTTTGTGCTTTTAAATGTAAGATTCAAATGTTTTTATCTCCGTAAATTCTGAGCACATTTGACCTAGATCGGGCGTTTGACAGAGTCTTTTATCCTCTAACTTAAAACAAATCTTTAAGCACTAAAAAAGCTATTCTCATTTCTCTGCCAGCAGAAAAAGTGAAGAGGACACATTAGTAGAGAGTTAATGAGCAGAACAAGGCATGACACAGCATGCTTCTAATTGTAACCTTTCTCGGTCCAGTGAATGAATCATGACATGAAGAGCCTGTGCACCCTGTTGAGTAAATGAACCTAGAAAATATTAAAGAGCTCATAAAATGTCTATATTAACTTTTTTCACTCATGTTTCATTAGAATGATTTTTTGTTTTGACAAATCAGCCCTTAATTAAAATCAGTTTATTATCAAGATCAACTGGCACAAATATATTAGTAATTTCATGTCAGGCTTCATTCAGATGAAGCCAAAAATCGTTTCTTTTTTTTTCTGACTATAAATCTGAATCCTAAAAATTATTTACATTGCTGTTCTGTTTTTTCCACATTGACAGCCACGATACACTTGCATATTAACTACACCATCTAAACAAACAGATTAGATTTCATTTCTTGCTAAATGAAAGCATTGACAGTCAGTCATTTTAGTGAGCATGAATTATGTGTACCTTATTTCTCAAACATACAGGCTGCAGAACGCAATATTGCCATTCAAAATGAGACGGCTGACAAACGGCTTACTTCTGTTTCATACCTCAGTGCATTTCAAGTCTCAATAAGTCATGCCACTTGTTAATGAATGACAAATCAGTTTTGAGTCACTGCTCCACTGACTGTGCCAAGCCACCGCACACACTTAACTGAGACCAGAGAGAGCTGTAAAGCATTCCATATGTTTCTTGCTGTAAAAATGATTTGTGTGGCCTTTGTCTCTGTATTCTATGCGTGTTTAGAATTTTAATGACTTGTTTGGTGCAAAGTGCTCATTTGACACTGGATTGAAAGCAATGTAGGGTTAGGTGCGTAGTTTCTAAATGTTCAGCATAAAAGTTAATTTTCTTGAAATGTATTTTTGTATGTTTCATGTGATGTCACTTTGTGTAAAAGCATCTGTTAAATGACAAATTAGAACCTTGAACTTAAATGGATAGTTCACCCCCAAAAAAATATCCTCTTATCATTTACTCACCTTCATGCCATTCCAGATGTGAATGAATTTCTTTCTTCTGCAGAACAAAGATCTTTAGAAGAATATTTCAGCTCTGTAGGTCCATACAATGCAAGTAAATGGTGACCAGACATATCAGGCTCCAAAAATCACATTAAGGCAGCATTGATGTAATCCATAAGGCTCTAGTGGCTTAATATATGTCTTCTGAAGTGGTGCAATCACTTTGGGTGAAAAACACATTAATATTTGTATCCTTTGTTATTATAAATCAACATTTTGGACCTACAGAGCTTAAATATAGCAGGTGGACAGTTTAGCCAGTGATTGAAGATTGTGTATGTTTTCTGCAGAGTGGATGACTTTGGCCTGGGCCTGCTCCTGCAGACCAAACAGATCAAGCGCATGATCTCGTCATATGTAGGGGAGAATGTTGAGTTTGAGAGGCAGTATCTCGCTGGTGAGTTGGAGGTGGAGCTGACCCCACAGGTGAGACCTGATCCTTCACTCTACCACATCTCCATTCACTTGCCCACCCTCAGAATAAACACATTGCCACTAGACCCATGTCTCATAGGCCCCATGCACACATTAACATGCATTTCATAACTGGATAGCATCTGAATATTTTTTAGCTGGATTGCATTTACACCTTGCAGTCAAATAAGTATCGGATAGAGATCAAAGTTGCCGTGCAAAATGGAAAACGTTACTTGCGTATTACATCAGAGCCTATGGTAAGGCTTTTAAACTGAAGTCTTTTAGCTAGGGATGCATCAATATGGAATTTCTGGGCCAATACGATAACCGATAATTCACAGCCCAATTAAACCAATAATGATAAGTATATATATATTTTTATATTTATATATTTTTAATCGTTTAACCTGGAACCGCTAGCTAATTCATTAAAAGCTTGGATTGATTGATAAATAGTTAGATTTTATTGTAAGGTTCTTCAGAATGTTATTTGAAATATCCTATCAGGTGAGTGTTATTTACCTTTATTACTGTTTTGATTGCAGGGTACACTTGCGGAGCGGATCAGGGCTGGTGGCGCAGGTGTCCCTGCCTTCTTTACTGCCACAGGCTATGGTACACTTATCCAGGAGGGAGGATCTCCAATCAAATACAACACAGACGGCACAATTGCCATTGCCAGCGAACCCAGAGAGGTAACATAAGATGGCCAAATGATCTGCTGATGCAGTTTGATTGTTGTCAGCTTAAATCTTTAATAATTTTTAGCCCTAAAGAAATCAATAAAACATTTTAAAAAGTTTGTTTAAAATTGCTGGAGATGATGACTTGTTGATAAAAGCTGTTACATTCTACACGTTTTCTGAAAAGTCAACCATTTCTGCCACTGTTGTGTTTCAGGTGCGTGAATTTAACGGCAGGCACTTCATCATGGAGAAAGCCATCACTGGTGACTTTGCGCTGGTCAAAGCCTGGAAAGCAGATAAAGCCGGAAATGTCATCTTCAGGTATCAATGTCCGCTTCTCCACTGTATTCCTCTCTTCTGTTATTTAGCCCCATTACGGAGGGAATGACTGACAAGGTTTCTTTTAAGGGTCAGTTCTTCCACCAATTAATTTGTCATTATGCACTCACCTTCATGTTGTTACAAATCTAAATGACTTTCTACTGTGGAACACAAAAGGAGATATTTTGAAGAATGTCCTTCTTGCTCTTTTCTGTAAAATTACAATGAAAGGGGTCTGGTCTTAAAAGCACTGTTGAAGTATTATCAAATATTACTATTATGAGACCAAATATTTAAGCCATTATTCACTTGTGAACAAGATCAGACTCAAAAGAATGATTCATTCATAAATCTGACGTTGCTACATCTCTTAAAAATTCTCAAAAATGTGCCAAGAAGAGCTAGGGTGGATGTGAAGATTTCCAATGTACAATGATTGAAATGTAAAAATGTTTGCAAGCTTTTTGAATCTTGAAAGCTTTAGTCCCTGTTTATTATAATAGCAACCAAAACATTTAGCATGTTTTTTTGTGTCCCATGGGATCAAGGAATTCAAATGGGGTTGGAACAACATGAGGATGAGCATATGATGACATAGTTTTTATTTTGTGTAAACTATCCCTTTAACTGAAATATTAAATCACATGTTCACTGGTGTGGTTGGTACTTTGCACAAACCTGCAAATACCTGTTATCTCTAACCTTACTGTTTCCATTTACCACATGCCCACAGGCAACACTGCCTCACTGATGGCAAAGTGACATACATGAAGACATACTTTCTGAAAAGGAGGAGTAAACTGTTCTTTAGTTTAGACAATAAGTCAAACATATGTTAGAAAAGGCAAACAGTTAAAATTACAATGCCATTTTAAACCCAGGCATTTTTTTCCATCAAACAACCTACACAGAGTGTAGTGTTTGTTATGAAAATGGCTGCATGTGGGTGGATGATGATCATAATGATGCGTTCTATTGGATCTGAAATGAGTGGATTAAAGATCAGTGACATTATAAGAATATTATTGTTCTACACTTTGCAACGTATGATGTAATATGCAGTATTTTGTTTGACCACAAGGGTGCACTGTGTCCTTTTCAATACAAATGAATTCTCGCTTGCTCTTCCCTGGTTGAAATATGAGCATTCTCTAGGAAGATTATAATGTTATATGGATGATTACTTTACAGTAATGAGAGCTGCTTATACACAAATTTGTATGGATTGTCATTTTGATATATGGATTATTTCACCATTTCATCTTGAATAGATGACAAACATGCCATACATTATTATACAACATTCCATATCAACAGTACATATTTCAAGTTAATTTTACATAATCACTGTTGCTCTTACCCTGATCAGGAAAACAGCACGAAATTTCAACCAGCCCATGTGCAAGGCAGCCAAGATCACAGTTGTTGAGGTGAGTGGGTATCATATACTGTATATTTCACGTCCAGTGCAACGATTACATGTATTACAATAGCTCTGTTTTGCTGATTTGTTCACATGTGCTTCTGTTAAATACTGATTGGATGCATTGTTATAAGTTCTAAAGCTTGCCTTGTAGCAGACATCATGTTGTCCATCCTATGAATTCAATTGCCCCTATGTACATCTCTCCTCCTGTGCTTTATTTCAACATTGTTTTCTACATAAACAAAACAAATTGTCATTTTCATCCGGATCTTTTAAGTTTTTCCTCCCTATTCACTCTATTTTCATTTCCTTTCTAGCGAGAGCCCTTTTCAAACACTTGTCTGCATATCAAATATGCTTTTATCTAAGCCTTTGTTCAAAACACACAGATACGAACAAAAGACTTATCAAAAGGCATTTTCAGTTACTGTGAATGAACTCCAGTAATTAAACTGGTCTTCCAGCAGCCTCATTCTTCCTCTTGGAGCTCTGGTTAGAAACGTTTTACAATGTGAAGCAATCAGTATAGAAAACAAGCAGCGTTTTGAGAAAATATTTCTCTCTCCAGTCTTCATGCTTTACACCAGCTGCTATCTGCCTTTGAATCAACCTATTACTTGAATTATCAGGAAGGAAGAATTTTTGGTCAATCAGATTCTTTAATTGTCTTCTGCTGCAATCATGTCATATGCTATCGGCACATTAGAGCTTTTATTTGTCTTGTTTCCCGTCTTTATTGTGGTTATACAGCAATAAGAACAGTTATTAGTGGCCAAAACCATCTGACAATATGGTTATTGCTGCGCCACTAAAGATAAGCTTATCTGTTCACTGAACACACTCTAATAGCTATATGGGTCATTTTCCATGTGCATCTGGTGATGAAAGCTGTCCTGCTAGGAAAATGAATCAGTCAGCGTAGTGCTGAGCAACAGTGTGTATCTTGCGTTCTGTCACTGTTTGACTGGTTAAGATGCTGTTTGTGGCAGCAGCCCTTCAAATTTAGCAGCAGGGATTCAGAATTAAGATTGACTCATGCCATGCTCTGCTATCCTTGTGTCTGGGGATAATAAAATGTAAACAGTCAGTTGGTTTGCAACAGGTATAAAAAACATTTATGTCAGATTTGAACATTTTATCTGTTTGATTCATTTTTTTTTTTATGATTGTTTAGCTGATAATATAATTCATAATGATTTAAACATTTTTTTTTTTTTTTTTAAATTTAGATATAGGAAAATAAATGCTTTTTCACAAGTGGTTTTAGACTTTTGGACCCCACTGTATATAGTATGTAGAATAATTGCATTTCCTGTATCTGCATGTGGTGTCCACATTTGATTTTCTTTACATTTTCACATTTGAGGAAACAGCCACATTAATTTCACTTTATATGAAACAGACAGCATCACTGCATCATAATTAACATGAATTCTGATAACAGTGTTTAGATAGAGCTGCTATTTTCATAATTAATAGAAAGAAATGATAATTAGCATTAACCAATACAGATTGCAAAAAAAGTACAATTAATAAAGCAGGCAAGAATAATCGATTTGGCCAGCTTGTTGCCAGGCAACAGAAGCCTGCAAGGCAGATCCGTGGCATTTTCTAACTATCCTGTTACCGCAGGTAAAATGAGAGGCCCAACACATTGAGCGATGTGAGAACAGTTGATTCAACAAGGCCATATTGCTGGTCACATCAGTTGAAGTGAACTGACATTTTTTCACATTCTACACATTTTGCTAAAATGACATTTAGTATGAAATGGGTTTTCCAGGATCAGGCTAATTGGATATTGATTAAATTCTTCCTCAATGTTATTATATTGCCTCCTTCCTCTGTCCAATTTCAAAAAGCTGATTATCCTTTTGGTTTGTTGCACATAAATTACCAGTGCAGCAGCTGGGGTAATGTGAGCAAGAACAGGAATTTTGTCAAATGTATGACCAGAAGTGCAGTTTAACTTCCTTATGTATTTGTTCAGCAAGCTTGGAGATTGTCTATTTCTATCCAAATTTCTCACTTGAAATCCTGACTGGAACATGTCTGGAAAGGGTAATTTAAAGGAGTAGGAATTCTGTTATAATTTACCTTATGTTACAAATCTGTATGACTTTTCTTTCTAGTGTGAAAAACAAAAGAAAGAAAATTCTGAATATTCTGGTCTTCTCAATTCAATGGCAATTCATAGTGATGCACTTTAAAGCCGAAGTGTGTAATTTCTGTGCCTTTAGCACCACTAAACAGAATTGCAAAAATATACATTGTTTTTAAACTGCTTTCTGAAAACACCCTTCATCTGCCATTGGTTGAAATAACAGATAGTCCCGTCCCAAAATCCTGCCATTGGATGAGTCAGTCTTGTTGTGTCAGGCTAAACGGGTCACTCAAATCAAACAAAAAGAATGTTGAAAGTGCCACAGACCTGCAGTGTTCGCAGTTTTCAGGGAAATCAACCTACAAATTATTTCTGTATATTAAGATGGGATAGGAGAATGTATTACTTTCTTCTGTGGAACACAAACTGATATTTTTTTATGGAGTTTTGATGTGTTTATAATAGGGCTGTCAGAATTAACATGTGATTAATTAAATAAATTAAAATGCATACATTTTTCTTTATCGCAATGAACAGATTTTCCCCTAATACAGCATAAACAATGGTTTGAAGTGTCATTACCTTTGTAATGTGTCCGCCCGGTGTCATTACACTGACGCACACACCACAGCACCAGAGCCCTTCTACCTATGTGAGCCTACAATCTTAGCATAAAACAGCCTAACACAGCGGTCCCAAATACATTCTATGTATGGAACTGTTGTAACATGCTATTTAACCATTATGCTCTGTCCTATGATAGAGCCATGGAGATTATCTCAGTAAATAATACAATATCAGTGATGAAATGATGGAGAAAGGAGTACTTAATGCAATTTGATGTACATAACAAACCCAGATAGGACTTGTTGTAGAAGTATTTTTCATCCTCAATAAGGTGCATTATAATTACCACAGAAGCACACCAAATCTTAACTATCACCAAAACGCAGAATGAGACATGCTTGAAGTGCTTTCCATTATGAGTTTAAAGAGGCATTGATACATTTTTTTAATTTATTCATGCACTAGACAGGCATCTTGGACCACTTGATGTATATCTTGTGGCGCTTTTAAAATACATGGTTTCAAGTTACAACTCTGAAAGGGAGAAACGATTTTCTTTCATTCAGTATGTATGTGCATAATTTCACCGTTCTTTGAACTATGTATGTACGATTTTTTTCTTGGCTAATGTCAGCATGGATTGCTTGTGAACAGGCAAAATATGATTCAAGCTTGCAACAGAACTGTTATTGAAGAAAGGGGCAATTAAAAACACTTTTCAATATTTTTTAATATTTAAAATGTCATGATTGTTTGATAGTTTATTGTGTTGAGTGTTAAGAGTTGTGCTTGAGATGAACAGTTTAATATATTCAGATGCAATGTTTTGGATGTGCGTAAATTCTGCTATTTTGTTTTATAATGTTCTTCCAATTGAGTTGGGGGTGCATGATGTTAGCCAATCAGAACACTGGGTGTTTATATTGAAGTGTTAGGCGCTTGGGCCAAAACTAAGCGTTTCAGACAGAAGGCCAGAGACAGGGTAGAAAATGATCATATATTACTAATTTGTGACTGTTTTGGTGCAAAAAAACTGTCATAACATTATCAGTGGCCTCAGGGAAGATAATAAAATGATAAAAAAAATAGCAATTCATGACCCCTTTAAGGTAACTTGTCTTGCGTCATATTTAGCACTAAACAATGAGCTTCAAAGTGAAAGAGGCGAGCCACTATGAACAAGCTTCTCACATAGTCCTCATGAACGTGCAAAAAACCTCGAACAAGATTTTCGTGATTCCTTCAGAAGATTTGTAATATGTTGCCTGATCCACAGACTTTTAAACTTTTAGCAGACACTGACATAAAATTTTAGAATATGGACAGAATATTTTTTATTTATTTTTTCCTTTTGTATTCTGCAATAAAAATGATTGAGAGTGAATAAATTATGACAGCATTTCATTTTTGAGTGAACTATTTAATTAAATTATACTATTCATATTGTAGATTGCAAGGTAGTATGCTGGTATTTGAAATGCTGAATTGTGTTTTATCAAGGCCCTTGGCACAGAATCTTTTTCTGAAAATGTGCAACATGTTGATATAAAAACTTTTTATAACATACCTGTATCTTCAGAGGTCCCCATCTCTTCAGTTGTTGCATATTCCCCTTAAGGGGCACTTGACTGAAGTGGTGATTGTGTTTAGCCTCAGGCTGACGGCCCTTCAAGGTGCATACAGCTGATAGTCATAGCTTCCTCTTGCTTTAACACACTTGTTTTAAGCAGAAACCTTCCTCTAAAGAGAAATACCAAGAGAGCAGGGAGAGGCGGAAAACAGATATTTTTTCCTATATAAAAATAGATGTTTCTTCATTTTTAAACACCTTTATTTGGTATTTAAAAATGTCACATACAAATAGCTCAAATCTTCATGCTTTCATAAAATTTGGGGATTTGGATTTGTTCATCTCATCAAGCTTAGTGACACAATGCCAGACTGTGTACTCTGTTTTTGGAGATTAGTGTTTATTTGTATAGCGTCTGTTGCTTTTACTAGACACTTAAGAAAAAGTGAGACCTTCAAAAAGGAACAATGATAATTTTTAGCTACCTGTCTTGTAGCATACACTTGTTGAATTGCTTCTGATCAGAAACTGTTTCATAATAACATTTGTCCATCAGCTTCTGCAGATTTAACTGGCTTTGACAGGGCTCACAGTCCAAAAAAAGAACAAACCCTTAAAAAAAAGGTTCCTCTGTATCCTCCAGGGATTTTGTATTCCTGTTTTCCTCCATTCTTGACTACAAGCTTATTTCAATTTCTATTGAAGAGCAAATGGTACTTAAGATGAAGGAATATCAATATGGATAATATTTCAGTTTGCTGAAATTATTAACCTCTAGAGCTGGGAACTGCTCTAAAGCATATATAGTTAATATATGATATGAATTGTCATTATTATGCAACAGATAACTCAATAACAGATATTTATTTATTTGGTAAGTAGCCATGTATTTAACAATATAATGTACAGTCAGACAGATTTTATCACACAATAAACCCTGACACTCTGAAGGGTTTGATTTTGCTTATTACTTGGCTACTTAACAAATAAATAAATGGACATTAAATGTTGATTTGCGTTTAAATACATTTATTTCGAGAGAAGAATGTGATAGTTATATGAGACAATTGGACAGCTACTGTATGCAGGAAACCAATTGCCGGTGACAATGGTCAATTATACAATTTAACCAATCAGAATCAAGTATTCAGTAACTAAGGCATGACAAAAATCCACATGGTTGTCATGGCATCCCTGTGATTCAACAGCAAATGTGCCATCTAGCTTTAGTATAATTTATGCTTTAATATATAGTAGTATTTATGTTTTTAGTGTTTTTACATTTGGTCCCCACAGTCTAGAATATTTGGTCACATTCTAGCTTCAAGCAGTATGTTATCCTAGTGTTTGTATCCTAGTGTGTGGTAAGTGTGTATATAAAGGTTTAATGAGGCACATAAATCCCCAGAGATAGTGTTGCTAACTCCTACAGATTTTATTTTGTGCCCCACCTTAGACCCTTAGGCCATCTAGAAGCCTGAGCCCTTCAGTCACTCCCTGCCCAGTGCAGCTTGGCTAATGATAAAATGCCAAACGCCATGCAGTAACCATGACAACAGCTACACTGCTCAATCTAGGCTCATCATTTTGCCCTCTCTAAAGGTGCTGTGTGCAGAAGTAACAACTTGTAATACACACCCATTTCAGGAAATGCCCCTTTTTGTACAACACAAAAACCTGTTGAATGTGACACGCAAAGTCACGCTGGCGTGCTGGCAGGGTCTTTGGAAGCTTGGCCATTGTTTTCTGTTTGCACATCTGTGGGGCTTAAGCATGCTTTGGATGTTTTAATTTGGTTCTCGGCAAAGTGTTTTCTCCCCCGAGCCTTTATTAGAGCCTCAGATTTTTTTTTTTCAGTATTTTAAGAGCTTATTTTGATAAAAGAGTGCTAAGCTTTGTTGTCACAAGCACAAACAGAATGGATACAACATCGAAGTTCAACACAGGAGAATGTGGATAGAAATGCATTTTTGCAACATCTGTAATACTTGATTAAACTTGATATTTGATATGACCCCTTTTTCTTTAATGACAGAATGCACTAGACTATACAAGTTTGTGCAAACCTGAAGATCCATGTTTGTGATCCAGTATGATTTGAGAATATTCCAATAAGCATCTTGTTTTGTGTGCTTCATTGAAAGCAAGGAAAACTTATCTTTTTACAAAAGAGACAACATAGTCAATGTCACATACTGTATTTGCTTATATGATTAGTAATAATAATATAATAATTGAGCATAAAGTGGTTTAATCTCTTGCCCTGTGAGACAAAGGGTCAATAGATGAGGTTTACAAACTTCCTTGCTTTTTCAAGATTAGAGGTACATTGAAAGTTTCCTGATTTTTCAGTCTTGAGTAGCTGTCAGCACTTCTTTTAATATTCATTCTCGGCATCGTGTCCTCTGGTCTCCAAAGAGAGAGAGGTTAACATTTTCCTATTTTCAGGCAGGGCTGGACTGGTAATCTAGCATACTGGGCATTTCCATGGTGGGCCGACGCACTTTGGGGCTGATCAGGGGCGGACTGGCCATCGGGAGAACGTGCCGGCATAAGCTAAAATGAGCCTCCACGTTATGCAGAAAGGACCACAAAATGGCACCGTGATATGCAGAAAAGGACCACCTCAACATTTGGCCAGTTGCTATTTAAAATCCCAGGCCGATTTCTCTTCTCAGTCCAGCCCTCAAACCCACCTCAATCAGGCTACTTAGGTGTGAAAGGTTTATTGGTCCCTGTGGGGCCCAAAAGCTGTCAATAAAAATTATGTGTTAAGACAAGACCCTATGAACACAATATATGTGCCTATACCTTTAGAACAAAAGCTTTTTCTTACACCTTTTTTACATTGCATGCCGAAGCAATGCATGAGCCGAAGCAGTGCGTTACAACATTTTTGCTGCAAACAACATGTGAGCTTTTACACCAGCAGCATTTGTGCTGCAGAAACTGCTGTGCTCTATACATAAAATAAAGTTATAAAATTGTTATCATGAGTGAGCTATTGTTACATAGTTGATCACCATTAACTCTTATTTACATGATGCTGGTGTTATTTAATACAGTCTTGTAGAATTATTTAATGTAGTGGCAGCCAACACAATAAGCTCTGCTAATTTTTAAACATTATTATTTAGTGGAAGGGGAGGACAATGAGCCTGAATGTTGTTTTGCACAACAGAGGATGGTTTAATCACTTGGCTTGGCTTGATTACACTTAATAATTGCTTAATAATATAGTCAGAAATAAATAATTATATACAACCATTGAAAATGTCATATAAGCGACAAATACTTTACTCACAAAAAGGATGCACTTCCAATATGTTCTTCACTGACAGCAACCCAGATTTTTCTTTTGTTAATTTATCCTTGTAAAAAGTTGTGTGATAGAGCACTTCAATACAAGTGCCCCACCAGAGACAGAAATACACTGGATCATTGCTACACAACAATAAATGATGCATATCGCTCTGTCCCACGTGCAGCTTTAGGACTCCCTGATCACTGTCTGGTTCATCTTCCGACATGCAGGCAGAAACTAAAATCAGATAAGCCTGTAGTAAAGACTGTAAAAAGAGAGACCAATGAAGCAGAGCTGGAACTACAAGCCTACTTTGACTGCACTGATTGGAGAGTTTTTGAAGCTGCATCCACAGACTTGGATATATTCACCGAAACTGTGACATCATGTGGTATTTTCTGTGAGGACATGTGCATACCCACTAGGACTTATTTAACAGACATCAACAACAAAACTTGGTTTACAGCAAACCTCAGGCAGCTTCATCGGGCCAAAGAGCATGCATTCAGATCAGGCCAATACCAATACAAAGGAGATTAGAGTGGATAAAGAAGCTATTCTGAAAATCTGAAGAAAAAAAAAAAATTCACCTAATGACCCTGCATCAGTGTGAAGAGGTCTGATAGACTTTACCAAGTACAAGAAACCATGCCCCAACACTGCAGGGAATCAACAACTGGCTAATGTCCTGAATGTGCTTTGCTGTAGATTTGAAAAGCCCAGTCACACAACCCACACCCGCTCTGACCTTCAAAGCACACAAATATTTACACCTCCTGCCACCACCCTCCTCCCCTCTCCTGCTACTCACCATGCACTTAAGATCCACGAAGATGATGTGGACCAGGTCTTCCGGAAACAGAAGACAAGAGAAGCACTGGGCCCAGATGGTGTTTCATTCACTTGTCTTAAATCCTGCACTGACCTGTTGGCTCCCATCTTCACACAGATCTTCAACAGAGCAGTGTGAAGTTCCCTGCTGCTTCAAACGCTCCACAATCATCCACATCCCGAAGAAACCCAAGATCAAGGACTTAATGACTACAGACCCATCGCTCTGACGTCTGTGGTCATGAAGTCATTTGAGAGACTGGTGTTGGCCCACCTGAAGGTCTTCACTGAAGCCTTTCTGGATCCCCATCAATTTGCTTCTAGAGCAAACAGGTCTGTGGATGATGCAGTCATCTGGGGACAGCCCCTCTGGGACTGCATTACATACTTCAACATCTAGACAGATCAGGGACTTATGCAAGGATACTATTTGTTGACTTCAATTAGACTTTTAACACCATCAAACATGCTCTCCTATGGACCTAATTAACCCATATCTATCTGTCAATGGATCACCAGCCTTCTGACAGACAGGCAGCAGCTAGTGAGAATAGGGAAATTCACCTCCAGCAAATGTACAATCAACTCTGTTGCCCCCCAGGGATGTATGCCCTCCCCGCTACTCTTCTCCCTGTATACCAACAACTCCACAACCAAGAACCACTTAAGCTCCTGAAGTTTGCAGATGACACTACAGGCCTCAAGATGATGATGAGTCTGCATATAGAAGGGAAGTTGAAGAGCTGGCCTTCTGGTGCATTCAAAACAACCTGGAGCTGAACACACTTAAAACAGTGCAGAAGTTAGTGGACTTTAGGAGGAACACCCCAACATTAACCCCGCTCACCATTCTGAACAGCAATGTGGCAGCAGTGCTGTTAACCCTTTAGACCTGCTCTGTATTTAATATTATATAATAGGGCTGTTTTATTTAGCTTGTTTAATGCTATGACTTGTAGTATACTGTTGTTTTAAATTATAAAACCATAGGTAACAAAAAAAATATTTCACATTCATTCCCTGCATCTCATGTCCTCTGGTCTCCAAAGAGAGATAGGTGAACATTTTCCTGTTTGGCAGGCAAACCCACCTCAATCAGGCTACTTAGGTGTGACAGGTTTATTGGTCCCTGTAGGGCCAAAAAGCTGTCAATAAGAATGATGTGTTAAGACAAGACCCTATGAAGGCAATATCTGTGCCTATACCTTTAGAACAAAAGCTATTTCTTATTCCTGTTTTACATTGCATGCTGAAGCAGTGCGTTACAACAATATAGCAGCAAACAACGTGTGAGCATTTACACCAGCAGTGTTTCTGCTGCAGAAACTGCTGCGCTATATACTGAAAATAAAGTTATAAAATTGTTACCAGGAGTGAGCTATTACTACAAATACGCTATTAAAACTTATTTGATTGATGAAGCTGGTGTTATCTAATACAGTCTTTTAGAATTATTTCATGTAGTAGCAGCCTGCTTCTGCTTATGATGTAAATAAAAATATATTTTTTACATGGACAAAGAACAAAATCTAGCCAAAAATAAGTTTTTTTTGTGTTGTTCCGATGGCTTGTAACAGCTCACCTGGGAGAACTTTTAAGAAAACTTCTAACCGGCTGCTAAACACCTTACTGCCATTGGTCCATGTCATTGTTAGGTGAAACCTGGCGAGTCCTTCCTTGAGGAAACTAATTTTGTTTGTTTACATTGTTCAATCAGTCAAGATTATTCAACATGAGCACATTTGACTTGCACCAGCGTTTAATTGGTCTTCAGAACGAATCAAATCTACTCAAATACTCTCAATTGTCCATTCACTCATTTGGCATCTGCAGCGAAAGCCATTCACACAACTGCCCAAAGAAATGCCTATCATCATTCTTTTGTCTGTATTTTGCCCATTAACACCTTTTTTTTAAACACTCATTTCACATTATTACACATAACTTAATTTGTTGAGCTCATTTGTTTTGGTTTCTTTGTGTGTATGGATTACTTGGGTTGTTACCAACATCTGTTGAAAATGTCATGTCAATAGCACCTTTGGAAATATATTTACTGAAAAAAATGTTAACGTGTTCAATACTTATTTCACCCGCTGTATGTATGTATGTATATATATATATATATATATATATATATATATATATATATATATATATATATATATATATATATATATATATATATTTTCTCTCTCTCTCTCTCTCTCTCTCTCTACCGCCTTAATGAATCATGATTTCTGCATGAAAGCATTTGCACACAGGGGTTATGCATAAGTACATGCATACACACTGTTAGTGAGTGCAGCATTTTCAGGGGCATTTTGACCTAAAATGTGGGGTAGATTTTTTTCAGCTGTAATGATTGATAGCTGACAGAGAGAAGTTGATTGATGGTGATGATACAGACCAGTGAAGAAGCGTTTGACATTGAAATTGAGGCACAATGTGACCATCTATAACTACTGAACATCTATAACTACTGAGTTATATGGTGCTTGCAAAAATATTTATTTCATCAGCATACATGGCTACCTTCATATTTCTCTATGCTTTTTGCCCCCAGAATGGTGTAATTATGCCATCTACTAGCTGGGGTTAACTGTCTATGCAGCCAGCCAAACCTGATCCCTTGGTTGAAACATTGCAGTTTTTAGTTGCAATGTTCCCTGAGCTGTATTGCATTCAAGAATCATAAGATCTTCTCATGGGGTGTTGCACCCCTTTTCATGAAGATTGCTTTTATCTTTAGGTGGAGGAAATTGTTGATGTAGGCACATTCGCAGCAGAAGACATCCACATTCCCAGCGTCTATGTCCACAGAATCGTCAAAGGAGAACAATACGAGAAGCGAATTGAGGTGAGGCGGCTTGACTGGCGCATTCATTTCTATTAATTTTCTTTTATCCATTTATCCCCCTTCATCTGTCTTTTACTGCTGCCCCTCTGTCTGACCCTTGGCAGAGGCGCACAGTAAAGAAAGGCCAGACTGAAAAGCCCAAACCCAAGAAAGACTCTGATGTTGTGAGAGAGAGGATTATTCGCAGAGCTGCACTCGAGTTTGAAGATGGAATGTACGGTATGTTTGTGAAAATTTACTGACATTCAGAGGTGTAGAAGTACAAATAAATTATAATTAAGTTAAAGAATGGGTATTTGTCAAATTTTAGCTCAAATTTAAGTCAAATTATCTAGCCAAAATCATACTTGAGTTAAAGTAAAAAGTAAGTTTTATTAAAGGGATAGTTCACCCAAAAATGAAAATTCTCTTATTATTTACTCACCCTCATCCCATCCCAGATGTGTATGACCTTCTTTCTTCTGCTGAACACAAATTAAGATTTTTAGAAGAATATTTCAGCTCTGTAGGTCCTCAAAATGCAAGGCAATATGTACCAAAAAGTTTGATGCTCCAAAAAGCATATAAATCCTTCTTAAAATTAATCCGTAAGACTCCAGTTGTTAAATATATATATGCAGAAGCAATATTAAAAGTGGTAGAGCAGAAACAGATATATATATATTATTTTTATTTTTTTATTTTTTTTACAATAAATTCTCCTCCCTACCTAGTAGGTGGCGATATCCATGACAAATGCAAAAGAAAAATGAGAAAGTGAAAGCAGAGATTTATAGTAAAAAGTACTTCAATATTAATCAGTTTCTCACCCACACCTATCATATCGCTTCAGAAAACATATATTAAACCAATGTCGTATAGATTACATTTATGCTGCCTTTTATGTGCTTTTGGAGCTTAAAATGTTGTTCCCATTGACTGGCATTGTATGGACCAACAAAGCTGAAATATTCTTCTAAAAATCTCTGTTTGTGTTCAGCAGAAGAAAGAAAGTCCTACACATCTGGGATAGCACGAGAGTAAATGATCACAGAATTTTTGGGTTTACTAGTTCTTTAAATAGACTGATGAAATCGAGATTTTCTCAATAAAGTTAGGTTGATATTTACAACTTACAAATCTATCTTTTTAATCACAATTTTCTTAATTTACTTAATGTTCTAACCATGAAATGTTCCAGAATTCTCCAGATTTTGCAATCAGCTATAGCTGCTTTTTTAGTTGAATATAGTTTTTTACAGACTGGCTATAGTTGTAGTGTGTGTTCACATTCAAGTTTGTCTTCAACAAAAGTTATTATAATAATGTGAGATGACAAAAAGATGACAAAATATTTTTTTTATTATGATGATAGATTTAAGTATGACCCCCCTCCCACCACCACCTCCTTAGAAATGTAAATGAGTAAAAGTATTCAAAATATTTATTTACTCCCTTGGTGACAACTCAGTTGATGTAAATTAAGATGGTTCAGGGTTGTATGTGAACTGCATAGAGGTTTTAGACCATGCCACTTATGTTTATTGTTTTAATCTCATAGGACTTCCATTTTATCTTTAATTTTAATGAATACTATTGTAAACAAATATGCTTAATGTTAAATTATAATAAAAAAAAGTCTCTATTGGAAATCCATTAATGCAGTTTAATTACCTTTTTAGCTAACCTGGGCATTGGAATTCCCATGCTGGCTAGTAATTTCATTCAACCAGATATTACTGTTCACCTGCAGAGTGAGAATGGCATTTTGGGGCTGGTAAGATTTCCTTTCACAGATTTTTTATTTTTTTGCTGAGAAATTGGTGCTAAATACTGTTACAAAAGCAATTGTTCTTATAGTTGCTTTTAAAAGGAATGGTTAACTTTAGAATGAAAATTATTTCGTTATTTACTCTCCCACGTGTTCTTCATTGAAACACAAAATTCTGAAGAATGAAGTGGTGAGCAATTATCATGAATTGGAAGATTATCAGTAAATACCAATTTAAATTTCAGTCTGTTGCACACAAAACTATCATATGACTTTAGAATGTATAGCGCACAAGTTGTACGAACCATTTTATAATATTTTAACAGTACTTTTGTGTCCTTTTCCAATCTTGAAACCCATTTATTGTAAGTGCATGAACAAAAGCGATTATAATGCATTTAAAAAAAATTCTCCTTTTGTGTTCCAAGGAAGAATGAAAGTCAGGTTTGCTGGTAAATAATGAATAAAATAATTTCCATTCTTGGGTGAACTATCCCTTTAAGATTTAATGTTGTTGTTGTTTTGCAGAGGCATAAATTATAATGAAAATACTGTATATTTGAAGTATATCTTTAGCTAGGAATAATCATGGAAAACGTATTGCCACTATCTGATATAGATATTAAATATGACAGAAAAAATAATGAGTTTGGACATAAAAGTGTTAGATCTGAGTACATTTAATGAACAGTTAAGTCCTTGGTTCTGTTTATCTTTAAACAATGTTGTTGTTTGTCATATTTCTTTCTGATTTAATTTGAGCTGAGTGATTTTGTACTTATCATTAATGCATTCATGAGCACCTTTTTTGTGCCCTTTGAATAATTCAGGGCCCATACCCAACAGAGGAAGAGGTTGATGCAGATCTCATCAATGCTGGTAATAATTATCCTCACTTACATAGTTTTACAAAGCATTAGCATAAATTGCCTTTTAATGTCCCTATTTGTCCATTCAGAACACTAAATTAAAAGCGCTTTCCATTTCACCTTCACCTTTCAGGTAAAGAAACTGTCACAGTTCTTACTGGAGCCTCCTATTTCTCTAGTGATGATTCCTTCGCCATGATCAGAGGGTAAGATGAAGAATCACAACTGAGTTAAACATTATGCAAACTTGTATTCTGGCAGATTAACTGCTTGTAATGACTATATTCCTTATTCACAAAATTCAGCGCTGTTTGCCTACCACCATAAACGTTGCACTAGTAAGTGCCTGCATAAAGCCGGCGGTAAATGGAAATGTTTTGTATGCGTTTTTTTATTGATCATGGCAGTAGTAATTTTTCAAAATGATTTTAACATGATGGAGAACCAGCTAGACCATCATCAAACTTTTCAGCTGAGTAAAGGAAGCTTTCCCACAAAATACATTATAAATTACCAACATTTTACAAAAGTTGACTTTATTTTCAGTATGCAATACTTTGACCCAGACTATGACACTTTTAAAGAAGCCAGATGTGGGTGGAAGAGACCACTTAGACATTCTAATAATAAACAAAATTGCCTTTTTTGTGTCGAATGAAGTGGCGTGGCTGTTTTCGGGTCTATGATTTGTTGTGGAGTGGCTGGAGGTTGTTTGCTGTTGTTTGAGTGTTAATGGCGAATGTGTGGGACAGAGCTGAGGCAGAATGTGTAATCAATCGGTCGTGACGGTGGCTGCACCTTGGGCTACGTTGGCTGACATTTTCAGCTCTGTCAAAATATGAGGCTACTTTAATTGGATGCTTCTTGTACTGCTCAGTAGGGTGAGACAAGCCGGAACGAAGGTGCTTTGTCTCTGCCGGGGCCGATCTGGCCTTCACGGAGAGGACGTGCGGTGCTGTCGATAAAGTAATTGACTCTTGCTGCTCCTAAGTGCGTGACTGTTATTGTGCATCCTGTGTGTGCCTGTGTATATCCATTTCCTTACAACACCATTTTAAATGCTGTTTTGCTCAGCATTTCATATTGATGTTAGTTTTTCCATGGAATACAAAGGGAGAATTTCGAAATATGTTGAGACAACTATTTTCCATACAAACAATAGACATAGGCGGTGGTAATGCTTCAGGTTTCTCTCTCCCTCTCTGGACTCTTGGCATTCCTTTTATGTCTCTCTGCATCACTATAGCAAGACACAGGTGTTAGGGTTGATTATAAACCAGGTGACAAGCCTTACCGCGCTCTCTCTCTCTCTCTCTCTCTCCCGCAGACCGACACACGACGACATACCCACCCCACATAGACATTAGTCCCATGTTGATATTTTATGGGTCTCATTGATTTATCAGTGGACAGCTGACCCCTTCTTCCCACATGCCTTGCCGTTATTTCTGTGTTCACCGTCTGTGAATCCAGCAGCAGTCAAATATTTAGCCTTTAATTGTCCGGTGCAGCAGGAAACACAGAGAATGGTCATGGGGTTTGCTGTACCAGGCAAAAGGGGAGTCATGACAGCACATACAGTGGATATAAAAAGTCTACACACCCCTGTTAATATGCCAGGTTCTTGTAACGTAAAAGAATGAAACAAAGATAAATCATGTCAGAACTTTTTCCACCTTTAATGTGACCCATAATGTGAACAATTCAATTGAAAAACAAACTGAAATCTTTGAGGGGGAAAAAAAAAACAAAAACTCACAATAACCTGATTGCATAAGTGTGCACACCCTTAAACTAATACTTTGTTGAAGCACCTTTTGATTTTATTACAGCACTCAGTCTGTTTGGGTAGGAGTCTATTAGCATGGCACATCTTGACGTGGCAATATTTGCACACTCTTCTTTGCAAAAGCGCTCCAAATCTGTCAGATTACGAGGACATCTCCTGTGCACAGCCGTCTTCAGATCACCCCACAGATGTTCAATTGGATTCAGGTCTGGGCTCTGGCTGGGCTATTCCAAAACGTTAATCTTCTTCTGGTGAAGCCATGTTTTTGTGGATTTGGATGTGTGCTTTGGGTCGTTGTCGTGCTGAAAGGTGAACTTACTCTTCATCTTCAGCTTTCTAATGGAAGCTTGAAGGTTTTGTGCCAAAATTGCCTGGTATTTGGAACTGTTCATAATTCCCTCCACCCTGACTAAGACACAGGTGTTAGGGTTAATTATAAACCAGGTGACAAGCCTTTACCGTTCCAGCTGAAGAAAAACAGCCCCAAAGCATGAAGCTGCCAACACCATGCTTCACTGTGGTATGGTGTTCTTTGGGTGATGTGCAGTGTTGTGCTTGTAGCCAAACATACCTTTTGGAATTATGGCCAAAAAGTTCAACCTTCAGACCATAACACATTTTCCCACGTGCTTTTGGGAGACTTGATGTTTGTTTTTGCAAACTTCAGCCAGGCTTGGATGTTTTTCTTTGTAAGAAAAGGCTTCCCATAGAAGGAAGCCTCCCTGACCAGTTTTCTTCTCATCTTTTCATCAATTTTGGAGGGACGTCCAGATATTGGTAATGTCTCTGTTGTGCCTTATTTTCTCCACTTGATGATGACTGTCTTCACTGTGTTCCATGGTATATCTAATGCTTTGGAAATTCTTTTGTACCCTTCTCCTGACTGATATCTTTCAACAGTGAGATCCCTCTGATGCTTTGGAAGCTTTCTGCGGACCATGGCTTTTGCTCTGGGATGTAACTAAGAAAATGTCAGGAAAATCCTACTAGAACAGCTGAACTTTATTTGTGATTAATAAGAGTCACTTTAAATGATGGCAGGTGTGTAATGACTTCTATTTAACATGAGTTTGAATGTGATTGGTTAATTCTGAACACAGCCACATCCCCAGTTATAAGAGGGTGTGCACACTTATGCAACCAGGTTATTGTAAGGTTTTTAATTTTAATTCCCCCCCCCACAAAGATTTCAGTTTGTTTTTTCAATTGAATTGTTCACATTATTGGTCACATTAAAAGTGGAAAAAGTTCTGACATGATTTATCTTTGTCTCATTCTTTTACATCACAAAAACCTGGCATTTTAACAGGGGTGTGTAGACTTTTTATAGCCACTGTACATTAATAATAGGGACCTTCCACCCACTTACAGTCTGCCCATAGATTCATGAATAAAACTGTCTAATCTGATAAGGCAGTGGTTTAGTGGTGCAACATTTTAAACCAATAGGCTAGACATGTCGACAGACTTTTACTTTTAGCTAGTTTGTAGGTTAGTAGGTATTGACTTTATTTGTAAGGTCATTTGGAATTGATAGTTTTTGCCTATATCAAATGCAAATTGAGCATGAACTACTGCCTAAAATTCTGTCAACATTTACAAACCCTCACTTTGATTCAAACCCAGATTAACTTTCTTGCCTCTAAGGAACACAAAATGTGATGTCCTGGTCGTTTTTACTGTTCTTTTCAATACACAAAAAGCATGCAATGGGACAGGGGCTGTTAGGCAAAAAGGGCAAGAAAGCACCATAAAAGTACCATAAAATTAGCCCATACAACTAGTGCACTATATTCCAATCATTCTAAAGCCAAAGGATAGCACATTTAAGTAGTTATTTGCTGAAAATCTTCACTACTTCCAAAGCTCTCAGATGCTTGGGAATTGTCAATGATGCCAAAGCCATCGTCTTTTGAATGTCTCCTATAATACAAATTAGTGAGACCAAACATAACAGATAAAGGGGTCATGACATGCCTTATTTATTATTTGAATATATTCCTCGAAGTTCACTTAAAATAAAAGTTAAGATTTTTGTACAAAAAAACAGTCATATATTTGTAAAATAAAAATAATTTTTCACCCTCATTATGACCCTGTCAGAAACGCTCTGTTTTGGTGTTGCTTCTTCTTTTAGACTGGAGAGTAAACGCCCAGTGTTATGATCTTTGTACGGTGGCCGGGAAGTGCAAAGCAACATTACAAAGATTAAAACACTTTTACAAAGCTCGAGACAAATTTACATTTTGGAAAACATTTTTACCTACCATAAAACACAATTACATGGGCAAAACACTTTTACCAAGAACAAAACAAATTAACATTTTAGAAAACAAATTAACAAGACGCAAAACACTTTTACCAGTCCCGAAACAAATTTACAAACGATAGATTCCTCACGGAAAGGGAATGTACCACATACCGGAAGTGACGAGGTGAAAGCGGGTTATAGGTGTTGTTGGTGAGCGCGGTCAATTCGTGTTGTCAATGTGGAGTATATGGCGTGAATTAAGTTTATGGTGACCGAACATGGACTGCGGCCGAGGGATGTTTTGCCCGTTTTGTGGCAAACACATGAACAGCTTAACGCGGTTTTGTTTTACGTGTGGTCGGTGTTTGGAGTTTTTAAAGGACGCGGAACAGACGGAAACACCAGACATACTGCATCATTGCGTTCAATATTTTAACGAGGGCCACTCGTACGCTGTAATCAAAACGGGCAAAACATCCCTCGGCCGCAGTCCATGTTCGGTCACCATAAACTTAATTCACGCCATATACTCCACATTGACAACACGAATTGACCGCGCTCACCAACAACACCTATCACCCGCTTTCACCTCGTCACTTCCGGTATGTGGTACATTCCCTTTCCGTGAGGAATCTATCGTTTGTAAATTTGTTTCGGGACTGGTAAAAGTGTTTTGCGTCTTGTTAATTTGTTTTCTAAAATGTTAATTTGTTTTGCCCATGTAATTGTGTTTTATGGTAGGTAAAAATGTTTTCCAAAATGTAAATTTGTCTCGAGCTTTGTAAAAGTGTTTTAATCTTTGTTAAGTTGCTTTGCACTTCCCGGCCACCGTATCTTTGCTCTTGACTGACCTGCTCTCTATTTGCCATCTCACCGCTATTGGGCAGGGCTATGAATGTGATAAGGTTAATTAGGCTTTGATGTTTTCTGTGGAGGCAGTCAGATGCAAATGCCTTCCACAGTGTGACATCACAATATAATGGACGTAATAAGATGATTTTCAGCTTGGTTTCAACAAATGCTCTTTGCAGTGAGGAGGAAGTTTTGAGTTCTGAAACTTACAGTATGTTTTTATAGTACGACATCCTCTTATAGATCAAAAGATCAAGGAAAATGTGATTACTCCTGTCATGATCCCTTTAAAGGTTAAGATTCAATATCCGAATCTGTTAAAATATTTAGCTATGATACTAACAAGTTAAGTTTGATTTTTTTCTTTTCCTCTAGGGGCCACATCAACTTGACTATGTTGGGTGCCATGCAGGTATCCAAGTATGGAGATCTGGCCAACTGGATGATTCCGGCAAGTTTAAAATTTCTTTCACTTTGACAAAGCAGAATGAAGCTGAAACAATATTACATTGACTATTATGATTATGGCAGGTGTTTTCATCCAAAACTACTTAAAGTGCACTCAATGTACTATATTTAATAAGTATGTGTGTTCCCTGCAAACTAAAACCATTTCCCTGGGGTTGCTAGTGCCATACTCTACCAGCTGAGCTATAGGAAATATATATATACTGAACCACTATTTCACTAAAGACTTAAAGGAACATCTGACATCTGTTTAACTGTGTTTTATCCCAAACACAGACAATGCCTTGGTTAGTGCATGTACATTCTTAGGCACATTGTGTTTGTAATTGCTTATTGTCCCTTTGAAGTATTTGAAAAAAAGACATGTAGACAAGGTAAACCTAATCCACAGATTCATCAAAGGCATTCAAATCTGAAGCAAGCCAAACTTTAAAACCATCGTAGCACAATTCCACTTATTTTCTTCCTGTATCTTTTCTCTTAACCTCCTGCTGAAATTAACTTAAGCTTTTCTTTTTGTTTTATGAAATAACTGAGCATCTAATGATTGGATTCACAGCATGAAATCAGAAATGATTTATGTTGAAGACCATGTTCTCTGAGGAGCCCAAATAGAAATGCGTGGTCTCATTTTACAGCTGTTACAATCTCATTTCATGAACAATAAATAAATAATTTTCACTCATTTATGTACAAACACATAAAGAGTTTAAAGCTGAAGTGTGAATTTCTGTGCTACTATTGTTACCTAATGGAATTGCAGAGCTTATGATTGTTATCAAACAGGTTTCCCCAACATTTCCCAGGCCTTCCATTTGTCAAAAATTAGAGGGTCCTGCCCCAAACTCACACCATGGTTTGAGCCAGTGTTGTTGTTTTGTGCTGGTCAGGATGCTCAAACATAGCTAGAACTAAATGCTGTAAATCCCTGACGCAAAGTCCTGACCAAAACTGCCCTTCCATAAAGTTAAATTGACAAACAATATTTGACTAAAGACTTAAAGGAACATCTGACATCAGTCTAACTGTGTTTTATCCCAAACACAGACAATGCCTTGGTTAATGCATGTACATTCTTAGGCACATTGTGTTTGTAATTGCTTATTGTCCCTTTGAAATATTTGAAAAAAAGGCATGTGGACAAGGTAAACCTAATCCACAGTTTCATCAAAGGCATTAAAATCTGAAGCAAGCCAAACTTTAAAACCATCATAGCTAAATTGACAAACAATACAACTAGGAACACTCAACAATTGAGATGTAACAATAGCCTCTTATTTGAATGTAAAGGGTTTCAGACCTACTCTGTCAATTTAGATTTCCTTCTCTTATTCGTATACTTGCATTCACATTGTTCAGTAAAATGTTTTCTTACAAATGCTCAAGTACTGTCTGCAAGTCAGCCAGCCTTCTATTGTCCTAAATCCAAAGTCATTGCTTCCCTCTAGGTTCACTAAAAGGTTTCCGAGTCTTAATGAGAGTCAAATGTTGGCTATGTTTTTTGGAGCCTTAGTACTACTGGCTATCGCTGCTGGTGCCTGGCGCTGCTGTCAGCTGAGGGGGCTGTCGATACTCAGCTGCTCTTCATGCAGACACCTCTGCAGAGTTATTTATAGTCCTCCAGGCCACTCATTCTGTCACTGACTGATGCCTTCCAGCCTCATGGCCCTCTGCACGTCTCACTTATCGAGTTTGGCTGAAGGTTATTTCTCACAAACTGGTACACATGAACCATGATCTGCTCTATGCTTTCTGTGTTTTTTCCCCCTTCTGGTCTCTTTCTCTTTTTGCTTCTTTTTTTAAGTCACCTTACGTTGACTTTGAAAATGCAGAGTTGAAGTGATTATCTATTAAGAGATTAAAGGAGCATTTTTTTTAAATAATGCTTATGAGAAATGTGCTACTTAAGCACTATTCTGATGGAATTTTTTTTTTAACAATGTTTGAGTTACAGTTATTAACATTGGATGTATGTGATGTGGGGCTCTATTTTCGTGAGTGCGTATAAGTCTTATCGAATATTCGTGAGAGTGCTTATTCTAAGTGCAATTGTCGTGCCAGTGCAAATTTGGAGTGGGTGGGAGTGTTTTATGCCATCTGTGGGTTTGTGTTAGCCAACTGTTGGTGTATTGTATGGTGATGAAGTTAATGCAAAGAGCAATTTTTTTAATTTCCTGAGAAATAGGTAATTGTCTCACACAGCGTGTCACATTGAAAAATGACACTCAATTTACACAACAAACTTCTTATGAATATGCTGTCTTTGTTTATATCGCTGGTGCTTGAGGGAGTGGACTATATAAAAGGAATTTGGCACTGCAATAACCGAAGAAGAACCTCCAAATTAAATAGCACTTTACCCAGCCCATTTGAGCCTTGCATGCACGATTTCACTAAACCTACTTGCGCCAAGACTTACCACATTCTTGCGCAAAAATACCAAAACTTCATGGGCATGCCCATTGAGTTTGCACTTATGACTCCTGGCGTAGTGCTGTTCTTTGTGTGATCTTAAAATAGGTCCCTTCATGTTTTTACTTAGTAGGTAGTGTCTATTGTCTAGATGTGGGCTTCACAGAAGGTGAAGGTGCTCTGGATTTGATCTGATCTGGAGCAGTTTGGGATTGGACTCAACTTGTTTTCATTATATATATATATATTTTTTACGTCAGATGGGATGTCAGCAGTACTTGAATGACTAACCATTATTTTACCCAAAAAGTTGTTATAAAAGGTATCAATCTATAATGAAACGCACAGCCACGTTTTCCTTCACATCAAATATGCCGCTGCTGTAAGTAAGGGCTATAGGTCTTTAGTTTGTCTAAAAATATTGATGATGGATAGATGAAGTCATACTGTATGACAAGGGTTTTTATTTAAAAAAAGGATGCACTTAGAATTTGGCCTGGACTTGAATAACATTTCCAAAAAAGCCATTTCACACCATTTTCTCAGATAAGCCACTTTACACATTAGTATGCTGCATGCAAACAATCTGGAATTAATTTAATGTTCAGAAACACAAACGCACCAGCGTTGTTTTAAAGTAGAACCGTATTCTCACGTGAGCATATGTTGTAGGCCAGTAGCTGTCTATGGGGACATCTGAGTACATTGTCAAACATAAATTGGCTTGCATGTAGCACTACAGAGTGTGCTGTTCCAAGCTGTCTTTAGCCTTTAAACTCTTAATGAATCAAACAAGCCTGGCAGACTAATTACAATAATCCCTTCAATTACTGTGGGCTCCCTGGCCACCTCTTAAGACTACAGGGACATTAGACTGTAGTGGAGCCAGAAGGCCTGAAGCTGAAAGACTATCAGTGAGAGAAGAACAGGGACAAAACAAGACCCCCTCTTCCATCTGCTCGTCCGCTGATAGCAGTTCTCTCTCTCTTCAGCATCGCGGATGATGATGAAGACGCGTTACATCAAACGGTCATATCATGCTCATCAGGGAGCCGGTACCAGTAAAGGGGTTGTGCCAGGAAGAGAAAGAGGGTAGACTGTTCACTCTCCAGGTTTCATGCTATGGTAGATGGTGATTTATGAATTAGCATTTGTTATGTTCCAGAATAGCTTGAAGGAATAGTTTGTCCAAAAATAAAATTCTGTAATTGTTTACTCACCCTCAACTGCATGGCTTTCTATCTTCTGTTGAGCACAAAATTAGTTATTTAAAGCAGAATTTCCAAGCTGCACTCTCCATACAATGAAATTGAATGGAGACTACGTCTGTCAAGAAATATTTTCAGTTGTTTCCTCACACAAAGCTATCATATGGCTTCATAAGACTTAAATATAGTGCATGTGTCAGATGGGTCACTTTTATGGTGCTTTTTTCCCTTTTTGGATCCAATTTGTGCTGCTCAGACATTCTGCTAAAATTCTCCTTTTGTGCTTGAAGGAACAAAGTAAGCCTTATGGATTTAAAACAGCATCAGGATGAGCAAATAATAATATAATTAAAATTTTTGTACAAACTATCCTTTAAATCCAACAACAAACAGCTGAATATCTTGCCTCAAATGGTTTGGCATTCGCCATTGAAGGAAGGCTTTGGTTGTTTTAATGGTCATGCATTATGTCTTTTATGAACAAAACATTTTCAAATGAGTGAAAATGGGGCCTTGTTCTCGATTTACAGTCACATGGCGTCTTAAATCATAGTGTACAGCCCTGATGCATAAAAATTGGGGGTTGACTGACTCAATGAAATAGTACCGCTTGCATCCGCATCTCAACGCCCACACACTCTCTTGTTAAAAAGATGTGATTCATGTGCGCAAACCTGAGCTAGGACTCTCAACATTTGACCCTCATACAGAAATGGTGCTTGTGCAGCTTTTCAACAAGCCCAGACGCAAAATTATAGTCCACTTCAAATTACCCATTACCTGACAGAACTTAAGGTCAATAAAGTTGCTCAGTTTCTGTTAACCGTTCTGCATCAATCTTTTTTCATTTTTTTGGCTTAAAAGCATACAGCTGAAGGAAAGAAATGGGAGGTCTTTGGATTTACGAAGGATTTCTGCTTAAATGTACATTATATTTGATCTGATCTTCAGCTAAGTCACAACAATAGACAAACAGTGTCTGCCTATAAAAATAACACAAATAATATATTTTCTCATCTTCATTGATTACACAGTGTAAATATTAACAGTGCATTATGGAAAAAGTATGTGAACCCATAGTTTTTCTTCATTTGACAGCAATTAGAGCTGGGCTATAGGACGATGCAATCGGATATCGACGATGTCTTACAAATCTGCCGTTGCCGATTTCGACACTTATTGACAGATGATGATCGAAAATATCGGTAATTGACAAAGCCATTGCGGCAGGGGGGACGGTGGGGCCGGTCCGAGATTCCATACACCCGGCCCCTAATTAGGTTGATTAAGCCCGAAAAGGATAAAGGCAACCGGAGACGGCAGCGTAACAGAGAGAGTTATGGGCAGCTGCCCGACACCTGTGTGTGTGTGTCTGTGTGTGTGTTTTGTCTTTTTTTGCAAGTTTAATATTAAAATATTATTTAAATTGTTAAGCTGGTTCTCGCCTCCTCCTTTCCATTGGACTGTGTTACACTGGTGCCGCAACCCAGGAAGGAGGAGGGATGAGCCATAGTAGAGTCCTCACCACTACCAGCCATGGCCATCCAATGGGAGACAGAGGAGCCTGGTCACCTGAGAGCAGAGGAATGGCTGCCGGCCACGAGGAGAGGAGGGGCTCCCAGCCAACCGCCTGGAATTGTCAGGGCTGGTGCTTGAAATTTTGTTAGTTTTATTTTCACGGAGAAGTCTGCGGTTATGCATTGTAAACGCAAACGCAGGGATTAAATCATAAAATAATACAAGAACACGTTCACCTTGAACCTAAAATGTAGTTCTATTTTATTGTATTTAGGCAGCATTAACTGTATTATCGAAACACAAGACAAACACAAATTTGATAAGAACACATTTGGCAGCATTATTTTGGGAACACAAGGGAATTTATTAGTCTTACACCTAATATGAAACTGTAATATGTTGAACTTTCTATAGGTAATGGCTTATTTAAAAAAAAAAAAAAAAAAATATATATATATATATATATATATATATATATATATATATATATATATATAATTTTTTTTTTTTTTTTTTTTTTTTTTTTTTTTTATTATTAGCTAGCATTAACTAGTTGTTAATTTTTGGAACTCATCTTTTCTCCCCAATTTGGCATGCCTCATTCCCAGTGCTCTCTAATTCTTCATGGTGGTGCAGGAACTCGCCTCAGTCCGGTCAACGACGGACAAATCTTATATGCCTCCGCTTCTAAAGACAGTCATCCTGCTATCTTATCACTTGGCTTGCTGAGTGTGTTACTGCTGAGACATAGCATGTGTGGATGCTCACACTATTCACCGTTGCATCCCCTCACAACTCACCACACACCCCACTGAGAGCGAGAACCACCATATAGTGACCACGAGGAAGGTAACCTATGTGACAACTGGGCCAGTTGGTTGCTTAGGAAGCCTGGCTGGAGTAACTCAGCACACCCTGGGTTCAAATTTGTGACTCCAGGGATGGAAGTGAGTGTCTCTGCTTGCTGAGCTTGCTACTCAGGCCCCGAGAATTGCATTCTTGAGGTCATGTCAATTATCTCAATCAAGTTGAGATATTTAAAGTCTTGCCAAAGCATCTTTCCAAAGCATCTCAGTCATGTACAATTCAGGATATTTAAAGTCATTCCATTGCATCTTAAGCAGTTTGAGGTCAAGATATTTGAGGTCATGCCAATGCATCTCAGTCAGGTTGGGTACTGGCATATTTTCTTTTTTTAAAGCCTGTTTTACTCCTGTGATTTGGGTCGTTGTCGTGTTGCATCACCCAACTTGTGTTGAGCCTCAATTGGTTGACAGATGACAACTGTATTTTTTGTTATAGGGGTCATGAAGTCTATTTTTTTTTAAATAATTTTATTATCTTCACTGAGGTCCAATGATAATGTTATAAAAGTTGTTTTTTTTGCACCAAAACATTCACAATTGAGTAATATATGATAATTTCCCACCCTGTATTTGCCCCTCTATCTGAAACTATTAGTTTTGGCCTAAGTGCCTCTTTAAAACTTCAATGTAAACACCCACTGTTATGATTTTGCCCTCGAATTCAGCAAACTCAGTCGGAAGAAAATAAACAAGCCCCTCAACATTATTAAACAAAAAAGCAGGGTTTACACTTAACGTACATCCAACACATTGCATCTGAATATATTAAACTGCTCATCTCAAGCACAATTTGAGCACACAACACTCAGCACCATAAACAGTCATGATATTTGAAATATACATGAATAAAACAGTTTACTTCATTTTTTGAGTGTTTTAAACTGCCCCATCCTTCAATAACAGTTCTTTTGCAAAGCTTGAATTGTATTATGTCTGTTTCACAAACAGTCGACATGAGCTGATAAAAACGAACACATCATAGTACAAAAAAACCCCTGTAAAATGACGCACACACATACTGTAAGCACACTGAGGTGCACATCGCTGGAAACACACTGAAGCGGTCAAAGACTTCCATCATCCATCGTCAAAGATGCCCTATGTTTACATACACCAACAATTAAAAATATCGCTGATGGGCGAAACATTGCATACATGACAGGATTGGGATCAAAACAACAAGAGTCAGCAGCTGAATGAAAGAAAATTGCTTCTCGCTTTTCAGAGTTTTAACTAGACACAGCGTATTTCAAAAGCTGCGAGATACATGGCAGTGATCAAAGAGTCTGTGTAGTTCATGTTTATATACAAAATAATTCAAAATAGTCCAGATAGGTCCCCTTTGGTGATATGTTTGGTATTGTTGGCCACACAAGGCCTGCTCTCTTGACATGGACTGCACGCCAGTGGACGAGGCCAAGGGTGTGATGATGCATGATGTGGGATGTGTAAATACAAATGAGCAATGTGTCATGATGTCACGAACCAACAGATTTCAAAATGTGATGTTTCAGCAGGGTGGCAAATATAAATGCTCTTTTTAGACTGGGGAGGAACTTTTGAGTTCTGAAATTTACAGTATGTTTTTATAGAACAGTTACCACTATTATTATATGTCTAAATATCAAGGAAAATTTGATTGTCCATTTTGTGACCCCTTTAAATATAAGCTTAAATGTTTCCAGGAACCAGCCTTCTAATATTAATTAGGAAGTAGTGACCGAGGGTAACGTGCTACAAAGATGAACGACAGTTTTCCAAAGGTTATGTTCCCAGTTAATCATTAAAAAAAAACATTGAATGTAATACAATAAAGTTCACAGACTTCCTTCATGGTGTGATAAGGAATTATACAATTGTCTGCAATTGTTCTGCTCGGGTAAACTACACATAGCCTTTTGTCACACTGACACTGGCAACTCGATAGTTGTCTAGGAAACGGCATTAGCGCTAGTCGCTGTTGAATTGCCATGCATTTAAATGTCCAGCCAGTTTGTGTAGGAGAGAATGAGTTTAGAGGAGTGGATAAGGATGCGACTCGACAAAAGGAAATTGTCTGAAGTGAAGGGCATAATGTCCTGTCTTCAGCAGCATGTATGAAAAGCAAAGCTAGTGTGATTTACAGGGGAAATATTTGAGAAGTTGTCATGGAAACTATTTCTGCTGTCCACTAAAGTTGCAGTTTTTCCATGAGAAATATCCCCTCCACACATATACACACACCCACGCACCACTTCTATCTGCCACTTCCCCAACGTGTAAACAGCTCTCCTTCTAGAATGTGCCTTCTTCAAAGCCTGCGTAAATGAACAAGCAAAATGCCCAGGTGTCAGCACTTGGACCTTCTCTTGCTGCTTTCCTCCCAGTTATTTATTTGCATGCCTGTCAACCTCTGTGTGTTAAGAGCCCTTTGTAGTGATGATGAGAGCTTGATGGTTGATTGATTTGCTCTTTGTGATTTTGATATAGCCTCTTAGACCATTTTCAACTGGTTAATGCAGTATGATCCATCGTCTGAAAAATATAGTTCATGTCCCATGGTAGTATGTCATTTGATGTAATTTCTGAACTAATTACAAGAATCAAAGCTACAAAAACATATGTTTTACATTACACCACCCCCTGAAAACACTTTAATTTGTTCTTATTATTAATGGCTCCAAAAAGAATATGGATACGTATGCAATGTTCCAGACAAGTCGGAGGTGGGAATACTCAAATTGAAATTCCCCACATCTAACCTAGAAGTGTTCCGTTCAATCATACACCAAGGTCAAATATGAACAAAGCAAGGTGTTTCCATGACTTACAAATACTAATTTGTTTTCTTGTTCCAATTTTGGCAACTATAAAAACCGTGAACACAGAATGCTTGCAATTTCATTAAAAAAGCTGCTGAAAATCTAAAAATGGGGTAACACTATAATTAAAATTGTTATATCAATATTACAGTCATTCAGTTATTATTATTATATAACACTTTAGGACTTCTCAGAAATAATCTAGATGACATCTTGGAAATGATGTTAAAAGACACTTATCACTGAAGTCTGGGATGATTGATCAGAACTTGTGCCGTTCCAGTTGTTATTTTCAAATAGGAAGTTGGTGAATTCTGAGTAGTCTGAAATGCAGCATTAAGCCTAGCTTAAAATGTATGAATGTTATTACATTAGCAATGGAATGTTACACTAAGTTTGACAACCATAATTTTTCTATTGTTTTATCAATAAAAGCCTAGCAAACCAGGGGCCTGCGTAGCTCAGCGAGTAAAGACACTGACTACAACACTTGGAGTCACATGTTCGCATTCAGGGTGTGCTGAGTGACTACAGCCAGGTGTTCTAAGCAACCAAATTGGCCTGGTTGCTAGGGAGGGTAGAGTTACATGGGGTAACACCCTTGTGGTCGCTATAATGTGGTTCGCTCTCTGTGGGGTGTGTGATGAGTTGTGCGTGGATGCTGCGGAGAATAGCATGAAGCCTCCACGCGTGCTATGTCTCTTTGGTAACACGTTCAACAAGCCACGTGATAATGGATTGATGTCTCAAACGCGGAGGCTACTGAGATTCGTCCTCTGCCACCTGGATCGAGGCGAGTCACTATGCCACCGTGAGGACTTATAGCGCAATGGGAATTGAGCATTCCAAATTGGGGAGCAAAAGGGGAGAAAATTGAAAAAAAAAACAAACAAAAAAACTAGCAAACCTTTTGAGAATTTTTTTTACTTGAAAAGTGTGCTTGTGTTATCTTTGGATTCAGAATCTATAATGCAAAATTTTATTTTAACATGGTTTGGAGTGATTGGACAATGCTGGCCATTACTCATTTTAGAAATAATTGTGCTAATTCCTGATTGGTAAAATGCTTAATCTGGCTATCACTTGTTTGTTTGACAGTGCAAAGAGAAAGCATTGAGATTTAGTTGCCAAAGCAGAATCAAGTAAAATAATTTTTATTTGTATAGTTTTTTATTTGTGTTTTTCCCAATGCACATTATTCTAAAGCAGCTTTACCGAAAATCAGCTGTGATGTCGGTAATATCTCAAAAACATAAATAAGCAACACTCCTGGAAACATTTAGAAATGTTCTATAGCTCTGTGTTATTTAAAATTTCACAGCTTTTTGGACATACATTTTTAGTAAAACTATTTGCCCTGGAATTTAGTTTTTTGGTTTTTTTGCATGTTTATTAGGTGTTACTTGTTACAAATCAAAAAGGGAAATAAAAAATGCACACAGCAGTAACACTCAGGTCTCAGGAGGGTATTGATTACCATTGTCCCAAGTCTGCCAACCATGCTGAGGGATCCAAACAACATCTGCAGCCTGAAACTGAACTTTTGATAGAAATTTAGATTGAATGACTTAGCTTCATAGTAAAGCTACAGGATGTGCTTTTGCCCCCTATTTAGAGAATAACTTAACCTACAGTGTGCTACACAGTACAGTCTTGTCTGCACTGGTCTCAGAACAGTTCGAATGCAACCTATTTTCACCCTAACTCCATATAAACCCTCTGAAAGCAAAATGTTTTTACTAAATATGAAAATGCACAGTAAATATAGGGCTTCTAAAGAAAACCTTGTGCTATTGTACACATTAGTGTACATGTGTGTTTAGCAGCGTTGTGTATCGAGATAAATACTCACATTTTAACAATGGCATATCGGATGAAACTAGAGACTCTCTTTTAAATCATCAGGTTTCAATGCAAAAACGTAATTAGATTTCTTACCAAATATAGTTTTGTTGGCGTTTCTCCCAAAGACAAACTCCACTGTGATCAACGCCATGTTGTTTTGGCACATGACTTATTTACTGACAGCCCAGAGTCTGTGATCAACTGATTTAAATGAAAGGAAATTATACATTGCATATAGCAAACCAAAATACAACGTCCATGCATGTGTACACGGGGTCGCACAAGGGTAAAAAAAAAAAAAAAGCCTCTCTATTTGATATGTTATCTATAACAGTGATATTCATTCATTATGTGTGGCTTGGGTGTCCAAATACTTTTTGTGGCCACTGTATTGCTGTGTGGTCTCTCAATTATAATCATTTTACACATTGTTATGTGGATAATTTGCTATTTTTGTGCAAAATTCCACAAAGGGAAGGAGACATTGACCTAGATTTCAATATTGTTTATATTGTGCCTATTTTACCTTTTCACAAAGCATGCCTCCATAACTGAGCATGCACAAAGTGGTACCAGCATGCAGCTCTGGGAAGGAAAACCCCTCACGTTTTTTGGTATTCCATTCATATACACTCCCCTGTATTAGAGCAAATAGGCATTTCAAGAAGTACATCTGGCTCTACTAACTGAGACCGGAGGAAACATGCTGGTTGAGCTGTAGCCACTATTTTGAGAAACAGAAAAGAGGGACACTTTCTGAAATACATTTTCAAAGCCTATAAAATAGATGTTGCTGTAAAATGACACAACAGGGGATCAGGCAGCATGAATGGTCAAGGCAATGGAAAAGATTCACTATTCATACAGGAATTATATCATTGGCTTTAAGCAATAGGACCTTTAAAATTATGATTGTGTCATCATTTACTCACTCTCATGTTATTTGTAACCCATATGACTTTCAATCTTCTTTGGAATACAAAAGGAGACGTTAGGCAGAATGTTAGCCTCTGTCACCATTTACTTTCATTGTATAGAAAAAAGACTGATTAAGGCTAATGTTCAGCCTAACATCTCCTTTTGTGTTTGGAACAACATGTGGGTGAGTAAATGATGGCAGAATTTTTTATTTTCGGTTGAACAAATCCTTTAATGTATTGCTTCGGAAACAGCAGTAATAGTTCTGCATTCAAATTAGAAACAAAATCTATGAGGCACAACACTCATCATTACCAGTGCTTTGTATTGATACGTTCCCATTCACTTCTCACAGATTTCTTAGCACTCATGTGTCGACTTTGTGTTTGTGCACGTGCATGCATGCGTGTATGTTAGCAAAAAGACAATAAAATCAGGGTCACTGAAAAGGCTCTTTTGTTAAGTGACTCCAGCCACAGGTAATCAGGTTTATGGTTTCCTAGCAACAATGCCCTTTCAGATTCCCCTCCAAAACAAACCTGACCAAGCTCTCCCATCCTCCTTGAATTTAAATGAAACACTCCACGGCCACTGTCGGATTTTGTTTTAATTAATTTATTCCAATTATCCAATTTCTCTAATATTTGTTTCACCCAGCCTGTGCTATTATTTGCAGTGTTAAAGTACATGTATATGTTGCTCATTTCTTGCACCATCTTTATTTGTATATTTTCTCCCCTCAGGGTAAGATGGTGAAGGGCATGGGAGGGGCTATGGATCTAGTGGCCAGTGCCGGGACTAAAGTGGTTGTTACAATGGAGCACTCTGCTAAGGTAGCTATAATCATATGTACATGAGACTGCATCATATTGGCTTTTTATTATCTTATAACTGTGTGTAGGTGTGTGTGTGTGTGTGTGTGTGTGTGTGTGCGATGGCAACATAAGAGAATGTAATATAAATGATGTTCCTCTCTCTTAAGAGGATTATAAAGCAGCTCTTGAAGATTAAAGGTATATGAACAGAATATGCACTAAATATATCATCCTATATAGCTACACTCTTAAGGGTAATTTACACTGCCCCAACAAACACAGTCAAACACGGTTGTTGGGTTATATTGAATCAGTGTATTAGCACTGTTGGTGTTTGTTGGGACAGTAGGTCTGTTTTCATCCACTTATTTTTATGTGCATTTTGTGATATCTCCAAAAAACTAAACGATCGCTTGAGGTAGAATGTGCATAAATGCTGATGGAATCACATTAACCGAATAAACTCCTATGTAATTTATTAGGAATACAAGATGCGCATCAAAAAACCAACGGCACAATTGTCGCATATAAAATGTTGCTCTAGTCATACTTAAATAACGGTGTCTGGAATATCCAAAGCCTACATTGAGTTTGCAGAGCAAATTTGTCGACTACATTTGTGAACTGTGCCAAGAACAGGTTTATTGACACATTTGATAAATATATTATAGATCAGCATGACAAAGACATAATGAAGGAGGAACGCACACACATAGTGCCCCCAGAACTGTGTGACGCACTGTCGCTCCCAGACATGGGACAAAATTATTTTGACTGTGCGCTCTAAACCTTGGATATTTTATTAATAAAAGTCACAGTGGCCACAATTTCTCCAGAACTGAATATTTTGTACTTTTGAACACAAGGAGTGGAAATGTGGCTTTATTTGCACATTGTTTTTGCGATTTGTTTTTCGCAAAAATTTAATTTGCAACTTGAATGGAAACGTAGCTAATGTGATACTGATGGTTATGTTTCCCACCCATTTAAATCCAACAGCCAATTTAAGAATGCTTGAAATGTTTGTTTGTTGGCATATGTTGGTGCAGTGTGAAGCAGTTTTTTAGAAGAAAAGTTTTTATAAAGAACAGTATAGTGTTGAAATGTTTGAACTCTCGTGTGACGTTTGTTCTTCTGTTAGAAATAAGCACCGCTTTCGAATGTGAACTCGCTTCTGGCAGGAGCACTTTTTCAAGTTAATGACATTGTAATTATCAATACATTTTTTACACAAACATATACATTTGCTTCAGAAGACATTCACTGATCGACTGGAGTTGTGTGGATTACTTTTATGATGCCATCCGTCACCCGTGTACTTGCATTATAAGGATCTGACAGAGCCCTATCTACTTTTAAAAATCTTATTTTGTGTTCTGATGAAGAAAGACAGTCATACACATCTGGATGGTATCATGGTGAGTCAATATTGAGAGAATTTAAATTTTTGGGTAAACTACTTAAACTTTTATTTAACCTGGAATATTCCTTAAAGTAAAAGTTAAATCAATTCTTGGGATTTTTAGAATTGATATTTGGAATGTTCAACTGAAGATTGCGATTTTAATTGGAGAATCAATATTTTTACCTAGCCCTAACATAGAATATTTTAGAGGCTTCAAACTTAAGATCATAACATTTAAAAGTTTTTTGGTTGTTGTTTTTTTTTGCCAAAAGGATTCTTTATTTGTATATAGAACCTAATTGGCATACATGGTTCTTTTGTGTAAAGAACCCAGAGCCTACTGTATAAAGAAACCTCATGCACCTTTTATTTCCATGAGTGTGTGTATGGTGTGATATCTTTTCAGGATAACATGGAATTTTAAAACTGGCATGTTCATGTCTGGATAGGACATGGAAATTAAGAAAATCATTGAGAGTAATGAACATTTCTATATATTTTCTAAATAATTTAAACTCCGCTTTGAAGCATTTCATCAGCTAGAAGAAGCTCTTCTTAATCTCTGTTGAATGATTTTCCCAGTAATCCCAAATGATTGGTAAAGTAGATGAATTTGTCAAAAGTTGTGAAACCCAGTTAGTTGTTATTTCTGCTGTGTTTGTTAATGTTATATGTAGAAGGAAGTGGTGATTCCATCAATCAGTTTTAATGAACACGTTCTTATTGTGGCACATTGCATGCTACATATTATCTGCAAGAATGGCATCATTATTTCCAATGAGTGACATAATATGTTTTGCCTAAGTAGACAGACTGGAGAGGTGTCAGTATTATTTCAGCTTTCAGCTGTGCACAGTGGAATGCTTGCACACAGTAGATGCAATGCATGTTTACAACCTTAAACAGTTCTTTAAGCAGTGCCACATCTATAATAATATATTCAATATGTTTGAAATACTTAAATCAGAATAATATCTCCTACATGACTTCACACCCATGCAGTGATGGGTAACATTACTTTTAAAAGTAACTCCTTAGAATATTGCTTTACTCCTTAAAAAAGTAACAATAAATGAAAAAGTTATTTTTTATGGAAAGTAAAGCATTGTGTTATATTTGCTTTACTTTTTCTCACAGCCTCTTTCTCTTCTGTTATGCTATGCATTCCATACAAATAAGCCATGCATTGCATACAAGATACATTACAGGTCATGGTAGCTACTACACAACACTCATGTAAAATCAACATTGTAAACAAACATATTTAGAAAGTAGGTGTTATGTCATATTTATAATAAAGAATCAATAACATGAATATGCATGATTTGTTTTTCATCAACATGGCAGCCAACATGAATAATGAAGAATAACCACTGTCTTACCTAAAGCAGCAATGTCCAACACTTGAACCTGCATTATATGCCATCACAGCCCATTGACAATTTCAGAGTCAACTTAAGGATTAAAGGATAAAATTCAATGAGGAATGCCAGCATAACATGTTCAAGGAATAGGTCTGTTGAATAAATGAATGTTTTTCACTTGTGTCATCTCAGTGCACACTTGTATTGAGTTGATCAACGGTGCGAACTTCAAAGGCGCATGTTAATACAACTTGAATGGAATAATTTTTTAATGCTACCAAAATGTCATAAAACCAGTTTGTTTCTTGAATCAAACTACTTGTTTATTATAAAACAAAAATGTGGAATATTTTTAGAAACTAAGACATTTTCTCTGCATACACAAACCATGTAGAACGTTGCTTGGAGTCAACGATCCAGAGTCAGCTTTTTTCATCCCATTCTCCCAAGTTACGGGAAGCTCTAACAAGGAGCAGTTTGGCTGCATAAGTCAGTGAATTGAGCATGTATTTCACCCTGTGTATCATGACGTGACCAGTAGAAGACTAGTCTTATAATCCCTCTGCCTAAACGTGCTAACTGATTTTTTTGAATGCAGTGTGTATTAATGCACGTATCAACCACATTTCACTCTGCCGAATGTTGTTGACCTCATATCACACAAAAAACAAAAAATGCGCATGCGCGTTAGCGAGTTGATTGACAGGCAATGTCTGTATCTAAAAGGTGATTGGCTCTCTTACCTGCAAGTTGGGACTTCTATTCTACATCCATTGACTGTTTGGTGCTAGAGCTTCTTGGTTGGATGTTCAAATTTCTCCCATTCATTTAAATAGAAGTGACTCTCTATAGAAGTAATCTCTCTCTGCTAAATGGTCTCTTGTCTCACACTCTATAAAATACAATGCCAATCATGAGCTTCATCTCCTACCTGAAGTTAAGTTTAACACTTTTACTCCTGATTTCTCACAATACAGGGACAGTAGAGGTGTACAAAAGTGATGCATTACTTTATTTAAAAAGTAACTCCGATTATGGTCTAAAAAATACTGTTACTTTACTCGTTACTCGAAAAAAGTAATCTGATTACGTATCGCGTATGATTTTATCATGTTACCCCAACACTGCACCCATGTGCAGTACAACAGATAGATTAGGGCTGACCCAAATCAAATCTTCATGCTTGTCGTCATGCTGTCTGTTGTAAGAAGGCTAGTGGCAGGCAGAGAATATTTGCTGTGTTCATAATCAAAACACCCTATTAACACAAATTACACTGTTCTGTGTCAGAGTTTAGTGTTCTCTATCTGTGAAATGTGTTTAGATTTGTTCCAGGGTCGCAAAATATCTCATTGGTAAGATTGCGACTGTGGAGTCTCAGTTCTCATCTGTCCAGGCATTGAGAGAGTGAAAGAGATGGAGTGATATGGGCAGGGAAAGATAAGGTGATACAGTACATGCTGTTCACATGCTGCCCTTGGTTTGTTTGTGCTGGCAGTGGCTGCCCTGGGGGGAGGGGGTCTTGGCTGTGTACAGGCTAAAATGGCCAGCTGCCTGCCTATGGTGGGATGAACTCTCTGGACTTGAGTAAAATTAACCACCATCAGCTATCTAATTATTATCCCCTGATCCACCCCAATACAGCAGCACATAAAGTCAGCAAGGCCTCTCTCTATGCATTATGGTTGACAATGAATATATCTGGCCTAGAGTGTTTTCTGTACTCATTGGCTTAGTGTTCAACAGTGCTCTGCTCATCTATTTTCTTGTTGGAAAAAAACACACAGAACGTCTAAAAAAAATAGAACAGAATGCAAGTGCCTCGAGATGCCTTTTGAACCATTGTTTAAGTTCTTTTTAACTTGACATGGTGTCTAAAAAACACACATGCATGAGACACTGAAAAAACAGCAAGATGCGCTGCAATGGTCAAAGATGTCCATCTAGACTAGCGCAGGTTTAAATAGGACAAACAATTGAAAAACTGTGCTGAAGAACGGAAAACTCATTCAGTGTGAACGGCCCCTAACAATAGGGCAATTCAATGCACAGAACAGATATTTTCTTGTTTTTAGGGCTGTTAAAGTTAATGTACATGATCGATCATGAATGTTGAATTGTTAAATGGCTTTTAACACATTTATTCTATTTGACATAATAACTGTACAGATGAATAGTGGAGTTCATAAAATATGTTAATAGTCTTATTAATATTGTATTAAATTACGAGTTTGCATTTGCTTTGTGATTTTACTTTTCATACAGTTTGAGGAAAAAATAATCTATTTGTTCAAACAAGATGAGGAAAGAGTGTGTTTACATAAATTTATTCTGTGAGTGCCATCCACACAATTTTCAGAACCTAGTAATTAGATGGGCCTATTATTTAGTAGGAAGATGTGTTAGAAATGTGTGTCAGTGCAATGTGTTACTTTGCCTGGTCTTAATGTTGTTTGATGTGTTTGTTAGGGTGACAAACACAAGATTCTGGACAAGTGCAACCTGCCTCTGACCGGAAAACAGTGTGTGGACCGAATAATCACAGAAAAGGTGGGTTTTGATTCATTCTGGGTCATAAGGAAACAGAAAGATGCTTAAATCAACAGCCCACACCTTGTCTAAACAATCTCCTTTGGTAAAGAATGTATGCAATTTTTTCTTAAGTTTATCACTTTATCAATATTCTGAATTAACCCTGCACTAGATAAAACTTCTTTCACAGAATAAACAGCTTTGAAAGGGGTTTGCTATTTTCTTTTTAACACATGCGCAAAGGCATAAAGGAGCTGATAAATTGTTATGATGCTGCACATAGGCAGTGGAAAATGAAAATCCAATTATTGGGCTAGCCATAATCAAATCTCCTGATCAGAGCGATGTTACATATTGACTATTTTTTTCAAACATGGAGCGCCTTAATGTGAATGTTACTTAATATTATCAACCATGCCACATGGCCTGGGTTTAGAGAGCTTGAAATCCCAGCTGTATCTTGGAGACTAATACTGTGTGTACACACTCAAGTTTAATGCTACAACACTGTGAATGCATTGACTCAGTGGGGACTGTGGCACATGGACATAGAAGGAAAACGCAAAGGTGTGCAAAAGTGACACTCCATCATGCTACTAAAAGTTGAGAAAATGTTTATTTTTGTACATATTCATGTACAAAATACATATTCTGACGTAAACATCCGTTTACCAATTAGAATTTTAGAGATGTGGTTCCAGTGCTTTCAGAAATCCAATTTGCTGTATCCCAATTACTGATTTCAAGACTGTGGCTCTTTCCAAACCATCAAAACAATCTTACACATTCCTATCCATCAAATGGTCTGTGCTTTTCTAGGATGTAAGGGCCCTAAAATGCTCCCTTTAAAGGAATATTCTGAGTTCAATACAAGTTAAACTCAATTGACAGCATTTGTGGCATAATGTTGATTACCACAAACATGTTTTTTCTGATCTCTCCTAATAATCTTTAGTTTCTAAACATATGTAAATGCATTTTAAATTTGTAAAATTTTTTGCTATTCTAAAATAGCCAAATTTATACCAATGGATTTCAGTTTAAAATTAAAGATGCACTTAGTATGCATTTGTGTTTATGTAGCATAAACACCTAGTGGTGTACTAAAAACCAGAAGTGCTCGGTTACTGATATCATTGTAAAAATGTACTAATTGCAGTCAGCCTTGATTAATTCATTTTGCAAGTGAAAGCATCCAATTATTGATATAAAGCGAGTAATATTCAGATGGTCATGTGATCTCAACATGGCTGCGCTCATGAATGTGCGCCTAGCACCATATGTAGAATAAAGCATCTTTTTTTCCAAAACTGATATTAAAAGTTTAGACGTAATTATAAAACATTGTTTAAAAAAAAAATACTGTTCTATTGTTACTATTTCTTTGTTTAAAGTTTAGAAATTAGCCAAACAAACAAAACAAAAAAATAGTGAACCTTTAGTAGGATTTCCTTCTCAAAAGATGTTATTTTCATTTTACTATTCCTGAAATCTTTCCTCAAGCTCAAGGCTGATTGGTTCATCATTACTTTGAGGTGACATGCAGTTTCAACACTTACAGTATACTGTAGACAGCCTCAAGCTGTCGATGTCAGTCACTTCCAGTTACACACAGTATACAAATTTGTTGTACTCTCATCAAAGGCACTGGGGTCTGTATGCTTGCATGAGGGCCTCCTGACGAGATGTTTCAGGGGCACATGACTGATGCAGGCATTCACGGGCAATCTCAGCCAGCCTCTCGTCTCGCCACAAGCATTGCTGTACTATATACAGTAACAGCAGTCTGCTACTCTTTTCTTCCTACCTTCCTTTCCTCCTTCCCCCTTTTCTTTCATGCCCCCTCTCTCTCTCTCTCTCTCTCTCTCTCTCTCTCTCTCTCTCTCTCTCTCTACACACACATCTCCCCGTCTTCCTCTTTGTATGCTTTGCCAGTGCTGCTTTTTAGAAAAATTACACAATGTGGTTTCAAATGAAAGGATTCTGTCAACATTTTGAAAGGTTAGACCTCTCCATTGACACTGCCACCACCCTCTGTTCAACCTGTGTTTGTCATGCCACCCTGCTGTTTAACACAGCCCGTGTCTGTCAACCTAAAAAATGAGCTTTACTTTTAATTCCAAGTTAACCGGTCAGCTATTTAACCTCTTTCTGGGACCTTCCACCACAAAATGGAAACTGGAACTGTTTGAGACAATTAATGGGACCTAATGTATGTGGTTCAGATATTAGTTAATGGACTGCTTTATTCTTAGATGCTTTCAGTGTGAGGTGTTATCATAGAAATTAAACCACTATTCTGAAGGACAAACATCCCTTTAGTCTTTTGGGCAGCTGTGGCACAGTTGGTAGAGCGGGTTGACCACTAATCGCAGGGTTAGCGGTTCGATTCCCAGCCCACATAACTCCACATGCCAAAGTGTACTTGGGCAAGAAACTGAACACCAAGTTGCTCCCAATGGCAGGCTAGTATCTTCCATGGCAGCTCTGCTGTCATTGGTGTGTGAGTGTGTGCGTGAATGGGTGAATGAGACACATGTAAAGCGCTTTGTAGAACCGATAATGTTAAAAAAGGCACTATATAAGTGCAGACATTTACCATTTACCATTTTAGAAACATTGATTTAACCACTGGAGCCGTATGGATTACTTTTATGTGATCTTTGTGATTTTTGGGGCTTCAATGGTCTGGTCACCATTCACTTGCATTGTATGGACCAACAGAGCTGGAACATTTCTTCTAACAATCTTTGTTTTTGTTCTGCAGAAGAAAGAAAGTCATTCACATCTGGGATGGCATGAGAGTAAATGATGAGAACATTTAAAATTTTGGGCGAAATATTCCTTTAAGCCCCAATTTGTAGTTTTACAGTGTCCTAAAAATGAAGTCACACTTAGTAATGTATTTGTTTAATTTGCATAGGTAACAAAATATTAAATCAAGTGGCATCTGGAAAATGGTGCTAGACATTTTCTGAGAACTAACTTCCCTTTTCAGAGCCATTTTTCCAATTATGTTTAACCAACTGGTCCTAAGGTCATTTTTAATGCATGTATGAAGTTCATTCCCCTCAAGTTCGCAAAGGTAACCTAGCAGAGTAACCACATGTGTAATTCAGCACATTATCTATGGACATGGTTTACATATTTGTTTCACATAAATTCTTTTTGTCTTTGAGCAATATTTCTATTGTTTTATTATTTAAAACCTGACAAGCATTTGTTTGAAATGTTTGCTTGAAAAGTGCTATATTTCTTTCAAATAAATGCCACTTGGTTTGATATTATGTTGTTTAATGCTAAGACATTCATACATTTTTAAGCATGTCTTAAATGCCCAAATATGTTTTGGTACCACTTTATCTCCAGTAATGGAAGTTTTTATAAAAAATATTGCTGGCAAGCTGTGATGTGATTGCGCCATCCATCTTTGCCATATTTTGATTGTTCGATTCCCCTTTCTCCACTGATTGCTGAAAAAATAAACAAGCATGTGGTACAATATCTCTAAGAAGAGTAAACAAAATTTGGACTTTCAGAGCTTACAGCTGGCACTCTGGCAGGTGGATTAATCCCTTCGTTTTCACTGATACCACTCAAGCAAATCCTCCAGCAATTAGAGACTTGTATTACAGGTTGGAGGAGATGAAGACAGGAAATAGAGACAGCAGGATTGAAGCAAACTAACAGCAAGCATGCTGCTCTTGGCAGGTTATGCTCCACAGGTCATATGTGGAACGAGACAACGGGAGCATTAGATCTGGGTCACGTTACGTCAAAGCATGAAAATAGACTGCTGGTTTAATTCAAACATAAGTGATTTGGTTCAGTAACAGCCATCCACTATGATCATGCCCTTAAACCATCTGTAGGTTATTGTGAGGCAAAGTATTGTGTATGTATATTACTTTATCGTTACAATTTTGGTTCTAAATATTAACACTACTTAATCCATAAAGCATTATGAACTAAAAACGAACAATGATTTTTACAGTCAAGTAATTTTATTTGTATATTGCTTTTCACAACACACATCAATTCAAAGCAGCTGTACAGAAATTCATGCTGTAACAGAAAGTATGCTATTGTTCATTTATTGTTCGTTCATGTTATATAATAATGCATTAACTTATAATGTATACAACCTTAAATGTAAAACAATATAGGGCTGTTGATTTAACACGTTAATTCAGAGCGATTAATTATATAAACATAAAGCGTTAGAAAATGTGCGCAATTTATCATGTCCCCTGACCGTAATAAGGAAGATTTCTGAGCAATTCAAGCTTGAAGTACCACCTGCTTTCTCAAGGGGGCAGTAAGCAAAACTTCAGCTGTATAAGCAATGCACAGCTTTTACAGAGAACAAACCAACATGAGGGGTGCAATATATTCTGAAGAGCTCATCCCTATGCCCTAATCCCTTCAGAGGGTTTACCCTCCTGAGTGAGCGCTTCGGAGGGTTGAAGGGTTTAGGGCTCAAAAATTAAAGTAATTCAGAACGCACTTCAGCGTCCAAGCCAAAGGAGCCGCTGCCGTCGCGCAATAGGTTACGCTAATGAACATCACCTGCATGCACCTAATCAGAAATATTTACACATGATTTTGTATCACTAAATGCTTTCAGAATACACACTGAAAATGTAATTGTTTTTTAAAATCTTTATGACTTTTGGAAAAAATTAAGCTTCATGTTTACATTTTTTTTTTAAATTTATTTTAATAAAAAAGAAACCAATATACAAATGCACATTTATTAAATAAATAAAATGCCACTTTGTATTATTATTTTATTTAAACTCCTTTAGAATAACACAGTTTCAAACAAAAAAACAGGGCTTTCAAATCATGTTTAAAAGTTAATTATAATAATTACAAACTTTTATAGACTATGAAGATGAAGGGATGTGCTATGTATTTGTTTATAGAAACAGATTGCAGTTGCAGCTGGTTTAATTTACACTAAATTAAACTTGGCAAACCTCCATATTTGTGACGTATGCTCCGGTTCTGGTGTGCTTGTCAGTGAAGTGTCCATCCGTTGAACCCTAAGGAAATGCCCGTTTCAAGAGGCCCTTCGGTTTGGAATGACCTTCAACATGGCAGCCAGAATTGTCCCCCCTTCGAAGTGCCCTTCGGTGGTGGATTTATCGCATTTGGAACACAGGGACAAGGACGTGTTCTTGCGTTCAAAAAACAGTTTGATGGAATGCAAATCCAAACTTGGGGATCTCAAGATGTGTTTTGCTAAGTATTAAACTACATTTAATTGACATATATATATATATATATATATATATATATATATATATACACAGTATCTCACAAAAGTGAGTACACCCCTCACATTTTTGTAAATATTTTATTATATCTTTTCATGTGACAATACTGAAGAAATGACACTTTGCTACAATTTGAGTGTACAGCTTGTATAACAGTGTAAATTTGCCATTAATGTCTAAACCGCTGGCAACAAAAGAAAATGTCCAAATTGGGCCCAAAGTGTCAATATTTTGTGTGGCCACCATTATTTTCCAGCACTGCTTTAACCCTCTTGGGCATGGAGTTTCACAGCTTGCCACTCCTCCATGACGACATCACGGAGCTGGTGGTTGTTAGGGACCTTGTGCTCCTCCACCTTCTGTTTGAGGATGCCCCATTGATGCTCAATAGTGTTTATGTCTGGAGACATGCTTGGCCAGTCCATCACCTTAACCCGCAGCTTCTTTAGCAAGGCCGTGGTCGTCTTGGAGGTGTGTTTGGGGTTGTTATCATGCTGGAATGCTGCCCTGCGGCCCAGTCTCCAAAGGGAGGGGATCATGCTCTGCTTCAGTATGTCACAGTACATGTTGGCATTCATGGTTCCCTCAATGAACTGTAGCTCCCCAGTGCCAGCAGCACTCATGCAGCCCCAGACCATGACACTCCCACCACCATGTTTGACTGTAGGCAAGACACTTGTCTTTGTACTCCTCTCCTCGTTTCCGCCACACATGCTTGACACCATCTGAACCAAATAAGATTATCTTGGTCTCATCAGACCACAGGACATGGTTCTAGTAATCCATGTCCTTAGTCTGCTCGTCTTCAGCAAACTGTTTGCGGGCTTTCTTGTGCATCATCTTCAGAAGAGGCTTCCTTCTGGGACGACAGCCATGCAGACCAATTTGATGCAGTGTGCAGCGTATGGTCTGAGCACTGACAAGCTGACCCCCACCACTTCAACCTCTGCAGCAATGCTGGCAGCACTCATATGTCTATTCCCCAAAGACAACCTCTGGATATGACGCTGAGCACGTGCACTCAACTTCTTTGGTCGACCATGGCGAGGCCTGTTCTGAGTGGAACCTGTCCTATTAAACCGCTGTATGGTCTTGGCCAACATGCTGCATCTCACTGTGAGGGTCTTGGCAATCTTCTTATAGCCTAGGCCATCTTTATGTAGAGCAACAATTCTTTTTTCAGATGAGGTGCCATGTTGAACTTCCAGTGACCAGTATGAGGGAGTGTGAGAGCTTGAGACCTTGTAACACTAACGAGTCACATGACACCGGGGAGGGGAAATGGCTAATTGGGCCCAATTTGGACAGTTTCTCTTAGGGGTGTACTCACTTTTTGTTGCCAGCGGTTTAGACATTTATTGCTGTGTGTTGAGTTATTTTGAGGGGACAGCAAATTTACACTGTTATACAAGCTGTACACTCACTACTTTACATTGCAGCAAAGTGTCATTTCTTCAGTGTTGTCACATGAAAAGGTATAATCAAATATTTACACAAATGTGAGGGGTGTACTCACTTTTGTGACATACTGTGTGTATATATATATATATATATATATATATATATATATATATATATATATATATATATATATTATTATTATTTGTAATTATTTAAATGTAACAATTTACAATTATTTCATCATTCCATATTGAGTTATTGTTATTTGAGGGGCTTTCTCAGCAAATATATATATATGCGATTAATTTAATTAATCGGCAAAACATATAATTAATTTGATTAAAAATTGTAATCGATTGATAGCCCTAAAACATTTTAGTTGATACAATAAGATTATCTTTGTTAAAATTAATTCAGTATATTAGTTGACATGAACTAACAATAAACAATACCTTTACAGCACCTATTAATCTTGGTTAATGGTCATTTCTAGGGGTGTAAATATTTGCTCTGACTTTGATTCTATTATGATTCTTTACCTAACGAATGCGATGCATCATGAAATTGTAAATTAGGTCAAGATTCCGATTTGGTCTGTTGAATTATTTATAATTATTTAAAAAAATATGCAGAAAAAGATTCAAAGTTTTTGCTAAACATTCTTAATTTAGACAGTACAGGCATGCACTAGACTTGATCACTTGAGTCACATATGCATTTAGGACCAAGGAGGTTTGGCTTAGATGTGTATTGCTACCTATCCCTATATTCTGTTGCATTCACTTTAATGAAAATTAATGAACGAGTGAGTGTTTTTGTTCATAGCCACATGTCTGCCCACCAATCATATTTATTTAAAATGAGTTCTATTTGTGGTTAAACGAATTCATGGAGAAATAACACATTTTATGGAGATATAAAGCAATAATAACTTAATATATCTTAATCAGGAAAGAAAGCAACAACAATTAACTTACTTTGGTGAAATGGGTGCAAACAGTTATGAATAATGACACAGAAAGCCAAATTTGGCAACATCCATCCATCCATCAATTTAATCGCTTATCCTACGGTTCGCTGGGTTGAACTCGGCAGCATGATCTTTCTTACTTTCAAAGTGAGCTTTTTCCCTTCAATCTCACGTGCTCCACTCCTGTGGCAGGAAGGCTTGTATAATCTGTCTGACAGACTCTATATTATATTGGGTATTAATATAGTAATAATAATCGATTATTAAATTCCGTAATCGATGCATCAATATTTCTTTATCAGATCATGCATTGCAATGCATAGATGCATTTTTACGCCCCATGTCATTTCTACATGTACTTATACATTTTTTTAATAAAAAGTTTTAACATTAACATTAGTTAATGCTTTATGAACAAACAAAGAACAATGGTGTTTTCATAAATTAACATTAACCGAGATTCATAAATGCTAAAAAATTATTGTTCATTGTTAGTTCATGATACCCAATACATTAACTAATTTTAACAAATGCAACCTTATTGTAAAGTATTACCAAAATGTATTAGTAAATGTAGAAAAATAACATTAAACAAGATTAATAAATGCTGTAAAATTATTGTTCATTATTAACTATTGAATGTAAACTAATGTCAACTAATACATAGACAATCTTGTAAAGTGTGACCACAATAATAGCATTATAGGTTACTATTATATCAAAAACATGTGCTGCTCACCTCAATAGTGAGTGTCCTTATTATTTGTTTAGATGATTATTCTTTTTTTTTTTTTTTTTTTTTTTAATCTTTGTAAACTGAATTAACTTGAGAATGCAGAAAATGAAAAACTGCCACAGTTTACATATGAATCATTCGGTGTTCATTTAATCAAGCTGATGTTATGATGTTAGTACATTACTGAAATTAGAGCAATTGCATTTGCACCCAGCATTAATAAAACAGGGTGCAAAGGGCCATTTTGTTTTAGATCTGCATGCATTGTCTAATTTTAAGACCATAACATTATAGTTTGTGCACTCCCTAAACACTGACGTTTAGTTGTTTTCTACTGTGGGTTTAAGTTGTTTAAAAGGCTATTCTCATTTGGATCATTTAGTGGGCTTAAGTAGTATCCATGTATACCAAAATTTACTAATACTTTAATGTAAATATGTTTAACATGTATTTTAGGAGCATTGGGCCTCATTCATGAAACATAATAGAACAAATTTCTGTGTAAAATATTCATTAATACAATTTTTCAGAGATAGTTCACCCCCCAAAAATTATAAAATAAAATAATAAAACTCAAGTTGTTCAGTGCATAAAAAGATGCAAATACATTTTATGTTGACTTGAGACTAACATACTGCTTAAAGTCTCCTTTTATGTTCCATGTAAGATAGAAAGTCATAAAGTAATTATGTTCAAATATTTGGAACATAGTGAGGTTAAGGCTGATAAATTACAGAATTTTCATTTATTGGTGAACTATCCCAATAAGTAAATTGTTGCATTGTTGAAAATGATTTACACATAAATTTGATCTACTTGTGTCATGAATAAGGCCCAGTGCCTTTATTTTCAATTCAAAACAGGCAGAATGTAATTTTTCGCATTTTCTGTTACACTGCATTTTTCTACCACATCTGACCACATTCTCAAGGTCAGAGGAGTATAACTTACGCATGGTTGCACATTTAATGGCACTTTTTTCATGGTTGCATTGTTCTTCTTTCTTTTCCAGGCGGTATTTGATGTGGACAAGGACAAAGGTTTAACCCTAATTGAGATTTGGGAGGGTCTGACACTAGACGAAATTAAGAAATGCACAGGGACAGACTTTGAGGTGAATTATTTATTGATAAATTACAGGAACAGTTAACAACAAATGAAGCCCTTTTATTCTCTCTTGATTTAAAACTAACAATATTAGCCAGAATACAGTCATAAATCTACCTATTATACTTTTTAGCCTGATTTAATTTTTGTTTTTGTTTTCTCAAACAGGTCTCTCCTAACTTGAAACCAATGCAGCAGATTTAACGCTTAGGCAAAAATGCTTAAGATTGTTGGGACTTTTCACAACTGTTGGAAACCAGACACTTGTTAAATCCCCCATGTACATCCTTTGGAGGTACTAAAGATTTGTGTGGAAATTTGACTGAAGCATGCTCAAAACAACAAATATTCAATATGCTCCTCAAGCCACAACAGTGTCGTCATCTGTTAAAATAACTTCAATTAATGTGTTATCTGAATGAGTAGTATAAGCCATCTGGTTTTTTCAGTTTAGCAATTGATTGGAATGCAACAGTTTTGCAGAATATTCTCAAAGAGTATTGAATGTAGAATATTGTCAATAACAAGTATTGTATTTAACAGGCAGAATAATCTGTCTACATTTCACAAAACAGAATTGTCATGTTCTAACTCAAATTTACAGGTCAAATTTTTGATCAGAATTGTGAGGCCTTAAATATTTTATTTACAGTGTACATATCCTTTGTACAAAACAATAAACATCTATTGGTCACACAAGTCAAAACATCCCTTGTTTTTTCTTTGGGCTATTTATATTGACCCATCAATGATCAGTCTTTAAATATAGGCTATGCAGTGAAAAAATTAAGAGTAACATTTACCTACTATTTAGTCTGCAAACAAATTGTAATGCTATAAAATACAAATAAAAGAGTAAATTTAACCATTTCAGTAACTTTTACTTACAAATCTGATATACATGGTATTTAAATAAGATTTTAATTGAACATTTTACTAGAACATTTCACTTTTTTAACTTTCATTATTGACACATTAAATAATTTACCACATAACATACTGTATAGAAGCTTCATGCATGCAATATAGTCTGTTAGACAACATCACCTTCCATAACTGGTAACGGTATCACAGTTTTTTTGGTCGTGAACGAGTCATTTTGAGTAGAAAATTAACTTCAGACTTCACAAAATATGAAGTTAAACAACAAAATGAACTATAAAAAAGGTGTAAATAAACTTGCAAACATTGAAACCTTGTAAGTCCATTAATTATACAAAACAGGTGCATGCTGGGAATAACAGTTTCAATAAGTAAAATATACTTATTTTATTCACCAGTGAAATTAGAAAATAAATATAAGAAAGTTGTTTATTGTATGATTACAATAGACAACAATAGCATGATACACGATGATGCATTGTAAAAATAACAAATAGGCTTATCTATTTACTTATAAGCTAAAGCATTAGTTCCCTATCTGTCACTCACTCGATGCTGTGTCGATGAGTTGACACTAGGGGTTCACACTTGGGAGCCCGGACATCTCTGATCTTTGAGAAAAGGCCAATGAGATTTTTTGTTTTGAATTTGCAATTTGCCACTCCTCTGGACATACGAGTATAAAAGGAGTGCCGCTTGCAAACACACACACATATATATATATATATATATATATATATATATATATATATATATATATAAATATAAATTCACAAAAGAGTATGTATTTTCTCTAAAAGAGTGGCGCAAATGAAAGCGTCTTTTTCAAGATGCCTTTCCATTGGTGTATATTTCCTGGTTGCGGTCGGTATCTCTCCATTTCTCGATCGCTGCCTTACGTTTTCCTGCAGTTACATCAAGCCAAGGCACTTAGAGAACTGCACGAGAGTAGTCCTGACCCGGGATTAATACTTGAGCTGCACTCGGCGACCAAATTCGTCCTCCAAGAGACGAAGGTCACGGCGTGGGCTCTCGGGCAGGTGATGTCCATCCTGGTGGTCCAGGAACGCCACCTTTGGCTAAACCTGGTCAAGTTGCGAGAGGCCGACAAGGTTCGTTTCCTTGACACCCCATCTCCAAGGTTGGGCTGTTTGGCAACACCGTCGGAGATTTCTTGGATCGTACGCAGAGCCTTCGAGCAGCTCTTTGTCTGCTTTGGTGGACAGTGGAAAGGAAGCGCTGTCTCTAAACAGAGGATCACTCACTGGTTCATGCGGTTTTATAACCTCAGGGTTGAGCCAGTTTCGTCCTTTGTATTATCAGGTGACACAAACAGGTAAGTTCGGGTCAGCTGGCCGGGTGTACCGCTTATGCATAGGACCTACCTCTGCAAGACGTGCTTCCGCTTCGACCCGGTAAGACCGTGTGTTGTATTCCACTTTCCCCCCAGGGACACCCCCCAATATGGACCCCCAGCTGAATGATTTTGTTCCTTTTTTGGGGAGAACAGTAGAGAGAAGGCTACAGCTGGGCCAGCCAGTCCTTAAATTTTTGAGCAGTTAGCCGCTCCCCAAGGTGTAGGGGACCACTTCATGCCTGCCAGTGTGTTTGGGGGTAGTTACGCGACAGCTTGCTGCGCTGGCTACGAGGAACACAAAGTTCTGCCTGTCTCGCATAGCCAGTCTGCATAACTCGGTTCAGCTCTTGTGGCATTTTCCATTGGGACCCCTAGTGTCAACTCATCGACACCATGTCGAGTGAGTGACAGATAGTCACATGGTTACTCATGTAACCTCCTTTCCCAAAGAGGGACTTTGTGTCCCTTGTGCCACAACACTGAACCAAACGCTGAAATCGCCGGGTCTTCGGCTCGGATCCTCAGTGCAAAACCTGAGTGTGTGTTTGCAAGCGGCACTCCTTTTATACCCTATGTTTGAGGGAGTGGCATGCAAATTCCACACACCAATTCTCATTGGCCTTTTCTCAAAGATCAGCGATATCTGGGCTTCCAAGGGTGAACCCCTAGTGTTAACTCATTGACACAACATCTCATTCCCTCCATCAGAGAATGGAGGTTACATCAGTAACCATGACGTTTTTACATGTTTGAATTAAATACAAATGTAGTATTGACTTAATATTTTAAAGTTCACGCTTAAACTATACTTTTTCAATGTAGAAAGTGCTTCATCTGTTCTGCTATATTTACATCACCAAAATCGTTTTTTTTTTTTTTTTCAGTGTACTGTATGAGTATGCAAACAAGTTACATGAGGGGAACACAATAAAGCTTACATGAAATATGAATGGAAGCTCTCTCTCTTTTGAGCTTATTATAGCGCCAATTGTATATGATATATCTGTTTTGCACTTGTTGCACGACCGCTTGTTTGTACCGCACCTTGAATTGCTTCTTGACAATTCAGAACCACATTCGTGGACAGCGACCATGTATCGGTGAATGCGTGTGTTGCACAGACGCCTCAGCACAAACAAACTATGATTGTTCAATAACTTCATATGAAAAGCTCGCGCTGAACTCTGTATAATTGCAACGACTTAGGGGGGAATCATTTCCGAAGGATATAGTCTTGTTTCAAGCAACGAGCTCATTTATATTTGTGTAGACGGATTCCAAGTCCAAAAGGCTGGTGAAAGTGTGATGTATGTGCGACACTCTCCGTCTCGGGGGTGTGGTAATGCTCGCGCTGTGAACTCGTGCGCACACGGGCTATGAATACTCCGCACTCAAAGAGAGGAGCGCACTGCGAGCACCGGAGAACCGACGGCATGGCTGCGTCTAAGGGGAAGAGCGAACTCCGTTATGCGGACTGGATGTCAAGTTTACCGGCAACCTTGCACAGCATTCCTCTCACCAATCTCGCAATACCGGGTAAGCGCTCTTTTTTGCCCTTAGAAGCAATAATAGCAGGAGTGAGAAGGGGTATAAATATTACATAAAGGAAATATGCTGCTTGGGGACGGATTATTTTTGAATGACTCAAATGACCCTTTCAGAAAGTTTTTATGTTGGAATCATTTAACGTTAATTGTTATGTCCGCGTGGGCTATAAACTCTTATTCAAAACGCACATTGAAATGAGAGGTCACCCAAACGCAGTTGAAATGGATTGTGCCTCTGACACTTTCTATTGTGTGACTAATGTGCTGGTCCAATCCAGCGAATGGATTTTAAGAACGTTCAAATGTGTGGCAGAAATTAAATAGGACACTTGTTGCTCAAGGCTCGAAATCCGAGGTCTGTGTGGCGGATTAAGAGAGACACAACATTTCTCACATGTGCTACAGACCAGACAAAATTAAATAATATATGCACAGAGCTAACGTAGACGCATACAGTAGTTGCCTGGAGCGAAACAAACAAGAAATAAGCGGGGAAAAGTATAATTGTCAAGTCACAATTTTTTTTCCTTAAACAACACCTTATCTAGATTCAATCTCCATATTACCTCAAAAACCTTACTAAAAGGTAATACGATTTTTTAAATTAGCAATTTTGTGCACAGTAATTTTCATGGATATATGCATGTATATCCTCCTGAGACCAGAGGGTTATGTTGTGGGCATTTTCCCTTTCCCTTTCTGATAACTAGTATCACCTAATAAAGATAAAATAATAATAATAATAATAATAATAATATATATATATATATATATATATATATATATATATATATATATATATATATATATATATATATATATATATATATATTTTTTTTTTTTTTTTTTTTTTAAGAGCAACAAGGTCTCCTAAAAATGTATGTCCACATATGTGGACAACGGCATTAAATTGCAAAATTGTAAATATTACCAAACTATAGAAATATATATTTTTTCATTATAAAATTGTTTATTATGTTTCCAGGAGTGTTGCTTATTCATGTTTTTGAGATGTTACCGACATCACAGCTGATTTTCCGTAAAGCTGCTTTGGAACAATGTGTATTGGGATAAGCACAAATAAAAAAAAATATTCTAATACAAATTATTTTACTTGATTTTACTTTTATGTTTAATGTTTTGTTTTCTACTTTGGCAACTAAATCTCAATGCTCTCTCTTTGCTCTGTCAAACAAACAAATGATATTCAGATATTAGAATAATTCATTCTGATACAAGAAATGCCAAGCATCGTCCAATCACTGCCAACCATGTTCAAATTAAATGATACATTATAAATTCTGAATCTATGTAATTATTGATTACCATTGTCCCATGTCTGCCAAACATGTTGAGTGATCAAAACATCATCTGCAGCCTGAAACTGAACTTTTGATAGAAAGTTTGGATTGAATGCACTTGGCTCCATATGAAAACCATAGGATGCTCCCTTGCTCCCTATTTAGTGAATTATTTAACATGCATTGTGCTGTCTGTCTGCACTGGTCTCAGGACAGTTCTAAAGGCACCTTTTTCATCCTAATTCCATTATAAAGCCTCTGAAAGCAATAATTTTTTTTAACTAAATGTGAAAATGCATCAAATCACTCTCACAGCGAAATTGTCAGGATTCGTACAACCTTTCTAAATTTGGCTAATTCGTATGATATCGTGCAACTGCACTCTTTCACTTTCACTAAACCAATGATGTTGCTGGACATTGTTTCCATCTAATACGCGACAATTACTTGCTTCTGTGAAGCACAACAGCTTCCATTCATGTTTACACACTCTACTGGTTGGTTAAGTTTAGATAAGGGGTTTGGGTATGGGCATAATATTTCTTAATGCCTTGTGCGTGGAACTCATGCTTACTTGCGCATTAGACATCCAGGTATTTGCATGTGATGAAGTCATACGCGTTTATGCGAACAACATGCGAGACCATATGAAATAGCCAACTCATAAATTATATATGACTTTTCATGAGATCGGGTTAAAATGCATAGTTACTATAGGATTTCTAATGAAAAATTTGTACTATTGTACCCATTTGTGTACATTGTGTTTAGCAGTGTGGTGTTTCACGATAAATCCCTCAAATTTGAAAAAAGGCATATCGGATGAAACTAGAGACTGTAATCTTATGACTCAAATAGATTTCAATGTAAAAACTTAATTAGGTGTATTGGTTGGTGTTTCTTCCAAAGACAAAGTTGGCTATGATAGGCGCCATGTTGTTTTGCCATTTGACTCCTAGTCAGTTTAAATGAAATGAAATTAAGCGCATGAGAAGATAATTACTACTGAAACTGTGGTTGTTGTCACTGTCAAGTCCTGAAGTCTAGAATAATGAAAACATGTTGGAAGACCTGTTTGAATTAGAGGATGTAAGCCAAATATGTGTTTGTATACAGGTTTTGCCACATTTCTTTGGTTAAAACCAATACCAATTTATCACTTGTTCAATATCTATCAATATTTTCTTTTGGAACAGATGTTTCCATTTGGAAAATAGTATTAGATTTCTCCATATTCACTCAGTTCAAGCCTTTTCAGACTACACTTAACATATTTTCAGACCCAAGTTAAAGGGATAGTTCACTCAAAAATACAAATTCGGCATCATTCACTCACCCGCGTGTTGTGTCAAACCCATATGACTTTATTTATTTATTGGAATACAAAAGGTGATGATCAGCAGAATAGTAGCTTACTATTTACTTATTAGAATTTACTTACTTTGTATGTAAAAAAACAAAAAAACTAATTAAAATTAATGTTGACTGAGGCTCACATTTTGTCTAAAATCTCCTTTTCTGTTCTAATGAAGAAATCACTCATATGAAATTGAGGTAACACTTTATTTTAATTTGTCTTTGTTACACATGACATGTATTGATTATAGTACAGTCAATTATGCATAATTACAAGCAACTAACCTTAAACCAAACCCTTACCCTAACCCTAAACCTATAGTAAGTACATATTGTTAATTAGTAATAATCAGGCATTACTTGTGTAATTACACTGTAACCAGTGCACTGTAAACTAAAGTGTAGCCGGATTTGGATCAACAAGAGGGTGAGTAAATGATGACTGAATTTACAGCATGGCAGCATGCTTTGCAAGGGTCTCTACAGGGAGAGTAAATATTACAATTAAGTGTATTTTTCTGTGTTTTTGTGAAAGTTTAATATAAAGGGAAATTTAGAAGAGTTTCTGTTATGTTGGAGTTTTGGAGGTTACCATTATGGTGAACAGTGGAGGTTATGTGAGACCAAATTCTGGTCAAAAGTATGGCGGTCATGGATCAAAAAAGTTTAAGCGTGAATCAAAATAATAAGATTGAATCAAATAATAATAAGTGCAAAATTAAATAAAAACCACAGATCAAAATAATTAGAGCATATAAAAAAATAACAAGCATGGCTCAAATATATATAAACACAATTAAAATATGCTGCAAAAAACAACCGAAAAATGAATTCAGTCATCAGAATTGCCAACAAAATATTTTTTTTCTATGGTTATATTACTGTTTTTGTGCTCCGACAATTTTTCTTATATATATATATATATATATATATATATATATATATATATATATATATATATATATATATATATATATATATATATATTATTTTTTTTTTTTTTTTGTACACTTACAAATTTCCTTTGCTTTTGTTTCCAAATTCTGCACTTGGTTTTCCAAAACTTGTGAGTAGAGTGTCATGTAAATCAGGGGGCATTTGCATCCCCATTGGTCCACTAGTTCTTGATCGATAGCTCGTCCTCTAGCCGATCAGTGTTCGGTCAATCACACAATGGTAGATGAAGATGGATAACCATCAGTTGGCAAATCCTGGACAATCATAGGTAATTGAATATAACTATATTATTTGTGGTTGATAGATATCCTGCTTGTGTCTGTTTTGAATATATTCTGCCAGCTCTAGTAAACAATGTGATGTCCGAGTAGGCCATTATCATAGTCTGTTAACACATGTACGAGAAAGCTGAATTTAGTTAGCAGAGTTTAGTTTAGGCATTATTTAAGACTTCCTTGTTTGTGGGTTATTGGCTGCATACAGGTCTGGACTGGTAATCTGGCATTCTGGGCATTTTCCCGGTGGGCCGACGCACTTTGGTGCCGATCTGGGGCTGACTGGCCATCAGGAGAACCGAGTGGGCCGGTGAGTTGGCCGCAAAACATGCCGAATGGGCCACGATAAGCTAAAGTCAGCTATGAGTCACCGCGTTATGCAGAACGGACCACAAAAGGGCAGCGCGATATACAGAAAAGGACAGCGGTGTACAATCCCTGGCCCATTTCTCTTCCCAGTCCAGCCCTGGCTGCATATCTAAAAAAAAAAAAAAAAAACAAGGCTGGGTTGGTGTGGATGTTTGATGCATGTTTTTACTAGCTGTACCAATGTAGTCGCGAGTTCAGAACCAAACTTGACCTGCTTTTCCATGTTGCTGAATCTGCCGTTATGTACTTATCCTACATTGGCACGGATACATCTAGTTTCTTTATCCACGATACTGCAGCAAAATCAGCAAAATTATTGCTGACACATACATGCACACTTTGAAGTTGGTTGTATGACTGTTAGTCATTTGCTTCAAATGTTTTTGAAGTTTTATACTCTATGTTATGTAAATATTTGTAAATATTTTGGATATGTATGCTCCAATGTTGCCTGTATCTCTAGAGACGGCCCCTAAATACGCGACTATTTGTGAATAAAGAACGTCCAACATCAAAACAACTTTATTGCATTATTTATTGACGTGGGGACGCTTGGTCACTTGTTTCTGATTTTACTGCAGTATCGTGGAAAAAGAAACTACATTTAGCTGTGCCAATGATGCCAGTGAAGGTAAGTACATAACGGCAGATTCAGCAACATTAAAAAGCGGATCAAGTTGGGTTCTGAACTCGCGACTACATTGGTACCGCTAGTAAAACATGCATCAACCATCCACACCAACTCAGCCTTGTTTTGTTTTTAGATATTCAGCCAATTACCTATAAACAAGTAAGACTTAAATAATGCCTAAACTACAGACTTTGCTATCAAAATTCAGCTGACTCGATACATGTGTTAAGAGACTATGATAATGGCCTACTCGGACAACACATTGTTTCCTAGAGTTGGCAGAAAATACTCAAAACAGACACAAGCAGCATATCTATCAACCACAAATAATATAGTTATATTCAATTACCTATGATTGTCAAGGATTTGCCAGGATGAGCAGCAGCCATCTGAGCCACATTTAAGTGACGTCAGCTCCCCTCTTCGAATGAGGAGCTGTCGATGAAGAACTAGTGGACCAATGGGGCACAACGTAAAACGCCCTCTTATTTACATGAATCTCTATTCACAAGTTTTGGAAAACCAAGTACAGAATTTGGAAACAAAAGCACAGAAGAATACAGTGTAAGCATACAATAAATTTAAATATGAGCAAAATTGTCAGAGAGCACAATAAACAGTAATATAATCAAGGAAAACTTGACTGATTTAATTTTTCTGTTGTTTTTCTTGCAGCATATTTTAAATCTGTTTATATATTTTTGATTCAAGCATGTTATTTTTTGATCTGCGCTAATGAATTTGATATGCGCTTTTTATTTAGTTTTGCGCTTATTATATTTTATCTTCGCTTATTATTTTCTGATTCAGGCTTATTATTTTGGTTTGTGCTTATTATTTTTGGATCCGCCTCCTCAATACTTTTGACAGGATTTTGATCCCATAAGGTTAAGCTAATGATCAGGACAGAGTGATGTTGATGTCGTGGCACATTAAATTGATTGCTCGCTTTGTTGAGCAAATGCTGTGCTAACCATAGTATAGTTACTAAACTACACTTCTAACCAGCATTTATATAGCATGCAAACATTTGCTTTAACAAGTTACTACTTAAAGAAATAAGAGATTTATTTGAGTTACACTGACACGTCTAATTTTAATGGGTTTACCCAATTATATGTGTTTAGATTACATAATAATTTTAAGTAAAGGAAACTAATTTCAAACATGTGGAACTACTTTTCACATTTGAAGTTCAGCCAAAGCGCAATTGTTTTTAGTGCAAATGAAGGTGATACATTGCTACATAGTTGTAAATGGTTCTAGAGGGAAAAGTTTTTGCAGTTTTTATGGTAGCGTAGGGGAAGTTATTCTGCCAAAAGCATCAGATAAACAGCGCCGGAGGCTGAAGCAATCAGCCAGACAGGCCTTGAGAGACTCAAGCTCTGATTAAAAGCCATGATTAACGTCAACAGTGTGTCAAAATTTCAAACCTTGGCCTCAGGAATTAATTTACTGGCCAGCCACCTCCAAATCTTCTTTTTAACCATCAATTATAGATTCTGATTTCTTGATCGTACAGTAAGTGCTCTGACTACAACATATGAATGTAAACTAAATAGCATAGTTTGCATGCACTACTGCAGGGAGAAGATTTCCTCATCCCGCTGATGGCCTATTAGTCTGGTCTGGATTTCTGAAGAAGCAACCTAATTCTGGAGAACTAGACCTAGTACCATTTTCTCTCTTCTGTAAAACTTTTGTATAATAGTGATATCAACAAGGCTGTGGGTGGGCTGTGGAAAGTCGTAGTGTAGTAGCTGTTTATCAAAATGCTTTATACAAATTAAGTCTTGGATAAGAATTCTGGACATGTTCACTCCCACACAGATATCTTGCTCATCTGAAGGGAGCTTTTAAGTTTTCAAAATGCAAGGCTTAGATCTCACTTTTAAAGACATGGTAAAAAGTCTATGAAAATGTATGCACCCTGTCCAAGTGCTTATGTCCTCTTCTGTAAAATAAAGAGAGACCAAAGCATTTATCCTGAGATCTAATCACTATAAGACATAAAATCATATAGGATCTATCACGCCTCTTTTTTATTTAACTAACCCTCTGGAAGTACAGTATGTTTTCAGCTGTCATACACAGATATAATTATAGAATCCAATGATCATTTTAGTTCCCCAGGATCAATTCATAAAAATAGAACCTAATCATTGATCTTCTGACTTTGTCATGCATATTTCAGTGACGCTTTATACTTGCCTCAGGTACTTTTGATCTTATGTTGTCATATTGACCGACTTCTGGAGGTTGACAAGATTTCAAAAGATACTTAGTAAATGTTATTACAACTTTATAAATTAATATTCATAGGCTATTTAAAAAAAAAATAACATTAACTTTTTAAGGTGAATTGTGTAATTTGTGTGCCACTATGGTACTGCAAAATGACTGACTGTTTTCAAACAGATTTACTGAACACTACCCTCATCTCCTATTGGTCGGGTAAAGATATACTCCCTCCCAAAATTCACGTCATTGGTTCTGCCAAATTTGCAATTTTGGCCTGGTTGGGTTGCTCAAACAAATGATGTTTAAACTTTCAGAGGCATCAACCAATGAATGACTTACTTATAGACTGCATAGTAAGCTGAAATAGAAAGTATTTTAACACACATCACTTTTAACTCTTTGTAAGTAAATCTTGAACTTCCAGCCAAAATGCACTTCAAATCGGCCCTTTTTACATTTCCACTTTTGGAACACAGAAGTAAACTATAGCAGGGTAAAATTTGGTGAATGGAAGACCACAGCAAATATTATTTTTGCATTCCCATTCGCTCCAACAGGAAGATATAAAAATGTTTCATGTTTCCATGATTGTCCAAAAAGAGAAAAAAATATATAGAGAGATAGATTTCAGCAGTTATTGTCATATCTATTGTCATTCCCTCAGCAGCTGAGAAACCACATCACAGCTGTGGTAACATTTTTTTTTAAAATATATATTATTATTCTTAATCTTTTTTATGAATGCCCAGGGTAATATAATACACTATAATACAGTAAAATGTTGACACACAAAACAAATTTCATTGAAAAATGTTTGCTAGATTTATGCTTCTAAATAAGGAGAAAACACATCATCATAATCTGTGAAAAGATACGATAACAATTATTTCCTGTATAATCTTTATAGAAAGTAGCCTTCTGTACCATAAGTATAATCTAAATCATCAAAGTCAGTTTGTGGATGTATTTTGATGACAATTTGTATTATAAGACTATCAAACCTGATATTTTTAAAGGGATTGTTCACCCAAAACTGGAATTCTGTTATCATTTACTCACCATCAAGTTGTTACAAACCTGAATGACTTTCTGTCTTCCGTGAAACACAAAAAAAGATGTTAGGCAGAATAATAGCCTCAGTCACCATTTACTTTCATTGTATGTAAATTAAACAATGCATTGAAAGTGAATGAGGCCAACATTCTTCCCAACATCTCTAGTGCTACATGGAGCAAAGTCATGCTGTGGAACAACATGAGGGTGAGTACATGATGACAGCATTTTTTTTATTTTTGAGTGAACTATCCCTTATAATTATAAGTACTCCAAACCAAAATCTGTCTTTGCCACCTCCAACAGCATCAAGGTCAGTAATAGAAATAGGAAACACTCTACTATGATCTCAATTTCCTCTCTTGGAACTCTTGTTATAGTCATTCCAATGGAAGAGGGACAAGAAATTATTGTAAACTCAAACCTCTTCTTTAAGCTCAACTGATCTTCATGTTGCAACTTAATATTGTTTACTTGCAGTATCAATATTTGTAATATTGTAGGTAAAAAAGCAATCAAAATATTTGATATTTGCTCTACCCTCAACATTTTCACCTAACAGATCTCTAAAGCGGTATTTGCACACCCTTAATTTTATTTCCCCATTCTTTAATTTTAATTTTAATTTTTTGAATAATGACAGTGTTTGTGAAGTATGTTTAGAATAAATCTAATAAAAAATAAATAAATTGAGATTAACTAGTTGTCCACAAAAACACACTTGCAGAAACGTAAATCATTCTCCCCAGAGGGCAGAGTATTTATCCCAGTGATACATTTATCCCAGCACCCTGTAAGTCCCTTTGTTGGACATTGAACAGTGTTAGTGAAATGTGTATATAATGAACGTATGTGTCTCTGCTAAGTATCTTAGAGAAATGCTTTTTTGCTTTAGCTGAGGTAGGCTTTTATGTGGTGCTTACTCCACTGCACTTGTCTAGATGGGTGGCTTGATGAGGTCTGCTATACTTGCCATTGTCACCTGCAGTGGTGGCAAGACTGGGATGGGGAAATTGTGTCAATGCAGAGGGCGGCTGTGCTAAAGTGACAAGCATGCAGCATAAGAACACCTCTGCTTTATGTGCCACCATTATATTTAGAAATTAGGCAGACTATTCTGAGACGGGTAGAATCCCGTTTCATTCATTTTTATGGACAACCATAATTATTATTCATGTTTTGACATACTTACTTTCATAATGAGATGTCCCTGTGCCCCTAAATCGTAGATGGCAATTAATCCGATTTTGAATAGCAGACACTGGCAGACACAGAAATCAGTATAGTCTTTCCCTAGTGGCCAAGCATAATTATTTTGTCCGTGAAATATTTTTCATACATGGTAGAATATGTAATCTTCAGGGTTGTAACAAAATCTTTCTAGGAAGTCAGTCCAGTGGTGGCCATCTGTGGAACACTCCTGGTAAGCTATACCCATGTCAGTGCAGCTCCAATCTACTTGAATGGGGAAAGAATGAAAGGGTTGGTCAAGATTATGATCAAAGAGCATATTTCAAATTAGCAATAAAATCTGACAAGACTGTTATCATAAAATGTGCTTCTTTACCTCAGATTATGCAAAAAAAAAAAAAAGCATAGCTCATATGGATAATGCACAAACATGTTCTCAAATTGATTGACAGACAATGTCTTATCTAAAAGGTGATTAGCTCTTTTACCTTTATGGTGGGACATCCTTTCTACATCTGCTCACCATTGGGCATTCATATTTCTCCCATTAAATTGTGTTAAACCCAGAATATTCCTCTACGTTCATGAGTTGGAAATTATATTGAATTAGCCATGCTTATAATATTGAATTAGAATTTGGATATGAAAATATTAAATATATATAAATTAATAATAATAATATATATATATATATATATATATATATATATATATATATATATATATATATATATATATATATATATATTAAATAATAATAATTATTTATTTATATATATATATATAAATAATTATTATTATTTAATGTTTCTGGAAATAGCTCATGTGTTGGATGAGATCATATCAATGAATGATTCCTATTAAAAAGTTTAAGGAATTAAAAAGTATATATAAAATGTATAATTCTTTTTAAATGTAATATAATTGTAAAAAATATAATTTGCATATCACTTTTTATATTGTGACATTGTTTTCATGACAATTAAGCACATTCATTTAGAAAATAATGTCAAAATGCCCAAAATTTGAATGATCCTTAATGTAGGCCATATTTTCTTTATGCAAAATTAAATAAAAATGTTTTATTGTTTAGAGGTTTAGTATGACCAAGACAATTTTGTGACAAGTTTCGTGAGAATCAACCTACAGCAGTTATATTCTTTCCATTTTAATCCACTTAATAATTCAAATTGCCAAAAAATTTGGCATCCTGTTTGCTACCTCGATTCAAATTCAGGAATTGATTCAGAATTCAAAGAGTATTCTACACAACCCTGGTAATCCTACCTGTTCACTATGACAAAGCTTTAGCTTTTTGTTGATGAGATGCACAAAAGCTTGCATAATCTAACTGCAGTGGTATAATAGAAGCACTCTTCACAGGTCTAGACATTTGACCTTAAGACAGCAGCAGTGCCATTAGAAATTCATCTGCTATTCTAAGTCTCTTTTCCTGCCCACATGTAGCCTCCATATGCACATTTTGGCTAAACTCTTTTGGTATGTTTACTGGATTGATTTTACATGCTCAGAAGCCAATTATCACCAAACTCAAATCACATCTTCTTTACTCAGATAATTGTTCTTTGGACATAATTTGAATTACCCACTTTTCTCCTGTATCTCTATCATTATTATTTCACAGTAGAGTAGCACATTGCCTTGATGTAAAAAATGACTACTGAAAATGCTTCCTCTGATAAGGTGTAGGAATTATTTATTTTCTGATTGTAATGGCTTCAGACCTCAAGGGCACCAATTACACTTGTCTGATGCATCTTTAAACCTGTCCATTCATCAAACTGTTCATCCATTAATCCTGCACTTTAGACCCAAAAGAGAGGATTTTCAGCCTGCCATATCTCAAAATCAAGATAAATTGAAAGTGACTAGACATGAAAATGCACAGCCACAATGGGGAAGAGTCTCTCTTTCCTTTAATAATACATTTTTCTTGATGTACTTTGTGGCAGTCCTCTGTGGTTGACAATGACATGTCAATCTTTTCTGATAAGAACTGTTATATCATCACAATGGCCAGTGCCAGCCCTACCCCATTTGGCACTCTAGGCGAGACCCTCCAGTAACCCCGCCTGATAAAAAAAAATATTAGAGAGTTAAGCACACACACACACACACACACACACACACACACACACACACACACACACACACACACGCACACACACACACACACACACACACACACACACACACACAAAGAGTACAAATTAATACATAATTAAATAAATCACCAATGGATATAACTCAAACAAGCCAAACATTAATAATAACTATGTTGGGAAGAAATATGCAAGTGCATGTTATGACTCCTTAAGTAGGCATCATAAATGGGTATCACTATCTATAGAAGTAAACTTAATGTAAAGTGGATGTAAATCAAACCGAGTGGTCAAAGATGTATCAAAAAAAAAGAAAGAAAGCAAAGGGGCGCTGCCTCTAAAGATCTATGCATATTATACAGTATGTTTCACAGCTGGGGTATTTTTAGGCTTTCATCATTACTGGGGAGTCTGGGGCACATCAAGTACACAATCTAATGTACCATGTTGCCTTGGGGCATACTAATTCTGGAGATTTTTTTGTTGGTGCAAAAACAGCATTAAATAATTAATTTGTGGTGATTTTAGGAGCGTCATTTGAACATTTTCTTTAGTAGCCTACATATATTGTGTAGCATTAATACAACTGTGGACTAAAAATGTATTAACACCTTTCTCATTACACAGCACAGGATTAAGTTTACCAAAGTTACCTTTCTCAAAAGTCTGCTGTGGCAGTATCATTGTACAGTGATGATACAATGTGGTAAAACCATTGTATTTAAATAATATATATTTCAGCCCTAAAATAGGACCTTCTGTAAGTTGTTGTTTACTTTTAAGCATGACTTTCTTGTCTGTGGACTGCAGTGGACCTTTAAACCAGGGAGGTTATTGTTTAAAATAAACATCTGATGATCAACATTATTTACTGTCGATCATCTCTGGATTGGCTGTTTCAAAAAAGAAATGACACAGAATAATTAATGTTTTTAATCTGCTCTAATGCACCTACTCTCTGAGGTAAAACATAAGACCAGTCAGTTAAATGGTCCATTTTCCCCAAACTAATTATCCTCAAATGTACCTAATATCAGCACAGTATATCTCAAGACATGGATCCTTTGATACGAGAATCCTCCTTTGCATTTAATTCATGAGCTGTTAGGACACAAAATAAATGCAGTGGTTTCTCATAGAATATGATCTGCCCAGGCCTGTTGAATTTCAGATTGTTCTCATCTGTTCAACAACTGAGTGTTTTGTGATTGCATGTTTAGGTTTAGGATGCATTCATTTAATTTCATCTTTCTTAAAGAACGGTACAACAGCAACATTAAAAATCATGAACATATGGTACTTTTTTAATAAATGTATTATTATGCTCCTTACTCCAGAGGACAAATAGTGGCTTGGTAATCTTTCATTAAAATGGTATAATTTGCCCCTGTTTCAAAAATAACTATTAAACTACTGTTGAAGAGAATGCAGGTTTTTAAAAAAATCTTGCCAGTACTTACAATAATAGCTCTATATTTCCGATCAACATGAATGTAGTAAAGGTTACAACAGCAATAATAGCTAATGTAGATTTTAAAAAAGAAGCGTTAACATTGGAATACTTTGAGATGCTTTGGAGGATGAACCTGACCTTCAGTCTCCATGACCCAGTCAAACATTTTCAGAAAAGAAGTAGTTTTCCATAATCAACTGCAAATTAGCATTCAGGTGTAGCTGTATTCTGGTGTGGAATGGCCAATTATCACAATGCAATCAATCATTGATGGATAAAATCAAGTCCCTCCCTGAATTTCTTTCATATTGAATAACACATTATGTCTATAACATATATAACACCAACATTATATATACTGTTACTCATTAATCTGAATTTATTCATTTATTAGATGCTTTTATTGAAAGTGACTAACAAATGAGGAACATAGCAAACAATTTGACATATAAAGTTCAACAACATCTGCAGTGTTGTACTGCCAAGTTCTGAAGGTGGCTGGAGTAGTATAGGCACTAGCGCAGAAGAAAGAGACCGTTTTTTTTATTTTTTTTTACTGTAAGTGCAAGTTCAATAATAAGTGCAATTAGTGTGGATTGTGAAGTGCTCGTGGAACAGATGTGTTTTCAGCAGATTGTGTGAAGGGTGGAAGCTCATTCCACCACAGAGGTACAGAGAAATTAAATTATCGTGAAATAGACTTTGAGCCTCTTTGTGATGGGACCACTAGGTTCCACTCATTCATAGACCACAGAGTTGGAGTATAGACCTGCAGAAGTGAATTGAAGAAAGAGTCTGCTGTTCAATTGGCTGACCTGAAGACCAGAATCAAAGCCTTGAATTTGATGTGGGCAGCTACAAGGTAGTCAGTGGTGTGAAATCAAGATTGGGGTGAGATGAGCACTTTATGACTGATTGAAGACCAGATGCGCTGCTGTGTTCTGGGCCATCTGTAGTGGCTTAATCGTGTTAGCTGGGTGGCCAACCAACAAATCATTACAGTAGTTCAGTCTTTAAATGACCAGAGCTCGGACCAGGAGCTGTGCAGCATATTCAGACAGAAAAGGTCTAGTTTTCCTGATGATGTAAAGTGCAAATCTGCAAGACCAAATGGTTGATGAGATCTGGGCGATGAAATTAAGCTGGTCATCTACAACCTCTCCCATGTTCTGAGGTGTTCTGTTTAGTGTTAGTGTAGATGAACCAATATGAATATTGAGGCTGTGGTCAACGGATGGGTTGGCTGGGATCACAAGGAGTTCTGTCTTGGCAAGGTTGAGCTGAAGGTGGTGTTCCTTCATCCAGGCCAAAATGTCCGAGATACAATTAGAGATATGAGCTGAGAGTTGGGTCATCAGGTTGGAATGACAGGTAGAGCTGCATGTCATCTGCATAGCTGTGGTAGGAAAAGCCATGAGCCTCAATGATCGGTTCGAGTGATGTTTTGTACATCGAGAAGAGGAGGGGTCCAACCACGGATCCTTGAGGAACACCAGTGGTCAGCTGGTGTGACTTGGACACCTCTTCTCTCCAGGAGACCTTTAAAGATCTGTCAATTTGGTAGGATTCAAACCATCCAAGCGCAGTTCCTGTGATGCCCAGGTCAGAGAGGGTGGACAGGAGAATCTTGTGGTTCACTGTGTCGAAAGCAGCAGACAAGTCAAGGAGGATGAGGACAGATGATTTGGAGAATTTGACACAGAAAGTTACCATAAGGCCACAGCAACAAAGTAGGTATATTTAGATGCTGATCTTAGTGTCATTAGTGACATAAGTGTCAGGATTGAGATGGATTATCATAACATTTTCGATTGGGTTAAATCTTTTTCTTTCTTTCTTTCTTTCTTTCTTTCTTTCTGTGTTTATTCAACTCTGTACCCATTAATGAGTGGTCTTTGGCTTGTTAAAAACAACATCTAATCCTCCCATCATTTCAAATGTTTTTGTTGGTGTGGTGATTGCTGAGATGTCTCTGCTGAGCAGACAGCTGTTTGCCTAATGGCCCTTTCCCATGGAGAATGTCGATGGCTACAGTGCTGCTTTCAGATGGAGAGATGCATTGTTTATTCATCAAAAATATTATTCGGAGAGTCTCTATCACACCTGTTTATAGACTGCTTACTGCTTTCATTTTAATTAGATTAGCAATGAATCTATTTAAATAGGTTGTAGTTGTTGCGATTTTTGTAGATCAAACATGGCACCTGGCTTTGCTCTGTATTTACATTGAAAGCATGCTTGTGAAGTCCATGTTATTATACTGCAGTCCCTGGCAATGATTTTCCTGTGGGTCATTTTATGGTCCAGTAACAATGCAAGAGTTCGCTATTGCGTTATTCCATCATACCACTGACCGTCAAGGAACCATTATATTTATTCTTAGCAGGGTTAAAAATCAAAAAAATTATTTAAAGTGGATTGTAAATGACTTTTTTTTTCTCCTTAAATGGTAAAATACTCACTGTTTAAAAGTATAGCGACATGACATAAACAATATGCATGTTAATATGATTTTGGTGTGATACAATTGATTACTAATCTTTTCTGTGTAAAGTTATATCCATTTTGACAACATCGTTGCCATGATGACGTAACACCAAAACTCTGTAATCCCGGAAATTTTGTAGTCCACTGAAAAAACCTACGATTTAAACAACATTGCAGCTCAAGTAATACACAAGTTTTAACAGAAGAATTAATATAAATGCTATAATAATTTTAAAAACAAATGTTTAAAGAAAAGAGACGTGTTCAAATAATTTTTTGTGGTAATCAACATTATCCCACAAATGCCGTCGATTGAGCTTAACATGTATTAAACCTGGAATATTAATTTAAGACATGCCTTTACATAATACAACTTGAATTAAGGTTATTTTTCTTACCCCACTGGTATTTTTTTTCTTGTTCTGCACACAAATTGAACATATTTTAGTATTTAGGTGTTTAAAATAAGAAGAAATTGCATCAAATAAACTTAAAGGGATAGTTCACCCCAAAATTGTAATTCTCTCACCATTTACTCACCCTTATGCCATCCCAGATGTGTATGACTTTCTATCTTCTGCAGAACACAGATATTTAGAAGAATATTTCAGCTCTGTAGGTCTATATAAAGCAAGTGTCTGGGCACCAACATGTTGATGCTCCAAAAAAGCACATAAATGCAGTATAAAAGTAATCCACAAGACTCCAGTGGTTAGGTGCATTCTATTCAGAAGGGATAATCCTTACGCCCTATTCCCTTCAAAGATTTTACCATCCACTCTCTGAGTTTTGGTGGGCTAAAAAACTTTGGAAGCAATGTTACATCTTGACTATCATGATTGTTTTCCCTTTAAAGTGCCATTCGGAGGGTGATTTATCCGATTTGTAGCACAGGTTTAAAGTGGAGATTGACTGAACAGGAACGAGAATTTATATGAAAAATTTACTAAAATATTGATCTGTTTCTTACACACACCTATCATGTGTTGCTTAATTAATTTATAATAATTGCTACTGAAGACATTGATTTAACCACTTGAGTCATATGGATTACTTTTATGTTGACATGTGATTTTTGGAGCTTCAAAATTTTGGCACCCATTCACTTATGGCCCAAAAGAGCTGAGAAATTCTTCTAAAAACCTTAATTTGTGTTCTGCTTAAGAAAGATAGTCATACACATCTGGGATGGCATAAGGGTGAGTAAATGAAATAATCCAAGATATTTTCTCTGAAAATGTTTTTTTTTATCTTACATATTTTTTTCTCAAGTAAGTTTATCTTTTTCTAAGGATGTCTTTTGATATTTTGAAAGAAAAACAACAGATATACCAATTTTTTTTCTTTTGCAGAAATGTTGTTATCTGAGACCCATTTAGTGGCCTCTCTTGGTAATTTCTGGGTAGCTATTTTTCCTTGATAACAGTTTTCATCATCATGCAGTATACGTGCTTTGTCTAAAATAAACATACTAACGCGGAAACCCTCTTATCCAGGTTCCCACGACTCTTTTAGTTTCTACATTGACGAGGCCTCACCAGTTGGACCAGAACAGCCCGAGACAGTGCAGAACTTTGTCTCTGTGTTTGGCACTGTGGCCAAGAAGCTAATGAGGAAATGGTTGGCAACACAGACGATGAACTTCACCAGCCAGCTGGAGGCAGGGATCCGCTTCTTTGATCTCCGCATATCCACCAAACCCAGAGACCCCGACAATGAGCTCTTCTTTGCACATGGTCTGTTCAGCGCCACCGTACGTGAAGGCCTGGAGCAGATCAGCACCTTTCTTGCCTCTCATGCTCGTGAAGTGGTGTTCCTGGACTTCAACCACTTCTACGGTGTACAGAACCTCCATCACGAGAAGCTGGTCCAGATGCTGCGCACCATCTTTGGGGATCGACTCTGCCCAGTAGTATTTGCTCAAGAGGTAAGCCTGAAGTACCTCTGGGAGAAGGAGTATCAGGTGCTGGTCTTCTATCACAATCCCATGGCTCTGGAGGTTCCTTTCTTGTGGCCGGGTCAGATGATGCCCTCCCCTTGGGCCAACACCACAGATCCTGAGAAGCTTATTCAGTTCCTTCAAGCCTCTGTAAATGATCGGAGACGTAAGGGCACCTTTTTTGTGTCCCAGGTGGTTCTCACTCCCAAAGCAAGCACTGTTATGAAGGGTGTCACCAGCGGCCTGAGAGAGACCATCACAGAGAGGTAGGCACCAGAGTTTTTATGGTTTTGAAAAGTCCACTAGTTTTAATTTTGTTATATGTTTTGATTTTTAAATTTGAGGTTTGTCTTAGTTTGTTGTAATTATGGATGCACTGATGTATTAGATGCCAATATTTATCAGTGAATTATTGACCAAATAAAAACCATCGGCATATTGGTTATAAGCATAGGAATTTTATTTATAATTAAGTAGTAACACACTTTGCAGAAAATCTGTGAATTTAAATGCACAATCCAGAAATAATAATAGCCCTAGAGTTGGTAATCCTAAGAATTTATACATTTTAATTCTTTCTTGTTCTCACTTTAATGCAGAAAAAACGGCATAAACAGATGTGACAGTTGTAAAAGCAGCACTTATTTTACATGATGAGGGAAACTAGGGCTGGGCGATATGACGATATATATCATGGCAACGATATAAAATGTCAATGGATAGAGATCTTGCTATATCGTGTATATCGCAATATGTAACTATCTATGTGCGCGGTGTGGGCTTATCGGTTGGCAGGGCTTCATGTGAGACTGAGAGAATTTAAGAAATATAGACAGGGTTTGGTGATTCATAAGTGTTTAATAAGGTTATCATCTGACACATGCATCTGTATTTCATGTGAGTGTCATGTGCGCTATCTCTGGAGCACAGAAGTGCGCTTAAGTCCAGCAGGCTTCCCGATATGAGCAGAGCAGGATCATTTGCACTACTCAATAACTTTTGACTCAAGAAAACCCCCAAAAAACATCTCCACAGGATGGGACGACTCCAAAAGAAGTCAAGAAAATGAAGAGGAGCTTGTTATTAAAACAGGTGTGACATCTGTGGTGTAGGTTCACAAAAAGCTAAAACAGAGCAGAAAAATTTAATCTCAAACTTTTACACGACAGTTTAGCCTTGGGCGATTACTAAACCTTTAAATGCTGTGTTTTAAAATGTGGGCTGTGTCTTAATCCTAAGGTAGTTGCCTTGTTGCCTTGCTGGACCTTTCAGTCAATGACTTAACAGACAGTGTTTGCATGTGAAGGTACATCCGGAAACTGGTTTCAGAAAGGCTTCTGAGGCAGCACTACGTCACATCATTGCTAGGATACCAGCATTCATTCAGTCCAACTGAACCACAAAGGTCTAATAATCTAGAACAAAATCAAAAGAGTATTGATGATAACCAAGTATATATTTAATAATGTGATAAATTAATAATTTTTAGCTAGAAATTGAATCAAAGAAAAAAAACCCTCACATTTATAGACAAACTGGCCGCCAGCTGGCATTTTCTTTCTTCAGTTCAACTGCTTTGGAAACTCACACACAGGATTGTGGAATTTCATAGGCAGCAAAGGACAAATCTATGCGGCATTCAAAAATAAATTAGATGAAGGTATCTCAGTAGACAGGATTTGAAGCAAACATTAGATTCAGACATGCCTTGTTCCCTTCCTACCTCCGTATTCAGCCACCAAAGGCAACATATTCTAGTTTTCGGATGTAGTCATTGTCTACATTCAGTGCTCAGTCAGCGCTCTGTGAGCAAGCGGTGCCCTCTAGTGGTCTGGATACCTTTATAAATGATACGTTATTACACTATAATCCAGAATTTAGATTTTGTTACTTTGGTTAAAACTTTTTATTTTTCCATGTTGTGGTTGACATTTACGTGTAATTGTCCAACATATGCATAGTTTGCTCTATCATATACAGTACAACATGTAAAATGTGAGTTCTGTTGTTTTGAACTGCAAAAACAGAAGTGCAAAAATGTTTTAGATATACAAAATAACCTTTTTCATATCAATAATCATGTTATCATATTTAGTTTTTAGTTTTTCTTTTTTTAAATTTTATATTCTATTTATCTTTCATTGTGCCTCTCTTTGAAAATTTGACGTCTAGTTTGTTTGTGAGATCCAATCCTTGTTCAACTGAATGATGAATGATTTAATGAATGGTTTATTGTGAGAACAGTAAAAAAAAAAAAAAAAGAAAAAAAGAAAAGCTTTTGTACCTATTTGTATATTTTTAAAGCATAATTCCAAAGTAAAACATCGATCTGCTGACAAAATAATGTAAGTGGCAAAATATCAGTATCGGTCAACAGTTTTTGTTAAAATTGAAATCTGCCAAAAATGTTTATATCGGTGCATTCCTAGTTTTAATAGTTAATTCAGTTTATTTTTAGTTAGTTTCACCAAAGAGGAATTTGTAGACCTAAAGTCTGGAAGAGAATAAGCATTTAAAAAAATGGGTTCCCTCAGAAGTTTCCAGTGTTTTTTTTAGAACAATAGTTTTGGATTTCAGTAAAATATGATGTGTGGTTAAATTACTTGAAGAGACGTCATACATTTTACACAGTCATACATAAAACATGAATTTTGAAGCAAGGATGTGAGTTTACATGCTGGATGATTCAGACCACCAGAGTGATCTCACTGTGAATTTGCCAACAGTTCAAAACTGCCCCAAGTGGCTAAAGCTGCAAGTTTGGGCACATGTGAGCTCTATTTTCCAGGTGAAATGTCCACAGAATGATGCCAAAAGCTTGAGTTTCATGACACTTTATTTTTATATTTTTACATGTCAATTAGAAGCCACTTCTTGTCTAATTGGTTGATTCTTTTTGACATAATACAGAATAACTACTCTCAGGCTTAAGAGTTTAATTAAATTAGTCTTTCCAACATTGATTGAAAACACGCAATTTTGAGATTTCGTTCATATTTTAGTGCACATTTAAAGTTTCAGTTTAGTGCTTGTTAGTTAGCAAATTTGCACATTTTTGCAAAGTTTTTATTTTTATTTCAGTTTACATCTTCATTTTAGTTTTGGATGATAGCCTATAGCCGGGGTTGGGAGGGTTACTTTTGAAATGTATTACACTACGGATTAATTAATACATGCTGTAAAATGTAATTTGTAACACATTTAGTTAGATTACTCAAGGTCAGTAATGTATTCTAAATACTTTGGATTACTTCTTCAGCACTGGTAGAATTTTTTTCACTTGTTTTGACTTTAAAAACTCAAAATACACGTTAAAAATACATTCTCTGAAAAACCTAAATATCTTATGCAGTGTTGTTTCTAAAACAAGAGAAATCAAATTCATTTTTACAGGAAAACAATACAGAAAATATTATAATGAATATGATTTTTTGCCCTAATATCAAAGGCCTTACTAGAAAAAAATGTATTATTGTAACGATCCACACCGTCTTTGGTTTGTGTAACTTTTATTTTAAGTTTTGGCACCTTTTATGTTCCATATTGTTCTTTGTTTATGCACACTTATTTTAAGTTTTGGCACCTTTTATGTTCCATATTGCCTTTGTTTTATGCACTCTTATTTTGAAGTCCTGTCATGTCCTGTTTCTCCTCCATGTCTATGTGTCTGATTTTCATTGGTTCATTGTCTAATTATCTTGTTATCAGTTCTAATTTATCATTGGTTTTAGTTTATTGTCTTGTTATCTTGTTTTGAGTTTTGGTTTTCCATTGGTCTATGTTTCCCCTTGTTTTGTATTTTAGCCCTCATGTTCACCTTGTCATTTGTTGGTCATTATTTGGTGTTTGATGTTCAGTCCATGGTTGTTCCCGAATCCTACCTTAGTCCGTGTTCCTGCCTAGCCCTCCTCGGAATACTCCCCGTGTTATTATCTTGTGTTAATGTCTTTATTTTCCCCTCGTGGACGTTTCATTTGTTCCTGTGTTTCTACTTCCCTTTACTTTGTGACTTTTGAATAAAGCTGCACCTGGATCCTTACTCCCTCGTCTGCCCACTCCGTTACAGAACGACCAACCACAATGGATCCAGCAGCCCTCACTGCCCAACAGGCGAATTTCCTGCTTCTCGGCCTCAAACAGGAGGACCGCCCAATAGAGGTCCACGTTACTGAGTTTCTGGAGCTGGCAAATTCTTCGGATTTCCTGGAGTTTAGCTTGGTGGTATTCTTCAGGGCCAATCTCAACAGTCAGCTAAAGGAGCGGTTGCCACCAGCGACCCCCTACTGGACGCTCCTCGACTTCCTAGAGGAGACCCTCAAGATCTGTGGCTCGCCTTTCACTGTGGGTGTTGCGGAGGAGGACGCTACCTCTCCTCCCACAGTGGTCACCTCCCAGCCTTCCATGACTCATTCCTCCACGCCTGCCACGGCCAACGTGCCCCCAGCCTTGTCTGTCCCAGGGCCAGCGTTGACAGCCCCGTCCGCCAGGAGGAGGAGGAGAAGAGGGAAGGCTTCCGCTCTTCAGTCTCAGCCTGCCACGGCCAACGAGCCAACGCCCACGCCTCCCACGGCCAACGCCCACGCCTCCCACGGCCAACGCCCACGCCTGCCACGGCCAACGAGCCAACGCCCACGCCTGCCACGGCCAACGCGTTGCCAGCCTCGTCCGTCCCAGCACCAGCGTTGCCAGCCTCGTCCGTCCCAGCGCCAGCGTTGCCAGCCTCGTCTGCCAGGAGGAGGAGAAGAGGAAGGGCTTCCGCTCACCAGTCTCCGCCCTCCACGGCCCCGTCCTCAGAGCCAGCGCCTGTAGCCACGACCGTCCAAGAGCCAGAGCCAGCGCCTGTAGCCTCGACCGTCCAAGAGCCAGAGCCAGCACCTGTAGCCTCGACCGTCCAAGAGCCAGAGCCAGCGCCTGTAGCCTCGACCGTCCAAGAGCCAGAGCCAGAGCCAGCGCCTGTAGCCTCGACCATCCAAGAGCCAGAGCCAGAGCCATCGCCTGTAGCCTCGACCGTCCAAGAGCCAGAGCCATCGCCTGTAGCCTCGACCGTCCAAGAGCCAGAGCCATCGCCTGTAGCCTCGACCGTCCAAGAGCCAGAGCCATCGCCTGTAGCCTCGACCGTCCAAGAGCCAGAGCCAGCGCCTGTAGCCTCGACCGTCCAAGAGCCAGAGCCAGCGCCTGTAGCCTCGATCGTCCAAGAGCCAGCCCCCCTTGAGCCTCCCACGGCTCCGCCTCCCGAGTTTCCCACGGCTCCGCCTCTCGAGCCACCCAGCGCTCCGCCTCTCGAGCCACCCAGCGCTCCGCCTCTCGAGCCACCCAGCGCTCCGCCTCTCGAGCCACCCAGCGCTCCGCCTCTCGAGCCACCCAGCGCTCCGCCTCTCGAGCCTTCGAGACCACAGTCACCAGAGCTTTCCACGCCTCTGTCACCAGAGCTTTCCACGCCTCTGTCACCAGAGCTTTCCACGCCTCTGTCACCAGAGCTTTCCACGCCTCTGTCACCAGAGCCTTCCACGCCTCTGTCACCAGAGCCTTCCACGCCTCTGTCACCAGAGCCTCCCAGGTCTCCGCCTCTGAAGACTGCCTCGGCTCTGCCTGCGCCTGCTCCACCACCAGACCCTTCCACGGCTCCGCCTCCAAACCCTTCCACAGTTCCGCCTTCTACAGCTCTGCCCCAGAGGGCCTACATGGTTCTGCCTCCCATGGCTCTGCCTGCGCCTGCTCAGCCTTCCAAGCCTCCGGAACCTTCCAAGCCTCCAGAGCCTTCCAAGCCTCCTTGGTCGCCGCCTACCATGGCACCGCCCCTGGAGTCCTCCTCGACTCCTCCCTGGCCTTCTGACCCTGTCTTGTGGCCTCCTCCCAGGCCTTCTGACCCTGTCTTGCTGCCTCCTCCCAGGCCTTCTGACCCTGTCTTGCTGCCTCCTCCCAGGCCTTCTGACCCTGTCCCGTGGCCTCCTCTCAGGCCTTCTGACCCTGTCCTGTGGCCTTCCTCTAGGCCTCCTGACCCTGTCCCAGTCCTGTGGCCCTCTCCTTGGCCTCCTGACCCTGTCCCAGTCCTGAGGCCATCTCCTTGGCCTCCTGACCCTGCCCTAGCCCTGTGGCCATCCCCTAGACCTCCTGACCCTGTGCTAGCCCTGCGGCCATCCCCTAAACCTCCTGACCCTGTCCTAGCCCTGCGGCCATCCCCTAGACCTCCTGACCCTGTCCTAGCCCTGTGGCCATCCCCTAGACCTCCTGACCCTGTCCTAGCCCTGTGGCCATCCCCTAGACCCCCTGACCCGGTCCTTGCCCTATGGCCGCCTCCCTGGCCACCTGACCCGGTCCCTGCCCTACGGCCATCTCCCTGGCCTCCTGACCCAGTCCCTGCCCTATGGATGCCTCCCTGGCCCCCTGACCTAGTCTCGACCCCGCAGCTGCCTCCCAGTCTTCCCGACCCGGTCCCCTCCTTCAAGTCGTCCCCTCGGTCCCCTGGGAATCTGCCTGGCCTCCTTGGTCTCCTGGCCACCCACCTGTTCTGTCATGGTCTCTCTGTCCTAGTCTTGTCCCTCTGTGCCCCTCGTGTCCCCTTGATCTGCCTGTTCGTCCCTGTTTTCCGTTGTCGTTTTGCCCCGCCTTTGGTTAGGAGCGTCTGGGATCCGCTCCTTAAAGGGGGGGGGGGGCTCTGTAACGATCCACACCGTCTTTGGTTTGTGTACCTTTTATTTTAAGTTTTGGCACCTTTTATGTTCCATATTGTTCTTTGTTTATGCACTTATTTTAAGTTTTGGGACCTTTTATGTTCCATATTGCCTTTGTTTTATGCACTCTTATTTTGAAGTCTTGTCATGTCCTGTTTCCCCTCCATGTCTATGTGTCTGATTTTCATTGGTTCACTGTCTAATTATCTTGTTATCAGTTCTAATTTATCATTGGTTTTAGTTTATTGTCTTGTTATCTTTTGAGTTTTGGTTTTCCATTGGTCTATGTTTCCCCTTGTTTTGTATTTTAGCCCTCATGTTCACCTTGTCATTTGTTGGTCGTTATTTGGTGTTTGATGTTCAGTCCATGGTTGTTCCCGAATCCTACCTTAGTCCGTGTTCCTGCCTATGCCCTCCTTGGAATACTCCCCGTGTTATTATCTTGTGTTAATGTCTTTATTTTCCCCTCGTGGACGTTTCATTTGTTCCTGTGTTTCTACTTCCCTTTACTTTGACTTTTGAATAAAGCTGCACCTGGATCCTTACTCCCTCGTCTGCCCACTCCGTTACAATTATGAACTGACGTGAATTTTTTTGATTAAAAAAAAATTCATTATTTATGTTACCTGGTAACATGTGCATGTAAAATAGCTAGAAATAGCATTTTAGCTGAGCATAAAGCTGACAATTTACACTTGTATGAATGTAACACATCATAAGAAAGTTTCACCGCTGTTCAAATGCACTTTGGATTGCATAATTTATATGGATAAATGTTTTCCATCTGAAAGGACTAAATAATAAATTAAACAAATGACAATACAATGCAAAGTAATCTCTTCAGTAATCAAAATACTTTTTGAATGTAACTGTGTTCTAAATACCAATTATTTAAATTGTAACTGCAGTGGAATACAGTTACTTATATTTTAAATATGTATTCCCGTTACATGTATTTCGTTACTCCCCAAACCTGGCTATATCACATTCCTATCCACTATTACAAAATCAATAAAGGGAACATTTTGAATCATTAGATCTCTCTCTGTTATCGTCTTGTTGGAAAAACAGCACCAGGCAGATATTTTACAGTCCCAATTTAATCTCATTATATTTATTAGCCATTACTCAATGGTCTCTTGAGTTTAACTGATCAGGATTTGTCAAGCTTGGATAGAAACATGAAACTCTTGGCAGAAAGCTGATTTTAAAATGGCTCTGCATGACAGAACCACATATTCACTCCATTAGTTCTAGAGTGAACCAATATTCTGCTCATTCAAATGACTGAGAGGGTATCTCCACTTCCTGTATGGAATACATTGGCATCTGCATCTGTCAGTAGATGATCTACTGTTGTTGTTTTTTGCCTTTGCATGATATATATTTTGCCATTGTGCATGCAGTTAAGCCTGGCCATATGCATCATAACTTGTGATATGTTCATGTTATATACAAATATGTATCTGAACCCCCTTTGTATTTGGAATTGAGCAGCACATTATTTCTGCTTAGTATAACTGGAACATTCGCTAAAGGGCAGAGCTGACACCAGTGTTAGTCACCATGGTTGCTAGAAGGCTTATACAGAAGTCTCAGCATGTACGACACCAAAAGCATCAATTCTCTTTATGATTATTTTTGTCTCACTTCATTTTGTTGCTGTTCTTGGCAGGGCTGTGTACAGATATTTTGAGGGGCATTGAATCAAACTGAGAAAAAGTGCACCCTCCCCCTTTTTTCACCTCCCAGTGACAGCTAATGATTTACAAACTTATTGAAGTCAAAATTGTTGATAATTAGGCTTTATACTACTACCATTATTATACTGGTGTGGGGGTAATATTTTATCTGACATTTTTTCGCACTGTCTAAACTGTTGGAAACGGGCAGCGGAGCAAGGCAAAACAGATCCACTCTAGGTGAATGTAGCGGAACAGGTTCTGACTTTTCACAGACTGCATTTTTTTTTTTTCCTTTTGGAATCAGAGGTGCCAGAACACCATGCCGAGGTGCCAAAACACCGTTCCGCACTATACGGCCCCAGTTTAACCCCTGGTTTTACTTAAAATATTCTTTACTTTCAATCACAATGTTATAAATCCTACTTCCTCCTATGGCAAATTATTTTGTGAAAAATAATCTGTACTATAAATGTAACGGGAGCCTGCAGGTACATGATAGCTGTGTGGTATGTGTAAACCTCCTTCCCCTGTAGCCTTTAGCCTCTTCGTTAGCACACCGGTATGTTTAAACCTCACTCCCCTGTGCTCAAAAGGTGTACTAGCGATTGATGGTAGGGGCTGCAGCCTTTAGCCACCTCGGATTGGGTCCTGTAGGATATGTTACAGTAGTGCCGTGACCCGGATGGGAGTGAGTTTTAGGAGGGTGAGTGTAACAGTTGGCATGTGATAGCTTTTGCGATATGTGTAAACCTCACTCCCCTGGCCTCAAGAGGTTCACTAGCAACTGATGCTAGGGCTGAAGCCTTTAGCCTCCTTGTTAGCGCCGCCTAACATGCCGAAGACACCGGTTCGAATCCTGCTTGGAGCAGGTCGATTAGGACCGGTTACAAAGACACACTGTGAAGGATACTTTCCTAAATATTTTCACCTGATTTGGTTCACCTGATAGCTTGCTGGTGCTTTGAATTCAGCTTTGTAAAGAAACTCACATTAGTAGTTTCCCTCAATCTTCTTTTCAAATCAAATCAAATCACTTTATTGTCACACTACTGTGTACACGAGTGCAACAGTAGGTGAAAGTCTTGTGTGCCGTTCCGAGCAACATTGCAGTAATGACAGTGACGAGACATAAACCACTTTACAATAACAACATATTTACACAACACAATTTACATAACAAATGTACACAATACACACAATTTAGAATACACATACACTAGATAAGGGTATAAATATATATATACACTAACTGAATTGGGAGCGAGAATATATTTGACAGAATGAAGATTAATAAAGTGCAGTGCTGATTGTAGATTGAGAGATCATGTGTTCAAAAGTCATTGCTTGTGGGAAGAAGCTGTCATGTAGTCGGGTGGTGCGGGTCCTGATGCTGCGATACCGCCTGCCTGATGGTAGCAGTGAGAGCAGCCCATGACTCTGGTGGCTGGAGTCTTTGATAATCCTCCGAGCTTTATTCACACACTGTCTGTTATATATATCCTGGAGGGAGGGAAGCTCACCTCCGATGATGTTTCTGGCAGTTCGTACCACCCTTTGCAGGTCTTTGCGGTTGTGGGCGGTGCTATTGCTGTACCAGGCGGTGATGCAGCCAGTCAGGATGCTCTCTACAGTGCTGGTGTAGAACCGTGTGAGGATGTGTTGGTTCATTCCAAACTTCCTCAGCCGTCTCAGGAAGAAGAGGCGCTGGTGAGCCTTCTTCACAACGGCCTCAGTGTGGACAGACCATGTGAGTTCCTCAGTAATGTGGACACCGAGGAACTTGAAGCTTCTGACTCTCTCCACCGGTGCTCCATTAATGGTGATGGGGCTGTGTTCTCTGTCTTTCTTCCTGAAGTCCACCACAAGCTCCTTGGTTTTACTGATGTTGAGGGAGAGGTTGTGCTCCTGACACCAGCGCGTCAGAGTGTGCACCTCCTCTCTGTAGGCTGTTTCATCATTGTCAGTGATCAGACCTACAACCGTCGTATCGTCAGCAAACTTAATGATGGCATTGGAGCTATGTGTCGCCACACAGTCATGTGTGTAAAGGGAATACAGGAGTGGGCTGAAAACACAGCCCTGCAGGGCTCCAGTGTTGAGGGTCAGTGATGAGGAGATGTTGCTGCCCATTCTAACCACCTGACGTCTGCCTGACAGGAAATCCAGGATCCAGCTGCACAGCGAGCTGTTTAAGCCCAGAGCCTGGAGTTTCACATCAAGCTTGGAGGGCATTATGGTGTTAAATGCTGAGCTGTAGTCTACAAACATCATTCTCACATACGTGTTCCTTTTTTCCAGGTGGGATAGAGCAGTGTGTATTGTAGATGCAATGACATCATCAGTGGAGCGGTTGTTACTGTAGGCAAACTGCAATGGGTCCAAAGAGGTGGGCAGAACAGAGCAGATGTGATCTCTGATCAACCTCTCAAAGCATTTGCTGATGGTGGGGGTGAGGGCAACAGGATGCCAGTCATTTAAGCAAGTGATTTTTGATTGCTTCGGTACAGGCACAATGGTTGATGTTTTGAAGCATGTGGGGACTACAGACAGGGAGAGGGACAGGTTGAAAATGTCCGTAAAAACACCAGCCAGTTGGTTCGCGCATGCTCTGATGACGCAGCCCGGAATGCCGTCTGGACCCGCGGCTTTGTGGATATTCACCCGTCGAAAGGATCAGGTTACATCCGCAACAGAGACGGAGAGTGAACCAACCTCTGTAGTATCGGCCACGAGTGCTCTCTCCGCGAGGGCGGTGTTGTTGTTGTCCTCGAAACGAGCATAAAAAGTATTAAGCTCGTCCGGGAGAGAGGCAACAGTGTTCATGGCGGAGTTTTTATTCCGTTTATAGTCCGTGATGGTGTTAATTCCCTGCCACATACTTCTGGAGTCAGTGGTGTTGAACTGTCCTTCAATTTTGTGCCTGTACTGGCGTTTGGCTGTACTGATGGAGTTACGGAGGGCATAACTGGCTTGTTTACGCTCCTCCGCATTCCCGGAATGAAAAGCGGTGGTCCGCGCAGTAAGTGCCGCGCGAACATCGCCGTTAACCCAAGGTTTCTGGTTGGGGTAGATCCGTATAGTTTTTGTCGGAACAACGTCCTCTACGCATTTCCTGATGAAACACGTTACGCTATCAGCGTAAACCTCGATGTCGTCATCGGAGGCAGACCGGAACATCTCCCAGTCCGCGTGATCAAAACAGTCCTGTAGCATAGAGTCTGATTGGTCCGACCAGCACTGGATCGTTCTGAGGGCGGGTGCTTCCCGTTTCAGTCTCTGCCTGTAAGCGGGCAGAAGCAGAACGGAGGAGTGGTCGGATTTGCCAAATGGTGGGCGGGGGAGGGATTTGTAGCCATCCCGGAAAGGAGAATAGCAATGATCCAAAACCCGGTCCCCTCGTGTGTTGAAGCTGATATGTTGGTGGTATTTTGGTGTTTTGGTGCTTTGGTGAATGGTGAATGGTCTTTGGTCTTTTTGTGAATGCATGGTACAATAAACAGTGTGGAAATTATAATGTGAACATATGCAATATGCACAGCATAATGTGATGCCTTATATGCAGGCCTGGTGTTATTTAACAGTATGCAGTTAAATTCTATTGTTACTTAATTGATATTGTCACTGACATTGTAGAAGACAGCTTGCTTCATTCAGTTCAGTAACAGTTCAATGGCTCACTTTATGTTTTATTATTTATATTATGACTTTATTATTTAGCTGTGCAGCATTTGTAGCTTTTGGACAACCTAGATATGTATTACTTTTTAGAGATTCATCTTAACTCTGCGATCTGATCGTTATATTTATCAACTAATGCATGGTTTTAATGCATCTAGGATGCTCAAGGAATGTCAATACTAATTAATGCACATTTGTGATGCATTTGGACCCGCTCAAGTGTCAAGCGTTGATCCTCTCTACCCCTCCCCCATCACTCCTGATTCACTGCCCTGCAAAACAGAGATGTGATGCAACAGCTGAAGATGGCATCTATATTTACATAAACCAACAATTTAAACAATTACCCAGATAGAATTGTACTATCATAAAGCAAGCTATCGCCAGTTTAGAGCATCTCTTTTCTCGGCATGGTGTTAGACACGGTCTCAATGATAGCATGCCTCACAAGCAAGCTCACGCAGTTGTGCTGAGCTGCCAGATGACAGCGGTTCCACTGCAACACTTTCAGAGGCTCTTGAGGCATATGGCTTCCTCGGCAGCGGTCACGCCACTCTGGTTAATGCATATGAGACTGCTTCAGCACTGGCTTCAGACCCGAGTTCCAAGATGGGCATGGAACTGCGGCACACATCGTGTATCCATCACGTTGTTCTGCTGCCACTTATTCAGCCCTTGGACAGACCTCATGTTTTTGCAGGCAGGAGTTCAGCAGGTGTCCAGATGCGTTGTGGTCACAGATGCCTCCAAGTTGGGCTGGGCCGTCATGTGCAATGGGCACACAGCCGCTGGTTCCTGAACAGGACTGCAACTGAGTTGGCACATCAACTGTATTTAGTTGCTGGCTGTACTGCTTGCACTATGGAGGCTATTGCCATTGATCCGGGGCAAGCATGTGTTGGTCCGTTCGGACAACCAGCCTCAATGCTACAGCAGACGCGCTGTCACGGCAGGCAATGCTCAGCTGGTCCAGATGATTTGGAGTTGATTCAGCAAAACACAGGTAGATCTGTTCGCTTCACAGGAATCCTCCCACTGCCCACTGTACAGATGTGCTGGCACACAGCTGGCCCCGTGGACTTTGTAAATATGTGTTCACCCCAGTGAGCCTACTTGCACAGACCCATATTGACCCCATTTTGGCCCACTCAGACTTGGTTCTCGGACCTCACGCTCCTCATGATAGCACCTCCCTGGCAGATTCCCGTGAGGAAGGACCTTCTTTCTCAGGGATAGGACACAGCCTGGCACTGGCGCTCAGACCTCTGGAACCTCCACATCTGGCCCTTGGACAGGACGTGGAAGACCTAAGTGGCCTAACACCAGCAGTGGTAGATATGATCTCTCAGGCCAGAGTTCCCACTATGAGGCAGCTTTATGGCCTGATATGGCACTTGTTCACGAATTGATGTTCTTCCCAAGCCGAAGACCCCCAGAGATGCGCAGGCAGGTCAGTATTTTCCTTATATTTCCCTTGTAAGTCCCTTGGGAAGCAAGACATGATCGTCAGGTTCTTTAGAGGCACCCTGAGGCTGAATCCTCAAAGGCCACACCTCTTCCCCTCATGGGATCTCTCTGCGGTCCTCCTGGGCTTTCAGGAAGCCCCCTTTGAGCAGCTAGAGTCAGTTGAGCTGAAAGCCCTCTCCTTGAAGACAGCCTTCCTGATTACGCTCACCTCCATCAAGAGGGTTGGGGACCTTCAAGCTTTTTCTGTCAGCGAAACTTGCCTGGAATTCGGTCCGGCAGATTCTCACATGATCCTGAAACCCCGGCCGGGCTATGTGCCAAGGTTCCCACGACCCCCTACTGGGATCATGTGATGAGCCTGCAAACGCTGCCCCGGGAGGAGGCAGACCCAACCCTATCGTTGCTGTGTCCAGTGCGTGCTGTGCTGATGCTCTGAGCAGCTCTTTGTCTGCTTCGGTGGACAGCAGAAAGGGAAAGCTGTCTCCAAACAGAGGCTTGCCCACTGGATTGTGGATGCCATCGCTCTGGCATACCAAGCCCAGGGCATGCCCGCCCCTTTGGGAATACGAGCACACTCTACTAGGAGTGTCACTCTCCCATGGCCCATGGCACCTCTCTAGCAGACATCTGCAGAGCAGCAGTCTGGGCTACTCCCAATACATTTGCGAGATTTTACAATCTCCTGGTTGAGCTTGTTTCATCCCGTGTTTTGTCAGGTATGAACAAGTAGAGTTTGGTAATATGGAACAACTGGCCAGGTGTATCGCTTGCATATATATAGTGTATAGGCATATAGTGCCCTTCCCCTCCCCTGAGGTGAAAGTGTGCAATTTTACCCCAGTCGAGTTCATGAAGTCATGGACCCTGGATGTCCTAACTCCCTAGCCCTGTGGCTCGTGAATTGGTGGAGGAGTTCGCAGCTAGACCCACTACTAATATGCCCTGTACTGGGATTTGTGCTCCACAGGTACCGATTACTCAGGTAACCCCCTGTGATGTATTTTCGGCAGTGTGGTCTCCCTGTTGGCAAACCCGCGTCTCCCTTGGGCAGAGCCCTCTCATGTATGTAGATCTCCTCCCCTTCGAGGTAGGACCTACCACTGCGCCCCTTCCATGTGCGGCTGGTGAGCCCACGTGTCATATTGCCACATGTTTACCTCCCCTTTTGGGCAGGATGAGGGTGGGAGTCAGCCACATTCCTCCCTCGTTCTCTCAGGCTGGGGAGCCCCCGGCATGACGTACACCCCCTCCCTCTTTCCCTGGGAGGGGCGTGCCTTCCGCCCCGTCCGCCGGTAGATCATCCCCATCTACCTGGATGAGGGAGGGGACAAGGGGAAGGAAACAAAAAAAATGTGGCTCCTACACACCGTAATGGTGATCATGCCAAATTAACAAAACATTTGAAAAAAAGAGAGGTAAAGGCCAACATGGAGTCAGGCTCTCCTTTGGGGTGGATGGTGGCGCCCGATAACTCCACTACGGCGCATCCCTTCTCCCGCACACACCTGCTCAATTGAATATGTAAGACTAATGCTGTAAATTGGCAAGCAGATTACCTTGACCCCCCCCCCCCCCCCCCACACACACACAAAATGCTGCATCAATGTATGTATTAATCTGCAGGTTTAAATCTGCATTTTCCTAATTTTCCTAAATAAATCCTAATCTGCATTTTACTTTCATTTTCAGCGACAGATTATGTGAAAAAAAAATATGAGAAATGTGTTGTACATGAAAAACTTCTTTTTTTAAAAAAAAATTACAATACATCTCCACTTTATACAGAGCACCCCCACTATTTTCAGAAGTTCTTAGTGATTTTGATCTGGAACAGGGCCTTCCTACTTGCAAGGAAAATTTGCATGTTGGTTGTAAGTTTGATCAGTCATTTAATAAAGATCGAAACCAATGTAAGTTTGGTACAATGTGCTGTAAATTTTAGTATTGATTGCACTGATGGCAGATTAATTATAGATGAGGGTTGGGATGGGGGTATAGAGAGTAAAATGGTAGGGGATCAGCCAGTGCATTGCATTTTGACAGTTGTGGTGTCTTATGAGCTGATAAAGCCTGCAAACCATTGCATCATTCTTAGAGTAAGCAGCAGAGCATGAGATGACTCCTCCTGCGTCATAGGGTGTGTCTCAATCCGCTCCCTGGTTCAGTAATAAATTCTAGGGCTGCTGCTTTGTCAAAATTGTTAGAGAGCACTGAAATTTTCTCTCAAATTCCCAGAATACACAATAAAAACCCATTTAGCATCGGTTGTTAACTATACTCACATTCAGGAAATGTTGTCATGTCTTTGTAAGTCTTTCATGTTGTCAACAATCTTGCATATTTTAAAGGGATAGTTCACTCAAAAAATTTAAATCATATGTACTCACCTATATTGCTCCAAACCCATATGATTATTTTCTTTAAGTCTTCACAAGGTTTGGCTTTGATCGGTCAAGCTCAAAAATGGACAAAAACAAACAAACAAACAGTAAATGTTGTCACAGATTGCACAGAACAAAATCTAAGTTGCTATTCACTCAAACCAAATCATGTTAATAAAGTAAGGCGCTTAAATCAAATAAGGTGGCTACATCGATATCATCAAAACTCATTGGTTCTCATCGCGTCTTGATGTCATGTTGCACATTTGGTAACAAGACTAAGAGAACCTATGAGGTTTGATTTACTCAGGTACTAATATAGAAAGTCTTTTGTGACTTGCTTTGTTATATTTCTTTAATGTCTGAATTCCATTATGTATACACTGTACATCATCTGTTTTACTTAATGTTGTTGCTAAATACAAGCAGTAGTTTATAGTGCGACCTCACATGTCCTGTCACAGTTAATATAGTCATTAGTGTCCCATTTTTTATTCATAGGGAACTAGACCAGACTACCTTAAATTCGGCAGTAGGTCGACAGTTCTGCTTTTGAAATTGGTATGTGCTTACAGAAATTTGAGTCACTGCTCCCAGTGGCCAAAGCTGGAAATGTTGTTAAACATATGGGCACATGTGAGCTCCAGTTTCAAGTTAAATGTCCACAGAGTGGTGCCAAAAATGTGTTGTAAAGTGAGTTCTTTAAATTATGTAAAACAGATATGTGCTTATATTATTAACTATATGCCCTAACCCACACCCTAGCCCAATACCTAACCTTTAGGTGGAGTAAAAATTTAACCTCCAAATCACACTCACCATTGTTTATGTGAGCGTGATTACTTCCTGGTTTCCATGGGACCAGAATCCACATCTCTGAGGTTGCTCACACAATGTGCTATCAGTCACACCAGGGAAATGTAAACACATTTGAATAGATGCAAAATGTCTGATGGGAGATGATGTTTGCATAGCATTAATTCTACAGAACTGGTCGATGTCAGGTTACTGGTATACTCGGTAGCAACATGTCATCTTCACGTGTGATCATGTTGACTAGAGAGTGGAATGAGACACAGCTGCAGTATTGCCCTCACAGAGGTTAGTCTCTGTCTTCTGAGACCAGGTGGAGCACCAACAACCTCCTAGACATTCAGTATGGCATCAAAACCCATTCAATTGAAACCGTGTATATGTGTGTCCTCTCAGGGCCCTTCCTAGCATGATGCAGTGGATCCGCTCACAGCGACCTGGCGAAAGTGGCATTAACATCATCACGGCTGACTTTGTGGAGCTGGGGGAATTTATCAGTGCAGTTATCACCCTCAACTACTACCTGGATGATGAGGAAGAGAATGCCACCTGAACCTCCAAATATCCCAAGTCGCTTGTGGTATTAACTACACATGCTCCCTTTCTCTTAAATTTTGATGTATTCTTATTGATTCTTATTTTATTTATTTTTTTAAATAATCTGTCCATCTCTGACATTTTTAGGGCTAATAAAAACCGTATAAGGTTAAGAGATAAGATTAGAGAGAAGACTTGGTCAGGTGGAGTTATTTCAGGTATTGTCTGAGAACAAGGCCAAATCAGACAGATGGAGTTTTAATTTTTTCTGGGCAAAAAGTGCCTAGCATTTTCTCATGTTTCTCTGCTTCCCATCTGTTGTATTCTACTGATTCAAATGTGCAAAATTTTCTCAATTCCGCTACTGATCAAAGTACCAATAACATTAACTAATTTCATGGGGAATAAATATTGTTTGTACAGTGAATGTGATGCTGACTCAATAGTAGGTCTATTTCTAGTAGTATTAGTAACTTGTATGATTGTGAAGTTGTAAATACTTGTAAACCCGTTGAATTGTAACTTTGCTTACTATTTATCATGCTCAAACCTACTTGTTGAGGTTTCCATCAGGGCCTCAGTCTGGTTTTACAATGTTGAAGATGTGAACTACTAGATGTTTGTAATTACAACCCAAAATTGCCATTATCAACACTAATAAGTGAGGCTTTGCATCTACATTTTTATAGTCATCCTTTACTTTGTCCATGATTCTCCAAGAGATTATTTTATACCCTTGATGAAAAAACAAACAGTATTCATTGCATTTGCACTGCTGTGTGGACTGTTAAAGAGTGGCCATTGAAGTTTGCTGGCCAGTTAAATCCAAACATATAGTGCAGAAAAATCAGTATATATGCCAGTGGGGTAATAATACCCTATACAATCTAGCACTTGATAGTTTATGACTTGCATGAATAAACAAACAAACAAAGGATATAACTTAATGGGTGTGAACAGACTTATTATGATGCCATTTTCTAATTAGCCACACTAATTGGATAAATGGCCATGCTAATGTTTTAATCACCCAGTTGCCAAATAATTTTATTTGAACAATGTGACTGATTCTCCCTCACTGCTGCTGTCTCCCTTTGTCTTTTCTTTTAGGAATTGTTTGTAAAAATAGGCTGAATCATTAAGATTTTATAGGAATTGTGCTCAAGACAGCATGGGCATTGGAAAATCCACTCTCAACATTTTGGGTCAAAAAGTTTTCAACCTCATTTATTCATTCAAGTGTTTGAATCAAGTTTATTAATGTGACAATCCCACTTTCAGCCTTGAGCATGAACTTCAGTATAAATGCATTAATCATGCCTTTGTTCTGTATGAAATTGCATGTAGTTATCAAGGTCGATAAATTGTATGTAAATTTTCTAAGGTAAATGTCCTAATCCAACATTTCTGACAAATCTGGTGTACAATAAATGTAAATACTGCATATAAACTACATAGTTTCTTTGTTTATACAGATTTGGCAGTGACCTGTGATCAACTGTTTATATCTCTCTAAATAGCATCCTTCCCCATTCATGTCCAAATTGTTTAGCTTAAAAACATCTGTTATTTACTTCCCCTCATGTTGTTCCAAACCTATATGAACATGAAAGGATATATTTTAAAGAATGTTGCAATTGCAGGTTTCCTGCATATTGTGCCTCACTTTCAAAACAAATCTAATCATTGATCAACGCATGTATGCGGTATTGTATGTTGTATTACCAAATTAGGTCTGATGTTATAGACATGTTGTCATATTTGATTTAGGCTCTATATACTTGAGTTAATTAATAATTTAATTTGAGAGTGAATAACAACGTAGATTTCAGTTTGCTTTCAGTTTGCAAAAACTTTTAGAAGCCTAAGAATATGAGCCACAAGTGGCATGGACTGCTTTTATGACACTTTTGGGAGATTTTCTAGCTTTAAAGTGAGTTGCTATCAACAGCTATTGCATGGAAATCAGCTCTGGCAACATTCTGTAAAGGGGCCGTGACATTACTTTTTTATTATTTTAATGTTTCTCAAGGTTCACTTATGAACAAAAAGTACACAAAGCATATTTTTTGCACAAAAAATAATCATACATTTGTAAAACATAATAATTTTCCACCCTCATTCTGACCCTCTATCAGACACTCCGGTTTTGTTACTGAATCTCCTTTAAGACTTGACAGTAAACGCCCACTGTTATGATTGGCCCTCTACTCTTGACTGACCTGCTCTCTTCTTGCCATCTCACTGCTCACTTCTACTGGGCAGGCTACAAAAGTGATAAGGTAAATTAGATGTTCAATTGATGTGTTGTTGTGGAGCACGTGCAAATTTTCACCACAGTGTGACAACAATGTTGAGGAAGTATAGAACGAGTAGATTTGGCAGCTTAGTTTCAACAAATGCTCTTTTTGCAGTGAAAGTTTTGAGTTCTGAAATGTAAAGAATGTTTATATAGTACAATGAACAATGAAATTTGATTCTTCAAATTCTTCATTGCTCTTTTCAAATGTATCCTGTTGTGTGTTTAGAACAACCTGAGCATGAATACATAGTGGCAGATCAATAAATAGTGGCAGTCCCTTTAAGGATTGGATTTGAAATCATAAACACTGATGTTAAATTAAATGCAGTTAAATAACATGAGCTGAATTTTTTGCTCTAGGTCTTATATGATATCCTCCATTAAATTAACCATGACTGTTGCGTTCTATTGAAATGCTGATGAGAAGCTAATTTGAATAAATAATGATAGAATAATGATAGAAAAAGTAACATTTGCAGAGATCTGCAGTTTGCAAATTCTATCTCTCTGTGATGCAGGGAGCAGAGTCCATGGCATCATTATATGTTTTCTCAATTACAGCTATTCATTGCTGGCAGAGGTCTGCTTGGATTGTTTTGACAATGGTACTATGCAGCTGTGAAAAATCTCTGTCACTTATTCCAAGCACTATGTGCATTCTAGTCTGATTGTGAGCTTATTAGTTGAAGCTGTTAGTCTTTGTATTTTATTTTTAAACTGCAGTGAAGGAGTGTCTGTTTTTACACAAAGTATAAAACCCTATAACTTTTATTTGTTTTTCTCCACCATATAAAATGTAGTTTCTGTTTTATATTCATATTAAATGACTGACCATTTAAATCTTAAACAAAGAGGTTTATTTGCAGATGTTTCCATGCTGAATAAAGCTGATGTAAGTGATTTAAACATTTTGCAAACTTAACAACCACATGGCCCTTCTCAAAAACCCTGCCATCCAGCGACATGGCAGCAAACCCGATGTAAGCGAACCTGTACATGCAAAATGATTGACCAGAAGAGTGTTTCTGATTGGGTAGTTTTCTGATTGTCTTAAAAAGCATGGGCTGCCTCCCTATTTTTCTTTTTGTTTACTGGGTTTAGGGGCTTTCACAGAGACAAGTGTGATTTCTCATGACCTATTTCAGTGATATCTTTCAGGTAGTAGAGCATTTCATGCACGGTGTTAACCCCCCCACCCCCCACGTGTGCTGTGCTTTGCATCATGGATGATACAATTTACTGTGAAGAAGTTCTAGTAACATTATATATATAGAAATCTTTTAAAAGAGGGAAGAGCTGTTTATGTTTAATAAGGATAACAGGCCTGCTGTAATATTCATGAGCTACTCAGGTGTGATTATTGCTCTTTTACAGAGTAAAAACAAATTTTACAGAAAACAAAAACGTTAACAGCCATGACACTGTCAAAATGAATTTTCCTGAAGTTTTTGGTAGGATAAGTTTTATTAAAAATTTTTTTGTGTGTGTTATTGTAATTTCTTGCAGGAGCCCTGAACTGCAGTGGGAACATTTCTCTAGGTCAAAATATTTGGCAATATTTGTGCCGTTAGCATTAATATAGCCAAAATGATAGAAAAAATTAAAAAGACAAAAATGTCACAAATGTTGCACAAGGGTTAAATCAGTATTTCGTGTTCATTTCTTTATGTATTTGGCAAGAAGTTGTGCAAAAAGCTGGATTATTATCAGCTAGTAATTATTGCAAAATAAACCCCTTAAGAATGATACATCATCCCTTAAACATTTTTTTTAATGAAAGTAATTCAATATATTAAGTATATTTGGCTGCTTGCACCAAAATTCAAAGCCGCTTACCAAATGTGATGATTTGATTTGTTCCACCCTGTTTCATACAACTCATTGTTTCTCCTAATCATCATCTACAAGGCTTGACTGTGAGATTTACTCCTAGCTGGATAGTTTATTCCTTAGCTCTTACAAACTGAGAGCTATGAACTTCCAGTCCTATTATAAATTGTTTGCATTATTTTCCCTAATAAAATTAAATAAAATATTCAAAAGATTATCCAATGTTAATGAAGAAACATACAGTATTAAGAGTCAGAGTGCACAGTTTAAGTGACAAATATGATCAATCAATTCATATACATACACTTTCAGTCTTACAGGTACAAAGTGCACTCAAAATGTCATTTTCTGTGCTTTTTAATATGACTTATATAAGCTCAGATCTTATCATAATAGTATAAAGTGGGTATACACTCACTATGATCCTAATAAAGTGCCCGATGTGGTCTTCTGCTGTTGAAGTCCATCCGCCACAAGATTCGACGTGTTGTGCATTCTGAGATGCTATTCTTCTCACTACAATTGTACAGAGTGGTTATCTGAGATACCATAGCCTTTCTGTAAGCTCAAACCAGTCTGGCCATTCTCTGTTGACCTCTCTCATTAACAAGCCGTTTCTGCTGCTCACTGGAAATTTTTTGTTTTTGGCCCCATTCTGAGTAAACTCTAGAGACTGTTGTGCATGAAAATCCCAGGAGATCAGCAGTTACAGACATAATCAAACCAGCCCTTCTGGCACCAACAATCATACCATGGCCGAATTTACTGAGATCATATTTTTTCCCCATTCTGATGGTTGATGTGAAAATTAATTGAAACTCCTGACCCATATCTGCATGATTTATTTTGCCTTGCACTGCTGACTCATGATTGGTTGATTAGATAATTGCATGAATAAGTAGATGTACAGGTGCACCTAATAAAATGCTCAGTGAGTGTATTTATGTGTGTGTGTGTGTGTGTATGTGTGAGAGAGAGAGAGAAAAGAAAATTACTCTGTGACTGACATCAACTTATTATGCACTACCTGCTCCCTGAACATGTTGCAAATAACAGCTTGCTAATGAGAAACTCAATTACCTTTTATTTATGCAAATTAGATCCTTTGAGGAACTTTGGATCCTGAGGTCTAGAGAGCAGAAACTATACAGATTAACTCCTGACCCACAGACAATATAGGGCAGTATTATTCACATATGCATCTATGTGGTGAAAAGTGGGTGCTTTGACCTTAGTGGAATGAATGGACAAAACTAATAAACATAAGTGCCTATATACAGTATATCGGCCCATTTCCTGCTGGTATTACGATGCATCTCAGGTGATCCAATCACATGTGGTCAGATGAGACACATCGTTGTTTACACCTGGTCACTTACGTTATGTCTCCTGTGACACTTGTGTTCAGATTTGGAGGGGTTGGTCTCTATTTCATGACGACATATAATCGCTATGTCAGGGTGTTACTGCATGATAATAATGTGCAACAAAGTCAGAAAAGATAAAGAAAACATGAAAGAAATGGCCAAATCTAAGCACAAACTCAAACATGTCAAGCAGAATTATCTGTTATTTTTGTGGACTACCTGTATTAAAGAGCTTCAGGAGTTTGTTCTTTTATCTGTTTTGATATCAGACACATTAAAGAAGATCTGGGAAGCTCTCATGAATGTGTATGTATCCCTTTTTTAAAATGTTCTCACCGGACAGCTATTTCTTTGTAAAGCAACTCATAAACGGCACAGTTTAAACTCTTGTTTAAGTGTAGCAGATGATTGACAGGTGAGAGCTGGTATTTCACTGCTATCGGGACACATAAAGGAAGGATTAGCTTTTACATCTCAAATGTAATCTGGTCACATGCGTTTTTGACCACATTTGTATGTGGTTTTTGTTTTACACTTTTCATGGAAATCAACCTACCAATGGCCTACTCATAGTCTATCCACATTAATCTGGGATAGGACAAATAATTTTAATGTTAAAAATGTTACTTCCTCTTTAAAGATTCCAGATAATGACAGCCTAAAAAAGTGTGAATTATTGCAAGAAAAATGGTGCTTTGTCTCCATCAAGTTTTTAGTATGTACAGTATACATACTTTGACACAGAACATCAATAAATGTCTAACCCTCGTTAGAAGAAAGACAGTAACCTGAGTGAACATGATTTAACATCTAATTGGAAAAATGGACATGCATAACTGACACAAAAAGCCAAGACAACCAACACTTAATAAAATAACAACAATTATTAAAGTAAGAACTTACTAAAAAAACACAGAAATTCAGAAAATCAGTAATCATAAATGGGGCAGATGTACTACCTCTTCTTTTTGGAATTGAGCAAGGAGATAGAAGAAAGATTTATGTGCTCTTTCTGCCTCAAGGGACAGAATGTCTCAATTCACATTCCTGTGAATTGAAGATTGTGTTGCTACAGGCCTTCTTTGGCAGAGAAATGAGCATTTCCTGCTTATGGCTTGTTTTAGTGAGATAACAAGCAGACTGGGTAGATTGTTTCCATAGCAGACTGCACACAAGGAGACATAGTTGGATTGGAAATGTGCATGCCTCTTTAGACCATTACAATGAAGGTAAGCTAACATTTTAAATGTTATAAGGGATCTAAACAGACATTCTTCATTAATGTATTATGCAGGGTATCCATCTACATATGCAACATTTAGCCATTTGACAATCTTGATGTATTTGTATGCATGCAAATGATAAACTTTAGTATTTATTTAAAGCTTAGTCCAATTAAATAATAAGTAATTTATCCATTTTACAATGGATGGTGCAAGGAATATTTGGAGGGAATCTTTTCTTAATTTAACTTGTGTTCTCAGTGTGTGTTCCCGCATGGAGCTGTGATCTTTCTTCCCTGTCTGTTGTCTTTAGCAACACGTATACAGTAAGTAATTGAAAACATCTGTGCCTTTATCACCAATGTTTTAAGAAAATGTCGTTTGGCCAACAGCATAAGTATCAGTAAATAATAATACATCTAAATGTCTGGTGAATTTTAATTGACAAAAATAATATTTAAAAAAAGTGTTATATCTGTGGTCTTAAATTTGACTCATATTTGATTTTTTTTTAAAATAAGAAACTGTGAATAGAATTTGACAAAATATACATGACATTTTAGGAAATGCTGGAAAAGAGAACAGTATTGTGGGGCAATAGTGCACATAAGCATACAGAAGTTGATACAAAATGTATTAAAAGTTGTTATAGAATATTAATTGGCATAAGTGATTAAAATTTAATCCTTTTTGCGGAAGGTTCGAAGTACTTTTTTTTACATAAACAATATTGAATTAAAAACATATATTATATATAAACCAGTATTACATTAACACACACACACGCGCACACACACACACACACACATGCACATGTTGGTCTACCTATCATTATGAAGACTTTCCATAGACATAATAATTTTTATACTGTACAAACTATAGATTCTATCCCCTAAACCTAACACAACCCCTAAACCTAACCCTCACAGAAAACTTTCTGCATTTTTACATTTTCAATAAAACGTTATTTAATATGTTTTTTAAGCTATTGAAATTATGGGGACACTAGAAATGTCCTCTTAAACTACATTTATAACATAATACCCTTGTAATTACCAATTTGTAACCTAAAAAATTGTCCTCGTAAACCACATAAACATTGTACAGCAGCCATTGCAGCTGTATGAGCCACAGTCCTAAACCTCGCCCATTTCCCATCGACATCTGTAGGATTGGGGGACAATACTAAATCCAGTCGCAGGTGATAATGAAATTCTCGCTTGCAACTTTCATCAGCTAGCTGAGACCATGTTACTAAGGGTTTGAAAGGGGACCTGGTTGTACACCACCAGCTGAGTAGAAGAATTGCAGGTGCATCTTAAAGGTGACAAGCCGAAGGTTAGTGGTCAGATCAGCTCCACGGTAGGTCCTGGTGTCATGGACATGTGCCCGCAGCTGCTGTTCTGTCACTATGTAGTCCAGCAGATGTTCTTGCTTGGACCCGGCATGCATCCATGATGTGGTGTGGATGCGCCGATGCTAGAACAGCATGTTGGTAATTACAAGCCCATGGGCTGCACAAAAATCTAGCAGCCTCCTGCCGTTGTAATTCAGCTGATCTGGCCCATGTCTTCCGATCATTCCAGACCAGGTGCCAGCATCCTGGTTAACTCGGGCATTGAAGTCACCCAACAAGATGACACTATCCCGAGGGGCCTCTTTAGCTACCACCTGTGACAGGAGGTAATAGAAGGTATCTGACTCATCGGCCTTGCCTGCATCCCTCCAGATGTTCGTCTTCAGTGTGGGCATAAGTAACCACGACCACCACTCCTCGCCTCTGGTTGATGGGAAGGCGATCCCAAAGTATCCTTGGGCTTACAGCTTCCCATACCTCACTGCCATGCTCCCACCCCCCCTTCATTCATTTGTTCAGAAGAAGAGCCACTCCTTGTTGTTTGGCAGTCTCTTGCCCCGAGTAGAGGCCTGACCACGCTCATGGTGGCAGAGACGGTCCACCGGACCTCCTGAATACCACAGAGATCCAGGCAGTACCGGTCCAGCTCCTGACAGAGGAGTGGCAGTCTAATACAGTGAGTATTCTAACATTCCATGTGGCCATACAAAGTGTTTTTTTGTTGTTTCTAGAGGAGTCCCAAGGGTAAGAATTAAGTCTTTGAATGGGGTTTGGCCAGGAGATGTCATAGATGCCTGTCCCCCCGGAATTAGTTCTTTACATCGTAGTTTATTGGTAGTTAATTGAAAAGGTTTCCAGCCCCTCGAACCCATCCAGAGCCCCATTTGGCCACTGGTTTCAAATGCCATGAGGAGGAAAGGCCAATCGGAATTGGACCTCTCCCCACAGCACTGTCCACGACAGCGCCACAGGGAGGTAGAGGGTTGTTTTTCGGACACACACACACACACACACACACACACACACACACACACACACACACACACACACATACAGTGCATTCAGAAAGTATTCAGACCCCTTCATTTTTTTAAAACTTTTTTTTATGTTGAAGCCTTATGCTATATATTTTTTACATCAATCTACATTACATATCCCATAATGACACAGAAAAAAACAGATTTTTGATCAATTTGCAAATTTATTAAAAAGAAAAAACTGAAATATCACATTGACTTCAGACAAGTATTCAGACCCTTTGCTATGACACTTGAAATTTAGCTCAGGTGCGTCCCATTTCTCTGGATCATCTTTTAAATGTTTCTACACTTTGATTGGAGTCCACCTGTGGTAAATTCAATTAATTGGGCATGATTTAGAAAGGCACACACCTGTCTTTATATAAGGTCTCACAGCTGAAAATGCATATCAGAGTAAGAACCAAGCCATGAGGTCAAAGGAATAGCCTGCAGAGCTCAGAGACAGACTGGGAAAAGCTAAAAAAAAAATACAAATTCGGCTGCATTTAAGGTTCCCAAGACCACAGTGGCCTCCATAATTCTTAAATGGAAGAAGTTTGGAACAACCAGGACTCTTCCTAGAGCTGGCTACCTGTACAAACTGAGCAATCGGGCAAAAAGGGCCTTGGTAAGAGAGGTGATCAAGAACCCGATGGTCACTCTGGTTGAGTTCCAGAGATCATGTGTGGACATGGAAACTTACAGAAGGACAACTGTGACAAGGAGGAGGGCATGGCCGGGCTGTGAGGGTGCAAGACTGGCATGGATTCAACTAATCAGTGAGAGACAATCAATTCGAGAGAGAGGGAGAGAGAGAGACACACAGCCGCATGTGTCTCTCTCTCTCCTGAACTGCTGTCTCTGACTCCCCTTTGTCTCTCTCTCCCGCTGATTAGTTGACTCAGCCCTGGCTGTTCACCCTCACGGCCTGGCCACACCCTCCTCCTCGTCACAACAACCATCACTGCAACACTCCACCGATCTGGACTTTGTGGCAGAGTGGCCGGATGGAAGCTTCTCTTCAGTGCAAGAATCATGAAAGCCCAAGCTTCAATTACAAGTGTCATGTCTGGAGGAAACCAGGCACTGCTCATCACCTGCGCAATACCATCCCAACAGTGAAGCATGGTGGTGGTAGCGTCATGCTGTGGTGTGTGTTTCAGTGGCAGAGACTGGGAGACTGGTCAGGGTTCAAGAAAAGCTGAACACAGCAAAATACAGAGATAACCTTAATGAAAAAATGTATGTAAAATTTATATTGTATTTATATTGAATTTTGGAGCAACACTATTTGTATGATCAGCTGCTTGTCGCGGGGAGTGCCTGAAAGACCTGCCACCTGCCTACCTGCCTGCCTTTCATCCACTAAAACATCAGCTTACCTCAGGTGAGGCACTTGCTGCCTTGTGTTTGGATGGACTGGATTTGCAATGGTGCATTGGTACACATGGACATTAAGACCTATAAGACCTGGTTGTGGTGGTGTTACAAACGATGAAGTCCCTTCTGCTCACTGCTCTGGTATGTTACAGCTGTATTAATGTTCTTATGTTGTTGCTCTCCTTAAGCCCTGGAAAGCTAAGTGTAAGGGCACCACCCAGCCTTGATTAAATGATAACACCCACTCTCTTAGACAAGAGTGTCGTAAGGCAGAGCGAAAGTGACAAAATCCAAGTATCATATGTATGTTTAACTGCATGCTTAACTAGTTACCAAAAGTCAGTAAAAGAGACTAAGTCTAAATTTCTCTCCAAACTCATCAATGAAAATGCTAACCGACCGAGAATGCTGTTTAAGACAATTGATTCAGTGCTAAATCCCTTATCTGCTCCTTATCTTGTTCCATCTCGGGAAACCTGTGAGAACTTTTTTTAATTTTTTTTATAATAAAGTCTTGGAGATCAAGGCTTCCATTAAGCCATCAACATATGATTCCACTTTGATTTGTTCACCAACAGATTTGCTAACTTGTTTTCATCCAGTTACCTCTGCTAAGCATGATGATATTGTTTCCAAGGCTAAATGCTCCAGCTATGAGTCCAATTTCATCTCAACTCATGTTTGTAACCTTGAGCCCGGCTGGAACAGTAATTATTAACAGTTCTCTAGCAAATGGAGTTGTACCTGCTAATTTTAAACATGCTGTGTTTCCCCCTCCACTTAAGAAACCCCACCTTGACCCATCTATCCGTAGCAATTTCAGATCTATCTCCAAATTGCCTTTTATTTCAAAGCTCTTAGAGAGAGTTGTGTATCGTCCGTTGTATTCTTGTATCAGTATGTCCAATATTTTAGATACTTTTCAGTCGGGTTTTAGATCAATGCACAGTATGGAAACTGCACTGTTGAAGGTCAGCAATGACCTGTTGCAAGTTCTCGATACTGGTTCGTATGTGGTGCTTGTCTTGTTGGATTTAAGCACTGCATTCAATACAATCTATCAAAGTATTCTGTTACATCGGTTGGAAAAGTTTGTGGGTATTCAGGATGTTGCCATGCAGTGGTTGGCCTCTTACCTCAAAGATAGAACCATCTCATTGAGCATTGGGAAGATTTCTTCTTCGTCGATTCCCCTATGCAGTGTGCCCCAAAGGTCCATTTTAGGCCCTCTTCTCTTTTCACTTTATATGCTCCCTTTGGGTGTCATTTTTAAGAAATATAAGATCTCCTACCACTGCTATGCTGACGATACACAATGTTATCTACCAGCTAAAACTGACAGTAGTTATCCTTTGGACATGCTTTGCAACTGTTTTGAGGAGATCAAATGTTGCATGGCAAAATCTTTGAAAAATCAGAATCAGTACAGTGGTGAAGGGCAGTTTCTTTCATCTGAAATCGATTGCAAAATTAATACAGTTTCTACCCCCGAAAGATTTGGAGACTGTAATCCACACTCTCATAACATCACGCCTGTACTACTGTAATTCTTTATACTGTGGCCTGCCTCAAACTGCGATCTCTCACCTGTAAATTGACCACAAAGCTGCACCGAAACTTCTTACTGGAACAAAAAAGAGGGATCACATTTCTCCCATTTTAGTGACTTTAAATTGGCTTCCTGTAAAGTTTAGAAGCTGTTTTGTGTACAAGTCTTTACCTGGTGTCGCACCAAAATACATTAGTGAATTTTTGATTCCTTACCCTCCCCAAAGAACACTTAGGTCTGGTAATCAGCTTCTCTTAACTGTACCACATTGTCACTGAAAAACTAAGGGTGGTTGGGCCTTCTCTGCTGCAGCACCTAAACTTTGGAACAGTCTGCCTGTAAATGTGAGATTTGCTCCTTCACTAGCCAGATTAAAAAATTTAAATCTTTATATCTCAGATTTAAATCTTATTTGTTCTCTCTGGCTTTTGATTACTTTTAAGATTAGTTCAAGGGTTTTATGTTGAAGGTTTTTGATTTTGTTTTATTTAATATGTTTATATTTTGTACGTTGTGTGTTTTCCTTTAATGCTTTCTTTTTATATGCTTAACGTTTTATTGTACAGCACTTTGGTGCAACACTGTTGCTTTTAAATGTGCTATAAAAATACATTTTGAATTGACTTGCCAAAACAAAAAGTGGCTTAGAGACAACTCTGTGTGGCCCAGCCAAAACCCAATCAAACATTTCTGTAGAGAGCTGAAAATGTCTGCCACTGACGGTCCCCATCCAACCTGACAGAGCTTGAGAGGATTTGGCAGAAAAGACACAAATTCAGGTGGGCAAAGCTTGTCACATCATACCAGAAAGACTTAAAGAAAAGGTGCTGCAACTAAGTACTAAGTTAAGGGTCTGAATACTTGATCAATGTGATATTTCATTTTTTTTATTTTAGAAAATTTGCAAAGTTATCAAAAATCAGTTTTTTGCTTTGTCATTATGGGGTATGGATTGTAAATTGATGGAAAAATATAATTGAAAGGCATAAGCATAAGTTTAATTTTTGAATAAGAAACGTAATAAGAATGAAAGCACAATGCCACAACTTTTAGTAAATTCAACCAAAAATATACCCAAACAAACAAGCATATATATATATATATATATATATATATATATATATATATATATATATATATATATCAAACAGTATACGTATATACAGTATATTCATTTTAGGAGGGTCTTTAGCCCTAATCATGAATTTCTGATTTTTTATTTTTATTTTTTTTTGTGATTTTAAATGTGGGTCAAATTTGACCTAAGGTTCACGAGTTGGTGTTGTTTCTTAGAGGGAATATGGGTGTTTTTTGTTACATAAACATGTGTACTGTACAGAGTATATCCCAAATGTTATATTTGTAAAGACGTGCATTTATTGAGCTCACCGTTGTGTCAGTGCGGTGTCAGTGAGGAACTTAAGGTCTTTGCCTGTGCCTGAACCTCTGCACTGCCAGTGGGGACCTTATGGAAGTTGGTCAGTCTGTGATGGCTGCTCCAAAACACAGGTGGGACAAGATAGTTTTAGGGCACAGCGCTGTGCTTTCAGTTATGTTATAATATATGGTTTCATTCATGGTGTAGATTAAATTTCATACTGTATTTACAATACCATATTTTCAGTTTCTTTGTTAGAACTTGTAAAAGCGTATCATTGTAAAAGCATGCAACATACAGTAAGTGTGATGTTATACATGCAAGTATATACATGCACTCTGGTACATTAAGCACATCAGTAGATAGTGTATTGGCAGTACTTATTTACTGACATGTGAATGTAAGGCTCTTTTTGGGGTACATTTCAGACACAGATCCGCTCCATTGATGTCTACTCTCAGTTTGGAGGTCGACCTTGTACTGGGAGCCTAACACGCACACAAGAATGTCAGTCGACTCAGGTCTGCCCCATAGAGGAGGGCTGTGGAGAAAGATTCCGCTGCCAGTCTGGTGATACTTTTGCTAAAATTCAAATTCTTCCTTTTTATTTATTTCTCCATGGGCATGAGCTATTTTATAGGGTCTCACTTGTCACTCTGTCTATCATACCTTCTTTTGCTGTCTTAAGGGAGATGTATCAGTAAGTCACTGGTATGTAATGGTGATCAAGACTGTGAAGAAGATGGATTGGATGAGCAACAATGTGACAGTAAAGAGATCTGTGACAAGCAAAAGCCTCCGCCACAAGTAGAGCTAACTGGTGAAGGGTAAATATTTCTACCTTTCCTTCTCTTATTCTCTTTGCCTCTTCACTACAACCAGTGTTGGGTAAGTTACTCTGAAATGTAATTTTCAGAGTTAATAACTAACTACTAATTTCATCTTCTACTATGTAATTAGATTACTGTACTAATTACTCTGTCTGAAAAGTAATTGCATTACTTATTTATAATTACTTCCTAAAACCCTTGTCAACCTTCACCAGATGAAAAATACAAGGATAGACATGAAACTGTTCTATTAATTCTTTCAAATAAATTATATAATATCAAATAAATTATTAATGAACTTTCCAAAAATGTAAGGGGCAGTGTTAAATTAGAAAACTGTTCTTAGAGAATTGTTCTATAGTCTATACAGTATTTAATGCAATTACATCAAAAGTAACTGTAAGTAAATTACTGAAAAATTAAGAGTAATCCCTTAATTTACTTTTTTCAATGAAAAAGTAACTTAATTACAGTAATTAATTATTTAGTAATGCATTACACCCAACACTGACTGTCCAAGATGACACAAAGACAAAAGTTACTAAAAAAATACACTTTTAAGATTTAAGTTCTGAAATTCACAGTATGTTTTATAGTAGAAAGACCTCTTATTTGTCAAAATATGAAGGAAAATTGTATTGCTCATAACATGACCCTTTTACAATGGTAAAAAATGGTTTGTTACTTACACTGACACCTAGTGGCTTGGTTTTCAGCCATGATTAATTTAATCAATGAGTGAATGTTTAAAAAATGGACGATAACTGAGATTAAGCGAGTAGTATTCGGCTACTTTATTGCTATTCTAAACATAAAACTAATCTAGCACATACAACATGAAACCGGTAGGTGAATTAAGTGACAGAATGTGAAATAAAGAATGTAAGGGGCAGTGACTTTCTGTCTGTTGACAATGCCTTAAGAACAATTTATCCTTCTTTGAGTCTAAATTGATTTGCAATTGGATTACCCAAAATATTCAACTAATACACCAGCACTTTGAGCAAAAGCCTGGAGATGTACTTGCTTGTCATTGCATTTCCTTTCATTGCGTTTCCTCATGTTGCTTGGTTCTTTGGTGTTTGTAGAAAGTTTGTTCCGTCGATGTCATGGACTCTGTTATGATCGTGGATAGTTATTGTCTGGATGAAGCGAGACCTTCTGCAAGGAAGTCTCGCAACTCCGGTTGGGTGTGTGAACCATAGAGCAGAGAGTGAGTGGCTTCCTTGGGACTTTTGTGTCCAGAGTTTTCCTTGGACTCTACATGGCATGGAGGATTAGGAAGAAGCAAGAGCGCCGAATAGAGGAGACCAAACGATGGTTCCAAGAGAGCATTGCAAGAGCAGACGGAACAGAAGAGAAAGTTCTTGCTTGGGTAGGAACGTGTTTAACTGACATTGGCCGCACCCCAAAGGTGTCCTGATCCAATCAGAAATGATTTTCCAGAGTCACATGGTCAACTGGTCTGTCCTTTAAAGAGTTGATTTACGATCCTTTGTGTGAAGGATTCTTTCAACTCATGCTCATGATAGTGCATATTTAAACATGAACATTTATATCTTGAAAACGGTACAAGAGACATGACATTCGTTGTCATCAACATTCTCTACGTAAACAAGCAAGCATTTACATACTAAATATGTAAGTAACAAAACATGAAAATCCCTGATTACAAATCATACTGTTTAATTCATTGGTTTTACAACATGGATAAAACATTACACGTTATGAAAAACCTGATTGTCGGGGTATATTATGAAGTTGAATTAGATGAATCATACAAGACAAAAGATTAAAATCATAGATTTGTCAGTTATAAGTGATTACAAATCACTACAAATATTTTAAAAGGTACATCGGTTATACTCATTAATTTGTAATTTATACATTTGATCACAGGTCCTAGAATAATTTTCAGAATAACCTTGCAAGGCATGGTATTGTGTAAATTGTGGGTTTAAATGCATTCTGTACATTTAAGAGGGTTAACTCAGCGAAGTACAACGTTCATGGATTCCTTTTTAGCTGCTGTTTGCAGGATAACAAACACAATCTTGTGATCTGATGAGTCCAAGTGTAGCAAATTGGTTTATATCAGAGGACAAAACAGAGTGTGTTCTGAGTCTTTCCAGGGATTCCAGGGAGTGTGTTCTCTGTCTTTTATTGACCTTAACTTTTGCACTTAGGGCCTTTTTGCAGAGAAGTTCTCAAGTCATGTGCGATCTGGACTTTTTTGTTAGTGTCATTGGTCAGCTCTATCATTGCAAACCCTAGTTTGATATTAAGCAGGCATGGGAAAGACAGCCTCCTTCAGCAATTTAGGTGCCATGGATTAATTTTTATGACTCTCAAATGGGTTGGTGGGGGATCTCTCTGATCTGTGGAATGTGGTATTGTGCTCCATTGATGGCTTTGTTCATGGATAATCCTACAATGTGTTGAATGCGCATTATCTGTAAACCCTGAAATTTAGTTTTATAATATCGTGGACCTTGTTCATTCACTTCTGACTGAGATTCAAAGATGGATGGATTTCAGGGGCTGCCCGATGTTTGCCAATCATAAGAGTGGGCATTTACATTGAAGTTTTAAGGAGGTGCTAAAGCCAAATCTGAGTGTTTCAGACAGAGACAGGCTGGAAAATGATCATATTTTACCAAATTATGACTGTTTTAATGGAAAAACAAAACACACACACACACACACACATTACAAACATTATCAGTGGACCTCAGGGAAGAAATATAAAACTATATTAAGGGCATTTCATGACTCCTTTAAAGTATTATTAGGTCACTTTCCCTCCTTTTCTGGTTAAATCTTAAATGATTACCTTTGGTCAATCAAATACTTGCATAGATCACTAAAGTATATCTGCCACTATGGTTGTGTGTTTGCACTGTAGGTTTGATGCAGTGAGCGGGAAAGCAAGAGGATCAGTTATCAACACTAAGAGCTTTGGTGGTTTGTGTAGAAAGACCTTCAGTGGGGACCATAAGGACATATTCAGACTCCCCCAAAGTGTCCTCAGATACACCTTCCAGGCAAGTTGAATTTCACATTTACAAGTGGTTAAGAAAAGTGAAGATGGCTCTGAGAAAAGGTATAGTATAATTTGTTTGTAAATGCCACTTAAATTGATATTCCCAAAATTACAAATTCTCTCATCATTTACCCTCATGCCAAACCCACTCATTACTTTATTTCTTCCATGGAACACAGAAGGAAATGTTAAGCTTAGTCACCATTTACTTGGTATGGGTGAAATATCCAATTACCTTTCTAAAATTGTCCAAATACATTTTGGGAGCACTATTTGCTGTCCGCACAAGGTGTAGTTGGGGGCTGACTGCAGACTGCACTTATAGGTTCACTAAGTAATTTTTTTCATTTTGAAATATATGTAATAAATTATTTTGCACTCACATGAAATGCAGATTTCATGTGCAGACTTCAATTCATATCAGTAACAATATAAAAGCTGTTTTATTCTATATGGAGAGGGTCTCCTCACAGGGGCTACCATTGTAGGATAACCTGACAAGCCAAATACTACTCACTGAATGTCTATAAGAGTAACCTGTAATTGGACACTTTCACTCATGGATTAAATTAAGCTTAGCTAACTGTGAGTAGTGAATGTCTTCAATGGCATCGGTAACTGAAAACTATTGCGTTTTATGATGCAGTATCCACACCACTAGGTGTCTGTGCAAGTTCAGGACATAAATAAAAAATTCTTAAAATTTTTGTGCATCTTAAAACAGACAGAGCATGATAAAATAAAGAGATGTTTTGCACAGTCCATTTTTATCTCTGGCCAGTTTGAATTTTGAGTCTTCATTTTTGCTCAATAGCTCAATAAATGTAATAAGAATGAAAGCACAAAGGCCACAACTGCTTAGTGAATTCACCCCAAAATCTTCCCAAACAAACAAGTAAATAAATAAAAGCATGAAATTGTTTGATGCAGGATCCACAAGTAAGTATTTGTGTTTGCTAGGTGACAGCAAAAAATGATTTCTCAGATGAATCCTATAAAAGCTCTTGGCACTACCTTAATCACATTGAAAAACATGAAAAAACACATGGAACAGATTATGGGCATGATGATTACACCTTCCATGATGAACTGCTAAAGACACAGGTAAGTTTGTTCCATTTTCCTGGAAAGCACAATATTAAAATGTCAGCAATGTTACTGTGATTTTGTATAGTAAACAATTGATTCAATGTGGATATTTGTAGTAACATCAGCATTTTCTTTCAAATAAGCACTTTGTAGTTTCATGATCTTGAACACAAGACCGAAAATGTCAAATTAAACTTTCAACCCTATTACTTTTCTGAAGGTAAAACTATCTATATTATATGTATATTAAAGGGGAATAATTTAGACTATACATAAATAATTATCAAAAAACACCATTCTGCCATCATTTACTCCCTCTCATGTTGTTCCAAACCCCCATTAATTTCTTTCTTCTGTGGAACACTAAAGGAAAATTTGAAAAAGATAAAATAAAAAAATAATAATAATGCCAAGCTCCATAAAAAAACAAACAAACAAAAAAGCCTCCATATCACCAGAGTAAAAGTAGTCAATGCAACTCATGCACTCTGTGTGATGAAAAGACTGGAATATAAGTCGTTATCACTCAATCAAATCACTATACATTTTTGAGTGAACTATTTCTTTTGAGATGGCATAATGCATTTTATTAACACAGAAATTTACTTTAACCATTGTGCATTGTTCATTTGTGAGCCATGCTTAAGTTGTTGCATTTCATTCTTGCGTTCAAAACACTTGAAGCAGTGCATATGCGAACTAAGGGATCTCAAGATGTGTTTAAAGATTGAGTATTAAACTATATTTAACTTGAAACAGTGAACTAAACATTTTATGTTTATGATGCAATGCACCCTAAATGCTATACAAGATGATGCAGGTGTAGATTGACAGGCTTTTAAACAAGCCTTGCTGTGAACTGTATGCCAATGATAGACTTATGATCAATAATATGGTAGTAAACAATACATTGTATTCTAAAGCCGCTTTTTGTATTGACTTATCAATGATTAACTCTTCTGCTACAAGAAGGAAATGCATTTTAATTATATGAATATTTTTTATTATATATATATATATATATATATATATATATATATATATATATAATTTTTAAATATTTAAAGATAACTATGTATAATTATATATTTATATAAATATGTATAATCTTTATATATTGAATTATTGTTATATGAGGGGCTTTCTCAGCAAATATTTGTACATGCGATTAATCGTGATTAATTAATCAGGACACAATGTAATTAATTCGATAAAAATTTTGAATCGATTGACAGCCCTAATATATATATTAGGGCTGTCAAGGCGGTTTACGCTCTCGTCGCATGTCGCAACTAGCCCGCCACCTCCTCCTCTAGAGTCAGTGGTGACTTAGGTCACTGCGGACTACTAACATCCCCGGCAACTTCAACGCCACAGCAGACACACTGTTGTGGCTGGTGATGCTCAGGGTAGAGTGGAGACTCCACCCCAGGTGGTCCATCTGATTTGGAGTCAATTCAGCAGGGCACAGGTAGACCTGTTTGCCTCCTGGGAATCCTCCCACTGCCCGCACTGGTATGCTCTGACGGGAGTCCCCCTCGGCACAGACGCGCCCTCGGCCCAGTGAGCCTACTTGCACAGACTCTGTTCAAGGTCAGGGAGGATGAAGAACAAGTCACCCTTGTGACACCCTTTTGGCCCACCCAGACTTGGTTCTCTGACTTCACACTCCACACGACAGCACTTCCCTGGAAAAAAAAAGGACGGCTCTTCTTTCTAAGGAATGGTGCACCATCTGGCACCCACGCCCAGACCTCTGGAACCTCAATGTCTGGTCCCTGGACGGGACGCGGAAGACCTAAGTGGTCTACGCCCACAGTTGTTAACACGATCACTCAGACCAGGGCTCCTTTCACAAGGCAGCTGTATTCCCTGAAGTGGCATGTGTTTTCTAAGTGGTGTTCTTCCCATAGCGAAGACCCCCAGAGATGCACAGACGGGTCAGTGCTTTCCGTCCTACAAGAGAAGCAGGGCGGCTGTCCCCCTCAACCCTGAAGGTGTACGTAGCTGCTATAGCAGCACACCACGATGCAGTTCAAAGTCCACTGGCAAGCACGACCTGATCATTGGGTTCCTGAGAGGCGCCAGGAGGCTGAACCCTCCTATGCTGCGCCTCTTTCCCTCATGGAACCTCCCCGAGGTCCTGCTGGGCCTTTGCGGAGCCACGTTCAAGCCCCTAGAATCAGTCGAGTTAAAGGTTAAAATGAGTAAAAGTCATTAAAACCGCCCTCCTGACCACACTCACTTCCATCAAGAGGGTCAGGGACCTGCAAGACTCTCACATGATCCTGAGACCCCGACCGGGCAATGTGCCCAAGGTTCCTATGACCCTCTCAGGTGGTGAGCCTGCAAGCGCTGCCCCTGGAGGAGGCAGACCCAGTCTTAGTTTTGCTGTGTCCGGTGCACAGAGTCTCCAAAACAGATGCTTGCCCACTGGATCGTGGATGCCATTGCATTGGCCTACCAGACCCAGGCCATGCCAGCCCCCTTGCGGGATTGAGCACACTCTACAAGGAGTGTGGCATCCTCGTGGGCACTGGCCAATAGCACCTCTCTAGCAGACATCTGCAGAGTAGCGGGCTGGGCAACACCCAATACCTTCGCGAAAATTCTACAATCACTGAGTTGTAACCTCCTGTGATTCCAAGACACGGTCTCCCTTTGGTAGACCCACATCTCCCTTGGGCAGAGCTCTCTCTGCCCCTGTCGCTGTGTTTGTAGAGCTCCTCCCCTATGAAGGGCAGGACCTACTGCCGCTCCCCTTCCATGTGCGGCCTTGAGCTCATATGACGTATTTGCCACATGTTTACCCCCACCTTACAGGGCAGGGTGTGGTCTCTTTTCACCCTGAAGGAATAGGAAAGGAAATGAATGCCTTCCCCAGTGCATTTTATGAGCATTTAAAGGCCCCAGCCAAATGTAATACTCTGTAGAGAAAAAACTTAGAGAGAAAAGGCTGCGGCTGGTGTGGCCTGCTCCCATTTTAGATATGTCTGTGCAATTCACATAATAACACCATAAACTAAAATCATAAAATAAGGATTGAGTAATGATGGGCATAAATATACTTTATTAAACTTGAAAATAATATCCTTAAATATGCAATATAACAATTACAAGAAGTCAGTTTCATACTCATACATATTAGTAAACATGTCAGCGATTTCATGCCAAATCCGACAAGACAGCTAAAAATACAAATCATTTTTATATGCTAAACATAGTGAATCACCATAAGGGGAAATTTTTTTGAACACTGATTATTTATGTACTCAATCAATAATGACAATTTGTTCATTTATAACTACACAATCTAAAATGGGTCAAAAATTACCCAAACAATACACAAGGGCTAAAAATCACCTTTTCAATATGGAAAAGGGATCTGTTTCATAGATTGACCAATACTGTATGTCATATTGAGTATATCATATTGGCCAACACAATATTCTAGAAATCAATCCCTGAACTTATAGAGGCATTGAGCTCATTCTGATTTGAAATCATGGAGAACACTGAATTTTGTTTGTTTCACTCTTCAGTCCAAACATCTGATGATCATTAAGAATGATATGGAAGTGGCCCAGTTCCAGAACCAGGCCCCAGAATATCTTCCCCTTTCAGAGGAGTTCTGGAAGGCTCTGCGTTCCTTGCCTGTTATTTACAATTATGGAGCCTACCGAAATTTGCTAGAGAGATTTGGGACACATTATATTTCTGAGGGCACTCTTGGAGGTCAAATAAGATTATGGCTTGCATTCAGCGAAGATGTCATTAACAAATTAAGTAAGTGACTTCTATGTCATATACTTATTCCAATATCGCATAAGAAGAGTTGTTTTCAAGACAAAATCATTGGACTGTCTAACCGTTGTCTTTTGTTGTTTAAACATAGAAACAGAGGAAAGAAACTTCAAACATTGTGTCACAACAAGCCATTCAGTTCTATTTTTCATCAGCTGGACCACAACAAATTGTGATGAAGAAAATTTTGCGCACAAAAATAACTTTGGTGAGTCATTTGGTGAAAAGAAAACGTCTAGGTTACGGTTGTAACCTCCATTCCCTGATGGAGGGAACGAGACGTTGTGTCGAAGAAGCAACACAAGGGGTCTCTCTTGAGAGCCTTATGCATCTCTGAACTTTGAGAAAAGGCCAATGAGAAATTGGCAGACAGAATTTGCATGTCCCGCCCACGGACACACAGGTAGAAAGGGAGGGAATTTAATCTGTTCATTCAGGATTTGTCTGAGGAGCCGACAATGAGGTTTGGCCTTAACAGTGGCTCGGTTCAGCAATGTGGCCGGGAGGACACAAAGTCTCGTTCCCTCCATCAGGGAACAGAGATTACAACTGTAACCTAGACGTTCCCCGTTTGTCGCTCACTTCGATGTTGTGTCAAAGAAGCGACACTAGGGGTCCAATTTGAATCCCGCCATGCGCTGAACCGTGTACCTGCACTGCTGACACAAGTGCGGGCAGGTAGTTTGCATGTCAAAATGACAGACTGTGCCAGACTGCACGTACCCTTCCCCAATGCCCCAAAAAATAATCAAAACCTTCTGGTTCCTTACACCTCGATATGGGGGGAACAAGGTGACGTGCCAAGCATGGCATGGCACCAATTTCTCATTGGTCTTTTCTCAAAGTTCAGAGATGCATAAGGCTCTCAAGAGAGACCCCTAGTGTCACTTCTTCGACACAATGTCGAAGTGAGCGACAGATGGGGAACAAATTATTACATTAAAGTAAATGCACATTTGATTTTTCTGAGCAGTATTTAAGTAGTTATGCATGCTTACTACATGGCTCTCTGGAATACTTTATCGTTACTGATAAATTGCAGCATTCTGCAATCAAATATTTCTTTTTATAATGAAAATTGTTTAATATACTGTTGACGCAACAACCAATTTTCCCCCTTGCTGTTCAAGTTTCGTGTCTCTCATATCACATGCCGGTGTCTTTCTTTTTATTATTCTCTTTTTTTGAATAAAATTATTTAAACTCAAATCAATATTTCATATACTCTTATTTATTTATTTGTTATGTAGCCGTGAAGTAAGCAGAATAATGTATAGTCTCCTGGTTATAATAGCAAAATAAACTCCTTTAGTATGATAATGTATATGTGAAAGAAGCATCTGTATACAGGCAATGTATTGAACAATAACATTTAGAACTGTGTCTAAAATTTCTCTAAAACAGCTACCAGCATAACAGATGGTTTTAGTAAAGCAGATGTCATTGGTGGATATTCTGGACATATTGCTAAACTGCAAATGCTAAACCAATACACAGCAAAGGAGAATGGCAAGACGTTCTCCCAGTGGTCTGGTTCAGTGAAGGACTTTCCAAAAGTCATCAAACAGAAGGTCTGATTAGATAACTGTTTAATGTATTATTCATGTATGCAAATACAATGTCTTAAACAAGCTGTAATCATTATAGAGTGTGCTATGTTAAAGGTATAGTTCACCCAGGAAATAATATTCTGTCATAATATACTCACGTTGTTCCAAACTTGTACTGTATGTGCTTTCAAAGGAACTACCATCCTCAGTCACTATTCACTTTCATTGCATCTTTTTTTCCAAACAATGAAAGTGAATGGTGACTGAGGCCATCTCTAACATTCTCTCTCCTTTTATGTGCCACTGAAGAACGAAAGTCATAAAGAAGAAAATCATCCAGATTTGGAACAACATGAGAGTGAGTAAATGTTGACAGAATTTTAATTTTTGGGTGAACTATCCCTTTAATCATAAAACTTATTTTGAACTTGGAACTTTCTTGTCTTTCCATAAATTGACCCATGGATATACATATTAGATACACATGCAATGGTTTCATTTTTATGTGAGAAACTGTGAATTTCTGATTTGAGCAGCTTAGACCTCTGAATGAGCTGGTGAAAGAGGTGTCATGTGCAGGAGTCAAGAAACATAATTTAAAACGTGCTATTGAGACGTACATCACAGAGAAACATCCATGCCACTGCAGAGAATGCCAGAACAATGGGCTGCGGATACTTGCGGATGACGTCTGTAAGTGTGTGTGCAAGCCGGGCACTGAAGGTAAAGCTTGTGAGAGGGGAACACCAGCTGATGAACAGCCAGGTAGCTCAAATACTACACCAGAAAATAATCACTTCTGAATACTTTATTTATTTTTTTAAATAGTGACCAATAGTAAAATTAAGACAATTCCATTAAGACAAAATAATGGGGTGATTATTTAATGCCACCCTAGATGTACTGTATGTAATATTAATCTGTTAATCTGTTTCTCACTCACACCTATCATATTGCTTTTAAAGATTAGATTTAACCAATGGAGTCTTATGGATTACTTTTTTTGCTGCCTTTATATTACATATTTGGACCCCATTATGTTGCATTGTATGGACCTACAGAGCTGAAATATTCTTCTAGAAATCATTGTTTGTGTTCAGCAGAAGAAAGAAATTCATAAACATATGGGATGGCATGAGTGCGAGTAAATGATTGAAAAAGTATTGTTTTATTTTTTGGGGGAAATATTCCTTTAAGGACATTAGATAACAAAATATCAAACCAAGTGACATCTTCAAACACATGATGCTAGACCTCTTCAAACAATTTTAGTGGATGATTGAAGTCACATCCCATCATGTTCACACAGGTGTCCTATCAGATTAAACACAGGTGTAGTTCATCACATTAACTATGGATATTCCACAAAGTTTGACAACCAGAAGATGTTCAAATACTTTTATGTCTTAGTTTATGAACATTATATCTATTCATACCCTATTTATACCCTTCTTTTTGTGAATGTTTTGCTTGGAAATTGTGCTTTTGTGCTAGTTTTCAATCAGATAAATTCCATTTGGTTTGAATTTTTTTTATCCAATTATATAAGTGTGGCTAAAGAACCTCAAATACTTTTTGGATCACGATCCCTTTTTAGTACCCAGTAAGTATCTTTGTATATTAGGAGTGATCCATGGAGACTGGGCCTGTTGGTCACCATGGAGCACTTGCAGGGAAGGCCGAAAAAGCCGGAGTCGCACCTGCAGTCGACCGGCCCCTTCAGGAGGCAGGAATTGTGTTGGAAACACAGTAGAGTCAAAAGCCTGTGAGGATGAGATGGAACTGGATTACCTACGGTGAGGAGGGTCACTAGCTTATGTTAAACAGAATAAGCTCAGAACAAACTGATGCTGGAGACTCAGAGAATAACTGAGAATAACTGTGCAACAACACTGCCACTATGTGGTGTAAGATCTAGTTGAATAGATCTCTCTCTCTCTCTCTCTCTCTCTCTCTCTCTCTCTCTCTCTCTCTCTCTCTCATATTGTCAGGAAATATCAATTTTTTGTATAAATATTTAAAGCCGGACAATACTTTGTCATGTCAACATGTTAACTCTTCTAACAGGCAGGAGACCTTTTAATAAGTGATTATTAAAAATGAGCAGAATTGTTTAAATAATCATTGTTGCATTGTTTTTCTCAGTGCTTGTTATAACCAGAAACAGATTCAACAAGTTTTATTTTAACAAGCAAATGCAAAGGACAATTACTGCTTCCTGTGACCCTGAAATGGAGACATCCCCCTTATTTCTATTTGTTAAAACAAAAATAATATAAAATTAAAAGTAATAAGTGAAAATGAATATACAAAATTGACATTAAGAAATTAGTAATTGTAGATGTGGATAAGAGAACCATTGCTTTTAAGAACACAAATTCTTATATACTTTAGTGGGAACTTGACTAATTGGTATCGATCTGTTGATTTCCAGTACAATGGAGCCTCACTGCTTTGATGATTTATTGATGCCCAGGGAAAGTTGTAAAACACCCCCCTCAATCGCCAATGGGTTTGTTCTGGTAAATGGTTCTTGTATGACATATTCACCTCTCAAATCGGATTGAATGTGTATTTGCTACATGCTATAATGTTGTTCTTTTATCACAATTCCAGTATCCCAAAGATGAATATCCAGTGGGCAGTAAGATTGAGTATACCTGTATTGAGGGTTACCACTTGATTGGAGACCCTATAGTCGAATGCCAAGACAGTCTAAACTGGATGAAAAATCCACTAGAGTGCAAGAGTAAGTGTATGCTTGTTTAAGCTGTCTTACTCAACACATTGTTTGAATAATATAATTTGTTTAGAAGTGATGAAGCCCATTAAATCACTTGACAAGGGCAATTTCCATTGAACCCGGAAGTTTGAACTGGAAATATTGAAGAGTAGCCAATACATCTGCAATACTTGCAAAGTTGGTTGCAGTAGGTAGACTATCAGGGGAGGGGCATTCTACTTCAAGAGAGCATTTGATTGGAAAGAAATCTCCAAATTATTGGTCTGTTTGCACGGAAGTGAAAAAATATACATTTTATATGGGTCTAGCAGTGGAAAGCTTATTTTGTTAACTATTAGTAGTACATTTATAAACACATAGTAGAACACATATAAACGAATAAACTAAATTATAAATTACTTCTATATTGTGAAAACTTTAAAATCACAAGTTGGAAACAAGCGTTTTTATTAGGGCTTTTGATTTTCCGCGTAAATTCAGTGCGATTAATTATATAAAAAATGATGTGTTAAAAATTTACACAATTAATCATGTCCCCAGACCGTAATAAGGAATATTCCTTCCATCTGAGCAATTCAAGCTTGGAGTACAACCTGTTTTCTCCAGGGGGCAGTAAGCGAAACTTATAGAGTACAAACCGCATTTACTGAGAGAAGACAACACAAGAACATGTTCTTGCATTCAAACACAGCTTGATGGAGTGAAAAATACAACGCAAGGATCTCAAAACTTGTTTTTCTACATTTCAAAATTTGTTTAACTTGACACAGCAACCTAAAAATGTTTATGATGCGACACAACTAAGATGCTCCAAAAATGTCCATCTAATGCAAGTGTAAATCTCAAACTGACTGACGAATTCAATTGCAAAATGGATTGCTGTGAACTGTAGACCAATGATAGGCTTATGTTCAATAATATGGAAATAAACAACATATTGCATTCTAAAACCACTTTTTGAATTGCATTTTTTTGTTCTTTTCTCATGTACTAAATTGATGTTATGCATTTTAATTACCTGTATTATATATACATTTACAATATATATATATATATATATATATATAATTTATAATTATTTAAATATAGCTATTTATTATTATTTAATCATTATATATTGAATTGTTATAATTTGAGGGGCTTTCTCAGCAAATATTTATGTATGCGATTAATACCATGGCATACCATGTACTTAATTAGATAAAAAAGATTATCTATTGACAGACCTAGTTTTCATTATATTTTGTCCTATGGTGTTTGCTTCCTGTCGGCAGGAACACAATGTGATCCTCCTAAGCTTCCTCCAGATGTCACTGGAATGCCATGGAAGCTCAACTATAAGATTGGCGAGGTTGTTTCTCTGTCCTGCCCAGAGGGTAAAGAGAGAGAGGGTCCGGCTGAGATTCAGTGCAACTTGGGACTTTCCTGGTCACCTCAGCCAAAAGACACCAGATGCCTCACAGGTACAAAACTGGAAGTTTGAGTCTGGAAGCTGAACTCTGTTGTAAAATATACCATGACCATGAAAGTTTATGGAAGGGAAGAAAATTGAGATTATGCAACAGTAATGCTATAGGGGACAACCTTTACGAGTTGTTTTTACATAAAATATATTTAACAATAACTATATTAAATTTGTTGATGCATAAGAATGAATAATGAATTAGAATGGAATTATGTGATTTGTTCTTAACTAGTGCACACAATGAAGCCAACCCCAGTGTCAGTGCAATGCCAGCCATGGGAGAACCTGTCAAACGACAAATGTGTCTGTAAAGTGCCACATGAGTGCAAGTATGTGTCCATAACTACACAGTCCATTGCATATGAACATTGACACAAGAACAACATAATTTTTTATGTTTTTAACAATAAGTTTTATTTAGCATGCATATTACCAGCACTGTGTTACAGTGGTCATGACACGAGGAATCAAATTGGCCTTTATCTTGTGACATGTAAGAGGTCATTGTACTTTAAAAAATTGCTGTACGTTTCAGAAATCAAAACTTCCACCTGTCGAAAATATAGAGGCTCAGAACCCAAACGCAGAGTAAAAATAAATGAATTTATTAATAAAAACAAAAAGGGCAAAAATCAAACCAAAACTCCCACAAGGGGGAAAAACAAACATAAACAACCCCATAGGCGAAAAACAACAAAGGAAGTACAATCCAGGCTGGGGCAGAGGTAGGGATGATGGAAACAGGACTGACTGGACAGAGTGAAGGGAATCAAAAACAGGACCAACTTGAACTGACCAACAAACAGACCGACTGGAACACACAAGACTGGAAACAAGACGAACTGGCAATGGACAGCAAATACGAGGAGACAAACTAATAATGGGCAAACAAGGAGGCGGGGTATGATGTAAAACAGAGAAATACGTGGCAATACAGAAACAAAACAAATCCACGTGCTCTCACAAGACAACAAAACACCCGAATGGAATGAGTACACATCTTCATGACAATAAGGCAATATATACCCATGTCAACTGACGAGAGAATGCATAGCAATGCCAAACAAAGTGATGCCTCGTATTCTCACACTAAATGAAACCTGAGCGTATGCCTCACGTTGCACACAACAGGCGATAAAATCAAGACAGGACACCTCTGCAAGAGTTTGGCCACACACACACCTGACATCTTAAAACGAAGTCCACGCGACCAAATCTCAGCACAGCATAAATACAGCTGGACAGATGGAACATGAGTCAAGTCAAGTCAAGTCAATTTTATTTGTATAGCGCCTTTCACAACACACATCGTTTCAAAGCAGCTTTACAGAAGTTCAGCATTAACAGACGATAAAAATGTAATGTCTATAAAGTCGATAAATCATCATCCTTGTGCAGGGCTCCAAACTGCAACTAAAAATGGTCGCATTTATGACCAAATAAATTTATTTGCGAGTGTAATTTCTGTCAAGGTCGCCATTGGCGACAGTAAAAATTTACTCCCTTTGATTTTAAAATTTGTATTACATTTCCCGAGATACATTACAAAAGTTTATATCAAAGAAATTGCGGGGAAAACGGAGTTCATTGCAGCAACTAACCATTTCAAAAAAAGAGACTGTGAGAAAACACGGGTGACAGTAACAAGCATAAAAAATGCACACGATCACATAATTGCGAAGAATGCTCCACAGACTACACTGTTAGCACGTGTAGTTTTTCTTGCATGTGAGCTGCGGGACGAAAAGGAATGGAAGGAGTTAAAAATGAAAATATTTGGCGCCTGTTTTTCCCCCTATAGGAGCCAATGGCTCCTTAATTGATTTTTTGTTTGGAGCCTTGTTGTGGAATTAGATAAGATATGATTCTTTATCGTGTTTAAAAATAATTAAATAATAATTGTATTAACCCCAGTGAGCAAGCCGAAGGCGACTGTCCAAAAGATGATGGTTAATGGAGAAAAATAACCTTGGGAGAAACCAGACTCACTGTGGGGGGCCAGTTCCCCTCTGGCTAACATCATGAATAATGTAAATAAGAATTATTTATAGTTAAAAAACATGATTTAAAAAATTATTAAACTTATTAAGTGCTAAGGGTCAGTATTTAGACAGTGATTGTGTTTGAACTGCAAGATTAGTGACCAGTGTCTTTGAAGTCCATCCTTGATTAAATTCCAGAAGTTCACTTAGATGCAATTGTCCTTGTTTGGCTGATGAAGGCTTTTGTTGGCAATAATTAGTCTATGTATCCCATTTCAAGATCGTAGTCCATGGTGATGGGGCATCTGAAGTCTCCGTGAGAGGCTGGATACAAACTGGAGCTGACGAACGCTATTTACCTCAGGACTGGCGTCCCGAGATAACAGCAGAAAAGCAGATGGGAAATAATTAGCATAGCTGATGTTCATAATATTAATGCATTATAACTGATTCAGCAGTAGTATAAAAAGTAAGCATTATGTGAATGCTTGGTTAAAGAGATGCGTCTTTAATCTAGTTTTAAACTGGGACAGCGAGTCTGAGCCTCGAACAATATCAGGAAGGCTATTCCAGAGTTTAGGGGCTAAATGTGAGAACGCCCTCCCTCCATTAGTGGACTTAGATATCCTAGGTATGACCAGAAACCTCGAATTTAGTGATCTTAAAGAGCGCGATGGATTGTATGGCGATAGAAGATCGGTTAAATACACTGGAGCTAAACCATTTAGGGCTTTATAGGTCAGTAGTAATACTTTGTAATTGATACGGAACTTAATAGGTAGCCAGTGTAGAGATGATAAAGTCGGTGTTATATGATCATATTTTCTTGACCTAGTAAGAACTCTAGAGGCTGCATTTTGGACTAACTGTAGCTTGTTTATTGAGGATGCATGGCAACCAGCTAATAAAGCATTACAGTAATCTAGTCTCGAGGTCATGAATGCATGAACTAACTTTTCTGCATCAGAAACAGATAGCATGTTACGTAGCTTAGCAATGTTTCTAAGGTGGAAAAAGGCTGTTCTCGTAACAGATGAAATATGATTTTCGAAAGTCAAGTTGTGGTCTAGCATAACACCCAGGTCTTTTACTGTAGTGGATAATGTAACAGGACATCCTTCTAAATTAAAGTTGTATTGTAAGGGATTTTGTGGGTAGTTTTTTGGACCAATAAGTAATACCTCCGTTTTATCGGAATTTAATAACAGGAAATGACGCGTCATCCAGCATTTTATATCTTTAAGACACTCTGTCAAGTTAGATAAGTTAGTGTTTTCATCTGGTCGTGATGAGATATATAATTGAGTGTCATCAGCATAACAGTGGAAATTAATTCCATGTTTTCTTATAATTTTACCAAGTGGCAGCAATATATTGAGAATAATAGAGGGCCTAACACAGATCCTTGTGGCACTCCATAGTCTACTGACGTTATTTTCGATTTTTCCCCATTTAAACAGACAAAATGGTAACGGTCTGATAAGTACGATCTAAACCAGCTTAATGCCTGTCCCTGAACACCAGTGTAGTTTTGTAGTCGATCCAAGAGTATTTTATGATCTATAGTGTCGAACACAGCGCTAAGATCGAGTAGAACTAATATTGAGATGCAGCCTTGGTCAGAAGCTAAAAGTAAATCATTTGTAATTTTAACTAGCGCAGTTTCTGTGCTATGATGCGGTCTGAATCCTGACTGAAATTTTTCATAGATATCATTTTCTTGCAAGAAAGAGCACAATTGAGCGGACACAACTTTTTCTAATATTTTAGACATAAATGGAAGATTTGAGATGGGTCTGTAATTTGCTAGGTTATTTGGATCTAATTGTGGTTTCTTAATGAGAGGTTTTATAACTGCCAGCTTAAATATTCTTGGAACATGACCTAAAAATAAAGACGAGTTAATAATATTGAGAAGAGGCTCTTCCACTACAGGTAACACTTCTTTCAGTAGTTTAGTGGGTATTGGATCTAGTAAACATGTTGTTGTTTTAGATGCAATGATAAATTTATTTAGCTCTTCCTGTCCTATAGTTGTAAAGTGGTGTAGTTGTTCTTGAGGGGCGATAATTGAGGCTGAATCATAAGACACCATAAAAGATTGTACATTAACAGTTGTGTTTACAATTGTGTTTCTGATGTTTTCTATTTTCTCAGTGAAGAAATTCATAAAATCATTACTACTAAACTGTAACGGAATATTTTGCTCAGGTGATCTCTGTTTATTTGTTAGTCTAGCCATGGTGTTAAATAAGAACCTTGGATTATTTTGGTTATTTTCTATTAGTATGCGGAGGTGCTCAGCCCTGGCTGTTTTTAGAGCCTTTTTGTAACGTGACATACTGTCTTTCCATGCGATTCTAAAGACCTCTAAATTAGTTTGTTTCCATTTACGCTCCAAGTTACGAGTTTCTCTCTTGATAGCATGCGTAGCACTGTTGTACCATGGTGCTCTAGTTTTTACTCTAAAATTTTTTAATCTAATTGGTGCAACAATTTCTAATGTACCAGAGAAAATGGTGCTCAAACTGCTAGTCATTTCCTCTAGTTCATCTGTTTGTTTGGGTTCACTGAGCAGCTGAGATAGATCAGGTAAGCTATTTGAGAATCTATATATTGTGGTTGGAAGGATTGTTCTGCTTGGTCGATAACGTGGCGCAATATGACAGATTTCAGTGGTACGTAGTATGCAAGTTACCATGTAATGATCAGTGACATCATCATTTTGCGGTATAATATCTATATCGGTTGGATTGGTTCCATATGATATAATTAAATCTAGCGTATGATTTAGGCGATGAGTGGGACCACTGACGTTTTGCGTGACCCCGAAGGAGTTTAACAAATCTGTAAACGCAGCCCCTAACGCATCATTTGTGTTATCTACGTGTATGTTAAAATCTCCAACAATTATTGCTTTATCGACATGGACCAATAGATCTGATAGAAAGTCTGCAAACTCTTTTAGGAAATCAGCGTAAGGCCCTGGAGGTCTATATACGGTAGCCAAGGCTAGAGATAATAGGGATTTTTTTCTTACATCTGAGAGTGTAACATTTAGCACAAGTACTTCAAACGAATTAAACCTGTGACCTATTTTCTGAGTAACATTAAGAATATCTCTATAGATTGTTGCAACACCGCCGCCACGACCAATCAGACGGGGCTCATGCTTATAACAGTATCCTGGCGGAGTAGACTCATTTAGACCGAAATAATCATTTGGTTTAAGCCAGGTTTCAGTAAGGCAAAATACATCAAAACTATTATCTGAGACATTTCATTTACAATAACCGCCTTAGGTGTGAGCGATCTAATGTTTAGAAGACCTAGCTTTAGAAATTGTTTTTGTTCACTGATATTGAGATTTTCTGGTTTAATTACAATTAGATTTTTCCTAGATCCTACAGTAGATGTATTGTTTGGCTTTACTAAACGAGGAATAGACACAGTTTCTATATAATATTCTACATTGGTACTTATATCAATTAAGTTGGGACAGCAAATACTGTGATTTGGACTTTGACTTACTAGTCATATGGTGTGTAGCGTCTTGGAGATGTTGTCCGACAGAACAGCCGCTCCGACTCTGCTGGGGTGAAGGCCATCAGCACGAAGAGCCTAGGTCGCTCCCAAAACAGATTCCAATTATTAACAAAGAGCAGTCTCTGTTCATTACACCATGACATTAACCATTCATTTAGAGCAAATAATCTACTGAACCTTTCTTGTCCTAGTCGGTATGTGGGAAGCGGTCCAGACACGACGAGTTCTGCGTACCGTCTCGATCAGGCTCCTGTAGTCCTTCTTCATGAGTGTCTGGAGTCCGACACCAAAACTGAAACCAAACCACACAGAAGGGCCAGGATCCACACACCATGCTCCAGACATGAAACAAGACCAATTGTAAAATCAAGACAGACATGAGATGATAATTCCATATGACACCCCCTCACTGCAAAAACAGCATTTGTTGAAACAACTTATTCCCTTACGACTTCAGTCCACTTGCCTTCATACACAAGCTATTTGAAACCTCTCTACAATAACGGCAATATTCTAATATTGGTATGGTGTTTGAGCTGCGCCTGTTTTGGCTCGAAACTGACTGCTCGTTTCGGCGTGAACTGATCGCTATAAAACAGGTGCACAGACTCTTCCTTCACTTAGCTAGTGAACGGACCCCAGCATCCTGATTCTCTGCAGCGCTTTGGCAGCTGTAGAGTGTCCTGTTAAAGCAAAATTGTACTTGTGTGTTATAAATATAAGTTATATAAGTTATATAAATCTATATTTATATTTATATATCTAGAAGAGCCACTTACGTGTTTGTGTCTTTTTCAAGATGTCGTTCCGTAAGTGTTTCTTGTGAGAGAGACAAATCCCGCCGTCAGACAAGCATGAGAGCTGCGTTTTCTGTCTGGGCCATGCCCACGCAGAGTCAGCTCTCATGGAGACAGACTGTCCTCACTGTGAGGACATGAGTTTCAAGTCGCTTCACTCACGGATCGCCTTCGTTCTGAGGGACGATTCAGCCTCTCGTACCCTCTCACCCGCCTCTTCTGTGATACCCGAGGGTTCATACGAGGGGGCACGGCAGGGGCATGAGTTCGAGCAGGATACATTTGAATTGGATTTTGTGCCGGCACAAGACCCACGAGCCCCTCAATCTTCACAAAGTGCATATTTCCTAAGGCGCTATATGCGAGACAAGCTCCGGCCCTCTGAAGGAGCGTGTGGCCTCGTCTCGTTTGGTGGATCTGATGCTGGGGATGATAAGGATGATAATGACGATATAATGTCTCTCGCCGCATCGGGCAACTGGTCAGTGGATGATGCTACCGCCCGTCCTCCCAGCGAGGGCAAGGCCCTTGTACGCACCACAGACAGGGAGATGCTTCGCATCCTTGCAAGAGTGGTCGAAGAACCGAGTGGTCGATCTTGAGTGGTCTACCCCAGAGGTACCTTGACAGTCTCGCTTTTATGAGTGGTTCTTGCAGTCCGGATGGCTAAATCCTGGCACGTACCCCTCTCAGCATGCACGCACATTGACTACGTTCTCATGAACGTGGACCATGGGGAAAAGAACGGCTATGCCCAACTACCCCCGGTGGAGGAGGCGGTAGCAGCACATCTCTGCCCAATGAGTAGCAGGGCATGGAAATAACGCCCCATTCATCCTTCTAACCCATGTAGGCAGATGTCCACACTGGCGAGAAAAGCCTACTCAGTGGACAAGCTGGATCAGCACTCCATGCAATGTCAGTGCTACAGGTGTTCCAAGCGAAGCTCCTCAGACAAATGGATGAGCAAGGCTTTGATCCGGAGACTTTTAAAGAGCTTTGGGTCACTACAGACTTGTCGCTGTGCGCCACGAAAGTCACGCCACAGCCCATCGGAAAGTCTATGTGTAACCTGGTCATTCTAGAAAGGCATGTATGGCTGACCCTCACAGAGATGAGTGACAGAGAGAATACATATCTATTGGCTGCCCCAGTGTCTCCAGCCTACCTCTTTGGTGCCACAGTGAGTACGTTTGTTGAGCGCTACGTCACGACTAAGCAAGAGTCACAAGCCATAAGGCACTTTATGCCCAAATGCAGCATAGCGCAGACGGCTCGCCCCTGCTCTGTCTCAAGCCAGCGCCCGGCTAAAAGACCCATGCCCGCTTACTCAGCACCTGCACCGGCCCCCACAGAGCAACCAGTGAGGCGGAAGCAGTCGCATCAGTGTCCACCTCGTGCCGAAGGGAGGAACTCCCCTGCCGTAAAGGGTTTTACAGTACAATATATATATTCAGATAATTCAAATTCATTACATTCCTAATTACATTACTTAATCATTGATAAGACAATAAGCAGCTTTAGAATACAATGTATTGTTTACTACCATATTATTGATCATAATCCAATCATTGGCACACAGTTCACAGCAATCCATTTCACAAGTGAATTTGTCAATCAGTTGGAGATTTAATATGAGGGCTTGTTTAAGGGCCCGTCAATTTACACCGATGTCAGATGTCTCAGGTGTGTTGCGTCATATATCACTGTGTCAAGTTAAATATAGTTTAATACTCAATCTTTAAACAACTTGAGATCCCTTAGATCGCAATTGTGCTCCTTCGAGTGTTTTGAACGCAAGAACGTAACACATGTTTGTGGATCGAGTAGTGACACTGCCTACTGAAGAGTTTTCTTCACTGTATAAACTGTGCGTTGCTCACACAGCTGAAGTTTCACTTACTGCCCTCTGGAGTAAACAGGCGGTACTACAAGCTTGCATTTCTCATGAATCTTCCTTATAATGGTCTGTGGGCATGCGATTAAATACGTAAATTAATTTTAAACCATTATTTTTGTAAAATTAATCGCACTGAATTAACGTGTTAAATTGACAGCCCTAATATATATATATATATATATATATATATATATATATTATATATATATATATATATATATTATACTTATGCCCCCCCCCTTTTTTAAGTACGGGCTCTGTGTCATTTACACAACCGCCTGCATTCAGGCTGTTATAATTCCATAAATTACAAGCACTTAAAATAAATAAACTCCCTTCCCGGCTGGGTTCATAAGGAGTAATTCATAATATATGGCTATAGTTCATATATTCATTATGAGTGCTCTCATCCTGGCCATCAGGAGGATCACTCACTGCTGCATACACGTCGGTCGCCATCCCATAAGACTGCGCCGCCATGTTTCCTCTCTAGGAAGTTATGTTGTGTAGTGCGCCGTGATGGGATTCTGTTCCCTGTATGCGTTAGTAAACGCAATTTCAAGTGGTCTGAAGTCATAAGGGAATGTCTTGGTTACGTACCTAACCTCGGTTCCCTGAGACGAAGGGAACGAGACATTGCGAATGCTAGCTGTACCACAAGACTCAGATTTATTGAGGCACAAGCAATGCATTCCTTGTTCTCAGTCAGAAATTCTGAAGAAATGGTGTCTGTGCACCAGTTTTATAGCCGTCAGTTCGTACTGAAACGAGCGGTCAGTTTTACACCAAAACAGGCAGGCTCAAACACCATAGCCAATATTAGAATATTGGCATTATTGTAGAGAGGTTTCAAATAGGTAGTGTATGAAGGCACCCCCATATGTGTTAGTAAACGCAATGTGTATTTCCCTTCGTCTCAGGGAACCGAGGTTACGTATGTGACCGAGACGTTCTCTACTTCCTCCACATTGTGATGCCACACTGTGGTAGGTATTTGCATATGACTACCTCCGCAACAACACATCAGTGCCTACTTTACCTTTAATTACTTCCATAGATAGTACATTAGTGGCGAGCAGTGAGATGACATGTAGAGAGAGCAGGTGGGCGTTTACTGCCAAGTCTTAAAGGAGAAGCAGCACCAAAACTGAACATTTTTACAGAGAGGAATTTTTTGTATTTATTTTTTTTTAAACAAAAACTTTACCAATATTAAGTGAACTTCAAGGAACATTACAATTAAAAAATGCATTTCATGACCCCTTTAATGTTTCAATGACAATTTGACACAACATGTAGGCCTTAAAGAAATAGCTAACCAAAGAATGCAAATTCTGTCATAATTTACTCAACCTTATATTGTTTTGAAGCTGTATGTCTTTCTTTTTTTTTTTTTTGATGGACCACAAAAGGATAAGTCTTATCCTCAATCACCTTTCACTGCATCTTTTGTTCCATACAATGAAAGTGAAGATAACTTTCTGCCTGACAGCTTTTATGTTCCAAGACAGAACGTCATACAGAATTGTAACTACATGAGGGTATCCTTTTCAAAAGATAAAGAATGTATAATTTGCACAAAAACACTCTTGGAAATACACAACCAACCACCTGCGATGACTCAAATATTTTATGTCATTTGATAGACTGCAGAGGTGGGGCATTTTTCTCTTCTTTGCAGGGCATCTCTGGAGGTATGTGCCACTAATGTTGAGCGTGGTAAGACACAGAGACTGAATCTTTGTAAGGTACAGGCTATGAAGTGTCTGGGACACCAGTATACTCTTGTTAAAGACAGCACCTGCAGTTGGCCAGATCGGTCTTCCACTGACTGCTCTCACTGCACGCCCTGGGAGATTTGTGATGGTGAGGGATTGTAAAATGTAAATGACATATTTGAATTGTTCTCAAACTTAGTGTAATAACCACACTGTAAAACATTTTAGTTTGAGTTTACAATAAATTCCTGGCTACTAGTTGCATGACTTTCACAGTATATTTTACAGTAGTATTTCTACAATTTATTCAAATTAAATGACAACTGTATACTGTGACTTCACAGTGAACAGAACAATGAATTACTGTAATGCACTGTGTTGAGATCATCTGTGTTTTTTTATCAACAGTGTTTGTTAGTTGTCACCATCCTTGAGATTCTTATGCTGAGTGTTGATATCATGTGTGCCTGACTGACAAATCATGATAAAAAGTTAATGAGTGATAAATCCATCCATATTATAGACTTCAGACGAAACACCATTTTCCCATAATGCAATGCAATATTCAATTTCTTTTTTTTTTTACAGTAATTTGTTGTGATGTGACAGGAAATTACCTAGACTGCATTAATTTTACAGTAAAATTATGAAAACTATATGAAAAGTATTTTATTGTAAGAATCTTTTTTTTACAGTGCACACAAAGAAAAACTTTGCTGGTCAACAACTGATAATATTAAGCTGTAGCAACTGTGTGATTTCAGATCAAACAAACAGCTGTCGCTGCAGAACACGTGAGGAATGTTCACCCCTGGACACTTGGATCCGTGTGTGTGTACAGCTGCGAGATGTGTCTGCACCAGTGACAATGACAGAATGTGAGGCGGGTGTGAGCAAATGCAAAGGAGAGACTGTTCATATTGTCAGTATTGAACCCTGTCAGTCAAGCTGAGTCTCACATATACAACTAAGGGCAAAAAAAATAAAAAATCTTTTCTTTTTGATATATGAAAGTCAATTTAAATCTTTCTTGGAAACTTTTTACCATTACTTCATATTTTATTTTTGCTACTTTTTTAAAATACCTGTAATTTTTTAAATACTTTTTTTTTACTTTCAATTTTAAAATATGATAATCCATCATAAATGTATTATATTTTTAAAAACTATGATAATCTGAATAAAAGTGAAATATTCAGAAACCATTTCAATATTTATTGTGTGTGAAAACAAATTATTTTGTAGGGTAAATACAGGTAAATTGGGACGCTTTCTGAAAAATGGTCATTGTCGTTGTTGTTACATTTAAATTTCATTCCATCCTAGTTTAGGAATAACTTTTAGTATGGTATCTGAAACGTTTATGTATATTATCAACTACAAAGTAGATTATTAGTAATTGTTGAATATACATGTATTAATAGATGATTACGGCCAGTGCTGGTTGTTATCAGATTACAAAGTAATTAGTTATTGCAATCTCATCACTTTTAAGCACATCAAGCAGTGCAAAGCATTACTAAATTTCATTGAAAGTAATTACTTTTAAGTACATTACTTGGGTTACAAATATTTCTAGAAAATTGTATTTATGTGTAATACAGCTAAAATGTGAATTAATATGTTCATGTGTATGTCTGTTCGCATTTCTGTGACAGCTGAAGGGTGTGCGACAATTAACAAGGAGAAAATATACATTATTTAGAATTTGTTGAGTGGAAAAACAAAAAAAAATGTTTGTGACGTGTTCCCCTTCTGTCACTCACTCGACGTTGTGTCGAATGAAGTGACACAAGGGGTCTACTTGGGACGCCAAACGTACCTCTGAACTTAAGAAAAGGCCAATGTCATCGTACCCAAAAAGGTGGTGGGTTGCGACCAATCTTGGACTTGCGAGTTCTCAACCAGGCTTTGCACAGACTCCCGTTCAAAATGCTCATGCAGAAACAGATTCTTACCTGTGTTCGACAGCTAGATTGGTTCCTGGTGGTAGACCCGAAGGACGCGTACTTCCACGCCTCCATCTTGCCTCGACACCGACCCTTCCTACGGTTTGCGTTCGATGGCCAGGTGTATCAGTACAAGGTCCTCCCCTTCAGCAGACATCTGCAGCGCAGTGGGCTGGGCAATACCCAATACATTTGCCAGATTTTACAATCTCAGGGTTTAGTCGGTCTCATCCTGTGTTTTGTCAGGTCCAAGCCGGTAGAACTCGGTAATGCGGCACAACCGACTAGGTGTTCCGCTTGCACACAGCGCCCTTCACCAAGTTGATCCAGTGCGCCATCTGTCCCAGTTTAGCCACTAAGCGTTGCTCCCTGGATGTTCTCCTCCCTAGCCTCTGGCCTGTGAATTCAGCCAAGCAATTCACGTCCAGACCCACTACGAGTCACAGGTGCTGTGTTCTGGGGTCAGGCTCCATGGGCTTAGTTTCCTTCTCAGCCAAATTCCCCGTGATGAATTTCCCGCAGTACGGTCCCCCCGTTGGCGGACCCACGTTTCACTTGGGAAGCCCTGTTGCCCCGGTCGCCATGCTTCTAGGGCTCCCCCCTCATTAGGCTGGACCTACCACCGGGCCACTCCCACGGATGGCTTCACAACCCTCGTGGTGTATTTGCCACATGTTACCTCCCCCTAGATTGGGCAGGATGTGTCCTCCACAGGGTCTTTTCTCCTGAAAGAATAGGACCGGGAAATACCACTTTCCACAACGCATTTCATAGCGTTAAGATGCCCCGCTTCCCTTTATACCCATATGTCCGGGGTGGGGCATGCAAATTCTGTCTGCCAATTTAACATTGGCCTTTTCTCAAGTTCAGAGGTACGTTTGTCCCCTTGTGTCACTTCATTCAACACTATGTCTCGATCCCTCCCTCAGGAACATGTTACGACAGTAACCATGACGTTTTAGAAAGTAACTTAAAATTGAAGTAATTAGTTATGTGATTACTTTCACAATGAAGTAAACAGTAAAGTAATATGATTATAATTTTAAGTAGCTTGTAATTTGTAGTGGATTACTTTTTTTGTAACGTCCCTAACACTGATTTATGCCTATGACCTACTTTATTACCCATGCATATTCTTTATTTTTCAAGGTAAACATCACAAAAACAGAATATCTTGTCTGTGCGCCATTTGCAATCAAGCAGTAGATTTGTCAAACTATGCAAAATGTTGAAGAAACATCCAACTATTACTTATTCAAAAATTAAACCATACTTCAGTTTATAAAGAATTTAGTCAAAACAGGCTTTAATTTTATTTTAAAAAGCTGGTCATCTTACCATGATTTGATGGTCATTATTAGTACTTTGTTTAATAGGTTTATGTCTATGTCTATGTGTCCTCTCTTTCCTTGACTCTGTGGTTAGCCTAGGAATCTACAAAAAAACAAAACATTTCAAGATAAACATGGCCACATTGCTGTGTATTCCTGTAAGCCTAATCCGGCCTTCTATTGGGCTCTGAAAACTGTCATATTCAGTCAGCTCCATACTTCCTGCCAAACTCCTGTCAGCCAGCCCAAATTCTGCCAACAGCTTTTCCAACTTCAGCATCGCAGCCAAGTAATTACCTGAAAAGCATGTCCGTCCCTGTAAATGCATTTTTACATCCTCCATTACTGCGTCTCCATTGTTGTGAGAAAGTAAAAGGTAGTTGCCAGGTGTGAATTTCACAGCCATCATATTAATGTGCAAACCTTTGCAATTACCAATAAACAACTGAGATCCAAATGTGATACAGTATATTAATGGGAGATGCTGTTTTTGCCCTCTTGAAGGAGGAGGCAGTATTAATGACTTGCTAGAGTGCTGTTTTGATAGTACTTTTGATTTCTAAACAAAATAAACATCATGTCAGAATTTTCACTTTTAGATGAAGTAACATTTAACATTTAAATTAATATTCCGGGTTTAATACAAGTTAAGCTCAATCAGCAGCTTTTATGGCATAATGTTGATTACCACAAAAAAATTATTTCAACTCGTCCCTCCTTTTCTTAACCCACCCCCAAAGATCAAGGTTACAGTGATGCATTTACAATGGAGGTGAATGGGGGGTTTGCAGATTTCTCCAACTAAACAAACACATATTACTCTTGTCCTCAACTAACAAAATAAACATTTCTGGATGAGAGTACATAGCAAAGATACTGTAGTTGGATCCAATCTTGTGCATGCAGACTAGGTATTTTTGATTGTGAAAGCAGTCTCATTCATAGTTTTGCATTTTTTCTATTTAACAATTTCTTTCAATCTTTTATCTTTCAATTGAACAGAAATTTAATTTGGACAGAGCTCAATTGCATTGCTGTTGATGTTTTTTACAGATTAAGTGCTTACTCAAAGGCTTTTCATTCTGATTGTGCAATAATTTGGATTATTAATGGATTATTAGAATGCATGTAAACATTGCCTCCCTAGTGTGAATTTCTCTGATACAAAAGTAATATCTTAACTTTCCCAGTAACTTGATTTTCTGTGACCCTTTGATGATTACATTTTTTATCTTAATATAATTTTTAATACAACAAAAAGACAAACCGCCAGTTCTGTTAAATCATTAAAAAAAGATTTATTATCAATGTGAATTGAAACTGTGCCTTTTCATAAATTACATTATATGCACCATGCCTGACATATTTAGAACCAGGGCCGCAACCACAATAAACATTGAGGGGGACAAGTCCCCTCCAATCATCATAAACGTAAAAAACATAAATGCATTTAAAGCCTTTATTCTGAAAATTATAATTTTTAATTAAATAATTATATTTGTGACCTCAACACCCGTGACCCCCACCCCCAAAATGTTTTGGTCCTCACCAATGTTCAAGACATGATTACGGCCTTGTTTATAACTGTTACTAATAAGCAAGACCCATGCTGAGCCCCTCCAATCTGGACATATATCACACCAGATGGATAGACATGCCACCCTTCACTGACAATCTCTTTCAAAGATTCAGTTTTGTAAAATAATTCAGTGCTAGGTTTACATTGTATATGTACATCTCTAAAATGTTATATTAATAGATATATTCTTTATTTACAAAGGCTTCTTCAGGTGTTGTATTCTCCTAAAGGCTGAATCAAACAGAAAAAAGTTACAGGATTTTCGATTTATGGAAGACTAAATAATACTGTAATAAAAACATGGAAACAGTACGCACGCATGCACGCACACACACACACACACACACACGCACACACATAAATCAGATCAAAGAAATCAACAGAAACCACATTCACTCATGTTGTGCTGTATTGTTTTGTGTTGATGATGTTAATGCAAATTAAGCATAAAAATGTTTAGCATCAAAATTGTTACATATGTCACAAAGTATCTATTGTAACCTCTGTTCTAATTTGCAGTCTTGTACTCCTCATTACAACCCCTGACAATAAAGCACAGCACATTAAATGTGTGATAATGCAATAGAAACTGGCTTGTGTCATACTCCGCAAAAGCAATGGAACAGGACAAACATAGTAGTTATTCATACTAGAAACCATTCTCTTTACAACGCATAATAAGAACGAACATACATTCACTTAAAAATGAAAAATCTCACGTATTGATCATATATATTTTTATTACTACTGATGTTACAAAGATATTACTATTTATTCTCATAGCAGTAAGAAATTGGACAGAACTCAACAAAATAAAGCACTGATTTGGGAAATGGCAGTAGTACTGTTGATTGGTGAGTGTCACACATTGTGAGGAAATGCAGTTATTTGTGACTGGATTCTGGGAGAGAGCTTTTAGCTTGACACCAGACAACAAAGACCAAAGAAACGCCTCTTTCTCTGCCTGCCCAAGGGGTATGGCGTCAAATTCAACAAACTGCTGTCATCTGTATTGATACAAAAAACAGACAAAGATAAGCCTGTAAACTGTATCATATAAATGTGTGTATATAAGCTCACTATATGTAAACAAACATCAAATAACCGATCAATGTTTTCATCTTTTATATACACTGGGGTTCAAAACGCTGAAACCATATGGAAATATTTACATTTGTGTTCCATGGAAGAAAACGATTCTGCTATATATATATATATATAGCGGAATCGTTTTCTTACATAAATATAAACTACATATTGTGTGTTCCTCCAAATCATATATTAAAACAAATTAAATCATCAAAGCAACACCAAGTGTTTCACCCCTCTAATACCTCTAATCTCTCTATCTCTGTTTTATTATGTTTTCATCTATACATTTTTATTATTTCTTGCTGGATATAGATTACTCATTAGTTTACTGTAACTGAGACAATCATGAATAAAAATGTTTCTCTGCAGCTAAGGGAAGCTTCTAAGAACTTTTTTTTGCAAGAAGAAAATGAAAGATGCTGTTCTGGGACATTCATTTGAGTTTAAAATGAATTCAACTCTAATATTAGCCAAAATATATTAAGAGAGCAGAAACTGAAGATGCCGAGCTAATATTACCTTGGTTCTTTAGTGGTAAAGGCATCGTCTCCCTGAGTTTGCTAAGCAGATTTTTCATTTCTGTCATGTCCCTGGAAACATTGAGCAACCATTTCAGATTCAAACTGTTAGATTGACAGGTAAATGGCAAAAACAAATAGAAATGTTAGAAAGCTTCCACGTCAACAGCACAGATTATTCACCTCTCGATGTTCTCCATGTCTGTGGCCACCAGGAAGAAGGTCTGCGAACAGTCCGGTGGAGTGGAGGAAGTGTCTTCAAGAATGGGGATGTCAGAGCTGTCCTCTTTCTTACTGTCCCCCTTTGTTGCCCCTGAATATTGTTTCCCTGGAACAGACACAGTGAGCCAAATTAGACTGACAGCCTCTAGAAAAAAAAAAAAAAACATTAAATTGCTCACTAAAATATGTTGTCTCAAGGTTTGACCCCAGGGTAACTAGCAACCTGCTTCCAGAACATTCACATTTTCAGTTTCTACTAAGCTTAAAGGTGCTGTAAGCAGTATTTTTATGTAACATCCTTATTACCAGACAGATTTGCCTAAATACCACGCATGTCACACTGGAAATCGACATGCTGCTTCCGAATGTTCTTGTACCCTGAAATCAACCCCATTCTGCCGAATTACAGACAAGTGTTATCCCCCATCAGACATTTTTGCATAAATTAAATCCTTTTTACCTTTTCTTGTGGCACTACTAATGCTGTGTTTCATGAAACAGGTTCTAGTCCTGTGGAAACCAGGAAGTAATTGTGTTCATATAAACAATGGTGTGTGCGATTTGGAGGTTGCATTTTATCTCTAAATCCATGGTTAGGATTAGGGTTGGGGTTTGGGTTAGGAGATTAACAAAATATGCATTCCTGTTGACTGTATTACATCATTTACAACAAAAATTCAAACTATCTTTTGGCAGGCAGCCCACCACAATAACAATTTCAGCTTCAGGGTTGAATTTCGGTGAACACAGACCAATTTAAGCAGCAGAAATTTTGAAACGTGAAAATGTAAAAACAGGCCAATTCTTAGTTTAGCCACTAAGAAGACCTTGAGGTGCTTTCTATCCATCAATCATTTTGCACATTCACAGGGCAGCCCTTATATGGGAACAAGAAATTTGAGAGCATGGTAGTTTAAGTGGATCATTCAACTTTAAAGAGGCCCTATTATGCTTTTTGGGATTTTACCTTTTCTTTAGTTTGTAATATAGTTCTTTGTGCATGTAAAAGGTCTGCAAGTTTACAAAGCACAAAGTCCACGCAAAAGGGAGTTATTCTCTCCAACAGACAACACTGATCAAGAACTACAAGAAATGGCTGGATTGTAGTCCAGCCGTTTCTTCTGTAAAGTATCAATGTCACTATGTAACAGATTTGCATAATGCCCGTCTAAGGGCTACTTTGGCCCACCCTCAATCAAACTTATTTATAGCAGGGGCCAGGATTATTTGGATTAGTGTTGTTGCCATGATGCGAAGACACAGATTTCTTCACTGCAAAAGCAAAACCTCTTTGTTTGGACTATAAAAGGCAGACAAATTGAAATTTATTTTACCACTATTCCTCAGCAGTACAACCACAACCAATGCCGTAATTTTCAAGACGATTACTCCTAAAAGATGGTACAGTTGGTGCAGTCTTTATTGGGACAATCTGGCACTTCAGTATCACAACCTGTAAGTATGTTTGATTATTTGTGGATTTATCTGCTACCGAGAGTTCAAATGCTGAGTTTTGTGTTGTAGCTAGGGTGTAAACCCAATGCACAGCTGTAGGCCTCTGCTAACCTGCTAGCAAATGTCATTGTGTTGAAATAGATTTGCTAATCAGCTACGGGCCCACTTTTACCTACAACTCTGTAGAATTATGCAGATTGTTTGTAGTTCTTACTATCATGAATAGTGATCAAGTGTGGAGATGGATTTATTTTTACAAATGGTAATTTTACATCTGCAATCTATGGAAGTGCTCGGCTAACTTGCTATTTAACATTATTGTTTTGGTAATGTTTACTATTCAGCTATGGGCCGGCTTTTACCTAAAACGTCTAGGTTACTGTTGTAACCTCCGTTCCCTGATGGAAGGAACGAGACATTGTGTCGAGTGAAGCGGTTCTAGGGGACCTTTTTGAAGGCTGCATCCAGGAAATACACAGGGGTGGAAGGGCATCTTTATTAAGACGCATCCTGAAAAGGACGTTCAATGCCAGCAGTGTATTGCTCTTTTAGAGAAAATAAACTCTTTTAAGAAATATTCTCTTTTAGACGCACTGTCGAAGCGCCCGGGGAAAAGGTGCACTGCCGTGCATAGAAGGAGAAAGTTGCTGATATGCACCATAGATCCAACAGCAGACGCTCTACAGAGGTGAGTGGAACAGTAGTGATCTCAGCTCACTGATCGCACAACCGCTTGGCTCTGAAGAAGAAATCTGAATGAACAGATGCAAGATTCCCTCCCTTTATACCCATATGTCTGGGAGAGGGACATGCAAATTCTGTCTGCCAAATTCTCATTGACCTTTTCTCAAGTTCAGAGGTAACCGAGGCCTTCAAGAAAGTCCCCTAGTGTCGCTTCACTTGGCACAACATCAATGTAAGCGACAGATGGGGAACTGTGTAAAAAAATGGTCGATCTCAAGAGTCTTATATAATTAGATAATTACAAGCTGTAATGTAATGCTATCCATGGTAGTCCTGGTCTAACTTACTCACCAACTCTCTAATACTCCTGGTAATGTCCAACCGGGAGTAAGCCTCTGTTCTCTGTTCAAATTTCGGGCGAAAAAAGTTCAGTTATACCCATTCTAGCAAAAGATGACTAACTATGTGTCTTTTACTTGAAGCTTTGTTAGGTTCACAATAATCAACAGTGTACTTGTATGAAAGCTACAAAATTAAAACTTTCCATTGTGAAACGTCCTGCTTAAGTCATGCTTGTGAAGGTGTTTCGGGTTGATCAACTTGTTCTCCAAACTTTCATTATCAGACCTAAACTGGTACGGCAAAAAACAATGCCATTGTTACCATAGTTACAATAGTGTATACAGCTGAAACTCAGTTACAGTCAGGTGCGTTACATTTCCGACACACTCTCTAAGTGGTTGACTAGGCTAGCTGAACAATCAGAGCACACTGGGCTTTTTGGAAAAGGGGCTATAAAGAGACAGGAGCTAAATCTGATTTTCTCCTTTTTCTCTCCAATTTGGAATGCCCAGTTCCCAATGCACTCCAAGTCCTCGTGGTGGCGAAGTGACTCGCCTCAATCCGAGTGATTGAAGATGAATCTCAGTTTCCTCCACGTCTGAGACCGTCAACCCACGCATCTTATCACATGGCTTTCTGAGCGCGTTACCACGGAGACAGAGCCTGTGTGGAGGCTTCACGCCATCCACCGCGGCATCCACGCACAACTCAATCCCACGTGCCCCACGGAGAGCGAACCACACTATTGTGACCACGTGGAGTTTACTCCATGTGACTTAACAATCCCTAGCAACCAGGCTAATTTGGTTGCTTAGGAGACCTGGCTGGAGTCACTCAGCACGCTCTGGGATTTGAACTCACAAACTCCAGGGGTGGTAGTCAGCATCTTTAATCGCTGAGCTACCCAGGCCCCTCTTGCTTCATCTTTGATTACAATAGTCTCAACAAAACACTGGTATCTTTGTAGAATGTGGTTTTGAAAATAGGGGTATATTTAATTCAGTTGGAAGTTCCAGAATGGCTAACATATCTTACAGCACCTTTAGAAACAAGTAGCTATAGTTCCAGCAAACACTGTCACCAGAAGGCTGCAGTTTACATCCCTGGTGGGGATGTTTCCTGCTGAGAGGCCAGGGGTGCGCTCATAGCATTACCTTTCCTGTGGAGCTGCAGGGATCCCAGCAGGCACACTGACTTTAGCATTTCTGTCAGGTACATTTCCAAACAGCACTGCAGCTGGATGAAGAGACGGCAGATTTCCGGATGTATTTCTCCATCCTCTGAGCTGTAGAAATGGGGAAGATAAGCATAAATAATGCATCTTACAAATGGATTCTGCAGAGTTCTGGCCCTGAGCTCTGTAAACCTGACTTAAGAGTGTTATGTTCTAATGACCCAGCAATCCAGAACAATTGACCATGTTGTGAACTTTGTCAGCAGTCATGAGTTTTAGAATCATTGGATGTTAGAATATTTCCAACAGCATGGTTGTAGCGACAAAATAGAGTGATGTCGAAACACTTTGGCTTATAGTGGAAAAGAAAATTCTCAGAAAATCATAGTTCTCAGAATCTTCCGCTTGTAATTACAGCTCAGTAAGTCCCAGGTGTAATGCTTCAGAATAGCGGACTCTTTATTTTCCTGTAACCTGAATTCCAGGAAAAAGAAAGACACACCAAACTCATGCAAGCTAATTCAGCTTGTAAAGAGTCCCTCAAGCGTACTCTTTGCTGTGCTTTTTTCTCATAACAGCTGTACTATTTTCTGTTTCTCAGCATTAAATTACATCATTTAAGTATGTTTATCGCTTTTTTTTATTAATTTGTCAGCGCTGTCTAGTGTTTTCATTTTTAAAGCTGAAGTGTATAAAACTTTTGATGTTCAAATGCTTTCTCCTATCCCAGATATACAGAGTCAATTATGTCCACACTAATACGTTTTTGTTTGAAAACGTGCATCTTTTTCTCTATGTTTTGGCCTTTTGTCCACACTGAGATGTGTTTTTGACAGCGAACATGGAGCTTTCAGACAACGATTTCCCAAGAGGATACATTTTAAAATGCTGCATTGTAGAGTGGACAGGGAAAATGAAGATATCTGAAAACGATGATGTATTTGTTGTCATGTGATCCATTCAACCCAAAACAATCAATATGGCGGCCCATGTTGTAGCAGCATTGTTGTGCCTGATATCCACTTTGATAGCATTGTTAAATTCCTTCCTTGCATTCCTTCAAATGTGACGAGAAGTTTACTCGAAATATCTGTGTGGTGACGAAACACAAGGACATTTGCGTTTCAGACCGTACATTGAATGGAGATATTTCGCATGTGCAGTAAGTTTTCATATGTTTCAGTGTGAACGAGAAACTTTAAGAAAACCCTTGAAAAGCCAGTGTAAGAACATTTTGAAAATGAAAATACTGTTTTCAAATGGATTACTGTGGACGTAGCCTATAAGTAAGATATTTGTAGCTTTATTTCCTAGGAAAGTGTTAACACTATTTTTGCTTATGTTGAGTTATATGATTTTTTTTATAATATTACATTGATACTTAACTCCTTATATACATATTTTTTATTTATTTATATGTGCATTGCATTCATATTATTTCCTGCAGTTTAATGAAGAAGCAGGTGTTCTCTGAAAAACTCTGAAACCTGCATTTCTCAGTCAAGTTATATTGCAATATAATTGGCAATACCTAGTTTCTCTGTAAAAGTATTATAATTTTTTTTTTTTTTTTTGAGAGACAGCAATTTACCTAAAGGTGCACTCAGTAACATTTGTCTTTGTGTCATCTTGGACTTACATTGACACCTAGCGGCTTGCATGTAGCATAATTTAAAATCAATAGTTTTCAGTTTCAGATATCATTGTAGATTTTTTTGCATTTACAGTCAGCCATGATTACTTTAATGAATGAGTGAGAGTGTCAAATAACAGGGTGGTTACTGAGATTAAGCAAGTTGTATTCGGCTGGTCATGTGATTCCAACATGGCAGCCCCCATGTACGGACCCTCTCCACGTAGAGTAAAACAACTTTCATAATGTCACTGATATGACTGAAGTCTTCATTTTAATGAGAGTGGTCATGATTTCCTACATATATTGCAGAATTAAAATTAATGTCTTTAGTAGTTAAACTTTTTTAATGAGGAAAAAGTTACAAAGAGTGCACCTTAAATCATGGCTGTGTGAAAACTGTGATAAACATATGGACACATAAACAAACCAAAACTTTTGAAAGTCAGCAAAGTGCCAGGTATCACAATATATGGTAAAAGATGGAAAATAATGATCATCTCTATGAGAATCCTTTTTTAAAATCAGCAGTGAGTTTGTGTATCATGGCAATTCGGAAAAAGTTTGTGTTGGATTTTGATATTGCACTGTAAATTCTTTCATTTAAATAGTTTGCTTATTCACATAATCATACAATTGGCTACTTGAATGACACTACCATTACCTCTGGTACATTATTAATTTCGTTCAGCACATTGATGAGAGCTATATCTGTCCATCCATTCAGATTATCTTTCTTTAATAATAGTAAAGAACACGCTATTGTGAACAACATAGGCAAACAGCATTATGAAAGCTTTTAATGACACCGAAAAAAGTTAATGTCACTAATGATGGATATGTGTTGGCTAATCAAGGGGGGGGGGGGGGGGGGGGTAAAAGTCTAAGTTCACTTTATTGTGTTCTCAGACAAAATGGTTTCCATTTGCAAGAAAGTGACATCATGTTACAGGCCTGTGATCAATGGTAAAAATACGGTGGGAAGCAGTATTTCCATCTAAAGCAAGATTTTTCTTGCCCTACTGATTAGCTCATGATTAGCCAGTCATTCAAAAGAAAGTGAATCAGTCGGTCTGAAATTAATTAACTATTGAGAACTGTGTCATTCATTAGGTGATGTGAAGCTGAGATTTTGCAATATTAGAATAAGCCTTATATCATACAACAGTTTAAGTTCTCTAATCTGAATGGACGAGAGTGCTGTTATTTTGTATAACGGCACTGAGACACTTCAGCTGTGCATTCCTTGCCGGTTGATCTTCATTTGGCTTCTTTAGGAACTGTTTTCGTTTGTGGAGCAAATATTTACAAAATAACTGCCTGAAAGTCGATTGTAATTTCTTGTTTACAGAACTCTTGTTTAAAAGCAATAACAGACTTGCAAGTGTGCTGTTGTGCTAAATATCAGCACGGTTGTGATTACCTGCACTGGCTGAATCACAGTCATGCTGATATTCAGTATGAAATCATTCCTGTTTGTGTGATATTGCTTAAATTTACAACAAAACACAGTACAACATCGATACAATTACACGTTAAATGATTTATAATATCTCACATGCTTATGTGATGTAATAGTTTGAAAATCAATTAAAGAAATGACATAAGCACGTGGACACAGATGATAATCACATGTTCAAAAAATACATTCATGTTGCACCAATCCAACTGTATAGAATTTAGAGCTACCATAGATCTTTGTGTATTCCATGAAAGGCTTATTCCTGAACTTACTTCTATACAATGACCTCCAAAATCCAAAGGCAATTTACAACACTGCTTGTGTTAATGGCTTTCAAACATAATACTTATTTATGGCTGTATAGCTCTATAGTGGGGCAGGAATATGATAAATGGTTAACTTGATAGTGACTAAACAAAATTTGATCTGTTTATATGTGGAAACAGTATGTGTGATATTACATCAGATATATATATATATATATATATATATATATATATATATATATATATATATATATATATATTTGATGTAATATCACACATACTGTGATATATATATATTAAGTTGTTATCATGCATGCAAATGTGTATTTTACCCTGATATTGCAGAGAGGTTTTGATGTGCAGTCCTTGCTATCTCACACCCTTTCTTGCGTGTCTTTTGCATTTCAGCACGAAGAGAGGGACAATCCGCAGAAATCTCTCCAATAGAGATAACCAACTCCCTGTAGAGGGCCACAAGTGTATTGAACTCCTGGACAACCTGAGGAAAGAGAGGAAAAACAAAAACAAACAAGATGTGAAAATACACAAGGTTGTTTCCCATTGCAAGACTCTTCTATCTTTTATTCACAAACACACTGGCTGAGACAAACCTAAATTTAACCTTGAAAATAGATGGTGCAGATAAATAAATCATGACAAGATGCCAATGAAAGTGCATGTCGGCAACTTGTTAAGAATCCTTTATTCTCAATATGTACTGTAAATAATGCCCTACGCCTCCAAGAAATATCAAAAGATCATTGACATTGAAACTACACAGTGAAAAGTGTTAACCTGCAATTAATTTCTATCTTATTACATTTTGCTTTGTTGCAGTAACTTAAAGTATTCAGGATGATTCAGTGATGTTAAGTTATATTTTTTTACTTGAATAATACAAGTTAATTTAGAAGAACATTTTATTTTCAGCAGGTAAACAAAGGTAAGAACAGTCTATTTGTTGGAGTATCGTGTCATAGTCGATAGATGCTCATGCCATTTTTACAAATATTTGCTATAAAAGGAAGCCTTCTGATAATGGGGCAAAGATTCCTCTAACACAACAGACAAGCCTTGTCTCTCTCGAAATGACATAACCATCAAAATGCAACACTGTTGTCACAATACGATCTCGAAAAGGATAGCTCACCGAAGGACAAGTCACAAACCTCCGTTCTCCATGCCAACCCATTTTTTAATAAGCGTCCTTATAGTGTCGCATTAAGTATAGCCAATAGGATGTTGTCAGTTGCGGATATATGAGTGCGTGTAAAACAATGGTAGAAGACTGACAAAGATTCAGATAAGAATAATGATGTACGGTCATGACGCAGGCAAATAGGCTATACCCACCATTCTGCAGTCCGCTGCGGCGCGGAGCGCTTCACTGCTCTCCCTGCGCTCCGACTCTCTGCGCGCCGGGGGCTTACTGCCGATCTGGAAACTGGTCCCGGCAGTTCTGGGGCGGTTTTTGCGCCCATTCGGTGCAGAACTCATGCATACACATCAACTGAAGAAACTGCCCTGATATAAAATGCTGATCAATCAATAAACACCCACTCGCGTTTATAATTTCTTACTCAATTGATCGGTCTACCCTTATCTCGCTCCTGGATTCTCCGCATTGCCGTGAATGCGAGTCACCTTCATTCACTCCCGCAAAGAGCCGAATCTTCCTGAAGTGTTCTTGCAGGGCTTCGTCTTCTGCAGAGAGAAATGAAGTGATAACAAAGACCCGCATGCAAACATGTCTTAGGCAGAGATGCCCCGTGCAGTCCTTCAACGGATAAATAATAGCAGATCTAAAAGCAACGTGGACAACGAAATTGCTCACGACAATGATCACTACTCGAAATTCGATGTATTGCAAGTTGCAATGCTACGCTATAGAAGGCGTTTATTGAGAGAAGGTAGCAGACGGGGATCTAAGAGCGCTATTCTAACCTTGATAGGTGCAGTTGCTTGAGGCATGACGTGCTTGAACACACAGCGCTCTCATAGGATGAGAATACTAACGCAACAGATTCACCAACTCCAGTGTGTTTATGGCTTTATCAAATGTGGAACTAAAGGAAAGCAGGCTACCTACAGATACAAGGTAACCTAAATAATAACTTTAAAATCAGCAATATTTTTGGATATTTTTTATATAATAGGTAGTGTAGCTTTAGCAGTTCACACCTCTTGCACAAGACGCAGCGCAATGTAGAGTACTAGATGTGTTTATTAAGTATTTAATTGAATGTAATGTTTACATTATGTAATTTACTTGAAAAACGACTTTGAGCGCACAATAAAAATTGAACTCATAAGTTATTATTATTTGCCTATACTACTACTACTACTAATATAATTAATATTAATTAGGGCTGTCGATTTAACGCGTTAATTCAGTGCGATACAAAAAATAAAGCGTTAAAAAAAATAACGCAATTAATCGCAACATAATAAGGAAGATTCCTGAGAAATGCAAGCTTGTAATACCACCTGTTTACTCCAGAGGGCAGTAAGTGAAATTTCAGCTGTATGAGCAACGCGCAGTTTATACAGTGAAGAAAACACTTCAGGCAGAACAACGCAAACATGTGTTTCATTCTTGCGTTCAAAACACCTGAAGTAGCACAAATGAGATCTAAGGGATATCAAGATGTGTTTAAAGATTGAGTATTAAACTATATTTAACTTGAAACAGTGAACTAAACATTTTATGTTTATGATGCAAAGCACCCAAGACGCTACACAAGCATGTCTGACACAGGTGTAAATTGACGGGTCCTTAAACAAGCCCTCATAATAAATCTCCAACTGATTGACAAATTCACTTATGAAATGGATTACTGTGAACTGTATGCCAATGTTTGACTTGTGATCAATAATATGATAGTAAATAATACACTGTATTCTAAAGCCGATTTTTATATTGTCTTATCAATGATTAACTCTTCTGCTACAGGAATGCATTGTTATTATCTGAATATTTATATATATATATATATATATATATATATATATATATATATATATATATATATATATATAATTTTTAAATATTTAAAGATAACTATGTCTAATTATATATTGATATTAATATGTATAATCTTTATATATTGAATTATTGTTATATGAGGGGCTTTCTCAGCAAATATTTGTATATGTGATTAATTGCGATTAATTAATCGGGACACCATGTAATTCATTTGATTACAAATTTTAATCGATTGACAGCCCTAATATTAGTTGAGGTTCTTTTGGACTAAAAAATGCATCTGTGTCTAGAAGGTAACAGGCCGGATACCAACAGATATCGCAAGCGACGCATATCTGTTACTAAAGTTAGGTTTAGTTAGCGTTTCTGTAGTAGTGATGGGTCGTTCATGAACGATTCGTTCATTCTGAACGAGTAGTCTCAGAGAGAACATCATTCATTTTGTGTTGTCTGCGCATGCGCATTGTGCAACCTCCGTTCGTTTGTTACGTGATAACCGCATAGGTGCTGTACAGGAAACAGAAATGATTAGTTCACCTTTGGTCCAAGTTTTGATTATTGTGTGATTCTGATACATTTACATTACATTTACATTTATGCATTTGGCAGACGTTTTTATCTAAAGCAACTTGCAGTGCACTTATTACAGGGGCAATCCCCCCGGAGCAACCTGGAGTTAAGTGCCTTGCTCAAGGACACAATGGTGGTGGCTGTGGGGATCGAGCCTACAACCTTCTGCTTACCAGTTATGTGTTTTATCCCACTACGCCACCACCACTCCAATTGTAGTGTGTGCTATTGAAAATATAACATTTTAATTTAATTCTGCTCAAATGAATGAAATTACTTGAATAAAGATTTGTTAATTTTTCTGAACGAGACTCAAAAACATTCAAGTCAGTAAAATGATTCTATCTTCCCAACACTATTCGAAACAAACATGTCTGAAAATGCACCTTGTCACAACTTTCAATTTAGTGAAGGACAGACAGCACTTATAATTTCACATTTCAACGATGTGTATGAGAAACAAGCAAAATCTGAGAGAGGGTAGGGGTTGTCACTGTCCTTTTCTGCATATCGCGGCACCATTTTATGGCCCTCTTCAGCCATTGCTGCCCCTTTGGTATTGTTGTAACCTGGCCCTTTAAGTCCCTTAGCTGCCTACTGTGTTCTTGTAGCTCATTGGTTGTTCAGTTACGCACTCCGTAATATAGAGCATAAAGTTACGTTAGTTGTCGTTCTTAGAGAGGTTGCTTGCATGCTCATCGCACGACGGAAGACTTGCCGTCCAGTGCTGGAGCAAGAGCGCCTATCAGCTGCAGCAACCTGATATAAGTCTGTGTTCATGAATGTAACAACACTGTTGGTGAGTGCCCTGTGAACTGTAACTTACATCTGTGTCCGAAGATCTTCAGTAAAACTTGTGAAAGAATCTCCTTGTCGTGGCTCATTCCACCCGCGTTTCCATGTGATTAATATCAACAACACGACAGTATAATGCTGCGGCCCTTTTCAGCTTATTGCCGCCTGTTCGGCCACGTTTGGCCCCATTTCATGGCCAGCCCACCGGGAAAAGTCCCGGTTCCCCCTATGGCCAGTCCACACAATGATGGAAACTCAAGAGACCTTAGAAGAATCCAACACAAAATAATCTAGCATGAGGGAAATGTTTTAAAAACATCAAGGAGCCTGTCTGTCAGTTTGACCAGTCTATCCTTTTCTCTAACATCAGCATCCAGACTAATACATTAGTTTTTGTCAGTAGTTTTGAATAAGATGGGAGCTGCTGTTTTAGTAAGAAATTGGCACAGTATGGGAAGGCCACATAAAGAAGCATTTTCTTCTTCTTTTTTTTTTCAGGACTACATTAATGTAATACTGAATATACTGTAGCTAACAATCTCTAGAAAGGTTTATTTTTACTTTTTTTATATATGATATTGAAGCTTTGAGGCTGTGTGGTGGCACTTCTTTTAGACCCATATATCCTTTTTCATATTATTGCCTAATTGTTTTTCTGGTAAGTGGGCATATTGTCCACCTAAAATGACCTAGCTGATTTTTTTTGCAGGTTTGCCTCCGCATTTAAAAAAATCAGACACTTGAATCCTTTTGTGGATTTTAGTTCCTCTTAATGGTTGACATTCTAAATTAATGAGGTATACAATGTGCTGTATATGTTAAGTAAATAGCATATTCATGCTTACCTTTGTAGTTTCATATTTTTGGTTGTTAAAGGGATAGTTCACCCCCCCAAAAAATATATCTCCTCATTTAGTCACCCTCATGCCATCCTAGATGTGTGACTTTTTTTCCTTCTGGGGAACACAAACAAAGATTTTTAGAATAATTTCTAAGCTCCGTAGGCCCTTTTGAAGTGAATGGTGACCAGACCAGAAACATATCCATATTTAAGACCTTTTTTACTATAAATCTCCACTTTCACATTTATGTGAAAAGTGGAGATTTATAGTAAAAAAAAGGACTTAAATATTGATCTGTTTCTCACTCACACTCATCATATCACTTCTGAAGATCTGCATTTAACCTCTGGAGTTTTCTGGATTACTTCAATGTGGCCTTTAAGTGATTTTTGGAGATTGCACCCATTTCAATGATACAAAAATACTAATTTATTCTGCTTTACATTACAGGCTGGCAATACATGTTATTGTATTATTATAATTTATTATTATTTTAATACACACATTAGTTTGTAGCGCATATAGTTTTACCATATATAACATTTTGCATTTGTTTAATCACATGCAGGTGGCATCTGTCCTTACACAAAGATTTTATTCTTATCAGCTGTTTTTGTTATTTTTTTTCCTTTGCAAATGGTGCCAATAAGTGCAAAAATGTTTGCTTGCCATTCTTTAATGTTTGTTGACATGTTATCAAGAATAAACTGAGCAATTTTGTGAATTAATTTAGTTATGTTAATTTTAAGATGCATTTTGGGCGAGCCATTTGAAACGTGACGACAATAAAGGCAGCTATAATGGACAGATATTCACTGTTACGTGCAGACTTAAAGGCTGAAAAAAAAGCAAATGCATGAATATGTATAATAGGGACACTTGACATAAGCAGCATGTACATTTGAAACTCAGTTACAGGTACTGCACTAAAATTACTCAGAATTCTGTTCTAAACATCATGTCACGCTATTAAATGTAAGTATAATTAACAAAAATGATGCTCCAGTTTTTAGCATTTTCTTTCTTGTCTTAAAATTGTTTGTGCTTTATTATCATTTAGTGAAACACAGGTGTAATGATTGATGTATGAAATCAGAGACTCTCTCCTCGAAATCCAAACACAAGTTGTCAAAAGAGATGACTAGATGTAACGGTGATGTCACACTTGTACATTTGTTATCAGAGCACCCAAAACGCATCTTAATACCAGGTGTACACATGTCGTCAGTCAGGGTATGGTCATGTTGTTGATACACCCAGTCTGCATTCAGTCTTGTAGTGTGTGCACCAGCACAATGGAAAACAAGACTGTGAGTCACAGGGCGCCGACTGCAAGTCGTGTAGTGCACACAGCTAGTGCAAATAGTCACTCTCAAAAATGCAGTCTTAAAGGGATAGTTCACCCAAAAAGGAAAACTCACCTACATATATGCTGTTCCAAATCAGTATTACTTTCTTTCTTCTATGGAACACAAAAAAGACTCTGTAGGCAGCATTTTAGCCTGAGTTAGCATTTACCTTCATTGCATCTATTATTCCATACAATGAAAGTGAATGGTGACTGAAATGGTGACTTCTGTTTAACATCTCCTTTTGTGTTCCACAGAAGAATTATTCTCAGACAGGGTTTGAACAACATGAGGGTTAGTAAATGATAATAGAATTTAAAATCTTGGGTTAACTATAATAACAAATAAAATGTTGCCATCCTTCTAGATTTCCCCAGGTTGCTGGAATACAATTTGACATTGATCCTTAAGCACCATCAGGGAGAAGTTTTTCCAGTGTCTATAACAATTATAGGCCAACATTTGGACAGGAATAGGAAGTATTTGGCTGCCATAAAGGAGTACATTTCAAAGGTAATTAAGGTTCATATATTGAACCTTAAATTATGTGATCAAATCAAATCAAATCAAATCAAATCACTTTATTGTCACACTACTGTGTACACGAGTGCAACAGCAGGTGAAATTCTTGTGTGCAGTTCCGAGCAACATAACAGTAATGACAGTGACGAGACATAAACCACTTTACAATAAACAACATATTACACAAAACAATTTACATAACAAATGTACACATACCTACACAACAATTTACATAACAAATGTACACAATACACACAATGTAGAATACACACACTAGATACGGGTATAAATATATATATATACTGTATATATACACTAACTGAATTGGGAGAATATATTGACAGAATGAGGATTTATAAAGTGCAGTGCTGATTGTAGATCGTGAGAGATCATGTGTTCAAAAGTCTTATTGCTTGTGGGAAGAAGCTGTCATGTAGTCGGGTGGTGCGGGTCCTGATGCTGCGATACCGCCTGCCTGATGGAAGCAGTGAGAGCAGCCCATGACTCGGGTGGCTGGAGTCTTTGATAATCCTCCGAGCTTTATTCACACACCGTCTGTTATATATATCCTGGAGGGAGGGAAGCTCACCTCCGATGATGTTTTTGGCCGTTCGCACCACCCTTTGCAGGTCTTTGCGGTTGTGGGCGGTGCTATTGCCGTACCAGGCGGTGATGCAGCCAGTCAGGATGCTCTCTACGGTGCTGGTGTAGAACCGTGTGAGGATGTGTTGGTTCATTCCAAACTTCCTCAGCCGTCTCAGGAAGAAGAGTTGCTGGTGAGCCTTCTTCACAACGGCCTCAGTGTGGACGGACCATGTGAGTTCCTCAGTAATGTGGACACCGAGGAACTTGAAGCTGCTGACTCTCTCCACCGGTGCTCCATTAATGGTGATGGGGCTGTGTTCTCTGTCTTTCTTCCTGAAGTCCACCACAAGCTCCTTGGTTTTACTGACGTTGAGGGAGAGGTTGTGCTCCTGACACCAGCGTGTCAGAGTGTGCACCTCCTCTCTGTAGGCTGTTTCATCATTGTCAGTGATCAGACCTACAACCGTCGTATCGTCAGCAAACTTAATGATGGCATTGGAGCTATGTGTCGCCACACAGTCATGTGTTTAAAGGGAATACAGGAGTGGGCCGAGAACACAGCCCTGCGGGGCTCCAGTGTTGAGGGTCAGTGGTGAGGAGATGTTGCTGCCCATTCTAACCACCTGACGTCTGCCTGACAGGAAATCCAGGATCCAGCTGCACAGCGCAACCCGATATCACGCCGAGGCGTGAAATAGACACGCCGGTCCACTCGCGGATGCGTGTCGGTGTCACGCTTTGCCTCCTCCAGGCGTGTACATGACACGCGCGCGTCTACGTAGAATACCGTCAGGGGGCGATCGTTTCCTCGACGCCAACAACTCTCCGCGCACCAGAGAGGAAGCGATACCGTTGTCGTCGCGTTGCACGTTCGTGCGGGCGGGATGCCGGCCAATTTCGCCGGTTACTTTCACTTGTGACCATATGTGACAAATAAAGGTTCATTACATAGTGCTGCTTTCATGAAGAAATCCTAACGTTGCTGTAGCCTAACGTTGTTATACGTGTGTGTGTGTGTGTGTGTGTGTGTGTGTGTGTGTGGGCTGTCGAGTATCTTGTGCTGATGTAAATAAACAAATAAATATATATATATATATAAATATATATATATAAATATATATATATATATATATATATATATATATATATATATATATATATATATATATATTTAAAAAGTGTATTTATATACAAAAATAAACCCGGAAGTGGAGAACGCGATGTATCGCTTCCTCTTTGGTGCGCGGACAGTTGTTGGCGTTGAGGAAACGATCGCCCCCTGCCGGTATTCTACGTAGACGCGCGCGTGTCATGTACACGCCTGGAGGAGGCAAAGCGTGAAATAGACACGCATCCGCGAGTGGACCGGCGTGTCTATTTCACGCCTCGGCGTGATACCGGGTTGCACAGCGAGCTGTTTAAGCCCAGAGCCCGGAGTTTCACATCAAGCTTGGAGGGCACTATGGTGTTAAATGCTGAACTGTAGTCTTCAAACAGCATTCTCACATACGTGTCCTTTTTTTCCAGGTGGGATAGAGCAGTGTGTATTGTAGATGCAATAGCATCATCAGTGGAGCGGTTTTTACGGTAGGCAAACTGCAATGGGTCCAAAGAGGTGGGCAGAACAGAGCAGATGTGATCTCTGATCAACCTCTCAAAGCATTTGCTGATGATGGGGGTCAGAGCAACAGGACGCCAGTCATTTAAACAAGTGATTTTGGCTTGCTTCGGTACAGGCACAATGGTTGATGTTTTGAAGCATGTGGGGACTACAGACAGGGAGAGGGACAGGTTGAAAATGTCCATAAAAACACCAGCCAGTTGGTTCGCGCATGCTCTGATGACGCGGCCCGGAATGCCGTCTGGACCCGCGGCTTTACGAACGTTCACCCGTCGGAAGGATCGGGTTACATCCGCAACAGAGACGGAGAGTGAACCATCATCTGTAGTATCGGCCGCGAGTGCTCTCTCCGCGAGGGCGGTGTTGTTGTTCTCGAAACGAGCATAAAATGTATTAAGCTCGTCCGGGAGAGAGGCAACGGTGTTCATGGCGGAGTTTTTATTCTGTTTATAGTCCGTGATGATGTTAATTCCCTTCCACATACTTCTGGATTCAGTAGTGTTGAACTGACCTTCAATTTTGTGCCTGTACTGGCGTTTGGCTGTGCTGATGGATTTACGGAGGGCATAACTGGCCTCCGTAAATCCATAGGCACTTTTATTTAGAATTTGTGACATTTAGAATGTTTTTAATTCAAGGGTAAGGATGGTTACTCAATCTTTACCTGTTGCCCCCAATTGCTCAGACTCTATCTACCATTCTAATCAACCATTTTGAGTCAGGGAAGAATATCAAGGGCCTAAAGACATGCAAGTCATGTCATTCAGCTGACCTTCTCAATGTCTCAGGCGACCAATCTGTGTTTGCTAAGTTTCCAGTACAAATGGTCTCAAATGACTCTTATTAATCATTTATAAGTTTTAAGTATCTACTTAAGGTTTGCTATAAGGAAATGTACTATTAGTGGTTGAATCATAATGTTTAGGGTAATAAATCATAATTGTATTAAAGCAAGAAGCAATAGTAGACCTAATATCAGATGAACAGCTAATTGCAGTCTGTTGTTTTTAACAGTCTGCCAACCCACTATACAGAAACTACTGTGTTAGAGATTTTACTAATGCTAATGTATCTGTGTGTTGTGTAGGTATTGAGACAACTAAAAGTGATATGATGGAGATTGTTGTTGCAGAAAAAGAGGGAAGGATAATGTGCATACCTAGAAAGACAGTCAGTCAAAAATAAATGTCCAGTGTTGTAGTACTGAGGTTTTGCATAAACTAGACAAAGCCTCGAGAAACCGAGGGGTTGATACTTCATGCATTTAGAATTACATACCTGTATTTATTTAAACACAGGAAAAGTTTTCCATTATGAAAGAATTTGCTGCGCAAAGTTAAAGGTCACTATTATTATAATTTCTCTGGAAATGTTTAATATAGCAATACTTCCATGTAAATTAACTTCTAATACCATGTGGAGAGTAAAACACCTTTATACAATAAAAAAAGTTATTTCCTAATGCAAAAAGAAATGAAGAAGAAGAACTGTTATCTAATTGCAAAAGATTTTCAAAGACTTTTGGCACATACACTTAGACAACAAACCAAGCATTGGTTTTTGAGACCTGACTTAGAACCATCATGGTCAATTGACCAAAAAAACATCAAGCAATAAAAGTATTAAACAAATCACAACTTCCGCAATTTATAGATTTCAGCAACATTTATTTTCAGATTCTTCTACAGATAGTCTAGATGTATAGAAGGGTTCCAAAAGTCTAACACCAAATCTGGGATTAAAATCTAATATAAAGCTGGAGGATTTTGAACAAATAAATAAATCCACTATTTCTAGGTCACTAATGTGAGCAAATTTATGATATTGACCATGTTAACTCATTTGTGCAATATCACTCTTTTGTGATTTTCTTGCTTCCTTTGAAGCACACATTTTGATCATGGATCGTCAGGTTTTGCACACACTTGTGGAGTCCATACCAGCTCGAGTGCATGCTATCATTAAAGCTAAAGGGAGACAAACCAAATACAAGAAATTCTGGAATTCATTCTTAAAAAAAAGAAAAGAAAAAAAGCTTATCAACTTTTCACTCAAATTGGAATTCTAATAATATCATTTAGATTTAAGAAAAATTTAAATTAGAAGCATTTTTACTTATGGTTTCAGACTTTTGTACCCCATTTAATATTTTTACAAACCTGAACATTGCACTCAATGTTCATAAACCGTAAGCGAAGGCCTTTCATAAAAGTATTCACACTGAATAAATGTGAATGCAAATTGATAAATAAAAATAAATAAATAAATAAAAAACAGTCCACTGGTGTGCATACAAAAAAAATTTAAAAAAATACCGGTGATTATGCATACAAAGCTTTCCCCACACAGTTAGCCAACATTCTGTTTCAAAACAAACAGATATTAGGCAAATCACAAACTCATTTATGATTATGATTAATTATGAAAGTCCAGAAATTTCAGTTACAGCATGAGATGCCTTTCTTGCTGTCTACTCCATTGTCCTAAAAGATCTAAAACTCTGCAGACAGCTTCCCTTTTGCCTCCTTTTCAAAAGGAAGGGAAGAAGATATAGCAGAAGAGGCAAAAGATAATGAAGCCAATGACCCAGTTGACAGAGTATATATAGATGATCACCATGTCCATGTTAAATCGCCAGCCATGCGAATCATCCTCGAAGTTGAAGGCATCTAGCCGATAGCTCCCGTGAGGGAACTGGCGCCTGCCAATTGGACTTGCTTGCCTTTGAAAGCCTAAGAAAGACAGACAGATAGATAGATAGATAGTGGGAGTGAGAAATACAGAAGTCTTTATTTTCTGAGCATTAATGCCACATAAAAAATACTGGAAAACCTTTACAGTAAGGTTCAATTCGTTAACATTAGTTAATGTATTAGGTATCATTAACAAACAATGAACACTATATTTTTACAGCATATATTAATATTTGTTAATGTTAGTTAATAAATGTAAAATTGTTTATTGTTAGTTCATGTTAGTTCATACTGTATTAATTAATGTTAACAAATACAATATTTCATTTTAAAAGTATTGGTAGGTGTTGAAACTAACATTAACCAAGATTAGTAAATGCTATAAAAGTATTGATCATTTTTGTTCATGTTAACTAATTTTGCTAACTAATTTTAACAAATGAAACCTTTTTATAGTGTTACCAAAATATTTAAAATATATCTAATTAGTTATTTCAAAGGTACATGCATAGTTATATTACTGTTACCCTCGTTTTTAACCTTTGTTCCTTATGCTATTTGTTTTTTTTCAAATGCCATGGTTTACCTCCAAAAATTCGAAACAGTTTGCGGCAACTCGGAAGGGGCCATTTTGCACAGCATGCTTTCTGGAAATTCTGCTTCCGAGACAGGTATTCCTTTGGGAAGAATGTACGAGCTGTCTGGTTCAGTTCTGCAGAGAGTGGGATGTGTGCATTTATTTATCCATTAATCATCTGTGTGTTCAGTGCAATTAATTAAAACAGGTCAACATGGATTATTTTCAGAAAGCCAAGACTCATTTTATGTAAATTTATATACGTTCATATATCTTATACAGTGTGCTTCTTTCATGAATTTCTCCTGTCTGCCCTTTTGTTGTGTTAGCTATGTCACATTTACTTTGGAAATCAACATAAGGGCCTCAGTTCAGTCAGTGTCAAGAACTCTTAATGGCTTCATCAAAGCAGGAAGATGGTCTCTGTCAAAAATTTCACCTTCACAAAATATTTCATTGCCAACCCACATTAATCTCCCAGTGGATATCCAGTCGTCGCTTCAACCTGGATTATAAACAAACATCTACCTTCACTTCATTTCACATAGTGAATATGTAAAAGCAGAGGTAGTTGTCACACTTTTTACTGAAACAGCTCCAGTCACCATTCACTTTCACCATTTCACATTCACTTGAGTGAAAAAAAGATGCAATGAAAGTGAATGGTGACTGACGTTGTCAGTCTCTAACATTCTGCCAAACACCTCTTTTTTTCAGAGATGAAAGAGGTTTGGAACAACATGAGGGTGCATTATTGATGACAGTATTTTCGTTTTTCGGGTTCTATCCCTTTAAAATCTTGACTACAAAAACTTAACAGATAAGTTGTCATAATGGAACATGCCATTATACAGCCTATTATAGACTTTATAGATTTTTTATTTTTTTTTAATTCCTTCAACAGTTGTGATACAAAACAATTAAAAAAATAAAAGGTAACACAAAATATCAATACGTGGGGCTCACTTTTTTATCTTACAACAACAGCATAAAATATAATTATATATTTAAATTATTTTGTAAATGTAGTTATGTACTCTAATTTAAGAGTATTATCGTTTTAAATCAGGTGTTTGAAAATAACACACAAAACAACAGCCAGAGACATCTATGTTATGTGTTGACTCAAACCCTTATCTTTACTAAGAAATAGCCTTGTGACAACTACCCCTTGGGACAAATAGCCCTTGTTGCCTATATACTGTCTTTAATGGGCAAACAGTGAGGAAGTGGGATCATAACTATGTCAATTGGTCAATGCAAACAAACTAAGCAAGAAGTGGGATCATAACTATGTCAATTGGTCAATGCAAACAAACTAAGCAAACAAAAACTATTCCAGAATCTTTAGAGGTTTTTTTTTTTGCTTATACAAACCTTTCTGGAAGAAAACACATGTTATGGTTGTTCTGCACAATGGACAGGGTGTGTTTGTGGGGCAGCTCTTGGCCAGTGTCCTCAAACAGGGCTCACAAAAGACGTGATTGCAGGGATGGCACATGTACGGACTGAAGTAGACATCCAGACAAACAGCACAGATATAGCCTTCACGGTCTAGGCTGGGCAGCTCTTCGTCCTCACTGCTGCTGGATGGGTTCCCTGTAGAGCTCTTCAACAGAGTAAGAGAAAAGAGGAGATGACTCAGTGCTATTAATCTTACTAATTTAGTGTGATTCACCTTTACTCGGGAGCATAATTTTCAGTTTAATGTTAATGCTTCACATAAACAGTTTTATATGTAGACACTTCCTAGCTTGGGAAATCTTTGTCCTTTGGGATACCAAAAATGTTCTACTAGATTTGCTTATTGGACTATCATGCACACAATAAGAATCCCTTGATTTTCCTCTTTTAGACTGTCCTCAGATTGTCCCATGAGGTTAGATCAGTGGAAGTGTGTCCCACAAATGGCTCCACTAGAGCACAGGACACATATCCATAATTACAGCTCTCACATGCTCAGGGGCCTCCAGGGGCATAGCCCCTCATTCCCAAGGTGTGTCATTATCACTTAAAGCACATCTCATAAAAGGCTCCACATCCTCTATGACAACCCAGGAACACATCATGTGGACTCCAAAATCATAACAAAAGCATCTTTCTGCAGTCCACTATAAAATAATTCCTGTGTTCAGGAAATCCCAATACACCATTAAGAAAGTCTGTCTTCTTTCACTGCATAGAAAATTGGGAATAACCTAACTAGTATATAATTGTATAATATATAACCTTGTGTGACCTAATGCATGGACACATTATTTAAAATCCCTTTTTTATGTGACAGTACAAAGAGAGAACATTGAGATTTTAACATGAAATTCACTTAAAAGTCAAATCAATTTGTATAGTTTTTTATTTGTGCTTTACCCAATACACATTGTTCCAAAGCAGCTTTACAGAAAATCTGCTGTGATGTATGAAACGTCTGAAAAACATCAATAACCAACACTCGTGGAAACATGAACAATTATATTTTATTTCCTTTCTATACCTTGGTATTATTAAAAATTTCACAACTTAAGTCCCACTGTCCACATACGAGGACAATTTTTTTTTATAGGAAAACTATTTGCTCTGGTTTTTTTTTATTTGCATGTTTATTAGGTGCTACTAGTTACAAATAAAAAAGGGAAATGGACAATGCACACAGCAGTCACGCTCGGGTCTCAGGAGGATCATGTGTGATTTTGAATTAAATCTAAATTAATTTAATTTACACATTTAATTGAATACAATATTAATAATTTAATCATTACAATCTGAAATTTTATGTGCATATAAAATACAATTTAATGTTTCAAAAAGCCAAACTGATAAAGCATTTATAGTACCATATCAAAAAGAATGCATACAAAAGAAATTTAATCTAACAAATTTGCTTTATGTGGTAACATCTAAATTAACTGGGTTTTATTAGTCAAAATTATTTACTCTGAATCAGTCAGACTACATATTTCACCAAAAAACTATATTTAAGGTTTAGATCAGGTAGTAATGGCAACAATAAGGAATCTGTCTTTCTTTCTTAGTTTTAAGGCTTTATAAAATGTATCTTAGCTCATGGCAAAGTTCTGTGTTTCTGTCAGAGTTGTTTTTCAGTACTGAAGAAATGCATCTCTCATGAGAGCTAATATTCTGACAAAAGCTTTGATCTTTTACAGAGAACACATCAGTTACTGCAGATAACGCCACCAGCTTGAGCTTCCCCTAAATGTTACTATTCCAACTGACAACATATGTGTATGTGTGTGCGCATGTAAATGTCTGGCTGTGTTTACATCTCACCTGAACATTCTTCTGCAGCTGGCTCTGTCTGCAGCACTCTCTCCTCTTCTGTCTCCTCCTTATGCTCTTCAGTCGTTTCCTCTCTCTTTTACTCAGACTGCAATCCCCAGAGGGAGTGGGTGTAACCAGGGATGAAGCTACACTGAGCCCTACTGGAGCTCTGCAAGCATGTTCTCTAGCCTCCTGTTCCTCCTCAGAGCTGCTGAGAGACATCAGAGGAGGTCTGTGGCTGAATGAGCTGCCTGCTTCCTGATCCTCATTGGGGATCTGTGAGCCTCTAATTACACCCACCCTAACAGGTTCTAGATCTGCCCTCCAAGACAGCATGTTGGTTCTGAATGGAGAGGTGGAAGCTTGCTGGCTGTCTGTCGACCTGAGCATATGCTCTGCCCTGAGATCACAGTATCTTTCCAGGGAGTCTTGTCCCCTGTTGCGAGCCTCTCGATGGATGTCAGTGCAGTCCATACTAAAGGCCTTCCTGTGGGCAAGCCGAACACCAAGTGTGGCCCTCTGCAGGGGCCTGATCTCTAGACAAAGGGCCTCAGCTGTACGCCCAAGGTCCTCTCGTCCATGTGAGCCCATCTCCAAGACTGGACAACTGGACAGTTGTCCATTCTTGAGTAATCCAACAAGCGACTGTCACTCTGTAGCAGACCTGGGAACATTTGAGCTCATTGTCAAAGCCTAGCATACAGAGTTGAGCAGGAACATGCTGGCCCCCTGGGGTATTTTGCACTGTTGACAAAGGTAAAGCCCCCTAAATAGTGGCAGTTCAGCGACCCAATTGTCCTCAGGGGCCAGTAGAATTCACATATCCCACAATGCATGCATTGTGTTATAAGGGTGGCAAAAATTAGGTGAAATAACTAGACCAACCTTTTTGAACAGATGTGGTCAGCTCTTTTTCATTCAGAACAACCAGCAGCATATGAGAGTATGAGTGTGATTTTATACAGTTTGACTGTATTTTTCTCCCTGAAGCTTCATTTGGTATCCCTCCCCCCAAATACTATTAATCTGTAGCAGCCTACTTAAACCCTAATTTTTTAACAGCAGTACAGTGATTAAGTACAGATACAATTGTAGGTGTAAACTATTGTAATTTGCGCTATTATACAAATTATTATACATATTTTGAAAAATTACTTGATGTTAGTTAATGAAATAAAAATAACAGAATATCTACCACATCTTCAGGTTTTTCAAGAACGAGAAAAATAGTGAATTTCTGCTGGACAACATACCCCTAAATCGATAGACAGGCTAAGTAGCACATTTCTTGTGTGCAAATTCTTGTGTGCGATCAAGAACAAAAATGTATGTTTAAATATAGAGATTTGTGATTGTGTGCCCAAGATAAAGCACATTATACTACAAGCTGGATATTTAGATCTACATTTTTCCATTCATTAATATTCCCTTTTGGTGCTGCATTTTACATAATTGATAAAAAAGCTTGGTAATGCTCTTGATAGTTTAATGGTAACACTTTATTATACCTTTCATTAATAAGTCATTAATAATGTTAACCTAAAAAAATATGCTCCATGTAGTAACATCTAAATTAACAGGGTTGATTTTGATTGGAAGTCAAAATATGATTTAACATCACTGAATTAATCTGAATAGGCCTACATTAGGTTACACAAACAAAACTAATGTTAATGGTTAGATCATGGTAGAAATAGCTCATTAAGGTAACAATTGCAGGTTACCACTTGTGTATTGTATTGTGACTCGTGAGTGAAGAACGTTTGTAGGCCTACATTCTACTGGTTTGTGGATTTGTTGCGTGCATTTGTTGACGTATGTATGCATTTGTAAATCTGTTACGTGCTTGTGGATCCCCATGTACGATCACGCATCTTTATCGATATAATGTAATCGTTTCTGTTATCGGATCGATAAAGTAGCGCATTCTGTTCAGACTTTCGTTCGGTACGTCCCTAGACTCAGTCAACTTTACTGAAGAAAAATCTTAGTCTGAGGCTGAGGTGACGTGAAGAAGCAGAGTCGCACACTAACAGAGACGCATTCCCATTGGCTGCGTGTATTACGTAACTTCTATCAATTCGCGAAAGTCAACACAACGTACGTTACGCAACCACAGACGCAATAGATCCCACAACATTTATGCGCGTAACTCGCATAGCTTTCGAAGGCTATTCAGTGGATAAAAGATAAAGAATAAATATCCTCTTCGTTCACTTAAAATGTAATCAGTTTGAACCAGAAAGCCGCCCCCCTCGAAATTCACTCCCCGGAGGCATTCACCCCGTGTCCCGTCCGCCCCCTAGTTCCCGTTCAACACAAAGCTGTCATTATTTCCTCTCATCTTTCTGCCATGTTCTCACCAGATGGCAGCAAATTTCCGTTCTGTGTAACACGTGGAACTATCCGTGGTGCTGAAAGTGCATTTTCCCCGTGCACACTCCCAAGATTAAAGTAGTATACAATTTTAATATTTCGATAATAATTATCATATATAATAATACATATAGGAACTATGTAAAAGGTAAAAGGCTTCTCTGATTTTATTTTCTCTCAAAACAATCAATAGCAACAAAAACTACCGCAGTAGGATTACTTTCCTAAAAACCTGTTTCTTGATCCATTAGATCTTTGTATGTGGTGTCTAAAGGTTGATTTTTAAGCAATTTAATCATATATATATATTTAATGATTTAATGACCTTGAACAAAACTATATATATATATATATATATATATATATATATATATATATATATATATATATATATATATATATATATATATATGTATATATGTATCAAGGTCATTAAATCATTAAATCAGTTTTTTAATAACTGTCCAATAAGTGAAAGGATGGTATTTGGGTTAGAAAGCCCCCCTGTTGCAGTGGGTAAAGCACTTTTTCTTTTTTTCTTTTTTTGGTGGGGGGAATATGTTGGAGATTAATTTGTTTATAGAAAAGGCCTACTGGGGATGTTATAATTGCCAAATGTGTCTGAAATTTAATTAAGTAATTAATTTGATTAAGCATTATCTTAATTTGTTACTCAAAAAAGCATCTTGCTGTCTTAACATTATTTGCATTAGTTGACACATTTTGCACTATAACTATTGCCCCAATTTCTACACGATATCACTATAAACCCCGCTAGGAGCCTTTTTACACAAGTGTAGGGTAAACGGCTCCCTCACCACTTTTTTAAAAACTGAATTTTAATCAAAACAACTCCACCAATATTCAATAAACATAAATCAATTTTTTTGATCATTTTGTGACAACATAAAAGCATTTTTTTTCTTCAGGTGTTCCTTTAGCCCCATTGTACCCTAATAATAATAATGTATTATCATACATTTTTTACTTATCATACTTTTTCAATTCATTACACTTTATTCGCAAGGATTAGCCTTGTGAAAAAAACCCTCTTTTAATTTAGTAGGCCAATGTATTTCCACAACTTTCACGACAGCAACTGTTGAATATTTCTTACATCTCAAAACATACTGTAGGTACAACTTAAAACATCTGCATCCAAACCGCTTTCAAAGTAAGCTCTCCAACGTCTCCGCCACCTCTGACGCACTTCGCACGACTCGTATAAATAAATTCACTTCATCACCGGGCGCCAATGATAGCAGCTCGATTGCGCGGCACTTCCTGAGACCGGAGACCGTCATGTGTCTTCAGAGTAGTGAGGTGACGCTGGACGGAAACGCTGGCGTAACGGGCTGTTACTGAACACCGTGACCGCTCTCACCATGGATATTACAAACGACACGACAGCAATCCAAACCCGAAGTGAGAACACGACGGAAGTTAGTGAAGTTGCTCTGAGTTACCAAATAGTCGCTTCGCTTTTCCTGGGCGCGTTAATCCTGTTTGCGATATTAGGGAACGCGTGTGTAATCGCTGCCATCGCCTTGGAGAGATCGCTTCAGAATGTGGCTAATTATCTCATCGGCTCCTTGGCCGTTACAGATCTCATGGTGTCGGTGCTGGTGCTACCCATGGCGGCCCTGTATCAGGTTTTGAACAAATGGACATTGGGGCAGGAGATGTGCGACATATTCATCTCTTTAGACGTGTTGTGCTGCACATCTTCCATCCTGCACCTGTGCGCAATCGCTTTGGATAGGTATTGGGCCATCACTGATCCCATTGACTATGTGAATAAAAGGACCCCCAGAAGAGCGGCTATCTTGATCAGCCTCACTTGGCTAATAGGGTTTTCCATTTCGATTCCACCCATGTTGGGTTGGAGGAAACCAGAGGACCGCGCAAATCCCGACGCCTGCACAATCAGCCAAGACCACGGTTACACCATCTACTCAACTTTTGGAGCGTTCTACATCCCGCTCATTCTCATGCTGGTACTGTACGGGAGGATATTCAGAGCGGCGAGGTTTCGAATAAGAAAAACTGTGAAGAAAACAGAGAAAGCAAAAATATCGGATACATGCCTGAACGTGTCTCCTACGTTGTTTCCGAGGAAGACGAACGGCGAGGTGAGCAAAACTTGGCGGCGAAGCGGCGTGGAGCCACAGCCCAGTTCGTGCGTAAACGGAGAGCTGAAGCATGCGGAGCACGGGGAATCGTTCGAGATTACAGAAGTTCAAAACGTCTCCAAACAGCACCTCGCCCTGCCAAACAACCCACAGTCGTGCTTCGAGAACAGAAGCGAAAGAAATACGGAAGCAAAGCGCAAAGTGGCTCTGGCCAGAGAGCGCAAAACGGTGAAGACACTGGGAATCATTATGGGCACTTTCATTTTCTGCTGGCTGCCCTTTTTCATCGTGGCGCTTGTTTTGCCTTTCTGTAAAGACTGTTTTATGCCGGTGTGGCTGGGGGCGGTCATTAATTGGCTCGGATATTCCAACTCACTTTTAAATCCTATCATATATGCTTACTTTAATAAAGACTTCCAAAATGCGTTTAAGAAATTTTTGAGATGCAAATGTATCAGACAGTGAACTCTGAGGGACTGTTTCATCTCATCAAAAGGTGTTTCTTGAACAAAGCTCTTTATTGGAGGCTAATATGCAGATACTAATTGTGAAATAACTGATCGGATGCATTCAATCTGAAGGAATAGGGACGGTACCGCACAAGAAGAGGTAGAGTTTTGTCCTTGTGTATTTGTTTATCTGTTAAGCTTATCTGCTTCTACCACAAGACAATGTGAATCATGCCATTGGGTGGATTCAAATGATTAGACGATTACTCACAGAACACAACTATAATTAGGAGCTGCGTTGCTGCATTTTACAATCAATCTCTGTCTATATTACAAAAGGGTAAGACATCGTTATCTGACCAAGGAACAGTTTGTGGGATTGTTAGAGAGCGCGCGCGCGCGCGCACACCCCCCACACACACACATGTTGGTCTACCTATCATTACGAGGACTTTCCATAGACATAATGATTTATATACTGCACAAACTACAGATTCTATCCCCTAAACCTAACCCTCACAGAAAACTTTCTGAATTTTTACATTTTCAATAAAACTGTTCATTTTTTTAACTATTTAAATTATGGGGACACTAGAAATGTCCTCATAAACCACATTTATATCATAATACCCTTGTAATTACCAGTTTGTAACCTAAAGCAATTTCCTTGTAAACCACATAAACATAACCCCCCCCCCCCCCCCCCCACACACACACACACACACACAGCAGATTATTTATTTACGAAATGGTTTGTGATTATTTCTATAATCTTTATTATTTTGAACAGAGTTTTTATTCAGTTAGATGGACTGAATGGAAATAGCTTGAAATAAAACATAAATATAGATCACAAAAACTGACTGCATTTGAATTATTGGAGAGGGTGTATCGGGGATAAGAGTAGTGAACTAAAATCTAAATAAATGTGATTATTGTCAGGTCAGTTGTAAACATTCAAAAGATTATAGAAAATGATACCAATCGTAGCTTGTATCAAACCTTCTAAAATGGTTTCTTTCTTTATCATGGCAAATAAAGAAGCTTCTGCGAAGTGTCAGAGCTTGTTTCAGTTGCATATGGACCTAAATGTGTCACATTCACATAGATCAACAATTCAATTAAAACAAGGAAAATTACCTAAGCATTTCCATCAGATTTCAAAATAAAGCAATACAATTAGGACAGATGACATGTGTTAAATGGCAGTGACAGTTAGTATCAGTAGTTTGCCTCTGGCACAGGCAAATACCCATGAGCCCTTTGTTACTCTGATACTGCAGTCATGCTACGCTCCATCATATGAGCAACTTAAAACCCTTAAACATGAAGTAATTCTAAAAGCAAAGCTCTTCAAATTAGTAAAAATTAAAAGCCTTGTGTAGTTTCTCAAAAAGGTTTTAAGAGCCTAGTACCCTCAGTTAAGTCTGTGGATAACACGTCAAAACAGACCTCATCTCCAATTTCTATCTTAGTAGGAATCGGCTTATTTCACCCAATACATCTTTTACATCATTCGTGATTTTAAAGGAATATTCCAGGTTAAGCTCAGTCGACATTTATGGCATATTATTGACTACCACAAAAATGTATTTTGACTTGCACCTCTTGCATGCAAAAATCTGGTTTACATTGAGGCACTTTCAATGGATGTGAATGGGGCCAATCTGTACTGTATGTTAAAATACTCACTATTGCAAAAGTATAGCTACAAGACTTAAACAATATGTGTGTTAACATGATTTTAGTGTGATACAATTGGCTACTAACCTTTTCTGTGTAAGCTTTTTTATATTGTATACTTCATTGCCATGATGATTTATGTCAACAAACACTAAAACCCTAAAATCACTGTAAAAATGATGACTTAAATAACTTTACAGCTCAAAAAATACATGAGTTTTAATAAAAAAATGAATGTGCTTTTAAAAAATAATAAGCTTCAAATTTCTGCCTTTAAACCCTCAAAATATTTGTCCCATTCACTTCCATTGTAAGTGCCTCAGTGTAACTTCGATTTTTGCTTTTTTTAAAGAAAAAAAGGGACGAGTCAAAATAATTTTATGTTTTATGCCACAAATACTGTTGATTGAGTTTAACATGTTTTGAACCCAGGATATTAATTTAATCTTTAAATCTAGTCCCTTAAACTTCCCTTACTTCCAGTGGCATTTCACATGTATCAATTCAGTAGTCACATGGACAGTGTGATGGGAGAAGCAATGGTGCAGAAATATTACTTGAACAACATCCTGAGGCTGTACCCACAGAACCTTGGCAATATATGAAAAATGGAATAGGTAATAGTGGACATATTACTAATTATTTGCCAACTTTATATTTGTAAATGTGGTTTGCACTGACAGACCTACCATTTACCAAGGAATATCCAGAATCTGACAGCATTATATAACTTGAAAATGGATATTATAAATGAATTCACAGACACTGTAATTTTCTCTGTGGGACATATTTCTGGACTCACACAGCAACTTTAAACTTGGCTTGTTTTGGAAAGGTCCCTTACTTTCCATTAGTGTGTATTTCTCTCACTTGTGCCTTGGATTAAACTGAAATGGCCTTGAGGGACATTCACAAGGTCACTGTCTAAATTTCAAGAAAAAAAAGAACAGTTTAAGCACACTCTCACCTTCAGAGAAATACATCAGTCTAGAGACATCTATTCTTTAAATGTTCTTGTTAGTTACTCAGCTGATCTTTGCTCTTGAGCAATACAAAGAGATTAAACAGTATGTTTATTTATTTTGCAAAAAAGTGATATATTGCAAAGATCTATGAATCATAATTACGCTGATGGATCTTTCCCTTGCCAGAAAGCATGAGATCAGAAGTATAAAGGAAATAATTATAACACACCACAAACTTCACTGTCCTTATTTGTAATTATATATCTAATAAGTTGTGATAAAATAGTGATAGATTTTATATTATTGGACTGTACTGTAGCACATGGTTCTGTTAAATATTGTGTGGACTTATTACAGCTACTGTAAAAACTGACTTAAATGTTTAGTTGTATTAACTAGCTTTTTTGAACTGACACAACTAAAATTTCATGGCATCTTAATTTGTTAAATTTTGATTAAATGCACTTGTATGTAAGTTGGATAGACAATGGTATTTGCCATTTCAACACAAAGTTGACTGAAAAAAGCAAAGATTTTCCAACTCCCAGCATGCATTGCAGCATGAATTATTAATTAGTTTAGTGTTGTAGGCTTATCTTTTTGCTATTTGTGGACTTTGTTTGTGCTATTTTTGTCATCACTATTAGTTAATAGTTGTGTGGTGATGTTAATAGCTTATAGTGTCACCATTACTGAGCTTTATATTGAAAACTGTTTGTTCAGCTCAAAAAATTTGATGCCCAGCCTTTGCTGGTGTTCATAAACGTCTTAAATCTGAACATAAGCATCAAAAATCTAGGCGCTGCAATGCATCCTGGGTAGCCATGCAAGTGGAAAATTGATTATTTATTTGTCTTGACAAAGTGGCTTAAGCTGAAAGAAATGTATATTTTTGTTAATGTAACTTGACTGAGTCAAAGCAAAAAGACAACTTAAGTTAAGTTGAGTGAACAATTTTATTTTTATTTTTTTTTCAGTGGAGGAAAGGCCTCAAGGCATATTTGTGTAATGTGACAATTTGTTCAGAAGCATTTAATTGCTTTATATTTTGTATAATTTTACCCTTGGGATGGCTAGTATTAACCCTTGTGTACATATGTGTACCCTTAAGGAGACAAAAGTTAAGTGTCCCCCCTCCCCCAGAAGAATACAATCATAGAAATGTACCTTTAAAGGTACACAATACAGTAGGTTCTTTGGGTACGTTTGTGTACCCAAAACAAGATATACATTTTAAATAGTGGAATAGAAAAGGTTCCCTTTGAGGTTACTACACCAGTGATGGGCCTTGTAACTTAAACAGAGAGTGGAACATTAATTTTGTCAAGCTTGTACAAAGCTGTTTGTAATTTAAAAAAAATAATTGGCAAGTTATTGCTTTTATTTAGCATTCTAACTGTGAAAACAATATGTTTTTTCTTTGCTAAAAATATATATTATATATCATCTATTTATGAATAAATCTAGTCTTTCTCATAAAAAATAGACATGTCTCATCAAAACAATTCTCAGAATAATTTTGATTTGATTGATCTACAACCTATTAGTACACTGAATGGTATGGTAGTATCCAAATAAAAATTAAATCATTACAAATTAGTTTAAATAAATTAACCTTGATGAATATTTAGAACTTATTCTTTCTTTTGGGTTCATGAAACTGACATCTTTTAAGTAACTGTAATGGTTTAATGTTTTGAGTTTTATGAACAATTACTATGCTAAACTTAGCATAGTGTTTCCATCAAATGAAGTGTTTCCATGCATTCAGCATGCTACCATTCTAGCCAGTACTAATAAGTTGATGTATTTTATATGAGTTTACATGGTAATTTTAAGTTCAGCCAAAGAGTTTAATTTGAAGTGCCATTAAAATGTATGAGTTAGCTTACTCAATATTTCAAGTTTATTATTAGCAGTGGTGTCATAGAGTTGAGCGTACTGTGAATTTATGACGGATACCCCCCAACACAATATATATATATATATATATATATATACTGGCTGCTGTAATTATAGTCCCACATGAACTTAAAAAATATATATCAGGGAAAGTTTCTTTCTGGCATGGTGTACAGTAAGAACCATGTTATTGTAACTTGATGTTAAGTATGTAATTAAATGAATAGTTGTCATTAATGTTCCTTTCAATAGGCTACTATGAAAATTGTTAATATTTTATAACTACTCTAATTAATAAGAAACTAATACATACATAATTCACTGTTAAAAAACTGTTAAGCATTGTATAGCTTATGAGTGTAGTAATGTTCACGTTAACACGTTATGAGCTTTTCTGTGTATAGTTAAATTGTTTTCCTACTTAGAAATATAAATTTAAATGATTTGATATCACGAGAAATGTAGGATAATTACGGAACACTGATGTCCAGCATCTGCGAAGATCACATGCAGTATTTTCACAAAGTTTAATTGCACGTGTTAAATTTAAATATATATACATATATTTACGTTTAGCAGGGAAATAAACTTACAGTGTAAAATGTGGTTACTTCAGGGATGCTTGTGCATCAGACGCTGGAAATGTCCTGCACCTTACTGAAACTTAGCAACTATTGCAGTGTGGCCTAGTGGCTCAGTGGTTAGCACTGTCACCTCACAGCAAGAAGTCCTGGCTTTGTAGTTTCCCTTACAAGTCCAAAAACATGCAGGTTAAGTGAATTGGAGACTCTAAATTGACCTGTAGGTGTGAGTGGGAGTGCCCCAGCCACTGGGTGCTGTGCCAGGAAGGGATCATGGATGATCTGCTGTGGCAACCTAATGGGAGCAGCTGAAAAAAGAGGAAGAAGCAATATCCAATCATTTCTGAAATGAAGGTTCTGATTGGTGGTACAACTTAGTTGGACTGTCTGTCTTGTTCATGCCATCGGTTGTGCTCTCGTGTACTGCAGCTCCATGCCCGTTTAGTGAAAATCTCTGTACACTATTTAAAAAAATAAATAAATAAAAAATGACTCATAACACAATTAATTGCGGCATTGTGTTAGTAGATTGAAAAAGTTGCGGGATAAAAGTTAACCCAGTTCTTCTGGCAGCCATATGTATCATTGCTTATTTTAGATTATTTATAGACTCCTTTTAAGGCTGCCTAAGCGAGAGGCCCTAACCTAATCATGAGGTGAGGTCATCCTTATGCATTTGTCACTAGAGCTTTTACTTAAGTGGTGGTTTTGCAGTCAAACCAAGGAGCTTTAAGAGATTGAACAACAGTACCATATAAAAAAATGAAAGTCCTCTATTGAGACCACCACACAATTTATTAAAATATGAAATGAGATGCATGTAATTTCATTGAATGGACAGATTGGACAGAACCCAAGATGTGTTTAGCACAGACAAATATTTCTAGTTCATTACTGCTTTAGCTGTTTTGGTGGGCATTATGGTGGTCTGTTTGATTTCGGCCCTCTAGATACAGCACAAAAGAGGAGGGAAATGTACACAAGCAAATGACAGAGAAATGTGGCCTGACACACTATAAAATTGAATTAGCTGACCTTACTTAGATTTTTTTAAGCAATTGGTTTGCTTATTTGGCTCAAGTAAAGTGAACTGAAATATTTAAGTACAATTTACTAGTAACAAGTAAACATAAATCATCTGTGATTAAAGTATTGTTTGTTTTTAACTATTTAAAGTTATAGTTTATTGAGTTATATCACGTCTTATACAGTATAAGGAAAATTATGACTGAACTCTAGGTTAGCCATATGGTACATTGAATTATAATCAGTACTTCTTAGTGCACTTAAATCTGCACTTTTGTAAAGTATAATTGAGTTGAGAAGAATTACTTAAATTTAACAGGCACCATGTGCACCAGAGGTACTGTAACACTAGCCACCCCAATGGTAAATTCACACAAATCACAACTATCAAAGAACAAAACAAAAACAATAGTAATAAGAATTAAAACTATTTTAATTTATTAACAAAAAATATAATTTTTCTTCATATGTTCCCTTGTCTTGACCAAACATACATAATTTATTCAACCACAAGGGCTTATGTGTATCCCACACAGTCGCAATTTTGTACTTGATCATTTTGAGTTAGTAGTACTCGAAGCCAAAATTTAAATAACACATATATTTCAGTTATGATTCCAAAATGTGACATGTATATTGTATAATTGGGAACACTTAAATGTGTTTATTAATGAAAACTTTTGGTTTTGGTGTAACAGTAACTATTATAACTAGTAAGAATAGTAAGACATTAAAGCTTATGTTGAGTCAACATTTTTTTTTTTATTTGAGACAACTGTAAGTATATATATATATATATATATATATATATATATATACCCACTGAATCTATCCATTGTCCTTATTAGAGCTTCGCTTTCATAATTCAAATAAACCACAAATGTTTACAATGCATATGCCTATTGTCTTTATTAAAATTTCAGCTAAATTGCTCTTGCTCACTCTGTTGGCTAAAATGTACTGAGCAGACTTAAAAACAATGCAAAGAGAAAAATCTAAATATCAATAGCAAAGAGCAGCAATTTAACATTCTGTTTGCATCCTTATAGAGACGAGCACCATAATTTCATTGTATGATTGGTCGTGTGAGTCACCTCTTCATCTCCCAAAGTCATACGTTCCTGATTCCCTCTGACTTCCGTTGGGGCTGCAGAGGTATTGTTTACCTGATATCGTGCTCTGTCGATCCTGTTTTTCCTCAGCCTTATCTCACTTTAATGTTTGTATGGGCACAGCTGACATGTAATTGAAGTTTTAACAATGTTTCAATACATACTGTCTAATAAAATGTGTGAGATTTTCTTTACTTCTCTCTCTCTCTCTCTCTCTCTCTCTCTCTCTCTCTCTCTCTCTCTCTCTCTCTCTCTCTCTGTCCATGCTGACTGTTTGGCTGATGTGGATTAAGCCATACAATTTCCCGCTCTGCTGCCAGCTCCATTAAATGAGTAATTCCATTAGCTCTCTTTCACACGTTTGACCCAGCCATTTAAGATGCAGCGAATGGTCTTGTATGTTGACTGCTAACGCTGCTACTGGCCTGCAGCACATTCCAGCCAATTTCCCAAAGTGCCGGTGGTTTGCACACAGAGAGTGGATGCAGGGACGATTTCTGAGGCCCCAAGCAAACGACCAAGTTGCGGCCCCATTTTAAAAGTGTTTGCTTAAAAAATTAAATAAAATGTATTTTAAATCATAATTTTAAATTCATCCTGTCAACCATTTTAGACAAGTACATTCAAAATGTTTAATTAAATAAAAATCTAGTTAAAGATAATTGGTTTTTCCACTATACAGTAATATTTACCTACATAAATATATACAAAATGTTTTTTTGATCATGGTGTGCAAAACCTACTACTCCACCTAGTAAAATTTTGGAATTCAGTTGCTATTTATTAATTTTATAACCCAATATTCATTTATTGTTGTCCAGTTTGCCATTTTAATATAATAAAGTATTTTTATTACTTTAAGGATTTGTTGTATACAATAGAAGGCATAACATATTCTTATTTACTTAATTTACAACTGGAGCTTATATTTTGATGCTGAGGCTGTATTTTATGTAAGCATCGTAGGCAAGATTCATAACTTACAATAAATATTCACTCAGCACACTAGAGTAGAAGGAAAAAAAGCATAGTCGATTATCAAGCGCTGAATTTTTATTGATGCAGAACAATCTGGAATAATTGTACTATATAACCTGAACTTGTTCAGAATGTTAAATCTTTGTGACAGAACACAGGTGTCCCGGCATGCATTTTTCACTTTTATTATTGATTATTAACTTGATACAGTCTCTAAAAATGTGACAGTCCTCCATGAGACACTGAAGAAACAGCAAGAGCTGTGCAGCAGGTATGGATGTTCATCCAGCGCGTTTACATGGGAAAACAATCGCAAAACAGAGCGGACACAAACAAAAACATGTTCATGTGAAGAGCCCTACATGCGCTACTGAGTGCATGTGAACATTAAAGGAATATTCCGGGTTCAATACAAGTTAAGCTCAATGGACAGTATTTGTGGCATAATGTTTTTTATCACAAAAAATTATATCTATTTGTCCCCCCTTTTCTTAAACAAAAAGTAGGTTTCAAAAGTAGAAATATGAAGCTTATTATTTTATACATTAATTCTTCTGGTAAAATAATGTATTATTTGAGCTGTAAAGTTGTTTAAATAATAATTTTTACAGTCAGTTTTGGGTATGTTGATGTTACATCGTCATGGCAATGTTGTCATCAAGTTAACATGCTGTTGGGGCTTTGTTCAGGAGATGGGTTTGGTTATTAGCAATAATTAATAATGAACAAAGATAATAATTAATTATTAAAATCAATAGAACATTGATTAGAATCAACACTATCTTATTAATCCTTCAAATCAGCAATCATCAAAGATAACTATCAATTATCAAAATCAATAGACTATTAATAAGGATACATTTTCCAGGGTAACCCCTGGAATCAGGGACTAATAACCAGACAGTGTTGCAGTCTCAATATCAGATTGTTCCCTTGGGAAAGTCGATGACCAGAGAACACAGACATTCAAAAGGTAAACAATGAAGGCTTGAATCCGAGCACTGACATCCCCTGTCAGCCCTTGGCACAGGTGCAAGCAAAACAATACCAAAACACTTCCCTTTAAAGTATAACAAAGTTTATTGATGCAGTAATATCAGTTAATAATCAGTACAAAGCAGTCGATAAACTTCCGACTTCCAACTACAAACTAATCGGTAACATAATTAGATGGTAACAAATAAGCCTATAATACATGAGTGGAGGGTAGAGATGTGTGTGTGTGTGTGAATAGGTGTATATGCGTGTGTGTGTTTGTGCGTGTAAGGAGAGAAAGAGTGCACAAAATGGCGGACGTGGCTCTCGTGTGTGTCATGCGAGGTTTCCGGCCAGAAAACATGGCCACAAATGTGGGTGGAGAGACTGGTTAATGGAATAATGGTTAATTAAAAGCTAAATCTGCTGGTACGATAATTTAGGGACAAAGCTGGGCTCTATTGACAAGTTATCTGTTCACCAAATGTGTGTGCGAGTATGTTTTTGAGGGGTCGTGTGTGTGTGTGCGGTTAGAATGAGTGAGGGAACAGAATAATGGCACCGAAGCCAGTTTAGTGATCGTGGGAGAGTCGGCAGCCGTTAGTGAATGGCTCTTAATCAATCCACTGTAGTTGTTGCTTCTTTAATGGATAAACTCAGTGTGCCGGGCTCACACATGCTGGTGGAAAAGCACAAACATCCCAAAGTGGTGGACGTCAAAACAGCAAATCTCATTCGTGGTAACAGTAAGTTACAATAATACCTTGAGTATTATTAGCTGCAATGAGTGGACTCGGCGATCCGTAAACTGTACAAGCATTAGCCTTGATACTCAAGAATAGATGAGATGAGAAACTCCGGGCTCTGGGCTTAAACAGCTCGCTGTGCAGCTGGATCCTGGATTTCCTGTCAGGCAGACGTCAGGTGGTTAGAATGGGCAGCAACATCTCCTCATCACTGACCCTCAACACTGGAGCCCCGCAGGGCTGTGTTCTCAGCCCACTCCTGTATTCCCTTTACACACATGACTGTGTGGCGACACATAGCTCCAATGCCATCATTAAGTTTGCTGACGATACGACGGTTGTAGGTCTGATCACTGACAATGATGAAACAGCCTACAGAGAGGAGGTGCACACTCTGACACGCTGGTGTCAGGAGCACAACCTCTCCCTCAACGTCAGTAAAACCAAGGAGCTTGTGGTGGACTTCAGGAAGAAAGACAGAGAACACAGTCCCATCACCATTAATGGAGCACCGGTGGAGAGAGTCAGCAGCTTCAAGTTCCTCGGTGTCCACATTACTGAGGAACTCACATGGTCCGTCCACACTGAGGCCATTGTGAAGAAGGCTCACCAGCGCCTCAACTTCCTGAGACGGCTGAGGAAGTTTGGAATGAACCACCACATCCTCACACGGTTCTACACTAGTACTGTAGAGAGCATCCTGACTGGCTGCATCACCGCCTGGTACGGCAATAGCACCGCCCACAACCGCAAAGACCTGCAAAGGGTGGTGCGAACGGCCAGAAACATCATCGGAGGTGAGCTTCCCTCCCTCCAGGATATATATAACAGACGGTGTGTGAAAAAAGCTCGGAGGATTATCAAAGACTCCAGCCACCCGAGTCATGGGCTGCTCTCACTGCTTCCATCAGGCAGGCGGTATCGCAGCATCAGGACCCGCACCACCCGACTACATGACAGCTTCTTCCCACAAGCAATAAGACTTTTGAACACATGATCTCTCACGATCTACAATCAGCACTGCACTTTATTAATCCTCATTTGTCAATATATTCTCGCTCCCAATTCAGTTAGTGTATATATATATATTTATACCCTTATCTAGTGTATGTGTATTCTTCATTGTGTGTATTGTGTACATTTGATATGTAAATTGTTGTGTAGGTATGTGTACATTTGTTATGTAAATTGTGTTGTGTAAATATGTTGTTATTGTAAAGTGGTTTATGTCTCGTCACTGTCATTACTGCAATGTTGCTCGGAACTGCACACAAGAATTTCACCTGCTGTTGCACTCGTGTACACAGTAGTGTGACAATAAAGTGATTTGATTTGATTTGATTTAACAAACTATAATAATCTATCCCTGTTTGCATGCTCGGTGGAATACAGAGAATCTCGGTTCATCCAGCGAGATGGAGATTGTATGGCCAAAGTTCAGGTACATACGTTACTTCCTTGGGAAGTGAGGCAACACCTGGGAGCAACTGGACGTGGTGCATGCTGTCACTTGAAGCAAGCTTAGGAGGAATCTCCAGGGTTTTATACTCTCGATGACTTCATGGTTAAGGGAAACGTTCTGTCGTGCGTTTCATCCAATAGGAGTTGAGAGTTTGATCCTTCAGAATTTCACAGGACAATAGACTTTCGCGGACATTATAATATACTGTATTATTTCAATGATTTACCTACATAAGCCAGCGAGTCTATTGTATGACCAGCGAGTACACGTACCTACTGGTTCATCACCATAGATATAGCTCATTCAGAAGTTACAAGTGTTTTTGTGTAGTTTTCTGCTCTGATTTGGTCAAAATATTACAAATTGTATGTGATGATCCCGTCTGTATGAATGTAAGAGCTGCTTTTAACCCATGGATGCACATAAAGCAACTAAAGCAAACTAAAACTATTAGTGAAACAATATGTTTACACTGTAGTCTGGTGGTGTGAATAAAGCCTGTTCTTTATAATCATATGATGTGTAGTTTAGTGATTATCTTAAGTATATGCACATTTAATATGTAGGACTGTATACTGACATTTAAAGTTCTTTTTAATTTATTACAATGTGTTACAAATATGAGGTACCTTTTGAAACGAGGCTGTTCTAGGTGGGGAGTGAACCCGGGTCTCTCGTGTTCCAAGTCACTGTGTAAACAGGTTGAGCTAACTCCCCAATAAATGAATCCAAGAGCAGAGGTGGTCAAAAGGCAAGGAGACGTAGGTCTTCAGCAAAAGACAATCTTTACTGATAAAAGATCAACAAAACAAAGGAAGCCGGGCTTCCAAGAAACAGTGAAAAGAAAGATAGACACAAGGGTCCAATGAAATAAACACAGACCTTACACAGACTAGCTTGCAGCAGGTAACAAAGGCTCAAGACTGAACAATAAAGCATGGCACAAACACACTAAAATAGGGCAATACACAGGTGTGATACATCAGGCATAATGAGTGTGGTGTTCAGCAGGAGTCAGGTGAGAGGCGCCACCTGCTGACCAGTAGAACAATAGCAGTCCTGTTAAGGGTTCCTTACAGGAGTCCCCCCTCTAAGAACGGCTCCTGACGTTCACCTTGTGGAGTCTTTGGGTTCTGTGAAAATCCGTAATGAGAGTAGGGTCCAGAATGTCTCGAGCAGGCACCCATGAGCGCTCCTCTGGGCCGTAACCCTCCCAGTCGACCAAATACTGCACTTTTCCACGGACCTGACGGGAATCCACCAGCCTACGCACAGTGTGAGCTGGTTGTCCGTCGATGATGCGGGCAGCTGGGGTAGCTCTGCGAGCTGGGGACAGAGAAGAACAAACAACAGGCTTTAACCGGGAGACATGAAACATTGGGTGAATTCTCATGGACCTGGGCAGATGTAGATGTAAGCTACTGCATTAATCTTCCGGAGGATCTTAAAAGGACCAATATAACGTGGAGCCAGTTTGCGAGATTCCACCCGCAGAGGCAGATCTCTGGTTGCGAGCCACACCCTCTGACCCGGACGAAGCATAGGTCCCTGCCTCCGCCGCCGGTTCGCTTGCCTTTGTTGTTGTTGAGAGGCTTTCAGTAAGGCTGCCCGGGCCTTCTTCCAAGTCCGTTGACAACGGCAAACGAGTTGAGCAGCAGCAGGAACACATACCTCTGGCTCCTGTCCAGGGAACAAAATAGGAGGGAAGCCATACTGGCACTCAAAAGGGGACATGCCTAGGGAAGAATGGTAGAGAGTATTATGTGCAAACTCTGCCCAGACTAATCGAGAGCTCCAAGTCGTCTGATTGTCTGCTGCCAAACATCTCAACATCTTCTCTATCTCCTGATTCACCCTCTCTGTCTGCCCGTTAGATTGGGGGTGAAAACCAGATGACAGACTGATGTCAGATCCAATGAGGCGACCAAATGCCTTCCAGAACCGGGAGGTGAACTGAGAACCTCTATCGGAGACGATATCCTGGGGGAAGCCGTGAATCCTGAACACGTGCTGCATTAGGAGCTCTGCAGTCTGGCTGGCTGTGGGAAGTTTGGGTAAAGGCAGGAGGTGACAGGCCTTGGAAAATCTATCCACCACCACAAGAATGACTGTATTACCTTGGGATCTGGGCAGACCTGTGACATAGTCCAGAGATATGTGCAACCAAGGATGCTTAGGGATAGGTAGAGGATGAAGTAGTCCTTGAGGGTGGGTTCTGGGCTCCTTGTTCTGGGCACACACAGTGCAAGCGGCAACAAAGCCCCGGACGTCTCTTTGCAACTTTGGCAACCAAAACCTCCTCTGGATGAGCCTGCAAGTTCTAGTAGCCCCAGGGTGACTGGAGGGGAGGGAGGCATGTGCCCACTGCAACACATCAGAACGTAGACGGTTAGGTACAAAAAGGCGTCCAGGTGGACCATTACCTGGATCTGCCTGCTGCCGTTGGGCCTTCTTAATGGCAGCCTCAATGCCCCACTGGACAGTTGCTACTATTCTAGAGGTGGGTAGGATGGGCTCTGGTCTGGTCTCCTCTTCTGGGGGGTCAAACTGCCTCGAAAGTGCATCTGGTTTTGAATTCTTGGAACCTGGGCGGTAAGAAAGAACAAAGTCAAACCGATTAAAAAACAGAGCCCAGCGTGCTTGGCGGGAACTCAGTCTCTTGGCCTCCCGAATGTAGGTAAGGTTTCTGTGGTCTGTCCAGATGAGGAATGGATGTTTGGCCCCTTCCAACCAATGTCTCCACTCCTCCAAAGCCACCTTAACAGCCAACAGCTCTCGGTTTCCAATATCGTAATTCTTCTCTGCTGCAGTTAGTCGACGGGACAGATAAGCACATGGGTGAAGCTTGTTGTCAACCCTGGCTCTTTGGGACAAGACTGCCCCTACCCCCACATCAGAAGCGTCAACCTCCACCACAAAGGGCAACTCTGAGTCTGGAAGGGTTAAGATAGGGGCAGACGTAAAGAGTCTTTTGAGCTTGTTAAAAGCTTGATTGGCCTTCTCAGTCCACAAGAATGGTTGGGCAGACTTCTTGGTGAGTGCGGAGAGAGGTTCTGCAACAGAGCTGAAGCTTCTTATAAACCTCCTATAAAAGTTGGCGAAGCCAAGAAAAGGTTGTACCTGCTTCACGGAGTTAGGCTGAGGCCATTCCTGCACTGCACGCACCTTGCCAGGATCCATCTGGAGGATGCCCTTGGAAACGATGAAGCCGAGAAATGGGGTTGAAGACACATGAAATTCGCTCTTCTCCAGCTTGACGAAGAGACTGTGTTTAAGTAACTGGGACAGGACCTGTCGAACATGTTGAACGTGTTCTTGGTAGTTGCATGAGAAAATAAGGATATCATCGAGGTAGACAAAAACGAACTTGTTCAATATCTCCCGCAAGACATCATTAATCAATGCCTGGAAGACGGCTGGGGCATTGACCAGGCCAAAGGGCATAACTCTGTACTCATAGTGGCCTGTCGGGGTGTTGAAAGCGGTCTTCCACTCATCCCCCTCTCGAATCCTGACCAGGTGGTAGGCATTTCGGAGATCTAATTTAGTGAATATGGTGGCACCTTGCAGGATCTCAAAAGCAGATGTCATCAGGGGCAGGGGGTAACGATTCTTAATGGTGATGCGGTTAAGACCCCTGTAGTCGATGCAAGGCCTGAGGTCACCATCCTTCTTCTCCACAAAGAAAAACCCAGCTCCAGCAGGTGAAGTTGAAGTACGAATAAAACCACTATCCAAAGCTTCCTTGAGGTACCTCTCCATAGCAGCCCTCTCCGGGGCAGAGAGAGAGTAAAGCCTACCTCGTGGTGGAGATGCTCCAGGAACCAAGTCTATGACACAGTCATATGGTCTGTGCGGAGGAAGGGATGTGGCTCGGGACTTGCTGAAGACTTCTTTGAGGTCAGCATACTCTGGAGGAACTCTAGAAAGCTCAGGGGGAAACATTGGAGGCCTAATACTCTGGGTCTTTGAAATGGGAAGATGAAGTGCATCTGTGGCCAGGGGAACTTGAGACGGCTCAGAATGAAAGGCTGGGCGCTTCCCGGTGGCAGACTTGAACTGAGAAAAAGGTAGCCCTTGAGTGCTAGACATGTCTGGATTGAGGTTGACAGGCCTCCTGGAGAGTGTCGACAATGGTCCTGGATATACCTCCAGTATCTCAGTAGAACGGCAAAAGGAAAGAGCAGAAACACAACAGTTAGTTCCCCAACCTTTAACTACACCTCTTGACCAATCAATATTTGGGTTGTGACAAGTTAGCCATGGAAATCCAAGAACTAAGGGGATTTCTGGTGACTGGATGAGAAAAAACTGTATTAGTTCCTTGTGACCCCCAATTTCAAACTGAATAAGCGAAGTGCAATGACTAACCTGTCCCGACCCCAGAGGCCTGCCGTCAAGAGCTGTGATGGTTAGAGGTTTCTGTAGGGGCACAGATGGAATGCCCAAACGTCTGGCTATATCTACATCCAAAAAGTTTCCCGCAGCCCCAGAGTCAATGAAAGCACCTAGCTGGTGAATCTGGTTGTTGTGGAAGATAGTGGCTTGGATCATAACTCCAGAGGTTGCAGGATGAGGGAAGATGTCTACTCTCGTTCCAGTTCCCTCTTTCCTGGATGAGAACTGGCTTTTCCCAACAGTTCAGGACAGTTGGATCAGAAATGGCCAGACTTTCCACAGTACAGACAGCGTCGCTCCCTCATTCGTCGATCCTTTTCTGTCTGGGTTAATCTGGTTCTACCCAGCTGCATGGGTTCCTCCAGATCGCTGGGTTTCCAGAGTGGTTCAACAGTGTTGGAAGATACCTGAGGACGATACACACTGGCCTCCCAACGTCGTTCCTGTTTTCGTTCTCAGAGACGATGATCTACTCGGATAGCCACCTCGATTAGGGATTCCAAATCCGGAGAAGGGTCTCTAAATGCTAGCTCATCCTTGAGTTCCGGAGCCAAGGCCTGGTGGAATGTGGCCCTCAAGGCTCGCTGGTCCCATCCACTCTCTGAAGCTAGGGTACGAAACTCAATGGCAAACTCCGCCACACTTCGAGTGCCTTGAGAGAGTTGAAGCAAACGGTGGTCTACATCACCTGTACTAGCTGGATGGTAGAAGACTTTCTTCATTTCAGCAATGAAGCTGCCACTGTTTGCAGTGAGTGGTGCATGTTGGTCCCACAAAGCCGAGGCCCAGTCTAAAGCCTTGCCAGTAAGAAGGGTAATGATGTAAGCAACCTTGCTGCTCTCTGTGGGGAAGCTGCCAGTTTGTAGTTGAAATACTAGGGTGCATTGGGTGAGGAATCCACGACACCTCTCAGGACTGCCATCAAATCGTTCTGGTGCTGGTAATTTGGGTTCTGACAGGGAAACTACCACTGCTTGAGAAGGATTACCATGTGTCGGCTGAGACTCTTCAGCTGAAGGGACTGGAGTCTGCAGATCTAAACGTTGAAGAATCTCAGAAAGAATCTGCTCATGTTGCTGAATGGCTGCAGCTTGTACTGATATGGCAGAGAGAATGCAATCCACATTAGAGGGCGGTGAACTCTCCTCCGCTGGATTCATGTTAAGGTTCAGTCTTGCTGTAACAAGGCTGTTCTAGGTGGGGAGTGAACCCGGGTCTCTCGTGTTCCAAGTCACTGTGTAAACAGGTTGAGCTAACTCCCCAATAAATGAATCCAAGAGCAGAGGTGGTCAAAAGGCAAGGAGACGTAGGTCTTCAGCAAAAGACAATCTTTACTGATAAAAGATCAACAAAACAAAGGAAGCCGGGCTTCCAAGAAACAGTGAAAAGAAAGATAGACACAAGGGTCCAATGAAATAAACACAGACCTTACACAGACTAGCTTGCAGCAGGTAACAAAGGCTCAAGACTGAACAATAAAGCATGGCACAAACACACTAAAATAGGGCAATACACAGGTGTGATACATCAGGCATAATGAGTGTGGTGTTCAGCAGGAGTCAGGTGAGAGGCGCCACCTGCTGACCAGTAGAACAATAGCAGTCCTGTTAAGGGTTCCTTACACCTTTATACAGTCTGGGTTTAATTAAAAACATTGTCCTATAGCCATTTGCATTTCCAGTTTAACTGTATCCAAATCGATGATGTTATAAATATAATTGACACGTGTAGGATAAGTGACATGTCTTAATTAATTAGCAAAGACCTACAAATGTTTTATCCTTGCTCTCCCCCATCATCGCTGCTTGTCTTTGACTAAAAGAAGCCGTGCACTTAAAAGATTAAACTTTACTGAAAGAAAAATTACATTTTGGCTCTTGCAAGTAAACAGCAGCATCACCTATATCAAGATTAATAAATAGAAACAAAACTTTTGCCAACTTTTGTTGCATAATACAATGCAGCGCAATAAAGAAATATGGAATTTTGGTCACAAACATGGCTGTGTGGCCATACAGTGACGTCACATGAAACATTCACTTCCATTGTAAGTCCCTCACTGTAACCCAGATTTTAGCTTTTTTTTTTTTTTTTTTTTTTTAAAGGAGGGTTAAGTCAAAATTAGTCTGTCGTAATCAATATTATGTCGCAAATGCTGTCGATTAAGCTTAACTTGTATTGTACCCAGAATATTCCTAATAAGACCGACAAAGTAGGACACGGCAGAGAATGATGAACAATCATAGCCCAGTTCACATAAGTTTCATCTCACACTTCCTCCTAATGCTTTGTAATTGTATTGAATTTCAGTTAATATTAAACAGTAGTTAATGATACATTGAGGTACAGTCTTTGAATACCCCAACATAGCAAAGCATCATTAATTTTCAAAACAATGAAATGCCTTGAAATGCATTTTTCTAATTTAATACAGTAATGTTTTAAGTTACAAATTATATTAGCAGCATAACATAATAATTTGAGTGATTTTGTTTATTGATTAATGACCTCAAAATAGTGCCGACTGTGAAGTATTTTTTATTTATTTTACTTCACAACATTTCTTACTGTTTATTTCCATATTTATATTAGATTTTGAATCCCAGCTTTTCAATATGGACTCATATGGCATATCCCATTATATGAATTATCAGGCTAATAGGCCATTTTTATTCTCAGTGTCTAATGAAGTACAACAAGAATATTACAACTTCCTGTATCACATTGACTCTAAATAATTACTGAGGCTGCGGATTGTCTTGTAATTATATGCTAATCTATTTAAATTGTCCACATGCAGGGTAAAATGCTCAAATTTCATTCAGACCAGTAGCACAAAGAGCTATTCTCTGGCCATCCCTGTCAGATCAACATTCAAAATGCATTAAATGAGTATTGCACTTTATTAGACCCCCTCTATACACCGGACCTCTTGTGGTGCGCAGAAATATCTGTAGCTTAAGCTGTGTCCTTTTTTTGCTCCATCATGGGAAATAATTCACAGCTATTCGAATACTTGTAGGCAGTGGTAGCTGTGCTGGTCACCATGGAGATATTCTAAAGCCGAACCTCAGTTCTATGGGAGCAATTACCTGATGACATCAAAGCCCTTCAGTAGCACAATAGAAGCATGCAGGACAGACAGGCTTCAAACAAATTAGTTTGACGATTCCACTCATTTGCATGAAATTTCTACTCCATGTCCACTGCACAGAGAGCAACAGCAGGATGCAAATCAAATGTTAAGAGTAAACAATGTTTGATGTACTTGGAAGTATATTTGTATTTCTGGTGAACGAGGTGAAATTAGCAACATTTGCTGTAACTGTTAAGGCATTCCAGAAAGGCCAACAATGAACAGTAGTTAACACTGAAAAAGTTTTTGTAAGGGGAAACAGAGCATATCATAGTGAGATAGATAGAAGTATAAATAGAATTATACAGTGATGTAAAGTTATGCAAGTGTATTGCTTCTATATATTAAATCAAGGTACTACTTGGTAATGAAGCACAATGTATCCACTAATCCACATTTCTCACAAATAGTGGTAGCTTAGTTGGATGTGAGTTACTAAAAAGGTTATAACAAGTTCTTAGCTCAGGAATGGTAGACAGTAGCAAAGTATTTTTACTATACTTGAAAATTCTGTCAACAATTACTTGCTTTCATGTTGTTCCAAACCTGTATGTTCTTTAGAACACAAAAGGAGACAGTGGAATGTTAGCCTCAGTCACCATTCACTTTTATAGCATTTCTTTTGTCTATATAATTAAAATGAATGCTGATTATGGCTTACATGTTGATTGAGGTTGGAACAACATGAGGTTGAGTTAATGTTGGGGCGGAATATATCCCTTCCCCTTCTGTCACTCTCTCGACGTTGTGTCAAAGGAAGTGACACAAGGGGTCTTCTCGGACGCCGAATCTGAGAAAAGGCCAATGTCAAGTTGGCAGACAGAATTTGCATGCCCCACCCCGGACATACGGGTATAAAGGGAAGCGGGGCAGCGAATGCCAGACAGAATTTTCTTCGGAGCCATATGGTTGTTCAACAAGCAGCTGAATTGCACTCCTGTTTACTCACCTCTATCAGCGAGAAGCGTGGCTGTTGCATCCGCATGGCGCAGTTCCAGCTGGCGTTTCTCTCCCCGCACGCTGTGCAGTTCACACCCCTGGGTGCTTCGACAGCGCTTCTTTCTGTGTAAAAGAGTATATTTCATCTAAAAGAGCTTTTCCACTCACTAAAAGAGTCACAGCAGCGTTGAATGTCCTTTTCAGGGCTCGTCTTTTTCATGATCCCTTTCCGGCCCTGTGTTGTTCCTGGATGCGGGCGATATCTCTCCAAGAACGACGGCCACAGACGCTGCCTTGTGTGCCTGGGCAGCGATCACACTGAGGCGGCGTTCGTGGATGGTTCATGGTCTCATTGCTAGAACATGACCATGACATCGTTGCGGTCGCGGCTCTCCTTCCTGAAGGTGAATGCCACTTCAGCCGCCCCCCGCGTTGCTCCTTCTTCCCACGGGACTGAGGATGACCCGGCTGGCAATGAAGGCGATATGGGGATAACGACGGGCTCGGTTTCGCCGGGTAAATCCCCATGAACCACCCGCCCTCCAACACGCTTGAGTGATTCCGTCCTGGCTCGGGATGAGCGCCACTCGTCACATGGCCAGCCGGCGCTCTCCCTCGAGCCCCCGGGCTTGGATGATGACATCACCACTGCATTGGAGAGCGTTCAGGCGTCTGACGCAGAAGACTCGATTGGGCTGCCGCCTTCGGGCCAGCCTGCCCAGTCTGAGGCGGATGTGCAGATGTCGGATATGCTTTCCCGGGCTGCCGTGAGCATGGGCTTGGATTGGAACCCTCCCTCCTCCACACAGCCTTTGCGGCTCAATGATTGGTACCTCGGCGGCCGGCGCAGCCATGCAGCCATGCAGGTCACGGCGCAGGCACTCGGGCAGACGATGGCAACCCTTGTGGTCCAGGAGTGCCACCTCTGGCTGAACATGGTTGAGATGCGCAACGTTGACAAGGTTAAATTTCTCAATGCCCCCGTCTCCCAGCTCGGCCTCTTCATTGACACCATTGACGACTTTGCTCAGCAGTTCTTGGCGGTGAGGAAGCAGACGGAGGCGATTTCACACATCATGCCGTGGCGCCACTCATCCAGTGCGCCCCGTGCCCCACCTGCTCACCGAGGGCATCCCCCTGCGACCAGACAACGACATGCAGCTCCGCAACCGGGGCCCAGCTCTCAGCCCCAGCGTCGAGCACCTCACAGGTGGCATATGCCCCCCGTTTTCAGGACCCCTTCTTGGACCAGAAAAGCTCAGAAGCACTCCTGAGACGGACAGCCCAGGCAGTCAGATGTTAGCTCTGGAGATGGTTTCAAGACCACTCTGTCCCCCGGTGGAGGGCCGGGAGGAGAATCTTTATTTTCCTTTTGTTCATTTGCCCAAATACTCAATAAAAGTGTGATTTTCCCACTCCCTGGTTCATTCAGCCGGAGTGCGCCGTTCTCACGGCACCCCGGCCCTACGACTCTCCAGTCCTGGCAGCTTTCTTGCCTCCGGCCCTGTGACTGTCCAACCCCGACAGGCCAGCACTGACGAGTTCCAAAGATGCCTTCTCAGGACCTCTTCCTCAGTCTCTAACCTGTCCCCTGCCGGGTGTGCGGAGCAAGGTAAGTGCTTTGAGTCTTTTCTCAGCACCCCAGCCTTGGGACGCTCTTCTGAAAGTCTGACAGCAGGCGGGGGTGATTATCACACGATGCGTGCCGTGGCGCCATGCCCAACTTGGGACTCGAGTCTGTAGCCAGTGCTATAGCGGTCTCATAAGTGGTCTCTGGAATTGTTTTAGAGGAACCGCTGTGCCGGGCTCGAAATGAGTGAGGCACCTGAGCACTGACTGGGTGCGCTTGTTGGTGAGTCACACTGTCATCGAGTCTAACTCCATGCCAAGAAAAGAGATGCTCTGAACCTGGACAATCTTGCTCTTTTCCCAGTTGACCTGAAGGCCTAAACGGCTGAGGTGCCTAAGCACCGTCGGACTTTCAACCCTTGAACAGACCTCTGCTTTCTGCAGCAGGTGTCCAGACGTGTCATGGTAACCACAGATGCCTCTCGACAGGGTTGGGGCACTGTGCGCAACGGGCACGCTGCCGCTGGCACCTGGAAAGGACCCCAGCAGCGTTGGCACATCAATTGCCTAGAGTTGATGGCTGTAATTCTTGCCCTACGGAGGTTTATTCCACTAATCCGAGGCAAGCACGTTCTGATCCGCTCAGACAGCACTGGGGGTATGCTAAAACTCTTTGAGGTGGCATTGGGGAGGGCTACATGCACTTGGTACAGGTGCCTCTAACACGCAATAGCCTGCTTTGCCCCTGTTCCGACAGTCACGTAACACGGTCAGTACGTTTTTATATGGACCCCTTATGTCACTTCCTTCGACACAATGTCTTGGTTACTATTGTAACCTCCGTTCCCCGAGGGAGGGAACAAGACGTTGTGTCCCTCCTGCCACGGCACTAGACCTAGCACTGTAAATGGCCGTGCTTCATCCTTTCGGGTACTCAGTGCAAAATCCTGACTGGCATTCGCTGCCCCGCTTCCCTTTATACCCGTATGTCCGGGGCGGGGCATGCAAATTCTGTCTGCCAACTTGACATTGGCCTTTTCTCAGGTTCAGAGGTACGATTCGGCGTCCGAGAAGACCCCTTGTGTCACTTCCTTCGACACGACGTCTCGTTCCCTCCCTCAGGGAACGAAGGTTACAATAGTAACCAAGATGTTTAAGTACGTCTTTCCAATTTTAAAGTATTTTGATTTTGGGAAACTTTAAATTTTACTTTATTATATTTCAAATCAATATACTACTTTTGTTTTCTTAAGAAGCTGAACCCCAATTCATACATCTTTAATGTCTGCATAAACTCAAATAACAATTACCACTTAAAACTAACAATCGCTGGCTAGCTGACTACTCATATTAACTTATAATGTCAGACTGAGCTCTAAGCTTTATAAAGTCTGACCTAATGCAATAAATATGTTAAATGAGCAGGAGGATGGAACTTTTGAGGGGCTTTTACATATTTGTTTTTTAAAAGGGATAGTTCACCAAAAATCATTTACATGTCCTCATGTTGTGGCAAAATAAGACTTTCTTTCTTCTGTGGAACCCAAAACAAGACGTTTGGCAGAATGTTAGTCTCAGTCACCGTTCACTTTTGTTGAATGAAAAATACTATGCAATGAGAGTGAATGGCAAATGAGGCTGTCATTCTGCCTAACGTCTCCTTTGGTATTTCATGGAAAGTTATGTTTGTTTGGAACGACATGAGGGTGTAGTAAATGATGACAGAAATCAAATTTTTGGCTGAACTATCCCTTTAAGTACATTCAAAATTAATAAATTTTACTCAATTATAAAATTAAAATGTGTAGCCTACATTTGGAGTACCATTTCATCAGTGCATCTGTACATTAAAGGAATAGTTCACCCCCCCCCAAAATTGAATTAAATTAAAACAACATCTCAGCTCTGTAGGTCCATACAAAGCAAGTGAATGGTGATCAGATCTTTCAAACTACAAAACTCACATAAAGACATGTCTTTATGTGAGCATAAAAGTAATTCATATAACTCTAGTTGCTTAATATGTTTTCTGATGAAAACAGAAACAGATCAATATTTCAATCCCTTTTAATATAAATCTTAATTTTCAGAATGTGAAAGTGAAATTGGATATTTATAGTAAAAAGGGATTTAAATATTGATCTCTTATGCATCCAGTCCTATCATATTGCTTTTGAAGATATGGATTTAACCACTGGAGTCATGTGGATTACTTGTATGCTGCCTTTGTGTGATTTTTGGAGTTTCAAAAGTCTGGTCATCATTCACTTCTATTGTATGGACCTACAGAGCTGAGATATTCTTCTAAAAATCTTAATTTATATTCAGCAGAAGAAAGAAAGTCTTGCACATCTGAGATGGCATGGATGTGATTACATGATGAGAGAATTTTTATTTTTAAACTATCCCTTTAACTCAAGTATAGGATCTGTGTACTTCATCAGAGACTATTTAGCCAGAGACAGAGCACTTGTGTTAAAGTGAATGGGAGAAACTGGAACACCCGATATGGTAGATGTTGAAAAGGAAGTGCCTTTAAAGAGCCAGTTACTATTAAGATACAGACATTGCCTGTCAGTCAACTCTGGAACGCACATGGGCATCAGCTGGACCAGCCTTAAAATTGACATTTTTTAGCATAATCAGAACTTAAAAAGCACAATTTATGATACCATTGTTGTCAGATTTTACTGCTGATTTAAAATATGTTCTTTTATTGTACTCTTGACCAACCATTTTGGAGATTTCTGTCTTTCCCCATTCAAATAGTTAGGAGCTGTACTTCAATTCCACATATATCCTTAGAAAACAGTGGCAGCCGAGTGGACTGGCTTGCCTTGAAACAGACTTTGACTTCATCCACCACCAAGTTTACTCACTGAAATATGTGTAACTGTAAATGTGTATAACATTTCGGTAGGGCAATGTTCTGTACAGTAGCAAAATATTGTGTTCTTATTAAAGGACACCTGCAGCATGTGCAGAAGACATTTATAAAACATGAAAGAGAAGAAATTGTGAAAGATCACTGTTTTAAATAAGAAACTGTATGTCTTACCTTGAGTAATTGGAGAGCCCTTCATCCCTTGAGTTTTTAAAAGAGTGTATTTCCTGCTTCACTTGCACCACCTAATGGAATTGTGAAATAATGATTGTTTTCAAACAGGTTTCCTCTGAATTTCAGAAAAATCAATGACTGGTTTACTTATAGATGTCTCTGCATTTTCAGCAGGAATAATAAAAAGTATTTAACAATGAAAAAAAAAAACACCAGCTTATACAAACAGAGCTGAACAAAAATGTTCAAAATTGTTTAAGAGCCATACGAGACAAACATTATTTTTTTTTTTTTAAGTATCTTTACACTTGCTATCTATCATTTAAAATACTGTGGGACAGAATCACCTATTACAAGACAGGCATCATATAAACATCAAAAAAATTAGCAGAATATTTCAGACAGTTCTAAGCTAGCCACAGTGTTTGCAATAACTCAATGATTAACATATATTTTGTCATCTAATGCATTTCTCTACTTCAGTGAGTGGAATGTGGTCTTGGATTGGCTCCCTTAACGTTTGCATACCCTAATTGTACGTGTAATATCTCCTATGCACACTCATTTTGTGCATATACTCGTTACTATACTTGTTAGCTATCTGTGATCCGCCACATATGTCCCCTGCTGTGTCCTACTCTCAAGGTACTGAATCAATCTGTAAACCAAAGACACCTTAATCCTCCAATATCCGTCCTTGCATTTATTCAAAGAGTGATAATTAACTTTGCTTCACAATAAAAGTGGCAATGCAAATGATTTTCCTATAATCCTGTTGTTGTTTGAGGATGTTTTGTTCTGCATGCTAGATATAACGTAGGTCTCATAGTGCATTAGGAGTGAACTCAGTAATGTGCATAATATTTCATGCCAGAAAAAGATTCACGCTTTTCAAATTTGCAAAAATAATAATGGTAAATAACCTGTAATGGTTACACATGGTATGTGCACATTAGTAATGCGGCAAAAAAACGCCACAAATTAATATATCGCGTGCCTTTCCTACATACATTTGATCTGTAAAAGCCTCTATATTATAAACCTGGAAGCAGTAATTGCAATGCATACAGGATTACCATGATTACAGGCAACATGGAGACATCAAACTAGCAACATACATGAACAGGGACAAGACTGTCCAAAATCCAAATTATTAATGAGAATCTGGCTTCACTGCTGATGTACCTTAAAACAACAAAGAATTAGATCAGTGGTAATTAGTGAGAAACTAATGACTCAAATGCTTATTGTTCGAAGTCATGATCCCTCATAGCATTAACTTCTTATTAGGGCTGTCAAACGATTCAAATATTTTATCAAATTAATTACATGATGTCCCAATTAATTAATCATGATTAGTCACATTTAATCGCAAATACAAATATATGCTGAGAAAGCCCCTCATATAACAATAATTCAATATACAATATAATGATGAAATAATTATACATAGTTATCTTTAAATATTAAAAAATTATATATATATATATATATATATATATATATATATATATATATATATATATATATATATATATTCAGATAATTAAAATCCATTACATTCTTGTGGCAGAAGAGTTAATCATAATTTTTTAGGTCACTGTGTCAAGTTAAATATAGTTTAATACTTAGAACACATCTTGAGATCCTTTAGTTCGAATTTGCACTCCATCAAGTATACCCACTTTCCCTTATACATTCATATTTACATTTATCACATTGATTTATGCATCCACTAGCCATTTACAAATACTAATATAATATATTGTCATATATTTCAGTTTGGCCAGAGATGAGTAAAAGGTTTATTTTATTTTATTCTATTAGATTTTGTTTTAGATAATGTATAATGTTTTCAAGTTCCATCAGTCACCATGAAAGATCATCATGAGTGGTCCACTATCTTCCCAACCTGATTCCCTTTCAGGTTTCAAACCACTCTATCACACAGCTGGAAGAAAATAATCATATATTTTACATATATAAACATCAAGCACCAACACCAAGCTAGCACTGGACGTTTTGTTGTCAGTCATTAATAAACTTAGAATAAACTTCTTACCCTGATGGTATTTTTATCATAGCTGGAGATTTTAATCAAGCTAACCTTAAAACTGTCCTCCCTAAATTTTACCAGCTTGTGATGTGTCCTATGAGAGGAAGAATGTTTTGGATCATGTTAACAGTAATATAAGGGACGGATACAAAGTCACTACCCTCCCGCACCTGGGTCAGTATGGCAATGTATCCAGCACCTCACAAACTCTAAAGGCAGTAAAGACCCAACCACCACCAGTAACAGCATCTTACTAGTGGAGGAATTAAACCACTTCTTTACGCGATTTGAAGTCATGATGGATGAGACCGGGTCTGCACTGCGACCATCTACTGACAGCCTGACACTGTCTGTCACCACAGCTAATGTCAGGAAAGTGCTCCGTAGTGTCAATCCCAGGTAGGCTGCCAGACCAGATGGTATTCCGGGGAGGGCACTTTTCAACATCTTTAACCTCTCCTTGTCAAAGTGCACTGTCCCCAATTGCCTCAATTCTGCCACCATTGTGCCTGTCCCAAAGAAGACAGCTAACAGCAGCATTTATGATTACAGACCTGTGGCTCTCACCTCCACTGTGATGAAGTGTTTTGAGAGGGTAGTTCTAAGACACGTTAAATCTACACTTACTCCTGCTCTGGATCAACACCAGTTTGCATATAGAGACAACAGGTCAACAGATGATGCCATTAACACAGCTCTTCACACAGCGATGAATCATTTGGAGCACCTGGGAACATCTGTGAGGAGGCTGATTGTGGACATTAGTTCTGCATTTAATACAATCATCCCCAGCATAGTGGTATCCAAACTGCTCAACCTGGGTGTTAGTGACTACATATGCATATGAATTAAGGATTTTTTAACAAACCAAACACAGACTGTCAAGCTGGGGACCCATTACTCCTCCACACTGACACTCAGCACTGGAGCTCCACAAGGTTGAGTCCACTCCTCTACTCACTCTACACCCACGACTGTACACCAACCCATATCACAAATACAATAATTACGTTTGCAGACAACACCATTGTGGTGAGGCTAAAATTAAATTGGGATGAGCCTGCCTACAGGGAGGAGGTTGCTGAACTTTCGGAATGGTGCATCAATAAAAAACTGGCACTTCACACCTCCAAGACAAGCTCGTTATTAATTTCAGAAAACAGAAGGAGGAACCTGCCCCTCTGTACATCAGGGGAGAAATTGTGGAGAGGGTGACCACCTTTAACTTTCTTTGCACACAGGACCTCATATGGACTGTAAACACAACATCTCTGGTGAAGAAGGCACAGCAGCAGCTGTACTTCCTGAGGACATTGAGGAAAACAAATCTCTCCCAACAGTTGCTTGTGAAATGTTACCACTGCTCTGTCGAAAGTATACTAACTTACGGCATCCTGGTGTGGTATACTGGTTGCACTGGGGCCAAGAAAAAAGCTCTGCAGGGAGTCATCAACTCAGCACAGAAAATCACTTCAAAATCACTTCACTTGTGGACATTTACAAACCAGATATTTATGTCGGGCCAGAAACATAATTAAGGACTCTTCTATACTATAATAATACTACTGCTATTGATTGACAATTTATATTTGTATATGTTTGTAGATTTTTATGCCCTTTTGTCTTTATTTGTTGTATGTATGATATCATGTATGTGTGTACCACTGAGAAGCACTACATTTCTTTTTACAGTTGTGCAATGACAATAAAGGTATTCTAATTGTACTTCTAATTACCTATGATGACTTAGAAGTCGTCCTGAGGACCCTTATCACAAACTAACAGAATCGTGGCTGTTGTCGTCAAGTCACATCCCAATCGAGTCAATATATTAGAATATTTTAATGAGGATGTTTTCATTATTTTAAACTTAGTTAGGGATGCAATTACCTCTCCAATGAACTAAAACAATCCAATTACACCAGAGATAAAGTTGTTGAACGATATATTAACAGAACCTAGCCTACTACATTATTTGGGGTGAAGTGTCATGAAGTTCATGTAGCCAATGTGGTATACATCTATATTAATTTTGTATAAGATTTAGCATTTTTTATTTTATACATTTGGCAGACGCTTTTATCCGAAACGACTTACAGTTCATTCAATGTATACATTTTATCAGTTTGTGTGTTCACTGGGAAGCGAACCCATGATCTTGCCATTGCTAGCGCCATGCTTTACCAGTTAAGCTACAACATGGACCCTAGTTTTATGTACAGTAGGTTTCTTAGATATGAAACTTTGGAAAACTTCTAGTGGTAAGATAAAATCTTTGCGAATATGAGCCCTGGCCTAATCACTTCGGCTCTTTTTTGGGATAAGCCATTTTTAGAGTGAGTGTCCTTGCTCCCAAGAGAGCACTCACAGAATCTCAACTAGTTTTTTCACAGGTTGAATATTTATGCAATATTTTACTACTAAGCTATTCAATTTGTAGTCTTAAAACCAGAATGAGAAATTCAATTTTTAAACCATGGTTTCTCATATGAATTTCAAATGGATTTTTAAAATAGTGATTCTCAACTGGAGTAAAATAAGGTAAACTCATACGCTGTAGAGGGTATTTTGTTTTTCAGTGTTAAAACACTTTCTTTTATCCCATTTTAATGTGCAGACACCTACAAGCGAGCTTACATCTACAGTTGGTTGTTTACCCAAAGAGTATAAACACTGTGGTGCCTTAAAAACTTTTATTTTAGTGGTGCGACGTCAATTGTAGACAGGTATGGCGGTTGGAGTGTTTGGGAAAGATGTTTGGGAACTATCATTTAGTTCTGTTAGTGATGAAAAATGACACACTTTTTCATTTTTAAGGTACAAGATCATACATACTTTAATGTGTTTGTCACATTAGCAGCATCCATATTCCCATACTGCCATATTTAGCATATCCAGATGCGTAGATTGTGTAAAAGTAATGCTAAAAATAAGACAGAGCTTCATATATGTATGTTTCAAATGGAAACCCTCAATGCAGAGGCTAATTTCCCTTGATTTTTGTCCTCATTTCACTATATTGATTACATTTTCTTTTTGAAGCTGTCAACTAGTTTTGTCGATTATAATTATGGGATTCTCTGGGATTCCATTCACATTCAATAATTAAATTTCCTGCTTTGTTCCAAGTCACTGGGACTTGTTCACTTGTTCTTTGTAGTCTATCATTTTAAAGTCCCCTTTATGAGATCTAGATGCTCAAAAAGTAGAGCCTTAAATGTCACAGACAGTGAGGAACTCTGGGCTGTACAGAGGGCAGTAGACAAAAAGAGAAGAGAGTGAGAGATAGGGAGTGAGAACAAGAGGAAATGAAAACCTGTATGGGAACTGAGAAAATATCCTTTATGATAATGCAAATCTTCCATAGATATTAGTATTTAATTTCTTCCTTCCTTCCTTCCTTTATTTCTTTCTTTCAACCTTCCCTGTCTCTCTGTCTGTCTGTTTGTCTGTCTGTCTGTCTTTTTTCTCTTTCTCTTCCATCCATCCTTCCTTCCTTTCTTTATTTTCGTCCTTTCTTTCATCTTTCCTTCCTTCCTTCCTTCGTTCCTTCCTTCCTCCCTCACTCTCTCTTTCTTTCTTTCTTTCTTTCTTTCTTTCTTTCTTTCGACTCAATGGATTTTATGCTTACTTAAGGAAGGAATGGTTATGATTTTTAAGTTTGGTAAAATTATTCCAGTTGGTTTCTCTAATCACAGCTCAGTTCTGTGTAGTGTGATCGTTAAGCCAGTAAAATCTACAAGTGCCTATTGGCTGTTTAACATATCACCGTTAAATGACAATAACGTCTCGGGTTACTTGTAACCCTTGTTCCCTGAAAAAAGCGGAACGAGATGCTGTGCTGAGAAAAGCACTTTGGGAACATCTTATAGTTGTGACCAGCTGTGAATATGTGTGCAACACGTCAATGAAGATTAACCGGAATTTATAACCTCTGCCGGTGTAATCATTGGATGCACCTGGGGCAGGGTTATAAATAGATGCGTCACCGGATCATCGTCAGGTATTTTGTCTGAAGAGCAGTCCCGGGGCATCCCAGTGCGGCAGTGAATCGCTGCATCTCGTTCTGCTTTTTTCAGGGAATAAGGGTCACACTTAAGTAACCCGAGACGTTCCCTTTACAAAAAGCTTCACTTATAATGCTGTGCTGAGAAAAGCGCTTTGGGAACGAGAATACCCATGCCACTGCACTGTGGCTGTCTGGACCCCCTACGGTTGAGTAGTGTGCTCACAAGAGCGTGAGAGGGCTCAGACATGAGCTTGAGATGTCGACTCAAGGACATAAGAGTCCGGAGTGGCATGAACATCCAAACTGTAGAATCTAATGAATGTGTGCAGAGAGGACCAGCCTGCCGCATCACAAACATGCTGCAGAGGGGCCCCTCTGGCCAAGGCTTCAGAGGAGGCGACCCATGCCTACAGGCGAAGCTCGACCACGCGCCTCGTAGGCCAGGGCAATAACGTCCCTCACCCAATGCGACTATGGCTGCTAGCTCCAAAGGAAGAGATGGCGGGCGAGTTGTGACATATGATGAGAACACACAGCACCTTGGTGATTTATGTACGCTACCGTCGCGGTGCTGTCTGAACGGATCAAGGCTTGCTTGCCCTGAATTAGCGGGAGAAACCTCTGCAGGGCAAGGAATTCAGCCAATAAATCTAGGCAGTTGATATGCCAATGCAGCGGGGGCCCTTTCCAGGAACCAGCAGCTGCATGCCCATTGCACACGGCACCCAAACCCTGTTTGGAGGCGTCTGTGGTGACCAGAACGCATTGGGACAGCTGCTGTAGGGGGACACCTGTCCGCAGAAAACAGAGGTCTGTCCAGGGGTTGAAAGTCTGATGGGAGGCGGGGGTGATGAACACACGGTGCATGCCATGGCGCCATGCCCATCTCGGGACTCGAGTGTGGAGCCAGTGCTGAAGCAGTCAATTTGATATGCATCAATCCCAGTGGCGCGATCACCGCGGAGGATGCAATATGCCCCAGGAGCCTAAGGAATTGTTATAGAGTTACCGCTGTGCCTGGCTTGAACAAGGTGAGGCATTTCAGTACTGACTGCGTGTGCTCGTTGATGAGGCACGCTGTCATTGAGACTTAGTCTAACTCCATGCTGAGAAATGAGATGCTCTGAATCTGGGCGGACTTGCTCTTTTCCCAGTTGACCTGAAGCCCTAGATGGCTGAGATACCTGAGCACCTGGTCTCTGTGAACTAACGAGAGTGGGCCAGGATGAGCCAGTCATATAGGTAGTTGAGTATGCAGATGCCCACTTCCCTTAGTGGGGCAAGGGCTGCCTCTGCAACCTTCTTGAAGATGCAAGGGGACAGGGACATGCTGAAAGGGAGGATCTTGTACTGATACGCCTGGCCATAATATGCAAACCGTAGAAAGGGTCTGTGTCGAGGAAAGACAGAGATGTGGAAGAACGTGTCCTTCAGGTCTACCGCTGTGAACCAATCTTGATGCCGGATGCACGATAGATTGTGTCTTTGCAAGGCCCGGTTGAAAACTCGCAAGTCCAAGATCGGTTGTAAGCTGCCGCCTTTCTTGGGTACGATGAAGTAAGGGCTGTAGAAACCCTTCTTCATCTCAGCTGGAGGGACAGTCTCTATCACATGTTTGAGTAAAAGGGTCATGATCTCCGCACGCAGGGTGTTGGCGTCTTTGCCGCATGCCGAGGTAAAGCGAACACCGGTGAAAGGGGGCGGGAGCCAGGCGAACTGGATCGTGTAACCGAGTCGGATGGTCCTGGCCAACCAGCGCGACTGGATGGGAAGTGAAAGCCACGCATCCAAGCTCCGTGCGAGGGGCACCAAGGGGACGGTCATTTTCGACGTACCTGGCAAGGCTTTGCAGAGGGGCAGGGTAGGTAGTGTGGCGTAGGGAGGTAAAAGCATGTCCCGAGGCTCTGGTGCTGAGAGAAGCCTCAAAGCACTTAAATCGCAATGCACACCCGGCAGGGGGCGGGTTATTGACTGAGGAGGTCCCGTGTAGGTGTCCTCTGAACTCGTCAGAACCGGCCAGCCAAGGGGCAGCAGTCGGGGGTCCGGAGGTGGGGGGGTTCACGTCCGGGTTGCCGTGAGAATGGCACTTGTGGGCCAGGTGACCCAGGGAAAGAGGGAATTGCTCTTTTATTGAAAATGTGGGTACCGCAAACCGAAGGGGGTGTGGCAAAGGAAATAACATGAACTGAAGATTCTACTCCCGGCCCTTCACCGGGGGACAGAGTGGTCTGTCTACCAGCTCCGGAGCAAACGTATCGTTCCCTGGGTCGTCCGTCTCAGGAACGCTTGGGAGCCTTCCGGGTCCTCGAGGACGTTCGGGAGATGGGGGGCGTGCGCTTCCTGCGGGGCACTCAACACTGGGGCTTTGAGCTGGGCCCAGGTTGAGGTGGAGCTGCCTGTTGTCTGGAAGCTGCAGGAGGATGCCCTCAGTGAGCAGACGGAGCATGGCCAGCGCTTGTACAGGGGCGAAGCATGATGTGAGAAATGGCCTCTGTCTGTTTCTGCACCACTGAGAAATGCTGGGTGAAGTCCTCCACAGTGTCGCCGAATTGACCGAACTGGGAGACTGGGGCATTGAGTAAGCGTGCTTTGTCCACGTCCCGCATCACGATCAGGTTCAGCCAGTTCATTCCTAGACCACGAGGGTGGCCATCGCCTGCCCGAGTGTCCGTACTATGACCTTCGTGGCCCTGGGGGCATCTGGAGTGGCGTTCCTCTTTAAGAAGGAAAGCCATGACCGCAATGTTGCCATGGTGAGATACTCGCAGTGAGAACACGAACCATCCACCAAATGCTGCCTCGGTGTGATCTCTACTCAGACACATGAACCAGCGTCTGTGACTGACAAGAGGGGAGAGAACTCGGCCGCATCCAGAAACTACACAGGGGCAGAAGGGCATGTTTATAAATATTTGTAATTAAAAATCACTTAAATATTGATCTGTTGATCAGTTTATCATATCTGAAGATATGGATTTAACCACTAGAGCAGGGGTAAAAGTTCCAAGAGGTCCTGTCTTTACATTTCCTTCCCAGCAAAGGTCCGGATATTATGTAGCTAACATGGTGGCAGTAGTTATATGGCTAGGAAATTATGTATCTTTTTTTAATAGTTTTTATAACTTGCCATGTTGACAGCAATAGTACTTAGTAAAAAAAAGAAAAAGAAAAATCCTGATGAGGACATTGGGGGCCCAGATATTGAGGGCCTAGGGATAGCTAGTGGGGTCTGAGAAATCTTTTCTACCAAAAGATTTAAATATTTCATCAAGACTTCATTAGTCGAGGGCACTTGGATGTGAATATTAAAAGATAAGATCAATAGTTTATTTTGAAGCTGAATGACAGCAGTCCAGTTTTGTTGAAACATTTTTACATTCAGAATCTATTCCTATGTATGGAACATAGGAGGCCTTTTTGACAGATAATATACTCTGGGTTCAGGGGTGTTCAGCTCCAGCTCTATTATTAAAGGATTTAAAGTTCCTACTCCTGCGTCTCCTATCCTCCTTGAGTCCCAGCACACACCCAAGCGTTACAGAAGGACTGACCACAAAACCACAAAGAACATGGAGCCAACGGCTATGTTCCTGGAGCTTTTCGGGCAGGATCTACCATTGCTGGAGTACTCAACCAGGTTCCTTCGCCTCACAGCAACTACAGGCTTTCCTGACATTTACCTCAAGCCCATCTATGGTATGGGGTTAAATTGCCATCGAACAACTTTGCTTCCTGAGGTGGGGAATCTCCCCCTGGTTGATTATGTTGCAGCCACCCTGGTCCTCCATTTACCCTCACTACCCTTCTCTGACCTTACTCAATTATTTGGTTACTCTCCTCTCCAAGACGGTTATGGCGGAAACTCCAAGCCTTCCACGGCATCCTCGCTCCTCCGCTCTCACTACCCTCGCGGTGGTAGACAGACATTAATGCCACTTCTGGAGTTTTGTGTAGAACTAAGATCAGTGTTTCTATAAAGTTAAATTACCCTCCACATGTCTCATTAGCTGCAGATTTGTAAAAAGTGGTAACTTGCAATTGTTTCCTTATGGAGCAATTTCAACTCTAACCCTTAAAGTTAGTTTTTAGTTTTTGAAGTTGGTGTAACCTAATGTATTCTGGTTGATTCAGTGAAGTTACAAAACATTTATGATCTGAATACAACCAGTTAATTTATATTACCAAATAAAACATTCTTTATATTACATATTGTATTTCTTTTATCCGATAAGAGTTTCTTAAAATAAAAGCTCTAGCTCCTCCAGCACATTGTGAAGAAAAATTGACATCACAGCATTCAGAATCACAATCTCTGTCTCTCTATCATTCTTGATAGTGTCTGTGAAACAGACACTATCAGAGACACTAGCAGAGACACTCATACTTATTCAGACATGTAGAGAGAGAGAGAGAGAGACTTTATTACAGATTATTATATACATAAAACAATTACAAGACTAAAAGGTTGAAAAAAAAAAACAGAGAATGTGAGAAAAATAAAGTTCATTTTCATGACACCATATTTTTTTAAAAATGACTAGACAATCCGTAGCTTTATTAAAACTTAAGTCAATCAGAAGTCTTGATTTGATAATTATCTACAAACTTACTAATGTAAATGGCCATTTTGCAAATGACACTCATATTGTCATCTTTGTGAATATTTAAAACCCCAAATAATAATTTGTACAGAGAATTCTTCAAAACAATTAAAAATATCTTGCACCACATCAAATTAAGGCCTAAGCCTTGAGCTTGAAAAAGCATGAAAAACAGTCTCTCTTTGGCGACAAAATGGACATTCTTGACCAAAATTTGGATTTAAAAGAGAAATAAAAGCATTAACAGCAACAATACCATGTAAAATACTCAATTGTATATCTCTAGCTCTTTTAGCTAATGGTGGCTTATAAAGTGCTCTCCATTATGATTTTACAACTTCACCCATTTCAAAAAACATATGCCAGGGCGTATCAACTCTTTCATGTAACCCTTTTTTGTTAAATACTTTTTAAAAAACAAACACCAGAATACTCATCTAGATTTGGAGAAAGAAACAACCAAGGAAACAAATCTTTGTCATTTGGCATGAGCCCTCTCCCACAAAAAAAATCATCAAGCATATTAGTTTCTTTAGTTATAAAACAGATAATTTCTGTAGTTCTTTTGTAACAATTAGAATTGATTTAACTCCTAAGGAAGCAGCCACGTTCTCCACTTTCTAAAACTTGGACCAGTCAATTTAATTAAATGCCCCAGTTTTGAAATCTTAGATCTAATAAAGGCTGCAGTCAATAACCCACATGGGTCTAAAATGTCCAGACGTGCACCATGAATCAGGGGTTCTTCCAACATCCAGAAAGAGAATCTGTGCACTCAGTTCTTTTCACCTTTAAAAAGGTCCCATATTTTGATTACGATAAAAAACTGTCAGTCTTGATGTGTTGATTATTTTGGGATCCAACAAAAACAAGTGTTTGTCTAAGTATAGTTCATGAACAGTTTTAAAAATAGCACTGGCCACTGATTTCCAAGTTAAGCACTCTGGACCAGTGAGATAACATTGTATAAACTGTAGTCGAAAGGCCGCAGTCCTGATTTGCACATTCACATGTCCTTGACCATCTTCTTTCAGTAGGTACAATACAATATGTGGTATTCAGTGCAATTCATCCCAAAATAAATTGAATAAAACAGACTGAATTTTTGCAAGTAAATAAGATTGTGGATCAAAACAAGCCAATTGGTGCCATAGAGAGGAAGCCACCAAATTATTAATAATTAGAGTACATCCTCTGTATGATGAAAAATGGTACAACCCACTTCCATTTGTCCAACTGACATTTAAGTTTTCCAGTTGATCCCTCACAATTTTTTAGAACAACTGTCTCATTCACTAAATAGACCCCCAAATATTTTGAACCATCTTTTGTCCAAATTAAACCATCTGGGAGGTTTGGTGTCCCACCTTTCCATTCCTATATTAAAACTGCCTCACTTTTATTCCAGTTAACTCTCACAGAAGAGATCATTTCAAAATCCTTCAGTGTCTTCAATAATATGTCCACATCAGTTTGCTTATTGATCATTATGATAACATCATCATCATAAGCAGATTGGCATAAAGAAGTTTGTAAAGACACCCCTTCTAAAACTCTTTTTATTTAAAAGTGGTTCTATTGCAAGGGTGTTAAGTATCCCTGACAAAGAACAACCCTGTCCTACTCCACAACACTTTAAAATAAGCACATAAGCAATAAATATAGGCAATACAATCAGAGCTAAAACCAAAAGCTTGTAAATTCTTCCACAAATAATTATGTTGCACACAATCAAAAGCTTTCACTTGATCTATGGAATTCAAGCCCATATCTACACCAAAAAGACTAGACAAATCAAATAAATCTCTGATTAAATGAATGTTATCAAAGACTAACCTACCAGGCACACAGTAGGACTGGTCGGGATGGATGATCTCATCCAGAAATTTACCCAGTGAAATGGCCAACACCTTAGAGAGCAGCTTATAATCACAGCACAATAAAGACACAGATCTCCAGCTCGTTATATCACTCGATTTTACCTTTCCTGCATAAAGTGCTGCATCTGAGTGCTGCATTCAATTTTTTGGAAACCTTTTGTAACAGCTGTTCCCCTTCTGTCACTCACTCAATGTTGTGTTGATGTTGTGACACTAGGGGTCACTCTTGGGAGCCCCAAACACCTCCAATCTTTGAGAAAAGGCCAATGAGAATTGGCGAGTGGAATTTGCATGCCACACCCCCGGACATACAGGTATAAAAGGAGCTAGAATTTAGCCACTCATTCAGGTTTTTACTTCAGAGCAAGCGGTTGTGGTCATGGCCGATCCAGCTGCCCCCCGCACCGTGCCCTCTACCTACTGGTTCGAGGCCGGCTCGGCTGGTGCTGGAGGTGATTTTGGTATTTCAATGTGCACTGTGCTTGTCCGATTTCAATGACCACTATGCTTACCCGGGCTGCCACGAGTGTTGGGTTGGTCTGGAATCCTCCACCCTCCCCTGAGTCCTCGCAGCTAGATGATTAGTTCCTGGGTTTGGGGCTCTATTCACAGCTGCACACTTTTCTCAGAAGTGCATGATGATCTAACGAGGTCGTGGAGAACACCTTTTTCTGCCCGAACCCGACATCCCAGTTTGTCTGTTCTCATTACCCTCGATGGCGGCTGGACAGGATGCCTCTGCTCTACATGCCATGACTCTCCAGCAAATACACCAGGCCAAAGCACCGAAAGAGCTGCACGTGGGTATTTCTGATCCCGATGTGATGCAGGAGCTGTGCTCGGTGACCGACCTCACACTCATGGTCTCGAAGGTCACGGTGCGAGCACTTGGGGCAGGTGATGTCCACCTAGGTGGTCCAGGGGCGCCACCTATGGCTGGATCTGGTCGACATAAGGGACGCTTACAAGATTCGCTTTCTCAACACGGCCATCTCCCAGAACGGCCTATTCGGAGACACCGTCGAGGACTTTGCAGCAGTTCTCAGCAGCGAAGAAGCAGACTGACACATCTTTCCCCAGCACAGCTCAAGATTCTGTACACCGTCTGCTCACTGAGGGCATCCCCCTGTGGTAGTGAAAGCCCAGGGGACTCTGCCACAGCCCAAGCCCAGTCCTTGGCCCCAGCTTAGAGCCCCCCCGCAGGAAACGTATGCTCCTGCCTCATGGCCTGGCACTAGGACCCTGAGGAATGTTCCAAAGCACCCCTGAGACAGATGACCAGGGAATGCGATGTCCGCCGGATTCCTGGAGCTGGTATCCAGACCACTCCATCCCATGCTGGAGGGCTGGGAGGTAAATCTTGTGTTCACTTTTGTTTTGTGTTCGCCGCACGCTGAACGGACTGCAGTAGTCACGTTTTCAAAGAGCAGTTTCCTCACTCCTTGAGTCACACAGTCAGTGTTTACAACTGCCGTTATCACGGCAACTGGACAATGAGCACCTGCATCCTGGACCCGGCCGCACCATACTCACACCCATGGCTAGGCAGTTGTGATGAGCTTCAAGGATGGTCAAAAAGCCCTCCTCCCTTGTCACCGCCAATGGAGCGAAGTGCTTCGAGGTTCCCCTCAGCGCAGCCACCTCGGGACGAAGCAAGAATCCTCGACGTGGCATTTCCTGCTTCCCCCCAGCCACGAGGCCCCACCGCCAGGTACGTCAGACAAAATTGTCCTGTTAGTGCCCCTTGCCCATAGCTTGGACACGTTGCTAACATCACGTTCGATGGCCAGGACCATGTGATTCGGCTACGCGATTTAGTTCACCAGGCACCCACCCCATTCGGCAGTGTCCACTTCACCTTGGTGCCTCCCTGTGTGCAGAGACCGTGACCCTTCTGATAGATACTGTCACTCCAACTGATATGAGGAAAGGGTTCTACAGCCCTTTATCCACCAGCCAAACTTGGACCTGCGAGTTCTGAACCGGACACTGTACAGACTTACGTTCAAAATGCAGGACTGGTTCCCGACGGTAGACCTGCTGGATGTGTATTTTCACGTCTCGGTTTTACCTCAGTTCTAAGAACTTTCCTAAGGTTAGCTTTCGAAGGCAAGGTTATCAGTACAATTCCTCCCCTTCGGCCTGTCCCTATCCCCTTGCATCTTCACGAAGGTTACAGATGCAGCTCTTGCCAAGTAAAGGGAAGTGGGTGTCTGCATCCTCAACTGCCTCGATGACTGGCTAATTGTAGCACACTCTCTAGAGTTGCTCTGCTCACACAGGGACCTGGTGCTCAGGCACTTCAGCCATTTAGGGCTTAGGGTCAACAGGGAATAGAGCAAGTTCTTCCCGGTTTAGAGCATCTCTTTTCTCAGGAAGGAGTTAGACTCAGACTCCATGATAGCGTGCCTTACGAGGGAGTGCACACAGTCGGTGCTGAACTGCCTGAAGTCATCTAGACGGAGTATGGTGGTCCCAATGAAACAGTTTCAGAGGCTCCTGGGGCATTTTACGTCCTCGGCGACGGCCGCGCTGCTCCGATTGATGCATATGAGACCGCTCCAGCACTAGATCAGACTCCAGTCACGAGATGGGCACGGCAGCGTGGCACATTCCCTCCTATGAGAGGGGCTGGAGGGGCAGCTGTCCCACTAGAGTCAGTCGAGCTGAAAGCCCTCTCCTCAAAGACATCCCTCCTGATTGCGCTCACCTCCATCAAGAGGGTTGGGGACCTCCAAGAGTTTTCTCTCAGCGACACTTGGCTTAAGTTTGGTATATTCAGATTCTCACCTTCCCAAAGATCCCACATGAGCTTGCAAATGAAGCTGCCCCGAAGGAGGCTTACACAGCCTTATCATTTTGTTGCCTGGTGCGTGCTCTGTGCACATATTTGGATTGCACACAGAGCTCTAGATGCTCTGAGCAGCTCTTTGTCTGCTTTGGCAGACAGTGGAAAGGTAACACTGTGGAGAGAAAACATAGAGAGAAAAGGCTGCGGCTGGTGCGGCCTGCTCCCATGCTAGTTATGTCGCCTCACCCCTTCAGGGGTGTGGTGAACTACATGATGTCTTGTGGGGCATTGGGGGTGGTTAATTGCAAACTGATACACCTGGTATTATGCATGGAGCAGCTTGCTTGCACCTGCATCGGCAGTTCACGTAGCACAGTTCAGCCATTGTGGCGTTTTTGTATTCAACAATTGAGTTGGAAGATGGCGCCATTGTGTGTGGCTTGCCGTCTGTCACTGTCATTGCTGTGTGTGTTTTTGCTGTTTGTTTTGCTTTTTGCCCGGGATGTCGACTCTCTGCTGGTGTATGATCGCCAAACACTGCTGGATCTGCGATTTTCTGCTGAAAATTTAGTAAAATTGGATGATGGTGGACGTGAAACCTTGCCCCCGCTCCTGGCGAGGCTCCCGGCTCACCTTTGGCACGTCCCGGCTCCACCTTCTCGGCGTGAGCGCCGACGAAAGCGCACTCGCCGCCGGGGAAAACGTAGTGGCCGGCTGCTGAGGTTGAAGGCCCGTCTTGCATGGTGTTCTACGCCTTTTTGGACTGAGTTAGGAGTCGTGCCTAGCATCGTTATTCCCCGACGCTCGCTGGACTCTGTCGGTGCCTGGCTGATACCTGTCGTCGGCCCGGAAGAGGTGTTCCAGCCCCGCGGCCCCTGCTCTCCTCGTCCCCGCTGGCGCGGAGTCAATCACAGCAACTTGCGGTCTCTGCGTCGGGTTTCACGAACATCCAGCGCGGCGGATACGCCGGTTCCTGCCAGGTTTGGACTGGTAAATGCTAGATCTCTAGCAAATAAGACTTTTGCATTAAAGGATTTTTTCACGACCCGAGGATTGGATTTCCTCTGTGTAACTGAGACATGGCTGAGTGATGGTGAGTCCAGCGCTTTCACAGAATTTTTACACCATGATTGCTGCTACCTTAACTCCCCGCGAAAATCTGGCCGAGGAGGAGGAATAGCGACTGTATATAAGAGTCATTATAAATGTAAGCAGATATTGCTGTCTTCCGCTTTCAGCAGTTTTGAGCTGAGTTTATTTGAGATTGGTCGCTCTCACACAGTGTTGTGTGTTGTGGTCTATCGGCCCCCCAAGTACAATAAGGACTTTTTAAATGATTTTTCTGATTTTCTGGCTGAAATCATGCCTAAATATGATCGTGTTCTTATTGTTGGGGATTTTAATGTTCATGTGTGTTGTCCTGATAAGCCAGTGACAAAGGGTTTTCTAAACCTCATTGATTCTTTTAATCTTGTGCAATCTGTGTCTGGACCCACACAAGAACATGGACACACACTTGATCTTGTTTTGTCATATGGTTTGCCTGTTCTTAATCTAGAGATATGTGACGCAGTGTTTTCTGACCATATGCCTGTATTATTTGAGACTGCTCTTGCCTGGCATACATTTAAACCCCGCGCTGCTGCACGGCGCTGTCGCAAGATTAACCCTTCCACTGCTGCTCAGTTCTCGGCTGCTTTCAGTCAGAACATCATCACTCCTGAGTCTGTATTGCACACAGAAGAGCTTAGCTCATGGTTTCACTCCACCTGCCAAACTGTTTTAGACACTGTGACTCCATTAAAATCCAGGCAGCCTAAAACTATATCTGAGCCCTGGCTAAATGACATGACTCATGCTGCCAGACGTGAGTGCCGTAGAGCTGAGCGCAAGTGGAAGAAGGACAAACTGCAGGTGTCTCTTCAAATGTTAAGAGATTGCTGGCGTCATTTCCAGTAAACTGTGAAAGATGCTAAGAGAAAACATTTCTCAAATATTATTCTGGCAAATTGTCACAAGCCTCGTGTTTTGTTTAACACCATTGACTTACTTTTAAATGCCCTGCAGAATGCTTGTATGGAGGCATCCCCTGCTATGTGTGAAAATTTCCTTTGCTTTTTTATTGATAAGGTCACTTCTATTAGGTCTCAAATTGCACCTTCACTTTCAGACCCTTCAATCTCTGTCCCCTGCTCGGCTGTTTTTGATCATTTTGAGCCGGTGACTTTTTCTTTTTTAGAGGAGGTTGTTGGTCACTTAAAGCCCTCAGGTTCTCCAAATGATGCTGTCCCCCCTCGACTATTTAAGGAGGTTTTCCCTACTGTAGGACCATCTGTTGTTGCAATTATAAATGGTAGTCTGACCTCGGGTGTGGTCCCTGAAATTTTAAAACATGCAGTAGTTCAACCTCTGATTAAAAAACCTGCTCTAGATCCATCAGTTCTTGCTAATTTCAGGCCTATTTCCAAATTGCCCTTCCTTTCGAAAATCCTGGAGAAGATTGTGCACAGTCAATTATTGGCCTTTCTGGAAGAACATAACATATTAGAGGTTTTTCAGTCCGGCTTTAAAACCTTGCACAGCACCGAAACCGCTCTTTTAAGAGTTTTTAATGATATCTTTTTAGCGACTGACTCTGGTGACTGTGTTATCCTTGTGCTTTTAGATCTAACTGCTGCATTTGACACAGTGGATCATGAAATATTGATTGCACATTTAAGGCAGTGGGTGGGCATCAGTGGAATAGCACTGGAGTGGTTTAGGTCATACTTAGCGGATCAAACTTTTTGTGTTAGTGTAGGTGAATATGTATCCTCCTCTGCTCCTCTTTTGTGTGGGGTCCCACAGAGCTCAGTCCTCGGCCCTCTACTTTTCTCTTTGTATTTGCTTCCACTTGGTTCCATACTTAGAAAGTACGGCATTTCATTCCACTGTTATGCAGATGACAGTCAGATTTATGTACCACTTAAAAAGAAAAATTATAACTCTGTTGGACAACTACTCAATTGCCTCGACGACATAAAGGCCTGGATGGCTCTGAACTTTTTAAATTTTAATGATAAAAAAACAGAAGTGATGGTTTTTGGAGGCACCACTGGGACCCCACCTGTAGATCTGGGCTCCTTGGCTCCCTATATTAAACCTAGCATTACAAACCTAGGAGTTAAAGTGGACCCTGAGCTTAAATTTGACATTCAAATCAAAGCTGTTGTCAAATCAAGTTTCTTTCATTTGAGGCAGCTGGCTAAAATAAAGCCAATTCTGTCAAGACAACATTTTGAAACTGTAATCCACGCCTTTGTAACTACACGGCTGGACTACTGTAATTCACTATATGTGGGGGTTAGTGGGTCCTCCATCACCCGTCTCCAGATGATACAAAATGCAGCAGCACGTCTTTTAACGGGCACACGTAAACATGAGCACATTTCCCCTATTTTAGCTTCACTACACTGGCTGCCTATTCAATTTAGGATCCATTTTAAAATTCTGTTATTTGCTTTTAAATCATTAAATGGTCTTGCCCCGCCATACCTCTCTGAGCTTCTACACTCTTACAAACCCGCCCGCGCTCTCAGGTCAGATGATCAGCTGCTCCTGACTGTGCCTAAAACTAAGCGTAAGCTCAGAGGGGACCGTGCATTTGCTGTGTCTGCCCCTAAACTATGGAATGATCTGCCTTTGCATGTTAAGCAGGCCTCTTCTTTATCTGTTTTTAAAACCCTTCTTAAAACTCATCTTTTCTCTTTGGCTTTTGACACCTAGTAAGATGTCGACTTTTTATTGTATATTTTTATTGTATGGTTATTAATTGTACATATGTTTATGTTTTCTGTACAGCACTTTGGTCAACTTTGGTTGTTGTAAAGTGCTTAACAAATAAAGTTGGTATGGTATGGTATGGTATGGTTTTTCTACAGGGACTCCTAGTGTCACTACATTGAAAGTGACAGAAGAGGAATGTCTCGTTTACTGTTGCAACCTCCATTCCCTCGTGGAGGGAACAAGACGTTGTGTCCCTCTTGCCACAATGCTGTACTATCTGCTGAAATGGCAGGGACCTTGTCACGGCTCCTCAGCACAAAACCTGAATGAGTGGCCACGTTCCAGCTCCTTTTATACCCGTATGTCCTGGGGACTGGCATGCATATTCCACTTGCCAATTCTCATTGGCCTGTTCTCAAAGATTGGAGGTGTTTGGGGCACCCAAGAGCGACCACTAGTGTCACTACATCAACACAACGTCTCATTCCCTGAGGTTACATCTGTAACTGAGACGTTCTACAACCTTGTCTTCCTTGTGTTCTCATCAATAAATTTTTTTCATAAAAACTGACTGCTCTTTCCTGTATTTCTTTAGGGTCTGATAAAAGAAGTCCAGTTTCAGAAAGCAGTGAATTATCAAAATTATTATTTTTTTCTAATCTGAAGAAAAATTTAGGTGGTACATCCATCTGATCTATTTTTTTAAAAAGTGATCTGACTAGTGCACCCTGTGCCTTCATTTCTTGTAGGTCAGACAAAGCAGATTTTTTTTAATTTTTTTTTAAAGGGATTCAATATATGCTTGATTTCCACTTGATTATGCCATTTCCTGAAATTTCTACATCATTTCAACCACTTCTACTGTTCATACAAAATCTTTGTTTTAAATACTGTCCCTTAAAACTTACATAGTTTAATAATTTTAAACCATGACTTGCACTATACATAAGTAATAATGCCATTATATTCATGATGTTAGCCAGAGGGGAACTGGCCCTCACAGTGAGACTGGTTTCTTCCAAGGTTATTTTTCTCTCATTAACCATCATTTATGGAGTTTTGTGTTCCTTGCCACAGTCGCCTTCAGCTTGCTCACTTGGGTATTAATACAATTATTATTTAATTACTTATGTTTTACACGATTAAAAATCGCATTTTATCTAATTACACAATGATGATTCATCGACATTATAGACATTATAGTTTTATCTTCTGTTAATACCTGATCTTCAGTAAAGCTGCTTTGAAACTATGTGTGGTGTGAAAGGTGCTATACAAATAAAATGTAATTTAATTTAATTTGGAAAGATTTTTCATTCCTAAAATTTGTTTCAGATCTGGGAAGAATTCAGGAATCTTTGTCAGTTTTAAGAACTTCTTAATTTCATCATCATCATAATCATGACATTTCCATTCACTCTGGAAACAACCATACACTAGAGTCAGAAAAATCGCTTTTGCTGACAAAATCATTTATTAACTATTATAATTTATAATTTTTCTGTTCTTTCTCTGTTTTTCTGGCTTGCTTTGACCCTGCCTCTTGGTCCTTCTTTTTTTTGTCTTTAGGGGGGCTTTGAAAACAGCCTGATCCACATCCATCATAGAGTTCTAGCCCAGATTAACACTTTCTGAGAGGAGCTCTGTATCAGACAAACAGTACATTGAACTAGATTGTGTATCATTTATCATTTAATCTGTGACAGCAGATTTTTTAGTAGAAGTTTTCAGATCATTCAACTTTAATCCTGTGCCAGATTAGTGGATATTGTCTCAGAAAGCCCAGCAGATCTTTCTTCTTTATCTTGTGTCCCACTCTTAACCGGGACATCTTGCTGCGTGCTTGTACTCTCATTTTCCGGACAAGCATGAACTAAATGCCCAGTTTTACCACACCCTAAACATTTCATTATATCAGAATATACAAAAACAGTGTAGTCAAATTAATCAATTCTGAATTTAAAGTTTATATTCAGTTCTGTTCTGTTCTCATTTAAAATCATGTAGGTGAATGAATAAACCATTAATCATTACTTCTCTTTCCACCACCTCGCTGCATTCTCTACAGTATTAAAAAAAACAAAACAGGCAAAACCATTATTAATTTTTGATGCCTCTAAAACACACTTATGTCCAACAACATCTACGACAGCCAAAATACACTCTAGGATAAAGGATAAAGCATTTAAAGATTCAATGACCACCTTTAAAGAACCAAAGTGCTGTAATCCTTGACATACAGTTTAATTATTAATTAAATTAAATTAAATTAATTATTAATTTTAAACTAATGCTAAACTAATTTTAACTGTAACATCAATGTTTTTTTTTTAATTAACGTCTCCCGAACAGACATTCAAAAATCTAAATTTTCATAGGAATCTACCAAGGAGGTCTATAATACCTGGAAAAATCTATCTAATAATATTTGCAATTTAAATGTTGCTTGCAATAAATTTAATTTCGTCAGGGTACACGGTTATGCTGCGTTCCATTCAGGTTGGATGTGAGATATTCCTGCTTGATATCTCCGACCATAAATGCATTCCATTCCCCAATATTTGGAACTGCAACTCTCCCGTTAGCTTAGCAGGGGTTTGACTCTCATTAGAGATGTCTCCTAGCAACCAACTGATGAATAATGCTGAAGCGCTAGCATTTGTGCTTCAGGTGTACGATTATCAAAAAAGATTATAATATTTTATACACCTGTTTCTGCAGGCGTTTGTTAAACAAGCTTTAATATAATGCAATGTAGAAACAAACTAATTTATCAATATTACTTAATAAAGTGAATGTTTAGCACTTACTTTGTATATTGTTTGTGTGACATCATGCCCCTGAATCTCAGTGAAATTGACCACATTTACATTTATGCATTTGGCAGACGCTTTTTATCCAAAGCGACTTACAGTGCACTTATTACAGGGACAGTCCCCCCAGAGCAACCTGGAGTTAAGTGCCTTGCTCAAGGGCACAATGGTGGTGGCCATGGGGTTCGAACCAGCGACCTTCTGATTAGCAGCCCTGTGCTCTAGCCACTATGCACTTGGAAAGAGAACATCTCAAGTTTGTAAATACATAAGGATTTCTCTTTCTCAATGGCGATAGCAGCAAAGACATTCGACTCGTCAACAAGATCTCGCACTCGCTTTCAAATAACGTCACTTAAAGCATGATTGCGTCACTCAAGGTCAGCTAGAAGGCCTCGACCGGGACACATACTAAAGCTCACACTGTTACGATCCACACTGTCTTTTGTTTGTGTACCTTTTATTTTTAAGTTTTTGACACCTTTTACCTTCCATATTGTCTTTTGTTTTATGCACTCTTATTTTGAAATCACTCATGTTCCTGTTCCCCAGTCTTGTCATGTTCTGTTTTACCTCCATGTCTATGTGTCTGATCTTCATTGGTTCATTGTCTAATTATCTTGTTATCAGTTCTAGTTCATCATTGGTTTTAGTTCCCCGTCTGTCGCTCACTTCGACGTCGTGTCGAAGAAGCGACACTAGGGGTCTCTCTTGAGCGCCGAAAGATACCTCTGATCTATGAAAAAAGGCCAATGAGAGTTGGCGAACAGTATTTGCATACTCCGCCTCCAGATACGGATATAAAGGCGAGAGAAATACGCTCGTTCATTCAGTAATTTTCTTCGGAGCCGAAGGTCGTGTTTATGCTGACTGCTGCGTATTACACTGCTGATCCTGCTTCTGATCCTCTGACGCTCTGCTGCTGTTGGATTTACGGCGCACTACAGCGGCTGTTTTTCTCTTCTCTGCCGGCGTGCAGTTTGCCCCTGGGCGCTTCGACAGTGCAGAGTTTGAAAGAGTTTTTCAATATAAAGAGTTATATTTCTCATAAAGAGTTTATTTCTCTAAAAGAGCAATACATAGCGGTGTTGAACGCCCTTTTCAGGGCGCGTCTTTTTAAAGATGCCATTCAACCCCTGTGTAGTTCCTGGATGCGGTAGAGTGCTCTCCGCTTCTGACGGCCACAGGCGCTGTCTCGTGTGTCTGGGCGCCGATCACACCGAGGCTGCGTTTGTGGATGGCTCATGTTCTCACTGCGAGAACATGACCATGGTAACGTTGCGGTCGCGGCTTGCTTTCAATAGAAAGCACGCCACTCCAGCCGCCCCCCGTATCGCTCCTTCTTCCCACGGGATTGAGGACGATGCGGTTGGCGCTGGAGGCGATTTGGGGAGGGCAGCGGGTGCGCTTCCGCCGGGCACGTCCCCTCGGACCACCCGCCCCCCGGCACGCTCGTTTACCTCCGTCGAGTCTCGAGGTAACGGCGACTCGCCTCCGGGCCGGTCTGCCTATCCTCTTGAGCCTGAAGCCGATGAGCTTGCCGCTCCATCAGAGAGCGCGGCGTCTGACGTTGACTCCTCCCCTGGACTGCCGCCTTCGGGCCAGCAGGCCCAGGTTGAGGCGGATGCGCAGATGTCCGACATGCTTGCCCGGGCCGCCGTCGGGGTGGGGTTGGACTGGAAACCTCCACCCTCCCCACACCCGTCACGGTTGGATGACTGGTTCCTGGGGTCTGGGCGCCGCTCACAGCCACGCCCCCCCCGGTCCCGTTTTTCCCGGAAGTGCATGACGAGCTGACGTCGTCATGGAGAGCCCCGCTCTCCGTCCGTCAAAAGCCCTGCTCGTCCGCTCTCGCTACCCTCGACGGCGGAGAGGCCCACGGGTACACGGTGATTCCCCAGGTGGATAGGGCAGTTGCGCTCCATCTTTGTCCCGGTGACCCTACCACCTGGCGCGGGCGCCCTGTACCCCCTTCCAAGGCCTGTAGGACTTCATCCTCCCTCAACAACAAAGCCTACAGCGCCGCGGGACAGGCCGCCTCCGCCCTGCACGCCATGGCTCTCCTGCAAGTCCACCAGGCCAAGGCGCTCAGAGATCTGCACGAGGGTAGCCCTGATCCCGACGTGTTGCAGGAACTGCGCTCAGCGACCGACCTCGCCCTCAGGGCCACGAAGGTCACCGCGCAGGCACTCGGGCAGGCGATGGCCACCCTAGTGGTCCAGGAACGTCATCTGTGGCTCAACCTGGTCGAGATGCGTGAGGCCGACAAAGTTCGCTTCCTCGACGCCCCTGTCTCCCAGCTTGGCCTCTTCGGCGACACCGTCGAGGACTTTGCCCAGCAGTTCTCCGCGGTGAAAAGACAGACGGAGGCCATCTCACACATCCTGCCTCGCCGCAAACCTGCCGCCAGGGCCACTGCCCCGTCTGCTCGCCGAGGGCGTCCTCCTGCGGCTAAGAAATCTGCTCCGCCTCAACCCGGGCCCAGCTCTCAGCCCCTGCGTCGAGCACACCGCAAGAAGCAGACGCCCCCCGTCTCCCGGACTCCCTCGAGGACCCGGAAGGCTCCCAGGCGGTCCTGAGACGGACGACCCAGCGATGCAGACGTTAGCTCCGGAGGTGGTATGACCACTCCGTCCCCCGGTGGAGGGCCGGGAGGAGAATCTTTTGTTTCTAAACAATTTAATTTGCCGCCCCCCCTTAGATGGGGTTGCGGTACCCACATTCTCAGTAAAAGAGCTATTTCCTGTGTCTCTGGGTCACCTGGCCCGCAAATGCCGTTCTCACGGCACTTTGCCCTTAGATCCCGACAGTCCTGGTCTCCTGGACACGGACCACCCGTCTTCAGCCCCACGACTGTCCCCCGGCCGGCCGGTTCCGACGAGTCTAGAGGACGCCTACCCAGGACCTCCTCCTCAGTCGCTAACCCGCCCCCTGCCGGGTGTGCGGAGCAAGGTAAGTGCTTTGAGTCTTTTCTCAGCACCTCAGCCGCGGGTCGCCCCGTCGCCGCCCAACGCTGCCCTACCTGCTCCGCCCCGCTGCGAAGCCCCGCCGGGTACGTCAAAATTAATCGTCCCTTTAGTGCCCCTAGCGCAGAGGTTGGACGCGTGGCTTTCACTTCCCAACCCGTCTCGCTGGCTGGCACGGACCATCCGACTCGGTTACGCAATTCAGTTTGCCAGGCCCCCGCCCCCCTTCATGGGCGTCCGCTTCTCCGCAGTACACGGCGAACACGCCCACTCTCTGCGCGCGGAAATCGCGACTCTTCTGGCCAAAGACGCGATAGAGCCTGTCCCTCCAACCGAGATGAAGAAGGGTTTCTACAGCCCCTACTTCATCGTACCCAAGAAAAGCGGCGGCTTACGACCAATCTTGGACCTGCGAGTTCTCAACCGAGCGTTGCACAAACTCCCGTTCAAAATGCTCACACAGAAGCATATTTTAACCTGCGTCCGGCATCTAGATTGGTTCGCAGCGGTAGACCTGAAGGACGCGTACTTCCACGTCTCTATCCTGCCCCGACACCGCCCCTACCTGCGGTTTGCGTTCGAGGGCCAGGCGTATCAGTACAAAGTCCTCCCCTTCGGCCTGTCTCTGTCCCCTCGCGTTTTCACGAAAGTCGTAGAGGCAGCTCTTGCCCCGCTCCGAGAAGCCGGCATCCGCATACTCAACTACCTCGACGACTGGCTCATCCTAGCCCACTCGCGAGAGTTACTATGTGCTCACAGAGACCAGGTGCTCAGGCACCTCAGCCGTCTGGGGCTTCAGGTCAACTGGGAAAAGAGCAAGCTCACTCCAGTTCAGAGCGTCTCTTTTCTCGGGATGGAGTTAGACTCGGTCTCAATGTCCGCACGTCTCACAAAGGAGCGTGCTCAGTCAGTGTTGAACTGCCTCGCCGCCCTCAGGCCGGGCACAGCGGTCCCCTTAAAACTTTTCCAGAGGCTCCTGGGGCATATGGCATCCGCCGCGGCGGTCGCGCCGCTGGGCTTGATGCATATGAGACCGCTCCAACACTGGCTTCGGACCCGAGTCCCGAGACGAGCATGGCGCCGCGGCACGCACCGGGTAACAATCACCCCCGCCTGCCGACAAACATTCAACCCCTGGACAGACCTCTGTTTCTTACGGGCTGGAGTACCCCTACAGCAGGTGTCCAGACACGTCTTGGTCACAACCGACGCCTCCAGATTGGGTTGGGGCGCCATTTGCAACGGGCACGCAGCCTCAGGCCGTTGGAAAGGGGCCCAGCTGCGTTGGCACATCAACTGCCTCGAGTTGTTGACCGTCCTCTTTTCCCTGCGGAGGTTTCTCCCGTTAATCCGGGACGAACATGTCCTAGTCAGGTCGGACAGCACCACTGCGGTCGCGTGCATAAATCGCCAAGGCGGCGTACGCTCCCGTCACATGTCACAACTCGCCCGTCGTCTCCTCCTTTGGAGCCAGCACCGACTCAAGTCGCTGCGTGCCACTCACATCCCCGGCAACCTCAATGTGGTAGCGGACGCGCTGTCACGACAACACTTGCCTGGCGGAGAGTGGAGGCTTCACCCCCACTCGGTTCAGCTGATTTGGGAACGGTTCGGCAAGGCCCAGGTAGACCTGTTTGCCTCCCGAGAGACCTCCCACTGCCCGCTCTGGTACGCCCGTTCAGAGGCTCCCCTCAGGGCAGATGCACTGGCACACAGCTGGCCGGTGGGGCTGCGCAAGTACGCATTCCCCCCAGTGAGCCTTCTTGCACAGGTGCTGTGCAAGGTCAGGGAGGACAAGGAGCGAGTCACTCTCGTGGCTCCCTACTGGCCCACCCGGGCCTGGTTCTCGGACCTCGTACTCCTCGCGACAGCCCCTCCCTGGCGAATTCCTCTGAGGAAGGACCTTCTTTCTCAGGGACGGGGCACGCTCTGGCATCCGCACCCAGACCTCTGGAATCTCCATGTCTGGTCCCTGGACGGGACGCGGAAGATCTAGCTGGCCTACCACCCACGGTCGTAGCCACGATCAACCAAGCCAGAGCCCCTTCTACCAGGCAACTCTACGCCCTAAAGTGGCGTCTGTTCGTCAATTGGTGTTCTTCTCGGGCAGAAGACCCACAGAGGTGCGCAGTTAGGTCAGTGCTCCTGTTTCTACAGGAGAGGTTGGAGGGGAGGCTGTCCCCGTCCACCTTAAAGGTGTATGTTGCTGCTATCGCAGCTCACCACGACCCAGTAGACGGCAAGTCTCTGGGCAAGCACGACTTAATCGTCAGGTTCCTAAGAGGTGCCCGGAGGTTAAATCCCTCCCGGCCAAACCTGTTCCCCTCCTGGGATCTCTCGGTGGTCCTCGCCGGTCTTCAGAGATCCCCTTTCGAGCCGCTAGTATCAGCCGGACTCAGGGCTCTCTCTCTAAAGACGGCCCTGCTGATCGCGCTCGCCTCCATCAAGAGGGTCGGGGACCTGCAAGCGTTCTCTACTAACGACACTTGCCTGGAGTTCGGTCCGGCAGACACTCATGTGATCCTAAGACCTCGACCGGGCTATGTGCCCAAGGTTCCTACCACGCCCTTTAGAGATCAGGTAGTGAACCTACAAGCGCTGCCCCGGGAGGAGGCAGACCCAGCCCTCTCACTATTGTGTCCAGTACGTGCTTTGCGTGCCTACCTGGAACGCACCCAGAGCTTCAGGCGCTCTGAGCAGCTCTTTGTCTGCTTTGGAGGACAGCAGAAAGGGAACGCTGTCTCCAAACAGAGGTTGTCTCACTGGGTGGTGGAGGCCATTCAGTTGGCCTACCACACCCAGGCCGTGCCGCCCCCCTTACGGGTGCGGGCCCACTCCACTAGGAGCGTGGCATCCTCATGGGCACTGGCAAGGGGCACCTCCCTAGCAGACATTTGCAGAGCTGTGGGCTGGGCAGCACCTAACACCTTCACGAGATTCTACAATCTTAGGGTTGAGTCAGTTTCGTCCCGTGTTCTCTCAGGTCCGAGCCCGTAGAACTCGGTACACGTCGACGATCTGACCGGGTGATCCGCTTGTTCCAGCGCCGTTTCCCTCTACCGAGGCAAAACAGTGCGCTTTTTGTCCCAGAGGACCCAGGTCCCTGGTTGATTCCTCCCTAGCACTTCGGACCCTCAGCAGTTCATCGGAGGAACGTGCTGGTCCAGTCCACTACGGGTACCTCCGGCTACCCCTACTGGAATAAGTGCTCCACAGATCAGGCCTCCTACGGGACTCCTCCTGTGTGTATTTCCGCGGTACGGTCACCTTACGAGCTGACCCGCGTCTCCCTTAGGCAGCCCTTCGCTGCCTTCCGGTCGCCGTGTTGTAGCAACTCCCCCCTCCTCGAGGCTGGATCTACCACCGCGCCATTTCCTCCCACATGCCCAAAGTGGCCATGTGGTGTATTTTGCCACCTATACCTCCCCTGCTGGGCGGGTGTGGCCTCCGCAGGGTCTTTTCCCCCTAAAAGAATAGGACTTCGGAATAAGACCCCCTTCCCTCGATGCGGTAAGGGCCCCGGCTGCTCTTGCTCTATGCCGAGAAATCATAGAGAGAAAAGAGGCCCAGCCAGGCTTGGCCCGTTCCCTAGTTGGGAGCGTCACCTTGTTCCCCCCTAGGGTAACCAAAAGGGTGCTGACGCTTTTTCGGGGCATTGGGGAAGAGTACGTGCAGCCTGAACACAGTTGGTCGCTTGTGCACGTGCAAAATACCTGCCCGCTTCTGTGTTAGCAGTACACGTACACGGCTCAGCGCATGGCGAGTTTTGAAGTGGACCCCTAGTGTCGCTTCTTCGACACGACGTCGAAGTGAGCGACAGACGGGGAACGTCTCGGTTACGTATGTAACCTCCGTTCCCTGATGGAGAGAACGAGACGTCGTGTCTTCCCGGCCACATCGCTGAGCCGAGCCGCTGAGATGCCCGGAACACTCCCGGCTCCTCAGAAAAATCCTGAATGAACGAGCGTATTTCTCTCGCCTTTATATCCGTATCCGGAGGCGGAGTATGCAAATACTGTTCACCAACTCTCATTGGCCTTTTTTCATAGATCAGAGGTATCTTTCGGCGCTCAAGAGAGACCCCTAGTGTCGCTTCTTCGACACGACGTCTCGTTCCCTCCATCAGGGAACGGAGGTTACATACGTAACCGAGACGTTTATTGTCTTGTTATCTTGTTTTGTGTTTTGGTTTTCCATTGGTCTATGTTTCCCTTTGTTTTGTATTTAAGTCCTCATGTTTACCTTGTCCCTTGTTGGTTATTGTTTGGTCAATGTCTGAAGTTTGATGACGTTCCTTGTTGCTCCTGCATTCTACCGTGTTCCTGCCCGTGCCCTCCTTGGATTATTCCCTGTGTATATATCTTGTGTTTGCACCTTTGTTTTCTCCTCGTGGATGTTTTGTTTGTTCCAGTGTTCACCGTTTGTTTGACCCCTTGCACCAACTAAATAAAGCTGTACCTGGATCCTCTCTCCTTGTCTGCCTCCCCTGCGTTACACACACCCACCAAGAACAAATAAATAATTCTGACTGGCTTATGAATCTGACAATCTGACTTTAGTTGCCCATTCATTTGCACTGTTGAGGGATTGAAGGCCTGAGGGGGTGGAGCACAAACTCACATGCTGCTTCGACTTCGGGCATGCGATTTGTGAAACAGTGTCATGCTTCACTTGTAAACATCAAGGAATAAATTCTGACTGGATAAATGTTTTGTTCCCTTGACAAAAAGCTTCACTTATGATGTTGCGCTGAGAAAAGCGCTTTGGGAACATCTTATAGTTGTGACCAGCTGTGAATATGTGTGCAACACGTCAATGAACATTGTCCAGCCTCTGTCGGTTTTAATAATTGGATGCACCTGAGGCAGGGCTATAAATAGATGCGTCACCAGTGCATCGTCAGATCTGAACTTGAATACCCTGACTGAGCAGTTCAAGCCTCAGTCTTCAGATCACTCGTGTGTGTGTGCTTTACACGAGCCTGTCAAACTCTTTTCCCTCTTTTAGGAGTTAGAATTGGTTAGTGCGCAGAACAACCTTTTCTCTTTTCTCTTTCTTACTTTGAAAAAAAGGGGGGGGAAATAAAAAAATATATATATATAAAAAAAAGGAAATATGACAGAAAATAAAGGCAAACAATGTGTGTTTCCCTGCCTCCGCTCTATTTCCGAGAGGGACACGCATCAGTTTTGCTTAGTCTGTAAAGAGTCCGTGCAGCATGCTGCTCTCACATTGGGGCGAGGTGGGTGCGAGCATTGCGATCTGCTTTCGGTCAAAATGCTTTGTGCTCGCCTTGCTTACTTCCAGGAGTCAGCACCCACACTTTATTCGTGGGGCTCTCGCATGGATCGAGAGACGGGTCCGTCCCTTTCGCTTGTTCTCTCCCCAGATCCAGCTGGTCCTTCCCGTGATCTCGAAGCGTGCGCCGGCACCTCTTCGGTTCATAAGGGGGACCTTGAATCTCTTGGGTCGGCAGATTTCGAGTTACCCACCTTCGAGCATTCCGGGTATGATAATAAATCAGCGGAGGAATTACTCGACGTGGAAACTCGTGCCGTGGCCAGGCTTCAGATAGACTGGTCAAGCCAACAAGAGACCCCCAAACACTCCAAATTGGTGGATAGATTTCTGTCTGGAGGCCGGGGGAAGGGAACGCCTCATCAGTCCCTTCCCTTCTTTGATGACCTCCATGACGAGCTTTCTCGTTCATGGAGGTTAACCTTATACTTACTGTGTCCACGTGCCCTTGACGTCGATATATTCAATATTCACTCAGGGGGCGGTGCCGTCGGCCACCCAGTCCCGCCCCGGTTCTGCTAGAAGGGAGGCTCAGAAGCAGAGCGTGGCGAGTCTTGCTCCCCCTCGTAATGACTGGGGACAGGCTTGTCACCCTCGACAGCCTCCAAAGCAAGACCTCAGGGGAGTAATTTCTAAAAGGAAAAAACCCTGATGGTCTTGCGCCCAGCCCTGTGGGGGTAGCTACCCTTGGGACGGGGCGCGTGTACCATCCACTTTGTCCCTCCAGGTACCCCCACGAATCCTCTCCTTTCCCTCCGCCTTTGGTTTTTTGGGAGGCAGAGGCTTCCAACAAAAAGTTGGGTGTACCGCTGCTTCCTGCCTTATTCCAGGACGCGGAACACTCGACATTCCCTCAACAGGAAGTGTCGAAATTAGTACCCATTTCAGAAAACCTGGCAGCGTGGAAACTTCTGCCCAGTATTTCTATGTGGGTCCTAAGAACAGTAGAAAAAGGCTACAGAATTCAATTCTCTCGCCGCCCTCTGTGTTTCAATGGCGTGGTCCCCACTTCCATGAAACCGGAGCAGGCATGTCTACTGTGGAAAGAACTGTAAAATCTCTTGGTCAAAGGGACCATAGAACGTGTTTCTCCTCCAGAGAAAGAGTCAGGCTACTACAGCAGATACTTCCTGGTCCCCAAGAAGGGTGGGGGGTTGCACCGATATTAGATCTTCGAGGCTTGAACCGCTCAGTCAGGGTGTTCAAGTTCAAGATGCTAACTGTCAAGACGGTCGTGACACAAGTCCAACGTCATGATTGGCTGGTCACGATCGATCTTACGGATGCATATTTTCATATAGAAATTCTGCCACAGCACAGGAAGTTCCTGAGGTTCGCTTTCGGGGGCGAAGCCTTCCAGTATCAGATTCTTCCATTCGGCCTAGCCCTATCACCCCGCACATTCACGAAATGCATGGATGCAGCACTGGCTCCTTTGTGACTCCAGGGCATCTGCATTTTGAATTACATAGACAACTGGCTGATACTGGAACAGTCTCAAGAACTGGCAGTTCAGCACAGGGATATCATCTTAGCTCATCTGGTTTCTCTGGGTCTGAGACTTAATGTCAAAAAGATCAGTATCGTCCCTTACAATAAATTTACCATGTTTTTACTACAGTAACCATATTTTAACCATGATATCTTCAGTGATACCATAGTGATACTACACGAAAACTAAAAGTATGGTAATAAAAATCTATATTTTATGGTTATTATGGTTCCCCTTCTGTCACTCACTCGATGTTGTGTCGATGTAGTAATACTAGAGGTCACTCTTGAGAGCGACCTCACATTCTTTGAGAAAAAGCCAAAGAGAATTGGCGATAATTGCACAATTTCCACTCCCCCGGACATACAGGTATACACTCACCTAAAGGATTATTAGGAACACCATACTAATACTGTGTTTGACCCCCTTTCGCCTTCAGAACTGCCTTAATTCTATGTGGCATTGATTCAACAAGGTGCTAAAAGCATTCTTTAGAAATGTTGGCCCATATTGATAGGATAGCATCTTGCAGTTGATGGAGGTTTGTGGGATGCACATCCAGGGCACGAAGCTCCCGTTCCACCACATCCCAAAGATGCTCTATTGGGTTGAGATCTGGTGACTGTGGGGGCCACTTTAGTACAGTGAACTCATTGTCATGTTCAAGAAACCAATTTGAAATGATTCGAGCTTTGTGACATGGTGCATTATCCTGCTGGAAGTAGCCATCAGAGGATGGGTACATGGTGGCCATAAAGGGATGGACATGGTCAGAAACAATGCTCAGGTAGGCCATGGCATATAAACGATGCCCAATTGGCACTAAGGGGCCTAAAGTGTGCCAAGAAAACATCCCCCACACCATTACACCACCACCACCAGCCTGCACAGTGGTAACAAGTCATGATGGATCCATGTTCTCATTCTGTTTACGCCAAATTCTGACTCTACCATCTGAATGTCTCCACAGAAATCGAGACTCATCAGACCAGGCAACATTTTTCCAGTCTTCAACTGTCCAATTTTGGTGAGCTCTTGCAAATTGTAGATTCTTTTTTCTATTTGTAGTGGAGATGAGTGGTACCCAGTGGAGTCTTCTGCTGTTGTAGCCCATCCGCCTCAAGGTTGTGCGTGTTGTGGCTTCACAAATGCTTTGCTGCATACCTCGGTTGTAACGAGTAGTTATTTCAGTCAAAGTTGCTCTTCTATCAGCTTGAATCAGTCGGCCCATTCTCCTCTGACCTCTAGCATCAACAAGGCATTTTCGCCCACAGGACTGCCGCATACTGGATGTTTTTCCCTTTTCACACCATTCTTTGTAAACCCTAGAAATGGTTGTGCGTGAAAATCCCAGTAACTGAGCAGATTGTGAAATACTCAGACCGGCCCGTCTGGCACCAAGAACCATGCCACGCTCAAAATTGCTTAAATCACCTTTCTTTCCCATTCTGACATTCAGTTTGGAGTTCAGGAGATTGTCTTGACCAGGACCACACCCCTAAATGCATTGAAGCAACTGCCATGTGATTGGTTGATTAGATAATTGCATTAATGAGAAATTGAACAGGTGTTCCTAATAATCCTTTAGGTGAGTGTATAAGGAGCTGGAATGCAATTCCATTCAGATTTTTTCTTCAGAGCCGAGCGGTTGTACTATCAGCGAGCTGAATACTTCTGCTGTTCCTTTCACCTCCAGATTTTGCCCCTGTTCTCATTGTGAGAATATTACCATGGCAACTTTTCAGTCGCAGCTTTCTTTCTTTTGCGGGAAAGCCATTCTAGCCGCCCCCGTGCTGCGCCTTCTACCAACGGGTATTTGGGGAGTTCAATGGGTGCTGTCTCGCCAGGTAATTCCCCGCGGACCTCCCGTTCCTCATCCCGAAATGAGACCAGCCCATCTCACAACCAGCTTGACATCTCTTTTGGGGCCTGCGATCAGAATGAGTCTTCGATCGCTGCATCGGAGAGTGCACTGGCGATGTCGTATGCCGATGACTCGACTGGGCTGCCACCTTCGGTTCTGCTCGCCCAGTCGTAGGGCTGATGCAGAGCTTACCGCCATGCTTGCCCAAGCCGCAGTGAGCATCTGGTTGGGCTGGAACCATCCACCCTCCCCTGAGTGCTCGCGGCTTGATTAGTTGGCTAAGCTTTCCAACCCATCGCGGTGGCTGGCCAGGGCCATTGCTTTCGATGACCAGGCATATCAGTATGAGGTCCTCCCAGACTCCACCAGGTCCAGGTCCATTTGATTTGGACTCGATTCGGTATTCCCTGTTGGGAGCCCCCCTCGGGACAGACGTGCTGGCACACAGCTGGGTGCACAAATACAAATTCCCCCCAGTAAGCCTTCTTGCACAGACTCTGTGCAAAGTCAGAGAGGACAAGAAACAAATCACCCTCATGGCCCCATACTTGGTTCTCGGACCTCACGCTCCTTGTGACAGCACCTCCCTGGCAGATTCCTCTGAGGACCTTCTTTCTCAGGGATGAGGCACAATCTGGCACACATGCCAAAACCTCTGGAACCTCCACATCTGGCCCTTGAGCAGGATGTGGAAGATTTAATTGGCCTACCACCAGCAGTCGTAGACATGATCACTCAAGACAAAGCTCCCTCTACCAGGCAGCTTTATGCCCTGAAGTGGCATTTGTTGGTGAATTGGTGTTCTTCCCGAGCCGAAGACTCCCAGAGATGCATAGTTGAGTCAGTGCTTTCCTTCCTGCAGGAGAGGCTGGAGAGGCAGCTGTCCCCCTCCACATTAAAAGTATACGTAGCCACACACCACAACACAGTGGATGGTAAGTCACTAGGGAAACACAACCTGATCATCAGATTCTTTGGAGGTGCCCGGAGGCTGAATCCTCCCAGACTATGCCTCTTCCCCACATGCGATCTTTCCGCCGTCCTCCTGGGCCTTCGGAGAGTCCCATTTGAGCCACTAGAGTCAGCTGAACTGAAAGCTCTCTCCTTAAAACAGCCCTCCTGATTGCTCTCACCTCCATCAAGAGGGTGGGGGACCTGCAAGCATTCTCTGTCAGCTACTCTTGCTTGGAGTTTGGTCCCGGGAGGAGGCAGACCCAGCCCTGTCGTTGCTGTTTCCGGTGCGTGCTTTGCGCACATACTTGGATCGCACGCAGAGCTTTAGATGCTCTGAGCAGCTCTTTGTCTGCTTTGGTGGACAGCTGAAAGGGAACGATGTCTCTAAACAGAGTCTTGTCTTCTGAATTGTAGACGTCATTGCATTGGCCTGTCAGACCCAGGCCTTGCCCAGCCCCTTGCGGGTTCGAGCACACTCTACCAGGAGTGTGTCGTCCTTGTGGGCGCTGGCCAATGGCACCTCTCTAACAGACATTTGCAGAGCAGCGGGCAGGGCATCACCCGATACCTTCACGAGATTTCACAATTTCCGGGTAGAGCCGGTTTCCACCCGTATTTTTCAAGTACGAACATGTAGAGTTCGGTAATATGGAACAACTGGCCAGGTGTATCGCTTGGGAATAGTGCCTTTCCCCTCCCCTTAGGCGAAAACGTGTGCTTTTTCCCCATGTTGAGTTCACAAAGTCGTGGACACTGGTGTCCTTCCTCCCTAGCCCTATGGTTCGCGAGCTCGGCGGAAGAATAAGCCAGCCCCACTATGGGGTCTAATATGCCCTGTACAGGGATAGGTGCTCCACAGGTGCCGATTACTCCGGTAACCCCTGTGATGTATATTCCACGGACCGGTCACCCTGTCAGCCTTGGTCACCCTGTCTTCCTTGGTTGCTGTGTTTGTAGAGTCCCCCCCTTCGTGGTGGGACCTACCATCGCGGCTGCTGATCCCATGTGTCATATTGCCACATGTTGACCTATCCTTTGGGCAGAATGTGGTCTCCGGAGGGTCTTTGTCCCCTGAAATAATAAGAAACGAAAAGAACACCTTCCCCAATGCATATGATAGCGTTTAATTGCCCAAGCTGTATTTAATACTCTGTGGAGAGAAAACATAGAGAGAAAAGACCGTGGCTGGCACAACCTGCTCCCATGCTAGTTACTTTTCTTCCCCCCCTCAGGGATGTGGGGAACTACACGATGTCTTTTGGTGCATTGGGGGAGGTTACGTGCAGTCTGATGCACCTGCTATTATGCACGCAACAGCCTGATTGCACCTGCATCAGCAGTTCACGTAACATGGTTTAGCTGTTGTGGCGTTTTTTTATAGGGACCTCTTTTGTCACTACATCAACAAAACATCACAATGTCGAGTGAGTGACAGAAGGGGAACATCATAGTTACTGTCGTAACCTCTGTTCCTGATGGAGGGATCAAGACGTTGTGTCCCTCTTGCCACAGTACTGTACTAGCCACAGCAATGGCCGGACCTTGTCTCGGCTCCTCATCACAAAACCTGAATGGAATTGCATTCCAGCTCATTTTATACCTGTATGTCTGGGGGAGTGGCATGCAAATTCCACTGGCCAATTCTCATTGGCCTTTTCTCAAAGAATATGAGGTGTTTGGGGCTCTCAAACGCAACCCCTAGTGTCACTACTTCGACACAAGTCTTGTTTCCTCCATCAGGGAAAGGAGGTTACTACAGTTATTTACTATTTTACTATAGTAATATTGTAAACTGTAGTAACCATAGTTTGTTATGGAAATCATGGTTTTACTATAGTAATATTTTAGTAACCATGACTAATGTAGGCAAACCATGTATTTGTATTTTTTGCCATAGTTTTACTATAGTGATATTGTAATAACTATGAAAGTGTTTCTTTCTTTTTTTTTTTTTTTGGCAGAAACCACTTTTACTATAGATTAACCATGGTTAATTTTGTGGTTATTATGGTTTTACTACAAATATTGGAATTTATATTGTTATATATTATATTTGTATTAAAACCATAATAATAACAAAATATGATTTTAATTAACATAGTTTTAATTTTCCTGTATTAGCACTATGGTTTCACAAAAATATCAAGGTTAAAATATGGTTACTGTAGTAATACCATGATACATTTATTGCAAGGGAACTCAAAACTATTGTGAGGGCACACAAATTATTAAGAGATATTCATTCGGTTTTCTGCCAAAATAAAAGCTAAAATTAAATTAAAACATCCCTATCCTAAATTGATTTAGCAGATTTTTTTCATAATTTTTACAATTAGGTTTGTGACAGAGTTTCATTTGCAGTGTGTCTTCATTTTTTGTTAGAAGACAATATCAGATAAAAGTCATGAAACATAAACATCTTTGAAATATGTCAGCACAGATTTTCAGGAACTCAGTGGCAGCATTTGTTTTCCATTCAGAGAGCAATTTGTCTCATAGCTGCCTTGATGTTCTTTTTCACTTACATTGTGTCTTGTAAGAGCTATGGTAGTCCTGACAGACAATTTTCCAGCTTGCTACCACATCAAAAGAATGGAAACTAAACCTCAGAACATTAAAAACATTTTACAGAATGGAGTTTATTGCATGCATGCAGCTTTGTCAAATATATTCAGAATTTCCTGCCTAAAGTGAATGCAATCTACTTCAGGAAGTGACAAACTCTTGAGAATCAGTTTGTTTAAGCATTTGTAATGCATATTGGTATAAGTGTATCGAAAATTAGAAATTCTGTACTGATTTATCAGTTTCTTTATTTCACAAATTGTACTGGTGATATTTTCTGTTTCTGGGTTACTGCAGACCATGTTGAATTATTTTTTTGTGCCCCAGATATGGAGTCTAAATGCAAGCAGTGAGAATCTAAAATCATAAGTAAAAAAATATATCATTGCAGTGACACATGTGAATATTATGCAACAGTCCAGAACTTTTTTATAAACTCACACCAAATAAAGCCTGAGGAGGGCAGAGTTGAGAACTTAAAGGTTAATTTCCAACCCGATCTCATGAAAAGAATAGTATGAGATGCCACATAGTAGCCTATTTCTTTATGCTTTTCTGGGGATTAAAACGAATGAATGGCTTACTTAAATGAGTATAGGGTAACTTTAACATCATAATTAAATGAAAAGTGATCAAGAAGGGCTGCTACATCCACAACTTTATAGATAATGACACTTTTTGTTATCAGCTGCTGCCACTGTGATCTCAAATGGCACATAAAACAAATAATAGGAGGATTAATTGTTATAAAATATGACTTAATAAATCCACAGTTTAAGGCTCTGGTCCTGGTTTTGCAATTGAGTGAATTTATGGTCCATGTAAACAATGGTCAGAAAAGCAAACAAACCAATGTACACACTGTAGGTTCAGGAATATAATTTATTTGCCTTGGCCAAAAAACTGCTTTTTGGCTTGGGACTTATACCACCAGGATAATAAGATATACCAGCAAAAAGCTGTAAAACTAAAGCCACCAGCAAACTAAAAACTCTAAAAGAAAAAAATGCAACCAATAGGGTGACATTATATGCCTTTCAAATGTATACCTATTTGGATTTTAATATCCAAATACAATTTTATTATACAATTAAATGCAAATATATGAACACATTTGTAACACCTCCGCCTGAGCATAAGCAGCATTGTGAATGGAATGTTAAAACCTGTCTTAAAGTAATTACAAGTGAATGGAAATTAATTTCCTATAACTTAACAGAGCCAAATTCACAAGCAACAAAAAAGAAAAGGCACGAACAAAAGTCTGACAACCCACTGATTAATATGACTAAGAATAATATGCTTTTAATCATAAGCCATATTAATATGACACACAAGTTTTGTTATTATAATCCAGGTATTTAAACTAAGCTTACCTACTACTTAGTATTCATCTATCCCACATGGATCTGGAAATATTGCCTTCAGGTCTTAAACTAAACACAGGAGAAAAGCTTATTAAAAACCTAAGCAAATAATTTGGAAAACACATCAAAAGTCTAACTAAAGCTTTCACTTTCGTGCGACTGCACTCGTTTGAATTCCTACGATTTTCACTACAGCCAATGATGTCACTGGACATCGTTTCAAATACGTGACAATTACTTGCTCCTGTCACACACAACATCTTCTTATCATGTTTTCACACGCTACTGATTGGTTAAGTTTTGATAAGGAGTTTGGGTAAGGGCACAATATTAATAAGTATGTCCTTAATGCCTTGTGCGCAGAACTCACACTTACTTCCGCATTAGTCATCCGGGAATTTACAAGTCGTATGAGTTTATGTGAACAACATCATGCTAGACTATGCAAAATAACCAACTCGTAAATTATGTATGACTCGTCTTGAGACTGGGTTGGATAGTTCACCAAAAAATGTTAATTCTCTTATAATTTATGCACCCTCATGACATCCCAGATGTGAATTACTTTCTTTCTTCTGCTGAACACAAACAAAGATTTTTAAAAGAATATATCAGCTCTCTAGGTTCTCACAATGACACCTATTATATCACTTCTGAAGACACAAATGTAACCAATGGAGTCTTATAGATTACTTTTATGTTGCCTTTATCTGATTTTTATTTATTTTAGTTATTTGTTCAGGGACAATTCACAGAATATGTATTGTAACAGTATTAGCTTAAAGCTAAATGTCAACTGTAGTCCCTGGACAGCAACCGACAGTAAGTCATTTATATATACACTAAAATGTAAGGGGCCTAAAATTGACCCTTGAGGAACCCCTAAAGCACAATCTAAAAATGATGACAAATGTCCATAATTCTAGTACAGTGTTCTATTATCCAAATAAGAAGATATCCATTGTATTGTGTTTGTAGATATATCATGTGTTGACAATTTAGACAATAAAATATCATAATTAACTGAATCAAATGCTTTCTTTAAATTTGCAAATACAGCACTAATCACTCCACCCTTTTCAAGCATTCTTTTAATTTCTTCCACAAAATAACAATTAGCTGATTCTGTGGAATGGTTTTCAAGAAAACCAAACTGCATAGGATGAAGAGGATGTTGACCCGCATTTAGATGTGTAATTACTTGATTTGTGATAACATTGGGAGTATACTGATGGGTCTGTAGTTAACTAGTTCACAAATATCACCAGATTTATAAATCAGAGAACGAATTGCTATTTTTAAACAATTGGGAACAATTCTTTCTCAAATAGATCTGTTTTTCAACCTTGTGATTAATGTGTTAATAATTGATGTAAGAATTTTCATAGCATCTTTTTCAGTAACTTTCAGTAATAGAAAAAGTCTAAAACAGTGCAAGTATAATCCAGAGGTGTAATCAATCTTTCTCTTTCACCAAAAAGAAGAGCCGGTTCCATTACTGAATCTTTAAAAAGTAATTTTAAGATGTAGCAGCTACTTTCTCATCCTTTGTCAGAGTGTTATTTATCATAAGTTCATATTTATTTTAAACCTTATCTTCTTTTTTTAAAGTTTACTAATATGTTTCTGTGGCAGGGCGGAGTGCGGGGCCGGGTTGTGATCCTACACACCCGGTCCCGTATTGGGCTAATCAAGCCTCCGAGAGGGATAAAGGAAAGAGAGATCGTTTACGGACATGTCCGTCATGTGTGTGTTTGTGTATTTTGTTTTAAGTTTATTATTAAACTATTATTTATATCGTCAAGCCGGTTCTCGCCTCCTCCTTGCCCATCTAAATTCCTCGTTACACTGGTGCCGAAACCCAGGAAGGAGGAGGAATACGCCATAGTAGAGTTCTCGCCACTACCGTCCACCCCAACGGAGCAGCCGCGGCCATCTGCTGGGGGACGAGGAGCCCAGCCGCCTGGAAGCGGAGGAATGGCCGCCGACCGCGAGGGGAGAAAGGGCTCCTAGCCGACCACCTGAAGTGGTCAGGTCCAGGGGCGGAGGAGTCCCCTACCAGCCGCTGAAACGCGGCGGGTTATGAGACCGCCGACCGCGAGCAGGGAGGGGCTCACTGCCGACCGCCTGGAGCAGGAGAACCGCTGCCAGGGGCGGGGGAGACCCCTTCGACTCCCCGAGAACACGACGGTGCATTCCGTCCACCAGGGGCTGGAGGACTGCCTCCGATCTGCTCGGAGAGGCGCGGCTGTCGTCCGTTAGAGGGTGGAGGAGTGGCCGAGGAACAAGCGTATCAGAGAACCGGCGAGTAAGTGTCTGGTTTTTTTTCATCTCTCTCTCCTCTCTCTCTCTCACTGCCGGTCTGCGTTGGCCTTTTCCCTCTCTTTTAAATTGTATTGTTTTTTTTGGTGGGTACTACACTGTTACAGGAAGTACCCCCCCACATTTTAATTATTTCTGTTTCCCTCCCCTTGTCCCCTCCCTCGTCCAGGTAGACAGTGATGACCTGCCGGCAGATGGCGCGGAAGACGAGCCTGAAAGAACCAGGGAGGAATGTGGCAGGGCGGAGGGCGGGTCCGGGTCGTGATCCTACACACCCGGTCCCGTATTAGGCTAATCAAGCCTCCGAGAGGGATAAAGGCCGATCGAAGAGGATGGTGCGGGAGAGAGAGATCATTTACAGGACATGTCTGTCATGTGTGTGTTTGTGTATTTTGTTTTAAGTTTATTATTTATTATTATTTTTTTACTGTCGCCAATGGCGACCTTGACAGAAATTACACTCGCAAATAAATTTATTTGGTCACAAATGCGACCATTTTTAGTCGCAGTTTGGAGCCCTGCACAAGGATGATGATTTATCGACTTTATAGACATTACATTTTTATCGTCTGTTAATGCTGAACTTCTGTAAAGCTGCTTTGAAACGATGTGTGTTGTGAAAGGCGCTATACAAATAAAATTGACTTGACTTGACTTAAGTTTATTATTAAAATGGTAGCTCTAGCATAAGTTCTGCCAGGAAGACTCAATTGTTACGTCACTCATTCCTTCTCTTTTATCCAATCACGTTCTAACTCTTGCAGTATAAAAGATAGTTACTTACACTTGTCTGAGTTCGCAGACGCTGACGCTTCCATTCAGTGCTCGTGTCAGTCGCCGACCAAAATGTCTAAGAATACGCAACTTATTTGCGTCTATTCTGATTCTGATGACGATTTCGTCCTGCCGTCTCCTCTTCCTGCTCGTCGCAGCTCTCGTATCCAGCGTCGTACCTCTCCTTGGGCGCAGTGGTCATCTGAAGACACGGTCATCGCTCTCGAGGATGCCGGTATACCGGTCAGCCAAGGCCTCTCCAGAGATAATCTGCTCCTTCTGGCCCAAACCACCCTGGGTAATCCGCCTGCTTCCCCTCAGCTGTCTCCAAAAGCTTCAACCTCGACAGTTCAGCCTAAACCAACAGGCAAGAAAAGATCGGCAAAATCATCTTCTCCGCGCCCATCAAAAAGATCATCGCTGCCCGCTCGGATGCCATCTCCTCCGCCGTCTACCGAACCTACAGTCTTTAATGACCAGATTCTCTCCGCTGTTCAAAGCCTCTCTCAAACAGTTAAAAGCTTGGAATCCAAAATGTCGGCCTTTGAACACTCATTCATCGGCCCTGGCTTCGGTTCAGATCCGGCCCCGAACTCGGCAGAGATTCCTCAGTTTCATCCCCCTTTCTCTTCTGGACTGGGCGGCCCTTCGGACATGCCCTCTACATCTTCCACTCTGCCTGCTTCCCTTCATACGATCCAGACGCCATCTCAAGTCTCCGTGCCACCGGTTCTCCCTAATTTTACATTATCCTCAGCTACTCCAGCTCCAGTTTTCGGCAGGCGTTACGTCTCACCAGCCGCCGCAACAGTGTCCCCACACCTAAGAGCTAATATTATTCAAGGTAAGGACATTAACCTTGCCTCTTTATTGCTTCCGTCACCTGCGGCTGACAGGAAAATGGTTGACTGTGGTGACGTGGCAGTCCTGCTTAAAACTTCTGATCCTCGCCTCCAACGTAATCTCTCGTTTGGCGAATTTGTGATCGCTTTTAGCATCTTCAGAGACATTCTGTGTCAAAGTTACCCAGAGAGAAGGGAAGAGTTGGATCTTTATCTAGCCATGATTGCAGACTTTAGCCAAAGATACGGGGGCACGCTTTTCTACGAATACCATAAGGCATTTTCCGCTAAATCCGCCTCCTTCATCACTAATTTCAATTCAAGATTAGACTGGTCAGTTACAGACATCGAACTGCTTGTTCGCCATTTCGGAGGTCAAAAAACTCTAGCCTGTACTATTTGCAGCGCTCACGGCCACTCGGCTCCATTTTGCCCTAAAGCGTTCGCATGCAACGCTCCGGCCGCTGACCACGGTGCTGAAAACGTAAGACTCCCTTCATCCAGCAGAGGTCACCGGATGGCAGAATTTAATGGCGTCCCTATATGTCTTTTCTTCAATGAATCTGTCTGCTCTTATTCTAATTGCAAATTTGCTCATGTTTGTAGTGCATGCAAGGATCCACACCCGAAATCTGTCTGTCCACGCCGGTACAAACCTGCCACCCGCGGGAAAGTCCCATTTCGGAAAAAATTCTGAACAGCCACCCATCCACTCCTATTAATATTCTAAATCTTTCTAGTTACCTCTCTTCTCACCCCGATACAACTTTTGTTGACTATTTAATCACCGGCTTGTCCCAAGGGTTTCGGGTGGGTGTCCTTTCTCACATCACTGATTCTTTCGTCGCAAAAAACCTGCAATCAGCCAGGAATGATCCCGGCATGGTTTCAGCACTACTAGAGAACGAAGTTAATAAAGGTTATGTTATTGGCCCTTTTGCTTCTCCTCCTTTCTCCCCTTTTCGGGTTAATTCTATCGGTGTCGCTACACGCAAATATTCCGGTAAAAAACGTCTTATTTTTGACATGTCTTCCCCCCATTCTTCTATCATAGCAAGGGTTAATGAATGCATTCCCCTCGCCCCCTTCTCTTTATCTTATGCTTCTGTCGACAATGCCATTCAGTTAATCAAGTTAGCCGGCCAAGGTGCTTGGTTAGCCAAAGCTGACATTACATCCATCCATCCATCCATCGTCAACCGCTTATCCTGCATACAGGGTCGCGGGGGGCTGGAGCCTATCCCAGCTAACATCGGGCGAAAGGCGGGGTACACCCTGGACAGGTCGCCAGTCCATCGCAGGGCCACACATAGACAGACACACACTCACACTCACATTCACATTCACACCTAGGGCAATTTTTGGAGACACCAATTAACCTAACCTGCATGTCTTTGGATGGTGGGAGGAAGCCGGAGAACCCGGAGAGAACCCACGCAGACACGGGGAGAACATGCAAACTCCACACAGAATGGCCGGGGCAACCGGGGTTTGAACCCACGACCTTCTTGCTGTGAGGCGACAGTGCTAACCGCTGCACCACCGTGCCGCCCCAGCTGACATTACAGACGCCTTCAAAATTATGCCAATTCACCCCTCCGACTGGCCACTTTTCGGAGTCAAGTGGAATTCTAAATTCTATTTCGCCGTTAGGCTCACATTCGGGTGTCGAAGTAGCCCTCACATCTTCAACAGTTTCTCCGAAGCACTGTGCTGGATCCTGTTGAATGTCTGCAAGCTTCCCTTCGTTCTGCATCTTCTCGACGATTTTTTGCTGATTGATTTTCCGTCTTCCCAAATGCCTATCCTCGACATATTTAAACAGGTATCTAGCGACGTCGGCATTCCCCTCTCGGCGGAAAAAACATCGGGCCCCTCTACCTCGCTCGAATTTCTAGGTATTTTCCTAGACACTGTTAACATGCAAGCTTCTCTCCCTCATGAAAAGCTTTTAAGGATTAGATCCTTCTTGGAAATGTTTTCATGTCTCGGCATTGTTTCGAAACGTGACGTGCTTTCGTTGCTCGGTCACCTCAATTTCGCCATGAGCATAATTCCTCAAGGTAGGGCTTTCATTTCTCGGCTGTTAACTCTGGCCCATTCCGTACAAGGTTTAAGTGACTTGGTCCAAGTAGACGAAGGCTGCCTATCCGATATCAAATTTTGGACTCAGCTGTTAAAGGATTGGAACGGTATTTCTTTTTTCTATAATGACGCCTTCGAATCATCAGAAGAACTTCAATTATTTACCGATGCCGCCCCCTCTATTGGCTTCGGGGGGTTCTTCCAAGGGCAATGGTTCGCAGAAAAATGGCCAACTGGTTTTCCTGAGTCTACTTCTGGTTCCGTTTCTTCTGCACTCTACGAAATTTACCCATTAGTTGTAGCCAGCCTCATCTGGGGTCCAGCATGGTCAAGGAAGCGCATTATGATGTTTTGCGATAACGAAGCCACTGTCGCCATTATTAATAAAGGTCGGTCTTCTTGCCAGTCGATGATGCCTTTCGTGAGACGTTTAATCTGGCAATCAGTCATCTTTAATTTTATTATTAAAGCTGCTCACATACCAGGTCACTCCAATGTTATCGCTGACGCGCTCTCTCATTTTCGTTTCCAGACTTTCAGACGGCTTTGCCCTTCAGCCCTTACGGATCCAACTCCGTGCCCTCCCCTATCAGCCACAATGCTAAATTAGACGATCTGCTTAATTCAGCCAGATATTACATGGCTAAAGGAGTAGCTCCTTCAACTTACAGAGCTTACACTTCCGCTTGGTTTTTCTTTTTAATGTTCTGTTCTTCCTTCCAGATTTCCGTTTTTCCCATTTTGATTTCAACTGTTTGCTCCTTTCTCGTTTTCAATTTCGAGAAACGCAATTTAAAACCTTCCTCCATCCGTAGACTTCTAGCAGGCATTCAATTCTACGCCAAATACTTCAACCCCGAATTTTCCAAGTTTATTCACCGCTTCCCCTATCCGTTTATTGCTCAAAGGCATAAGCAAATCCTCTATTAATTCTCCAGATAAACGGTTACCATTTACTTTGCCTCTATTGCAAAGACTAATCTCCTCTATTCGCCAAGGCCTTTTTTCTACGTACATCAATATTTTGCTAGAAGCTGTGTTTCTCACTGCCTTCTACGGCTTTATGCGCCCAGGGGAATTTGCATCCGCTACCAATCATTTCGATCCCGCTCGCGATCTGTCTTTCTCCGATTTACACTTTTCACCCAATTTCTTTACCCTCTTCCTTAAGCACTCTAAGAATGATTCCAAAGGGTCCGGCATCACACTAACAATCTCAAAAATTAATAATAATTTTTGTCCATTCCTATCTATGGTTAAATTTCTTAAAATTCGTCTCAAATCTCCTCATATTTCCCCCTTATTCTTACTACCTAACGGAGCACCCCTCTCTAAAGCCTGGTTCAGGACTCATCTAGTTTCTGTCCTCAAAAGCTGCAGTCTACCTTCCTCCCAGTATACCAGTCATTCCTTCAGGATCGGGGCAGCCACTTCAGCTGCCGAACGTGGCATCTCTACGTCAGCTATCAAAATCCTGGGTAGATGGTCTTCCTCTGCATTTGAGTCCTACATAAGACCTGACTCAAAAACTATCCTCAAAGCTCAGCAAGCTCTCCTTTAACGATCCAGGTAAATACCTATGCAATTACTGGTGGTGGTGATATATATTATTAATATAAAAAAAAATAAAAAAAATAAAAAAAAAATTATGTTCAGTGTGGTCCACCGTGACCGTGTAGCCCAACGTGGCTTGTCCCATGGTCTTGTGGCCGTTACGGCTCGGTTTCATGTGGCTAGCAGCCGTGTCTCGTTGGCCTTGTATCTGTGTGGCATTAGCAGCCTTGTGGCCCAGCGGGCCTTGTCTTCATGTAGGTCTTAAGGCCTCGTGGCATTATGTTGCCTGTCCTTTGCGTGGCCTACGTGGTCTTGTGGCCCTTACGGCCTCAGTTCGGCGTGGCCGTTGTCTCTGTCCAACCTCGTCTCAGTGTGGGCGCCCGACTTTGCGGCCCTCGCGGCCCCATTCTATGTTCAGTGTGGTCTACTGTGACCGTGTAGCCTAATGTGGCCTTGTCCCGTGGTCTTGTGGCCAGTTATGGCATTGGTTATTTGTGGCCTAAGGCCGTGTCCTTGAGTGATTCTGTCTTTGTGTGGCTTTAGCAGCCTTGTGGCTCAGCGGGCCTTGTCTCTGTGTGGGTCTACGGGCCTCGTGGCACAATGTTGCCTTGTCCTATATGTAAAAAATGGCCAAGTGGTCTCGTGGCCCTAGTGGCATCGGTTCTATGTGGCCAAGCGGCCGTTGTCTACGTTGCTTGTTCCGCGTGGTCTTTAATGGCCTTGTGGCACAACGTTGCCTTGTCCTAATATGTAAAAAATGGCCATGTGGTCTCGTGGCCCTAGTGGCATCGGTTCTATGTGGCCTAGCGGCCGTTGTCTGCGTGGCCAAGTGGCCTCGAGGCACTGTAGCCTCACTAAAAGATGGCCATGTGGCCCTCGTGGTTGGTTTTATGTGGCCTCGCGGCCTCGTCCAGTCTACTTGTTTTATGTGCGGCACTAGGCGCCGTTGTGGCTGTTTGCCAGCCTCGTCTCTGTGGTCTATCAAGGCCGTGTGGCCGTGCGGCCTTGTCTCTGTGGTCTAGCAAGGCCATGTGGCCAGTGTGGCCCCGCTTTGTGGTCATTAGGGCCGGATCTATGTGGCCTTAGGTGGCCCTGTTCTGTGTGGCCCAAGGTGGCCCTGTTCTGTGTGGCCCAAGGTGGCCCTGTTCTGCGTGGCCCAAGGTGGCCTGTCTCTGTGTGGCCTTGTCTTCATGTGCCTATAACGGCTCGTTTTCATTGATTCTTCATATACTAATTAGCCAATTCACAGTTTTATCTCTATCCCTCCTATGCTCACTTTCCCTTGAACTCATTCTCAGTGTTTAACTGATTGATCAGTTGCTGTACATCCCAAAAACCTATCAAGTCGCTTGTATGAAAGCGTCAGCAACAGATATATGCTAACGTATATACAGCAACAGTATTTTTAATGCTTTATGTTTTATTTTTGCCTTCTTATAATTAAGTCATCTCTTTCTAATTAGATTTTGTCTTTAAGGCGTTATGTCATGCTCATTATTAATCCTCTTCTCTCTCCATGTTTAGGCTCTCCAAGATATTCAACTGGTGGGTATACTTCTCTTTACCGTTCTTTGGGGTAGGTTTATGTCCCGGTGGAATTATTTTTCCACCTTCTTTGGGGGTCGGCTGCGCCCCTGCCTCCACCACAAGGCAGGAAAAGCAGAGTCCGGTCCCCCGGACTGTGAGCTTCGGACGGGGCCTACGCCAAAGAACTTATCATTATATTGCTTGTTGAGCTGTCAATAAATGGATAATTGCACTAGCTTTATTCTCCCGAGTCTTTCTGGTAGAAATGGTAGCTCTAGCATAAGTTCTGCCAGGAAGACTCAATTGTTACGTCACTCATTCCTTCTCTTTTATCCAATCACGTTCTAACTCTTGCAGTATAAAAGATAGTTACTTACACTTGTCTGAGTTCGCAGACGCTGACGCTTCCATTCACCTCCACCCTCCCCACCACCAAGACGATTTCTTCCCTTCCATCCTCCCCACCACCACCAGGATGGCCCCTTCTCATACCTCACTGGGGTCGGCTGCGCCCCTGCCTCCACCACAAGGCAGGAAAAGCAGAGTCCGGTCCCCCGGACTGTGAGCTTCGGACGGGGCCTACGCCAAAGAACTTATCATTATATTGCTTGTTGAGCTGTCAATAAATGGATAATTGCACTAGCTTTATTCTCCCGAGTCTTTCTGGTAGAACTATTATTTATATCGTCAAGCCGGTTCTCGCCTCCTCCTTGCCCATCTAAATTCCTTGTTACAGCTTCCAAAGCAATTGACTATTACCTTTTTATTGTTCCATAAGTGTGATAAAGAAATTAGCTTTTGCCTTTCTGAGTTCACTAACCACTTTATTTAATCAGACTTTGAAGAGGCGCATATCAGAATTAAGGCAAATTTATCCATGGAAGATTCACCATTTTACGTTTATTAACACATTGTTTACAAAATTTATTTTTAACGTTTTGTTTTTTTATCATGTCCATAAAACCTCTTGTCATGGTCTTGGTGAGTCCGCTGGTTTGATCCAGTTTGTGGTTACATGTTCTCTCTATTGATTCAGGTGTCACTGGCTCATGTAATCAGCACTACCATGTACCACTACCTTGATTGTTTCCATGGCAATGCTGATCATTCCAGCTTGCTGCGAGTGATCGGCACCTGATTGCCTTTAGTTCACTGGCTATATCTACCTCACTCTTTTTTTTGTTCGTCACTTCATTGCTGTTTGAGTCCTGTTACTTACCACTCTCTCCCTCTGCCCTAGCATATCCTATATCATGTTCAGTGTATTGGTTGCCAGTCTGCGCTGTATGTGCTGGGATTATGGTTACCTTCTAGACTGTTGCCACATCTCTCTTGAGTTGTCTCCTCACTTTCCCTCAGCGATATGGGAGAGTTGCCACCCTTACTGCTCACCATTCCTGGAGTTTCTGGTGGAGCTCCTTTGAGAATTTGATGGATCTGTACATGGAAGAGATGCTACTTTGATTCTGTCCAGTTTGACTGGGTAATCGCACTGTTGCGGACTATGCTATCGAGTTCCACACTCTCACCGTGCCCGGCGAATGGAATGAGGCAGCCGATGGGAGTTGGTTCTTGGATGGCTTGTCAGATATGATCCATGATAGATCTACACTTTGGATTTATCTTCCTGGTTGCTCTGAACATTAGGATTGACCAGCGCCTTACACTTCAATGCAGCCGATGTTGCTCTTCACCTTCCGGCTGACCGTTAACTTCCTCCCACTCCTGAGGCCGGGGTTTTGGAGCAGCTACCCAAAATGGATCATGAGAAGAGAGACAGCATATCCAAATGTCCAAATATTGAATATCCAAGGAGCTCTGTATGGCACATCATGATCTGGGGCAGTGTTCAGTTTTCCCGTGCTGCGACCCTTCCTCCTCATCGCCCATACCATTGTGAAATTGATCTGCTCCCTGGGACTTTCCATTTAACCATTCAGTAAATCCTCACTGTAACTTGGTTTTTGCTTTTTTTTATAGAAAAGGAGGGATGAGTTAAAATATTTTTTGTATTAATCAACATTATGCCACAAATACTGTTGTTTGACCTTATTTTTTATCGAACCCAGAAAATTTAATAATTTTTGTATTTATTTTTGGTAAAATCATTTTTTTTTCTGCTCACATGCGTACATACTTATTATTTGTGAATGTGGGAATTTTGAATCCCTGCTCCTTTGACCTCATAAAGCTTGGCATTTCAGATAGAATGTCTGTTGGCTATTTAAAGCCCACACTTCTCCAGCTTTCATGTCTCTCGGTGAGTACTGTACTCTCTTGTGGGTGCTAACACCGTAATGTAGCAAATGGGGACACTATAATGTAAAAAAAAGATGAGATGCTAAACTGAGGACCTGACTCACTGTGGTAATTAAAAATCACAGGGCATTTCTCATAAAAAGTAACCCTGGTGTCCCAGCCAACCCTCATAACCCTGGTGTCCCAGTCAAATTCCCACACTGGTCCATACCAATCATAGCCTGCCAATAATCCCCATTCATGAATTGGCTTGATCACTCTACTCTCTTTTCTTTCCTATAGCTGGTGTGTGGTGAGCATACTGGCGCACTACTGCTGCCATCACATCATCCAGGTGGCGAGTCTTCTGTTCTCAATGTAAAGCGCTTTGAGTGTAGTGTCAGAAAAAATGCTTTATAATGGTGAAAGTTCTAAATGTTTTCATTGACATGACTGTACTGTAGCTGTTCCTTGGTTTATGAAACATGAATTGCTACAACTAACCCTAGTTGCAACAATTCCCAGCCTGATTCAGACTTCTTTAAGTGAACAGGTAGCCATTTCCTGTGGCAAGTTGTTGTAAAAGACCCAAGAAAAGACAGAAGAGACAGAAAATAGTTGCCCAGAAGCATTACGGCCATGTGAGGGACCTAACTTGCTGGGACTTTAGTTACAAATCCTCCCAACCACTGTTGCAGTCGTCCTTGTAATTGCCTCCTGTTTCCCCTTCTCTCTGCTACCCCATGCATTTAACTTTTTTTTGACCTGGCTGAGAAGTTTGGGCTTTAACAATCTCTGTTGTGCATTTTTCTTCCACTTTCAGAGATAAGATCAAGAATCACTGATGATAGCAAAGGAACATATGCTCTGTAAACAGTGTAGACATCCCCTCAGGGAAATAACAGATCACTGCTGCTGCTGATGAGATGTAATGAATTGTTTTCCAGTCAAAAAGTCTCATCAAAATCAGCATCTCTTGCTCTTAATTTAGGAGAGAGAAGTAATATAGCTGACTGTCTTGAGTCATTTCCTCATCTCTTAACCACAGGGGAGCTTTGTAATTCCCTAAAGGAATCATAGAAATGTGATTGAAAAGAGTGAAAATCAGAGTGGGTGGATGCCGGGTAAAGAAAAAAATGAGTGCAATCAAAAATCATCCACCCCGAGCGGAACAGTTCAATAGTTCAGGTGAACAAGAGAATAAGAGTTAAACTCTGACATCACTTTATGGAATTGTTTTGAAAGAAGTTAACATATGTTTTAAAGACTAGAAAGATTTAGAGTGCAGATCAACATGCCCCCTGCTTTATTGGCATCAAAGTGTAAGTCAAGCTTTTTCAAAGGGCATGATTGCACTTAGCAGTATTTAGGGTCACAGCTGGAGTTCAGTTTGAAACAACTGGTAATGTGTCACAACAGAGCATGCTTGTATTAAACATTACTACAGCAATCATTAAGAAAAGATTATTCATACATGACAAAGGACACCTTCTCTGATTAACCTTTTTCAAATGTTTATTTTTTAAATTAACCTTACAGGCAGCACCAAACTACATCAGTCCTGTCAGATCTCCAGGCGATAATAATATATTGATGACTCTTTATTCTTCCATTTGCCATTAACAAACAAATAATTTAGGAAGACTTAATTCTTAATAGATTAGTAGACTATTAGAAAATAATTCATGAAATGTACTGTATCCTAACTGCGTAAATTAAATAGTATTTGTCATTATTATCTTAATAATGTAACCAGAAATATAATTGTCATGCAGATAAAACACAATTGTATCTCAATCCCCCATAATAAATAGTTTGAGTATTTCTGTAACTGCTGATCTCCTGGGATTTTCTCGCACAAAAGTCTCTAGAATTTACTACGAATGGTGCCAAAAACAAAAAAAACATCCAGCAAGCAGCAGTTCTGTGTACGGAAACGCCTTGTAGATGAGAGGTCAACAGATAATGGCCAGACTGGTTCGAACTGACAAAGTCTATGGTAACTCAGATAACCACTCTGTACAATTGCGGTGAGAAGAAAAGCATCTCAGAATGCTATTTCATATATATATATATATATATATATATACTTTTTTTCTTTTTCTGTTGAATGTAATTCATAAAACCCACATGAAGGAGAAAGCATACTCTGTCTTTAGTTCTGTTCCAGCTCAGTTTTCAAGAGGATGAGCATGGACAAACTAAAACAAAAGTTTGCAGCTCAAAAGTTCTTCACTCATGGTATGCAATGCTGTAAAAGAGACCTTCTTTAGCTCACAAAAGATGCTCTCCACCCACGTCTGCAAGCCAAGTATATCAGCATCCCATTACTCAATTCTGACACCTAGAAGCATTGTTTTGTTTCTTCTCCAGTTTGGAAACTTTAAATTGATGTGGCACTTGACTGGATTAAAGATAGATAGGCTTCACTGTAACCCTGAAGCTTTGTATATCTATGTAATCATACATCACCAGACAAAATGCCTTAAAGGGATTAAATATGAGTTAGACATAAACCTAACAGACAGATGAACTGGTTTTTTTTTTTTAATTATTTATTTATGAGTAGCCTGAACACTATCATTCAAAAGAATATTTTATTTTAAAAGATTTGTGAAAAGATAATTTTTCTGTTAACCATCTTTTAAAATATTAAAAGTTTACTACATTTTGCCTTTGCAGATCAGTAGTGTTTGAAGTGTATAAGAGCAAGCAACAATGCTACTAACTTAAGCTGAATGTGCATTTTTTTCCCCATGTTAAAACCCCAGTTTAATATACAGAAGAATATTAATAATAATAAGAGAATAATAATATTCTGCTTCAATAAAAACTTTTGTATTTTGACAAAATCCCAGCTTTTTTTAAATAGAGAAGCATTTAAAGAAACATTACATTATATATTCCGTATTTAAAAATGATACATTCAACAACTGCATTATTTAAAAAAAAATGCTTCTTTAGGTAGATCTGGCAAAATTGTGCAGTGAAATGAACAACTGGCAAAAATTAAAAAACAATTATGTACATTTTTACAATTAAATTTAGTGCTCGATATATTCTAAAAATATATTTTCTTACTGAGAATTTTTGTCTTGTTTTCCAAAAATTTTTTTAAACATTCTTTAAAAAAAGATACATTTACATCAGAAGCAAATTGACGGAAGATATTCTGTCTTGGTTTCATATAATTTATTTATCTTGTTTTAAGAATGTTTGGATAATTTTTTTGAAACACTCAAAAAAGAAGAAAAAAAAAAACAATCAGTAAAATTTTTTTAGCAGAAGCACAGAAGAACAAGATATATACTAGAAGTATATATTTTAGGACATTGCTGCACAAATGCCTTGTCTGGAATTTACTGGTTCAAAACAATGATTCACTGATTTATTTGAGTCATCACTCAAAAGTATTCCCAGATGTCCTTGTGTTTGAAATAATAAGTAGATTGTTTTTTGGCAAGCTAAATTTAAAAAGGTCATCTATAATGACATGAACGGTTTTACACACCTGGAGGCAATGTCTATGTGACCTTTAACCAGGACAGAGAGAGATTTGGCAAGGGAGGAGAAGGGGCTCATTCTTTTCAAGATTAGGCTTGAGGTGATGAACAGTCAGACAGTTTGATGTGTCAGAGACGCGTGCTGAGAAAGTCTTTGTGATTGCAATTGCAGAGACAGAACGGGGGATTGAGATACAATTGTGTTTTATCTGCATGACAATGATAGCAGTGAAACAAAATTTCACTCCCTCAGTGAGTATTCAGTTTCACTTAAGTTTGATGTTTTTTCCTCTTCTTTAGTATTGGGCTTCCTATGATAGATATAGTAGTCGACAATTTGCAGACTGTTGCCAGAGTTTGAATTTAGAAGACTACTTTATATACAGTAGATGGTTCAGTTAATTCTGATAAATAAAGCAATGTTAAAGACCCATTACCTCAACAGATAAGAATATCCTACTTTTATCTGATATAATCTAAATTCAATAAGGAATTGATGGTCCTTGCCTGAACTTTCCATGCAAATCATACACTCATAGTGTTTGACAAAGGATTCTTTTTTTTTTAGACTGAACTTGAGTATTTTAGAAATGCTTGTTTAGAACTGCAGACAGACTAGTTTTATTAATTGATTTAAGTAGGCCGATGTTACAAGCAACTCATCATGTAACGAGGGCAAGCTGTATGGTGGATATAGGCCAGAAACATGTCTAAAATGCTTGGCAGTGTATACATGATTTCCTCTGATTGACCTACTCTAATAACCACTTGTGGGTCACCAGTAAATAACTGCTCTTATAAGAAAACATTTATAATTTAATGTAGGTTAGCTGAAATATGCAAAGGAGTTTGGTCATTAAAGGTGTCGTACAGCATTTTCTAATTTCAAACTTTAAATTACTAAACACTTTGCAATAGTTAAGTTCAATGAATGTAAATCTCATATATCTATTGAATATTGTTTATTAAAATATAAATACTACAATACTTGTGTGTGAACACCGCCCTCTGCTTGAAGTTTGGCCAAGCCCATTAATTTTAATGAAGAATTATTATTAAATGCTATTGCATACAATGGAATTCTAGAGAATTGTATGCTTCTAACTTTGAGGCAGGGAAGGACCTTTTCTGCAACATGATCACAAGGATGTAAGGATATTTTGGTTACTGTGAATGCACACAGTACAGATTAAAGTGCCTGCGTACCTCTATCATTAATGTAGGGAATTTATAATGGAATTAGTCGCAATTGACAATAATTATAAGACAGAGAAATGACAAATAATTAATAGAATAAAATTCTCCACCATTAAAATGGTAATACAACAGCTCATTGTATCTGCTCACAATTTCTATTGTAAGGAATTAGCTTTAATAAGTGAATTATGATTAATTCACTTATTAAAGTAATATCATTCACATAGCTTATAGAAAATAATATCACAAATATTTTAGGTATAGCTTAACCCTCTGGGGCCTGAGGGTGTTTTGGGCCCTGGAGAAGTTTTGACATGCCTTGACATTTGTGCTTTTTTCAGTTGCTTAAAAACACATTAATGGCTAAAGTCTGATAACACTGTACTCAGCACAAACTGGGCTACACTAATATGTGAGCAACATGTGTGTATATGTTTGTATTTTTGAGAAAATAACGTTTATGCATGGTTTTTGAAAAAACTCAATTTAAGTCATTGAAATAAAGCCATATAACACATACTAAACATTTGTCCACAAGCCTTTTGAGAACTGGATCTTGTAGCCTAGAGTTCCCCGTCTGTTGCTCACTTCGGCGTTGTGTCGAAGAAGCGACACTAGGGGTCTCTCTTGAGAGCCTTATGCATCTCTGAACTTTGAGAAAAGGCCAATGAGAAATTTGCAGACAGAATTTCAAGTCAAGTCAAGTCAAGTGGTTTTTATTGTCATTTCAACCATATACATTTAGTACAGTACACAGTGAAACGAGACAACATTCCTCCAGGACCATGGTGCTACATAAAATAACATAGGACAAACACAGAACCACATGAGACTACACAGACTAAATAAAATACCTATATAAAATACCTATATAAAGTGCATGTGCAAAAACGTGTGCAAAAGTACGGGACAGTACAATACATTTCTAACAATGAACAGGAGAATAGGCACAGTGATAGACAGTGCAGTGCCGACCAGTACACAGTAGTGCAAAAAAAGATGACAGTTACTAAATGCCAAATGTAAACATAACATACTATGAGATAGTGTTCTATGCACATAGCTGTTATTGAGGTAGCAGACAGTTATAAAGTGGCAGTTATTAAAGTGCGACTCAGGACACATGTGTGTGTGTGTGTCAAACCAGTCTCTGAGTATTGAGGAGTCTGAAGGCTTGGGGGAAGAAGCTGTTACACAGTCTGGCCATGAGGGCCCGAATGCTTCGGTACCTCTTGCCAGACAGCAGGAGGGTAAAGAGTTTATGTGAGGGGTGTGCGTGGTCCTCCACAATGCTGGTTGCTTTGCGGATGCAGTGTTTTATGTAAATGTCTTTGATGGAGGGAAGTGAGACCCCAATGATCTTCTCAGCTGTTCACACTATCCTCTGCAGGGTTTGCGGTCCGAACCGGTGCAAGTCCCAAACCAGGCAGTGATCCAGCTGCTCAGGATGCTCTCAATAGTCCCTCTATAGAATGTTGTGAGGATGGGGGGTGGGAGATGTGCTTTCCTCAGCCTTCGAAGAAAGTAGAGATGCTGCTGGGCTTTCTTGTTAATAGAGCTGGTGTTGAGGGACCAGGTGAGGTTCTCCGCCAGGTGAACACCAAGGAATTTGGTGCTCTTGACGATCTCCACAGAGGAGCCATCGATGTTCAGCAGAGAGCGTTCACTTTGTACTCTCCTAAAGTCAACAACCATCTCTTTTGTTTTATCGACATTCAGGGACAGGTTGTTGACTCTACACCAGTCCGTTAGCCGCTGTACCTCCTCTCTGTATGCTGACTCGTCGTTCTTGCTGATGAGACCCACCACGGTCTTGTCATCGGCGAACTTGATGATGTGATTCGAGCTGTGCATTGCTGCACAGTCGTGAGTCAGCAGAGTGAACAGCAGTGGACTGAGCACACAGCCCTAGGGCGCCCCAGTGCTCAGTGTGGTGGTGGAGATGCTGTTCCTGATCTGGACAGACTGTGGTCTCCCAGTCAGGAAGTCCAGGATCCAGTTGCAGAGGGAGGTGTCCAGGCCCAGCAGGTTCAGCTTTCCAATCAGGTGCTGAGGAATTATTGTGTTGAATGCTGAGCTGAAGTCTATGAACAGCATTTAAACATATGAGTCCTTTTTGTCTAGGTGGGTGAGGGCCAGATGGAGGGTTGTGGCAATGGCATCGTCTGTTGAACGGTTTGGACGATTCGCAAACTGCAGTGGGTCCAGTGAGGGGGGCAGCTGGGTCTTAATGTGCCTCATGACGAGCCTCTCGAAGCACTTCATGATGATTGGTGTGAGTGCAACGGGACGGTAGTCATTGAGGCAGGACACTGAAGACTTCTTTGGCATGGGAATGATGGTGGTGGCCTTGAAACACGTTGGAACGATGGCGCTGCTCAGATAGATGTTGAAGATGTCGGTAAGAACATCTGTCAGCTGGTCTGCACATCCTCTGAGCACACTGCCAGGAATGTTGTCTGGTCCAGCGGCCTTCCGTGGGTTGACTCTACGTAGAGTTTTCCTCACATCTGCCATGGTGAGCCAGAGCACCTTGTCGTTGGGAGGAGGGGTGGTCTTCCTCGCCACCACGTCGTTATGCACTTCAAACTGAGCGTAGAAGTCGTTCAGCGCATCTGGAAGGGAGGCATCTTTGTCACAGGCAACGGATGTTGTCCTGTAGTTGGTGATGTCCTGGATGCCCTGCCACATGCGCCGCGTGTCACCACTGTCCTCGAAGTGACTGTGGATTCTCTGGGCATGTACGCGCATTGCCTCTCTGATGGCCCGGGACAGTTTGGCCCTAGCTGTTCTTAGGGCTGCCTTATTGCCTGCTCTGAAGGCGAAGTCTCGGGTCTTCAGCAGCGTGCGCACCTCCGCAGTCATCCACGGCTTCTGGTTGGAGCGTGTTGTAATGGTCTTGGAGAAAGTGACATCATCAATGCACTTGCTGATGTAGCTGGTCACTGATGCTGTGTATTCCTCCAAGTTGGTAGAGTCGCCATATGTTGCAGCCTCCCTAAACATGTGCCAGTCAGTACACTCAAAACAGTCCTGAAGAGCAGGGATGGCTCCTGCTGGCCAGGTTTTCACCTGCTTCTGAAGCAGTTTTGTGCGTCTGACAAGCGGTCTGTATGCTGGAATTAGCATAACAGAGATGTGGTCTGAGTAGCCGAGGTGGGGTCGGGGCTCCGCCCGGTACGTGCCTGGGATGTTCGTGTAAACAAGATCAAGCACGTTCGCCCCTCTCGTTGCAAAGTCCACATATTGATGGAATTTAGGGAGCACTGTCTTGAGATTTGCATGGTTGAAATCTCCGGCGACAATAAACAGTCCGTCGGGGTGAGCGTTCTGCAGTTCGCTCATAGCCCCATATAGTTCAAAGAGTGCTTCCTTAACGCTAGCGCTGGGGGGAATGTAAACTCCGGTTATGCAAACAGTGGTGAAATCCTGTGGTAAATAAAAAGGTCTGCATCTAACAGTCACAAGCTCCAACAGCGATGAACAGTAGCTAGAGACTAGCACAGAGTTCTTGCACCATTCCGTGTTGATGTAAACACACAAGCCACCACCGCGAGTCTTACCGCAGAGAGCTGAATTTCTGTCGGCACAAAACGAGGCGAGCCCGTCTAGCTGAATGGTGGCGTCCGGAACTCTGTCGCTGAGCCACGTCTCCGTGAAAACAAAGACGCAGCAGTCTCTAAACTCACGCTGCGTAGCCTGCTGGAGTCGGAAATAGTCCAGTTTATTGTCCAGGGAGCAAACATTTGAGAGCAGGATAGACGGGAGAGCCGGCCAGCTAGGGTTTGTTTTTAGCCTAGCATGGACCCCCGCCCTCTTTCCACGCTTCCGCTTCCTCGCACACTTTACGCTTACGACGTCCTCTCCCCCGGCCACCGGCATCAGACGATGCCGAGCACTCGAGGCCTGGTCTCCGTAGCAAGCCGAGTACGCGCAGTGCCTCCCGCAGTTCATCATGCAGCTTGGTTTTTGCATGAGTCTTATAACTTAGTAGTGTTTGGCGATGGTAGACACGAACACTGGTTGCTACGATGTCCATGTGCCGCAAAAGTCGGGCTTATTAAACAAAAATAGCACCATTATGGATCCGGAGTGGCCGCTGCGTGCGGTGCTACCACGCCACCATCTTGGATCAACTTCTAATTTGCATGTCCCGCCCCCAGATTTATTGGTATAAAGGGAGGGAAATGCATCTGTTCATTCAGAAATTTTCTTGGGAGCCGAACGCTTGTGTGAGCAACGAACTGCGAGTCACAGTCTGTTTCATCTCTGAGCGTATGTTGATGGATCTATGGCGCGTATCAGCGGCTTTCTCCTTCTCTTGCCCCTGGGCCCTTCGACAGCGCTATTAAAAAGATAAATTTTAAAGATAAGTTTTTATAAAGATGCCTTTCCGCCCCTGTGTAGTTCCTGGATGAGTTCTCTCCGCTCCTGACGGTCACAGGCACTGCCTTGTGTGTCTGGGCCACAATCACACCGAGGCAGTGTTTGTGGATGATTCGTGTTCTCACTGCGAGAACATTACCATGATAACATTGCAGTTGCATCTTTCCTTTCTAAAAAGGAACGCCACTCCAGCTTCCCCCCACGTCGCTCCATCTTCCCACGGGATTGAGGACGACCCGGCTGGCGATGGAGGCGAATTGGGGATGGCAGCGGGCTCGGTTTCGCTGTGTACGTCCCCACGAACCACCCGCCCCCCGACACGCTCGTTGACTTCCGCCTGGGCTCGGGGTGACAGCGGCTCGCCTCACGGCCAGTCTGCCTATCCTATTGAGCCCCCTGAGCTGGATGATGAGCTCGCCGCTGCATTGGAGAGTGTTTGACTTGGAAGACTCGATTGGGCTGCTACCTTCGGGTCAGCACGCCCAGTCAGAGGCTGACGCCCAGATGGCTGACGCCCAGATGGCTGACATGCTTGCCCGTGCCGCCATCAGTGTGGGGTTGGACTGGAATCTTACGTCCTCCCCACAGTCTTCGTGGCTGGATAATTGGTTCCTCGGGTCTGCGCGCCGCACACAGCCACACCACCCCCCCCCGGTGATGATGACCTGACATGCTCGTGGAGGGCCCGTAATCAATCAATCAATCCTCTTGCTCATCCGCTCTCACTACCCTCAATGGCGGAGCGATCCATGGGTACTCAGTGGTCCCTCAGGTGGACAGATCGGTTGTGATCCACCTGTGTCCCAAAAACTCCACCACCTGGCGGGATCGCCTGGTGCTCCCCTCCAGGGCCTTTAGGGTGACAGCGCCTCTGGACAGGCCGCTTCTGCCTTGCATGCCATGACCCTCCTGTAAGTCCACCAGGCCAAGGCACTTAAAGATCTGCACTTGGGTAGTCCTGACCCCGACGTGCTGCAGGAACTGTGCTCAGCCACCGACCTCGCCCTCAGGGCCACGAAGGTCACAGTGTGGTCACTCGGGCAGGCGATGGCCATCCTCGTGGTTCAGGAACGACATCTGTGGCTGAACCTGGTCGAGATGCATGAAGTGTACAAAGCACACTTTCTCAACGCGCCTGTCTCCCAGTTCGATCTTTTCGGCGACACCGTCGAGGACTTCACCCAGCAGTTTTCAGCGTTGAAGAAGCAGACGGAGGTCATCTCTCACATCATGCCCCGTTGCACTTCCAGCACGGGCCGTGCCCCGTCTGCCCGCCGAGGGCGCCCTCCTGTGGCTTCCAAGGAAGCAATTCAAGTCAACGTGATTGTGGACACGCTATCGAGACAGAGTTCGCCCAGCAGAGAGTGGAGGCTTCACCCCCAGTCGGTCCAGCTGATTTGGGAATGGTTCGGCATGGCACAGGTAGACCTATTCGCCTCACGAGAGACCTCCCACTGCCCACTCTGTTATGCCTGAACAGAGGCTCCCCTCAGGACAGATGTGCTGGCACACAGCTGGCCCACGGGGCTGTGTAAGTATGCAGTTCCCCTCAGTGAGCCTTCTTGCACAGGTGCTATGCAAGGTCAGGGAGGACGAGGAACAAGTCACACTGGTGGCCCCTTATTGGCCCTCTTGGACTTGGTTCTTGGATCTCGTGCTCCTCGCGATAGCCCCTCCCTGGCAAATTCCCCTGAGGAAGGACCTTCTTTCTCAGGGACCGGGCATTCTCTGGCATCTGCACCCAGACCTCTGGAAACTCCACATCTGGCCCCTGGATGGGATGCGGAAGATCTAGCTGGTCTACCACCTGCTGTCGTAGACATGATCAACCAAGACAGATCTCCCTCTACCAGGCAACTTTATGTCCTGAAGTGGCGCTTGTTCGAGAATTGGTGTTCTTCCCGGGCTGAAGACCCACAGAGGTGCGCAGTCGGGTCAGTGCTTTCATTCCTGCAGGAGAGGTTGGAGGGGAGTCTGTTCCCCTCCACCTTGAAGCTGTATGTAGCCGCTACATACATGTCGCAGCCCACCACGATGAAGTAGATGGCAAGTGTTTGGGAAAGCACGGCTTAGTTATCAGGTTCCTAAGAGGTGCCCGCAGATTGAATCCCTCCAGGCCAAGTCTGTTCCCCTCCTGGGATCTCTCAGTGATCCTCTCGGTCCTTCAGAGACCCCTTGTACTGGAATAGGTGCCCACAGTTCAGGCCCCCATGTGGACTTATCCCTGTGTTTATTTTCCAAGGTACGGTCCCCTTGTGAGCGTGATTAAAATTGGACCCCTAGTGTCGCTTCTTCGAAACAACGTCAAATTGAGCGACAGATGGGGAACGTCTAGGTTACTGTTGTAACCTCTGTTCCCTGATGGAGGGAACGAGACGTTGTGTCCTCCCTGCCACGTCACTGAACCGAGCCACTGTTGCAGCCGAACCTCACTGTCAGCTTCTCAGACAAATCCTGAATGAACAGACGCATTTCTCTCCCTTTATACCCATATGTCCAGGGGCGGGACATGCAAATTCTGTCTGCCAATTTCTAATTGGGCTTTTCTCAAAGTTCAGAGATGCATACGGCTCTCAAGAGATACCCCTAGTGTCGCTTCTTCGACACAACATCTGGTTCCCTCGGAAGAACAGAGGTTACATTTTTGCTACAAAATGATGTGAAATCATTAGAAATCACTAATTCATACAAAACAATATATTCTTTTGTATGACAATTTTAGTGTTAGAAAGGTCATATGCAAGGAGGCGTGAACTATCATGAATATTGATTGGCAAGTGACAAGATTATATATCAAAATATACCACAGTGAATTTATCTTTGAATACAAACAATACTTTAGCATTTGTGGGATAGTGGTGTGCTGCAGAATATTTTTGTCATAAAAAGTATGCTGTGGCAGAAAAAAGGTTTAGAAACACTGACCAAAAGTATTTATATAATACACCAGCACTTTCAGCAAAAGTCTGGAGATACTGTACTTGCATGTCATTGCATTTGGTTGTGTTGCTTGGTTCTTTGGCTCTTTGTAGAAAATTAGTTCCGTCAATGTTTTGGGTCTCTGATAAGATGTTGCGTCAATAGATGATGAGGTGGGCTTTGAAATGAGGCCTTCCGCACGGAAGATCCGTGACTCTTCGATCGAGCCTTCTTGGACTTCTACATGGTATGGAACTTGAAGGATGCCAGGGCGAGGCTGCAAGCCATGAGGGCCAGAGCACGGAGGATGAGGAGCTGAATAGAATGTGGGCGCATGGAGCAAGAGAAGAACTCAGAACTCTAAGGGGTTGCTGCGGGCTGTCCTTTTAACCCAATCGGTTTGTTCACACCCCAAAGAGGCTCTAAGCCTACCAGAGACAGTTTTTCAGAGGCACATGGTCAAAAGTGTCCTCCCCTTAAGATAGTTAATTTTGGCCATTGTTCCAAGGTTTCCCGCTCAAAAACTGAACATTTTAATCATGAATTTCATAAGAAAACTATAACTGCAGGACCTCACTGATGCTCTTGTGTCGAAATGGGAGCAAATTAATGCAACCAGGCTCAACCATCTAGAGAAGAGTATTTCCAGAAAGTCCAGACAGTAAGAGACACCCAATCTACTCTTTAAAACTTTCAACATTATTCACAGCCTCCAGTAGATCAGTGCACACTTAAATTCTCAATATGACAAATCAAACACTTAACTGAAAACAGTATTGACCATTGAGAAAACACTTAATACTTAAATTAACTGGAATCTTAAGGTGCACTGTCAAGCATAGAAGTCATTATTCTCAGTGATTGGCCTAAACTGAAAACACACACAGCACTGCATTGTAGGAGCAAAAAATTTGTGTTACTTTTTGTTCTGTGCTTGTGTGCCCAGAGGCCCATTTAATTATATCATAGTCATCTCCTATACATTCTATGTTTTCATATAAACAGAAATGGAACAGAAATGTAAGCGCAGCTTAGTTCTAGCGGGAAGACTGGCAGCTGTACATCATCGCACCATTAGCTGGGTAATTCCCAGCCAGTCACATGTAAGCTGTTGCTTTATAAGTCTGCTCACAATCTATAACATTGCTGTTTCAGTGTGCTAACACGGCAACCTCCACCACCCCACCACCATCAGTTGAGTCCCGTTCTGCACGGGGGTAGGCTCCTCGCCCCTGCCTCCTATCACTGGCATATGATGGTTCTGAGTACAACTTCTTCGGACCACATGATGGGGCCTACCTCAAAGAGAGACATTACTTTTCTATTTTATATTCATCAAAGAAATGTCATCAAGTTTGCAAGTCTTCCTGATAGAACGTCTCGTTATCAGGATGATGAGGTAGCTGGAATACAACATGCTTGCCTTGAACTTTTTTGCATTTGTTGTTTTTAATTCAGTTGCACTGGATGTTTAGTGTGGAAAATCACTCTGTACAAGCATATTTCCAAAACCCTTATCAAACATTAGGTCTCAAAATGAATGAGCTCTCGATTGCAGCATCGAAGAGCGGGCTTGTCCAGTCTGATGCTGAGGACTTGACTGGGCTCCCACCTGCGGGTGTGGTTGCCCAGTAGCAGGCTGATGCGGAGCTGGTGGCCCTGCTTGCCTGGGCAGCTGCAAACGTCAGAACCCACCACCCTGCCCTGAAACCTCGCTGCTTGATGACTGGTTCCTGGGCTCGGAGAACCACTCACGGCCGTGCCCCGCCCTGGTCAGTTTCTTCCCGGAGTTGCATGTGGAGCTCACAAGGTCATGGGGGGAACCTTTTACTGCCTGGGTCCAATCTTTGAGCTCCTTTGCTCTCACTACCCTCGATGGTGTGGCTGCCAGAGGTTTCTTGCCGATTCCCCAGGTGGATAAGGCTGTTGCGGTGCACCAGTGCCCTCAAAACACCACCACATGATGGAACCATCCGAGACACCCATCCAGGGCCTATAGATTTACATCATCACTGGCGACTAAGGCTTACAGTGCCACTGGACAGGCTGCCTCCGCCCTGCATGCCATGGCTCTCCTGCAGGTGCACCAAGACAAGGCACTAAGAGAACTGCACAAGGGTAGTTCTGACCAAGATTGATGCAGCAGCTGGACTCCACGACCGATCTCACCCTCCGGATGACAAAGATCAGGGCTCGGACTCTCTGATACCCAATGTCCACCCTGGTGGTCCAGGAGTGCCACCTATGGTTCACCTTGGTCGAGATGAGGGAGGCTGACAAGGTACGGTTCCTTGACGCCCCCGTCTCCCAGGTTGGCCTATTCGACATCACCGTCGAGGACTTTGACCAGAAGTTCTCGGTGGTTAAGAAGCAGATGGAGACAGGTAAGTGCTTCAATGTATCCCGACCGAGCACGTCCATGAGCTCGTGGCTTGAGCCTCCTCAACGTGAGGCCTCTGGCTCCACCCTGCCACCGGTATGTCCGAAGTGATTGTCCCATTGGTCCCTTTCGCCTGGAGCTTGGAGTTGAGGCTTGCGTTTCCCAACCTGTCGCGATGGTTTACCAGGACCGTCTGAATCGGCTAAGCGATTCAGTTCGCCAGGCATCCTCCTGGGTTCAGCGGCATCCGTTTTACCTCAGTGAAGGGTGAGAACACCGCCGCCCTTCGTGCGTAGATCAAGACTCAATAGGAGGGATGCAATATAGCCTGTCCCTCCAGCTGAGATGAAGAAGGGGTTCTACAGCCCCTACTTCAAGCCAGTGGGCTGCTGTCAATCTTGGACCTGCGAGTATTGAACTGGGCCTTGCACAGTCGACTCCCGTTCAATCCGAAAAAACGCATTTTAGCAAACATCCGGATCAAGATTGGTTTGCGGTGGTAGAACAGGATGACTCATACATTCTCGATTTTACCTTGGTACAGGCCCTTTCTGCGGTTTGCCTTTGAGGGCTGGGTGTACCAGTACAAGGTCATCCCCTTCGGTCTGTCCCTGTCGCTTGGCATCTTCACGAAAGTTGCAGAGGCAACTTTGCCCTTGCCACACTAATGGAGGTTAGTCCTCAACTATCTCAATGACTGGCTGATCCTATCTCACTCTTGAGACTTTTTATGTGAGCACAGGGACCTGATGCTCAGGCACCTCAGCCGGTTGGGGCTTCGGGTCAACTGTGAAAAGAGCAAGCTCTCCATGATACAGAGAATCTCTTTTCTTGGGTTGGAGTTAGACTCAGTCTCTATGATGGCACATCTTACGAGCGAGCGCATGCAGTCTGTGCTGAACTGCCTAAAGTCATTCAGGAAGATAACACTGGTCCCACTGAAACAATTTCAGAGGCATTTGGCATTCTCAACGGCCGTAATGCCTCTCACGTTGATGCATATAAGACTGTTTCAGCACTGGCTTCAGATTCGAGGACAAGGGCTGCGACTGCTTTGGCATATCAACTGCCTCGAGTTGCTGGCAGTATTTCTTGCCCTGCGGAGGCTTTGGCCGCTGATCCAGGACAAGCTTGCATCGCATATAACAACTCACCAGCCGTCTCCTCCTCTAGAGCCAGCAGTGACTCGAGTCGTTGCGAGGCTCTCACATCCCGGGTGACCTCAAAAGTGCGGTAGACACACTGTCATTGCAGGTCACACTCAGGGGAGAGTGGAGACTTCACCCCCAGTTGGTCCAGCTGATTTGGAGTCGATTTGGTCAAGCACAGGTAGATCTGTTTGCTTCCAGGGAATCTTCCCACTGCCCACTCTGGTACGCCCTCACTGAGGCTCCCCTCGGCACTGATGTTCTGGCACACAGCTGGCCCTGGGGGCTGTGCAAGTATGCGTTCCCCCCAGTGAGCCTACTTGCACACACCCTGTGCAAGGTCAGGGAGCACCCTACTGGCCCACCCAGTCTTTGTTCTCGGACCTCACACTGGAGGGGGAGACATGCGCTTTTTACCCCACAGCCGTGTTTACAATTTGCCTCATTTGCCCTGTGGTAGGTGAAAAATTCAAAGCTGGCCCAGTACATGTGCTATTAGGCCCAGTACTGGGGTAGATGCTCCACATGCGCTGGTTGCCTGTTTGTAACACTGTGTGAAGTATCTTCCACAGATGGTTTCCCCATTGGTAAAACTGCATCTTCCTTGGGCAGAGTTCCCCTCTGCAATCGGTCGCCTTGTTTGTAGAGCTCCATCCATTCTGGGTAGGACCTACCAAGGGGACATCTCCACATGCAACACTGCCGAAAAGACTCAGTAAGACCATGTGAAGTATTTCCACACAACTGCCTCCCCTTTGGGGACGTGGACACTCCAACGTGGACACTTATGGCCCCCAGCTCACGGCTGGGGCGGCCTGACCCTGTCTCAGCTCCTCGGCACAAATCCCAAATGAGTGGTTGCTCCTTTATACCCATATGTCCGGGGAAGTGGTGCAAATTCCACTCGCCATTTCCCATTCACCTTTTCACAAAGATCAGAGGTGTTTGGGGATCCCAAGTGCAACCTCTAGTGTAACTAAATAGACACAACGTCTCATTCCCTCCATCAGGGAACAGAGGTTATGAAAGTAACCAGGACGTTTTATGACACACCAGTCAACAATCTCCATTTCCATCTCCTCACTGATAGATACACATTCAGACAGGCAAACCTCTCCATTTTAATGATTTTAAACACAGTGCAGCAGAACCTCAGTGAAATCACTAAATCCAAAAATCCATCCTCTTGTCTTAATGCAGATTCTTGATCATTTCAAGTAATTTTCTCTGCTCTGTGTCATTTGAGTTAACAATGTTGCTGCCATTTTGTGAAATCAAGCCAAAAGCTTAAAAAAATAAAAAAAATAAAAAAAATGTTAATGTTAATGCTAGAACATAAAAAGGGAAATTATCTAGCAAAAGGGGTTTTCTTAATCATAATATCAGTAAAAAAAAATCTTAAAATGCAGGCTTATAACCACATTTCTTTTATCTTTTTTTTTTTTTTTTATTACAAGCAACACTTAGGATTTTATCTTTTAAGCTGCTTAGTTGCCTAACTTGCAAAAAGTTATACATGAATAATAACAGTAATTCAACAAATACCACATTTAACTGGGAGTGATTCACACATCTAGCCACCCGAGACTGCCTCTGATTATAACATCAGTATGAGAGTGCTGGATTTTTTTATGGTTGTGGTAGAGAAATTGCAGACCATTCAACTATTTGTACTAATTACCCATTTTTTAAAACAATGTTTCAAAACACAGCACATAAAATGCATTCATTAAATATTACAAATATGCTATGAAAGATTTGAGTTGTTTTCCTACTTTTGGCCATTTTTAATATTGTGCCAAAAAGCTTGGCTCTAATTTTCTCAGATTCCCTTTAACAAAACCATTAGAAACTTTTAGGTTTGCACTGGTAAGCTTACAAAATGAGTAATATTTGTTAGTCTGTACTGAATTTTATTGAAGCTGCATCAATGAAAAATTGGGTTCACACATGAAAACGTCTCGGGATACGTAGTGTAACCCTTGTTCCCTGAAAAAAACGGAACGAGTTGCTGTGCTGAAGAACGTTTTGGGAACACATCTTAGTTGTGACCAGCTGTGAATATGTGTGGAACACGTCAATGAACATTGATCAGAATTTATAGCCTCTGCCGGTGTAATCATTGGCGAACCTGGCACAGGGCTATAAATAGATGCGACATAGTCTGCTTGGCAAACTAATAGTTGCCCAGACTTATGCCACTGGCTAGTGCGGTGGACATAGGTCTGAAGGGCATGGACTGGACAAAGTCCGTGAAGTCTTTCCTGCTCCAGCGTTGGAAATGATTCGAGCGGGAGACAAATGTGCCCGCATCATGATCGAATTTCATATAACTCCCAGATAGGTAATTCCTTGGGTGGGAGAGAGAACGCTCTTTTGACATTGAGTCTCAGACCCAGAGAAACCAGATGAGCTAAGACGATATCCCTGTGCTGAACTGCCAGTTCATGGAACTGTCTTAGTATCAGCCAGTCGTCTATGTAATTCAGAATGCAGACACCCTGGAGTCGCAAAGGAGCCAGTGCTGTATCCGTGCATTTCGTGAATGTGCAGGGTAATAGGGCTAGGCTGAATGGAAGAACACGATACTGGAACGCTTCACCCCCGAAAGTGAACACCAGGAACTTCCTGTGCTGTGGCAGAATTTCTATATGAAAATATGCATCCATGAGATCGATCGTGACAAGCCAAAACGTGATGTTGGGCTTGAGACACGACCGTCTTGATAGTTAGCATCTTGAACTTGAACACCCTGACTGAGCAGTTCAAGCCTTGAGGATCTAAGATCGGACACAACCCCACACCCTTCTTGGGGACCAGGAAGTATTTGCTATAATAGCCTGACTCTTTTCTGGAAGGGGAACACATTCTATTGCCCCTTTGACCAAGAGATTTTGCAGTTCTTTCCACAGTAGACATGCCTGCCCCGGTTTCACGGTAGTGGGGACCATGCCATTGAAACACATAGGGCGGCGAGCGAACTAAATTCTGTAGCCTTTTTCTACTGTTCTTAGGACCCATATAGAAATACCGGGCAGAAGTTTCCATGCTGCCAGGATCTCTGTGATGGGTATTAATTTCGACACTTCCTGTTGAGGGGATGTCGAGTGTTCCACATCCTGGAATAGGGCAGGAAGCAGCAGTACACCCAACTTTTTGTTGGAAGGCTCTGCCTCCCGAAGCACCAGGGCTTTTGTCTTTTAGAAATTACTCCCCTGAGGTCTTGCTTTCGTGGCTGTCGAGGGCGATGAGCCTGTCCCTAGTCTTTACGATGGGGAGCAATACTTGCCACACTCTGCTTCTGACCCTCCCTTCTAGCAGGATCAGGGTGGGACTGGGTGGCCGACAGCCCCGCCCCCTGAGTGTGGTGAGGAAAAAACTGCCCAAATGCTTCCTCATGGCTTTTCACCTCCTGGAACCTGGAAAGCTTTATCTTTGTCCTTGATGTCCGATAGGTTGAGCCATAGGTGTCTTTCCGTGCTGACCAAAGTGGACATAGACCAGCCAATTGCACGGAGAGATAGGTTTGTGGCTCGACAAAGTTCAGAAAACGCTTCCTCATCGAGCACGGTACCTGCACTCAGGTCCTAAAGGAGATCAGCCTGGTATGCCTGTAACACTGCCATCATGTGCAGAGCAGCACCAGCCTGCTTGATAAGCCCTCCCCACTAACATGGAGGTAATTCTGCAAGGCTTTGTGGGGAGAGAGGGTTTTTTAAGTGACGATACGAACCTGGCGAGAGATAACCCGCAAGTTTCTCTTCGACCGGCGGCATCATGGAATACCCCCGTGTCCCAGCACCCACAATAGTCGAATATATCGACGTTGAGGGTACATGGATACGGGAAGTACATGGCTTCCTCCATGAGCGAGAGAGCTCGTCATGGAGGTCATTAAAGAAGGGAAGGGACTGATGAGGCGTTCCCTTTCCCTGGCCACCAAGAAATGTATCCTCCAACTTGGAACGTTTGGGGGTCTCTTGTTGGCGTGGCCATCCCCGAGTAACCACGTTGAGCAATTCCCCTGCTGATTTATTATCACAGACGGAATGCTCAGAGATGGGTAGAGATTCGTCCCCCTCATGAACGGAAGAGGCGCCAGAGCATGCTTCGAAATCATGGGAAGGACCAGCTGGGTCTGAGGAGAGAGCGAGTGAAAGGGACGAAACCGTCTCTTGCTCCTCAGCCAGATCCATGTGAGAGCCCCACGAAGGAAGTGTGGGCGCTGACTCCCGGAAGTAAGCGAGGCGAGCGCAGAGCATTTTGCCCGAATGCAGATCGCAATTCCCGCACCTGCCCTGCCCCAATGCGAGAACAGCATGCTTTCCCCCAATCAAACGAAACAAAACTGATGTGTGTCTCTCTCGGACATGGAGCGGAGGCAGGGAAACACACATCGTTTGTCTTGACTTTCTGTCATATATATATATATTTTTTTTTTTCCGCCCTTTTCTTCTTTTTGAAAGCAAGAAAGAGACAAGAGAAAAGGTTCACTGCGCACTGCCTAACAGATTCTAACTCCTAACAGAGTTGATCTGAAGACAAAAGATCTGACAATGCTCCGGTGACGCATCTATTTATAGCCCTGTGCCAGGTGCGTCCAATGATTACACCTGCAGAGGCTATAAATTCTGGTCAATGTTCATTGACGTGTTGCACACATATTCACAGCTGGTCATAACTAAGACGTGTTCCCAAAGTGCTCTTCAGCGCAGCATCATAGTGAAGCTTTTGTAAAGGGAACAAATCATTTAGGTTGACCTTTATTTTTCAGTATGTGTACTTTCAGTATACTTACAGTGTACTTACCCAAGAAAGTACTGAGTAATATTAGTAATATAACTACATGTATTTAGGTTTATAAGGGTTAAGTTTAGGGTTAGGTTTAGTATCTTCTAATTACTATAGTTGTAATTATATAATATGTAAATGTAGAACAGTACTGTAAAATAAATTGCTACCAACATTTCTGTGTGAAATGTGATGTAACTTTCCATAGTTATTACAGGTTTGAAATACAACATTGGTTGATTTAGAGGTGTATAAATAAGGCTTGAAGCATATGGCTATTATATGGACTCATAAAAATAATTCACAGGTACCGTCGCTCTACTGCATGATTGCATTTCAAAACAGACAATCTAAACATCAAATTATTAAAACAAAATATCAGCAAATGCATACATACTTGGTGTGTATTTAAAAAAAATGTATGGCTACAGCAGTAAGAATCATCATTTATACGTTTGCATTGTCATTAAATAAAATAGACCCTCCACCACCCGCCCCTCCCTCATTAAACCAGTGTTTTTGGTTTTCCTTACCTCCTTTGAACCTTTGCATTTATCAGCAATAGAGTTAATTGTTGGTAAAAAAATATTTTTTTTTCATCCATTATTTTCTTATTCCATGTATACAATATGAAAATACCTTCAATGAAAAAGTTTTAATCTTCACAGTAGTTCTGATAAAGTTATCTTGAAAGAAAATGCAACTGGTGAAATCGACCCAATGGGAAAAAAAAGTGATAACGTTTTCATGCAGTGTATTTTTACATAAATAAAAAAAAAAATCATAATTTTTATGAAGACTGCTTGGGCCCTTTAATTGGGATATAAAAAAATAAAAAAAAAATCATAATTTTTATGAAGACTGCTTGGGCCCTTTAATTGGGACTTTCAAATCTCAATATTAGAGCCCCTTGTTATCCAATTACAAAGCTTGGCATCATAACAGTTTCTTCACTTTGTTCTTTTTACAATGTTTTGTTTTTTCAGTCTAAGTAGATTCCTCTATGACCCATCTCAAACTTACAAAAAGATGAGTTTGAGGAATCCAATGAATGTGTAATAAAAAAAATTGAAGCTTGTTTCTTTTCTGGGTCAAAAGGTTGGCATCTCTGGTATCAGATGACTCATTTTAACAATCTGTTCCTCACATGCCCTGGAGAAATTCTTGCAAGTAGTCGCCTTGCGAGAAATTCTCTGTGTCCACTGTCTCTATGAGAGCCTGGATGCTTTGGTCGCCCATCAGCATCTGCTGTGCCTTCAGCTTCTCATAGACAATCTACTGAAGAGAGACACTGTGCAAAGGGTCCTCCAGAGCAAGCTAGAGACAGAGAAAAATCACAGTCAGAAAGTAGAATAAGGAAAATTAGTGATAGTGATAGACCATTTTGAGACCATCAGCCCTGGCCGATAACCAAGCCTAATCTATTAACAGAAGTCTATAAATTCCCTTTGTGTCAGACACCAGAACTACATTTTCAATAGGTAATAATTTATTTTTTTGTGAATTTAAAGTGAATTTTGAATAAATGTGTAAAACATTACCTTTTTTTGTGTAACTCTCATTTGCTACTATTAAATTGTATACAGTATGAGTGTTCCTTTAACTTCTGGCACTGTGGACTTGTCTCTCTAAAACATTTTTCTCACTCACTAGTTTAATTTGTCTACTAATAATGCCCCAAAGTGCATGCACATGCATCACAGGAGCAGCCTGATCTAATGAGCATTATGTGACCTTGGCAACATTTTTGCTAAATTAAATGATGTGCTTCATTACATATTTGACTGCAGTTTCCCAGTGAAATGTCCAGTGGGGGGCGCCAAAAGGGAGAGAAATGTTATAATAATCAGACATGGTTTTTAAGGTGAATATTAGATGGAGGTTTTAATTAATAAAATCTACCTCCCTAACCTAAAACTTTAACCTAAATCCATTCCAACAGTGTTCTTAATGCAAATGAGAGGTGAACAAAACAGACTTCCTTAATACCTAAACCTAACAGATAATGTGGAAAAAACAAACGTGATATGAAAAAGCACATTTTCTGAAGCAGCCACGTCAATTCATGTCACTTCAATTACAATTATGTCTCACGTGTCAGCAAATGAGCTTGAATGATCTCGAGCCGTGGCCCTCCGAGTCCAAAGTCCAACACTTTATCAAGTGAACTACCGCAAAAGTAATTCACATTGAAATACATGTGTAAATTTAGGTGGGTCTGTAAAACTAAATTTAAATATATCACTTTTCAAATGATGCATTATAGTAAAAATTATTTGCTATCATAACATAGCAGTGTGTGAGTAATAGTGTGAAACACAATTGTTTATAAAGTCATAATCAGTTGTTGTAGTATAGATTAGTGTGAAAGTGAAATAATCGCACAGTTGTAGTGCCTCTAGTGTTTATTCCACCAGGAAACTATGGTGAATTGGTTAAGCTGGTGAAACAATAGCCCATTTTCCCAGTGATTTTCAGGTGTAAGCTTTATTTACATAATCAGAGGCGGAGGGAAACAAAGCTCACATTAGCAGCCAGCAGGAGGTCCCTAAATACTTGACCGTCAGGGCTCCCTGTTGAGTTAATGGTTCCAGCAACAGGAAAAAAGGATCTAACATTACAGTAAAAATTTTCTATTCAAGTGACCAATGAGTTTTTTTTACTGAAGAACTGGCAAGACGTCATGCTTATCTGAATGTTATCATCACACTCAGCTTCATATAATTACAAATAATGATTGTTATCCATAATGATTCTGTCACCAAGCATTTTTTTTCCACACTAAATGACTAATCAAATCAGAAAGATGAGGCACAACAGTCTATTTTTTATTAAACATAATTTCTTTACTTACAGAAGGCATGTGAACATACGCATTAAATATGCAATCACACACATTCACAAGATATGAATCGCTTCAAAAATTACTCTTTTACAATTGTTTATGCTCACTCGGTACTCCTTGTGTTGTTTCGGCGAGCTCCACTTGACAGAGAATCAAAGAGAGAGAGTTGCATAGAGCTAGCATGTGTGTCACCTCTCCAACATTTTGTATTTACAAGTGTGTCATATGACCCATTCCCATCTTGGCAAAACAGTCAGCAAGCTTTGGCCAAAATCAAGTTGTTTTGTGTCTGCTAGTGTGGCATTGGCTTTAGCAACTACACTAACATTTAAAAAAGTATTAGGGGAAAAACTGTTTGGTGTGTTGGAAATGACACCACAACTGTGGGACAGGTGTAATTTTCTTTTATTTTTTATTCCAATCTTTGTTTGGATTATCAGTTGTAAACATTGAATCTTATCTATATTTATAAAATTGGAAAATCTGTAAACAAAAGGCATTTTAAAATTAACAAAAATAAATCAATAAAACTTGGTAAAAATTTACAAGTGAGACCATAACGACAAAAAGACAAAAGTTGAAATATGTTTGTTTTAATACAAATAAACCCAAAGGACATTCAATTTGTCCAGGGTTGAAAAAACAAAACAAAAACAAATATATTGACATTAAATCTAGATTTTGTTATCAGCCAAAAAATCTCCATAAACATCCATATCCATAAACACACACTAGGTTTCGTACACACCCAAACGTTCAGAGATGATACCAATACCAGAGTAAATCGAATGATTCCTGATACCAATTTTGACAGCAAAAACTAATATGCTACTAAACTCTTTTGTTTAGTTTTAATATTTATATAAATACTAAAAAAATTAATTAAAACAACAGTCAAAGTCTTTCTCAATTAAGTAGTTAATTAAGTTTTACCAAGTTATTATTCAAGAGTACAAAAAATAGGAACAGTGAGTGTTTTTTTTTAATTATTATTATGCTTGTCAAAATGTTTGCTTGATTAATTGCCAATTACAATGACTAAGATGTGCATTTGACTTTTTATTTGCCCCATCAGACAGCACTTAGGTACCAAATTGAGTCGGTACTACAGATTCTGTACAAACACTCAGAATATAGCCCACATTTAGGTTACATTCTGATGGACAACTTCAATATCATGAAGTGGAACTGTAACAAAATAATAAAGCAGTTAAACATCTGTAATAATGCAGCAGTCAAACCAGACTCAAAATATATAAAACCTACAAGATGCAGCATTAAATTATCCAATAAAAAGTTATCCTTGCTTGCTGAAAACAGTATTAAACCAATAACAAAAGAATCCCAACATCAAACATGCAAAACTTATGAAAAACTTGATTGAAAACCTATTTTTTTCCAAGTCAAGGTGTTTTAAGTATTGTGATAAAAAGTATTTAGTATACAGTTACTTTAAAAAGATAAAATTAAAATTAAAATATTTTTAAAAGCATTTTAAGGCAAAGTAAGTTTTATCAGCATATTTTTTCCCTTGAAATTAAACCTATGACCTTGTGTTCTAGACTTCATACTCTACCATTTGAGCTACAGGAACATAGCAATAAAGGAAAATAAAAATTGCGCTTTTGAAACATAATCCTACATATTTTTTCCTGTTCTCCTTTTTTAATAAAACAAATCCATTCAGGGCCCCAATGCAATTTAAAAAATGCAATAAAAATCATTATCAATTTCTTGCACATTTGCTGAGGGACAGAATGAGTGACACGTCAGCAAACAACTGTGAAGGAATTTTGTCGGGTGTTGACACAAAAGCCATTGATCCAATATCACATGAGCCTTAACACAGGTGGACAGAAATAAAAATATGTATTCATGCTCTCTCAGCATTTATATGCTAATCACAGCTATGGCCGCCTGAACTAAAACAAAGGGCTGACGTCTCCAGCCTCATTATGATGAATTCATTAATTGAGCTTGCTTTCTATTGTGCAGACAAAGCAGTACCACACTTTCTTTCATACACAGGAAAGCATAATACATGATCAAAGTTTATTGATATAATTACACAAATTGTGCTGTTGGAATAAAAAATTATACTTTAACACAACATCCTTTGTCTAAATACATTATATTTTCTAATCATGGGTTTAATGGGCAGCAATGATAATCCTAGATGCAGCATTACTCATTTATTGTGATATATTTTTAAGGTGTTCTATACAAAATAACCTTTGGTCCTTTCGTCTTACTGGGTATAATACATTTCAAAATAAATTAGCAAAATTTGGACATGTTTTCAAAATTATCAGGTTTTATTTGTTTAATCATCCATTCAATACATTGATTTTTGTCTTGGTGGCTTGCAATCAATCTTAAAATGTGAACCAAATGCAAACATTAATGCAACTGAGACCCTAGACTTTTTATTAAGTGAAAGTGGTGAAAGTTTCTGTTGAAGTCATTGTATCACTGCACTCATACAGTGGCAAATGCTTGAGCCTTTGAAAATCATAATAAATACATGCAACACATAAATAATGCTCTGCTAATGAAGGGGGGCAGGGATAGAGAGAGAGAGAGAGAGAGAGAGAGAGAGATAGATAGATAGATAGATAGATAGATAGATAGATAGATAGATAGATAGATAGATAGATAGATAGATAGATAGATAGATAGATAGATAGATAGATAGATAGATAGATAGATAGATTAGATAGATAGATAGATTTTAAAAAATTATCTTTATTACAAAAACTAAAAACAAAAAACTGTTTACAAGGTAAGAATCAGTGGAGATAAGATTACAAAAAATGTGTAAAAACAAATCATCTTCAAACACAGAACACAATGCAATTTTACTACACCATTTTAGTTCAAAAGAAATAAGATCATCCATAGATTAATAATAATTAAAATCAATCAACACTCTAGACCAGGGGTGACCAACCCTGCTCCTGGATAGCTATCTTCCTGCAGAGTTTAGATCCAACCCTAATCAAACACACCTGAACCAGCTTATCAAGGTCTTTAGGATTAATTGAAAATAAGAGGCAGGTGTGTTGGAGCTAAACTCTGCAGGAAGGTACAGTAGCTCTCCAGGAGCAGGGTTGGTCATCCCTGCTCTAGACTTTACAAGAGCTGAAAACAAGACAGTAACATTCTGTCCAATCTTTTGTTCAATCCTATTTTTCCTACTTGAATATATAGCTAATTTAGCTTGACCCAAGATAAAATTCAATAATTGACAATCCATTCATCTATTCTGCACATATTTAGCACCCAATACAAAAATTTCTAAGGAAAAAGTTTAATGAAAAACATCAAATAGATTTGATAATACAATAAATAAGGGCTAAAATCTAGAACACTCCATAAAAGCATGTTTCTCTTTTAAAACAAAAAGGACATTCAGAGCTCACATCAGGATTTAAAACTGAAATAAAAGCATTAACAGCTATTTCTAAATGGAGAACCCTCCATTGTATGTCTCCTACTCTCTTCATTAACGGTAGCTTATACAAAACTCTCCATTCAGGCTTAATATTATCATTCAGTTTAAGAAAGAACGCCATGGTTTATCCATTTTGTTAACCAAAATCTTATTAAAAACCAAAACACAATCTCTGTACAAAATTTTCCCCGTAACAGAAAATAAATTTAAACACAAAGACTTCCCAGTTTTTAAAAACATACCCATAAAATCATCTAGTTTGGGAGACAAGTATATAACCGGACAAGGGTCCTCAGCATTAGGAGCTTTTACCCTTGCACAAAAGTCTGCTAATAATTGTCTCTCTTCATCTGTAAGAGCAGACTGCCACTTTGCTAACATTCGAGCAACTATACGGGTTGAAAAAATACCCAAATGTGAAGTGGCTTGTTCACTGTTCATAAAATTAGGTCCAGCAGATTTAACAGTTGATTCAATGTGGTGATCTTGGATTTGCAAAGTATATTGTTTAGTCCAGGAAATGTGTGTTCAATCACAGAAATATCCAAACGGGTTCCATGTATTAAGGGTTCGTTTAACAACCAGAAGAGTGATATCATGCATGGTGTCCTTTGATGATTAAAAAGACTCCATACTGTAAAAAGATTGCGATAAAAAATTGGCATGTTAGATATGTCCAGTTTTATGGGGTTTAAAAAGAAGAAAGATTTATCCATCTGTAGACCTCCCAGGCTCCGTAAAATGGCACATGCAACCGCTCTCCAACTAAAGACACATGACTCTGAAAGAAGTCTCTGTATAAATTGCAGACGGAAAGCTGCTGGTCTGCTTTGTAAGTTTATAAGTCCCTGTCCACCTTCTTCTTTAGACAAAAATAAAATACTCTTAGATAGCCAGTGTAATTTTTCCCCCAAAAAGTCTACCAGTAAGGCTTGAACTTCATTCATCAGTTTTAAAGGAGGATCTATACATGCCAGCTTATGCCAGAGAGAGAGAGGATGCAATTAAATTATTAATAACTAAAGTGCGCATTTTATAAGACATGTTTGGGGCAAGCCATTTCCATTTGGCTAATTGTCCTTTAACTTTTTCAACAATCCCATCCCAATTTTTCTGTACAATGGTCTCCCAAATATTTAAAACTCCCAAATATTTTAAACCCCCTTTACTCCAAAGTAAACCAACAGGAAGTCTTTGCTCCTCTCCTGTCCACTTTCCACACATTAAAGCTTCACTTTTGTCCCACTTTATTTTAGCAGAGGATAAAACTTTAAAATCTTCAAGTAATTTCATCAAAGTCTTTATATCTTTTTGACTATTGTCTATTACCATTATGTCATCAGCATATGCTGATAAATTAATATTACAATTAAAACCAGGTATATGTAACCCATTCAGCTTTTCCCTTATCTTCTTCAATAATGGTTCTATGGCTATTGAATAAAGCATTCCTGACAATGAACATCCTTGTCTGGCACCTCTGCCAACCTTGAAAGGAGTGCATAAGCCACCGTTTACTTTCAGCATACTCTCAAAATCAGTGTACAGTATTCTAATCATATCTACAAAATCTTGGCAGAAACCAAAAGCAGTTAAAGTGTTCCAGAGGTAATTGTGTTCAACTTGATCAAATGCTTTCTCTTGGTCCAGAGAAAACAAGGCACAATTTAAATTAAACAACTTGGAGACCTCTAGAATATCCCGCACTATAGAAAAATTATAAAAAATGGACCTACCTGGTATGTAATAACCCTGGTCCAGATGAATGACTTGTTCCATTATTCCATCAGTCTATTTGCCAAAGTTTTAGAGAGCAGTCTGTAATCAGTACAAAGAAGCGACACAGGGCGCCAGTTTTTGATTACCGTCAGGTCTCCTTTTTTCGGCAGGAGTGTTAGAACTGCTCTACGGCCGCTCAATGGCAGCCGCCTTTCAGCCAAGCTTTCATCGAGCACCGCGAGCAAATACTTCCCCAACACTGTCCAGAAAGAATTATAAATGTCAACTGGGAGACTATCAATGCCAGGGGCCTTCCAAGATTACATGCCCTGAAGGGCCTTATACAACTTATCTAGGCTCAAGGCCTTACCGAGTTTCGTGTTGGCCTTCCCAGACACCTGTGTCAAGTTTCCAAAAAAAACATCGTCAATGTCAGGCTCTGCAACACATTCACAGCTGTACAGCTTTTCGTAGAAACAAACTGCTCTCTTTCTAATGTAAATGGGGTCAGAAATTATCCTGCCAGATTCAGAGCATAGCACGTGAATTAATATTTTCTCTCCATTCTTTTTCCAGATTAAAGAAAAAATTAGTTGGAGCATCCATTTGGTCAATATTTTGAAAACGGGACCGAACCAGATCTCCTTGCACCATAACCCCTAAAAGTTCACCAAGTTGAGTTTTTTTCATTGAAAGAGCTTCCAAAACATTATTCTCCCTAGTTAATTCGGCTAACTCTTGAAGTTTAACTATTGATGTCTCCAAGTTTTTCATATATTCCAATAACTGTACAGTGTTATTTAGAGTATACTATTTACAAAACTGTTTAATTTGCACTTTACCAAAATCCCACCACTGTCTCAAGGATTGGAAAGTGTTCTTTGTAGCTCTAAAAGTTTCCCGAAAATACTCAAGTGTCTTTAAAATTTTGATCATTTAACAAAGAACAGTTAAAATGCCAATAAGCACTATTTGGTTCAATTGAGTTCAAAATAAAAGAACACCAAACCATACTATGATCAGAAAAACTAACTGGGACAATAAAACATTTTCTAAAAATACCATATTGATATTTGAACCCATAAAATCTATCCAACCTAGCGAACATTGTGATGGGTATGAGACAAAGTATATTGTTTTAGAGTACCATTAACATGTCACATACATCACACAGCTCATGTGTTTTAATGACTTGGATAATTCTCTTAGGGGATGGTTCATGAGGCTCCATGTGATTCCTATCCAAATTTAGTTCTGTACAATTAAAATCCCCTCCCAGAAACAAAAACTCTTCACTACTACAGTTCTGCAGGGTTCAATTGAGGGTATTAAAAACAGCATTCTTTCAACTCCAGAGGTAGGGACTGTTACGAACGCCGGTGAGGATGCACCCACGACCGATCACCGGAGATCCGCTTCACCTGAGTTCTAGCTCGCACTGATTGCCAACAGCTGTTGCCCGTCAGTGCGAGCTAGAACTCAGGTGAAGCGGATCTCCGGTGATCGGTCGTGGGTGCGTCCTCACCGGCGTTCATAACAGGGACATACACACAAATAAAAACAAAAACTTACTTTTCAAATAAAGCTCTAACTTTTAAAAGTCTGCCCTTTATAATTTCTTCAACATCATAAGAAACTGGTTTGAAGTTTTTAGAAAATAAAACAGCAACACCTCCACTGACAGCAGTGCAGTGACTTAAAATAGAGATGCTGTCCCATTCTCTTGCCCAATCTACAGCATTCTTTAAGTCACTGTGAGTTTCTTGAAGGAAAACAATATCTATTTTTTTCTGTTTAACTATTTCATATATCGTTGCTCTTTTTCTCACATCTCTTGCCCCATTTACATTCACTGAACTTCACCCATAAGGAATAAAAAACATGACAGTAAAAAAAACCCCACTGATTATCATTAATGTATATTTTTTCATCACCATCATTGCTTATTTCAGTATTGAGTTTTCTCACTAGTTTCTTTAACCTGTACATTTCTTTATTAGTAAAAAAGCCTTCAGCCATCAGACATCTTGACTTCTCAATGAATTGTTTAATGTCAGGAAAATATTCGTTCACTCGTACCCCTCTTCAGTTTTATATCTTCTACTTCATAATTGCGACTCACGCATTCACTCTGTGAAAGGGAGAGACATGAATCTGATTCACTGTCACTCTCTGTGTCACCCTGGTCCTCACATTCAACATCTGATTTCTTTAAAGGTCTCAACTCACAAGCATTCTTTCACTTTAACGGTACTTTAAACAGTGTATGTTCAATGCTATCATTCTCACATGTTTGTGCTACTAAAGACAGTTTTTTCCCACACGTTGGGGGATCTCAGACACCTTGTTTAAAGCGTTATGGTCCGAACAATTGAATTCTTGATCCGACAAGGTAAGTCAGTTAACAAAAAGAACAGAGGACTCCGCAACATCTGCCATTTTGTTAAACGACCCCTTCTTATCAGTTATCTCAGAAAGAATCTGATTTACCCCTTGCAGCACTGACGTAAACGGCTCTGGCTCAGCTTGTACTGTGGCAATCTGCTTGGGCTCAGTTTGTTCTGCCTTGATCGCGTCTGACTCTGTACTGTTTAATGTTTGCTGATTAGTTGCGGATAGAACAGTTGCATCATTTATAATATGTTCCATTGCTGGTTTTTCTCTTTTATCAGGGCAATCACGTACTAGATGTCCCATTTTATTGCAACCGAAACATTTCATTTTCCCTGTTGTCACAAAAACAACATAGTCAAAGTCGTCAATATGAAATTTGAACGTAAGATCTAACTCAGCGTCATCTATAACAATCATGTAACAATCAGGCAAATCTCCTAAATGAATCGACGTGCTTTAACAAAGGAGATCCACTACCAATTGGTATTTTTTAATCGGAGACACTAACTTCCCGTAACGGAAAAGAAATTGTGTTAGCAACTGGTCACTGATAAACGGTGGAACATTAGACAATGTCACATTTTTGGATGGCATTGATAAAGGAAGTACAGGTGTAAACAACCCATTAATGATGATCCCTCGCTCAGCTAGCTCATTTGCTATGTCTATATTATTTAGAAAAAATACATTAGAATTATTCATCTTTGAAGCTGACAAAATGACCTACAGCTTATAGCCAAACAACAATCCTCTACACTCACCACAGACTGCATGATGCCGTGTGAGTGTACACAAAACTTTAGAATCCCTGGCCACCATGCCTCCCCAAATATACTGTAGGTAGCACACGATCAACACATAAAAAAAGAAACTATTCCTAGTACTTAAATCAAGACATACACAAAAAAAAAAAAAAAAAGAAAAGAAGAAAAGATAGAAAAAAATTGAAAGTGAAAAAACTATTTCTAGGCACAGAAGCCACGAAATTACACTCACACTCAAACATGGAGCTTTGAGCGTAAGCTCTATGTTCTCCACACTCACTCAGTAAACACTCACGCATGCGCACGAGAGAGAGAGAGGGAGAGAGAGAGATTTATTATTGCTGCTTGAATATATTAACCTGATGTTTTAGATGCTTTTGTTGCAACAGTAACATTTAGGGAAATCTACACTGGAATTTCGCTTTAAAGCTTGAGGTTTCAATGTACTGAGATTGATAATTTTATTTGAACTCAACAGCAAAGTTCTGGTTACAAGTAGCATATACACAATAATTATTTTTAAATAACTGTATTATGCATTAATGAACTATTAAGACATGTCATGGAGTTTGCCTCTGTGTATGTGATTAGCATTAACGATGCAACAGTGATCTTTCATGATAATTTTTTTAGTTCACACTAAATTAACTCAATATTATTTAAATTATTAAATTAGTTAAATATTGTAAAGAAACATATGGCAGAGGGAGAAAATTCTTGGATTAAATATTTCAAATGCCACCATCTGCAAACTATATCCCGCAAAAAGGTTAAATATAATGAATGTCTTGCACATTATCTCTCACACAATATTGGTGAAAAACACAAGACTCTAGAATATTTATCCAATCTAAACACATATGAACAGAAGTCTCTTCCATAATAATTGAGTTATCTGTAAGTTAGTCTTTACTTACAGCAAGGAATAAAATGTTCTCGCTTAAAATTACTACTGGATTTACAACATGTAAATTTACACATAAACTTCACACCCTTGCTCTAATGTTGATGAATCCAAATGACTCTAAATGAGTCATGTGCTGCATTGGTGGAGACAGGGTCCCGTTAGGTCTTATTCATACAAGATCATTGTTAGATCATAATTGACCTCATATCTGTCATAGACGTTTGCGCTTTGGAAATTAGAAACTGTTTTGTTAAAAGAGTTTCTGGAAATCCTACGTGGAAAAATTCAAATCTACCAACAGTAGCTGGGAGGGCAATTGGGTCTTTTTAGAGTGTATAAAATATAAAAATATAGAGTATATATACATGATAACAATGATGGAGATCCGTGAAATATCATAATTTATGTAAAACCATGAGTTTGTCCTGATTCACATATCCTGATCGAAATCTTAAGATTTAACACCACAAACTTTTGGTCCATTTTTAACACAGTCTATCTAAAGGAAGCACCCATTGACAGCAGTTCCCCTTCTGTCACTAACTCGACGTTGTGTCGAATGTAGTGACACAAGGGGTCTTTCTTGAGAGCCTACCATACCTCTGAACTTGAGAAAAGGCCAATGAGAAATTGGCAGACAGAATTTGCATGTCCTGACCCCGGACATACGGGTATAAAGGGAAGCGGGCGTGCGCCTGTCAGTCAGATTTTTTCTTCAGAGCCGAGCGATTGTGCAGCAGCAAGCTGAGTCTCACTACTGTTCCACTCACCTCTATCAGAGCATTGCTGTTGGATCTACAGCACGTTACCAGCGGCTTTCTGCCTCTCTGCACGTTGTGCAGTCCAGGCCCCTGGGTGCTTTGACAGCACTTTTGTAAAAGAGTGTATACCTCTAAAAGAGAAGTATCTTTCCCCTCTAAAAGAGAGTATTTTCATTCACAAAAGAGCAATACACAGCAGGCGTTTAACGTCCTTTTCAGGACACGTCTTTTTAAAGATGTCTTTCTGCCTCTGTGTAATTCCTGGATGTGGCTGTTTTCTCTCCACTCCTGACAGTCATAAGCGCTGCCTCCAGTGTCTGGGCTGCGATCACACGGAGGCAGCATTTCTGAATGGTTTATGTTCTCATTGCGAGAACATAGCCATGGCAATGTTGTAATCACATCTTCCTTCCGAGGGAAAGCCAATTCAGCTGCAATTCAGGTGCGGCCGATAAAGTTGCTTCTAGCACGCAGCAGCCTGCTTGCACCTGTGTCAGCAGTTCATGTAACATGGTCTAGTGCATGGCGCTTTGAAATGGGACCTGAGCTGTTAGGACATTTTGCCTGTTCAGCAACTGCAGCGTGTCTGCGCGGAGAACCAAAAGTGCAAGGCCCAAAATATTAATCTACATTTTACAGCCAAATTCAATATAAAATATATCTGACCATAATTGAAAACATAGTGTCTGAGAAAACAATGAGAAAAAATATAAACTCAACAAAAAAATAAATGTCCCTTTTTCAGGACACTGTATTTTAAAGATAATTTGTAAAAATCCAAATAACTTTAGAGATATTTATTGTAACATGTTTAAACAATGTTTTCCATGCTTGTTCAATGAACCATAAACAATTAATGAACATTCACCTGTGGAATGGTCGTTAAGACACTAACAGCTTACAGATGATAGGCAATTAAGGTCACAGTTCTAAAAATTAGGACACTAAAGAGACCATTCTACTGACTCTGAAAAACACCAAAAGAAAGAAGCCCAGGGTCCCTGCTCATCTGCGTGAACATGCCTTAGGCATGCTGCATTGAGGCATGAGGACTGCAGATGTGGCCAGGGCAATAAATTGCAATGTCTGTACTGTGAGATGCCTATGTCAGCGCAACAGGGAGACAGGAAGGACAGCTGATCATCCTCACAGTGGCAGACCATGTGTAACAACACCTGTACAGGATTGGTACATCCAAATATCACACCTGCGGGACAGGTACTGGATGGCAACAACAACTGCCTGAGTTACACCAGGAAGGCACAATCCCTCCATCAGTGCTTAGACTGTCCACTGAGAGAGGCTGAACTGAGGGCTTGTACGCCTGTTGTAAGACAGGTCCTTACCAGACATCACTGGCAACAACATACCCACCTTTGCTGGAGCAGACAGGAATAAAATTGCTCTTCACTGATGAGTCGTGGTTTTATCTCACCAGGGGTGATGTTGAGACTGTTTATCATCTAAGCAATGAGCATTACGCTGAGTCCTGTACTCTGGAGTGGGATCGTGTGGTACCCTTCTTGCAGGCTCATCCAGACATAACCCTCCAGCATGACAATTCCACCAATCATACTGCTCGTTCGGTGCATGATTTCCTGCAAGACAGGAAAATCAGTGTTCTGCCATGGCCAGTGAAGAGTCCGAATCTCAATCCCATTGATCACGTCTGGGACCTGTGGAACGGAGGGTGATGGCTAGGGCCATTCCCCCCAGAAATGTCCAGGAACTTCCAAGTGCCTTGGTGTAAGAGTGGGGTAACATCTCACAGCAAGAACTGGCAAATCTGGTGCAGTCCATGAGGAGGAGATGCACTGAATTACTTAATTCAGCTGGTGGCCACACCAGATCCTGACTTTTACTTTTGATTTTGTCCCCCCTTTTTTCAGGGACACATTATTCAATTCTGTTACACATGTCACATGTCTGTGAAACTTGCTCAGTTTATATCTTTGTTGTTGAATCTTTTTATGTTCATACAAATATTTACAGATTTTAAGTTTGATGAAAATAAAAGCAGTTGAAGTGAGAAGATGTTCCTTTTTTTCCTGAGTTTATTTACAGCATTGATTTCCTGGTGCTGTCTGAACCTAACAGAGTGTGTGAGCTCATTAACAATTTAGCTCAGAGGGATCAACCTTAATTGCTGCTTATTTTTCTTCCTAAGTGAATTTACAGAACTCATAATGGATTGATTTCACAGAGCACTGCATTGACACTGCTGGCTATGAATACAACACTATACAAACTATAACCCAATTAAGCTAGATGGCATTTCAACACTCCCATTTCACAGAGCCAGGCTCACTGTGCATCATACTGCATAAATCAGGTTATTTTAAAGCCAAAGGTCTTCTGATGAATTTAAAGGTGAACTTAGTATTGTTTTGTTTATTCTGTGCTGGACGATAGGCTATAGCAGTTGTCTTGGTCTGATACTGACACCTAGCGGTATGGATGCAAAATCACTGTTCGCAGTTAACCATTATTAATATATTCTGTGAGTAGAAGGATTTGGAGTCTGAATCTCAAAAGAGTGTATAAGATTTTAAAAGGAATGTAAACAGATATAGTAAGTTATTTTCATCACACTAAAAGAATGTTAACACATTGTGACGAGTTCAAGCTCGGAGATGGCAGGGAGGAGATGGAGAGCAGTGATGCAGTCAAGTAAGGCTCTTTATTTCTCTGACTTCAACACTCTGTGTGCACTCTTCTCTGTGCTTTTCTCAGTCCAATCAGATCAGTGTAACACAAACTTTTCAAACTTCTCTAAGTCTTCAGCTTTACAATAAAATAAAACACTGAATAAGACACGCCAGTCACTGGTCACTTGTGTCGTTCTCTCTCTCCCGTCTAGAGGTGGTCATGGCCATTTATATGCTCACTCGAATTAGAGACAGGTGTTAGACATAATTTAGCTCAGGTGCAAGTCCCCTTACCGCTTTCTCTCTGGATGGGCCCTCGACCACGCCCCCGCTGCCACACACATATAATCTCTTTGTCTTGTGGCTATATTTTGAAAAATGTGTATGGACTGGTCCCCATTTACTTCCATTGTAAGTGCCTTACAGCGGTTTCATCTGTAAAAAAAATGCCTAAGTCAAATCTTTTAATTTTTTGTATTGTAATCAACATTATGCCACAAATGCTGTCGATTAAGCTTAACTTGTATAAAGCCCAAAACATTACTTTAAATACAGTATATTTTTAAAAAATACTAGTAATTTCTAGGAGTTTTTTTTTTTCATTTAAATATAATTTTAAGATTTATTTCAATTTTATTAAAAAAATCCATTAATCTTTATCAAAATTATTAATATATTAATAATATATATAAAATATTTTAAGGTATTAATTGTAACATTACACAAGTGGAAAAGTTCAAGAAAGGCTACAAATACAGTAGGGCAAATAGGTAAACAATATTTTTTTTTTTTTCACTTTAAGAGGTTTGTAGCATATTGAAATGATTAAATTTACCTCTAAAAAACCCTAGAAGACATTGTGCAAAATGGGCAATAATGGAGAATTTTATTTGCCGGTCAATTAATTAGTACAAGTGTCACAGATAAAATTATTTATTTATAAGGAAAAAAAACAAGAGGTATAAAAAGAACTCTCTTACACATATATTCCATCTCGCCTAAATGCATCAGGTGTTAAGAACAGTGCTCATACATGCTACACAAAGCTCCTTTTTACTCTCCATTACCAGGGAAAAAGGTGTATCATGGTGGTGCTTTTAAGGGAATGACCTCGTAGTTACAGAATCAAAGTTGAAACAGGGAATCAGTTGATTCCAGATAAATGCTTCGAAGAATTACCTTTGCAGTCACACAGAATTGTACAGTACATACAGCCTAAATCAGACCTCAAGCGATGTAGACTTGATGCTCTCCTGAGAACACAAAAAAAAGTATCTATCAATTGCGGCTGACTACCTTCAAAGAAAAAATTATTTTCTAAACTTGGCTGTTCTATCAAAGCAGGATCCCTGACCTTTTATGGGGTTAAAGTAACATTCACTGTAATTAGATGCTTAAAAGAGAGAATTCACTTAGATATAAGTAGACAAAATGAATTTCAGAGATTGCCAGAATACTTGAAATTGTAATGCAATTGGGAACAGAACAGCATCATAAGAAAAAAAAATCTAGAGTTAAACATGGTGGTAGTTGAATGACACTATAAAGCTGCATTGTCATTGTTCACACTGTACCGACCCTGAATTTGAGGGGACATTATTATATCTATGGAAAAATCAATTAGTTCTGCAGAGAAGAGTGCAATCTAAAGTTCTTAAAATGGCAGTCATTGTAGGACATGGAGTCGACTTCATAACTTAAACCTCAAAGACTACAAAGACTATGAATTGTTGAGACCAAGAAATGGCAGTTAGACAAAGGCAGTACTAAGGCCTTGAACAATTGGGAGGGTTTTTTGAAAAACAAGGATGGCTTTGAGGGGAAAAAGACACTCACAAAATAACTTTATATTACAGGCTTTGCTAAGAATAATACTTCAAAGCAGAAGCCTCTGGAAAGAAATTCTGTCTAAGCCACAGTGAACTTTTAATGGATTTTCAGCATAAAAAGTGCAAAATGGCAATAAAGTCATGTCTCAAAGTAAAGACAGTCATCTATATTTAAACTCCACTGGACTCTTGATCCCTTATTTCTAGTATATTTAAAGTGAAAATACGGATAAATGGGATCATGGACACCATTAAGCAGGACATTAACAGCAAATGAAACTTGTGATAGTGACTTGCTGGTGTTTATTTTCTGATTGTGATAATGTTCTGATTGACATAATGAATGTAAGAATAATTTCAAATGCCAGATAAGATAAGGGGATAGTTCACTCAAAAGATAAGGTTCCCTTAACCTCATGTTGTTTCAAACTCATGTGACTTTGTACCTTCTGTAGAAAATTAATAAATAAACAATTAAATAAAACTAATTGCCTATGACCTTTTCTATGCACATTTTGTGCATATGCAGTTTACACAACATGCCACAGAGTCTATGTTTAAGACCCTTAAGTGAATTGTTTATCCACCGAGTACAGCTGAGAATGTCCAGCACTACAAGGTACTATATTAACAGCTAAGCCATAAATCCATTTTCTACAAGGAAAGGTCAGTCTGATTGTTTATGTAGATCAAACTTTTCAGGGATGACGGGCAGCTGTGATTTACTTCCTGAGTCATCAATAAATCCTACCTACTTCTTAAAGTTGTCTAAAAGGTTGAGCCCATGTTTGCTTACTCTGCACTTTCTTGCACTCTTAAAATAGACTCTAAATGATATTAATGGTGTGCTGTGAATCTAATTTGCTGGGCTGATAATGAGTCTGTGGGTGAGGGAGTGGATCAAAGAGATGGTGCCATGCTTCAAGAATTTCTAATTAGAGTTTTAAGCTTCATCAAATCAGTCGAAGAGGTTTCTCATACAAATCAAGAATCTGTCATTCAGTCATCTGTCATTATCCATCATCCTCTTTTGTAAGCATCATTGTCTTCTACCATGTGCTCGACAAGCTGTGGCTTCTTTTTAATGTGACGGGCCACACGGAAGTGAAAGAGATTGCAGGTGGTGCTCCTCGGGCCAGTGGATTTAATATCCCTCCCTGACAGAGATGTCACAGCAACAGATCATTTAATAATTATCTATGCGAGAGACTGTTTTAGTCTTAAAGGGATAGTTCAGAAGATGTTTTTTTTTTTTTTCCTCACTGTAATGTTGTTCCAAAACTGTATTACTTTTTTTTCAGGAACACAAAATGAGATGTTAGGGACTGACAGCTTTCAATTCACTTTCATTGTATGGGAAAAAGCAGCTGTTTAAATGTCCAAATCTATTAGTTGTTATTGTTAGCATAGTTTCTTGGGTTGCTGCCTTTATAAAGCATTTCAAAACAATCACTTATGAGGATCCATTGAGTTAGGATGATGCCTAAAGGTAGCTTCTTACAGTAAGTAGACCATAGACTGAAAATCAGCTCACTAAGCTCACCAGGAAGAGTGTCATTGTGTCAAACTTGCTTATTGTTATGAGTCTCATGCCTTTTGACTGGATCCTTGTATTGATCAGTTCTGCTCAGACTGGTAATCAATTTGTCTAAGCAGAAGACCATCTAGCTATAAAAATGTATTATACATTTTGAAACCAAAAACTAATCAAATTTGTCTCATCTCAACTTTGCCAAGTAAGATTACTTTGAACATTATTGAGCAAGAAACTTCTAAAGCAAGAAAAAAAGTATATTTGACACTTCATATACAAAACATATTCCTACAGGAAATCATAAAGTGAATTAGTTTGAAACTGAAAAAAGAAAAACCCCACAGCTTGTCAAAAAATAAATATTATAAAAGACAAATGATTTCATCCTCACAAAAATAAATAAAGAAAGAAAAATTGGCCACTACAGAAACAACATTTCAAAATAAAAACAAATATATAATATAGACCTGTTATTTTTGAGATACAGGAATTGTTTTTCAGGTATGTACTAGTGCTATTAATGTTAACAAACTAAAATTAAATTCTTAAAAAAAAATAAAATTGGAAAAACTGAAACTTACTAAATTCTATATCTATGACATCAAACCATTATTTTAACAATTAGCATATTCAAATTATATCAGCGAACACATTAGTTTTCACAGCCCTAATATACTAGAACAAAAACTAAATAGACTGAAATATACTGATAAATATAACTAAACTAAACTGAACTATATCTAACAATCAGAGAAAAAAATTATGAAAACAAAACTAAATTGAAAGGAAAAATCTAAACAAAACTAAATTAACACTGAAAACGTCTAGGTTACTGTTGTAACCTCCGTTCCCTGATGGAGGAAACGAGACATTGTGTCGAGTGAAGCAACACTAGGGGACTTTCTTGAAGGCCTCAGTTACCTCTGAACTTGAGAAAAGGCCAATGAAAATTTGGCAGACAGAATTTGCATGTCCCTTCCCCGGACATATGGGTATAAAGGGAGGGAATCATGCCTCTGTTCATTCAGGTTTTGCACTGATGAGCCGAGAATAAGGTTCAGTCATTGCAGTGGCTCTGTTCAGCATCGTGTACAGGGGGACACAATGTCTTGTTCCCTCCATCAGGGAACGGAGGTTACAACTGTAACCTAGACATTCCCCATCTCACGCCATTCACTGAACCGTGTACGTGCGCCGCTGATGCAGGTGCGGACAGGCAAATGCGTGCCAAAGCAACAGGCTGTGTCAGACTGCATGTACCCTTCCACAATGCCCCATAAAATCGTCATAAACTTTTTAGGTTCACGGTTTCCCGAAAGGGGGAACAAAGTGACATGCCAAGCATGGGAGCAGGCCGTGCCAGCCGTGCCTTTTCTCTTTCTATGTTTCTCACATAGAGTTATAGCAGCTGGGGCCATCTTAACGCTATCACACGCATCAGGGAAGGCCTTCTTTTCCAACTCCTATTCTTTCAGGGGGAGAAGACCCTGGGGAGACCACCACCTGCACAGGCTGGGGGTAGGTAAAGAGTGGCAAAATATGTCACATGTGTTTTCAGGCCACATGTGGAGATGGCGCAGTGGTATATCCTACATGCTGAGAGGGAGGAGTTGCTACAAACACAGCGACCGTGGGGCAGTGGGGACTGTCCAAGGGAGATGCGGGCCCACACATAGGGGAAACGTACCATGGAAAATACACACAGGTGGATTAATAAAAAAGGGCCCATCCTGTGGAGCACCTATTTCAGTGCAGAGTAATTTTAGTACCCATAGTGGGTCTGGTCAGGGAATTCCTCTGCCAAATTCTCATTGGCATTTTCTCAAGTATCCACTTTCTGAAAAACAACAAACAAAAACAGTCTAAGCGTGGACGGAAGGCCAAAACATAGAGAAGATGTATTTTCAAATGTATCTGGATTAATGTGGAAATGGTCTGAGATTAAGAGAGAATCATGACTCTTGTTGGGATTCCAGGATTGAGTCTGTCACCACCTAAAAAAACACAAAAAAAATTATTATTAATATTAATAATATAATAATTACAAGGATCTTGTAGATCTGCCTTGCAAACTTCTAAAAATCAAGCAAATATCTGTCCAGCACTTCTCAATTTGACTCAAACTACCACTGACATGATCCCCTCCAGTCACTTAAGGAAAGAGAGGTGCTCTTCAATGCCAAGTGGCAACTGGAGAGGACAGAGTGCTGTTATGCTAGCTGTGCCAATGCACGATCACGTAACCAGAACAGAGGAGAGCATGCTTGAGAGGCTTCCCAGTGTGCTCCCATAAAACAAACTGAATGCTACACTGTCTGAGATGTGCTGAGAGCTCTTTATTTAGGTGTGGATGAGGTCAAAGGCCTTAGAAACTGATACATATAATCACACAATATTCTGGAAGAAATCATTTGAATGTTAGGACTGTCACGATAATTACATAATCACCTAATCATGATTATTTGAGATAACCTTGATTATTTTGCACTTTAAATTCCAATCACATCTTGCCATCTAAATAATGATTTTTTTAAATTCCACAAAACATGCATTTCTGTCTTGTTTATTAACATGTAAGGATTTATTGTATGGCTCGCTGGTCACTGGACACCGTTCTGTGGGTCGTCCAATGTTGCGATTTAAGGATGTCATCAAGCGTGATCTTAAGCTGACGGCTATTGACACGAATGACTGGGAAAGGATTGCAGACAACCGCAGTTGCTGGCGTCAGGCTGTGTCTGAAGGCATCAAGCTGGGTGAGTCGAAGCGGAAGGAAGAGCTTGAAACAAAACGGAGACGGAGGAAGGAGGCCTCTCAGTGTGCATGGAAAGGCAGCAATCCTGCACCTGACCAATAATAATCCTTCTGGATTGAACTGCCATTATTATTAACATGTGAAGGATGAGCACCCTGGTGTCCAAGCATACAGTCTGTGATGGTTTGTGCCTGGTTGCAACTAATGATTATTTTGATAATCGATTAATCTAACGATTATTAGAATGATTAATCGACTATTCAGCGATTATTGCAATGATTAATCATTTGCGCTTAATCGATTATTCAGCTTGTGCCCTGACTTAAAAAGTTGAATTAAACGTGCATACTAACAATAAAGAGGACAAAATCATTTTTTTAAAAACTCTACACTGACAAAAAAAAGGTTATGGTTGGGGTCCATTTGTGATCACATAGGGTATTGCTTATGTGGTTGCACCTTCACTGGGTCAAAGTTACACCTTAAGGTACTAATATGTACTCTTTAGGGATAGATAAGTTATAAATACATCCCTGACCATTATAGGGTCCATATATGTACCATTTCCCCCAAAAGAGGTACAACATACTGTGATCAAATGATTTGCCTGGTGGGGGATGGGGTGGTTCAAGGTTGGCAAAGACAAACCATTTAAGTGCATGAAATTCACTTCATTGTCCCATACGTGATCTCAAAATTCAATAAACACGCAAATAAAATCACCCAACATAAATTACAATAGTAAATGAGCAATAATATCATTTTAATACGAAAGGAATTAAAAATTGAAAGTTCATTCTGAATGCCTAAAGTATTAAAAACCATTGTTGATTTATTACACTTTTGCTTCCCCAGCCACAAAATTGTAAGTATTATGACTTTTATTGCCTGTAATCCTTGATCATGGTTATGTTTATCAGTTTTTGTTTGCATACTTGGCACCAATCTCTTGGAGCATTGTAAAGACGTTCAAGGTCACGGGCAAGGAAGAGGCGAGAAACCGGCTTGTCAATATAAATAATATTTTAATGAAGAACTTAAAACAAACACATAGGACAGCAGACATGTCTGCTGATTAAGCTCTCTCTCCCGATCGCCGTCTGCGAGTGGCCTTTATCCCTCTTGACGGCTCAATTAGCCTGATACGGGACCGGGCGTGCGTAATCACGCGCCGGTCCCGCCCTCCACCGTGCCACATTCCTCCCCCGTTCTCTCAGGCTGGGGACCTCCATCAGCCTTGACGAGGGAGGGGGCAAGGGGAGGGAAACAACAATTAAAAATAGGGGGGGGGGGGAGGGTTCCTGCACTGGGCAGTACCTCCCCTCCCACAAACACCATAATTTAAAAAAGAGGGAAAAGGCCAACGCAGAGCGGTATCGAGAGAGAGAGGAGAGAGAGATTAAAGGAAAGAAAGAAAAAAAAACGTACTACCGGTTCTCTGATACGCTGTAGCTCGTTCCTTAGCCACTTCTCCACCCTCTACAGGACAACAGCCGCGCCTCTCCAGGCAGATCGGAGGCAGTCCTCAGCCCCTGGCGGACGGAACGCCCCGCCGTGTTCCCGGGGTGTCGAAGGGGCCTCCCCCCGCCCCTGACAGCGGTTCTCCCGCTCCAGGCGGTCGGCGGCGAGCCCCTCCCCGCACGCGGTCGGCAGTCTCCAACCCCGCCGCGTTCCAGCGGCTACTAGGGGACTCCCCCGCCCCTGGCAGCGGCCCTAACCGCTCCAGGCGGTCGGCCAGGAGCCCCTCCTCCCCTCGCGGTCGGCGGCCGTTCCTCCGCGTCCAGGTGGCTGGGCTCCTCCGTCTCCCGGCAGATGGCCGCGGCTGCTCCATTGAGAAGTGGCGAGAACTCCGCTACGGCGTATCCCTCTTCCTTCCCGGGCTTTCGGCACCAATGTAAAGAAGATCATAATTCATGGGCAAGGAAGAGGCGAGAAACCGGCTTGTCAATATAAATAATAATTTAATGAAGAACTTAAAACAAACACATAGGACAGCAGACATGTCTGCTGATTAAGCTCTCTCTCCCGATCGCCGTCTGCGAGTGGCCTTTATCCTTTATCCTTTAACGGCTCAATTAGCCTGATACGGGACCGGGCGTGCGTAATCACGCGCCGGTCCCGCCCTCCACCGTGCCACAAGCATGTACCTCTGATTTTCAAGGAGAGGAGTAAGGAGAAATATGGGCACAGTCATACAATGGTCTGAATAAACTGCAAAGAGCCTGTCACAGGTTTGTTACAGGGGTGAGTGGATTGCTGTAGTATAACACATTAGCTACCCAAGTGCACAATAACGTTTTACAGGACATATATTTTAAGTCTTCTTTTTTATTTGTATAGTGCTTTTCACAATACATATAGCTTCTAATCACTGATAGCATTAATACTCTGTATAACTGAAGAGTAACAGAGTATATTTGAGTGGTTGCAAAATTTTAATTCTGATGGGAAAATTGTTTGCACATTTGGGATTGAACAATTATATTCCTCTGCACTTTTTATTTGTCTCCAACAGGAGTTGACTATCATTGATTAGGATGCACCTTTGAGGGACATGCAAATATGTAAATATGCTACCAGATACCTTGATTGTTAAAGACTGGATGCAGCAAACATGTTCATGGCAGAGAAGGGAGAATGGAATGACTGGTGGATAAAAACTCTATAGTAAGTAATATCAGAGATAATTTTATATCAATTATCAGCTTAAAATAAATGTTTGATTTCAGTGTTGCACATGGAACACTAGGTTAGAACTACATTCTCAAGACCAGGGGGGACATGAAAATGAGAGGGGCACAGAATTGTTCTGTCACTTGGTCATTTTAATATTTTTAAACTGCTGAAAAGTTGTTGAATATTTTACCCAAAAAGGAAGATTCTGTATTTTACTTTCCCTAATGTAATTTCAAACCAACATGACTCTTTTATTCTTTGTAAAAGAAAAGGTGAATTTCTGGTGGCAGGACATAAACCACAGTAAAAGTATATTAAATAAAAAATGTGATGTATTCCAAGTTTTCTGTAGTGGTATGATCACTTTGATGAACAGAACATAATTTAAGTTGTTAGTTACTATCAAATTAAAGCAGTAACGCTCTGAAAACCTCACTGGTTCTCATTGCATCCTGTGAACAATATTGGAACATAGTTTAATTGATTACTTTTACTGTGGTTTTCTGGTATTTCTCCCTCTTTTTTTTTTTTTTTTTTTTTTTAACTTTTTTTAAACTTTTTTTAAGTCACCATCCAGTTATATTATGGCCAATAAACACAATGAAGATTTCAAAAATTCACCTTTGTGTTCCACAGTAGAAAAAGATATACAGGTTTGGAGTGACAAGTGTGAGTTAGGAATTAATTATCATTTTTGGATGAACTATTTCTAAAGTGACCACTTTAAAATCAAGTTAATGTGAATGATTGACTTTCCATTACTATCATTTTTTTTTTTTTTTTTTTTTTTTTTTTAAAAGTAAAAATCCTTTTGGCCGAAATATAAATTGTGTAACGATCAGAAACGGGAGAGGATCTATGTGCAGCTTTTATTGTAGCCAAAAACAAGAACACCAGGAATAACAAAATCCACAAGGAATGTAAAGCAAAACAAAAACATGAAATAACAGACAACTGGACAGGACGGAAACAAGGGCTTAAACACACAAGGGAAAACTAGAAACACCTGGGGAAACAATCAGGGCATGAGAAACAATCAGGGGAAAACCAATCAAAAAACAGAACTACAAAGGACTACAAAAACCAAACAGGAAACTTCAACATAAAAGCACAAAAACAAAAGACAACAGAGAACATGACAGAGCCCCCCCTTTAAGGAGCGGATTCCAGACGCTCCAAAAACAAACAAAAACCAACAAAAAAAAAAAAAAAAAAACAACATTGTCCATAGAGCACAAGGTAAACAGATAGTCCAGGGGGGCACCAGGGGCAAATAGGCAGTTCAAGGGGACACGAGGGGCACAGAGGGACAAGACTATGACAGAACAGTTGGGTGGCCAGGAGACAGATAGGGCAGGGACTGGGTCAGGAGGCCAGGGAGATGGCCGTAGGGCAGGGACCGGTCAGGTGGCCAGGGAGGCGGCCATAGGGCAGGGACCGGGTCAGGGGGTCTAGGGGATGGCCACAGGGCCAGGTCAGGGTCAGGAGGTCTAGGGGATGGCCACAGGGCTAGGGCAGGGTCAGGAGGTCTAGGGGATGGCCACTGGGGTAGGGTAGGGTCAGGAGGCCAGGGAGGCGGCCATAGGACTGGGTTAGGGGGTCTAGGGGATGGCCACAGGGCTAGGACAGGGTCAGGAGGTCTAGGGGATGGCCACAGGGCTAGGTCATGGTCAGGAGGTCTAGGGGATGGCCACTGGGCTAGGGAAGGGTCAGGAGGCCAAGGAGAGGGCCACAGGACTGGGACAGAGTCAGGTGGCCTAGGGGATGGCCACTGGGCTAGGGCAGGGTCAAGAGGCCAGGGAGGCAGCCATAGGACCGGGTTAGGGGGTCTAGGGGATGGCCACAGGGCTAGGACAGGGTCAGGAGGTCTAGGGGACGGCCACTGGACTAGGGCAGGGTCAGGAGGCGGCCATAGGACCGGGTTAGGGGGTCTAGGGGATGGCCACAGGGCTAGGACAGGGTCAGGAGGTCTAGGGGATGGCCACAGGGCTAGGTCAGGGTCAGGAGGCCAAGGAGAGGGCCACAGGACTGGGACAGGGTCAGGAGGTCTAGGGGATGGCCACAGGGCTGGGACAGGGACAAGGGGTCTGGGGAATGGCCACAGGGCTAGGATAGGGTCAGGAGGCCACAAGACAGGGTCAGAAGGCCAGGGAGGAGGCCGCGAGACAGGGTCAGAAGGCCAGGGAGGAGGCCGCAAGACAGGGTCAGAAGGCCAGGGAGGAGGCCGCAAGACAGGGTCAGAAGGCCAGGGAGGAGTCGAGGAGGACTCCAGGGGCGGTGCCAGGGTAGGCGGAGCCATAGGAGGCGGAGCCATGGAAGGTTCAGGAGGCGGAGCCGAGAGGGCACTGGAGGCGAGGAAGGCTCCGGGGTAGTGGAAGGCCCTGGAGGCGGAGACCTGGGAAGCTCAAGAGGCTGAGGCCTGGTAGGCCCGAGAGGCGGAGTACTGGGTGGCTCGGGAGGCGGAGCAGTGGGAGGCTCGGGAAGCGGAGCTCTGTGAGGCTCGGGAGGCGGAGCACTGGGAAGCTGAGCACTGGGAGGCTGAGCACTGGGAGGCTCGGGAGGCGGAGCTCTGGGAGGCGGAGCTCTGGGAAGCAGAGCACTGGGAGGCTCGGGAGGCGGAGCTCTGGGAAGCTCGGGAGGCGGAGCACTGGGAAACAGAGCACTGGGAGGCTCGGGAGGTGGAGCTCTGGGAAGCTCGGGAGGCGGAGCTCTGGGAAGCTCGGGAGTACTTTATTGTACATTGCTGCAGCCCCTCTTTTCACCCTCTTTCTGAAATGCTCTGTTGTAGCTTCTGTCTCTTTAATGCCCCCTGAAAAGCCCAGTCTGCTCTGATTGGTCAGCTGGCCCAGTCTGTTGTTATTGGTCAACCTCTTAGAGTGTGTGAAATGTAATGGCCCTTACCATAACCGAGTTTCAGGCTTCCTGAGCAGCTGTAAACACTACTCTTTTAACAGCTGTAACTACATTAACAGTGGTGTCAGTTCTTGCCATACCAGTTCGAGCACAAGTCTGATAATGAAAGTTTGGAAGAACTAGGGATGCACAGAACCGATACCTGGATCAGTATCGGCTCTGATACTGACGTTTTTAAATGGATTGGGAATCGGTATGACGAGCCCAATCCAAATCCGATACTGTGTGTTAGTCATGTTCGTTACTGTCAAGCTCAAAAAATAACATAAAAGAACCATTAAAACACAATTAAAGAAGTTCAAATGACTCGTGCATTTTATTCAAGGCCACTTGAAGACGTGTGATAGCGCTGTGAATCACAAAAGGCTGTGTTCCATAGGTAAATATAAAAATGCAGGTGCAGCTATTCTTGTGGAATTCCTAAAGTTATTCATTTATATTGAAATAATGTGAGGTTTGAGACGCTTTTATCCAAAGCAACTTACAGAGCCCTTATTACAGGGACAATCCCCCTGGAGCAACCTGGAGTTTAGTGCCTTGGTCAAGAACACAATGGTGGTGGTTGTGGGGATTGAACCTACAACCTTCTGCTTAACAGTTTAGTGCTTTAGCCCACTACACCACCACTCCATTATCTTTGCATAATAAACAGTACACCCAATTAGTTCCACACAATAATGTAAAGATATTCTAAACAGATTATGCAATAAAACAACACTGTTATCAGATCGGGATCGGTCGATACTGAGATTTCCAATATTGGAATCGGATCGGAAGAGAAAAAGTGGTATCGGTGCATCCTTAACAAGCTGATCGATCCGAACCACCTTTGCAAGTATGACTTGAGCAGGACATTTCACAGTGGTTAGTTTTTAATTTTGTCAACACTGTTGATTTTTGTGAACCTAACAAAGCTTCAAGTAAAAGACACGTGGGGGGGGGGGGTGGTGTAGAGAGAGTTACTGGGCAAGTCAAACATGGACTAACATGGATAGTGTTTGTAACATTACAGCTTGTAATTATATAATTATATAAGACTCTTGAGATCGACCAATTTGTTACACAGTAAACCATTACCAAAACAATAACGTTACATATCAAGTTAGCCAAGCTCTATCATGGATTGCTGACATAAATTACTGTTTGTATAAATAAATCCATCTCCACACTTGATCACTATTCATGATAGTAAAAATGACAAACTATCTGCATAATTCTGCACAGTTGTAGGTAAAAGTGGGCCTGCAGCTGATTAGCAAAACTATTTCAACACAATAACATTAGCTAGCAGGTTAGAAGAGGCCTACAGCCTGTGCACTGTGTACAGCACTGTGTACAGCACTGTGTACATTGTAGCTACAACACAAAACTCTGCATTTGAAACCTTGGTAGCAGATAAATTCACAAATAATCAAACATATTTACAGATTGTGATCCTGAAGTGCCAGATTGTCCCAACAAAGTGGGAACTACACAATTTTTCAGGAGTAACCGTCTTGAATATCCAGCACTGGTTGTGGTTGTACTGCTGAGGAATAGTGATACAAATATATTTTAACCACCGATTCTTCAATTTGTCTGCCTTTGGAAGTCCAAACAAAGAGGTTTTGCTTTCGCAGTGAAGAACAGTGTCTTCTCGACATGACAACAACACTAATCCAAATCATCCTGGCCTCTGCTATAACTTTGTTTGTTTGAGGGTGGGCCAAAGTAGCCTTTAGGGGGGCATTATGCAAATGTGTTACATAGTGACATGGATACTTTATGGAAGACATGGCTGGACTACAAACCAGACTCTTTGTGTAGTTCAGTAGCAGTGTTTTCTGTGGGAGGGAATAAATGCCTTTTGCATGGACTTTGTGCTTTGTAACTTTGGAGACCTTTTACATGCACATATTGCTATATAACACCCAAAAGGAAAGGTAAAATCCCAAAAAGTGTAATAGGGCCTCTTTAAAGGATTAAGTATTCAACAAACAAAATATTCCCTTCAGTCACATTATGGAGTGCTACTAAACATCTTTCTCCATTGCACATACATTTTGAGCTTCTAAAGAACAGTGATTATCTTATCCTATGTCCCATTTTCCTCCCCCTTGCTCCCTAGTCACAAATTTGCATATTACTATTATGCTATGATAACAACTGCATAATAATCTAATTACTAACGGGATGAGGGTAGGCATGACATTTTTTATAGGCATAATGGAAGAAGCTGTCATTATTTCAGAATAGTTTTCAGAATATTTTTATGCGATTTGCAAAAACCTTGATATCTTGTGTTATCTGAATACATTAGCGAAGATTGCCTAACTGTGCATATTGCAATAATATTCTGGTTTCAATTTAGTTTTGATTTATTTTTATAATATGCTAATTCCCATGGTTAGGCTAGCAGCATTAATTAAGAAAAAGTTTGGGTAGAAGTTTAAACTTCACCTAATTTTATATGCTGATCATGTCGGAGCTTGCCTCTTTGTTATGTGGGTGTAAGTGAGAAAGCCTGGGATAGATGAAAACTCTGCTGCAAATAAGAAATCAATGAAAAATAGTCTGGTATTACTTTGACATATTTACAGTTTATTATTTATTTAGCTAAAACTATTTCCCCCCTAATAATATTACCAAATAATATCTATAATTCTGTACAATAAGGTTCTATTTGTAAAAATGACCAAAAACGTTAGGTGTTATGAACTAACAAGTTCATGTTAACTAATTAATTTTACTAATGTAAACAAATAAATCCATATAGGTAAGTGTTGCCATAATGTCATTATGAATTACAAAGGCTTGCCTGCTTAGTTTAAGGCTGTTCTATATGCCGATAATGTCATTTGTTAGTAATTTCAAAACATAATTTGCCTTTTTCCAAACCAAAAAAAAAATAATAAAAGAAAACCCCATCCAGAGTAAATGAAAAGCGAGAGGAATTAGAACCTTTTTGCTCAGAGCAGCATTAAATAAAAATACTTTTAACAGGCTAAACAAATTTAGCATTCCCTGGGATTCATGGGCAATAAATCAGAGAGAATTGCGTTTATTAAATAGATGGATTCGTTATGCAATACTGCTTCTCGGAAAGCAGTTTCAATTCAGTATTCTTGTTATGATTAACCTCCAAACCCTGAAGCATACAAACAAATTATGAAATGACAAGAGGAAAAGGGGCAAGCATACTGTGGAGGCGAGGGCGTGGTTAAGCATTCATCTGGGGAGAGAGGAAGCGGTAAGTGTTTTCACCTGAGATGAATTACTGGTAATTACTGTTTCTTTGTTCGCAGTGAGAGATGGGGGAAATAAAAGGGGCCAGACCTCAGAGTGAGGGAGAGAAAAACCAGCTGAAGCTACAAGTGTACTGGCCAGGCATTCATGGGGATGTTTGCTGGTTGTGTACGGAATGTTTCACACTATGAATGTCATCCGGTGAATCTGCTGGCACCTCCAAAAGTGCCATTGCACCCCCTTCCATTGATCAAGGTTCCTTTTGAACAAATTGGTATGGACCTTGTCAGGCCATTAGAATGCACAGCACATGTCCATGTGGATTACCCAACATGATATCCGGAAGCAGTGCAGCTGCGCAACATCTCAGCATGTACTGTAGTGTTGCGGAGGCACTCTTCAAAATTATCACCCGAGTGGGGATTCCTAAAGAAATCCTCACTGATAAGGGCACAGTTTTTATGTCATGAACACAATACAAGCTGTATGAATTATTGGGTATTAAACAGATTCGGACAAGTGTGTACCATCCACAACGGATGGCTTGGCTGAACTATTAAATAAAACCTTAAATTTGATTTGTTTTGATGCTTGGAACTGGAATAAGTGGCTCAAACCCCTGTTATTTGCAGTGTGAGAGGTCCCGCAAGCCTCCACCAGGTTTTCCCTGTTTGAATTGTTATATGGGTGTAAGCCCTGTGGCATGTTAGACGTCATTAAGGAAAATTGGGAGGAGGGACCTTCACAGAGCAAAAATTAAATTTGACCTGAGAACAAAACTCCACACACTGGGGTGAACATCACAGGAGAATTTGCTATAGGCGAAAGAATGTCAATCCTGGCTGTATAACAGGGGAGCTCAGCTATGTGAGTTTGCACAGGGAGATAAAGTACTTATATTGCTGCCAACATCAAGCTCGAAATTACTTGTAAAGTGTCAAGGGCCCTTTGAGGTCACACGGCGAGTTGGGGAAGTCAATTGTGAGGTAGTACGTATGGATAGGGCTGGGGCGTGTCACATTTACCACCTCAACCTACTAAAACCATGAAGAGAGGCAGTTACAGAGACAATATCCTTGGCGACAGTAGTTCCAGAGAGGGAGGAGCTCGGACTGGAGGTGAATCTAAAAGCCAGTCAGTTCACCCTGGTCCCTTGCGGAGACCACCTGTTGCTGTCACAATGTGGTTGCCAGGTTGCAAAATAAATTCTCTGACGTATTCTCGCCTCTCCACAGCCACACTAATCTCATAAAACACCACATCGAGACAACCCAAGGGGTAGTGGTACGTAGTCGTCCCTACCGCTTACCCAAACACAAGAAACATGTAGTACAGAAAGAATTAAAGGCCATGCCCGATATGGGGGTAATGGAAGAATTCCAAAGTGATTGGGCCAGCCCAGTGGTTCTAGTACCTACCGGTTCTGTGTGAAATATAGGAGATTTAATGCAGTGTCAAAATTTGATGCTTATCCAATGCCTCGTGTTGATGAACTGCTCAATCGGTTGGTCACGGCTCGCTTTTATTCAACATTGGATTTAACAAAGGGATATTGGCAGATCGCTTTAATGCCAATGTCCTATGAAAGAAATTGCCTAATCCACACTGTTTGGTTTACACCAATTTGTGACCCTCCCATTCAGTTTGTTTTGGCCCGGCTATGTTTCAGTGGCGTATGGACAGGTTCATCAGACCACACTCTGCATATGCCGATGCCTATTTGGATGGTATAATTATTTATAGTATTGATTGGCAGTTACACATGCAGAATCTGGTGGCCATTTGAGGTCCCTGTTACGAGCAGGGCTCACAGCAAACCCCAAGAATTGCGCAATTGGGTGGGTGGAGGTTCAGTTTCTAGGGTTCCACTTGGGGCATGGCCAAGTGCAGCCACAAATTGATAAAACCGCAACTATTGCAAACTGCCCGAGACTCGAGACCAAAAAGTAGGTGAGTTCCTGGGGCTTGCTGGGTATTATCAAAGGTTTGTGCCTAATTATTCAGATGTCACCAGCCCATTGACTGATCTCACTCTAAAGGGAGCTCCAGATCCGGTCCAGTGGATGGAGCCATGCCAACAAGAATTCACGCAGGTAAAAGCTACACTTTGTGGCAGGCCTTTTTCTTTTGCAGATGGATGCATCAGACAGGGGGTTGGGTGTGGTACTGTCCCAAGTGGTGGAGGGGGAGAAGCACCCGGTCCTGTACATTAGTTGGAAGCTCTCTATGAGAGAGACGAAGTTCCCCCGGCCTGTCAGGCAGTGGGGGTATATGGAGGTGAAGGCGTGGTTGAGCGTTTGTCAGGGGAGAGAGGAAGTGGTAAGGTTTTCAACTGAGATGAATTGTTGGTAATTGCTGTTTCTTTGTTTGCAGTGAAAGATGGGGGAAATAAAAGCGGCCAGACCTCAGAGTGAGGGAGAGAGAGAGACCATCTGAAACTACAAGTGTGTTGGCCACTGCCATCCCCACATTATATATAGCGTTTGAGTGTTTGTGTGAAGCTTTACAATTACGCAGTCAAGCGAATGTTTTTTTGTGTGAAGAATATATGTACTTTTGAGATGGATTCGCTGTCTCCCACTTCCTTATTCCTTGAACTTTGTTACAGATACATTTTAGTAATGAGTTTCACTATATCAGAAACACTAATGTTTTGAAGCTGAAGCATCAATAAGTGATGTTTAACTTATCCAGTTCGTCATCCAAAAAATTACTAAACCACTTCAAATTAACAGCCTTGAGATGTGGTATTTTATAGAAGCTATGCATGACTGCAAGTAAAACAATTTTCTTAATTACAACATCTTTATTTACATTCTTTGGGCACATAATTCAATTTCATTTAAATTTTTCAATGTAACAGGACAAAGGCCAGATATAAATACATAATGGCTTCAAACCATTTAGAAAATCGCACACACTTTGATGGAACACTGTATAAAAGTGTCCATATGGAGACTTATCATGGACTAAAAGATATGCCTGATTAAAAAAGTGGGCCCGGTGGCTATATAGCACCAAGGTGAAATTATTTCAGTTCCATTTCATTTTAAAACGGCAATGATACACTCTGCACATCAGTCGCAACAAAATGACATGCTACCTGTCCCAGATCTGCCAGCAGTATAAAGCTTCTGCCACCAATTTTGTGTGGGATGACTGCACAAATATTGCCCTGTCCGTAATATCCTCTTCATGACAGTTCGCTGGTTAATGGCTGTGATGATTCGAAATAAACCTTTTAAATCTGAACCTGGATTTGAGCTAGAGGGAGTGATAAAAACACTTTTTTTTCTTTTAATCAATTTTGTGCATCATTAACCAGCAGGAACTTACACCTTCTGTGTGTCAGAGAAGATTTGTAGTGTAATAGATCTCTGACTTTATCTACTGACTGCTCTGCACCCCACCGCCTGTTATGTGGGGACTTATTGCTCACTGTATCTATTTCCTCTATTTGTTTTCTCTGCTCGCTGCACTCTGCCCTAGTCCATTCCTCACAAGCACTCTGAACACTGTACGACTTTCCAAAGGAACAAAAAGTTCTACTACTAGTATGTAACGTGTTTTAGCTTCTCCAGAGAGGAAGGAGGACGCGGAAACGGGGTGGAACACAAAGGTAAGGCTTTTTAATTTCTCCAAAGTAAAGTTACAGAACTGAACATAAACTACTTATAATGAACACAGACTTTCTTGAAAAATATAAACTCTTGTAGACTTCAGCTGCCAACACTAGACTGGCTCTCTCTCTGTGGACTGGAGGCACTGGTGCTCTTTTATGCCGCTCTCCCCATACTCACTGAAATTAGAGACAGGTGTTAGACATAATTTAGCTCAGGTGCAAGCGTCCTTACCGCTTTCTCCCTTCGGACGGGCGCTTGACCACACCCCCGCTGCCACATAGTACTAATGTGTTAAAGTGTTCCAGGTATGTTTACACTAGAGTAATTACCAAATAATATCTATAATTCTGTACAATAAGGTTCTATTTGTAAAAATGACCAAAAACGTTGTTATGAACTAACAAGTTCATGTTAACTAATGAATTTTACTAATGTAAACAAATAAATCCATATAGTTAAGTGTTGCCATAATGTCATTATGAATTACAAAGGCTTGCCTGCTTAGTTTAAGGCGGTTCTATATGCCGATAATGTCATTTGTTAGTAATTTCAAAACATAATTTGCCTTTTTCCAAACCAAAAAAAAAAATAATAAGGTGCATTTTAATACCCACAGAAGCAGGCCAAGTCTTAACTATCACCAAAACCAGAATGAGACTTTTTTTGTCTGCAAGTGCTTTTCATGTGAATTTCAAAGCGGCACTTGACATTGGCGTTGATGCCGTGACGTGAACTCACACTTAGACAATGTTAATGTTACTTGAATTGGTGCTATTTAGTGCATTTCTATCTTTACACTTTGGAAGTCTTTGTTTGGAAAATGTTAAAGCATATATTGTTACATATTGTTTTGTTGATTTAAATGAATATGGAAATAAATGCATTTTGACAGGAAAATAAGTATATTTAGTGTTAAATTTAAATGCAATTACCTATGAAATAAATATATATATATATATATATACACTCACCTAAAGGATTATTAGGAACACCATACTAATACTGTGTTTGACCCCCTTTCGCCTTCAGAACTGCCTTAATTCTACGTGGCATTGATTGAACAAGGTGCTGAAAGCATTCTTTAGAAATGTTGGCCCATATTGATAGGATAGCATCTTGCAGTTGATGGAGATTTGTGGGATGCACATCCAGGGCACGAAGCTCCCGTTCCACCACATCCCAAAGATGCTCTATTGGGTTGAGATCTGGTGACTGTGGGGGCCATTTTAGTACAGTGAACTCATTGTTATGTTCAAGAAACCAATTTGAAATGATTCGAGCTTTGTGACATGGTGCATTATCCTGCTGGAAGTAGCCATCAGAGGATGGGAACATGGTGGCCATAAAGGGATGGGCATGGTCAGAAACAATGCTCAGGTAGGCCGTGGCATTTAAACGATGCCCAATTGGCACTAAGGGGCCTAAAGTGTGCCAAGAAAACATCCCCCACACCATTACACCACCACCACCAGCCTGCACAGGGATAACAAGGCATGATGGATCCATGTTCTCATTCTGTTTACGCCAAATTCTGACTCTACCATCTGAATGTCTCAACAGAAATCGAGACTCATCAGACCAGGCAACATTTTTCCAGTCTTCAACTGTCCAATTTTGGTGAGCTCTTGCAAATTGTAGCCTCTTTTTCCTATTTGTAGTGGAGATGAGTGGTACCCGGTGGTGTCTTCTGCTGTTGGAGCCCATCCGCCTCAAGGTTGTGCGTGTTGTGGCTTCACAAATGCTTTGCTGCATACCTCGGTTGTAACGAGTGGTTATTTCAGTCAAAGTTGCTCTTCTATCAGCTTGAATCAGTCGGCCCATTCTCCTCTGACCTCTAGCATCAACAAGGCATTTTCGCCCACAGGACTGCCGCATACTGGATGTTTTTCCCTTATCACACCGTTCTTTGTAAACCCTAGAAATGGTTGTGCGTGAAAATCCCAGTAACTGAGCAGAATGTGAAATACTCAGACCGGCTCGTCTGGCACCAACAACCATGCCACGCTCAAAATTGCTTAAATCACCTTTCTTTCCCATTCTGACATTCAGTTTGGAGTTCAGGAGATTGTCTTGACCAGGACCACACCCCTAAATGCATTGAAGCAACTGCCATGTGATTGGTTTATTAGATAATTGCATTAATGAGAAATTGAACAGGTGTTCCTAATAATCCTTTAGGTGAGTGGATATATATATATATATATATATATATATATATATATATATATATATATATATATATATATATATATATATATACACACACCCTTAAACGGTCCCACTTTATCTTTAAATGGTTATGTTTCTTTCATTCCACTTGTTTTAGTTTCTCAGGCAATTCCAATACAGGCCACATGAGATCAACTGAAATCTCGTGAGACCAACTCAAATCTAAACTCTATCAGATTTGGTGAAACAGGCAATTAAAAAAACAAAAAAAACAAGCAATCAACAAAACAGCCAGTTCCCCGTCTGACACGTTGTGTCGAAGAAGTAACACTAGGGTTCTCTCTTGAGAGCCTTTTGCATCTCTGATCTATGAGAAAAGACAAATAAGAAATTGGCAGACAGAATTTGCATGTCCCACCCCCAGACATACATCTGTTTCATTCAGAAATTTTCTTCGCAGCCGACCGATTGTGTGAGCAGCACGTTGCAATTCCTCTCATCTCTCAGAGTGTATGCTTTTGGATCTATGGCGCATATCAGTGGCTTTCTCCTTCTCTGCACAGTAGTGCAGCTTTGCCCCTGGGCACTTCGACAGCATTTTTTAAAGAGAAGTGGCGCTTGTTCGCAAATTTGGTGTTCTCCGCGGTCCAACTTAATGAGATATAATGGAATTGAAACATCTCCTAAATGGATAATTATATGTGATTGATATCCCTATCCTAAACAAATCCCTAATCAGGGTAATAATAGATACAAATGATCTCACTAGAACAGCCAGTATAGTATATATCGTTCTTGTTTTTGAACATACTATATTTAGGCTGATCCCTTGTGGTGTTTAATAGTGACCAGTGTTTCATAATAATTTGTAAACGTGATAACAGAACAGATCATATCGGTTTTATATATATTCCAATAAATGTTCACATTTCACAAAATGTAACTTGTTGTTTGTAATTTTATAGTATGGTGCATTTTGCTGCAGGATATGGCTTTATGAATGTTATAAGTATGGTAAAAGGGTCTCCATGAAAAATATATATTGGCAACTGGATTAAAATTGGCCAATCACAGTGTATATTGGTTATTGGTGTAGTCCTTAAATGAATAAAATCAATGCAATAGGTTCTTTGACTGTCTTAGTTTTAATATACTATTTTATGAAGAAATGTTTTCACCCACTCATCAATAGGTGTGTCTAGTAGAGGACAGACAGCCAGAGTGAGGGTGTAAGGTCGCGGAGTGTGAGAGCGCAGAGAAGAGAAATCACATTCATGTAACATTTCATTTCTAAAATGTGCCAATTTTTATTTGATCTACAGAGTTGTGTAAACTCTCACTCCATTTATGAATACACTTTTGACACCCCACTGAAATATGTATGAGGCAAGTTGTGTATCCATCCTGACTGAAAATGATAAAATGCCTTATAAAGCGAACATAAAGAGTATATCATCTCATGCTGAAGTCATGAATTATTGGCTGCCTAGCGGCATCATTCACATTTCATTACCTACCTATGTACTGCACAAATTTTTTCATGAAAACAAAAATACCAATGTTTGTAATACTGATGTGGCGTATCAGATGTCTTATATTTAAAACATTACCCTTGCATTCAAACAGAATGGTGCTCTTGGCAAACACGCCTCTCTATTAGATGTCATAAAATATTGAGATATTGATTATTTATTTGGCACTTTCTTTATCAATACATTTTTGAGGCATCAATATATTAACATTAGCTGAGATTTAAATTAGAAGCCTACTTTGCAAGCTTTTATATTCACTGTAATTTGGACTTCTGTTTTATGTAATCTGGTTTAATGGAGTTGGAAGACCATAAGACTAAAGCCGGTCACGGGTAGGACATATTAAATTGTGGATCTAGTCACCATACACACTAATGTTACAAAGTGGCATTGATGAGTTTGCAGGTTAGTGCATGAAATGTCTGGGTTACTGTTGTAACCCCATTCCTTTATGGAGGTAACGAGATGTTGTGTCATTTGTAGTAACACTAGGGGTCTCTCTTGAGAGCCTCGGTTGCCTCTGAACTTGAGAAAAGACCAATGAAATATTGGCGAATAGAATTTGCATGCCCCTCCCTTGGACATACGAGTATAAAAGAGGGTGCAATACGGCTGTTCACTGAGGAGCCGAGAATAAGGTTCGGTCATTACAGTGGTTGGTACAGTGTTGTGGGAAGAGGGACACAACGTCTTGTTCCCTCCATCAGTTACAACAGTAACCCAGACTTTCGCCTTCTGTCACTCACTCGATGTTGTCTCGATTGTAGTGACACTAAGGGTCCCTATCCAATAACGCCACGACACTAAACCAGATTACGTGAACTGCTGATGCAGGTGCATCTTTGCATGCCAAAGAAGCAGACCGCATCAGGCTGAATGTAACCTTCCCCAACACCCCATAAGACGTCATATACTTTTTAGGTTCCCGGCATCCCTGAGGGGGAAAGTCCTGCCTGGTGAGGGAGGAGCTCTACAAACTAATTTACCAGGGGCAGAGGGATCTACACAAGGGAGACGTGGGTTCACCGACAGGTGGACCGTACCGCAGAAAATACGACACAGTGGGTTACCATGATAACCAACACCTGTGTTGCTAAGCCTGCTGGTCTGCAGATGTCTGCTAGAGAGATGCCGTTGGCCCATGCCCATGAGGATGCCACACTCCTCGTAGAATGTGCTTGAATCTGTAAAGGGGCGGACACGGCCTGGGTCTGATAGGCCAATGCAATGGCGTCGATGACCCAGTGGGCAAGCCTCTGTTTGGAGACATCATTCCCTTTCCGCTGCCCGCTTAAGCAAACAAAGAGCTGCTCGGAATGTCTAAAGCACCGTGTGTGGTCCAAATAGGTGTGCAAAGCACGCATCGGACACAGCAACGATAAGGCTGGGTCTGCCTCCTCCCTGGGAAGCGCTTGCAGGTTCACTATCTGGTCCTTGAAGGGGGTCGTAGGAACCTTGGGTTCATAGCCAAGTTGGGGTCTTAGGATGACAGGAGCATCTGCCAGACCGAACTCCAGGCAAGTGTCACTAACAGAGAATGCTTGCAGGTACCCAACCCTCTTGATGGAAGCGAGTGCAATCAGGAGGACCATCTTCAGGGAGAGGGCTTTTAGCTCAACTGACTATAGCGGCTTGAAGGGGGCTCTCTGAAGGCCTGCAAGGACTACAGAGAGATCCCATGAAGGGATCATTAATGGCCTGGGAGGATTCAACCTCAGGGTTCTTCTAAGGAACCCGATGATCAGGTCATGCTTCCCCTGTCCACTGCGTCTTGGTAAGCTGATACAGTGGCTACATAAACCTTCAAGGTATAGGGGAACAGCCGCCCCTCCAACCTCTCCTGCTGGAATGAGAGCACTGACCTGATCTTTGATCGGGAACAGCACCAGTTTGCGAACAGATGCCACTTTAGGGCATAAAGCTGCCTGGTAGAGAGAGCTCTGGCTTGGTTGATCGTGTCTATGACAGCTGGTGGTAGACCACTTAGATCTTCCACGTCCTATCCAAGGGCCAGACATGGAGCTTCTAGAGGTCTCGGCGCGGGTGCCAGAGGGTGCCCTGTCCCTGAGAAAGAAGGTCCTTCCTCAGGGGAATCCACCAGAGAGGTGCTGTCGCAAGGAGCATGAGATCTGAGAGCCAAGTCTGAGTGGGCACTAAAATGACATGTTCCTGGTCCTCCCTGATCTTGCACAGCACCTGTGCAAGTAGGCTCACTGGGGGAAACGCGTATTTGTGCAGCCCCTGGTGCCAGCTGTGTGCCAGCACATCTGTCTCAAGGGGAGCCTCTAACAGGGAGTACCAGAGCGGGCAGTGGGAGTTTTCCTGGGAAGCAAACATGTCTACCTTTGCTTTATCGTATTGGTCCCAAATCAGCTGGACCACATGGGGGTGGAGCCTACACTCTCCACTGAGCAATCCCTGTCATGGCAGTGCGTCCGCAGCCATGTTGAGGCTGCCCAGGATATGAGTGGCATTCAGCTACCTCAATCCTGTGGGATGAAGGCGCGATGCGGGGGGCGGCTGGAGTGGTGTTTCCTTTCAGAAAGGAAAGCTACGACCGCAACATTGCCATGGCCAAGTTCTCGCTGTGAGAACAAGAGCCATCCACAAACTTTGCTTCGGTTTGATCATGGCCCAGATACACGATGCAGCATCTATAATCGTCAGAAGCGGAGAGATATCTGCCGCATCCAGGAACTACACAAAGGCGAAAAGGCATCTTTAAAAAGACGCTTCTTTAAAAAGACGTTCGACGCCAATTTGTAAAGCTCTTTTAGAGGTTATTGCTCTTTTAGAAGCACTGTCGAAGCGCCCAGGGGCGTAGAATGCATTGTCGTGCAGAGAAGAGAAAAGCCGCTGGTAACGCACCGTAAGATCCAACAGCAAAGTTCTGAGGTGAGTGGAACAGCAGTGAAAACGTCAGCTTGCTGAACACACAACAGCTTGGCTTCTCAAATAGCCCTTAGCTATTGAGATTCTAAGTCTTGGAAGAAAAAGCTTTTAGTACAGAAAAAAGCTTGAGCTCTCAAATACGTCTGCAAAAAAAAACCTGAATGAACAGCCATATTGCGGCCTCCTTTATGGGGCATGCAAATTCTGTTAGCCAATATTTCTCAAGAGAGACCCCTAGTGTCACTACAATTGACACAACATCTCGTTCCCTCCATAAAGGGAACAGGGGTTACAACAGTAACCCAGACGTTTCATGCACTAACCTGCAAACTCATCAATGCCACTTTGGTCATTCTTGAAGATCAAAAACCTTTGTAACATTTGTGTGTATGGTGACTACTTCCACAACTTAATTTGGTCTGTGCCTTGTCCTACCCGTGACCCGCTTTAGTAAATGTAAAAGTACAACATCGAGTGAGTGACAGAAGGCGAACTGGTGTAACTGCACAAACTGAACCATTAGAAATTCTGCAATTTCTCCATCTGTAGCCCTGAATAGATTAAAAAGACATACGTGTAACTGAAAATACATTGTGTAGGTTAAAAACACTGCCTGGGCAAAAAGTCACTGTTTGGATTTAAATAAGCAGATCCTTAAGAGCCTATGATTGGATCATTATTGCAGTGATTAATGTGTTAAAGGAGATTGCTGAAATAACTGGAATTGGGTTAAAAACTGTTCAGCGTATTATTAAAACCTGAAAGGTGATCGGAAATCACTAAAACGTTTGGGGAATTCACATCGCAAAAATCGACAGTAGAACAGTCCTGCTATGTTTAATAGTAAAAGAGCATTTACACATGCTCAATGCGATGAGAATTTACATGATTGGGACTAAACAGCTGTGTGGCCACAAGTAAGCCACTTCAATTTGTTAGGGAACATTAGGAAGGGAAGCGCATGAAGTGATGCACCTGTCATGCATAGTGCGCTCTGTACAAGCCTCTGGAGGCAGTGTTATGATCTGTAGTTGCTTTAATTGGTCAGGTCTAGGCTAAGAAACATTATGTGGCAATAAAATGAAGTCAGCTGACTACATAAATGTACTGAATGACTAGGTTATCCCATCAATGGATGTTTTATTCCCTGATAGTTCAGGCATATTCCAGGATGACAATGACAAGATTCATCTTGCTCAAATTGTGAAAGTGTGGTTCAGCATGAGGAATAATTTTCACACATGAATTGGCCACCACAGAGTCCTGACCTTAACCCCATTGAAAGTCTTTGGGATGGTGATGGAGAAGAGATTACAGAGTGGTTCGACTATCCCATCATCAATACAAGATCTCCGCCAAAATTCAATGCAATGCTGGATGGAAATAAATGTTGTGACTTTGCATTAGGTTGTTGAAAAAATGCCACGATGAATGTACGCTGTAATCAAAACTAAATGCGGTCCAATGAAATATTAGAGTATTCAACTTTTTTTTGCAGGCCAGGCAGTGTATTAAAGATACAGTACATATACACAATATATCATCCAGTGATGGCTAGAGTAAATAATCTTTGTGCTATGATAATGATTTGGGTTGAATTTAAAGGAAAACTAAGAGTTAAGCTCTGTGGCACTACAGCATTTTGAGTAGCCTCCGGAGACTGCAAGTTGTGGTGGGTTTAACTTCGTAGAAAATAATTGTTTCTAATTTTAAAACATGCCATGTCGTCCACCAGATACGTCCGGTGTGCGGCCCCTTTATAAATTAGAAAATTTGGTCTGAATCTCATAAAAAGTAAATTATTTGTTTGATAATTTTTTCTTACAATAACTTGGGTAACAGGATTGACAAGGTTGAACCCTAAAATATATGTTAAAATTATGAAAATGGTTATATACTTGCCTTGCCACCATGTTGTAGAAAGGGTCTTTGGAATGATTTAAATGGAATGAGAAAATATACTTTCCTAGCCACCATGTAGTAGAAAGGGCCTTTGTATGTGTTTACAATCTTAAGATAAATATAATTATTATTATTCTTTGTTGTTGTTTGTAATGCATCTCAGCATTCACAGATGTGCTTGTTCATAGACATTCAGTCTAATTTTCAGTTCATGCCCCACCCCCATTGTTTTATTAAATATTTTAGCCTATGAGTGGACTAAAAGCTCAATAGATGTCTAGGTGTCTTTAGAAAGCTGAGAGCCTCCCCTTTGCGATGATGTGAAACATTTTATCATCAATAGTCGATAACATATATTTCCAAAGATTTCCAAAGATGTTAAGTATGCTTTTCCTGCTGGACCGCATGTTTTGTTCTGGACATCTAAGATACAACATTGAATATTCACACAAGCAAACTCACAGACAAGTAAAAATGGCTAATTGGTTAGAAATCTGAATAAGGTAAAAGCTGATATAATGTTTTTAGATATGTGGTGTGATCTGCACATCAAAGTTTTTTATATGACGTCTTACAGAAATCCTATTTCAATTGTGATTCTTTTGAAAATCTTTCAATCTGTGGTATTAGGGCAACAGAATCAACTGTACAGACACATTCCTGAGAATGAGAGCATTGATTTGATATATTTTCTAAGTGCACTTTAAAAGACTTTTAGATTCATATTAATATTTCTACCTCATGACCTCTAGGTGGTGCTGATTTGCGATGCAAATATTTTCAAGCCTTATTTTGTTATCTTATATAATATAAATGCAGAAGTGATGGTTACCAATGAAAGGTTCAGATTATAATCTTTCAAACAATACCACATATGGTTGATTTACTAATTCAGAGACTTGAACATTTGAAGCGTAAACTTTTTAGCGACATAGCGTCACTTTTGGACTTGCCGGTGGGTCCGCAGATTTGAAGAGATTAAACACTTTAGCAAGCATGGCAGTTTGTGCCCTTGTCCACCAAGTTCCAGGTCATAAGGAAGACGTGCTGCTTCTATGTAGAAGTATCATCAAACATACAGAATCAAACTTACTCTTTGAAAGTGACAGTCTCAGGGCCTTCTGTCATAACATCGTGCAGTGCCTCCATGCTGATGTTAATGATCCCGCAGAACTTTTCCTGGATCATGCTGAGAAATGATCGCAGAGGAAAATATTAGTCAGAGAATGAAAATGACATTCTATCAAACCACATCATATCTAAGAGAGAAATTACACTGCTGTGACAGAGAGATGTTTTAGAGCCCTTTGGGTTAGAAGACTAAAGTCTTCAAAAGCCTGTAGCTATTGAGATTCTAAGTCTTGGAAGAAAAAGCTTTTAGTACAGAAAAAAGCTTGAGCTCTCAAATACGTCTGCAAAGTAGCATAATCATAAGCTTAAAAGCAATTCTCAGTCTGACCGACTGTTAAAATGTAAACAACACTAAAGGGATCAAGGGAACATTAGAATGCATATATTAGCTGAGACAATTATTACTAATAACTTTGTTTCGATTTGATTAAACCCCTTGATGCAGGTGTAGAGTTCGGCAGTATGATGGTATAAATACAATGTGTCAACCACTAAATATTCTTCTATGCCATTCATGCCACAGTTTATCTGCAGCATGATTTTGAAAATCTGACACTCAGCAGAAAACTATTGTCCACTCTGCTAAACTGAATCACAGATCGGCGCTTCCAGTGTGGACATCTTTTATTATTTATAATGGGAGTGATTTAGTTTTGACATGTTGCGTCATATCTTATGTTTACAGTGCTGATACTGTGTAACTATAGTTTCTCAGCAACATCACAACTTGCCGCATACATAATTCAACAAGACATTTTCACAAGTTGTGTCTCTGATGCAGAGTAAAATCAGGTTTAATCAGGCTTTTGGTTGAGGTCCATCAAGTAAAAAGTGTTATTTATTTTTTTTTTTTTTTAGGTATTTTAAATCATTACATGGTTCGTAATAAACCATTTTGGGATTGAATTTGCAGAAGAAATACTGTGATATAAAATTGTACGATTTTGGTCATACCACCCGTCCTATGCAGGTCTGCTGTGACGCAGCAACACTTTGCATTTTTATGAAGGACAATCTCTCCATTTGAGAGCCTTGAATTCTTGATCTGTCTGACATATTAAGGAAGGTCCTTACAAATCCCAGCACATGTCTCTCTTGTAATGTGTGCCTGCTCCAAATTTCCTGTGTTTGGCTTTGTTCAATCACTGCCTTCAATATAACCCCCAATGTCTGATCCAAATTGGTTAATTCATCACTTGTAGAGCCGAAACATATAATATGCCACAACTGTCCACTTAGAAATGTGTGACGATTCTTCCTGTGCCTCCGATCTGCTCACATGCTGTATTCAATGAAAAGCCAGATAAGGAAGGTCAGTCTTAAATCCCCAAAACATTGCATTGTGCAATAAAATAGTCAATCTAAAAATTTAAAGTTTTCATTCAGTATTCCATTCAAATATTCCCCCTTTTTGTCAATAACCATTTATAATTTTTTGTTAATAATAAAGTTTTGCATGAACCTCAATGCTTAGAAATGCTGAATAAAAAATATTTAAATAATGTAACAGAAAACACAACAATTTCAGTTTAGTCTGCAGATACCCTATAAGTATGCTACAAGCAGACATGGCATGCACCAGAATGACCTTAATATCTACTCCACAGTTAAACATTTAATAAAGTTTACTGTTTTAATATTACTTCTCTGCAGTAGAATACAGGATGGGGGAAATCTTATCTCATTCCACTGATATTATAGCTACAAGAGGAACAGTAGTCACTTATCAAAGATACATCATATTAAAGATTTCTTATCACTTTGCACCTGAATAAGAGGGCTGTATAATATGCACTGACACCCAAAAAAGCACTTTCAGACAATTAGAACCTAGGTTTAATTCAGACGATTAAACCTACTGAACTAAATTTTTCTTGCATTTAATTTAGAGGTTGACCGATATGGCTTTTGCCAATACCAAAAACTACTGTGCTGGAAAAGGCAGATAACCGATTAATCGGCAGATATTTTTTAAATTAGATTTGAATAATGTTTAAAAATGACTATACTTTAACAGAAATAGAGGCTACAGAACAAAGAGTACAAAATGAATAAAATATCAGATTTAGTTTATTGTTCAACCAAAATCCCATTTAAAAATGAATAAATAAATAAAATAAATTAAGATTTGGTGCATTATGTGGGACTTTTAACTGTAAACGAGACCAAAACACAAGGGACTCAAATTTTGAAATTAGACTATGCTCTGTTAAAATGCTCTATATTTAAGTGTTTACCAAATTAAGCTTGAGTTTGTATATGCCACCATAAGGTTTAATGAGGAATAAGGTTTAAATTATTATTCACAAGATATGAAGTTGGAGACACAATGTATGTGATGATGGTTTACATATATTACAATTTTTCTTTACATGCCCTCGCTTCAATTTAGATTACTTGTATATCTAATAAAATAGTGCCGGCCACAGAGGAACACAAAGGCATATTTTAAAAAAAAATGTCAGCACAGATTATTCGGTAGTTGTGATTTCTCAAGGCCAGCAAAGTCTTCTCTTTAAAATATTTTTTCATCCTTTCATTCTCATTGACCTTTTTGCCTATTTATTTTCAATCGCATTCCTCTCATATTTAATCTACAAATGAATTGCAAAAAAACAAAAAGTTTATCCAGTCAGAATTTTTTCCTCAATGCTTACAAGTAAAGTGTGACAACTGTTTCACAAATCGCACACCCAAAGCCATGCTCCTTAGCCGAAGCAGTGCGTGAGTTTGAGCTCCACCCTGACGGACCTTCAGAATTTCCACAGAATCCCCCAACAGTGTAAGTAAATTGGCATCTAAAGTCATATTGTCAGATTCATCAGCCATTCGATTTATTAATTGTCCTTGGTGGGTGTGGTCTTTAAGATATGTCCCAGCAATCATGCTTTAAGTGATTTACGTAATTTTGAAGTGGTCTCATATGCATCAACCCAAGCGGCGCGACCGCAGCGGAGGATGACATATGCCCAAGGAGCCTCTGGAAAAGTTTTAAAGGAACCGCTGCGCCCGGCCTGAAGGAGGCGAGGCATTTCATCACTGACTGAGCACACTCGTTAGTGAGTTTTGGTGACTTTGAGACCAAGTCTAACTCTGAAGCTCTGAACCGGGGTGAGCTTGCTCTTTTCCCAGTTGACCTGAAGCTCCAAACGGCTGAGGTGCCTGAGCACCTGGTCTCTGTGAGTGCATAATAACTCTCGGGAGTGGGCCAGGATGAGCCAGTCATCGAGGTAATTGAGTATGTGGATGCCGGCTTCTCGGAGCGAGGCAAGGGCTGCCTCTGCGACTTTGGTGAAGACGCGAGGTGACAGAGACATGCCGAAGGGGAGGACCTTGTACTGATACGCCTGGCCTTCGAACGCGAACCGAAGGAAGGGTCGTGTCGAGGCAATATTGAGACGTGGAAGTACGCGTACTTCAGGTCTACTGCTGCGAACGAATCTAGATGTGCAAGTTAAGATGTGTTTTTGCCTGAACGGGAGTTTGTGCAATTCCCGGTTGAAAACTCTCAAGTCCAAGATCGGTCGTAAGCCGCCGCCTTTCTTGAGTACAATGAAAAAAGGGCTGTAGAGACCCTTTTTCATTTCGGTTGCAGGGACAGGCTCTATCGCGTCTTTGAGTAAAAGGGTAGCAATCTCTGCGCACAGGGATTTGGCATGCTCGCCGTGTACTGCGGTAAAGCGGACACCCATGAAGGGGGGTGGAGGCCTGGCAAACTGAATTGCGGAACCGAGTCGGATGGTCCGGGCAAGCAAGCATGACGGATTGGGAAGTGAAAGCCACGCACCCAAGCTCCGTGCTAGGGGCACCAAGGGGACGATTATTTTTGACGTACCCGGCGAGGCGGAGCAGGTGATACGGCGTCAGGAGGCGATGACACATCTTGAGACTCTGGTGCTGAGAAAAGACTCAAAGCACTTACCTTGCTCCGCGCACTTGGCAGGGGGCGGGTTCGTGACTGAGGAGGAGGGCTGGTAGAGGCGTCCTCTGGACTCGTCCAAACCAGCCAGCTGGGGAACAGTCGTGGGGCTGAGGGCGGAGGGTCCGCATCCAGCATGCCAGGACTGTTGAGGTGTGGCGGCAGAGTGCCGTGAGAATGGCATTTGCGGGCCAGGTGACCCAGAGGGGCGCTCGATGCGTGGGCTGAGAGCTGGGCCCAGGTTGAGGCGGAGCAGCCTGGTGTTTATTCGCAGGGGGACGCCCTCGGTGAGCAGACGGAGCATGGCCCATGGCGGCAGGCTTGCGGCGGGGCAGGATGTGAGAGATCGCCTCTGTCTGTTTCTTCACTGCGGAGAACTGCTGGGTAAAGTCCTCGCCGGTGATGTCGAAAAGGCCGAACTGGGAGACAGGGGCGTTGAGAAAGCGAGTCTTGTCAGTTTCACGCGTCTCGACCAAGTTCAGCCATTGATGACGTTCCTGGACCACGAGCGTGGCCATCGCCTGCCCAAGTGACTACGCTGTGACCTACGTGGCCCTGAGGGCGAGGTCGGTCGCTGAACGCAGTTCCTGCCGCACATCGGGATCAGGGCTATCCACGTGCAGATCTTTAAGCGCCTTGGCCTGGTGGACTTGCAGGAGGGCCATGGTGTGCAGGGTGGAAGCGGCGTGTCTGACGGCGCTGTAGGCTCTAGCAGTCAGTGTAGACGTCGTCCTACAGTCCTTGGAGGGGAGCACAGGGGACCCCGCCAGGTGGTCGGTTTGCCGGGGCACAGGTGGAGCGCAAAAGCCCTATCCATCTGGGGAATCACCTTGTATCCGTGGGCCACTCTGCCATCGAGGGTAGCGAGAGCGGATGAGCGGGTGGCATGACGAGTGGAGAGTGGTGCCCTCCACGTAGACGTCAGCTCATCATGCACTTCCGGGAAAAATGGGACCGGGGGTGTGCGTGGCTGTGAGCGGCGCAGTGTTCCCAGGAACCAATCATCCAGCCGCGATGGTTGTGGGGAAGACGGAGGGTTCCAGTCCAGACCCACGCTAGCGGCAGCCCAGGCAAGCATATCGGACATCTGCGTGTTCGCCTCAGCCTGGGCTAGATCCACTTCTAGCTCTAGAGGATAGGCAGGCTGGCCGTGAGGCGAGCCGCTGTTGCCTCGAGCACGGACAGGAGTCAACGAGCGTTCCGGGGGGTGGGTGGTCCGAGGGGGCATACCCGGCGGAGCTGCATCCGCTGCCATCCCCAGATTGCCTCCAGCGCCAGCGGCATCGTGCTCAATCCCGTGGGAAGATGGAGTGACGCAGGGGGGCGGCTGGAGTGGCTTGCTTTCTGTTGAAAGCAAGCCCTGACCGCAAAGTTGCCATGGTCATGCTCTCGCAGTGAGAGAATCAGCAGATCCAACAGCAAGCAAAGCATCAGAGGAACAGGAACGGGTGAGTAACTCGCAGCTGACTGCTGACACGACCAAGGCTCCTAAGAAAATTTCTGAATGAACTCATAGTATTTCCTCGCCTTATACCCATATGTATGGTATGCAAATACTGTCTGCCAACATCTCATTGGCCTTTTTTCATGCATCAGAGGCATATTCGGCGCTCAAGAGAGACTTTTTCCCTGAAAAAAGCGGAACAAGATGCTGCGCTTTGCTAAGCGCTATGGGAACGATCCTAGTCATGAACGAGCTGTGAATGAACAATGAACATTGACCGGAATTTATAGCCTCGGCTGATGTAGTCATTAGATGCACCTGTGGCCAGGCTATAAATGGATGCATCACCAGGTGTCGTCAGATACTTCTTTTTGAAGAGCAGTCCTGGGACATCCCAGTGCGGCAAAGAAGCGCAGCATCTCGTTCCGCTTTTTTCAGGGAACAAGGGTTACATATGTAACCCGAGACGTTCCCTTTACAAAAAGCTTCACTATGATGCTGCGCTTTGCTAAGCGCTATGGGAACGCAATACCCACGCCACCGCACTGGGGCTGTCCGGACCCCTACGGTTGTGAAGTGTGCTCACAAGAACGCGAGAGGTCTCAGACATGAGCTTGAGATGTCGACTCAAGGGCATAAGAGCCCGGAGTAACAAACATCTAAACCGTAAAATTTGATGAATGTGTGCGGAGAAGACCAGCCTGCCGCATCACAAACTTGTTCAGGCATGAGCTGAGATGTCGACTCAAGGACATAAGAGTCCAGAGTAGCAAAACATCTAACCCATCAAATTTGATGAATGTGTGCAGAGAGGACCAGCCCGCCGCATCACAAACTTGACCAGGTGGCAAAAACATCCAAACTATAAAAGTCTAATGAATGTGTGCGGAAAGGACCAGCCTGCCGTGTCACAAACTTGTTCAGGCATGAAAGATTTAAGCCATAAGATCTGAGAATGTATGCGGAGAGGACCAGCCTGCCGCATCACAAACTTGCTTAGAAATGAGCGTAGATGTTGACCCAAGGGCACAAGAGCCCGGGGTAGCATGAACATCTAGTAACATGACCATAAAACCAGATGAATGTGTGCAGAGAGGACCAGCCTGCCGCATCACAAACTTGCTTAGACATGAGCGTAGATGTTGACTCAGGGGCGTAAGAGCCCAGAGTAGCATGAACATCTAGTAATATGATCATAAAACCAGATGAATGTGTGCGGAGAGGACCAGCCTGCCGCATCACAAACTTGCTGCAGAGGGAGCCCTCTAGCCAAGGCTTTAGTGGAGGAGAGCACTCTGGTAGAATGCGCCCTATAACCTACTGGCGAAGCTTGACCATGCGCCTCGTAGGCCTGGGCAATTATGTCTATCACCCAAAGTGACAGTCTTCCAGGAAGTGACTGCCCCCCGGTCATGGATTCCAAGTGAAGAATTGCTGCTCTGACTTTACGCCACTAGCAAAAGCAGTGGACATAAGTCTGAAGGGTACAGACTGGACAAAGTCTGAGAAGTCTTAGCTGCTCCGGTGTTACAAATGGCAGGGAGCAGAAGGCTTAGAAAATAACCGGCCAATGGTCACGAAAGGTACCTTGGGCAGGTAGTTAGGGTGAGGGTGCAAAGAATGCTTTTGGTCATAGCTGGGGCAAACTCTAAACAGGCCTGCAAAAGAGACAGAGCCTGTAGGTACCCAAGTCTCTTTAGAGACGTAATTGCCATAAGAAAAACCATCTTGAGAGTCAGAAGTCTACCAAACGCTGACTCTAGAGGTCTAAAAAGGGGGGTCTTACCCTATGAAGAGGTCCCAGCAAGGATGCCTCTTAGTGGGCACCCCGCCCACCAAAGCGTGGCAAACCGCAGTGGAGGCCACAAACAACCTGGCAGTGGCGAGGCAAGTGCCCCCTGACAGTTCTTTCTACAGAAAATCCAGAACTGAAGCAAACTGGCAGTTAGCTGGTTCTGTAATCTGAACTTAGGGGGGGAAACTGGGTGACTCGGGGAGAAGTAGAGAAGACATTGCGCTATCAACAGAGGCGAAGAGGTCCTCTTCTGCCCTGTAAAATCTACCCAGATCAGTTCCGAGTGGAGGGAGCCCTAGCACTTGAAATGGTCTCGATAACCTCAAGAGAAAGTCCTGTGAACCTCAGTTGGTACCCTTAGGGGCCAAGCATGAAAGGTTTCACAATTCGGGCCAGTGATGAGAAGGTCCTCCCTGTTCGGAATCGCCCAAGGCGAGCCGTCGAGGAGAGGTATTCGAGAAACATATCCTGTTCGGCCAGCGCAGCGCCATTAGGAGGCAAGACCCTTGCTGGTGAACCTTGCCAAGACTCCCGGAAGCAGAAAAACCGGGGGACAAAAACACATACAGACGCATTCAGGGTCATGTATGTGCCTTTAAATCCAGACCCAAGGGGGCTGGGTGACTTAGGGAGAAATAGAGGAGACATTGCGCTATCATAGAGGCGAAGAGGTCCTCTTCTGCCCTGTGAAATATCACCCAGATTTGTTCACTACCTCCAGAGTAAATCTGCTCCCACACACACGGGCATCCAGGGATGTAACTGTCCTGAGTGACAGGAGCTGCCCTGGGCCCCAATGAGGATCCAACATGCCAGAAAATCAGCTGACGTGAACGTGGATCCCCCCGATGGTTTACATAAGAGGCTACCACTGTATTGCCCACCCGCACCAAGACATGGCAGCCTCAGGAGGAAGTATTTCAGGGCCAGAAATACAGCCATCAGCTCGAGACAGTTACTGTGACAACCGAACTGACTACCCTCCTATGCCTTTAAGCCGGACGACCACTTAAGGCCGCTACCCAGCCCATCAGGGAGGCGTCTGTCGTTAGCAGCCTGCGACGACAAGACGCACCTAGAGTGGGACCCAAGGTAAGAACCGGGGTCTGAACCACATAGAAAGGGAACGATGCACGTGGCGCATAACCCTTATTTGTCTTAGGGGACCGGCCCTCGGATAAAACCCCCTGGCTTCTAGCCACAGCTGAAGGTCATGTGCAGAAGGTCCAAAGGGATCACCACGGACACCAACACTATGAGACCTAGTATTCAATGATACTGATGAGCAGTGCAACCTCGACCTAGCCTGACCTTGCTCAGGGTGTTCTGAATGGAAACGATTTGTGCAGGAGACGATTGTGCCTGCATCGTGACTGAATTCCATATAACCTCCAGATGAGTCAAGACGATATCCCTGTGCTGAACTGCCAGTTCTTGGAACTGCGCTAGGATCAGCCAGTCATCTATATAATTCAGAATGCGGATGTCCTGGAGTCGCAGAGGAGCCAGTGCTGCATCCATGCATTTCCTGAATGTGCGTGTTAATAGGGCTAGGCCAAATGGAAGAACCCGATTCTGGAAGGCTTTGCCCCAGAAAGCGAACCTCAGGAACTTCCTGTGCTGTGGCTCTATATGAAGATATGCATCCATGAGATCGATGGTGACCAGCCAAACGTGATGTTGGGCTTGTGACACAATCGTCTTGATAGTCAGCATCTAGGACTTGAACACAGAGCGGTTCAAGCCTCGAAGATCTAGAATCGGATGCAAGCCCCCACCCTTCTTGGGAACAAGGAAGTATCTGCTGTAATAGCCTGACTCTTTCTCTGGAAGGGGAACATGTTCTATGGCCCATTTGACCAAGAGATTTTGCAGTTCTTACCACAGTAGACATGCCTGTCCTGGTTTCATGGTAGTGGGAACCACGCCGTTGAAACAGGGAGGACGGCGAGCAAATTGAATTATGCAGCCTCTTTCTACTGTTTCTAGAACCCACATAGTTCCCATGCTGCCAGGTTCTCTGAGATAGGTATTATTTCTGACACTTCCTGTTGAGGGGATGTCGAGTGTTCCACGTCCTGGATCAAGGCAGGAAGCAATGGTACACCCAACTCTTTGTTGGAAGCCTCTATCACCCGAAACACCAAAGGCGGCGGGAGTGAAGAGGTTTCGTGAGGGTATCGGGAGGGCCGAAGTGGATGATACACGCGCCCCATCCCGAGGGGAACTACCCCACAAGGTTGGGTACAAGACCGTCAGGGTCTCTTTTCCTTAGAAATAACGCCCCTGAGGTCTTGCATTGGGGGCTGCTGAGGGTGATGAACTGGACCCCAGTCTTTACGAGGGGGAGCACGATTCGCCACGTTTTGTTTTATAGCCTCCCGTCTAGAAAGACCGGGGTGGGGCTGGGTGGCCGACGGCCCCTCACCCTGAGTGAGGTGCCCACACTCAGGTCCTTCAACAGATTTAGCCTACTGCGCTTGTAACACTGCCATAGTGTGCAGGGCAACACCAGCCTGACCTGCTGCCTGATAAGCTTTGCCCACAAGCGTGGAGGTGGTCCTGCACAGCTTTGTGGGGAGAGTAGGTCTCTTTAGCGATGATGCCGAGCTTCAGCACCCACGATAGCTGAATACACCAACGTCAAGGGCACGAAGACACAGGAAGTATAAATTTCCTCCATAAAGAAAATACTTGTTATGGAGGTTATAGAAGAAAGGAAGGGACTGATATAGAGTTCCATTCCCTCTTTTATTTATTTAATTATTTTGGCCACCAGACAGAAATTTGTCTTCTAGTTTGGAGCGTTTGGGGGAGGGTCTCTTGTTCGCGTGACCAGTCTAGCTGTAGTCTGGCCACAGCCCGCGTAATCACCTTGAGTAATTTCTCAGCCGCTTTATTATTGTGCTTGAAATGTACAGAGGTTTAGTGCCCTGCCCCCCTCGTAAACTGAAGGGGCGCCAAAGCGCGCTTCAAGATCACGGGAAGGACCAGTTGGGTCTGGGGAGAGAGCGAGGGAAAGGGATGAACCCGTCTCTCGCTCCTCAGCCAGATCCATACGAGAGCACGAATGAAAAGTGGGAGCTGACTCCCGGAAGTAAGCGAGGCGAGCGCGAAGCATTTTGCCCGAAAGCAGATCGCAATGCTCACATTTGTCTCTTAATTCCACAGCCGCTTTATTATTATGCGCGGGATTTACAGAGGTTCAGTGTCCTTGTGAACTGAAGAGGCGCCGAGGCACGCTTCAGGCTTACGAGGATCACCTGGATCTGGGGAGAGAGCGAGCGAAAGGGATGAACCCGTCTCTCGCTCCTCAGCCAGATCCATACTGTACAAAACAGAGCAAACAGAGCAAAACTGATGTGTGTCCTCTTCAGCTATAGAGCGAAAACAGGGGAACACTTGCATCGTTTACGGATTTCAGTCATTCTCTCTTTCTTTAAAAATATATATATTTTCTTGACAGAAGAGAAAGGAGAAAAGGTTCACTGCACACTGTCTCACAAATTCTAATTCCTAGCAGAGGAAAGAAAGTTTTGACAGGGTTTGTAAAACACACACAGAATCGCTCTGAAAAAAAGAGGATCTGACGACACCTGGTGATGCATCCATTTATAGCCTGGCCACAGGTGCGTCTAATGACTACATCAGCCGAGGCTATAAATTCCGGTCAATGTTTATTGACATGTTACACACATATTCACAGCTCGTTCACGACTAGGATCATTCCCATAGCGCTTAGCAAAGCGCAGCATCATAGTGAAGCTTTTTGTAAAGGGAACATATGTTCACAACCCAAACCACTTAACAAGTAAGCAGGCACTGTTGAAAACTATTGAGAAATAATAACAACATTATAACTGACATTGGTAATAGTCATTTTACAATGATTTATAGATAAACATTTCATTAACATTCATATCTGAATATGAAAATACTCACACTTTCAATTTACTGAATATGAATAGGCATTGATGATGAGTAAATGTGGGCGTTAAATCGTTTTTTAACTTGATTAAATTGAATATTCTTTTTTAATTGAAGACAACATTTTGAGTTCTGTAAGTTACAGTAGGGATTTTAAGCAACAGCTGCAGACAAAATGGCTTTGGCGACAGGAAGAAAACTGATCAACTGCTGTAGCAAAGACAAGGAAAAATCACTAAGCAATCATTCATTCAAGTATGAAAGAATGTAATTTAAAACAACCAAAGAAAGGGTTGCTGTAAGTGTTAAACAATAACCTACTGTCAGAAGGGTTTTTACTCTTGTACAATGTCAATAACTCTAAAAAAACTTGATAGTATTATTAATATAATTTAAAAATGTTTTTAATTCGAAGTAATTCATTTGACTATTACTTGAGGCATGTGCAACATTAACAAAGGGCAGAAAGGTATTGTTAAATCTTACTAAGTATTAATTAACCAGTGTTAATTATGTCTCATGGGAATGCTAAAAGAAATTAACATTACATTAGCCACCATCTAAATAATGTAATCAACTTGCCTTTATTTATGAATATGTATGCTAACAGTAATCAAGCAAACAGCATTTTTGCAAACTGTCTACATTTTCTGTCAAACTGAAACATCATTATTCCAAATGGCCCATTTAAAACACCTTGAATGGTTCAATTGATGCATGTATAAAAATATTGAACCCCCATCAACACACTTATTTTTTGTCCTGGCTGTATACACAGAAATCATTACATAATTATTATTATAATCTGTTTATTCTGTGCTCTCTAAAAGAGTGAAGCAGAGACAAATCTGTATTGTTACATTTCTGTCATTACCATGGTTATACTATATATAAGTGCCTTGGGTTTTGCTATAAGCACACAGGTGTTTATTGAGAGAGTGCAGTCAGAACACAGCAAATAGAATAGCAATGGCAGCATCAGAAAATGCCATTCGGAGCACTCTGAATGCCTGTGAAAATTAATATGATGTGCCTCATTTCAAGCAAGCCTCTCGATGCCGCTAAATATCCTTTCAGAGTCAGCTCTCATAATTTTCTCGGCGCTATTCTAGTCGCACAAGTCCAAAACAGACAAAAAAACAATCTGAATATGGATGATTGTTGACTGGTGGAGCCCAATTTTCTCCTAAAATTAGTTTGTTTCAATATTGTACTTGAAAAAATGGTTCTTTGGATTTTAAAAGAATAGCTCATCCCAAAATGAAAATTATGCCTTTATTTAATCACCCTCATATCATTCCAACCCTGTATTAATTATTTTCACCATGGAATACAAAAGGTGAATTTTTGAAGAATATCCTGCTTAACCCTTTTCTATAAAATTAAAGTAAATAAAGGCTGTGGCTGTCAAGCTCCAACATGACAAAAAAGAACCATAATGTATCATAAAATTGGTTTAAATGACTCATGCAATATATGTTGAGCCTTCTGAAGATATGCAGTAGCTTTGTGTGAGACCAAAATCTAATTTATTATTCACTGAAAATCTTGACAGCCACCTCATGAGAGCTCATTAGAGAAGTGGCAATGTTCAGTTAGTAAGAAAATCACTGTTTTGAATGGGATCTTTTCAATTAATTATCTAATCCATTTCTTAATGATTTGTCCAAGAATCAGACTGAATTGGTTCTTGAGGTCAACTCACTGACTCACACCCCTCTCGAGGTGAAGATTAACAGTGAATATTGACTGTGGTCTGTTCTTCACACAATTGCTTTTGTATGGATTCAGAAGACTTGGAATACAGAGCATGAGTCAGATGGACAACTTTTATGGTGTTTTATTTTTTATTTTTTTTTTTTTTGTCATTTAGGAGATTGACATTGTTTGTAACAACATGAGGGTGGGGCGGCACGGTGGTGCAGTGGTTAGCACTGTCGCCTCACAGCAAGAAGGTCATGGGTTCAAACCCCGGTTGCCCCGGCCTTTCTGTGTGGAGTTTGCATGTTCTCCCCGTGTCTGCGTGGGTTCTCTCCGGGTGCTCCGGCTTCCTCCCACCATCCAAAGACATGCAGGCTAGGTTAATTGGTGTCTCTAAAAAAAAATTGCCCTAGGTGTGGATGTGAGTATGAGTGTGTGTCTGTATATGTGTGGCCCTGCGATGGACTGGCGACCTGTCCAGGGTGTACCCCGCCTTTCGCCCAATGTTAGCTGGGATAGGCTCCAGCCCCCCGTGACCCTGTACAGGATAAGCGGTTGAAGATGAATGAATGAATGAACATGAGGGTGAGTAAATGATGGCATAATTTTCATATTTGGGTGAACTATTTTATTAAGTCACACCAGAAAGAATTCTCCAGCCAGTTTGAATGCAAGAGCAGAAGGCAAGATGTGCCGATAATGGTGAAAACAACCATAAAGCTTCTATGCTTCAGAGACTGAGGCTCTGAGGATCACACAGCACCACAGATGGATCCAGACAGGCTCTACAAAACATGATAATGCATGGCTATTCTTCTCCCCCTTTCAGAATCAAACTTAAGCGGCATGGGGAGTCCCTTCTGTATATCACAGCAAAGCCAAACACCCTGAGAAGGAAAACAAAGCCATGATGGAGCCGCTAATCACTGCTATGGTTGGGAGGGGGGCTGACAATAAGGGCTCGGGTATTGATATCATTATTGATCTCATAGAACAAAGACCTGTAAGATAAATCTAAATGGAAAAAGGCAATAGCAGACCTGCAGCAGCATCACAATCAATTCAAGTCCCCAACCTAATTCCATACTCCTATATTTTGTGATGGACACATACACAGAGAGTTACATATATACACTATTTGGATATATACAATAAATCCGATAAATCAAAAGAGTAAAATTATTTGGCAAAAAATAGCTGTTCAACAATCCAAATATGAGCCTGCATGCAGCCATGTTTCATGTAGCCAAATTGACCATTTAAAATTTACTGAAGAATGATATGAAAGAGTGTCAATCTCAAACAAAAAAAATATATTTTTCTAACAGCAATATAACTCATTAAAGATTTTTACTCTCATGTGGTGTTTTCAAGTTGGGGATAACCGAGAATTATTTCCTGGCCAAAATAATCTTATCTTGATCTGTACTATACAAAGCAGATTGCAATCTGTGTCATAGCCAACCTGGGATTTGGTTCATTGATGCTGCTGTGCCGCTACAATTTTGGGCCGTTTTGTGGATTACTACTGCAAGTCTTTCATTGGGATACCTTGGCATCGCATCCACTTCATCAGAGTTACCACCACAAAAGGGAGAAGGGGAAAAACAATTCCTCTGGTCCTGGTTCTCTGGTGAGTTAATATCTCCACGGAATTTCGACTATGACTTTGTACTCCGTCTGCTGGATTCTTTTGTCTGCTCTGGTAACTATTGTCTCTTGGAATAGTGAACGATACTCATACTACGTTTTCTCTTCACCTGCCTCTAGTAGTATGGCAAATACTTTTACATTCCCAGAACTTTTGCGGCTGAACAATCGGTCAGTGTCGCACCTGTGTTCAGACATTTATACACGGTGCTCTGATTTGAGGATTCTCCGTCACTCACGATATGTTCACTGAGGTGAGGTGCTTGCTCTTTACGGTCAACTACCACTGCCTTATCAGATCATATTCCTATTATATGGTCCACTGAGCGATCGACGCGGCGTCTTTGTATGTCTCAGTGCGGCGCAAATTTGAGTTTACTACGGTCGCTTCCAAAGACGTGCTCAGCTTTGCACCGAGAGAAAATAATCTGATGGAAATTAAAACGGCTTTGATAAATGCAAGATCAGTATCAAACAAAACTTTTTTATTACACGATTCTTCTTCAAACAACATGGACTTTTTATTTATTACTGAAACTTGGCTCACGGCAAATAAGCTAAGTCCTCTATCTGAACACTCCCCTGCAAACTGTAACTTCTTCAGCTGCCCTAGAACTTCCAGCAGGGGTGGGGGCGTTGCATTTATTTTTAAGGAATTGTTTAAATGTAGGCTGTTGCCAGTTGATGTTTACACTAGATTCAAGGTTTTATTATGTAAAATCGAACAAACTAGTCCTTTGCTTTGTGCTCTGATATACAGACCACCAAAATCAAACAATGGCTTTTTAGAGGAGTTTTCAGACTTTTTATCCTATGTTGTTTCAAGCTCTGATAACCTGCTGATTCTTGGCAGTGTTGCCAGATTAGAAATGTCGAAGTATCGTACCAAAACCTCAAAATTATCGTTTTTTAAAAAAAATTATCGTACACAAAACAAACGCATAAAATATAGTTATTTTCCAACAATTTTATTTTCCAAATAATTTTACAGCCAATTTGAACAAGCTGTATAATACGCTCACATTAACTGGAGGAAGTCTGAATAACTTTTTTTTTTCCAAAGTGCAAAAGATATGCTGAAAAAAAGTGCACAAAAAAGAAAAAAGTGCACAATTAAAACAAAAAAGATTCAAATTCGATATCTAAGTCGCTGTCATCATCGGATGCCACATCCACTTGTGCTGTGGTGGCAGATGTTGTTGGTTGGGGAATCCTTTTACGGTACAGATTGGATGCCGTCATGGAGCGCAGCATAGTGTTCGTCGGTTTGAAGGCGTGACACCCACCAGCATTCTTCACACACTCCGATGTGTGCAGGAGTCCATTCAGAGTGTCTGTAATGAGTCGGTTTCGTGGTTTTGTTTTGATTAGATTGACTTTTGAAAACACTCGTTCGCATGACGCATTTGAGTGGGGAAACACAAGCACATCCAGAGCAAACTTTCCCAGTTCGCTGAACACGGCTATCCCCTGGAGATCCTCCAGCATAGAAATATGATGCCAAAATTCATCGACATCCATTTCTTTCGTGTCTTCACTTAAGGCCATGAGAGGCAATCGCCTCCACTGGTCATCAATGACTTGGAGACTGTCTGTGTCTGACATGTCAATCAGCCGTGGCACTTGTTCCATGAGGGGGAGCAGAGACGGATGCTCAATTCGTGCGTTTGCATCTGTTGCAGTGGCAGGAGAAAGGCATACAAGGCGGGTCAAGAGAGCATCATCAAAATCAAATCGTTTCTTGATTTCTCCGCAGGCAACCTGTAGAAATTTCTGACAGCGCACATAAAAATCTGTCAGATTTGCTGCCGAAATTTTTGCCTGCTGCTGCTGCACATGCTGCATCACCTTTATGCCCAAGTACATTGAGCTCAGTGTGACCTTTGGGCCATTATTGATGTCAATGTCTTTCAGTGGAGTGCGCATGACATGGTCCCTATCCATGAACGTCAGAAGCAGATCTTTGTAAGTCTCGCAGACCTTGCTTCTCAATGAAGTGATCACCACCTTTTCACTCTGAAAATACTGATTAAGATCTGTGAATTTCGGTAGGACCCATTCAAGGAAATAATAGAAGAGGCGTAGAGACTGGTCATTGAGTGAGTGAAAAATAGTCTCCGCAGCAGTAAGTCTGGCCTCAAGCCACTGATCTGTGAAAAAAAGACGGAGAGCATCCCATTGCGCAGACACACGTTTTACAACGTCGTTCAGTGACAGCCATCTAGTCTGTGACGGCTTGAGCATTTTGTGGGGCTCAACATGGCAAAATTCTTGGAATTCTCGGAGTTGCGCGATACGTTTTGTGCTGTTTTTGAAGTACCCATAAATGTCTCTGGCTAAATCCTCACACCTGCGAGGGAGTTGTCTGCATGCCTCGCTTGCGCAAAGGTGCAGTGAATGGCACACGCAGCGCTGCACTGTGATGCCTGGAAGATCACTCCTTAGGCGGCTGGAGACAGAGTTGTGTTTCCCCATCATTGTGTTGCAGCCATCTGACCCAAACCCCACAATATTTTCGAGTGGTACACCTGCATCAGTGAATGACTTCATCATCTCGGCGTAAAGTCGTTCCGCAGTGGCTCCCTCTCTAGCATGTCTGTGGTCGTCTGTGTTCGAGAAGATTTGTACCAGTTTCCAAAACCTGGTCTGAATCTTCCCTGGTCCCTCATCAAAAAAACGGACAACTACACACAGCGTTTTTACACTGCCTATGTCAGTTGATTCGTCAATCAAAACACTGAATTTCTTTCTTTTAAGAATCTCTGTTAGACTTTCAGAATAACAATCCCCAATGACATGCTTGGTTATAGCAGTCGTCTTTGTGCGCCCAAGGGTCATATTTTGGGCTATTTGTGAATCGTGGAAAATATCTTTTAAGACCAAGACCAAATGGTCTGAGATTCTCAGAGGTGCGTTGTGCTCTGCCATGAACCCTGTTAACTTGATTTCAGCGTTCTTCACAGATTCATCTAACTTTTGCTTTTCAGGTGGTTTCTGTAGGCATTGTGCTATGGACCTTTGTGATGGGGCTATATTTTTCTTTTTATCTGTATGTTTCTTGGACTTTTCATGATTTTTTAAAACCGTGATCTCTGCCACCATTTGGACGTTGCAACAACGACAGACTGCTTTAGCATCATTTCCTGGGACAGGTTTTAGCCATCCTGCAAAAATGGGGTCTTTTTCCCACTCTGTCCTATATGTTTGTGGCCTATGCTTACTTTTCCACTGCTCTTCAGACTCTGCCTTACTCTTCGCCCCTCCACTGTCCTCACCTTCCCTTTCTGAACTCATTTTTTTAGCACTTTACATTACTGCTTCGTTTTGTAAACTGACTGATTCTAAACTGAACTGTCTTCTTCGTTAAAACTTGACGTGCGGGCCGGCCCGGGGGCGACACCATGTGGTGCCTGTGTGTGTGTGTATACGTGCTTGCGTGCAGGCAGGCGAGCCTGCGAAATGATTCGGGGTCCGAGAGAGAAGCAGTAGGATGTGTGTTTGGACGAACGACTGAAAACTCTGAAATTATCGTACATTATGGGATTTTTTTCATTATTGATCGTACATCGTACAGAGGTCAAAATTATCGTACAAATACGATAATTATCGTACATCTGGCAACACTGATTCTTGGCGATTTTAATATACATTTATGCTGTCCTTCTAAGCCTCTTGTAAAAGATTTTGTACAACTCTTAGACTCTTAATCTCACTCAATCTATCTCAGGTCCTACACATAAGTTGAGTCATACACTAGATCTTGTCTTATCATCAGGGGTTTCCATCACAAATATCATTGTAAATGATGTTGGTTTGTCCGACCACTGGCCGGTTATGTTTGACTGTTTGATTTCCTGTTCATATCCTGTTAATCAACCATCTACTTACCTCTCCCAGTCTATTAACCCCAATACTGTCATTCACTTTATGGATGCCTTTCCAACTTCTCTAGCTGGTAGTAGTGCACTGACAGCACAGTTTTTAAATGTTGAGGAGTTGGTAAACTGCTTTAACACCTCCTGTACAGCAATATTAAATGTAGTTGCCCCTCTCAAAACCAAGAAAACTAAACAGAAAAAACAGCCTTGGTTTAACAATGATGTTCGAGATTTACGTAAGGAATGCAGAAGGGCAGAAAGAAAATGGAAAAGGGATAAATTACAAATTTCATATCAACTTCTGCAAAATACTCTGTATCAATTCCAGGAAGCTGTTTCTTTGCAAAGAGCAAATTATCTCTCCAATTTCATCTAAAAAAATTCTCCTTTAAGAGAATTTTAGTTTTCTACTTTAAATTCTGTGTTAAATCCTACTAGTGCAGCTGGTCCAGATCCAAGTATAGAGTCATGTGAGAAGTTTTGTAGCTTCTTTATAAATAAAATCACTGGCATTAAATCCAAGATTCCTTCGAAGTTATCCAGAATTTCAAATATTCAAATATTAGTCCTTCCTGCATTTCTAATTTTCACTCTATAACTCACTCTGAGTTGTTGGACATTATTTCCAGCATGAAATCAACAACCTGTTCTCTTGATGTTATCCCTACAAAGTTGCTCAAGGTGGTACTGGATTCTGTTGCACCTACTGTGCTCTCTATTTTTAATGGATCCTTACAGAAAAGTATTGTTCCATCCTGCTTTAAACATGCTATGGTCCAGCCTTTACTCAAAAAACCTAATCTTGATTGTTCTGACCCCAACAACTATAGACCCATCTCAAAATTGCCATTTTTGTCTAAAATATCGGAGAGGGTTGTTTTAAACCAGCTATCTCCTTATTTACTTTCAAATGATATCCTGGATCATTTTCAGTCAGGCTTCAGAGCTAAACACAGTACTGAGTCTGCTCTTCTAAGAGTAGTAAATTACCTTTTACTATCTGTAGATTCTGGTAACTGTGCCATCCTGGTATTGCTGGACTTAAGTGCAGCCTTTGATACTGTGGATCATCGTATGCTTCTAAATAGGCTAAATCTCGAGGTCAGTATCCGTAATGCTTCATTAGAGTGGTTTCAGTCTTATCTCACTAATAGGAGTTTTTTGGTGGAAATCGGTGACTTTTCATCGAGTACAGCTCCCATTACCTGTGGGGTGCCCCAGGGCTCTATTCTGGGTCCAACATTATTTTCTTTATACATGCTCCCTCTCCGTTATATTTTTGAGTATCATAAGGTCTCCTATCATATCTATGCTGACGATACCCAGCTTTATTTTCCTCTTAAAATGGGTTCGGATTCAGTCTCCACCTTGTTAGCATGTTTAAAGGACATTAAAGGCTGGATGGATGATAATTTCCTCCAGTTGAACCACAAAAAGACTGAAGTCATTTTGTTTGGCCCTCGACAGCAATTAGAAAAATTTAGCCCTTCCCTGGGTCCCTTTCAAGAAAATACCTGTGACCATGTTGGTAACCTGGGGGTTATTTTTGATCCTGAATTAAAATTTGATAAACAAATAAATTCTGTAGTCAGAGCCAGTTTTTTTCAGCTAAAGGGGCTTCGCAAGCTTAAAAGTTTTCTTACTTTCAATGATTTGGAGACCATCATTCACGCATTTATCTCAACGAGGCTGGACTACTGTAATGGTCTGTATGCCTGAATAAACCAGTTCTCATTCTCGCGTCTACAGCTGGTACAGAATGCCGCAGCCCGATTTTTGACTGGGACAAAAAAGAGGGAGCATATTATGCCTGTGTTAGCATCACTGCATTGGTTTCAGTTCAGAGTTGATTTTAAGATTTTAGTATTTGTATTTAAAGCACTGCATGGACTTGCTCCTGCTTATATTTCAGATCTTCTTCGTCCCTACTCTTCTCAGAGATGCTAAGATCCTCCTCTCAGCTGCTATTGACTGTTCCAAAGTCACGCTTAAAAACCAAAGGTGATAGGGCCTTTTCAGTTCGGGCTCCAAACCTTTGGAACACCCTACCTCTTTTTATTAGATCATCCACTACTCTGTCTATATTTAAATCATCCCTTAAAACATACTTTTTTTCTCAGGCTTATTCGTAACTTGTTTTCACCATTAGAACAATTATTTATTATTATTTAATATTAAGTATTACTATTTTTTCTCTCCTGTCTGGTGACGCATTGTATTATGTTGATATTTTCTTTTTTTTCTTATTTCATTTAATGGTATTTATTGTAGGGGATGTCTTATTTTATGACTGTTGTACGGCACCTTGGTTAGCACTCATGGTGCTTTTAAGGTGCTATATAAATAAACTTGACCTTGACATTGACCAATAGACAATAAGAGTTAATGGCCATTTTGAGACAGCGTCTACCGATAAGGCTGTCCACTTGGTCCAAGAGAAGTACTAGATCCCTCTTGTGCCAGTTTAAAAAATCTACCGACAGCCTTGTCAATGGATAATCTAAAATACTGATGGATAATCTAAAATATTGATTTTAGATAATACATTAAAGTTTGGGGGTAACGGTTTATTGTGGCACGATACATCGCAGTTCTAAAATGTGATGATGCACATCGTGGAGAATGGCTGTTTTTTATTTATTTTATTTTTTTCACATCTTTTCTATCCAATACGTGCTACGTCCTACACCTACGTCATGCAGCAACACAACTAGGAATCGCTTCATTGCACACTAGCAGCCAGTTGTTGTATGATGAGTTCGGCTAAACCTGATGTGGAAAACAAGCAATGGAGGTTTGTGCTTCTTCAATTAACATCTATATGATTTAATATGTAACATACACTCACTGAGCACTTTATTAGGAACACCTGTAGACCTACTTATTCATAGACCAATCGTGTGGCAGCAGTGCAATGCATAAAATCATGGATATACAGGTCAGCTTCAGTTAATGTGCACATCAACCATCAGAATGGGGAAAAATGTGATCTCAGATTTCAACCGTGGCATGATTGTTGGTGCCAAACGGGCTGGTTTGAGTATTTTTGTAACTGCTGATCTCCTGGGATTTTCACATACAACAGTCTCTAGAATTTACTCTGAATGGTGCCAAAACGTTGTGGTTACTGTTGTAACCTCCATTCCCTGATGGAGGGAATGAAACGTTGTGTCGATTGTAGTGATACAAGGGGACTCTCTTGAGAGCCTTGCGTACCACTGGATTTGAGAAAAGGCCAATGAGAAATTGGCAGACAGAATTTGCATGTCCCGCCCCCGGACATATGGGTATATGGGACGTGCGTCTGTGAATCAGGTTTTTGCACTGGGGAGCCGAGAGTAAGGTTCGGCTGTTTACAGTGGTAGGTTTAGTGTCGTGGCAAGGGGGACACAATGTCTCGTTCCCACCATCAGGGAACGGAGGTTACAACAGTAACCACTACATTCCCCTTCTGTCACTCACACGACATTGTGTCGATTGTAGTGACACAAGGGGTCCCATTTAAAAACACCATGCACTAAACCGTGTTACGTGAGCTGCTGACACAGGTACAAGCAAGCTACAGCGTGCTAGAAGCAACTGTATCAGCCGCACGTAACCCTCCCCAATGCCCCAAAAAGTCTCATATACAGTTCTTAGGTTCCCAGCATCCCTGAGGGGGGAACAAGCAAGACGAATATCATGGTAGCAAGCCGGCCAGCCGTGGCCTTTTCTCTCTATGTTTCTCGTCATAGAGCATAAAGCAGCTGGGGCTATCTTAATGCTATAAAACTTATTTTCCGTCCCTATTCTTTCCGGGGGAAAAGACTCTTCAGAGACCACATCCTGCCCATGCTGGAAGGAGCTAACATGTGGCCAATATGTCACATGTGTTGTCAAGCCACACGTGGAAGTGGCGTGGTGGTAGGTCCTACCTAGTAAGGGAGGAGTTCTACAAACACAGCGACCGGGGCAGAGAGACTGCCAAAGGGAGACGTGGGTTCGCCAAAAGGGAGACAGTACCGCGAAAAATACATCACAGGGAGTTGCCTGGAAAGGGAATTAGACCTGTGGAGCCCTACCCCAGTACAGAACACTTGAAGCTCGTAGTGGGTCTAGTTGAAAATTCCTCTGCTGAATTTTCAGGCCAGAGGGCTAAGGAGGAGTCATCCAGGGAGCCAAGTTAGTGGGATCTCCTGGGATAAGAGCACACGTGTTTGCCTCAGTAGAGAGGAAAGGAACTGAGTGCAAGCGGTACACCCAGTCAGTTGTTCCGCGTTACCGAATTCTACCGGCTCGGACCTGATAAAACACGTGATGAGACTGACTCAACCCTGAGATTATAGAATCTCGCAAAGGTATTGGGTGTTGCCCAGCCCGCTGCTCTGCAGATGTCTGCAAGGGAGGTGCCGTTGGCCAGTGCCCACGAGGATGCAACAATTCTCGTCAAGTGTGCTCGAAACCGCAAGGGGGCGGACACGGCCTGGGTCTGGTAGGCCAGGGAGATGGCGTTGATGACCCAGTGGGATAACCTCTGTTTGGAGACAGTGTTCCCTTTCCGCCATCTGCCAAAGCAGACACAATAGCTGCTCGGAACATCTAAAGCTCTGTGTGCGGATAGATACACAAAGCAAGTTCCGGACACAGCAACCTGGTCCCTGAAGGGGGTCGTAGGAACATTGGGCACGTAGCCTGGTCGCGATCTTAAGAAGACATGAGTGTCTGCCAGACCAAACTCCAGGATAGTGTTGCTGACAGAGAACACTTGCAAGTCCCAACCCTCTTGATGGAAGCTAGAGCTATCAGGAGGGCCATCTTCAAGGAGAGGGCCATGAGCTCTGCTGAGTCAAGCGGCTCAAAGTGGGTTCTCTGAAGGCCTGAGAGGACCACTGAGAGATCCCAGGATGGGAACAGGCTTGGCCGGGGAGGATTTAGTCTTACCATACACTGCATTGTGGTGGGCCGAAATAGCGGCTATATACACCTTCAAGGTGGAGGGGGGACAGCCTCCCCTCCAACCTCTCTTGCAGGAATAATAGCACTGACCGAACTGCGCATCACAGCGGGTCTTCAGACTGGGAAGAACACCAATTTGCAAACAAGCACAACTTTAGAGCATAAAGCTGCATGGTAGAGTGAGCTCTGGCTTGGTTGATTGTGTCTACAACTGCTGGTGGTAGGTCACTCAGATCTTCCGCATTCCATCCAAGGGCCAGACTTGGAGGTTCCAGAGGTCTAGGTGTGAATGCCAGAGGGTGCCCATCCCTGGCAAAGAAGGTCCTTCCTCAGGGGAATTCACCAGGGAGGTGCTGTCGCAAGAAGCTAAGTCACTAAGGTGACTTCTTTCCCGTCATCCCTGACCTTCCACAGCACCAGTGCAAGAAGGCTCACTGGGGGAAATGCGTAATAGTGCAGCAGACGGGGCCAGCTGTGTGCCAGCGCGTCTGTCCCAAGAGGGGCCTCTGTTATGGAGTACCACAGTGGGCAGTGGGAATTTTCTTGGGAGACAAAGAGGTCTACCTGTGCCATTCCGAACCGGTCCCAAAAAAGCTGGACCACCTGGGGGTGGAGCCTCCACTCTCCGCTGAGTGAGACCTGTCGCAACAGTGCATCCACTGCCGTGTTGAGGTTGCCCGGGATATGGTTGGCGTGTAGCGACCTGAGTCGCTGCTGACCCCAAAGGAGGAGATGGCAGGCGAGTTGAACATATGATGAGAGTGCACACCACCTTGACGATTTATGTACGTTATCATAGTGGTGCTCTCTGAACGGATCAAGACTTGCTTGCCCCGAATCAGTGTGAGAAACCGCCGCAGGGCAAGGAATACAGCCAGCAACTCTAGGCAGTTGATGTGCCAACACAGCAGGGGCCCTCCCCAGGAGCCAGCGGCTGCGTGACTGTTGCACACGGCGCTCCAACCCCAGTGTTTCCCCTGCCATTATATTAGGGGGGCGCCCCGCCCCCCCAACGGCACCCTCCGCCTCCCCTTGAAGGTAAAGTTAATTATATTTTCTATATAGTGCCAGATCACAACAGAAGTAATTTAAGGTTAACTTTCCAATAGAACAGGTCTATACCTTGTTCTTTTATTAAACAAACTAAATAGCCCTTAAGTTATTTATCTTATTTACACGACGGCATGTCATTTCTGTCTCTACATGGTCGCACATTTACTATTCTCCTCAGCTCCTCAGCGGAGTTCCGCCCCTATGCGCACACACACACACGCCTGCACACACACACACAGACACGTTCGCGGGCAAACAGGTGAGCGTAGGGGTGTTCGATTCCAGGTTTTCTGGTACGGAGGTATGCATAATCACAAACTAGAGTCACTATGACTGATATCTATTTCTTAAGAGATAAGCTACAAGCTACGTGTAGGATAAATACAAAGTTTCTACGACAGGTCTCTGGCATGGTGTAATGCCACGGATACACTAGACTTTGAGACTACGGTCGTAATATGACATCACATTAATTCAACATATAACAAATAGTAATACACTCAAAATGTAAAAAATATACAATCTACTCGACTTTACTGCAAAAATATAATTATTATAGGGATTAGACACTCACAAGTGAGTGATTTCGGACACAGTAACAGAGTCGACACCAAGAGTCGATTCCTGTGATGGAGTCGACCCCGAGTCTGGGGCTATACAGAGTCGAGGAATCGACTCTTTGGAGTCGACTCCCCATCACACACTCCCACCAACGGACAGAAAGCGTGCGTCGGAAATATGTTGCGTCAATCACCTGAAAAGAAGACAAAAATATCTGTGTTTTTTAAATGCTCCCAGGGTGGTGAAGATGGCAACACTCGCTCTCCTGTAAGTAGCACCCGGAGTAGCGCTACTGCTCCGAGTCCAAGTACAGAAAAGAGCCCAAGTGCTGCACGCCCTTTCCCTGACAAGCAGCAAAAGTCCAGTCACTAGTGATGGGTCGTTCGCGAACGAGCCGCCTCTGAGAGCCGACTCTTGTAGGTGAACGTTGGGAGCCGGCTTGCATATCAGAAGAGTCGGATCTATTAATACAAATATTTAAAAAAATTAAGATATGAACAAAAGATTTCAATTAATATAATTAACTAATTCAAAGAACGAAAAAATAAAATAATATAGGCCTTGATGCTCAATCACACACACATTTGTTCTGACTGTCTGCTCAGACTAACAGTTTGCTGGCTTCTATTGCTCTGAGGGTCCCAGTAAGTAGTGTAAACTGTGAAAGGGACTTCTCAACCATGAACAGGGTAATACAAACTTTTCACAATATGATTTGCTGCTTTTAGCTATATGTTAAGCCGTCACATTTAACAGTTAATGCATTTGCAGGTCAAGACAAACATCCACAATAGGCTGCAAGGAGACCATCTTGCAGCATGCATGCGGATCTCAATAAATGGGCCAGACGTTTCTGACTTCCCATATCAAGAGGCTCTGGAAATGTTCTTCCAGAAGCCCAGAAAGATACACTGCAGTGACAAAAGCTGCACGCTTTGTGGATAAATTACATAAAAATAAATGTTCCAATGTTTAGTTTAATGTACAGTTCAAATAATTGTTCAGTTAATATATTCACTGCTGTCATTAAAAGAAACAAATGAACACCATGACGCCTTTAAGTGTTTGTGTCTGTGTCAATTTTCCCCAACCAACCATGAACAGTTGTAGGTCCGAAGGCAAGGTAACTGCATCTGGGAATTTTGGATTTTGGTGCCGGATGACACAGGAAGTGAGGAAATCTCTCTTTTATTGAAGATATGGATACCACAGCCCAAAGGGGGTGCTGTACAAGAAAATAAGGAAAACAAGGATTTTCCTCCCTGCCTTCCACTGTTGGATGGAGTGATCTTGGTACCTACTCTGGAGCAAACATCTGACTGCCCGGGTCTTCCATCTCAGGAACGCTTAGGAGCCTTCCGGGTCCTAGAGGGGTCCTGGAGATGGGGGTTGTACGCCGTCTGCAAGGTCATTGCCTGACCGAGTGCCTGCGCTGTGACCTTCGTGGCTCTGAGAGTGAGGTCGGTTGCAGAGCAAAGTGACAGCAGCACGTCGGGGTCAGGACTACCCAAGTGCAGATCTTTATGTGGCTTGGTGAACTTGCAGGAGCACCATGGCAGTGGCAATGTAGGCTTTCGAGGTCAGCGATGACATCACCCTACGGGCCTTGGAGGGGAGTACCGGACGACACAATGTCGAGTGAGTGACAGAAGGGGAACAAAAATCATCCAAATAATGGCAGTTCTGCAGATGGAAATGCCTTGTTGACTAGAGAGTTCAGTGGAGAATTGCCAGACTGGTTGACATGTTCAACATGTTGAACCTTGAGGTACAGTTGAAGTCAGCATTTTATGTACATCTTAACAAAATACATTTAATCTCAGTTTTTCACAATTCCTGACATTTAGTTCTAGAAACCTTTCCCTGATTTAGGTCAGTTAGGATCTCTACTTTATTTTAAGAATGTGAAATGTCAGAATAAGTGTTAGTGAACACTGGCATAGACTCAGAAATGGCCTCTGTGTTTGTGAACACCGGCAGAGACTCGGAAACGACCTCTGTGGTCGTGAACACTTTCAGAGACTTGGAAGTGACCTCTGTGGTTGTGAACACTGGCAGAGCCTTTCTCCTCTTCCTCCACGAGGCCGAAGTTGGCAGCGCAGCCTCTGGGACAGGAGAGGGAGGTAACACAGGCTCTGGGATGGCCGAGGCTGGCAACGCTGGCTCTGGGATGGCCGAGGCTGGCAATGCTGTCTCTGGGATGGCCGAGGCAGGCAACGCTGTCTCTGGGATGGCCAAGGCTGGCAACGCTGTCTCTGGGATGGCCAAGGCTGGCAATGCTGGCTCTGGGACGGAAGAGACTGGCAATGCTGGCTCTGGGACGGAAGAGGCTGGCAATGCTGGCTCTAGGATGGACAAAGCTTCCAGCTCGTTGGCCGTGGCAGTCATGGGCATTGGCTCGTTGATGTGGCGGGTGTGGGTATTGTCTCGTTGGCCATGGTAGGCATGGGCATTGACTCGTTGGTTGTGGCAGACATGGGCATTGGCTCGTTGGCAGTGGCATACATGGGCGTTGGCTCGTTGGCCGTGGCGGGTGTGGGTATTGTCTCGTTGGCCATGGCAGGCATGGGCATTGACTCGTTGGTTGTGGCAGACGTGGGAATTGGCTCATTGGCCGTGGCAGACAGGAGTACTGATATGCTGAGAGGAAGGGTCTTCGTGACCCTACGCACTGATATCAGTGGTGGGTAATTTAACTTGGAGACAAGGGCCGAGAAGGGCTTCAAGCAGGGAGTCGTGGAAGGCGAGGTTATGAAATGGCCAATCAAGCTCAGACTTGATTGGGCCATGGTGTGGAGCAGACTCAGATTTGACTGGAACATAGTGTGGAGCAGATTCAAACTTGATGGGGACATGGAGTGGAGCAAGTTAAGACATTGCTGTGACATGGCAAGGAGCAGGCTGATGTGTTTCTATGACATGGCATTGAGCAGACTCAGGCGTGGCTGTGACATGGCATGGAGCAGAATCAGATGTGACTGTGACATGGCATGGAGCAGGCTGAGGCATTGCTGTGACATGGCATGGAGAAAATTCAGGCATGGAAGATTAGGAAACCAGAATACATTGAGGAGGATCCACTGAAGTGAATTTCTCTAATATCAACTCAGCATATTCTTCCCCTGTGTAGTCTCCGGTTGCCAGCAATTCCTTCCACTGGTGTGTAATGAGACCGATCGAGTACATGGACTTCAGGTTAGCATCAGAAAAGTCTGTGCACTTGGCAAGGACACAAAATTGATGGGATTATTCTGGGACAGGTAAAACAGGTATGGGTCAGCCGAATGAAAGGAGCCACTAGATCCATTTTGGTTGGTCAGATGTTCTGTTACAACGGAGGTCAGAGGAGCAGGATCCAACTGCAGCTTAAAGTATTTCATGAAACAAACAAAGTGCAGATTAATGGGGTAAACACAAGAACAAAAGAAACATCCACGATGGGAAAAACAGGAACAGAGAAAACATGAATGAAGGAACGGGTGGAGAACAGGTCAAAACACATACAACAAATGACAAGGACTGAACAGAAATAAGGGCAATATATACAAACTGACTAATGAGGGAATGGAACACAGGTGACAACAATAGGGAACAGCTGAAAGTGAACAGAGCAGGGGATTATGGGAAGTTTAGTCGAGGGGGAAGAGATGACAGAGGTAAAACACAGGGCAGTCAACAGTGAATTGTAACAGCAAGAGCAATCTGCTCTGCATGAGTGAAAATTAAATGTTAACAGAGGTTTAATGATAGTGTTTTATTAATATACTAAACATCATGCTGAATATTATGTATAATAATGCTATAGTGGGATTAATCCAAATGTCAAATGCACAATGTGATTTGGTTTCATCAGTAAATTTAGAGCATACATTATTTAACTGGATAAACATGAACTTTCATTAAAAAAATATTTTTTAAAAGAATAGTTTAGATGTAATCAGTGACAACACTATTTTAGAACAATACAATATTTATTCAAAATATTTTAAATATAATATATGTAATCAATGACAGCCTGAAAGCATGTGTATCCACATAATTCTCTGTTTTCAGCTAATCAAAATTATTCATATTTCCATTTAGTACTGCCCTGTGGTGGGATATTTTATTAGTCCCAGTAACGGTGCCTAATGGATCATTTAACACTTTAATCAACAACACTTTTAGTTAAGTTTTACTAGCAAAGCAAAGGAACTGTTTAGTACAGTTTATGTCTTAAATGTAATAAATATAAAAATAATAATAAAAAAAACAGTTAAAAAAATCTTAACTTTTCTTAATTCAGGCTTTGTTTAAAGTATTGTGAACCAAACCAAATCGGAAATTCAGTATTGTGAACCAAGTATGAGATCGAATCGTTACACCCCTAATTAAAATATACATGTGGCACGGTGGAGGGCGGGGCCGGGTCATGACTCAACGCGCCCAGTCCCGTATTAGGCTAATTAAGCCTCCGAGAGGGTTAAAGGCCGATTGCGGACGACATGCGGGAGAGAGAGATCGTTCACGGACATGTCCGTTGTCTTATGTGTTTGTCTTTTGAGTTCTCCATTAAACCTATTATTTTATATGTCAAGCCGGTTTCTCGCCTCTTCCTTGCCCGTGAACTTGATCTGTTCTACAATACACATTTTTATAAAAACTGAAACATCAAAAGTTAAAATTTTTGCTTGTAAATTTTGAGAAAACGTTTTGAAAAATGTTCATTTAATTAATAATCTGAATTTTATTTTCTTATTCGGCATCATTCAATTGTATTATGTAAATACAGTATATAAGCTTTATGTCAGCATTGGTATTGTCTATTGAAAGTCCCATATTGTTTGAACACATGTAATTTAGGTGTTTTCCACCCTCTCTGACTATTAGAATTAAACAGGCCATCTTATAACCTATAGCTTTAAGGCTTTTATATGTAAATTACTAAAATTATAATTGGCTAACCTCAGAGTACTGGAGTAGATCACACTGCACTAAGTAGCTTAATATTGACTAGGCGTCAAAATGTAAACATGCTTCTCATGGTTGCAACGTAATTCTACATGACACGTTTGCATTGTGAGCATTAGAGTCTACAAAGTAGATTAAACTGTTATTTCAAAAGAGCATGGACAATTTTGTTTTCCATGAAATGTCCCTTTTAAAATTAAGAGATTACAATAGTGAAAGCTGCAAAAAGGCTTCTCTAAAACTGGATAGGGATAAAATAGATTGAACTGTGAGGCATGTAAATGTCTCATAGTATTATAGGCAAAATGACTGATTCCCCTTTACAGCCTATCTGACAACTGACGTCTATGAGATGCAAATGACAGCTTGTGAAATAATAGCTATAACTTACAGGTTACTTCAAGAAATGTTATCTTGCAAAGCGACAAGTCAAGATAATGGGCCCATCACTGACATCCAAACTAATGACACACGAGATACCAACAGCCATGTCTAAAGGCGAGTCAATTTAAAAGAGTGATGTTGCATACCTTTGCATTCTGAAGTGAATGTCAAATCATTGTGTAAGTGTTATCATTTGTACAGCTCGCTGATGACATCTAATATGTAGGCTCTGATATCTGCATGCAAATTTGAAAGGATAAGACTGCAGTGTGGATAAGATGACTTGCCTGTTGTTAGACGGTAAAAGAGACGAGAGAGTCAGGGCAGAGAGCTTTTTCCTCTCTGGCTGGGTGATGTTATCCATGCGGTCCACCCACATCTCAATCATATTACCTAAGAACTGGTCTGCCTGAGAAAGCAATGGATCACCATGATAAACATTCTTTTTTCATATTCTTTTTTAAGGGTATTTGCATGTTTAAAGGAATGAAATGTAAAAGGCCGTTCAGAGAGAAAATGCTCTTGTGATAAGAAAAGCTAAATGCAGCACAACGAATAGAACAGATGGTGTCCTAAAACATGCTTTCACTTATAATATAGTCATATATTAGCAAAAAATAAATAAATAACTACATTTTCAACCCTCATTTTGACCCTTTTTAAGAAACACTGGGTTTTGGTTCTGAATCTCCTTTAAGACTCTGGAGTAAATGCCCGCTATTATTATTGTCTCTCTGCTCTTGACTGACCTGCTTTTTCTTCTTGTCATCTCAGTGCTCACTGCTGCTGGGTGGGCTAGAGAAGTGATAAGGTAAAGTAGGCATTGATGTGTTGTTTTGGAGCCGGTCAGATGCAAATGTTCCCTTTACAAAAAGCTTCACTTATGATGCTGCGCTGAGAAAAGCGCTTTGGGAACATCTTATAGTTGTGACCAGCTGTGAATATGTGTGCAACACATCAATGAACATTGCCCGGAAATTATAGCCTCTGCCGGTGTTAATCACTGGATGCACCTGGGGCAGGGCTATAAATAGATGCGTCACCAGCACGTCGTCAGATCTTTTGTCTTCAGATCACTCTGTGTTTGTGTGCTATCACGAGCCTGATATGACCTCCATAACGAGTATTCTCATACATAGAGGAATCCTTATACTTCCTGTGTCTTCATGCCCTCAACGTTGAAATATTATTCATTATTATTAAAAACCTATCGGGCATCAACGACAAGGATAAAGTTTTCCTCCTTGATGCCCCGGTTTCGCCTACTGGCCTATTCGGGGACGCTAAGAACACAGCTATCTCCAGGTTCCAAGAGGCGAAAAGCCACGAGGAAGCCTTTGGGCATTTTCTTCATCGCCGCACTCAGGGGGCGGGCCCGTCAGCCACCCAGACCCGCCTCAGTCCTTCTAGGAGGGAGGCTCTGAAGCAAAGAGTGGCGAGTCGTGCTCCCCCTTTCAAAGATTGGGGACAGTCTCGTCACCCTCAGCAGCCTCCAAAGGAAGACCACAGGACACTAATTTCTAAGAGAAAGAAACCCTGACGCTCTTGCACTTAATCTCCCCTCGGGACAGGGCGCGCACCATCCACTTCGCCCCTCCCGGTACCCCCACGAAACCTTTCCATTCCCGCCACCTCCGGTGTTTCGTGAGGTAGAGGCTTCCATCAAAAGTTGGGTGTTTCGCTGCTTCCTGCATTGATCCAGGAAGCAGCGAAACACCCCCTCAACAGTAAGTGTAAATTAATACCCATCTCAGAGAACCTGGCAGCGTGGAAACTGCCAGATATTTTTATGTGGGTCCTAAGAAAGTGTTTCAACAGCATGGTCCCCATACCGTAAACTGGAGCAGGCACGTCTACTGTGGAAAGAACTGCGAAATCTCTTGGTCTAAGGCGCCATAGAACGTGTTCCCATTCCAGAGAAAGAGTCAGGTTATTACAGCAAATACTTCCTGGTTCCCAAGAAGGGTGGGGGGTTGTGTCCGACATTAGATCTTCAAGGCTTGAACTGCACAGTCAGGGTGTTCAAGTCCAAGATGCTAACTATCAAGACGATCGTGTAACAAGCCCAACATCACGTTTGGCTGGTCATGATCGATCTCATGGATGCATATCATCATATAGAAATACTGCCACAGCACAGGAAGTTCCTGAGGTTCGCTTTCGGGGGTGAAGCCTTCCAGTATCGGGTTCTTCCATTCGGCCTAGCCCTATTAACCCGCTGTGGCAGCGGGGGCGTGTCAAGCGCCCGTCCGAAGGGAGAAAGCGGTAAGGGCGCTTGCACCTGAGCTAAATTATGTCTAACACCTGTCTCTAATTTCAGTGAGTATGGGGAGAGCGGCATAAAAAGAGCACCAGTGCCTCCAGTCCAGAGAGAGAGAGAGCGCCAGTCTAGTGTTGGCAAGCTAAAGTCCAGAAGAGTTTATATTCGAAAAGTCTGTGTTCATTATAAGTACCTTTTGTTCAGTTCTGTAATTTTACTTTGGAGAGATTAAAAAGCCTTACCTTTGTGTTCCACCCCGTTTCCGCGTCCTTCCTCCTCTTTGAAGAAGCTAAATCCTGTTACACTGGTGCCTGAAACCCGGGAACAAAAAAAAACAAAAACAAAAAAAAATATATTCGTCCATGTAGAAGGGTCACCCCGTAGAGTCCTCCCAGCTGGCCGAAGTCCTCCAGTGCCTCGCTACTCTACATCAGAGCCACCAGCAGTCTCTGCTTGAGCTCAGGCAGGACCAAGATCGGCGTTTTTTTGAAATCATGCTGGCTCAAGCAGAAGATCGACTCGTCATCTGGAGCCTACTCAGCCAGGAGGCCGCACCAGCCACAGCTGCGACCCCGGACACCCACGCCATGCCGCCCCCGATCACGTTACAGAAGATGGGGGCGAGTGATGATGCAGAAGCAATCCTCAATTTATTCGAAAGAACCGCTGAGATTTGGGGCTGGCCGCAGAGTCAGTGGGCAGCCCGCCTGGTTCCCCTTCTGTCCGGGGAAGCCCAACTTGCGGCTCAACAATTGCCGGCATCAAGCCTCCTGGTCTATGGGGACCTCAGAAAAGCCATCCTGCAACGGGTTGGTCGGAGCCCCGAGGAAAGCCGTCAACATTTCCGGGCTATGAAGCTGGAGAAGTCCGACCGCCCGTTCGCCTTTGCCCAGCGGCTCCGTGATGCCTGTCAAAGGTGGCTGCTAGTGGGGGACTGCGACGTCGAGGGGCTTGTCGATCAGGTGGTGCTGGAGCAGTTCATTCATCGGTTGCCCAGGAGAACGGCGGAGTGGATCCAGTGCCACCGCCCAGCGTCGCTGGAGGAAGCCGTCCAGTTAGCGGAGGACCACATGGCAGCGATCCCAAGGGCGGATGAGCCCCCTCTCTCTCTCTCTCTATCTCTCTCCCTCTCTTCCCCCTCCCCCTGTGTTTTCTTCCGCTCTTCCCCATCCCCCTCAACCCTCTCCCTCTGTCCTCTCTCCAGGTCCCGTTCCTGCCCCCCGCAGGCGAGGAGCCTGGCTGAGACCAACATCCCAAACATCAGTCTCATCCCGTCCCTTCCCCACAACCTACAGCCGCTCTCCCCCTCAGGTGGGAGCGTCCGCCGAAGCAGGTACGGGTGTTGCGCTTGGACCGGCCTGCTGGAGATGCGGCGACCCGAGCCACTTCCGTGATCAGTGTCCGATGATGGAGGTGGGGACGGTGGTTCGGGTTTCCGATCCCCCGCATGTCGCCCCCGATCGGGCTGGAGCGTACCGGATTCCGGTAAGAATCCAGGGGGGTACACACCAAGCTTTGCTGGATACCGGTTGTAATCAGACCACCATCCATCAATGCTTGGTTCAACCCAGTGCTTTGAGCACGGCTAAGCGGGTAAAGGTGAGGTGTGTGCATGGGGATGTTCACAACTATCCGATGGTGACTGTGCTAATTAAATTACGAGGGAAAAAACATAGAGTGGAGGCAGCGGTTAGTTCCCGCCTCACCCATCCTCTGATTTTGGGAACCGATTGGCCTGCATTTAGGGAACTATTAGGGAGTATTTGTAAGGATGGGTCCTGCACTAAAATAGGGAGATGTGCGATGTGCGATGCTTTGGCAGGGGAGGCGGAGCCGGGGCCATCCTCGACCATTCCGGATCGGGATGACGAGGGAAGGGGCGGGCCTTCCGCCCCTCCTCTCCGCAGGGAATTCCCTGACGCGGATTTCCCTTTGGAACAGTCACGGGATGAATCCCTTAAGCACGCCTTCGACCAGGTGAAGACGATTGATGGTCAGCGTCTTCAGCCGGACATCGCTCTCGCTTATCCCTATTTTGCGATTATAAATGACCGGTTATATAGAGTGACGCAGGACACTCAGTCAAAGGAAAATATTACTCAGTTATTGATTCCACGGAGCCGCCGGGAAATGTTATTCCAAGCGGCTCATTATAATCCCATGGCAGGTCACCTAGGAGAAAGAAAAACACTTCTCTGTCTAATAGCCCGTTTTTATTGGCCGGGCATTAGCGATGACACCCGCAGGTGGTGTGCGGCGTGCCGCGGATGCCAGCTGGTAAACCCACCGGCCACCCCAAAAGCGCCATCGCGCCCTCTTCCGTTAATCGAGGTTCCCTTTGAAAGAATTGGAATGGACCTCGTCGGGCCATTAGAGCGGACAGCACGCGGACATCGCTTTGTGTTAGTCCTAGTGGATTACGCAACACGATATCCGGAAGCAGTGCCTCTAAGCAACATCTCAGCACGTAGTGTTGCTGGGGCACTCTTCAAAATAATCTCCCGGGTGGGGATTCCAAAAGAAATCCTCACCGACCAGGGCACCACATTTATGTCACGCACACTTCGCGAACTTTACGATCTGTTGGGCATTAAATCGATTCGCACTAGCGTGTATCATCCACAGACAGATGGCCTAGTGGAACGTTTTAACAAAACCCTCAAGAACATGATTCTTAAGTTCGTACACGAGGATGCTAAAAATTGGGACAGATGGCTCGATCCCCTGTTATTTGCAGTACGAGAGGTCCCGCAAGCCTCAACCGGCTTCTCTCCATTTGAGCTACTGTATGGGCGACGCCCACGCAGTGTCTTGGATTTCATACGTGAAGACTGGGAGGAGGGACCTACAAATAGTAAGAATGAAATTCAGTACGTCCTTGATCTCAGAGCAAAACTCCACACTTTGGGGAAATTAACACAGGAGAATTTGCTCAGGGCTCAAGAACGCCAACGCCGACTGTACGACAGGGGAACGCAACTAAGGGAATTTGCACCGGGAGATAAAGTTCTTGTATTGCTTCCCACATCGAGCTCCAAACTACTCGCAAAGTGGCAATGGCCCTTCGAGGTCACACGACGAGTGGGGGATCTCGATTATGAGGTTAAGCGATCCGATAGAGGGGATGCACGTCAAATATACCACCTCAATCTCCTTAAATTATGGAGGGGGGCGGTCCCTGTGTCACTGGCTATGGTAATTCCAGAGAGGGCGGAGCTCGGACCGGAGGTTAATCCAAAGCCTGATCACAATGCCCCGGTCATTTGTGGAGAGCACCTCTCCCCATGCCAACGATCAGAGGTTGCCAGGTTGCAAAGAGAGTTTGCGGACATGTTTTCTCCTCTACCGGGTCGTACGAACCTCATCGAGCACCACATCGAGACCGAGCCGGGGGTGGTGGTTCGTTGCCGCCCTTATCGCCTTCCCGAGCATAAAAGGAAAGTTGTTCGGGACGAATTGGATGCGATGCTCGATATGGGGGTAATAGAAGAGTCCCACAGCGACTGGTCCAGCCCGGTCGTTCTTGTCCCCAAGAGTGATGGGTCTGTGTGGTTCTGTGTGGACTACAGAAAAGTCAATGCGGTGTCTAAATTTGACGCGTACCCAATGCCCCGGGTTGATGAATTGCTCGATCGGTTAGGTACGGCTCGCTTTTATTCGACCCTGGACTTAACAAAGGGTTATTGGCAGATCCCCTTGACACCAATTTCCCGTGAAAAAACAGCCTTCACCACGCCGTTCGGATTACACCAATTTGTGACACTTCCGTTCGGTTTGTTCGGAGCCCCAGCCACGTTCCAGCGTCTGATGGACCGTGTCCTTCGCCCACACTCCGCTTACACCGCTGCCTATTTAGATGACATCATTATCTATAGTAATGACTGGCAGCGGCATATACAACATTTGAGGGCGGTCTTAAAGTCGCTGCGGCGGGCGGGACTCACAGCAAACCCCAAGAAGTGCGCGATTGGGCGTGTGGAGGTACGGTATCTGGGGTTCCACTTGCGTCATGGCCAGGTGCGTCCCCAAATTGATAAGACCGCGGCGATTGCGACTTGCCCTAGGCCTAAGACCAAAAAGGGGGTGAGGCAGTTCCTGGGGCTGGCTGGCTATTATAGAAGATTTGTGCCTAATTATTCGGATGTCACCAGCCCGCTGACTGACCTCACTAAAAAGGGGGCTCCAGATCCGGTCCAATGGTCGGAGCAGTGCCAACAGGCGTTTACACGAGTTAAAGCCGCACTCTGTGGAGGGCCGCTCTTGTATTCACCTAACTTCTCTCTCCCTATCTTATTACAGACGGACGCTTCAGACAGAGGGCTGGGGGCCGTACACTCGCAGGTGGTGGAGGGGGAGGAGCGCCCGGTGCTGTACATCAGTCGGAAGCTCTCCTTAAGGGAAACAAAGTACAGCACTGTGGAGAAGGAGTGTCTGGCCATCAAGTGGGCGGTCCTCACGCTCCGCTACTACCTGCTGGGGCGGGCCTTCACTCTCTGCTCAGATCATGCCCCACTGCAGTGGCTCCACCGCATGAAGGATACTAACGCCCGGATCACCCGTTGGTATCTGGCTCTCCAGCCTTTTAAGTTCGAGGTGGTCCACAGACCGGGGTTGCAGATGGCTGTCGCCGACTTCCTCTCCAGAAATGGGGGGGAGTGGTAGGCAGGCCGGATGACGCCCCGGCCTGAGTCGGGCGGTGGGGGTATGTGGCAGCGGGGGCGTGGTCAAGCGCCCGTCCGAAGGGAGAAAGCGGTAAGGGCGCTTGCACCTGAGCTAAATTATGTCTAACACCTGTCTCTAATTTCAGTGAGTATGGGGAGAGCGGCATAAAAAGAGCACCAGTGCCTCCAGTCCAGAGAGAGAGAGAGCGCCAGTCTAGTGTTGGCAAGCTAAAGTCCAGAAGAGTTTATATTCGAAAAGTCTGAGTTCATTATAAGTACCTTTTGTTCAGTTCTGTAATTTTACTTTGGAGAGATTAAAAAGCCTTACCTTTGTGTTCCACCCCGTTTCCGCGTCCTTCCTCCTCTTTGAAGAAGCTAAATCCTGTTACACCCGCACATTCACGAAATGCATGGATGCCGCACTGGCTCCTTTGCGACTCTGGGGCATCCGCATTCTGAATTACATAGACGACTAGCTGATCCTAGCGCAGTTCCAAGAACTGGCAGTTCAGCACAGGGATATTGTCATAGCTCATCTGGTTTCTCTGGGTCTGAGACTCAACATCAAAAGAGCATTCTCTCTCCCACCCAGGGAATCACTTATCTGGGGGTTATATGGAATTCGATCACAATGCAGGCACAATTGTCTCCCGCATGAATCATTTCCATTCAGAACACCCTGAGCAAGGTCAGGCTAGGTCAAGGTTGCACTGCTCGTCAGTATCAATGAATACTAGGTCTCATGGCGTCTGCGTCCATGGTGATCCCTTTGGGCCTTCTGCACATGAGACCGTTCCAGCTCTGGCTAAAAGCCAGGGGGTTTCATCCAAGGGCCGATCCCCTAAGGCAAATAAGGGTTACGCGCCGTGGGCTTTGTTCCCTTTCTATGTGGTTCAGACCCAGTTTCTTACCTTGGGTCCCACTCTAGGTGCGTCTTGTCGTCACAAACGACAGATACCTCCCTGATGGGCTGGGTAGCGGTATTAAGTGGTCATCCAGCTCAAGGGGAATGGGAGGGTATTCAGCTCAATTGTCACATTAACTGTCTTGAGTTGGTGGCTGTATTTCTGTCACTGAAATATTTCATCCAGAGGCTGCCATGTCTTGGTGCGGGTGGACAATACAGTGGTAGTCTCTTACATAAACCATCAAGGAGTTCCACGTTCACGTCAGCTGAATTTCTGGCACGTCGGATTCTCCTTTGGGCCCAGGGAAAGCTCCTGTCACTCTGGATGCCTGTATGTGGGAGCAGATTTACTGTCCAGACAGAAAATACCGACGGGGGAGTGGAAACACCACCCCAAGGTAGTGGAACAAATCTGGGTGAGATTTTACAGGGCAGAAGTGGACCTCTTCGCCTCTATGAACAGCGCAATGTCTCCTCTACTTCTCCCTGAGTCACCCAGCCCCCCCTGGGTCTGGACGTGGTGGCGCATACATGGCCCAGAATGCTCCTGTGTGCGTTTCCCTCTATTAGAAGTTACACCAATAAATGGGGTGTCTTTGGAAGATGGTGCAGTACACATAATGCAGATCCAGTTAACTGTCAGATTGCTTCAGTTCTGGACTTTCTGCGGGAAGAACTGTCAGCAGGCACATGCCCCGCCACTCTCAGGGTCTATATGGCCGCCATTTTGTCTCGCCACGCCTTGATGGATGGGGTGCCGTTGGGGAGACATCCTCTACTCGCTCGCTTCATTCGTGGAGCTAGGCGACCTAGGCCTCCAGCTAGGACCAGGATCCCTTCATGGGACTTAGCAATAGTCCTTGAGGGTCTGGTTGAGACCCCCTTTGAACCTCTAGAGTCAGCGTCTGACAGACTTCTGACTCTCAAGATGGTTTTTATTATGGCAATTACTCATTCCCTCCATCAGGGAATGGAGGTTACATTAGTAACCTAGACGTTCTGAGTGAACTATCTCTTTAAAAAAATTAATTTAATTTAATACATTTGAATACTTTAAGAATCTGCAGAGAACCTGCACTTATCATAATATTTACATATTAAGAGTAATTAAGTGGTAAGAGTAATTAAGTAAGGCTGAAGTAATATGATTAATACAGTCATCATAAGATAAGATGAAAAAATTAGGGTTCTTATAGCTGCCTGACAGGGTGTACAGTATATATTAAAATGTCTGTCTCTGAGTTATCTGGCTGATAACTCAGTGACTGGCTGATAACTTTAAATAACGAATGAGTCTCGGTGGAAAATATATTTCTGGGATTGAGGAAATTAAGGAGAATACTGATATATGCTGAGACTACAATAAAGCAAATTAGTTCAATTATTCTAAAGGGAGAGGTGCTAGAGATGCAGCCCTGGGCTGACAGGGAAAACTCTGTGTGGGCAGCTCAGCAAGACAGCCGGCTCCACAGGGACCAAATTACAGTATTATCAGCTAACACACGCACAACTAAAGCGATGCTGCACTGAGAGAAAGAAAAAAAACTAGGCCAAGCTGAAGTATTTTTGTTTGTTTGTTATTTTTATGCTTTTTTGGCTTTTGCAATTGAGCTCAAATCAAAGTAAGATAAAGTGCAGAATAAATACAAGGGAATGAGGAGACTTTTATATTTTAAAGTTGATGTTTCACTCGATTTTGGTTTGGGATATAACACCTACCATCCAAATCTTGTTTTTGTTAAAATCTCGCACTCTTCTGTCAGAAGTTTGTCACACTCACAAAATAAGAATGGAAAAGGGGTGACAATCTTAATGATTTTCACTGAAAATTCTCTCTGGTTCCCTGTCACATGAACTGCACAAAGATGCAATTCATAGAGTCATTTTTCCCTTTTAATTATTGTGATTGTGTTTATTATTAGATTGCCGTAGAAAGTACATGTTCATGCTCAGATTCAGTGAGAATAATAATAATAATAATAATAATAAACAGAATGTTCTGCCTCTGCTTTCTTACTTTATTAGTCACTCATATGCAGGAGAACCCAATTGAAAATTAAAAATGCTTGTTACACAATTACCAGGGATAACAATTGTGAAAATGTTTGGATCAGATTTTAGCAGGGAAACGGCTGGTCAGTTCTTCAGTGTGAGTAGAATCTTACAGATCACTGCCACAGCTCGCTGTTCATGCCAGTGACTGAACAATAATTTCAAACAAGAAGGTACAACAGGCTTCACTAAATTGTATAGTTGCTGAAACCCTTTTAGCTGTGTCTATATTCACATTATAGAAAAATTATATATATACACTCACCTAAAGGATTATTAGGAACACCATACTAATACTGTTTTTGACCACCCTTTCGCCTTCAGAACTGCCTTAATTCTACGTGGCATTGATTTAACAAGGTGCTGAAAGCATTCTTTAGAAATGTTGGCCCATATTGATAGGATAGCATCTTGCAGTTGATGGAGATTTGTGGGATGCACATCCAGGGCACGAAGCTCCCGTTCCACCACATCCCAAAGATGCTCTATTGGGTTGAGATCTGGTGACTGTAGGGGCCATTTTAGTACAGTGAACTCATTGTCATGTTCAAGAAACCAATTTGAAATGATTCGAGCTTTGTGACATGGTGCATTATCCTGCTGGAAGTAGCCATCAGAGGATGGGTACATGGTGGCCATAAAGGGATGGACATGGTCAGAAACAATGCTCATGTAGGCCATGGCATTTAAACGATGCCCAATTGGCACTAAGGGGCCTAAAGTGTGCCAAGAAAACATCCCCCACACCATTACACCACAACCACCAGCCTGCACAGTGGTAACAAGGCATGATGGATCCATGTTCTCATTCTGTTTACGCCAAATTCTGACTCTACCATCTGAATGTCTCAACAGAAATCGAGACTCATCAGACCAGGCAACATTTTTACAGTCTTCAACTGTCCAATTTTGGTGAGCTCTTGCAAACTGTAGCCTCTTTTTGCTATTTGTAGTGGAGATGAGTGGTACCCGGTGGGGTCTTCTGCTGTTGTAGCCCATCCGCCTCAAGGTTGTGCGTGTTGTGGCTTCACAAATGCTTTGCTGCATACCTCGGTTGTAACGAGTGGTTATTTCAGTCAAAGTTGCTCTTCTATCAGCTTGAATCAGTTGGCCCATTCTCCTCTGACCTCTAGCATCAACAAGGCATTTTCGCCCACAGGACTGCCGCATACTGGATGTTTTTCCCTTTTCACACCATTCTTTGTAAACCCTAGAAATGGTTGTGCGTGAAAATCCCAGTAACTGAGCAGATTGTGAAATACTCAGACCGGCCCGTCTGGCACCAACAACCATGCCACGCTCAAAATTGCTTAAATCACCTTTCTTTCTCATTCTGACATTCAGTTTGGAGTTCAGGAGATTGTCTTGACCAGGACCACACCCCTAAATGCATTGAAGCAACTGCCATGTGATTGGTTGATTAGATAATTGCATTAATGAGAAATTGAACAGGTGTTCCTAATAATCCTTTAGGTGAGTGTATATATTTCTCAATTTCACTTGTGCAAATTACCTAATTTATGTAACTTTAATACAGTAAAAACCTAGTTGAAACATTAATAAAATATGAGAATGTATCCTGTATTCAGGGCAGATTGCTGCCATCTTGTAAAAAATATATAACTTGAAAATCATGTTATGGCCATTATAGCCAGTAGTGTTCTGTAGTGCCAGTAGCAACCTGCTGTTTAGTAATTCTGAATTTCATCACAAGTAATGAATTTAGATGTACGTATATTTTACACATTATCAAACTACTTTTTTGTCAAAGTTTAGCATTAGCATTCTGAAATGTCAGTTTTTGCAATAATGTCACATTATGCTTACAGTCAAACCTGACCTGGAAAGAAAATACATTAAATAATAATTTTGTTACCAATCTTTTATTTCCAAACATCAGAATTTTATTACTAAAATTAAATGAATGATAATGTCAAAACATTTAATTAGTGTATAAAACAGAAGACTAAAACTTTGTTCTTTGTGTGCCTTGCTTGAGTTTGTGTGTGCGTGCTTTTGTGAATCTTTTCCTTTAATTTCCTCTGGTCGGTCAATTTTGACCATGGACAGCAAAGGTGCCGTTTTTTTTTTTCTTTTCTTTTTTTTTAAGACCACACAGTCTAATCGAAAAAAACACAATTTTGTGTGTGTGTGTGTGTGTGTGTGTGTGTGTGTGTGTGTGTGTTCAGATGGATAGTTGAGGAAAAGTCACAAAGTCTTGTACCGCTCAAATAAACAAAACCATTTTTATTACATCTGAAAAATGTATATAGAATATGAAGGTAAAAGCAAGAAGTAAAATACAGTAAATTTGCATTACAAAAATACTTAAGGGCATATTTTTCACTTGCAGTTTTCCCACTAATGAGTTCTTAGAATAATCACATTTAAGGAACTTAAAAATAAAAAAATAAAATTGCTGAATTGATTCATTCAAATGGACAATAGAAAATAATTATCAACCTCTGCAAACAGTATTTAAGACTCCTTTATCCCATGTAAGATTTTCTAAACTTTATATGACTTTACATTTTGAAAATTAAATTTAAGACATTTTCTAGGACCCTCATACACCCTTTCATTGGTTTGCTTAAATTAAGTCATCTTTTCCCAATTTACAGTGAGCTCATGCGGACTATATGTAAGAAATGCCGCTCTTAAATCCCAGCATACATAAAAACGCTGCGAGTTTTGCCAAACATAAAAGCAACAATGTTTCACAGGGGAGGAACTGAGCATTGAAAGAGCATGATGCATGCAGGTGGTCAGTGTGTTCATGTTCAAGCTGAATAGTTTTAATTTCAAATCAATCACAAGCTACCACTTTCCCTACGGATGCCCTGGCCAGGAGGCCGAAAACATTTTCCTAAACCTCAAAGCCTGACAAAATTAGGATTTTAAATGCCTTAAATGTTAACCTAAAAATGTATTTTTGATAATCAGTGTTAAAATGGCACCATAAAAAGTAGTCCAAATGATTCTTTGGCTATATTGTAAGTCTTTTAAAGCCATGAGAGAGCTTTGTGTGAGGAAGATACTGAAATTAAGTAATTATTCAACTATAGAAAATATTCACTTCCATTGTAGCTCTCTTTTAAATAACAATTTATGTTGCGGTACATTCAAACATGGCATGTGTAGAAGTGCTGTCCCATTGGTTCTCGTTTGTCACATAACCAACTGATTGCTCCAAGTTAAATTAGATTGAGAAGAAATTACATTTGAGCATTATGGAGGAATGTATAGCATCAATTTTAATCTGTTACTGAAACAAAACTCTCATGTGGCCTCAGAATATAGGACACAGGTCTTATATCCTATTTAAATATTGGTTTTAAAGTTCTTTTATAATGCTTTTTTTTTAAGCTCAACAGCCCCAGTATCTATTCACTTTTATTGTATAGAAAAGAGCTTCTCAGTACATTCTACAAAACTTCTCTTATTGTGCTCCAAGGAAGAACATGCTCCATTTGGAAGAAAATTAGTGTGAGCAAATGATGACATAATTTTCATGCATGGGTGAACTATTCTTTGAAGCCTGACAATTCTAATCCACCCTGTAAGCAACTGTGTGCATGTCTGATTTTTGAGTACTGTTAACAGAAGTACCTCCAGATTAGTTCCACTTGACAAAGGTGACGTCTGTTATGGAAGAACATTAACAGTAATGTCCTTGATTAATGTACGTAAGAGAGCAAAACGGCCTGTCTTTGTCCTTAAGCTTTTGACTCAAGAAACATCTCTCAAAACCAAGTTACTGCGACGTTGTGCCCCTTTTGTGTTAATTAAATATGTCAATAAAGTGAAAGTAGTGCATTCAGATACTGCTGATTTAAATTAACAAGTTAATTGCTCCTGTCCTTGGACTTGATGATTTATGTACAAAACATGGCACCTGTGGAGGTAGAAGGCAGGGAATACACAGCAAGGTTAATCGAATGGCTCCCACAAGTCTGAAAGTTTCACTACCTACACAATAGTTTTTTATGTTTTATTTTTTTTTAATGCATTCAGAACAGTTTTCATGTATAGAAACAGAAATCAGAAGGCCATAAGTGATCCGTGGAGAAGTCCAGAGAATGTTAACTAATGAACATTTAAAGGAAAAGTTCACCCAAAAATGAAAAAAAAAAAATAAATAAATAAAAAAAAATAATAATAATCATAATTTTATCATCTAATCAACCTTATGTCGCTTTTTTCTGTGACCTAAATAATGTGATTTGAGACAGAATGTGACTACTCTTTTCCATACAACTAAAGCAAGCTCTAAAAAGGGGGAAAAAAACACTTTATAATTCTTATAAAAGTGGTCCATAGGACTTGTGCAATATATTTTAAGTTTTCTGAAGCCATTTGATAGCATTGTATGAGGAAATGTCCGAAATATGTAGTTGTTCACTGAAAGTATTCCCCTCTGCCATAGCTCTCAAATCCAAATTGCAGTTTTTGACAAAGAAATGCCTGTATAGGTCAGATGGAAATGAGAGATTGAGTAATAATTGTTTGTCAGGATGATGAAGTTTGTTTTAAGCGTTTCTCTTCACCCTGCAGCTGAGAAGTTCTGGTAGCATTACACACATTGTAATTTTGCTATTTCTACCTTTCTTGTTAAAGGTGCTGTAGTAAGAGCGAGCAGATGTGATGATGCTAAACTAGATTACACCAATGTCGTGCATTTGCACTGTAGACAGCTTCATTGATTATAAACAGAAGCAATAGTTTTGTCGCCATGTCCATGTCAACTTAACAAGTTCATACATCTTTGACATTGCGCTTCCTTTGATTTCCACACACACACACTAAACTCGACAGGCATCCAATGAATTGTGGATTGCTGCAAGAGAGTGAAAGAGAGAGGCACAGTGGCTATAAACATCAGAATCCAAGATGACAGCTACTGTATTGGGCAGAGTTTAAATGTAAGGGGTCTTTTGGAATCATCAAGAGACTTTAAAAAGATAAGCATGAAAGAAAAGTGCATTTTTGCTATTCATGACCACCCCTATCAGTGTGCCAAATGTAATCATTTTCCTATGTATGGTTCTATGGGCTGCCATTGACTTCCATTGGGGAGGAATAATAATAATACTAATGAAAACAATAGGTTCCACAGCACCTTCAGTGCTTGGCCTCTAAAAACATGCCAAAAACATATGGCAATGTCAACGAGAACAACTCTTCTGTCAAATCTAAGAGTTTTAGTGCTCAAATTAAAGAAAGCATAGCAGAAAAAGGCTTACTTAAGAAAATAATAATAGGATATGGCTTTCTCAAACCAAGAAGGAGTTAAGGAGTGAAAAATTACTTTGCAGTAGAGCCAGGACACTTCATTTCACAACAGAGCATACAGGCACAAAAGAGCCATTCGAGAAAGGATGGATCAGGATATTTGTGAAACAGTGAAGGTCATACCTTTAAAACACAGACTTACACTTCATTAGTGATGTCTCCCAGCACCTCACAGAAAGATCTGCAGAGGGCTTCAGCATAGTTCTGTGGATAACAGGGGAGAAGGTTGTCTAAGTAGGTTGTCTAAGTCATTGATTAGATTTGATCATGTTGACTACACAACATCCATCAACCGACAAGCCTATAAGTTAAGTTGACTAGTTTATCTAGATTTCTTTTAAATGGAATGTATTCAAGGGGAAAAATGTAGAAATGCAACCTCTCAGAGAGGATTTTACCAAGATGACAGCATGTAAAACAATGGCAGCATGGTAAATTCTCTTAGAGATCTCTTAAAAAAAAAACAAAAAAACACCACCATCAACATACTGCTTGAGTAACAAATCCACCACTTTTAACAATACATTTCAAGACAATTAAAGTTGGATGTCAATCACATTTTGTTTTCAGTCTGCATTATTTCTAACTGTTGATCTATGTAAACATGCAGATTGACAACTGAAGAGTGCCACGTCCTTTATAAACTGCATCAGATGAAAAGTAGTTCAATTTTGAAAAATGTGTCAAAAGATCCCTGCATTCTGTTCCATTCCATTGCACTCCATATATCTGTTTTTGAGCACATGAACGCATCCTGTGTGAATGGCTCCTTACTTATTCTGTGCTACCTGAACTCAGTAAGCATGGTTTTGTGAGGTACGTTGTCTGTAGTAGTATACTTAAAACATAACATAAAAGTAAAAAATCAGTATTACGGAATTTATATACAGGTCCTTGTGTAATAGTTTTTTCTATTGCATACTTTTCTATAATTAATCACGCCAAATTAACACATTAAATTGACAAAAACACACTAAAAGATGAAGGGAGAGGCCATGTCGTGATTTTACACACCAGTCCCTTATCAGGCTAATCAAGCCTCCAAGAGGGATGAAGGCCGACTGTGGACAGTGCTGTCCATCCTATGTGTGTGTTTGTGTCTTTTGGTTTCAGTTTTACATTAAAATATTATTTATATTGTCAAGCCGGTTCTCACCTCCTCCTTCCCATTGTTCCCTTTACAAAGACATGAATTTGTCATTCAGAACATTCACACACTAGTCTTTTCATATTTCATCCATGGTAATCTTATGGGAAAAATTATTAATAAATTAATACTTCTATTTCCATCCATTTTATAGACTTTTGTATATGTGCATGCAAGAACTCTATAGTTGAGAGATAAATGTAGGCATTGATGATCTGTAAGCCTGGAGTGAGCTGTCGCACACCTAGAAGTCATACTCCTGGTGATGCAGACAAGCTTGAAATTAAAGAACTAAAACAGAAAACACCCTAGTTAGCGGTCACCACGATCACATTTGTTATTAACAATAAAAAATTGCATTCGCCATGATTCTTAAATCAACACAGCCCAACTCGGAAAGTTGGGGTTCACAGACCCATAGTTTGCCACTCGTAATTACGAATTTGTAGTGCCTTTCTACTCATAAATAAGATAATTCTGACATGATGTGAGAGCACCATAAATGACTTTTTTTCTGTGTGAGAAAATTATGCATGGTTAGACTTGTCAGAAACAGTAAAGACCATTGATATTGCATGCTGTATTGTAAGACATTAAGTAAATACTGACCCGCTGAAAGTTTTCTGGATGACTAGTAAAAATGAGCAGCCTATCAAGCCCTATTTCAAACAAATTCTATTTCCCTTTTGGCAGGGCTAGTGAAGCTTATAAATAGTGTATACATTGCAAGCTGTGAGTCAAGATATAATTATTAAGCAATTACACTAACAATTAAACTGCTACAATGTACTTTGGCACAACAATGAACGAACAACATTTGTGTTTTCCACAGAGCAGCTGCGAGCAAGGAGCAAAGTCACTCATCTACCACTTATCTTTCTATTTATTGCTACAGTTCCAATCCAATAATCACCTTGATGCAGTACTTTCAATTAGACAAAATTATTGAGCTTGAATTGAACTGTGGCTTTTATCTTGTTAAATTAGTCTGATATTTTAATATAATCTTTCTACATGATTTTTAGTGGACATCCAGGTGTAATTCACAACCGTTGAAGGCAGGACACTGTGAAGGCTGACTGTCCTGGAAATGACCTTGCACACAACTATGGTGACCTCAGCTAATAAACGGTGCAAAATGTCTCAAAGGCTGAACAGGATTTGGGGAGAATTTCAGTGGCTTTAGTATGGGGTGACCCTTATATTGTTAACAGTAATGAGAGATGGCAGAATCACTGCTTCAATTGTGCCTGGAACTGATGTGTGTCTTTTGTATCTTTTCAGAAGTCAAGAGGGTCCCCATCCACAAAATCTCTGTGGTGTGCACACACACCATTTTTGCTACCCTCAGCTGATGATCTGAGGATAAAATAGCTTTTATTTACAGTTCAAAAGTTTGTGTCACAAGCAAGAGCATAGATTTGTACTTGCTTGTTTTGATTATTAGGGGGGTTACCCTCATGCCCCCCTGGAATCTACGCCCCTGGTCACAAGCCAGTTTGACAGCTGAATGGACAGGAAAATACATAAAGACCAGTACCTATTTTAAAAAAGTGTAATGCCTTTCTGAGCTAAAATCGATGGAGCTAATGCTAAAACCAGTATTTACAGTGACAAGAAAAAGTATGTAAGCATTTGGATTTACCTGCATTTATGTATAAATTTGTCTTAAAATCGTGTTTGATCTTCATCTAAGTTAACATAATGAACTAACACATTCTGTTTTAACTAATATTTATATATACTAATAACTAGATCTTCCACATCCCGTCCTAGGGGCCAGATGAGGAGGTTCCAGAGGTCTGGGTGCAGGTGCCAGAGGGTGCCCCGTCCCTGAGAAAGAAGGTCCTTCCTCAGGTGAATTTTCCAGGGAGATGCTGAGCGAGGAGAGTAAGATCCGAGAACCAGGCCCAGGTGGGCCAGTAAGGGGCCACCAGGATGACCTGTTCCTCGTCCTCCCTGATCTTGCACAGTACCGGTGCAAGAAGGCTCACTGGGGAAATGCATACTTGCGCAGCCAGCTGTGTGCTAGCGCGTCTGTCCAGAGAGGAGCTCCTGTCAGGGAATACCAGAGCGGGCAGTGGGAGTTGCTTTCGGAGCTTAAGAGATCTACCTGTGCCTTGCCTAATTGGTCCCAAATCAGCTGGACCACCTGGGGGTGGAGCCTCCACTCTCCGCTGGGCGAAACCTGCCATGACAGTGCGTCCACTGTCGTGTTGTGGTTGCCTGGGATATGAGTGGTGCACAGCGACCTGAGTCACGGCAGACTCCAAAGGAGGAGATGGACATATGATGAGAGTGCACGCCGCCTTGGCAATTTATGTACTTTACCATTGCGGTGCTGTCTGAATGGATCAAGATGTGCTTGCCACGTATTAGTGGGCGGCAGCATGCCCATTGCACATGGCTCCCCAACCCTGTCGAGAGGCATCTGTGGTCACCACGACTCGTCTGGACACCTGCTGCAAGGGGACTCCGGTCCGCAGAAAGCAGAGGTCTGTCCAAGGGTTGAAAGTCTGATGGCAAGAAGGGGTGAATGTCACACGGTATGTGCTGTGGCACCATGCCCATCTCGGGACTCGAGTCTGTAGCCAGTGCTGAAGCTGTCTCATATGCAGCAACTCGAGCGGCGCGGCTGAGGATGCCATATGCCCCAGGAGCCTCTGGAATTGTTTTTAGAAGAACCGCTGTGCCAGGCTCAAAGAGAGCGAGGCACCTGAGCACTGACTGAGCGTGCTCGTTGGTGAGACGTGCTGTCATTGAGACTGAGTCTAACTCCATGCCAAGAAAAGATATGCTCTGAACTGGGACAACCTTGCTCTTTTCCCAGTTGACCTAAAGCCCTAACTCTTGAGAGTGAGCCAGGATAAGCCAGTCGTCGAGGTAGTTGAGTATGCAAATGCCCCACTTGCCTTAGCAGGGCAAGAGCTGCTTTTGCGATCTTCGTGAAGACACGAGGGGACAGGGACATGCTGAAGGGGAGGACCTTGTACTGATACGCCTGAACGTCGAACGCGAACCATAAGAAGGGTTGGTGTTGAGGCAGAATGGAGACGTGAAAGTATGCGTCCTTCAGGTCTACCGCCACGAACCAATCTAGCTGTCAAACGCAGGTAAGAATCTGATTCCGCATGAGCATTTTGAACGTGAGTCTGTGTAAGGCCCGGTTGAGAACTCGCAGGTCCAAGATTGGTTGCAACCCACCGCTTTTTTTGGGTACGATGAAGTAAGGGCTGTAGAAACCCTTCTCCACCTCGGCTGGAGGGATGGGTTCTATCGCATCCTTGAGGAGCAGGGTCGTGATCTCTGCTCGTAAGGCACTGGCTTTCTCGCCGCACGGAAGTGGATTGAACACAGCTGAAACGAGGTGGGAGCCGGGCGAACTGAATCGCGTAGCGGAGTCCGATCGTCCTGGCAAGCCAGTATGACGGATTGGGAAGTGAAAGCTCATGGGGCACTAACGGGACTATCGCTTTTGGCGTACCGGGTGGGGCTTCGCGGCGGGGGGGAGCAGGTAATAGCTCGTCGGGAGGCAGAAGAGCGTCTCGAAGCTTGGGTGCTGAGAAAAGACACAAAGCACTTACCTTAAGTGGTGTTTGTAAGTGTGTATTGCTCTTTTATGAGTGGGAACTCAAACTCTTTTAGAGGAAATAAACTATTTTTAGGAGGAGAAACACTCTTTCAGGCAATGAAAGCGCTGTCGAAGTGTCCAGGGGCATAGAATGCACAGTGTGCAGAGAGAGAGAATGCCAGCTGGAAATGCGCAATAGATCCAACAGCAGTGGTTATCGCCAGTAGAGGTGAGTGGAATAGTGGTGAACTCAGCTTGCTGTTGCACAACCGTTCGGCTCCGAAGAAAAATTCTGACTGGCACTCGCTGCGCCGCTTCGCTTTATACCCGTATGTCCGGGGCATGCAAATTCTGTCTGCCAACTTGACATTGACCTTTTCTCAGGTTTGGAGGTACGTTTGGTGTCCCAGGAAGATGTGGCCATCCAGCCAAGATGACTCAAAGGGCACATCGCAGAATGCTCAATGAGGTAAAAAAAAGAACCCTAGAGTGACAGTTAAAGACATTTAAGGAATCATTGGAACTTTGACACTCCTCTAAGCTAATGGGAAAATGTTTTGTTGACTGATGAAGCTAAGGTTGAATTGTTTGGGAAGAACATGCAGCACTACGTATGGCGTAAAACTGGCATGACATACCAACATGAAAACATGATCCCAACAGTGAAGTATGGTGGAGGGAGCATCATGATTTGGGGCTGCTTTGGGGCTTGGACCATTTGCAATCATCAAGGGAAAAAAGAAAACCCAATTTTTTTTAAGATATCCTTTAAAGATAATATCAGGGTGGCTGTGTGGCAGCTGAAGCTCAGTAGAAGTTGGGTGATGCAGCAGGGCAATGACCCTAAACATAGAAGTAAATCCATTACAGAATGGCTTAAAATAATACACCTTTTGGAGTGGCCCAGAAAAAGCACAGACATTAATCCAATAGAGATGCTGTGTAATGACCTCAAGATCACTGTTCACACCAGACATCATTAGAACATGGCTGAGCTGAAGCAGTTCTTTAAGTAAGAAAATTCCTTATGAACATTGTGCAGGTCTGATCCGCAGCTACCAGAAACGCTTGGTTGAGGTTATTGCTGCCAAAGGAGGAATCCAAGGGTTCACTTACTTTTCCACAGCACTGTAAATGTTTAATGGGATGTGTTCAATAAAGACAAGGAACAATTATAATTGTTTGTGTGTTGTTAGCTTAAGCACATTGTGTTGGTCTATACTTGTGAATTTGATGAAGATGAGATCACATTATATGCCTATTAATGCAGAAATTCAGCTAATTCCAAAGGGTTCACATACTTATTCTTTCCACTGTAAAGTTGAAATGTGTAATTTCTGTGCCATTAGCAATCCCAAAAAAAATTCCAAAAATAATGATTGTTTTCAAAAAAAGTTTACAGAACACTCCCCCATCAGCTATTTTTTAGACAAAAGAGTCCAACCCCCCCACAGCTTTTTTTTACCTTAAGGGATTGTCATTTAAGAGTTTCTGTCATTCTGCAAAAAACTAAAAGTCATAAAGTGTCACTATTGTAAATGTGGGACTGATAGCAAATTATATAGTGACAGCCCCTTAGCATGAATGATGAAGACTAATAATAATTTTCCATGTCTCTGGGTCTTAATTGAAGCAGCATTATGTACTGTTTTAACACACCGCCACCGTTTGGATAAAGTAGATGGCTTCTCAGAAATGGGAATTGTTCAACAGTGTGGAGTGGTCCATTTCCTGTACAAGAGCACTTCAAGCTTCCTCTTCATATGTCACTATCTTGAGGACACTGTCTTGCACTGCTTAGAGCTCAAATATTTAAAATAAAATTAAAATGATTCCAATTTCACAAAATGAAAAACACTGTTGCTGGAGGTCTCTCTTCTCCCCCATCAATGATTCACAGACAGTTAGCGATGATGTTGAACACAACCATTTAAATATTTTAACATTGTGTGTGATTCATGAATATTTATGTCATCAGAGGAAAGGCAGATTTGCTCAACCTCCAGTGCACTGAAACAAGTGCATCATAAACACTGTTATTAGACAGAGAAAGAAGGGAGCTATAAAAGAGGGAGATATGGCAAGAGAGAACTTGAATCATCAGGGCTCGCACCTTGAATCATGCTATTCCATAATTAGTCAGCAGTGATTATTATTATTTTTTTCTCAGGCTATGGCTAAAAAAAACATATTCAATGTATGTGCTAGCATGGTGTATGTAAGTGGATTTATTGACGTTGTGATTCAGTCAAAATGATGTCAATGAAGCTGTAACAATAAAACTTGTATCATTCAAAACAAAACCACTTCCAACCAAACACAATTATTATATTTACACTCATTGCCATTACTAGAGTTTATGAATAGATGCCTTGGAGGACCATAGAAACCAAATCTAAGTATCACAAATATTTTTTTCCAAAATAACTGTGGCAGTGCGGAGGGTGGGCCGGGTTGTGATTATACACACCCGGTCCCTTATAAGGCTAATTAAGCCTCCGAGAGGGATAAAGGCCGATGGCAGATGGTGGTGCGAGGAGAGAGAGATCGTTTACGAACATGTCCGTCATGTGTTTGTGTTCTTTGTGCTCGCCTCCTCCTTACCCGTCTAAATCCTTTACAGTAACAAAATGCTAAATTCTATTACTGATGCCAAAGGGAACTGTAAAATTTATATTTGTAGATCTTGTGTTCAAATCGAGGTTTGATCATAATTAGCTGGGAATTCTTGCAGTACTGCAGCCAGTGTGAGTTCTGAGCTAATCCATGCTCTCTCTGAGAATACAATGACCAGTCCATTAGGGCATGATTAAACATGCTGCTTTAAAGCTACTTAAAATCTATTTTGTTTCATGTCAGTTTAACACAGACTATACAAGCAACCTGAAAGGCAATTAAATACTCTTCAAATAAATTAATTTTGACTCCTCAATAATTTGGAAGTGTGTAATTGTTTTCATTTTAAATGTTTTCTTGGATCCTGGCCCGCATATTGCAGGAACAACTAGAAGCAAGTCATTTGTTGGCAGATTTCCATGAAAAGTGTAAACACTGTGGTTCTCCATCTGTTTGTTTGACTATACCGACAAGCATGACATAACAACATGGCAGATAACAACAATGGCAGATGTGTTCAGGAAACTGTTTGAAAATAATTATTTTTGCAATTCTGTTGCACAGTTGCACAGACATTTCAAATTGCAGCTTTAAAAAAAAAAAAAAAAAAAAAAATATATATATATATATATATATATATATATATACGTATATTAAGGCTGCCCCCTAATATTATATTACTATATATATATATATATATATATATATATATATTGTTTCACTGTGTTTAAGCAATTACACACACACACACACGCACGTGCACAGGCACACAACTTGAATGTTGCTACAGAGACTACTGTATAACATTAATTACTGAGGTGGCTGGCACGACAAAAACATAAAGATGGGTATGTATCAAATGTAATAGAAACTAAACAAGGAAGTTTCACACAACACGGGACCTGACAACTGTTAAAATTGCGTGTGCTGTTTATGCAGCCAAGACGGTGCTTGTATTGCGGTTTTATCGTGGTTAAAAAAAATAAAAATTAAGAACTTCATTGAGTCAAGTCAACACATCATGTCTCTTACAGTTTACTATAAACAGCATATCGAAATAAAAATGGTATTAATATTGGATATCAAGTCTTTTTAGGCATAATGTATCTACACATGTAGGCTTCTGTAGTTTCTTGTGGTCCACACAGTGTTGCAACAAAAACACATCTGTTGCATGTTGATAATAAATAATAAAATATGAAATGCAACAGATGTGTTTTTGTTGCATTTATATCGACAAACAGTTTTTCTTGGTTGTGAAGTTTAAAATAAGCTTAAAATATTGATGTTGAGTTTATGGTTACAATTGCAATTCAGATTCATGAACAGATTCACTCGGACTCGGCCTGTTATGGACTCGGTCTTGAGTCCGACTCAGCCCCTTCTGGACTCAGACTCAACTCGGACACGATTGTTTAAAGACTTGACTTGGACTCGACTAAGGTGGACTCGAACCCAACACTAATGGTGGAAGAAATTATGCTAATACCTGCGCCAAGCATTTTATCAACGTAGCACAGCAGTAGAACATGAACGCAAAGCACAGATAGAGCTTGGATGTGACATGATTTGAACACCTGACTTGCACTGCGAGGCGCAGTACGGAAGTTGCGAGGTACGGTACGAAAGTAGCGAAGTGCAGTGCGTAGGGCGAAGTGAAAGTGTGAGGCGATCATCTGTGTTCTGCGACTGCTACAGGTTCCTTGAATAACGGATAACATGCCAGTACAGGCAGCCGGTGGCGTTTCGGATGCCCCCCTAGGGAGTTGGTGCCCTATACAGACTGCGTAATATGCACTGAGTGGTGGTGGCGTAGTGGTCTAAAGCACATAACTGGTAATCAGAAGGTCGCTGTGGTGGTGTAGTGGGCTAAAGCACATAACTGGTAATCAGAAGGTTGCTGGTTTGATCCCCACAGCCACCACCATTGTGTCCTTGAGCAAGGCACTTAACTCCAGGTTGCTCCAGGTGATTTGTCCCTGTAATAAGTGCACTGTAAGTTGCTTTGGATAAAAGCATCTGCCAAATGCATAAATGTAAATGCATAATGGATCCTGGCTAACAGAAACCCTGCTGCTGTTTCCAAAGTTCTGTCACAGTGCCCCTTTTTGACACTAGACAATGCAGAAGTTGGAGACATTGCTGGTTACCAATGCCCATTTATCCCACTGGTTACAATTGTGACCGGGGTCTAAATGGAGTTTTTGATGTATTTTGTACAGAGTTGTCAAATGTAAATGACAGTGCAGACTTTTTTGCATGAGTGGTAAAGATAATCACTTGACCAGAGCTATTTAATTCCACTGTGCTCCAGGAAAGGTTATGTCTGTTAAAACTCCATAAAAAAGCGAATAAATCCTGTCACACACTTACAGCTACCATATTTTGTACATAATTTGAATTGAGTTGTGTTGTGTTCATTTTCTGTTGTTCAACTCTGTTGGTGGGGTAGGTTTTGTGTTGATGACTAAAAAATATGGATGAAGCATATTTTGTCCACTCATGTTTATAAAGATATTGCGATTAATTACAAAAAAAAAATTATGCAAGATAGACGATTACATACACCTTAGCCAAATACATTTAAACTCACATTCCCTGTCTTAGGTCAGTTAGGATAACTACTCTATTTTAAGAATGTGAAATGTCAGAATAATAGTAGAGAGAATTATTTATTTCAGTTTTTATTACTTTCATGACATTCCCAGTCGGTCAGATGTATACATACACTTTGTAAGTATTTGGTAGCATTGCCTTTAAATTGTTTAACTTGGGTCAAAAGTTTTGGGTAGCCTTCCACAAGCTTCTCACAATAAGTTGCTGGAATTTTGTCCCATTCCTCCAGAAAGAACTGGTGTAACTCAGGCAGGTTTGTAGGCCTCCTTGCTCGTTCACGCTTTTTCAGTTCTGCCCACAAATTCTCTATTGGATTGAGGTCAGGGCTTTGTGTGGCCACTCCAATACCTTGACTTTGTTGTCCTTAAGCCATTATTCCACAACTTTGGAAGTATACTTGGGGTCATTGTACATTTGGAAGATCCGTTTGCAACCGAGCTTTAACTTCCTGGCTGCTGTCTTGATATGTTGCTTCAATATATCAAATTCATTTTCCTTCCTTATGATGCCATCTATTTTGTGAAGTGCACCAATCCCTCCAGCAGCAAAGCACCCCACAACATGACACTTTCATCCCCATGCTTCACAGTTGGGTTGGTTTTCTTCTACTTGCAAGCCTCACCCTTTTTCCTCCAAACATAACGATGGCCATTATGGCCAAATGGTTACATTTTTGTTTCATTAGACCAGAGGGCATTTCTCCAAAAATGAAGAACTTTGTCCCCATGTGCACTTGCAAACTGTAGTCTGGCTTTTTCATGGCGGTCTTGGCACAGTGGCTTCTTCCTTGCTGAACAGCCTTTCTGGTTATGACGATATAGGACTCGTTTTACTGTGGATATATATACTTGTCTATCTGTTTCCTCCAGCATCTTCACAAGGTCCTTTGAAGTTGATCTGGGATTGATTTGCACTTTTCACACCAAACTACGCTCATCTCTAGGAGACAGAATGTATCTTCCAGAGTGGTATGATGGCTGTGTGGTCCCATGTAATTTATACTTGCATACTATTGTATACAGATGAACATGGTACCTTTAGGTGTTTGGAAATTGCTCCAAAAGATGAACAAGACACGTGGAGGTACACAATTGTTTCTTTCTGAGGTCTTGGCTGATTGCTTTTGATTGTCCCATGATGTCAAGCACTGTGTTTGAAGGTAGGCCTTAAAATACATCCACAGGTACACCTCCAATTCGGTACACCTCCTATCAGAAGCTAATTGGCTAACTCTCTAAAGGCTTGACATAATTTTCTGGAATTTTCCAAGCCGCGTAAAGGCACAGTTAACTTAGTGTATGTAAAATTCTGACCCACTGGAATTGTGATATAGTCAATTTAAAGTGAAACAATCTGTTTGTAAACAAGTGTTGGAACAATTACTTGTGTTATGCACAAAGTAGATTTGAATCTTTTAGCATGTATTCCTTTTTTTGTGCATATATATATTATATATTATATATATAGTATATATATATAAATATATATATATACTTTTTTTACTCAAGATGGCGCCGAGTATGGCTGCTGCGTCGCGAGCTCCGTCAAAACACTGCAGTTTATTGTTTGTTTTGTTTACAGTTCTGTGTTTTTTTGTCTTGGATGTTGTCTGCCTTATTGTGTACGACGGACAAACGCTTTTGGACATTGGTTCGGCAATCACACACCGAAAACCGGACTTCACATTCCTCAATGCCGACCCGCGGTTTACAAACACGCCAGCGGAGCCCTTTGTTTGGGCTGCCCGGCCGCGGAAACGCAGAAGGAAAAGAGGAAAAAGAGCCGGCGTTCTCATCAGATTAAGACGTCGCGCAAATCGACCCCCGCTACCCAGTATACTACTGGCAAATGTTCAATCTCTGGACAACAAGCTCTGCGAGCTGAGAGCGCGGATCTCCTTCCAACGAGAGACGAGAGAATGCTGCGTTATCTGTCTTACGGAAACCTGGATGTCCGCGGAGATTCCAGACTCGGCCATCGAACCCACGGGTTTCTCCGTGCACCGAGCGGACAGAGCGAAAGACCTCTCAGGTAAAAGCAGAGGTGGAGGTGTATGTTTTATGATCAACAAATCATGGTGTGATCAGAGGAATGTACATTTTATCAGGTCTTTCTGCTCTCCTTATCTGGAATATCTCATGCTTCTGTGTCGACCATTCTGGCTACCGAGGGAATTCACAGCGGTCATTATCACAGCTGTGTACATCCCCCCACAAGCCGACACAGACCGGGCACTTAGGGAACTGTATGGCAGTATAAGTGAGCAGGAAACCGCGCACCCTGAGGCTGCGTTCATTGTTGCCGGGGACTTCAACAAAGCCAACTTTAAAACAATAGCACCAAAATACCACCAACATATCAGCTTCAACACACGAGGGGACCGGGTTTTGGATCATTGCTATTCTCCTTTCCGGGATGGCTACAAATCCCTCCCCCGCCCACCATTTGGCAAATCCGACCACTCCTCCGTTCTGCTTCTGCCCGCTTACAGGCAGAAACTGAAACGGGATGCACCCGCCCTCAGAATGATCCAGTGCTGGTCGGACCAATCAGACTCTATGCTACAGGACTGTTTTGATCACGCGGATGTTCCGGTCTGCCTCCGATGATGACATCGAGGTTTACGCTGATAGCGTAATGTGTTTCATCAGGAAGTGCATAGAGGACGTTGTTCCGACAAAAACTATACGGATCTACCCCAACCAGAAACCCTGGGTTAACAGCGATGTTCGCGCGGCACTTACTGCGCGGACCACCGCTTTTAATTTCCGGGAACGCGGAGGAGCGTAAACAAGCCAGTTATGCCCTCCGTAACTCCATCAGTACAGCCAAACGCCAGTACAGGCACAAAATTGAAGGACAGTTCAACACCACTGACTCCAGAAGTATGTGGCAGGGAATTAACACCATCACGGACTATAAACAGAATAAAAACTCCGCCATGTACACCGTTGCCTCTCTCCCGGACGAGCTTAATACTTTTTATGCTCGTTTCGAGGACAACAACAACACCGCCCTCGCGGAGAGAGCACTCGCGGCCGATACTACAGGTGATGGTTCACTCTCCATCTCTGTTGCGGATGTAACCCGATCCTTTCGACGGGTGAACATTCACAAAGCCGCGGGTCCAGACGGCATTCCGGGCCGCGTCATCAGAGCATGCGCGAACCAACTGGCTGGTGTTTTTACGGACATTTTCAACCTGTCCCTCTCCCTGTCTGTAGTCCCCACATGCTTCAAAACATCAACCATTGTGCCTGTACCGAAGCAATCAAAAATCACTTGCTTAAATGACTGGCGTCCTGTTGCCCTCACCCCCATCATCAGCAAATGCTTTGAGAGGTTGATCAGAGATCACATCTGCTCTGTTCTGCCCACCTCTTTGGACCCATTGCAGTTTGCCTACCGCAACAACCGCTCCACTGATGATGCTATTGCATCTACAATACACACTGCTCTATCCCACCTGGAAAAAAGGAACACGTATGTGAGAATGCTGTTTCTAGACTACAGCTCAGCATTTAACACCATGTGCCCTCCAAGCTTGTTGTGAAACTCCGGGCTCTGGGCTTAAACAGCTCGCTGTGCAGATGGATCCTGGATTTCCTGTCAGGCAGACGTCAGGTTGTTAGAATGGGCAGCAACATCTCCTCATCACTGACCCTCAACACTGGAGCCCCGCAGGGCTGTGTTCTCAGCCCACTCCTGTATTCCCTTTACACACATGACTGTGTGGCGACACATAGCTCCAATGTCATCATTAAGTTTGCTGACGATACGACGGTTGTAGGTCTGATCACTGACAGTGATGAAACAGCCTACAGAGAGGAGGTGCACACTCTGACGCGCTGGTGTCAGGAGCACAACCTCTCCCTCAACGTCAGTAAAACCAAGGAGCTTGTGGTGGACTTCAGGAAGAAAGACAGAGAACACAGCCCCATCCCAATTAATGGAGCACCGGTGGAGAGAGTCAGCAGCTTCAAGTTCCTCGGTGTCCACATTACTGAGGAACTCACATGGTCCGTCCACACTGAGGCCGTTGTGAAGAAGGCTCACCAGTGCCTCTTCTTCCTGAGACGGCTGAGGAAGTTTAGAATGAACCAACACATCCTCACACGGTTCTACACCAGCACTGTAGTGAGCATCATGACTGGCTGCATCACCGCCTGGTACGGCAATAGCACCGCTCACAACCGCAAAGACCTGAAAAGGGTGGTGCGAACGGCCAGAAACATCATCGGAGGTGAGCTTCCCTCCCTCCAGGATATATATAACAGACGGTGTGTGAATAAAGCTCGGAGGATTATCAAAGACTCCAGCCACCCGAGTCATGGGCTACTCTCACTGCTTCCATCAGGCAGGCGGTATCGCAGCATCAGGACCCGCACCACCCGACTACATGACAGCTTCTTCCCACAAGCAATAAGACTTTTGAACACATGATCTCTCACGATCTACAATCAGCACTGCACTTTATTAATCCTCATTCTGTCAATATACTCTCGCTCCCAATTCAGTTAGTGTATATATATATTTATACCCTTATCTAGTGTATGTGTATTCTACATTGTGTGTATTGTGTGCATTTGATATGTAAATTGTTGTGTAGGTATGTGTACATTTGTTATGTAAATTGTGTTGTGTAAATATGTTGTTATTGTAAAGTGGTTTATGTCTCGTCACTGTCATTACTGCAATGTTGCTCGGAACTGCACACAAGAATTTCACCTGCTGTTGCACTCGTGTACACAGTAGTGTGACAATAAAGTGATTTGATTTGATTTGAAAATGAAACACCATTTGCAAACCATTTACTTGGGTGGTAGATGACCAGCTTAACTTCACTGCCCACATCTCATCACCTGCCCTGTTTTGCAGGGTTTACAACATCAGGATGTAAGGTAAGGAGGTCACCGAGACAGGAAGGTTCAGGTCAGGTGAGATTTTTAATCACAAACTTAGGGGTAACACAGTCACAACTGGCACAGTAACTTCTTCAGCTTCAAAAACACTTTAGCATCACATGCATCTAGTAACAGTCTCTTAATCATCACAAGTCTTTATCACAACTCTTTAGCATCACAAACGCACAGCTTTACCGTGAGACTATCGTGCCAGACTTTCTCTCCCCATTCTGGCGGTGGCGTGGCTGTTTATATGCCGCTCTCCCCAAGCAGACTGGAATTAGAGACAGGTGTTAGACATAATTTGGCTCAGGTGTAAGCACCCTTACTGCTTTATCTCTCTCCGGATGGGCGCTTGACCACGCCCCCTCTGCTACACAGGAAAATCAGATCTTTCCTGTCTAAATATGCTGCACAGCTCCTGGTTCAAGCTCTGGTCATCTTAAGACTGGACTACAGTAATGGTCGGTTGGCCGGCCTCCCGGCAAGCACCATTAAGTCAATGAAGATGTCCAGAATGCAGCAGCTCGTCTGGTCTTCAATCAGCCAAAAAGTGTTCATTTCACCCCACTCTTGTTTTCACTCCAATGGTTACCCATGGAACAGCACCATCTTACTTCAATTTGGCATGCTGATAGGGGTGGGTATGAATATGAAATGAAGAAATCGTTGTACAAAACATGTAATGGCCCTTTTACATTAAAACTCTTCCCATTACAGTGGCCACGATCTAGGATTAGGAAATGTATCGTTTAAACTTTTCACATGCTTCAAACTTTGTCCTATTTACACTAAAAGTGGTTCAAATAATCTTCAGACTGAGCTGCAAAGAATTTAAATGTTCTGTCTTGTTAAACAGTTATGACAACGTGAAGTTACCAATGTCGATGTAAAACAGGAAGTGAGGCTGTATCTCGGCAACAAAAATGAAACAAAACGTGATATGTTTCATAGAGCTGTTCATCTTGTAACCATTTCTATAATGGGTTTTTTGAACTTCTAAGAAAAATAAGGTCTGTGGTAAAAATTACTTAATGATACATAGACGTTTTGTTCTGCAACATAAACTACACACTTTCATACCTCAAAGTGAATTTTGAAGTCAAATTGAGTTACATACTGTAAAACAGATCAAGGTCACGGGCAAGGAAGAGGCGAGAAATCGGCTTAACATATAAATGATAGGTTTAATGTAAAACTCAAAATACAAACACATAAGACAAAAACAATGTCCGTGAACGATCTCTCTCTCCTGCACGTTGTCCGCAATCGGCCTTTAACCCTCTCGGAGGCTTGATTAGCCTAATACGGGACCGGGCGTGTTGAGTCCCGACCCGGCCCCGCCTTCCACCATGCCACATTCCTCCCCCGTTCTTTCAGGCTGGGGACCCCCGGCCTGACGTACATCCCCGGGGGGGGCGCCTCCCGCGCAGTCTGCCGGCGGGTCATCCCCATCAACCTGGACGAGGGAGGGGGCAAGGGGAGGGAAACAACAATAATTAAAAATGGTTTAATTATTGGTACTAGGCAGTACCTCCCCTCCCACAAGCACCATAATTTAAAAAAAAGAGGGAAAAGGCCAACGCAGAGCGGCAGTAAGAGAGAGAGGAGAGAGAAAAAAAAAACGTACTCGCCGGTTCTCTGATATGCCGTAGCTCGTTCCTCAGCCACTTCTCCACCCTCTACAGGACGACAGCCGAGCCTCTCCGGGCAGATCGGAGGCAGTCCTCAACCCCTGGCGGACGGAATGCCCCGCCGTGTTCCCGGGGAGTCGAAGAGGCCTCCCCCCGCCCCTGGCAGCGTTTCTCCCGCTCCAGGCGGTCGGCGGAGAGCCCTCCCCACGCACGTGGTCGGCGGTCTCCAACCCCACCGCGTTCCAGCGGCTCGTAGGGGACTCCCCCGCCCCTGGCGGTCGGCCAGGAGCCCCTCCTCCCCTCACGGTCGGCGGCCGTTCCTCCGCATCCAGGCAGCTGGGCTCCTCCATCCCCCGGCAGATGGCCGCGGCTGCTCTGCTGGGCAGTGGCAAGAACTCCGCTACGGCGTATCCCTCTTCCTTCCCGGGTCTTGGCACCAATCGAATTGAGTTAAATACTGTAAAACAGATCAAGGTCATGGGCAAGGAAGAGGCGAGAAACCGGCTTAACATATAAATGATAGGTTTAATGTAAAACTCAAAATACAAACACATAAGACAACGGACATGTCCGTGAACGATCTCTCTCTCCCGCACGTCGTCCGCAATCGGCCTTTAACCCTCTCGGAGCCTTGAATAGCCTAATATGGGACTGGGCATGTTGAGTCACGACCCGGCCCCACCCTCCACTGTGCCACACATACTTTTTAAAAAATAAACACGGCGGCTTCAGAATACACATTTGAGATATGAATGTGGGTAATTTATGTTTTAGAACAAAACGTCTATGTTTACCAACAAAATGTTTACCATGGACCTTATTTCACACATACGTATAAAACCCCATTATAAAAACCCATAGAAAACCCAGAGGGAACCCATGACAAATTATTCTTCTGGGTTTGCCTACAAATTGATGTCACGGCTGAACAGCTCTATTATGATCATGATCTGAAGATACATGCAAAGTTTTGAGACAGCACCAGCTATTGATCAATAAATGTCCTCAAATCATGAGGTTGGTGTCCATGGTTCCCCTTCTGTCACTCACTCGACGTTGTGTCGAATGAAGTGACACAAGGGGTCTTCCTGGGACGACAAACATTCCTCTGAACCTGAGAAAAGGCCAATGTGAAGTTGGCAGACAGAATTTGCATGCCCCGCCCCGGACATATATATAAAGGGAAGCGGGGCAGCAAGTGCCAGTCAGAATTTTTCTTTTGAGCCAAACGGTTGTGCAACAGCAAGCTGAGTTCACCACTGTTTCACTCACCTCTACTGGCGATAAGCACTGCTGTTGGATCTACAGCGCGTGTCCAGCTGGCGTTCTCTCTCTCTCTGCATGCTGTGCAGTCTACGACCCTGGGCATGTCGACAGCGCTTTCATTGTGTTTCTCCTCCTAAAAAGAGTTTATTTCCTCTAAAAGAGTTTGAGTTCCCACTCATAAAAGAGCAATATACAGCAGGTGTTGAACGTCCTTTTCAGGACTCGTCTTTTTAAAGATGTCATTCCGCTTTTGTGTAGTTCCTGGATGCGGATGATTTCTCTCCACTTCTGACGGTCATAAAGGCATAAAGGCATGCCTGGGCTGTGATCACACGCAGGCAGCATTTTATGAATGGTTCATTTTCTCAGTGCGAGAACATAGCCATGGCAACATTGCGGTCGCAAATTTCTTTTTCGAGAGAAAGCCACTTCAGCCGCCCCCCTGCATTGTTCCTTCTTCCCATGGGATTGAGGACGACCCGGCTGGCGATGAATGCGATTTGGGGATGACGACGGGCTCTGTTTCGCCGGGTAAATCCCCACAAACCACCCGCCCCTCGGCACGCTTGCTTGCTTCCGTCCGAGATCGGGATGAGTGCGGCTCGCCTTGCGGCCAGCCGGCATTCTCCCTTAATCCCCCGGAATTGGATGACGACATCGCCGCTGCATCGGAGAGCATCACAGCGGCGTCTGAAGCTGATGACTCATCTGGGCTGCCACCTTCGGGTCTGCTTGCCCCTTCTGAAGCTGACGCGCAGATGTCTGCTATGATTTTCCGGCTTTTTTATGCTTTTCGCGAGGCAGGACTGGAAACCTCCGTCTCCCCTTCACGGCTACTCGATCAGTTCCTCAGATGAGGGCAATGCTCATAGCAACGTATCAACATATCAACTGCCTACAGACGCTCCTGAGATGGGCGACCCAGGCAGTCAGACATTCGCTCCGGAGCTGGTACCAAGACCACTCTTTCCCCCGGTGGAGGGCCGAGAGGAGAATCCTTGTTTCACCCACATTCTTAATAAAGAGCAATTTCCTCCCTCCCTGGTTCATCCAGCCGGTGCGTGCAGTTCCTTCGCCATGGCCCCACGACTGCTCAGCCCCGGCAGGCCAGCGCTGATGAGTTCCGAAGACGCCTCTCTAGGACCTCTTCCTCAGTCTCAAACCCGCCCCTGCAAGGTGCGCGGAGGTAGGCAAGCACTCTTCCGCCTCCCGACACGCTATTACCTGCTTCCCCCTGCCGTAAAGCCCTGCCCGGTATGTCAAAAGCGGTCATCCCGTTAGTGCTCCTCATGTGGAGTTTCGATGCGTGGCTTTCACTTCCCAATCTATCGCGCTGGCTGGCCAGGACCATCCGACTCGGCTGCGCGATACAGTTTGCCTGGCTCCCGCCTCGTTTCAGCGGTGATCGCTCCACTTCCGTGCGCAGCGAGAAAGCCAGCGCCTTACGAGCAGAGATCACAACCCTGCTCCTCAAGGATGCGATAGAGCCCGTCCCTCCAGCCGAGATATAACTTCATCGTACCCATAAAAGCAGCGGGTTTCTACCAATTTTCGACCTGCAAGTTCTCAACCGGGCCTTACACAGACTCCCATTCAAAATGCTCACGCAGAAACAGATTCTTACCTGCGTTCGACAGCTAGATTGGTTCGCGGCGTTAGACCTGAAGGACGCATACTTCCACATCTCCATTCTGCCTCAACACCAACCCTTCTTATGGTTCGCGTTCGACGTTCAGGCATATCAGTACAAGGTCCTCCCCTTCAGCCTGTCCCCTCACGTCTTCACGAAGATCGCAGAGGCAGCTCTTGCCCCGCTAAGGGAAGTGGGCATCCACATACTCAACTACCTTGACGACTGGCTCATCCTGGCTCACTCTTGAGAGTTACTGTGTGTTTACAGGGACCAGGGGCATATGGCATCCTCAGCCACTGCCGCAACGCTCGGGTTGATGCATATGAGACTCGAGTCCCAAGATGGGCGTGGCGCCACAGCACATACCTTGTGACAATCACCCCTTCTTGCCATCAGACTTTCAACCCTTGGACAGAACTCTGCTTTCTGAGGAATGGAAACCACTTGCAGCAGTGTCCAGAAGTGCTGTGGTGACCACAGACACTTCTCGACAGGGTTGGGGCGCCGTGTGCAATGGGCACGCTGCCGTTGGCCTCTGGACAGGACCCCGGCAGTGTTGGCACATCAACTGACTAGAATTGTTGGCTGTATCTCTTGCCCTACGGAGGTTTCACCCACTAATCCGAAGCAAGAACATCTTGATCTGGTCAGACAGCACCGCAATGGTAGCGTACATATATTGCCAAGGCGGCGTGCGATAGGTTTCGACAAGCGGAGAGTGGAGGCTCCACCCCCAGATGGTTCAGCTGATATGGGACCAATTCGACAAGGCACAGATAGATCTCTTTGCCTCCCAAGACAACTCCCACTGCACGCTCTGGTACTCCCTGACAGGAGCTCCTCTCGGGACAGACACGCTGGCACACAGCTGACCCTGGGGGCTGTGCAAGTACGCATTTCCCCCAGTGAGCCTTCATTCACCGGTGCTGTGCAAGATCAGGGAGGACGAGGAACAGGTCATCCTGGTGGCCACTTACTGGCCCACCCGGGCCTGGTTCTCGGGTCTTACCACATGCAGTCATAGACACGATCAACCAAGCCAGAGCTCCCTCCACCAGCCAACTTTACACCCTAAAGTGATTCTTGTTCGAGAAATTAGTGTTCTTCTCAAGCCGAAGACCCGCAGAGGTGCACAGTTTGGTCAGTGCTTTCATTCCTGCAGGAGAGGCTGGAGGGGAGGCTGTCCCCCTCCACCTTGCAGGTGTATGTAGCTGCTATCGCAGCCCACCACAATGCAGTAGATGGCAAGTCCCTAGGTAAGCATGACTTGATTATCAGGTTCCTGAAAGGCGCTTGGAGACTGAACCCTCCCCAGCCTAGCCTGTTCCCCTCCTGGGATCTCTCTGTGATCCTCTCGGGCCTTCAGAGACCCCCCTTCAAGCCACTTGATTCAGTTGAGCTCAAGGCCCTCTCCCTGAAGACGGCCCTCCTGATCACGTTTGTCTCCATCAAGAGGGTTGGGAACCAGCATGTGTTCTCTGTCACTGACACCTGCCTGGAGTTCAGTCCGGCACATTCTCACGTTATCTTGAGGCCGCGACCGGGCTACGTGCCCAAGGTTCCTACGACCCCATTCAGGGACAAGGTCAAGAGCCTGCAAGAAAGCTGCCCCAGGAGGAGGACGACCCAGCCTTCTCATTGCTGTGTCCGGTACGTGCTTTGCGTATCTATTTGGACTGCACGCAGAGCTCTAGATGTTCTGAGCAGCTCTTTGTCTGCTTTGGCGGACGGCGGAAAGAGAACACCGTCTCCAATCAGAGGTTAGCTCACTGGGTCGTTGATGTTATTTCCATAGCTTATCACACCCAGGCCATGCCCGCCCCCTAACTGGTTTGAGCTCACTCTATGAGAAGTGGGGCATCCTCTTGGGCACTGGCCCATGGTACCTCCTTAGCAGACATCTGCAGAGCAGGGGGCTGGGCAACACCCAATGCCTTTGCCAGATTTTACAATCTCAGGGTTGAGTCGATCTTGTCCCGTGTTTTGTCAGGTCCGAGCCGGTAGAACTTGGTAACGCGGCATAACCAATCAGGTGTTCTGCTTGCACACAGCGCCCTTCACCAAGTTGATCCAGTGCGCCTTCTATCCCAGGTTAGCCACTAAGCGTCGCTCCCTGAATGTTCTCCTCCCTAGCCTTCTGGCCGGCGAATTCAGCGGAGCAATTTGCGGCCAGACCCACAACGAGTCACAGGTACTCTGTACTGGGGTCGGGTTCCACGGGCTTAGTTCCCATTTCAGGTAAACTCCCCATGATGTATTTCCCCCGGTACGGTGTATTTGCCACATTACCTCCTCCTAGACTGGGCAGGATGTGGCCTCGGTAGTGTCTTTTCCCCCTGAAAGAATAGGACTGGGAAAGACCACCTTCCCCGATGCATTTTATAGCATTAAGAGAAAAGGCGCGGCTGCCGGACTTGCTCCCATGCTAGTCATGTAGCGCCTGTTCCCCCACTTCAGGGGTGCGGGGAACCTAAGGTCTGTATGTGACACCTCTTTGGGGGCATTGGGGAGGGTTACGTGCAGCCGACACGGTTGCCTCTAGAACGCAGTAGCCTGCCTGCACCTGTCTCGGCAGTTCACGTATCACGGTCAGTGCGTGCCATTTTTATATGGGACCCCTTGTGTCACTTCATTCGACACAACATCGAGTGAGTGACAGAAGGGGAACGTCATGGTTACTGTTGTACCCAAAATCCTGACTGGCACTCACTGCCCTGCTTCCCTTTATACCCGTATGTCCAGGGCCTTTTCTCAGGTTCAGAGGTACGTTTTGCATCCCAGGAAGACCCCTTGTGTCACTTCATTCGACACAACGTCTCCTTCTTTCTCTTGGGGAAGGGAGGTTACAACAGTATCCATGATGATTCCTTGGGTCATGAGGAGTTCAGAAATATCCTTTATTCTGGCTATTACCGTTTGCCATTTTTATTGGCCATATTGCCTCTGTGCCATATTGAATTTTCATATAAAATGATGTATATTTTTAACGCTTTGTCGGATTTACAAGAAAATTAGTGTGTCTTCAACATCATGTCATGAGGGTACCTGAGCAGCATGGAGCAGTACCCCACAGTGGTCAAAATGCTTTGTTAATAAAAAAATAAATAATAATAAAAAAAAAACTTTTTATGTTTAATTTCATCCGTATCCTAACTTTTTAGACAATGATTGGGATAAATGTCAAAATGTTTTTCCTCTAGTCCACCTCTGTGCAACTGTAAAAGTCTGTGTAAACACAAGGTGTATTTGCCACTTAGAAACAGCTTCAATGCAGTATAAAAAAAGTTCTAGACAGTCAAAGTTTACCAAAATATGATTGAGACCAGTGCATTAGCTGGACCAGCCTGAAAGTAGTGTTTTAAAGCATGATAATAGCTAAATAAGCACAATTTATGATACCATTGTTGTCAAATTTTATTGCGGATTTGAAACATGTTATTCGACCGTGATCTTGACCATCCGTTTTAGAGATATTGGTCTTTCCCTGTTCAAGAAGATAGGAGCTGTAATTTTATGCTGCTTGTATACATAGAAAATAAAGAGTGTTCAAGATGGCAGCGGAGTGGACTGACTTGCCTAGAAATGGTCTTTACTCAAAACAATATGAGAGGGGCCCCCATATAAAGTTGGGGAAGAGTAGGGGCATCACATACCAATGTAAATTTTAAAAGTGGTACTGTTATAAACATATTTCACAGAAGATGGAGTCACAATATTGCATCAGGGAAAAGATACAGACTTGTCTGGTCAGAAGCCACCCTCAATCCATTTGATAAAGAGAAATACATTTTTTTCCTTAACTAGCTCCCCTAAGAATGGATGAAAGAGACAGAGTCTTAGCAGGCCATTGTGCTAGAGAAGAGGGATGGAGAAATGAGCATGCAAATGGAAAAATCACTTCAAATAGGCCACCTGTCTTTGCATTTCAATGAACGAGTACATGCTTTAATGAAAAGCTCTCTTATTCGCTCTAACTGACCTCAGCGATCTCTCCACTCCAGTTGTTGCACATCTTTTACACTATCTGAGGTTATGAGAGGTATTGGCCATACTCAAAGAGGTGTACTCAAGCGTACACTTCTGTGTGACATTTTCATAGAAGCTGGGACACTGTGCTGCAAGCTTACTTAATTACAGTGCCCCAATCAAAATGGTATTTATCCAATTTTAATATAACCACAGGGTAGCAAAACCAGTAATTTTTGTGTTGTATTAGATTCTATGAAATCAACATATTAATGTCAGAGAAACAGTCATTTTACAACCAAAATATAATTTAAGTGAATTAAACATAATAGATTGACATATAAGCACTCACGTATCTGAATGTGCAGAATAGGGAACTAAAAGAAATAAAGAATAGAAAAGAAAAGAAAAGAAGAACCAGAATATGAAAGTGTTCTATTCATTTAACTGAATAATTGTAAACGTTTAACACTGTCATGAATAAAAGAAACAAATCATTAGCTAGCTGCCAACTGACAATCAAACCGACCTTAAATGATTAAAAAGGATTCAATTTCATCTTATTTAAAATTAATTCAACAAGACATTAATTGAAAGTATGAATTAAGCTCTGGAATTCAGCTGGAAAAATCTGAACTGCATTTTAGGGCATGTCCATTTGACGGTTAAAGGAATAGCTCACCCAAAAAATTCTGTCAGAATTTTTTCATCTTCATCTCAAGATGGTTACACACAGGAATGGGATCATTCATGTACAAAGCTATTTTAGCTAATAAGGACTTACATTTCTGTTCAATTCCTCATAATAAATAAATAATAAAAAAAACTTAAAATAAAATGCACTAGCAGTACAGACCAGTTTTGCACCCTTTTGCAAGCTTGAAATCTTCAATCTCCATTAATTGTAACTGCATGGAAAATAGTGAGCAGTACATTCTTTAAAATATCTCTGTGGCACGGTGGAGGGCGGGGCCGGGTCGTGACTCAACACGCCCGGTCCCGTATTAGGCTAATCAAGCCTCCGAGAGGGTTAAAGGCGGATTGCGGACGACGTGCGGGAGAGAGAGATCGTTCATGGACATGTCCGTTGTCTTATGTGTTTGTATTTTGAGTTTTACATTAAACCTTTAGTTGTATGTCAAGCCGGTTTCTCGCCACTTCCTTGCCCGTAAAAATGAACTGTTTTACATTGGTGCCGAAACCTGGGAAGGAAGAGGGATACGCCGTAGCGGAGTTCTCGCCACTACCCCAAAGAAGCAGCCGCGGCCATCTGCCAGGGGACGAGGAGCCCAGCCGCCTGGACGCGGAGGAACGGCCGCCGACCGCGAGGGAAGGAGGGGCTCCTGGCTGACCGCCTGGAGCGGTTAGGGCCGCTGCCAGGGGCGTGTTGAGTCATGACCCGGCCCAGCCCTCCACCGTGCCACAATCTCCTTTTGTGTTTCACAGATGAAGAAAAAAGTCAAATGGGTTTGGAACAACAAGAGGGTGATTAAACAGTGAAATAATTTTCAGGTGAACTATTCCCACAGTGGTATTGGCTTGATCCGTAATTGATAGAAGAAGAAAAAGAAAGAAACTGGATACAAAAAGAAATATACTTTAGAGTCAACCACTTACCAAGTAGGGCAGACATATTCTGGAATGTTCTTAGAAGCCCAGGGGTGATGGCAGGACTGTTCTCTAATGTCAAAAACCTGCATGAACACAAACAATCATGTCATTTAAGCAGCCTGTATTTAACATGCAATACCATTTCTAAGTCTGACGTGTTGCTCTGTCATTGTGAAGGGAACCTTCAAAAATGTTTTATAATACAATGAAAGAACTATGCTATTAGTGTCCATGGAAACGCTAAAGTGCATGATTCATAAAAATGGTAGCTTCAAACTGAACAGCTTCCATCTTTAAACAAAACAGATTATCTTTCATAAAAAAAAAAATAAAAACATAAAAAAACATTCCACAAAATGGATGGATGCCACTAAATCTGTTGAAGTGCTGCAATTTTTGATTCAGTGGCTACAGAGAAGAAATTGTGTGGGTTGCCTTGTTGTACAGTCTTGATTCAAGAGAGATAGTGACTCTGATAAATGAACAGCAGGAAGGAACAAACGGATAGAGCAAGTCTGAAATAAAGCTTTTTAAAGGGACGAATGATTACAATGTCAGTGATGGAATGTGGAGTAAGAGTGTCAACTTGGTACTTCGGTCAACTTCAGTCAAGACAAAATAAATAAATAAATAACCTGTCTTTCTACAGAATTACTAATTTGTTATCCAAATGCTGTTTGACAGCCAGCTGCATTTGCTTAAAGAAATAGTTTCCCAAAAGTATCATATTTACTTGCTCTTATGTTGTTCTAAACCTGTATGCCTTTCTTTCTCCTATGGAACACAAAAGGAGTTTGGTAACAGAATTTCCAAATTTGCTCTGTACCTGGTAAACATATACTTTCATTTTACAGAAAAGAATAACAGTAAAAGGGACTAGGCAGCTTGAATAGACCAGGGGAAGAGCAGCTTGGACATACTGTACTTCTACACAACTTGCATGGAAGGAAAATCCATATGAGGGCAACATCAGGGTGAATAAACATAATATTTTTGGGTGCACTACCCATTAAAAAGAATGTAAACAGTTGAAACAAAATGTTTATTAAATTTGTCAAAATATTGGATCATGTAAATCCAGATAGAACTAGTATCTTCTATTATGTTAATATTAATATGATAATACAAACAATATTTATAAGAAAAAGAGAAAATACTTAATCTCACATCAACACAAAGTTAAAAAAAAGAAAGAAAAAAGATACAAATAAAAAAAAAAAAAAAAAAATAGTTTTCAGCACAACTTCTTGGTCAAACTCCGAAAGTACTGAATCAATGTTATGTATCATATCTAAGAATTATGCAATGTAGAAATAAATTAAGTCAATAGTTTAAGTACAATAGTTTGATTTCACACTGTAAAAAATTTCCATAATTATATAGGTAAAAGAATTAAAAAATTATACTGTAAAATTTTTTTTGGCTTGTTAACAGGTTGCTACCTTAACATATACAGTAAAAAATTATAATATATTTAGCGAGACATAATTTTATAGTAAAATGTTATTTTGTATGTATTTTTCTAGATGTAAAAATAAAAATGTTATCATATAGTTAATGGTAAAAAAAATATATTATGTTTAACAAGAGAATACATGTATTTTTTATGGTAAACTATCATTAAAATGACGATGAAAAACAACAATCGGTCCCTGCCTGACCTATCACATTTCATTATAATTTATGGGAATAGTTATGTTGTTTCTTATTTTCAATATCAGTTATGTACATTGGGGTGTTCTGTGCTATATGTTATGTAGTTTAGTTTAATGTTTATTTAATTATTTTAGTGTTACCCTGATGGTGTTTGTACGAGTAACACTGTGCACAGCCTCTACATGTGTATTAATTATTGCTCCCTGGAAAGAGCAATCTTGTTGAACTTTAAGTCATCATGTGACCTTTTTTAAACTACTACGGTGATTAACAATACATTTTAAAGTGAAAATTTGACTTTTATAGTTCCAGTTAGCATATTGAGTTTATAGAATTTAATAACATAAGTGGTAGTGAACAGTAAAATTTATGGGCATCAAAATGACATGCCAGAAAGCCTGAAACATGGTCACTGTATTTTTATGGCAAATTTCTGGCAACCACAGCTGCCAGTATTTTACCTTAAATTTAACAGATTTATTTATTTTTTTACAGTGCAGATTGATACTGTTGTTAGATACCTGATCTGTTAGACAAAACTCAAACCCAAGCACTGTTTATTTCATTTACACATTTGCAGAATTAAGTTTAATTAAAATAATGTACATTATTTTATTAATGCCTGGTTACTTAAAAATGTAAAGCTATGTATACTTTGCAAAATACCTAATTTACTAATATTTATATGAATATTTAACATTTTATATGAAGAAGCATGTTCAGTAGCATGTTAGTTTTTGGCGTGGTGTTAAAATAGGTTTTGAGAATTGTGAAATTTCAATGGTATTGATATCAACTCTTGAAATTTTGGTATAAAAGATCTAAAGGAGAGCATAAGAGATTAACAAACAGAAAGGAAAAAAAGACAGTGTATGAATTACATTACTAGAAGCAGTGCCAGGCTTATAATCATGGACAATATTGATCAGAAATGTCATGGTTACTGATGTAACCTGCATTCCCTGATAGAGGGAACAAGACATTGTGTCGATGAATTGACACTAGGGGTTCACACATGGGAGCCCAGACATCTCTGATCTTTGTGAAAAGGCCAATGAGAATTGGCATGTGGAAATTGCATGCCACTCCCCCGGACATTTGGGTATAAAAACCCGCACCAGCTGACTACATGACAGCTTCTTCCCCCAAGCAATAAGACTTTTGAACACATGATCTCTCATGATCAACAATCAGCACTGCACTTTATTAATCTTCATCTTATTATCTCACACTGGACTGTAAAATATATTATCCCCAATTCAACTAGTGTATATATATTTTTATATACCCTAATCTAGTGTATGTGTATTCTATATTGGGTGTATTGTTTACTGTACATTGTATATTAGTACTATGTTGTGTAATTATGTGTACATTTGATATGTAAATTGTGTTGTGTAAATATGTTGTTTATTGTAAATTGGTATATGTCTCGTCACTGTCATGACTGCAATGTTGCTCGGAACTGCACACAAGACTTTCACCTACTGTTGCACTCGTGTACACAGTAGTGTGACAATAAAGTGATTTGATTTGAAAAAGAGTTCCGCTTGCAAACACACTCAGGATTCACACTGAGGAGCCGAGCAAAAGACCTGGCCATTTCAGCGGTTAGTTCAGTGTTGTGGCAAGAGGGACACAATGTATCGTTCCCTCCATCAGGGAACGGAGGTTACAGTAACCATGAATTCCCTATCTGACTCTAAGGGTCACAATGTAAAATGCCAAGAGCTGAACTGGGTTACTCAGACTTGAGTACATCAGTAACAAGACGTGCATAACTATGTGTGCCTCGTTGCCAGTGCATTAAGCTGTTGCGTAACTACCCCCAACACACTGGCAGGCATGAAGCAGTCCCCTACACCTTGGGGGGTGGCTAAATGCTCAGAATTTGAAGGACTGATTGGCCCAGCCGTAGCCTTCTCTCTATTGTTCTCACCAAAAAAAGGAACAAAATCGTTCAGCTGGGGGCCATATAAGCTCCATATTGGAGGGTGTCCCTCCAAAGAGGAGAAGACCACACCCAGCCCCGAGAGAGAGGGGGGGACTTCTAAGTGGAATACAACACACAGTCTTACCGGGTCAAACAAGGAAACCGTTTTGCGGAATATACATCACACGGGGTTACCTAAGGAGACAACCAGCATATGTGGAGCACTTACCTCAGTACAGAGACCTAAGTGACACTCGTACTGGGGTGGTGGTGAGCCTCTCCAGGTTTCACTTTTTGCGAACGCAACTGGAAAAAGAGCACACGTCTTCACCTCAAGGGAGGGGAAATGCACTATGCACAAGCGGTACACACGGCCAGCTGACCCAAACTTAACTGTTTGTGTCACCTGATAGCAAACAGGATGAAACTGGCAAAAACCTGAGGTTTAAAACCTTGCAAAGGTGTTTGGTGTTTCCCAGCCCGCAGCTCTACAGATGTCTGATAGAGAAGCACCGTGGAACAACACCCAAGAAGCCGCAAAACCCCAGGTAGAATGGGCTCGCAGGCCAGCAGGGGGCAGATGCAATAGTGATGGCATCGATGAGCCAGTGAGCGATCCTCTGTTTGGAGACAACGCTTCCTTTCCGCTGCCCACCGAAGCAGACAAAGAGCTGCTCAGAGCTTCTAAAGCTCTGCGTGCGATCCAAGTAGATTCGAAGAGCACACACCGGAGACAGCAATGCCAAGGCTGGGTCTGCCTCCTCCTGGGGCTGTGCTTGCAGGTTCACCACCTGATCCCTGAAAGGAGTCGTGGGAACCTTGGGCAAATAGTCCGGTTGGGGTCTCAGGATGAAGTGAGAGTAAGCTGGACCGAACTCCAGGCACAGTTTGCTGACAGAGAACACCTGCAGGTCCCCTACCCTCTTGATGGAGGTGAGCGCCATCAGGAGGGCGGTCTTTAGAGAGAGCACCTTTAGCTCAGCTGTCTCAAGGGGCTCAAAGGGAGCTCCCAAAAGGACCACAGGGAGGTCCCATGAGGGAACGAGGTGCGACCTGGGGGGTTGGACCTCCTTGTGCCTCTCAGGAACCTGATGATCAAATTGTGTTTCCCTAAATACTGACCGTCCACTGAATCGTAATGTGCCGATATAGCGGCCACATACACTTTCAAGGTGGAGGGGGACAGCCATCCCCCCAACTTCTCTTACTGGTAGAAAAGCACTGATCATACTGCGCATCTCTGGGGGTCTTTGCCTCGGGAAGAACACCACTTAGCAAAAAGAGCCACTTTTTGCCATAGTGGCCACTTCAGGTCATAGAGGCGCATCGTTGAAGGGGCCCTGGCCTGAGTGATCGTGTCTACCACTGCAGGTGGTCGGACACTTAAGTCTTCCACGTCCCATCCAGGGGCCAGACATGGAGATTCCAGAGGTCTGATCATGGGTGCCAGATGGTGCCCCATCCCTGAGAAAGAAGGTCCTTTCTCAGTGGAATTCGTGGGGGGGGGGGGGGGGGGTTGCTGTTGTGAGGAGCATGAGGACTGAGAACCAAGTACGGGAGAGCCAGTAAGGGGCCACTAAGATGATCTGCTCCTCATCCTCCCTGACCTTGCACATTGTCTGTGCAAGTAGGCTCACTGGGGGGAATGTATATTTGCGTAGCCCCAGGGGCCAGCTGAAATGGCATCTGTGCCAAGGGGAGCATCGGTCAGAGAGTACCAAATCAGGCAGTGGGAGGATTCTGGGAAAGTAAACAGGTGTAACTGTGCTTGGCCAAATCGAATCCAGATCAGAAGGACCACCCATGGGTGGAGTCTCCACTCTCCCCTGAGCATAACTTGATGCAACAGTGCGTCCGCTGTGCTGTTGAGGTGGCCTGGGATGTGAGTGGCCTGCAGCGACTTGAGCCACCACTTATTCCAAAGGAGGAGACGTCGGGTGAGTTGTGACATTCGACGAAAGTGAAGGCCACCTTGGCGGTTGTTTAATGCAATCGTTGCTGTGTTGTCCGTCTGGTCCAACACATGCTAGCCCCGGATCAACGGCAATAGCCTACTCCGGGCAAGTAATACAGCCAGAAACTCGATGCTGTTGATGTGCCAACGCAGTCGTGGGCTGGTTCAAGGGCCGGCGACTGAGTGCGTGTTGCACACGGCACCCCATCCATGGGAGGGCACCATCTAGGCATCTGTCATAACCATGATGTGCCTGGGGACCTGGCCTAGGGAATCTCCTGCCCATACGAATGCTAGGTCTGACCAAGAGCTGGCAAGCCTACATGACGAGAACTCGTCTATAGCCAGTGCTGAAATGGTCTCATATGCATCAGCCTGAGCGCCGTGACCATCGCTGAGGATGCCATATGCCCCAGGAGCCACTGAATGTAATTCAGTGGGACCAGCGTATTCTATCTGAATGCATGCAGACAGTTCAGCACTGACTGTGCGCGCTCGTTGGTGAGGCGTGCTGTCATCGAGACCGAGTCTAACTCCATACCGAGAAAAGAGATGCTCTGAACCGGGGCGAGCTTGCTCTTTTCCCAGTTGACCCGAAACCCCAAGCGGCTGAGGTGCCTGAGCACCAGGTCCCTTTTGCACACAACATGTCCTGCGAGTGAGCTAAGATTAGCCAGTCTTCGCGATAGTTGAGGATGCGGACGCCCACTTCCCTTAGCGGTGCAAGGACTGCCTCTGTGACTTTCGTGAAGGCACAAGGAGACAAAGAAAGGCCGAAGGGGAGGACTTTGTACTGGTATGCCTTAGGCAAACCGGAGAAAGTAGGCAAACCAGAGAAAGGGTCTGTGTCGAGGAAGAATCGAGACATGGAAGTAAGCGTCCTTCAGGTCTACCGCCACGAACCAATCCTGATGCCGGACACTTGCTAAAATGCCGAGTCGGACGTTCCTGATTAACCAGCGCGACGGGTTAGGCAGCGCGAGCCACGCCCCCAAGCTCTGTGCAAGAGGGAACAAAGGAACTACTGCATCTGACAAACCATCGGGTGGGGCCTAGAGACGGGGCAGAGCCCGAGGTGCTCAAAGCATCTTACCTGGCTCCTTGTGACCTAACAGCCTTCGGACGGGGGAGGAAGATCTACGTCCTCGTAGCCTGTGTAGACCATCTCACCGGGGGCGGGTTTGTGCCACGGCTGGGTGCACGGAAGCGAGAAGCCCGGTTCCGGGGCACCGTACCTGCCAAAGAAAACGGTGGCCGGCGGTTATGATAACGATGGCTGGGGAGACTGGAAATAGGTCCCAGGGAATGAGGAAGCTGCTCTTTCATTGAAAATGTGGGTACCGCAGCCCATTGGGCATGCGGCCAAACAAAATTCAAAAGAAACCAAGGATTCTCCACCCAACCCTCCAGTGGGGGAGGGAGTGGTCTGCTTACCAGCTTACCAGTCTGAGTCCCGGGGCTGCCCGTCTGAGGGGCGCTTTGAAGCCTTCTTGGGGTCCTTGGCTGCCAGCAGTGAGGCGGGTGGCATCAGGGCACCGCGGGTAGCTCCATGCCGAGGCAGACCCCGAGTGGCAGTCTGTGGCCGAGCTGGTTTTGCCACCACAGGAGGACGCCCAGGGCTACGAGCAGACAGAGTGTGGGGTGTGTAGCTCCACCACCGCAACTGCTTGGTCCACTTGGGGAATCATAGAGTAGCCCCTTGCCGCCCCTCCATCGAGGGTAGTGAGAGCGGAGGAGCTCACGGTCCGTGTTCGGGCAGTGAAAGGTGCCTGCCATGAAATGCTTGAGCTCATCATACACCTCCGGGAAGAAAGGAATGGGGCGGAGCATGGCCGTGAGTGACGCTCTGGCCCCAGGAACTAATCATCAAGCCGCGAGGGTTAGGGGGGAGCGGAGGGTTCCACTACAGCCCGACACTCACAGTTTCCTGGCAAGCATGGCCATCAGGTCCGCGTCAGCCTGTGACTGAGCTTCCGCACCCGAGGATGGGAATCCAGCCGAGTCCTCAGCATCAGACATGACGAGCCCGCTCTTCGATGCTGCGATCGACAACCCATCTTCATTGCAAGCTCCGAACGAGATTGCGGGCCCACTGTGAGACGGACCGGCAACCTTGCTCCACAGCTCGGTCGGAGCATACAAGAGTGCCGAGGAATGGGAGTCCCATGGTGTAATACCCAGCAGAAAAGCTCCCACTGATGTCCACATATCGCCCCTGGTGCTAACCAACCCCGCCTCATACCTGTAGGTAGAAGGACCAAGTCGGGGAGCCGCTAGGGTGGCTTGCCCTCTTACAAAGGCGAGCCACGACTGCAACGTAGCCATGGTCATGTCCCAGCAATAAGGACATGAACCATCCACGAACGCTGACTCCACGTGGGTGGCACCCAAACACGTAAAGCAGCGATTTTTTTTTATACCCGTATGTCCAGGGGAGTGGCTTGGAAATTCCACATGCCAGTTCTCATTGGCCTTTTCTCAAAGATCAGAGATGTCTCCCAAGAGTTAACCCCTAGTGTCAACTCATCAACACAATGTTGAGTGAGTGACAGATAGGGAACAATGATCTATACACTGTATTGCTCATGATGTCAAAACAGAGAAGCTACTGCGCTGCCATCTTTGTATTCCCTAACATTCTGTACTCCCAAGGGGTCTTAATTGGAAATCAACTGTTTTCGGTGAGTCATTTTTACCCATTCTGGCATCACAATGCAAGCTTCCTATATACTATATGTAATTAGTTATTTTTTTGGACTCTCATTTTTTTTCCTGCTTATGCTAGGTGTGAGCGTGTTATGTTACTCTTAATTGCAGCAGCGTGACATTCAGTGGTGCAAGTGTTACCTCAATAGAAATAAGTTTAAGAATCTGAGGTAAGATATCAGTAGACATTTTCAAACATATGTTTTGCAGACTTTAAAGTGTTTATTCTGAATACATAATAATGCTTTGTAACTTTTGTTCACGTTGAACATTCACTGTGGTTATTTTCTTAGGCTAAATGAATATTAGCTACGTTGCTAATGTTAGCTTAGGAAAGTTTTTTTGGTCAAGTTGGATATCTACTTACAGATCAACACCAGTGATAAAACTGACGAATATAATATGGGCTTGAATTAATACAATATGTGTGTGATTTGAACTTTTTGCATTGCAGGCCTGAACACGGCCCAACTCATGGACATAATTTCTAAAGTGGACAATTGGAATTCCAGAAGAGCACATGGATATTATAGAAGTTAAACAATGTAAGTTTGCAGTTTGGATTTCAATAATCATCCCATTAAATGTTAAATGTAATCCCATTAAAAGCTGTATGAGGATTGTGAGTGTTATGAATGAGGAGACGAGGAGTGAGGATCTAGACGCAGCCTTTATTGAAAGTAAATCAAAAGGAAAACGCTGGAACAAAGAAATATCCACGGTGGGAAAACTGAGGCAAACACTACAAAATAACCACGAGAGGTCGAAGCAGGAACACGGTGACGGGCAGTGACGACAGTCATCTAACATTGACCAAACAATAACCGACCAGGGACAAGGTAAACATGAGGACTTAAATACAAAACAAGGGGAAACGTAGACCAATGGAAAACAAAAACTCAAAACAAGATAACAAGACAATAAACTAAAACCAATGATAAACTAGAACTGATAACAAGATAATTAGACAATGAACCAATGAAAATCAGACACATAGACATGGAGGGAAAACATGACATGACAAGACTGGGGAACAGGAACATAAGAATTATTTCAAAATAAGAGTGCATAAACAAAAGACAGTATGGAGCGAAACGGGTGCCAGAAACTTAAAAATAAAAGTACATAGACAAAAGACAATATGGAACGTAACAGTGAGCTTGGCTGCATGGATGAGCTGTTTTTGCAGGTAAGAGAATAGACAACAATAGCAGAGTAAAAAAATTATACTGGTCTGATTATACTATTTGCAAATGTAGAGACTATTTGCAACATGCAGTACAACAATTGTCTCATAAAATTACTGTGTTTCTGATAGTTATAAGATTATAAGATAGTTATAATGTTAATAAAAAGTTGACCCAAAAATGTAAATTATGTCATCATTTACTTAAACTAATGTCCTTCCAAATCCATGTGACTTTCTTTTGCAGAACTCAAAAGAAGATATTTTGTATTCCATATAAGGAAAGTAAATGGTGAGCAAAATATATAAATAGCAAAATATCTTGTTTTGGTCATCATTAACAACAATATTCTGGTTTGTAAGAACATGAGGTTGAGTATATGATGACATAATTTACATTTTGGGTGAACTCTCCCTTTTAATGTATGTAGAATACACTTCTCATCTCTTTTTTTGTTACATATTGTTAAAAAAATAATAATTTCTAGGGATGGGCTTGGCTCTTGCAGAGAGGGTTGCTGGCAGTACAAACTGATCTTTATATCTTACTGATTTTTGTGCAGTACAAGCTTCCCTGAGTTTTTATAAGCCATTTGGAATGTGATGCAGCATGTTTCGTTGGCAATGAAGTGGAGCCTGATGTTAGTGTAGCTTTGTGAAATGCACTTTATGAGTATGAAGATGTGATTGTTGCATGGTTCTAGGTTGAACATGTGTGCCTCAATTTCCTTGAATGCAGAACTACCATGGAGTTCCAGAACCTTTGTGGAGACCCTGGATTTAAATTTGGTGTCAATTTCAGAGGGCCTAGTGAGGGTGTGTTGTTGAATAAATCTCTCTGCTGTCTTGAAGACTTTCAGGACGCTGTCTGACGGTCTGATAAGTCCACCTCATGACTTCATGTCGATCAGTGTGTGTCCAAGTTCATCTTGGGAAGAGCTCCCAACACTGAGTGCTGATAAACAGGTAATGCACTGAACCTTCTTCATAGTTGTTTTAATTACAAAGTCTGCTATGTACCCCATCACAGCCTTTTTGAGCATGGACATGCTGGGAAGACTTATAATGATGTTTCAGGCTGAATCTCACTTTGCTGAAATGCCAGCATATCAGAAGGTGTTGTCTCTAGTACCATTGTGCTATCCAGTGGAGAACAGTTGCCACTAGCTCTGATTCTATTTTGAAAGCTTGCATTGCCTTGCTGTGGAATTTATTAAATTGGCAGACATTTTTATCCAAAGCACAAAGTGACAATTTCTCCAGAGCAACCTGGATTTAAGTGCCTTGCTCAAGAACACAATGGCTGTGGGAATCGAACCAGCAACCTTCTGATTACCAGTTATGTGCTTTAGCCCACTACGCCACCACCATTCCACTTGTTTAAAATCCATTAGCATTGCTCTAATTGTAATTAGTGTGTTAACATGTGTTCTAATTTTTGTGTGTACTTCTGTTATTGAACAAATATATATGAATGATTTCCTTGAGAGCGCATAAATGTCAAGAAACATCAGGGGATTGTTGAAGTATTGATTTATTGATTGGCCAATGATTAAATGCTCACAAGCTGATATGTACATATTCCAGAAATTAATGCAAATGCATGGAATATTTCCATTAAATAAAGGTAAATGCATGTACTACATACTGAATATGAACTTGTGTGTATAAATAATATACTACATTTGCTTTTGGATTGATTCTAAGAGGTACTGCCTAGTTACAATATCAACACAAAGCTAGTTATTTTTATTAACAATCACTGATCTCAGTGATTATAAAATTTGTAAAACTCTAGGCAGAGAAACTTTACATCTTGTAGCAATCTGCAGATGTCGTTATTGGATATTTATACACTTTGATATTGTATTTTTTTCTGTTTATTATTGAAGATTATGATCGCCCAATCTACATGGGGATAATGACTCATTTGTGCTAATAGGTACATAGTCTGTATAAATTACAACCTGTGGGCACTTTTACCACATCCTTTAGTTAATGTTGTTTCACAGTTAAACGCAGCACATCGGGTCATCTTGAGAGTTTCATCTGTTGGCGGTCGATACCCTCTGTCGGCAGGAAATGGTAGGATGGCTGCCAGAGCACTTCCAGTGGCTTCACTTACTGCTGGCAGTTTAGAATTCTATGAGCAATCCAGTTGTATAGATCAGTGATCAGAAACGTAGGGCGGAAAATGTGAACTCCTAGCTGAAGATGAGACATTTTCCCATAGATTTCTCCTGACTGCACTGCAGTGTATTGTGGTAGTCGGGTACTTACCCTAAAAATAGGTTGGCTCAGTTTCTCTGACGCATTACTCTAATGATTCATGCTATCGCTCGCATCTGGACAGGCCATTTGTCACACAAATCTTTTAAGCATTATATGTTTCAGTGACTGACATGGCAAGGCAGCAAAGAGGAGAATCAGCAACTAACTGGGATTCCACTTACATTCAGGGCAGTTCATACCACTGCAATGGCTTCAGATTTAATTCTGAGTTTAGGAATTGCTCGAATACTGTCAGAGGAAAAGTCACTGGCCATGTCACTGAAATATCAATTAATTGGGTAAATCTGGACCCATTTAAAGATGATACTGTATATATCTTTGTTTTTTTGTTTGTTTGACACCCAAAGTGTCCCATGTATCTGGCATCAAGACATTAGCTATTAGTTATATCCATTAGACAATTTATGGGTATACAGTGTTCCTCGTCCTCAGTTTGCTCCTGGGCGCTTCAACAGTGCAAAAACCAAAAGAGTTATCTAAAATATATAAATATTTTTTTCCTTTAAAAGAGCAATACACAGCTGGCTTTGAATGTCCTTTTCAGGACGCGTCTTTATAAAGCTGCCCTTCCGCCCCTGTGTAGTTCCTGGATGCGGTAGAGTGCTCTCTGCTTCAGATGGCCACAGGCTTTGTCTCGTGTGTCTGGGTTGTGATCACACGAGGCAGCGTTTGTGGATGATTAATTTTCTCACTGCGAGAGCATGACCATGGCAACGTTGCTGTCGTGGCTTGCTTTCAATAGAAAGCACACCACTCCAGCCTCCCCCCCGCATTGCTCCTTCTTCCCACGGGATTGAGGACAATGCGGCTGGCGATGGAGGCGATCTGGGGATGGCAGCGGGTGCAGCTCCGCCGGGTACGCCCCCTCTGACCACCCGCCCCCGGCACGCTCATTGACTCCCGTCCGTGGCCGAGGCAACAGCGGCTCACCTCACAACTAGCCTGCCTATCCTCTAGAGCTCGAGGTGAATGACCTCGTCGCTGCATTGGAGAGCTGCCGTCTTCGGGCCAGAAGGCCCAGGCTGAGGCTGACGCGCAGATGTCCGATATGCTAACGCCAGCGTGGGGCTGGACTGGAACCCTCCGTCCTCCCCACAGCCATTGTGGTTGCACGGTTCCTGGGGACTCCGCGTCACTCATTGCCGCGCAATGAGGTCCCGTTATTCCCGGAGGTGCATGATGAGCTGACGTCTTCATGGAGGGCACCCCTTTCCACATGTCACAAAGCCACTCGCTCATCTGCTCTCGCTACCCTTGATGGCAGAGCGGCCCACGGTTACACGGCGAGTCCCCAGGTGGACAGGGCTGATGCGCTCCACCTGTGTCCTGAGAACCCTACCACCTGGCGGGGTCACCCTGTACTCCACTCCAAGGCCTGTAGGACAACGTCTTCATTGACTGCTAAAGCCTACAGCGCCATTGGACATGCCGATTCCGCCCTGCATGCCATGACCCTCCTGCAAGTCCACCAGGCCAAGACACTGAAAGATCTGAACGGGGGTAGCCCTGATCCTGACATGCTGCAGGAACTGCGCTCAGCGACCGACCTCGCCCTGAGAGCCACGAAGGTCACAGCGCAGTCACTCGGGCAGGCGATGGCCACCCTCGTGGTACAGAATCGTCATCTGTGGCTGAACTTGGTCGAGATGCGTGAGGCCGACAAAGTGCGCTTCCTCAATGACCCTGTCTCCCAGTTCGGCCTCTTCAGTGATACCGTCGAGGACTTTACCCAGCAGTTCTCCACTGTGAAGAAACAGACGGAGGCAATCTCACATATCCTGCCCCGCCGCAAACCTGCCGCCATGGGCCATGCCCCGTCTGCTCGCTGAGGGCGTCAACCTGCGGCGAAGAAACGCCCTGCTTTGCTTCAACCCGGGCCCAGCTCTCAGCCCTCATGTCGAGCACCCCACAGGAAGTTGCCGCCCCCCCGTCTCACGGACCCCTTCGAGGACCCGCAAGGCTCCTAGATGCTCCTGAGGCAATTGACCTAGGGACCAAGATGTTAGCTCCGGAGTGGATAAGCAGACCGCTCCATCCCCCGGTGGAGGGCCGGGAGGAGAATCTTTTGTTGAATTTATTTAATTTTCCCTAGACGGGGCTGCGGTACCAACATTCTCAGTAAAAGAGCTATTTCCTTTGTCTCTGGGTCACCTGACCCGCAAATCCCGTTCTCAAGGCACTCTGCCGCCACACCTAAACAGTCCCGACATGCTGGATGCAGACCCCCCACCTTCAGCCCCACAACATTTCCCCCGGCCAGCCGGTTCTGATGAGTCCAGAGGACGCCTCTACCACACCTCCCCTCAGTCACTATCCCGCCCCCTGCCGGGTGTGCAGAGCAAGGTAAGTGCTTTGAATCTTTTCTCAGCACCAGAGCCTCGGGACACACCCTCGCCTCCCAATGTGGTACTACCTGCTCTGCCCCGCTGCTCCGTACCCGCTGGGTACGTCAAAAATAATCGCCCCCTTGGTGCCCCTAGCACGGTGCTTGGATGCATGGCTTTCACTTCCCAACCTGTCACGCTGGCTGGCCCGGACCATTTGACTTGGATATGTAATTCAGTTTGCCAGGCCTCAACCCCCCTTTGTGGGCGTCCACTTTTCCACAGAACATGGCGAACATGCCAAATCCCTGCTCGCGGAAATCGCTACTCTCTTAATCAAAGACGCGATAGAGCCTGTCTCTCCAACCGAGATGAAGAAGGGTTTCTACAGCCCTTACTTCATTGTACCCAAGAAAGGCGGTGGCTTACGACCGATCTTGGACTTGCGAGTTTTCAACTGGGCATTGCACAAACTCCCGTTCAAAACGCTCAAGCAAAAACACATCTTAACTTGCGTCCGGCATCTAGATTGGTTTGCAGTGGTAGACCTGAAGGACGCGTACTTTCACGTCTCAATTCTGCCTCGACACCGACCCTTCCTACGGTTCGTGTTCGACGGCCAGGCATATCAGTACAAAGTCCTCCCCTTCGGCATGTCTCTGTCCCCTCGCGTCTTCACGAATGTCGCAGAGGCAGCCCTTGCCCCTCTCCAAGAAGCCGGCATCTGCATACTCAATTACCTTGATGACTGGCTCATTCTGGCCCACTCCCAAGAGTTAGTATGCACTCACAGAGGCCAGGTGCTCGGCACCTCAGCCGTTTGGGGCTTCAGGTCAACTGAGAAAAGAGCAAGCTCGCCCCGGTTCAGAGCATCTATTTTCTCGGTATGGAGTTAGACTCAGTCTCAATGTTAGCACGTCTCACCAATGGGCTTGCACAGTCAGTGCTGGAATACCTTGCCACCTTCAGGCCGGGCACATCGGTCCCTCTAAAATTTTTCCAGAGGCTCCTGGGGCATATGGCGTCCTCCACGGCAGTTGCACCGCTGGGGTTGATGCATATGATGCATATATGTGCCCTTGCAGCAGGTGTTCTGATGCGTCCTGGTCACGACCGACACCTCCAGATTGGGTTGGGGCTCCCACCACATGTCGTGACTCGCTCGTCGTCTCCTCCTTTGGAGCCAGCAGCGACTCAAGCCCCTCCCTGGCGAATTCCCCTGAGGAAAGACCTTCTTTCTCAAGGACGGGGCACACTCTGGCATCCGCACCCAGACTTCTGGAACCTCCATGTCTGGCCCCTGGACGGGATGCAGAAGATCTAGCTAGTCTACCATCTGCCACCGTAGACACAATCAACCAAGCCAGAGCCCCCTCTACCAGGCAACTTTATGCCCTGAAGTGGCGCTTGTTCGCAAATTGGTGTTCTTTCTGGGCTGAAGACCCACAGAGGTGCGCAGTTATGTCAGTGCTCTTATTCCTGCAGGAGAGGCTGGAGGGGAAGCTGTCCCGTTACACCTTGGAGTTGTATGTTGCTGCTGTCACGGCCCACCGTGACACAGTAGGCGGCAAGTCTGGGCAAGCACAACTTAATCATCAGGTTCCTAAGAGGCGCCTGGAGATTAAATCCTTCTGGGCCAAGCCTGTTCCCCTCCTGGGATCTCTCAGCAGTCCTCATGGGCCTTCAGAGACCGCTAGAATCAGTTGGACTCAGGGCCCTCTCTCTAAAGACTGCCCTGCTGATCGCACTCACTTCCATCAAGAGGGCCAGGGACCTGCAAGTGTTCTCTGTCAACGGCACTTGCCTGGAGTTCAGTCCGGCAGACACACATGTGATCCTAAGACCGCGACCAGGCTACATGCCCAAGGTTCCTACCACACCATTTAGAGACCAGGTAGTGAACCTGCAAGCGCTGCCCTGGGGGGAGGCAGACCCAGTCCCTTCGTTGCTGTGTCCGGTACGTCCTTGGACCGCACGTAGAGCTTTGGACGTTCTGAGCAGCTCTTTGTCTGCTTTGTTGGACAGCAGAAAGGGAACGCTGTCTCCAAACAGAGGCTTTCCCACTGGGTGGTGGACGCCATTTCATTGGCCTATCACACCCAGGCTGTGCCCCCCTTGCGGGTCCGAGCACAACAAGGAGTGTTGCGTCCTCATGGGCACTGGCCAGAGGCACCTCCCTGGCAGACATATGTAGAGCAACGGGTTGGGCAACACCTAATACCTTCGTGAGATTTTACAATCTCAGGGTTGAGTCAGTTTCGTTCCGTGTTTTCTCAGGTCCGAGCCAGTAGAACTCGGTAAACATGCTGACTGGCCAGGTGGATCGCTTGCACTTCGGCCGAGGTAAAACTGTGTGCTTTCTCTCCCAGGAGATCCCGTACATTCGGTTCCCTGGATGATTCCTCCCTAGCCCTGTGGGTCCACAATTCAGAGGAGGAATTCACCGACCCAATCCACTGTAGGTAGTCAAATCTACCCTGTACTGGAATAGGTGCTCCACAGGTCGGGAATCCTGCGTGGACTCCTCCTGTGTGTATTTTCCACAGTACGTTCCCCTTAGGCAGTTCCGGCTGCCCTCCAGTCGCCGTGTTGTAGCAACTCCCCCCTCCTTGAGGCTGGATCTACCACCGCACCATTTTTTCATATGTGACCTGAGTGGCCCATGTGATATATTTCGCCACATTTACCTCCCCGTTCCTGGCCAGGTGTGGTCACTGCAGGGTCTTTTCCCCCTGAAAGAATAGGAAATTGGGTAAGACCCCCTTCCCATGATGCGTGTAAGGGCCCCAGCCGTTTGGCTCTATGCGAGAAACATAGAGAGAAAAGAGGCCCGTCTAGGCTCGGCCCATTCCCAGGTTGGCAAGCGTCGCCTTTTTCCCCTGTCTAGGGTAACTGGAAGGATTACGACAACTTTTATGGGGCATTGGGGATGGGTACGTGCAGTCTGACACAGCTTGTCACCTTTGCACGTAAAATACCTGCCCGCTCCTGTGTCAGCAGTACACGTACGTGGCTCAGCACATGGCATGATTTAAATTGGACCCCTAGTGTCGGATCTTCGACAGAACGTCGAAGTGAGCAACAGACAGGGAACGTCTAGGTTCCCTCTGATGGAGGGAACGAGACGTTGTGTCCTCCCGGCCATGTCGCTGAGCCTTTTCCGGCTCCTCATAAAAATCCTAAATGAACTCGACATATTTCTCTGCCTTTATACCGTATGTCCGGGGGTGGGGTATGCAAATACTGTCTGCCTAATTCTCTTTGCCCTTTTTTCATAGATCAGAGGCATATTCAGCACTCAAGAGAGACCCCCTAATGTCGCTTCTTCGACACAACGTCTTGTTCCCTCCATCAGGGAACGAAGGTTACATACGTAACCTAGACGGTCTTTATTTATTCATTTGATCACTATCCATTTACCACATCACACTGAGGTCAGTCTGCTAGTGCAGAGGAAGTAAGTGAGCCCTTAAGCAACAAGTACAATTTCATGATACAATAGAAATAAAGACACACAGAGATAATAAAGAGATAAAAAATACATTTGTAAAAGTATAGGGATGGAGTCAAGACCAGTATAGGTGAAGAAACAGAAAAGAGGATCCTAAGAACATGCAAAATAAAGTGTACAGGAAGAGTTTGTTTGTGATTTTATACCATGCCATGTTTTATGGTTATTGTCAGGGTGAAAAAAGCTAAAAAAAAAACAATGACATGTTTTTAAAAAATAAATAATAATAATTCTGGTCTGACTTTGTTAAAGAACAAATCTATTTGTAATTATGCAGTGTATACTCCATTATACTCCCATTGCTTTGTTATTACTATTTTAGACATGTTTTAGAATAACCATCAAAATAGAATTGAAATAAAAAATACAAAACAAACATGAGAATGGGAATTGTTATAACATTTTTATATTTTAAATTCTAACTATCTAAAATGTTATCTATATTTACATTTATCTTACATTTAATTGTTTCAAATTAATTAAAACTAATTTGGATCATTGGCTCTGATGCACTCTTTGAGAGTTCCAGACCATCTTCCAGCAGGTAAACGTGAGGAGGATGTGAAACATCTGTGCTGAGCTGGAAAAAGGCAGGAGGAAAGGATACGGATTCTTGCTCTCTGCTCCAGGCCCTAAACAACATTAAAAGATTTAATCAGCTCAACTCATCAGAAAAGGGCATGTTAGCTGCTATATGACGATTCAGTTTACATCAGTTCAGAAAAGACTGTTAATATCAGACTTCAATGCTGCTAAAATTATATTGGCTGCCCCCGACACTAACATGGAACGATAGTGATAACTTTTACTGTGTAATACAGTGTGCTTGGAAAACAGCACAGCAAAGCTCAATATTCTGGGTTAAACTCACTTCCATTATAAGTGCCTCGCTGAAACACAGATTTTTGCATTTTTTTTAAAGAAAAGGAGGGACAAAATACATTTTTGTGGTAATCAATCTTATGCCAAAATGCTGTCGATTGAGCTTAACTTGTATCGAACCCAGAATATTTCTTTAAAGGGAAATTTATCATAGTAATTTTTCTTTGACGAATGGTTTTAAAACAGTGACACATAAATCCATACAAAATGTGTAAATAATTTTCTGCCATGGCTTTTGTTTTTTATGTTCTGTATAATTTCCTGTACAGGAAATTATACAGAACATGAAAAACATACCAACACATTTATGGGGAATGCTGCAAAAAACATGGGATGAAATTTCAAATAAATATCTTTATAAACAGACAACTAGAAGGCCTAAAGTCTGCTCAAGTGGAGAATTCTTGAATGAACAAAGTTACAGCATTTATTTAATTACAAATGGTTGGGTCATTTGTTAAAAAATATCTTGAAATTTTTCTGCCTATTGACAATATTCTAATATATATTTATATTAATTTTGCAGCCTACAAGGAAAAACATAAAAGTGCATTCGAACCTTATTTTTTACATATAATTTTTTATGAAATTTTACATCACATGCAAAATCATCAACGCTATTCAATATATCACCCAACTCTTAACTAGAAAATAGAAAAATAGATTTTTTTTAAACATGCCATTACTTTTGTAGTGCCTTTTTGTACTGTAATTGTGCCTAAATCCTAGAGTATTTGTTTTATATACAAAAAACAACCAAACAAAAAGAAAAACTACAAACAAGCATGTTTTAGCAAAGTAAAACTGTTCACTTAACTTAGTCAGAATCAAATTTAACAAGCCTGGGCTTTTTGAAAGACAAGTTTTTTAAAACCCCCAAATAAAAACTGTGTTATGAAGGCCTGATGATATAACAAGTAGTAGAGTGATGATAGACAAATAAAGTATTCAGAAAAATGTGAACAGGTTTTCAAGAGATTTACAATGTAATGTAGCTCTCTAAAATTCTACAAAAAGTTTTTGATTCAAAACATAATTTTCCACCTGAATAGTGGCAGATGCAGTATTCTGTCAGCATTCCATGCTCTATGTAAAGGAATCTTAGAATACACATGGCCGCATTGTGTGTTCTTGTTAATTTAGAGGCCCCGCGCAGGAGGCAGTCTTGTGAGCATCCTCGCTCTCCCCTGGGTGGGATGTGTCCACTCAGCCTCTGACTGATGAGGGCTCATCACAAAGACCACCGCAAAGGGATCTTAACTTCAGGGCATGACTGACTTCGACAGTCTGCTCGTTCTGGGCTGTCCATCAAACCACAGAGAGAAAGCTCCAGGGGGCATAGAGAGAGTAGAATGCAGCATCTGCAGGACTCAGGTGATGCTTTGTTACTGTCAATGGGCCAATAATGAAAAACAACAAACATAAGCCAAGGACATAGACCACAGACACTTAGAGTCACAACTTGGCAAGTAGGACGACAGGTGGTGTGCAATGGTAGTTTCAAAGTTGAGTGAAATGGTGGAACTTTGACAACACTGTAATGTGTATGCATGTTTTAATTTTGAGTTTTTTTGTAATTCTTATTATCCTTAAGCTCATTAGATTGTCATTACTGTTACACAATGTTCAGAATCATCTAGTCTGGACACAATGTTTAAAAAAAGAATCAGCATTAATTTAAGGTAGTACAAAAAAATACTACATGCATGATGAGTAAATACTTTACTGTAGAATGATGACGTGTTTAATTTCTGTGCCACAAGTGGCAACAAAAAGAATTGCAAAAATTAATACTGTTTTGGTTGGCCCCTATCGCCCATCATTGAGCCAATGTTATGATGTCAGGCTGGTCATTATACTAAACAGAGCAATGTTTAGAAAGAGACTCAGTGTTTACACTTTTCACAGAAATTAATCAACAAATGTCTTATAGTTGTCTTTGCATATGAATCTGGGATAGGTTAAAGCATTTTAATGAAAAAATTAAAAAAGAATTCACCTTTGATTTATTTTATTTTTTGGCGCATTACGGTTATGAGAATTTCTTTGCGCATCATGGTAATGAGAATCAGGGGTGGATGCGATCCTTATAATAAATATAATAATTCATGTATTCAGATAGAAATACTGTATATTGCTTTATTGTGGCAGACAAGTAAAGCATTAATTAGACAATACAAAAAGTGTCTTTAGAAGTCAATATATTGGATCTGTTCCAAAATCAGTGAGCTTCCTTTCGGAGCCAGCATTATAAGACATCACTGGTGTGCTACCGACAAGAAGGCTGTTCCAAAATGTAGGTATCTTAATTATGCTACCTCATTAGATTCCTAATTTTGGCCAAAGGTAGCATCATATCCTTCACAAAGTTGACAATCCTTTAATGTACTATGATGAGCTCGGTAGAAATAAAAACCCAAGATGACAGTCGTAGTTAGAGAAATTTGGATTATAATATATATAATATAAAATCCATTCAATACTGAACAATATCGTACATTTTTTTTATATATAATAGAAAACTGTATACACTCAAAATGAGTGTGTATTATGCATATTTATGCTCAGAGTATCACTGCGTTTCTCTCACATTACCTGAAATAAGTTGTGTCGAGTCTCATGTGTGTTGCGCATGAGGAGCGCTATTTAAATGCTGCACGGAGCTGCTGCATTTGTTGAGCATTCAAAATCGCATAATCACATAATTTCTGTTAGTAAGCTGGCATAGAAGACAGCTGCCTATGTAGGCAGGAGACAGCAGGCAGCTCACTAAGTTTTGGAATAGACCCAATATTTTCTTGTGCAAGTCTTAATGCTTTATTTAGGAACCCTTGTATATTGACTTTCTATTTTACTAAAATGCATCACCCCAAAAACTGTTTTTAAATATCTGCTCTGTCCATAACAATGGCTAATTCCAAGGCCACGGCATGTGCCAAGGCAATTTAGCTTCAGCAGATCAACAAATCATAAGCGAATGTGTTGTAAAGCGAGCATCCATTCTGGAGCATCTGCCAAAAATATGCTTTTGGGGATGGACCCATGACAGGGCCATTTAGGGATGATTGACTTTAAATGTTCACTGGTAATATTGTCTCTTCAGCATTCTGTGTCAGTTTGGAGCGCAGCAGCTGTGATACCATATGGCTGGCAGAAGAGGCCACACAAAACACAAACAAATGCACGGTTAATAGAAAACTGTTAATGGCGGGTGGTAAGATATGCTAGTGTTGTATAAACACAATAGATGCTCTCCTGAAGGCCTGTTGGCATTTTAATATGCAAATCTGAGGATTTAAGCAAAAAAAAAAAAAAAAAAAATGGATAACTAAACTGGCACATGTGCCGGATTTTCGGAAGTATGCAAATTCCAGCAGACTCTGGGACGATTTTTCAAACTGATTCATGTGCCTGTCTCCTGTGATTTACATGAACGGAAAGAGCTGTAATGAAGGGTCTTTAACATGAGCAGAAAATGTTAATATGCAAGATGTTGTTACTGAAGCATGAGCACATTCAAAGACAAAGAACAGCTCATTCAAGATGATGATTATTTTATAATTCTCTTCAGAGAAATGTTTGCAAAATAAACTCAATCCAACAACAACTCTGATGCATGCACGTTTAATGAGTATAATTGACCATTTGTAAGAAGAGAAGTAGTCAAATCAAAGCAGCTTGCAAGCTACCATGTGGAGTAAGTCAGAGAGGCACTGTAGTAAATTTTAAAAACACCCATCAATAACAAGCTCATGTATGCTTGTTTGTTCATTCACTCACAGCAGGAAAGGGATCAATTTGATTACAATTTACATATGAAAAACAAAAATGTAGGCAGAGTGGGTCAATCCAATCTCTTTTTATTAGTCTTTGTCATTATCATAATTATGTTGTTTGTGAAAACATTTATGGTAAAACAAAAACTGTTAAGGATGGAAAAACAATCAATGGAGATGAAGTTTTATCAAAATACATGAAAACTTTGAAAGATATTTAGAGTTTGAGCTTTTGATATTTGAGAGTTTTTTTTTAGAGAGTTTTTTTTTTTTTTTTTTGGTGGCATATAAACTAGGCATTTTTGTTTCGTTTTGTTAGTGAAAAACAACATACTCGACAGACATCAGTCTGACTTCAAAAAAAGGACACTACAGAGACTGCTCTCTTGTCAGTAGTTGAAACCCTGCGACTGGCAGGTCAACTCCAAATCATCAGTCCTCATCCTCCTTGACTGCTGCTTTTGACACAGTAAACCTCAAGATTCTCCTGCCCACTCTATCTGAACTGGGCATCACATGAACTGCACTTGTACGGTTTGAGTCACACCTCATAGGCAGATCCTTCAAGGTCACCTGGAGAGTACCAGCTTAGCACTGGTGTTCCTCATTGAACAGGGCATTAAATAACCCTTCTGCTTCACAGTCAAAATTTGACATTGAAGGTTATATATGAAAGCTATTCTATCTCATTGCTCATTTCATGCATGGAAAAATATTTCTGATGGCAAAATACTTCTGTTTTTGTTTGAACAAAGTGTATAGGAAAAGGTTACACAAAATGTTAAATTCTGTCATTTTTTCACCCTCATGTGATTCCAAAATGACTCCATTTTCTGGTGGAACACAAAAGGTGAGTATTTGATATTTAATATCCTGGCCACACTTATGAGGAAAGAGTGCTACTGTGTACTATATTTCAAGTCTTCTGAAGAAACACAATTGAACAGACCAAAGTTTAAATCATTATTCACTCATAATCTTCCCTCCAGTGGGCAGTTAACAGCTGAAAAGCATTGATTTGAACTTTTTTTTAACAAGTCATTAAGATTGGTTTTGAGAACAAATCAAATGATTTTAAAAATAATTAATGAGTTCTCCCATGAACGTGTACACGACTAGGGTAGATGTCAAGAATTTTCAGTGAACAACAACTTAAAATTCGATCTGTTCCCCATACAAAGCTAACATGTGAATTTGCAAGACTTGGAAAGTCATACTGACCACTTTTAAGATATATTTATTATGCATTTTCTGTCATTTTCTAGCTTTACAGCTCTAATCCTCATTCACTTTAATTATAATAAAAAGGATTCTTTAAAAATTCACGAAAGAAAATCATGCAGGTATAGAATGACATGAGGGTCAGTAAATAATGACATAAATGTAACATGAGTAAACTATGCCTTTAAATCACAAGCTTTGAATTCTAGCCCACCCTTCACTAAAATTAATGTCAATCATTAAAGGGCTGGGTAAAAATATAGATTTTCCGATGCATCGCAATCTTCATTTGACTCTCGATATCAATCAAGATATTTTACTCTATGCGCAATCTTCTACAATTTGAGTAAATTACAATCACAGTTGTTGTTATTTATTTATAAAATAAAAATAATTCTAATCACATTTAGCAGGAATAAGGTAAAGCTATTTGTGTCCTCTCCATTTAAGGTGTGGTAATCAGCCGACAGTCCTTACAGAACAACCGTTTTTTTTAAAAAGACAGTACCATTTTTAGTACATGTTGAACAATTCAATGAAAATACTTGTAAACAGTACACACTATGCATATAAACAAAATAACAAAATATAATATATAAAAATTAATATCATATCTATTGGTAAATTATGTAGATTTATTCACTTTTAAAAATCTAAAATGTGACCAAAATTATGACAAACTAATAAAATATATATACTAAAATTTATATTTTTTGTAATGTACCCAGTAAGAAGTTCCCTTGCATAATAAATAGCATAAGCTGGAAATAATGTATTTCATATGTAAGCAAAATGGACATTCTAACTTCAATATGTACCCATATAATTCAATATAGAATCAAAAGTTTCTGAATCGTAATTTAATCGAAAACCTGTATCAATACAGAGCTCTACACCAAGCCGACACACACTAGAGAAGAAAAGCAAACATTCCAGGATCTAGAATGCCCCCTCTTTCTTTTAATGACTGCATTTGACCTGTGCTTTCATGAGGGCTGAATGCTGACTCGCTCAATGACACAGGAGATAACGTGGAGCACTTGCATTTTAGAGTCACATTCATTGACCTGTTGGAACAGCTGGAACAACAAATAGAAAATAGAGTCCAAGTACTGAAGGTCAAAGGAGAGAAATGAGAGGAGAGACAAATGTTAATGAAGACCTTTTTAACAACAAAAAATTACTTGATTATGACACCTTTAAAATCCGCTTCTAACATCTGTTTCAGGCAATCCAATAAAATAGTGCAAAACGTTTTGTGATCGGACCACCATTTTTTTGGTAGTCGAAATTGCATGTGACCACATCGTATTTGTAGTGTGAACACTAATCCATCCTGATACATCCAGAATAACATCAAAGGATGGCAAACGTATCCCTCAATCAATCACTGTGATATCTTTAAACTTAAGCTAGTAACTCAACGTGCTGCTTTTGGAAAAAAAATTATAGTGTGATCAGATAATCTGGAAAGCGCATATAGATATATATACTATACATACACACCATGGGCAGACAACTTCAGAAAACTTTTTTTTTAAACATACACACACACACACACACAGGAAGAAGACTTCAGAGAACATTTTTTTTTTCACCCCTTTTCTCCCAAATTTGGAATTCCCAATGCGCTCTAATTCCTCATGGCGGCGGAGTGACTCGCCTCAATCCAGGTGGTGGAGGCGAACCTCAGTTGCCTCCATGTCTGAGACCGTCAATCCGCACACTTTATCGTGTGGCTTGTTGAGCACATTACTGTGGAGATGTAGCGTGTGTGGAGGCCCAAGCTGTTCACTACGGCATTATCGCACAACTCATCACACGCCCCACTGAGAGCAAGAACCACATTATAGCGACAATGAGGAGGTTAGCTCATGTGACTCTACCCTCCCTAGCAACTGGGCCAATTTGGTTGCTTAGTAAACCTGACTGGAGTCACTCAGCTCACCCTGGATTTGAACTCGCAACTCCAGGTGTGGTATTCAGCATCAATACTCACTGAGCTACCCAGGCCCCCCTCAGAGAACTTGTCCTAAGATCACAAGTGGCCACAAGAGATGCATTTGAGATGCAAGTTACTAACATGTGTAAATGGAAATGTGTCTCACCTGATCAGATCATCTGTCACAGATCTTAAGACGAGGTGTAAACAGGGCCTATTTTCCAATACATATGCATTGCAATCAAGTCAGATGTTCAAAATCACTGGAGGGATGTGATCTTTCCAATAAGAACTGCTCCATTCTGAATTTGAAGTCCTCGACGTTTGAAGCTGCATTAAGTATAATGACTGCAGGTGAGATTTCAGGAGACTCAATGACCTCTTAAGTACACACCCGATTAGTAGCCATGCAGATGAATGGGGATGTGAAGCACTAAAGCAATCATTTTCCACCATGTAAACAAGCAGGTGCTTTTTAAATGGCTTTAGGTTAATAGACAAACTAATTACAAGTGGGCTTAATGCAAATGCAAGCAATTACTGGGGAAAGCTGACTACCCTGGTGTAAATTACAAAAACTTCAGCATTACACATGCAGGGAAAAGGATATCCAACGCTAGTGTTGTGGCTGTTTCGATGCAAACCTAAAAGAGAGAAAAATTATAATTTTAATAAATTACAGATGACCAGGAGCACCCAACAAGCCTTGCTGTTTCAGAGATGCTCTGACCCAGTCATCTGGAAATAACAATTTGGCACTTATCAAAGTCACTGAGGTCTTTACTCCTGCCAATTTCTCCTACATTCAGCATGTTGATTATGAGAACTGACTGTTTGCTTACTATCTAATCTACCCAGATCTTGACATGTGGCCTTGTTAGGTGATAATCAATGTTATTCGCTTCATCTGTGAGTGGTCATTTTGGCTCATCGATATATTTAATATATCGATGTGTATGTATATATATATACATACACAGTATATATAAATATTTAAGCAAAATCACACGAGCAAGAGTGTGATATGGCCCCACATCAGCACTGCTGTGATTCGGCCACGGGCCGAGTGCCGTAGGTAATAAAATTGCAAGTGTGATATTGCTTATATACAACAGTTCAATGAACAAGTCAATTTTACAAAATTAGGAAAAACTGAGTATGTCATAAAAACACATTTGTGCATGAAACTACTTTCTTACGGGAAGGATCAGAATCTGACGTTTCTGGTCCAAACCAAATGATGCGTCCAAGCCTTCATTAGTAATTCAAAAATGTCACTTCAGAAATAGTATCATGGCTTGTGATGTTTCTAAAAAGTTATTGGATAAACAATGATGTATGTGTGTGTGTGTGTGTGTGTGTGTGTGAGAGAGAGAGAGAGAGAGAGAGAGAGAGAGAGAGAGAGAGAGAGAGAGAGAGATGGAGCATGTGATCACCTAATGCCACACGCAACAGAGATGCTGTTAGCTTTCTGAAGATCAGCTTTCTCAATGGAAAAATAGCCTTCTAAAGCGGGGTCATTTCTACCTATTTCGTGGTAGCCAGTGCACAAAAGTCTTTCATTATAGAAACCACACTCTTCTCCAACATTTTAAACAGCACATCCTCTCTAATGTGGAAAGTCCAATAAGAGGTAAGCACCTTGAGTTTTGTAATTAATAAGCCTGTTGTGTCTCTTAGCTGTGATAAGCCTTAATGCTGAAGTTGTTTGTTTCAAGCCGTTTAAAGCTATTTCCTAGCTTTAGTAGTGTAGTAGTAATACAAGCATTCTCCTGAGGTAGAAACGCAAGGTCTGACCAAGGGCTGAATAAGTGGCAGAGCGGCGTGATAGCTAAACGAAGTGTGCCGCAATGCCATGCCCATCTCAGAACTCGAGTCTGAATCCAGTGCTGAAGCGGTCTCATATGCATCAACCCGAGCAATGTGACTGCTGCTGAGGAAGCCATATGCCCTAGGAGCCTCTGAAAGTGTTTCAGTGGAACCGCTGTTCTCTGCCTCAGTGACTTCAGGCAGTTCAGCACTGATTTCGCATACTTGCTTTTGAGGGGTGCTATCATGGAGATTGAGTCTAATTCGATGACGAGAATTGAGATGATCTGAACCAGGGAGAGCTTGCTCTTTTCCCAATTGACCCAAAGCCCTAGACGGCTGAGGTGCATGAGCACCAAATTCCTGTGAGCACACAGCAACTCTCGAGAATGTGCTAGAATCAGCCAGTCATCGAGGTAGTTGAGTATGCAGATGCCCAATTCCCTTAATGGGGCATGAGCTGCCTCTGCGACTTTCATGAAGATATGAGGGGACAGGCCAAAGGGGAGGACCTTGTAATGATACGCCAGGTCTTTGAATGCAAACCGTAGGAAGAATCCTTGAGGTAGAACCGAAACATGAAAGCACGTGTCCTTCAGGTGTATCGTTGCGAACCAATCTTGATGGAGGACACACGTCAAAATGTGTTTCTGCGTCAGCATATTGAACGGGAGTCTATGTAAGGCCCGGTTCAGAACTTGCAGGTCCAAGATTGGCCACCATTCACTGCCTTTCTTTGGCATGATGAAGTAAGGGCTGTAGAACCCTTTCCCCATCTCTATTGCGCCCTTGCGAAGAAGGGTCACGATCTCCGCAGGCAGGGTGGCGGCGTTCTCGCCCTGCACCAAAGTGAAGTGGACACCACTGAACCAGGGTGAGTGCCTAACGAACTGAATTGCGTAGCTGAGTCTGATGGTCCTGGCCAGCCACCGCGACGGGTTGGAAAGCGTTAGCCACACGTCCAAGCTCCGGGGTTAGGAGCACTAAGGAGACGATCGCGTCTTATGTACCTGCGGGTGGGGCCTTCTGGCAGGGGTGGTGCAGGTGACATAGCATCAGAGATTGTTGTTTCGACCCAAGGCGGCTGTGCTGAGGGGGGGCTCAAAGCACACTCCTTGCATATGGTGGGTTAGGGACAGAGGACAAGGGCCTCTTGGGCCGTTCTCAAGACTTGTATGTGTGGCGCTGCCAGGTGTGTGAAGGCGGGAAGGCCGCGTTCGCAGGTCCTGGCTGTGAGTGCTCAGTGACCGGTGGCTGTGGACACTGATTACGTTACCCAAGGAGTGAGGAAACCGTTCTCTTTTTGATAATGTGCGTATCGCAGACCGTTCGGGGTATGACGAACAAAAGAGAAAAGGAAACAAAAGATTTACCTCCCATGCCTCCAGCGGGGGATGGAATTGGCTGGATACCAGATCTGTAGCGAATATCTCGCTCCCTGGGTCGTCCGTCTCAGGGGCGCGTAGGAGCCTTTCGGGTCCTCGTGCCGGCCCAAGAGACGGGCGGCATCAGCATCCTACGGGGGGTCTGGGCTCTTTTTCGGTTCTTTTAGCACCTTGGCCTGGAGTACATGCAGGATGGCAGAGGCAGGATGGCAGAGGCAGCCTGTCCAGCGGCACTGTAGGCTTTGGTCGCCAGAGACAACATAGTCCAACAGGCTCTGTAGGGGAGCACCGGTCGATCCTGCCAGGTGGTGGTGTTTTGCAGGCACAGGTGCATCGCAACTGCCTTATCCACTTGAGGGACCTCCGTTTACCCATGATGTTGCCGTGAGCAGCGCAATGAACCAAGGAACCAATCATCAAGCCAGGGATGGTGGAGGGTTCCAGTCCAGCCCGATGCTCGCGGCGGCCTGGGTAAGCAAGGCGAATAGCTCTGCATCAGCCTCAGACTGGGCAGGCAGACCTGAAGGTGGCATCCCAGTCGAGTCATCGGCATCCGACAGCACCAGTGCGCTGTCCGATGCATCGATCGAAGCCTCATCCTGTAATGAAAGAGACGCCATGCTGGCTGTGAGGCGGCTGGTCTCATTTTGGGACCGGAAAGGAGCAAATGAGCGTGCTGGGGAACGGGACGTCTGTGGGGAAATACCCGGTGATACTGCACCCATTGAACTCCTCAAATCGCCTCCAGCACCACCTGGGCAGTCCTCATATCTGTGGATAGAAGGCGCAGAGCGGGGGTGGCTAGTGTGGCTTTCACACGGAAGAAGGAACACCGCGACTGCAACGTTGCATATTCCTGCAATGAAAACATGAACCATCCTCAAACGCTGCCTCAGTGTGATCGCTGCCCTGACACTTGAGACAGCGCCCGTGGTCATCGGAAGCAGAGAGATAATGACCGCATCCAGGAATCAGACAAAGACGGAAAGACATCTCTATAAAGACATGTCTTTAAAAAGATGTTCGACGTCAATGTGTGTGCTCTTATAGAGAAAATATACTCTTTATCAGGAATATACACTCTTTTAGCGCTGTCGAAGCACCCAGGGGCGAAATCTGCACTCGAAGTGCAGAAGGAGAGAAAGCCGCTAGAAATGCAGCATATATCCAACAGCATACACTTCTTAAGAGGTGAATGGAACAGCAGTAGTATTCAGCTTGCTGATAGTACAACCGCTCGGCTCTGAAGAAAAAATCTGAATTTAATTGCATTCAGCTCCTTTTATACCCGTATGTCTGCGGGAATGGCTTGCAAATTCCACTCACCAATTCTCATTGGCCTTTTCTCAAAGAATGGGAGGTGTTTGGGGCTCTCAAGAGCGAACCCTAGTGTCACTACATCAACACAACTTTGAGTGAGTGACAGAGGGGAAACTGAAGAGACATATTTCCTTGACAAATGGATTGTGTTAATAGATCTCGTTGCTGAATTTCTTTTCCACTATACTACTCAATCACTGGCCAGTAAAATCTGACAAAGTACCTAATTACAGACATTTTTTTGTAGCATAAAGAGAAATTTGGTCTCATATGTGAGTGACTAACTCAGAGAGTTCGGCAGAGAGTATAATGTTGATCTATGGATTTTAAGAATCAATATCAGGATCGTTCAAATGAAGATAGCAATTCAACGCTTCAGCCCTATTGCAAAATAATGATTGGTCAGACTTCAAACCGCCCCATCATCCAAAACACATGCCAAAACTTCATGCTTAAGCAAGAAGCTGACATTTTGGGTGCTCAAAAAAAAACTGCAGTGTCAAAGAAAACACCAAACGTCCTTAAGAAACTCAACCTGTGAAAGGTTTTCTTATAGTTGTCTCTGCACATTAAACTGGGATAGGAGGAGAAAGTATATTACCGTCAAAAAAATGACACACTTTACTTTCACAGTACATTTTTGAAGGACAGTCATTATTTTCTCCTCAAATCAGTGTGCTACACAATGACAAGAGACCTCTAAGCCTACACAAGTTCCCTCAACAGATAAATCTTAAAAGTTAGCCTGTAACCAGAACACTATTAACACCATTACGAGGCCATGTCAGAGTGGTATAACAGTCGAGCCTGAGGGTTTTAGCAGGGATCACATAAAGAGTAAGACTCAAGCAGGTGGCTAATGACAGATCCCATCACCCTCACACAGTGATCTATTACACTGGCTAATGGGAAAGCATGCTGTGCTCCACAAACAGGTTTATAATGAGCTATAGCTGGAGATTATTAAATTTCCCCAAAGCATCAAATCTAATGATTAAGTAATTTGTGATTAATGGCAAGGGGCACAGTGGAATCCATGTAAACGGACAAGACCAAAGTGGACAACACGACAGGCCATTTTAACTACTGAACTCGCTGAAGTATGTAATTTATTCTTTCTTAATACACTTTGTCATATAACAGCTTAAAGGGATAGTTCACCCAAAACTGAAAATTCTCTCATCATTAACTCTTCTTCATGCCATCTCAGATGTGTATGACTTCCTTTCTTATGCAGAAAACAAGATTTTTAGAACATTATGCAATTTGGCAGATGCTTATATCCAAAGCGACTTACAGTGCACTTATTACAGGAACAATCACCCAGAGCAACCGGGAGTTAAATGCCTTGCTCAAGGACACAGTGGTGGTGGCTGTGGGGATCGAACCAGTGACCTTCTGATTAACAGTTATGTGCTTTAGCCCACTATGCCTCCACCACTCCTTTAGAAGAATATTTCAGCTATGTTGGCATTTAAATGGTGACCAGACTTGGAGATTTATAGTAAAAATTGACTTAAATATTGATCTGTTTCTCTTCCACACCTATCATAGCGCTTCAGAAGATATGGATTTAACCACTGGAGTTTTATGAATTACTTTTATGCTGCCTTTTTGGAACTTCAAAGGTCTGGCTACCATGTACTTGAATTTTAAGGACAAACAGAGCTGAGATATTCTTCTAAATATCTTAATTTTTGTTAAAATGCAGTAACTACACTTTTGGTCAAAAATGACCAAAATTGGGTCTTGTAGAATAGTTTATACTGTGACAGGTGGGTTTGGCTCAACTATGCTCTGATTTAGAGACAACAGAGTGAGAAAACAGGAGTACCTATAAATCCACACTAAAACAAAGACTATGGTGTTTCAGTGTTGGAGTGGTGACAGCGTTTTGCCTTTGGTGGGTAGTACAAGTAGGTCACTCATAGGTTGATCCCTCCATCAGACTCCCTTTGCAATTTTGCACATTTCTGTATTGAATCCGGAATATTCCTTTAATGTTCACATGCACTCAGTAGCGGTTTTAACCACAACGCAAACCACGCATTTGCAAGGGTCCCCGGACAATGCTTGAGGGGTGACATGTTGTTCTGTGTACACACGCGAATAAGCTGTTGTCTGCGCTCTTGGAGCGGTTCACGTTGAAAGCCGCTGGGGTCAGGACAGCTGAGTTTTTTTTAAGCAGGGTTTGTGTTTGTAATTTAGTTTGAGTTTGTAGTTTGTTTCGCGCCAGCGCTCTCACTCACAGATATGCGTAAACGGACGAGTTAGGCTATTCTCACTTAATGTGTTTTTGCCTGCATCTGCTCTGTTTTGCCATTGTTTTTCTGTACAAACACGTGCTGGACAAACGTCCATATCTTCTACACCGCATCTTGCTGTTTCTTCGGTGTCTCATGGAGGACTGTCACATTTTTAGACACTGTGTCAAGTTAATAAGAGCTTCAGATTTCAAAAATGCATGCCGAGACACCTTCGTATCAGTCATTGAACTGTGTCTAAACTGTTTTTGTTGTTTACTTCAGGTGTCACAAAGATTTAACGTTCAGGAAAGCTCGGGTTGCAAAGATGGGACTGTTACAATTATTCCAGATTGTTCTGCAACAAGCAAATTTCAGCGCTTAAACTGAACTATAAACTGCAATTTTTTTTTCCTTCTGCTCTAGTGTGCTGAGGGGCCATGCTTTGAATGTTTAATGTTAGTTAAGAATGTTGTCTACGATGCTTATATAAAATACAGCCTCAGCATCAGAATATAAGCTCCAGTTGAAAGTGAAGTAATTAAGACAGGAATATATTAGGCCTACTATTGTATACAACAAATCCTCAAAGTAATACAACTATGTGGCACGGTGGAGGGCGGGGCCGGGTTGTGACTCAACACGCCCGGTCCCGTATTAGGCTAATCAAGCCACCAAGAGGGATAAAGGCCGACTGCAGAGGGCGGTGCGAGAGAGAGAGAGATCCTTACGGACGTGTCCGTTGTCTTATGTGTTTGTCTTCTGAGTTTACCATTAAACCTTTATTTGTATGTCAAGCCAGTTTCTCGCCTCTTCCTTGCCCGTGAGCATGAACTTCTTTACATTGGAGACAAACACATAAGACAGCGTACATGTCCGTAAGGATCTCTCTCTCTCACACCGCCCTCTGCAGTCGGCCTTTATCCCTCTCGGTGGCTTGATTAGCCTAATACGGGACTGGGCGTGTTGAGTCACGACCTGGCCTCGCCCTCCACCGTGCCACAAACTACTTTATCATATTATAATGGCAAACTGGACAACAATAAATAATTGTTGGGTCATAAAATTAATAAATAACAACTTAATTCCAAAATGCTACTAGGTGAAGTAGTAGGCTTTGCACACCCTTTTCAAAAAATGTTTCGCATAAATGTATGTAGCTAATATTGCTTTTTATTACTGTATTGTGGAAAAACTGGAAAACATGCATTCATTATCTTTAACTAGAGTTTTATTTCATTAAACATTTTGAATGTATTTGGCTACAATGAATTTAAATTTATGATTTAAAATAATTTTAATGTAATTTAAGCAAATGTAGCGGAGGGAAATATGCCGCCACCTTGTGGGGCAAATGTTCAGCAATACACTAAGGAAGATCGAGTGAGCAACAGGATCTGTGTCCCCCCACCCAATGCTTTTGGTCTGGGTACAACTACTGAGTTGTAAGTTGTGCCTATCGTGCTGCAAAGTTGGTAATGCTCAAGAGGCGGCGAGGAGGGCTCCAGGATTTACTTAGGGCACGGCAGCTACCTGAAGTGTGTGTGTATGTGGAAAACTCATGTTAAGTCTAGTTAACTACAAAACCCACCATCCCCGGATCTAACAGGATAGGTCAGACGTCCCCACTCCTTAGTATAGCCTAAATACACAAAATTATAACAGCGTTAGCTTGACTAACAAAAACAACATTTATTGTGGCTGCATGAATTTTAGTTCTCAGCTTTCCTTGCCTTCACAGGAAACAAACAGATTCAAATGCAGTAAAATCACAATGAAATAAAAATGTAGAAAACAATAAAGAAAGAAAAAGAATCAATAGATTTGTCTAGTTTCAGTTCAATCTCCCACAGAGTCACCTAGCTGAAACGGTTCACAGATTCATTCAGTTGGCTCAATCTTACAGATAAAGTTCACTTGGATGATCACTTTGATTCAGAAGTTCACTTAAGAAAAGTTCACTCCAATTCAGTTCAAAAATATCCAAAAATCCAACTCAAAAATCCAGGAAAAAGAAAAAGAAAATAAGCTCTGTCCACTTATGAGTTCACGTGTTAAAAAAAAAAATGCAGTTATATGTACAAAAACAGTCCATGAATCCCTTTGCAGGCAAATTCACTTATCACAGTTTCAGGATAGATAACTGTATGATTGAACAGTTCAGTTCCGATCACTCATAGACAAAAATTGGTATTTGCTTACCAGTTTTCAGTAGACAATGAAAAATAATGTACTTCACCACTTTCAACTCGGGGATGAGATGCTAAATGATGACCTACGGAAGGCAGGGTAATGTCTCTTCACTCACTAAACCCTCTGCGATTGTCCTCGCGATCCTGGCGACAGCAGCTTAACTCGACGAGGCCGCAATCTCAGCTGATGGGGCGCAATGAGAAGACTAACAATACGTACTCCATCCGACGACACAGCAAATCTTCTTTCACTCGATCAGTGACAGTTTTCACGGTTTCACGTTCGTTTGAGCAAAAATGAAAAACCTGTTTAAACAAAGAAAACGTGAGAGTGTTCAACTCCTTCGCGGCTAAAACTCTAAGAAACTAACAGGCCTTTTGCCCCGCCTCACACATGAACACGGCAAAAGCTCGTTTTTCACTCATTACACAGACTTATTCATATACACGAAGACTTGTAGACAACGTCATGCAGCTCTGATGTATATTTCGGATCTCAACGTAACTTTTTAATGAGATGAAACACCCGAGTTTAACATTCACCTTCAGCTCACCGCTGCTCTCTCTTCTCTTCTCGTGCAACTCTCAACACTCTAACACACACTAACTCCAGAATGGCGACGCATGTATCAAAAATCAAAATAAAAGTCCCTACAACTGAATTTGTAGATCCCCTACATTCCCCCCTGCTAAACCCTGCCATACCATCGGACTTCCATTCAGCAACTCAGTCCCTGAAAAATATATAACAGAGAATAGCAGGTTAACATTCTTCACAATGCAAAACATTAGTACCCCAGTGAAAAGGTTCAAGGTTAATCAACTAGAAAGTTTGATATACATTCACCTTCAAAGAAACTTCTCAAACATTCAGGTTTTGCATAGAATTATTTCAAAACATAGTCAGTTCTATAACTAACAGGTAATGTACCTCTGTTCTGTCGTTGAGAACGTCTAGGTTCAGGAATATTTTCATTTTCACTTTCAGCATCAGATTCACCTGAATTTACTGACCCAAGTACAGACTGACCTGCTGAACCATCAGCCAACATCTCATTGTCATGTTCCCTAATACCAGTGTCTAAACCATTCCCATCTTCCCCTGGACACCCTGTGTTTGTGTGCATATCAGGTGCAAATGTAACAACAGGAATTGCAAGAACATAAGGATCTTCCGAGTCATTGTGTTCCTGTTCTGTATGTTCTCTAAATTTAGGTCTAGATGCGCAAGGTATTGGTGACGACTGAAAAGTGCAATGCTTAAGTTGATCCCTATGTACAACTTTACATGGGCCCCCTTTCTCTGGACGAATTGTGTAGACTGGTGTGTCTACGTGATTCTGTTTCACCACAATGTAAGGTAGAGATTCCCAGTGATCTTGTATCTTTTTCCTTCCCCTATGTGAATGATTCCGTAACAGAACATGGTCACCAGATCTCATGAGTGCTCCATGCGATCTGAGATCATAGGCTCTTTTTCTCTTCCTTGAAGCCTCTTGTGCTGCATGGTTAGCTACTTCCACAGCAGTCTTTAGTCTGTTGTGATGGTCTTTCACCCACTCATCAAGATTGTCAACTTCACTGTTCTCCATGTCCATCCCTCCCGAACATCAATTAGAATGGCGAATAGCCGGTTGAAGTGTGGGTTCGGCTATTATAGGCCATGACCAACTCTGGGAGATACTGCTTCCAGTTTCTTTTCTTTTCTGGAGGTAATGTCCGTAGCATGTCGTGCATAGTTCTATTAAATCGTTCGCACTGGGAGTTACCCTGTGGATGATACAGGGTTGTGCGACTCTTTCCGATTCCGTAGACTTTACATAGCTCTTTGATGACATTAGCTTCGAAACATCGACCTTGGTTGGAATGCAATTGTGCAGGACAGCCGTAGTGAACAAACCAATGCTGTACCAGTGCTTTTGCCGTGGTGTGAACAGTCTGATTTCTGGTTGGCACTGCCACCGTGAAACGAGTAAACATGTCAGTTAAGACAAGGACATTCTCATATCCTCCCCCCGATTCCTCCAAGAGAGAATAATCCATAGCAAGGACTTCCAGAGGGGCAGAAACGTTAGTGCATGTCATTGGAGCTCGAATTTTAGGGAACACATCCTTTGCTAGAGTACATCTCTTACGCTCATGAATCCAACTTTGAACATCCTTAGTCATTGTTGGCCAGTAATAGCTTTTCCTCATGCGCTCTAGTGTGCTTCTTTCTCCAAAATGACCACAATGATCATGCTGACTTTCATACACTTTGAAACGTAGAGATTCAGGAACCACCAACTGACAAATTTCTTCTCCGTCTCGAGGATCAAGGATAGTTCGGAACAGCAATCCTTTCTTAAGCTTGAGTCGTATGAACTGTCCAGCAAGTTTCTTTGATTCCACATTCATGTCTCGCCGCTCGACCGGACTCAGATTCTTGTTGGTCAGTACAGCGCGGTAGATAGGTGCTATACTAAGGTCAACCTTTTGTTGCTCTTCTATCTCACTCCAGCTATGTCCAGGAACTTTCCATGTCACCGACATCTGTACTTTTGCTCGTACTTTCTGCTGCTTTTTGAAGACTGGCCACAAACATGTGCGCACTTCCTCTGAGTTAATCTTAATGAAATCTTTAGCAAAGTCCTCCTGTTCTGGTTCCTCAACTGATGGTATCCTTGACAACGCATCAGCGTTTGTGTTTTGTCATCCTGGCTTGTAGTAGACTTCAAAATCAAACTCGGCTAACTGAGCCATCCACCGTTGCTCAACAGCACCTAGATTTGCCGTCTCCAGGTAACGCAACGGGTTATGATCAGTGACCACAGAGAACTTTGAGTAGATCAAATATTCTTTAAACTTCTCAGTCACCGCCCATTTTAGGGCAAGCATCTCTAGCTTGAAAGAACTGTAATTTCGATCGTTCTTTTCTGATCCACGAAGGCCTCGACTCGCATATGCGATCACACGCTCAACTTCTCCTTGTCGTTGACTCAATACGGCTCGCAGACCATGCAGGCTCCCATCCGTGGTGAGTACGAAAGGCTGACTGAAATTTGGGTACACGAGGACTGGTGGACACATTAAACACTGCTTGAGTTCGTCGAGTGCAGTCTGGCACTCAATCGTCCAGTTAAAAGGTTCTATCGTTTTCCCTTTTACTCCTTTGCCGACCAAAGCATGAAGTGGTCGGGCCAACCTAGCAAACCCGGGAACAAACCTTCTGTAATAACTCATGAATCCCAGGACTTGTCTCAACTCCCTGACATTCTTGGGTACAGGCCAGGTTTCCAATGCCTGAGTTTTCTCTCCATCCACCTGTATTCCCTTGGAAGAAATTAGGTGACCTAGGAACTTCACTTCGGGTCTCAACAGGAAACACTTGCTGGGTTTCAGCTTCAATCCATGTTGTCTCAACCGGTTGAACACGATTTCTAGTCTTTGGCAGTGGCTATCAAAGTCCTTTGAACAGACAATAATGTCATCCAGATAGATGAGCAATATGTCAAACGTCAGATCACCAAGCACCACTCCCATCAGACGTTGAAAAGTTGCAGGAGTGTTGCAAAGTCCGAACGGCATCCTGGACCATTCAAATAGACTAAAAGGGGTAGTGACAGCAGTCTTTGCTCTGTCCTCTTTACTCATAGCCACCTGGAAATAGCCTGAAGTTAAATCAAGTGTGGAGAATAGTTGCGCATTTCCCAAGGCATCAAGTGACTCCTCGACACGTGGAAGGGGATAAGCGTCCTTGCATGTCACTTTATTCAGCCTCCTGTAATCACAGCAAAACCTCACGCTGCCATCCTTCTTGATCACGATTACAGCTGGAGAAGCCCATGGACTGCAACTTTCTCGAAGTATACCTTGAGATACCAAATCTCGAACATGTTTCTTCACTTCCTGAAATACCTGGGGTGGAATTCTACAATGCCTCTGCTTAATAGGAGGAGCATCTCCTGTAGGGATGTCGTGTGTGACAGCTGTCGTATAACCGAAGTCACATTCGTTCTTAGCAAACACGTCAATGTGCTTTGCCAGTATGTCCCGGAGTTTTTCACGCTGAGTGTCTGTTAGATCTTCAAGGTTTGTGTGAACCGCAACAGGCAAATGCTCTGTGGTGATCTTCTCCACCTTTACCTGATGTTGCTGCTCCACCTTGACATGCAGAGCACCCTCTTTCTCCTCAAACTCAACAAGTACTTTAGGAACCACCTCCCGGGGCTTACACAGTGCTGCTATCCTACATCGCGGCATGAGTTTTACAGCTTTCTCAATAGAATTCAACACTCTGACTGGAACTTTACCATCAGCAGTCTTGGCGAGCACATTAGCAATCAACACACTCTTTGGTAGACTAACTTCTGATGAAGCCTCAACCAACACTTCGCAGTTTACTTTCGGCGGTATTCTACAGCGACCTTCCAACACACGCTCACTGAATGGAGGAATAGTGATTGCTTGCTTCCCAGCAACTTTCACAAAACCAATCTGTTCTCCACAAACCAAAGTTTCAGTTTGCATCTGAAGGTTAGCTAACATTCGCTGAACTTTTGCCTCCCTGGCACCATGGCTATACCGGTTCATTTTCCTCATACCTCCAGTGGCCATGAACAGCTCTTTGAGGTCATTTAACACATTCATTCCAACAATGCCAGGTAATCCTTTCAACTCTGTTCCATTGGAATTGTCCTCTCTGATTACGAACACACACTTTCCATGCAACGTCTTCCCCATACACTCAACGTCAGCTTCCAAATAACCTATGATGGGAATGTCTAAGCCATTAGCCGCTGTGAGTCGGACCCAATTGGCAGATGACAACACAACGTCTCCAAAGTGAGCTTTAAAATGAGACTCCGTGATAGTAGTTACCTCTGACCCTGTGTCGAAGAGGCAAACAGTTCTAACACCAGCAATTCTCAAGTCAATGGTAAGACAGTCACCGAAAGCATTTTCACAGAGGGCCTTGGAAACATTCTCTGCATCACAGTCTGCAGTGTGACTTCTGATAACGGATGGACCTACACTCTCTAACACCGAGGTAACTTGATCAGCTGCATTTATCATTTCTACTTTGTGTTTCAGAGGTTGCACTCCACTTGAGTTCTCTCTGCTCTGAGTACAGCGTTGGCTAGTGTGACCTGGCTTACCACACGTATAACAGATGTACCTTCCTTCACTGTCTTTTAAAGGTGTACTTCTAGTTTTACTCTCTTTTTCGGTAGGTTTCACTTTCTCGTTTTTGTTCACCATCTGAAAGAGTTCTTCTTGTCTGGCAGCTATCTGTTGAATAGCTTCATGAAGCTTCTCCAGAGTGAGAGGAGCTGAAGAGCTATCTGTCGCAGTGGTAGCCTGAACAACACCTCGTGAACGAGTACTGCTTTTCAAACTGCATGAACTTTGCACCTCCTCTTCCTCTGACCAAGTAATCGCTTCCTGCATAAGCTGAATAAATGTCAGATCCTTCTCAGCTTTGATTCTCCTCTTCATCTCACGTCGTAGCGAGTCATCCTTGAGACCTAACACCAGCTGTTCTTTCAGTATGCCATCAGCATCAGGAACTCTAGACGGCTCACGGTTCTGGATGATGCTCAGTTTCTCCTGCAAGTCATAAGCATAAGAACGGATGGTTTCTCCAGGCATTTGTTTGCTGTCATAAAACTCTTTTAGTCTACTGCCAATGGGAAGTTTGTCCCCATAAGTCTGATCCAAAGCATCAAAAATCTCATCAACTGATGTCTCTCTCCCATTAAGCATGAACTTAACTGTCATCTTGGCTTCATCCTTGAGGTACTGCTTAACAAACTCAATTTTATCCTCTTCAGGAATTCTCATTACTTTAAAGGCGGATTTCATTGAATTTATCCAATCCTCTATACTCGACTCCCTGAGCTTAGAACGGCATCCGCTGAACTCTGGAAGTTTACGGTCTCTTGGGATGTACACGGTAGATGGCACTCTCTGATTCACTGCCTGTTGATCAATAACAGCTTTAGCCAGTGAAAGCATTTCTCTTTGTTCGGCTCTGGCCTGTATCAACATATCCGCCTGTTCACCGAACCTCCTTTCCATCTCGTCAAACTGTCTTTTTAATTCTTCTAGTTCAGCCATAGAGTTGACTCAAAGACCAGGAACTTGCACTTAATTAGAATACTCGCTAGTTTATCCTGTTCGTGACGCCAGTATGTAGCGGAGGGAAATATGCCGCCACCTTGTGGGGGAAATGTTCAGCAATACACTAAGGAAGATCGAGTGAGCAACAGGATCTGTGTCCCCCCCACCCAATGCTTTTGGTCTGGGTACAACTACTGAGTTGTAAGTTGTGCCTATCGTGCTGCAAAGTAGGTAATGCTCAAGAGGCGGCGAGGAGGGCTCCAGGATTTACTTAGGGCACGGCAGCTACCTGAAGTGTGTGTGTATGTGGAAAACTCACGTTAAGTCTTGTTAACTACAAAACCCACCATCCCCGGATCTAACAGGATAGGTCAGACGCCCCCACTCCTTAGTATAGCCTAAATACACAAAATTATAACAGCGTTAGCTTGACTAACAAAAACAACATTTATTGTGGCTGCATGAATTTTAGTTCTCAGCTTTCCTTGCCTTCACAGGAAACAGATTCAAATGCAGTAAAATCACAATGAAATAAAAATGTAGAAAACAATAAAGAAAGAAAAAGAATCAATAGATTTGTCTAGTTTCAGTTTAATCTCCCACAGAGTCACCTAGCTGAAACGGTTCACAGATTCATTCAGTTGGCTCAATCTTACAGATAAAGTTCACTTGGATGATCACTTTGATTCAGAAGTTCACTTAAGTAAAGTTCACTCCAATTCAGTTCAAAAATATCCAAAAATCAAACTCAAAAATCCAGGAAAAAGAAAAAGAAAATAAGTTCTGTCCACTTATGAGTTCTCGTGTTCAAAAAAAAATGCAGTTATACGTACAAAAACAGTCCATGAATCCCTTTGCAGGCAAATTCACTTATCACAGTTTCAGGATAGATAACTGTATGATTGAACAGTTCAGTTCCGATCACTCATAGACAAAATTGGTATTTGCTTACCAGTTTTCAGTAGACAATGAAAAATAGTGTACTTCACCACTTTCAACTCGGGGATGAGATGCTGAATGATGACCTACGGAAGGCAGGGTAATGTCTCTTCACTCACTAAACCCTCTGCGATTGTCCTCGCGATCCTGGCGACAGCAGCTTAACTCGACGAGGCCGCAATCTCAGCTGATGGGGCGCAATGAGAAGACTAACAATACGTACTCCATCCGACGACACAGCAAATCTTCTTTCACTCGATCAGTGACAGTTTTCACGGTTTCACGTTCGTTTGAGCAAAAATGGAAAAACTGTTTAAACAAAGAAAACGCGAGAGTGTTCAACTCCTTCGCGGCTAAAACTCTAAGAAACTAACAGGCCTTTTGCCCCGCCTCACACATGAACACGGCAAAAGCTCGTTTTTCACTCATTACACAGACTTATTCATATACACTTGTAGACAACGTCATGCAGCTCTGATGTATATTTCGGATCTCAACGTAACTTTTTAACGAGATGAAACACCCGAGTTTAACATTCACCGTCAGCTCACCGCTGCTCTCTCTTCTCTTCTCGTGCAACTCTCAACACTCTAACACACACTAACTCCAGAATGGCGACGCACGTATCAAAAATCAAAATAAAAGTCCCTACAACCGAATTTGTAGATCCCCTACACAAACATTTTCAAAATGTGGCCCCAGCTTGGTCGGTTGCTTGGGGCCTCGGAAATTGTAAACCCGCCCCTGGGCACGAGAAATATTGAAACTGAACCTGCATAATTCACTCTTCTCTTGTGGATAAGCTGTTTCTCTCTCACACATTTGGCACTGTTTCAATTGCAATATAATTATGATATTGTGATGTAAAGCAATATTTTGAATAATGACAGGTGTTGTAAACATTCAAAACACCATAATTTTTTTCAATTCCATCTGGTCACCCAAATTACACATTTCAGATTTAAGTCATAATGGGGTTTCAGATGCATTTGTGAAAAAACATAAAAGCATGTTGCACAGGTGGTACAGTTTGTATTTAATTTACATTCCGATTTAGAAAACCAAATTAGCAGCACATAAATCCTATTATTTTCTAAGCATTTTCATTGCTAAATTACAGACTGTAAAGGGTGGAACTAACAGAAACAATAATGATAGCTGGGAAAAAAACATGTCACCAGTTACTGAATTCAGTATTCATTCCAAATTTTTTTGCAAAGGAATAAAAGCAGAGATAAGCAGGACTGCCTTCTTTCCCAGAGGCATCAGGAACATGACACATCAAACACTAGCTGAAAATAAAGCACTCCCTGCCAGAGTACAGAGTGCCCACCAAAAAGATATGAGAGAATTATGAGTGAGAAGATAGGATTCGGTGACAGTAACCCTTTAACGAGACATCAGCGTGCTGGTGAATGTCGAATGATTTTGCGTGCTACCTGCCCAACCTGACCGCCAATCAGAACGAATGTTTTCCCCCAAAGGTTCTGACTGCATCACTGTTATCAGCCTTCTCAGCTTGCCCCTGTTATGGATATAAGCATCTAAATCCTTCTTTCTTGGCTCATCTGAATAGAAAGTTGGTGAGAATACTATCTATTAGTCTCTGCAAGCACATCGCATGCAAACATCTCCCATATTTCCCAAATAATTTTTGATGGTCCAAGTAGATATTTAACTGACTATAAGAGACTTATCAACTGGCTTGTTTAGATAGTAAACAGTTTTTCAACATTCAGTAGACTATCAATAGCTTGTATAACAGCAGCAAAATAACAGCTTATCGACTTACTTGCTATAGCCAGTAAACAGTGTTTCAACAAACATTCAGTACACTATCAGTAACCTGTATATAGATCTCTATTAATGACCTATACTTACATTATTGTTGAGAATGTAAGTTCATTAAAAGGTAATCAATAGAGTTCTTTATACAGACTACTGAAAGTCTACTGAATGTTTGGTGAAACACTGTTTACTAGCTATAGCAAGCCAGTTGATAAGTCACTTATAGTCAGTTAAATAGTCAATTATAATCAGTTAAACATCTACTTGGGATCTACTTATATGTATATAAAATCAAAATGAAAATCAAATCACTTTATTGTCACACTACCATGTACACAAGTGCAACAGTAGGTGAAAGTCTTGTGTGCAGTTCCGAGCAACATAGCAGTCATGACAGCGAAGAGACATATACCAATTACAATAAACAACATGTTTACACAACACAATTTACATATCAAATGTACACATACTTAACACAACACAATAATAATATACAATGTACAGTAAACAATACAAAAAAAAAACAAAAAAAAAAAAAAATGGGGGAAGAAGCTGTCATGTATTCAGCTGGTGCGGGTCCTGATGCTGCGATACCGCCTGCCTGATGGTAGCAGTGAGAGCAGCCCATGACTCGGGTGGCTGGAGTCTCTGATGATCCTCTGAGCTTTTTTTTACACACCGCCTGTTATAGATGTCCTGGAGGGACGGAAGCTCAACTCCAATGATGTGTCTGGCAGTTCGCACCACCCTTTGCGGGGCTTTGCGGTTATGGGCGGTGCTATTGTCGTACCAGGTGGTGATGGAGCCAATCAGGATGTTCTCTACAGTACTGGAGTAGAACCGTGTGAGGATGTGGTGGTTCATTCCAAACTTCCTCAGACATCTCAGGAAGAAGAGGCGCTGGGGAGCATTCTTCACAACGGCCTCAGTGTGGACAGACCATGTGAGTTCCTCAGTAATGTGGACACCGAGGAACTTGAAACTGCTGACTCTCTCCACCGGTGCTCCATTAATGGTGATGGGGCTGTGTTCTCTGTCTTTCTTCCTGAAGTCCACTATAAGCTCCTTGGTTTTACTGACGTTGAGGGAGAGGTTGTGCTCCTGACACCAGCGTATATATATATATGTGTGTGTGTGTGTGGGTGCGTGCATATGAAAGCGATTAGTCTGTTCTTTTCAAAATGACAAACCATGAAATAGAGCTAGCACAATTTCATTTCCTCTGCATAATAGAGTTTGGACAGTGTTGAAACTTGTGAGATAGATGATCTTCTACAGTGAAAAAATTAGGTGCAAAAATTTCCTTAAGGCACAAGAGCTCTGTTGTTTCCAACTAATTTCTGGGGTGGCCAAATGCAAGGATTGAAAATATAGTATTTCTTACAAAAAAAAAAAAAAAAACAATAATAAAATGCAATACATGCATCAGAGCTACCTTGAACCTTTATGCTGATCAGCACATGTCTTATTTGCTGTTGGGTGTGAAAAAAAAAACAAAACAAAAAAAAACGTACAAGCTAGCCATTCATTGAATCCTGTGGTTAAAATGTCTGTTTGAAAGCATCTATTTTTTTATTTTTTTTTACATTAGAATATAGGTAAATACAAGGTAGGACAGGTTAAGGACAGATAAAGAAATTAAAGTTGCTAGATACAATAAATGTGAAACAGTAATAACCTGTTACTTTTAGCAATTGTAATACCATTTATCTATGGTTTGTTATTATTTATTGTCTGAAATCTGAAATTATTTCATTTGAGTAAGAGAGAAAGCAATACAATTTCTAAACATTGTGCATTGATTCTTCCTCAAAATTACAAAAATAAACATTTATAGAATTGTTAAGGATTCTCATCCCTACCAAATACATACAGATGGTTTGCACACTCCTAAAAGAACAGTGTACATAATTGACTAGCTCGCTGCTTTTGTCTTTTGCCTAAGAAATGATTGATGGGTTGTTTTATAAGCAGGAGGGGTATATCTCTAGAGTTGTTGATATGTTGCAGTCGTGTACAAGTCCGTCTTTGCCTCGAGCCTCTGGATCCTGCGGCAACTGTCAGATCAGCTCAAACTGTGTCTTCACACAGATGACAGCACCTCTAGAGTCCAAACAGCACCACATTTATGGATTATAGAAGTGCGTTTGTGAAAGGCTAGTTAGGTTTATATCAGGGTACGCATTACATGTCAGTGAGCTTTTATTAACAACAACTTTAGGCTAAAATGTATGTAATTTAGTTGCAGTGACTGGTCACAATTTCGTTTAAGTTTTGTACAATTTGAATCACATTTCGTATTCACTTTTAAATTTAAATAAATATATTCCATGTAGTCTAATTTTATTGTTTGGGATTTTTGTTTTTAACTCAAGTGTTACATATCCCTTTAAGCTATGATGGGCCCACCAATGAATTGTCAAAATATGAATTACTCCAGTCTTGATCAACACAAAATAGGTATCGTTTGAAAGCTTAGAAACTGTACTTACAATGCAAGCAGACATTATGACCAAAACTAAACAAGTGCTTTGAAATTTGCAGACAAATCAGAAGTGTTCTGTTATTATATTTTATGTAAAATGTTGCACTGTACATATTATTGTAATCTGTAATAACATCAAACTCATGAAATCTCAAGAAAGCTCACAAAGGGTAGAATACAACCAGCCCATTTGTTTTACTCACAGACATATATCAAGAATAGTGTCCTGGTTACGTCCATAACCTCTTTCCCTGTTGGAGGGAATGAGATGTTGTGTTGATGAAGTGACACTAGAGGTCACTCTTGGGAACCTGAGACACCTCTGATCTTTGATAAACTCCCCCGAACATATGGTTATAAAGCAGCTGTCGTGCGAACCGCTCATTCAGGTTTTGTGCTGAGGAGCCGAGAAAAAATATGTCACATTGGGTGGAAATATGTCACATGGTCTTGCCGACTCTCTTTCGTAAGAAGTATGTAATGTGGAGAAGTCCCATGGTAGGTCCCACCCAATGGGGGAGGAGTGTCTACAAACATGATAACTGGGGCAGAGGGGCCTCTGCCCAAGGAAGACACAGGGAAATGATTTAGCGGAAGATATACGTCACATGGGGTTGCCTGCGGGGAACCAGCACATGCAGAGCACCTACCCCAGTACAGGGCTTAAATAGCACATGTACTGGGCCAGCAGCGAGTTTCTCCGCAAAGTCTTTTGCCACAGGGCTAGGAGGAAGTCATCCAGGGAACACATTTTCTGAACACTACTGGGAGTCAACAGCTCATGTCTTCAGCTCAGTGGAAGTGAAAGGTGCTATACGCAAGCGATACACCCCGCCAACTATCCCGGACTAACCTGTTTGTTCCTGCCAAGACACGGTATGAAACCGGCTCAACCCAGATATTGTAGAATCTCACAAATGTGTTGGGTGTTGACCAACCCACAGCTCTGAAAATGTCTGTTAGAGAGGATCCACTGGTCAGGGCCCAGGAGGCCGTAACACTCCTGGTAGAATGGGTTCGTAGCCCTGCAGGAGGCGGTACGTACTGTGCGTGATATGCCATCGTTATGGTGTCAATGATCCAGTGGGCGATCCTCTGCTTGGAGACAGCGCTTCCTTTCTGCTGTCCACCAAAGCGGAAAAAATAACTGCTCAGAGACTCTGAAGCTCTGCGTGTGATCCAAATAGATGCATAAAGCACACACCGGACACAGCAACGTAAAGGCTGGGTCTGCCTCCTCCTGTAGCAGGTTCTCCACCTGATTCCTGAATGGGGTCGTGGGAACCTTGGGCACATAGCCCAGTCGGGGTCTCAAGAGTAGCCCAGACCAAATTCCAGGCATTTTTTCCTGACAAAGAACACTTGCAGGTCACCTACCCTCTTGATGGAAGTGAGCACATTTAGGAGGGCAGTCTTTAAGGAGAGTGCCTTGAGCTCAGCTGACTCCAAAGGCTCAAAGGGGGCTCCCTGTAGACCATAAAGAACTACAGAGATGTCCCATTAGGGAACGAGGCGCAGAATGGATTGATTCAACCTCCTGGCTCCCCTCAGGAACCTGATGATCAGGTCATGCTTCCCTAAGGATTTACCGTCCACTGTGTCATGGTGTGCTGCTATAGCGGCTACATACACCTTCAAGTTGGAGGGGGACAGCCATCCCTCTAACCTCTCCTGCAGGAAGGAAATCACCAATCTGTCTGTGCATCTCTGAGGGTCTTCACATAGGGAAGAACACCACTTAGTGAACAGACGCAACTTCAAGGCATACAGGCGCCTCGTAGAGGGAGCCCTAGACTGAGCGATGGCATCTACAATGGAGGGGGGTAGGCCACTTAGGTCTTCTGTGTCCCGTCCAGGGGCCAGACATGGAGATTCCAGAGGTGCCAGAAAGAAGGTCCTTCCTCAGGGGAATTCGTTGGGGGGGGGGGGGGCTGATGCGAGGAGTGTAAGGTCTGAGAACCAAGTCTGGGTGGGCCAGTAGGGTTCTACTAGGACGACCTGCTCCTCAACCTCCCTGACATTGCACAGGGTCTATGCAAGAAGGCTCACTGGGGGAAAAAATATATACAGAGTGTGCCAGCGCGTCTATACCCAGGGGTGCCTCGGTCAGGGCGTACCAAAGCTGGCAATGGGAGGATTCTGGAGAAGGGAACAATTCTAAATGTGCCTGCCTGAATCAACTCCAAATCAGCTGGACCACCTGAGGGTGGAGTATCCACTCTCCTTTGCGGGTTACCTGTCATTACAGTGCATCCGCTGTAGTGCTGAGGTCACCCGGGATGTAAGTGGCTTGCAGAGACAAGAGGTGCTGCTGACTCCAGAGGAGGAGATGTGGGCGAGTTGTGACATACAACAGGAGCATAAGCTGTCTTGACGGTTGATATATGTCACCGTTGCCGTGTTGTCTGTCCGAACCAACACGTGCCTGCCCTGGATCAACGGCCGGAACCTCCGCAGGGTGAGCAGCATTGTCAGCAACTCGAGGCAGTTGATGTGCCAACGTGGCCGCGGGCCCGACCAGGAGCCAGTGGCTGCGTGCCCATTGCATACAGTGCACCAGACCGTTTTGGAGGCGTCCATAGTAACCACAGCTTGCCTGAAGATCCACTCCAGGGAAACACCTGCCCGTAGAAATGTGAGGTCGGTCCAAGGGCGGAAGAGGCGGCGACAGACCAGCGTGATGGCCACACGATGTGTCCCGTGGCACCATGCCCATCTAGGGACTCAAGAGTCTGGAGCCAGTGCTGAAACGGTCTCATATGCATCAACCCGAGCATTGTGGCCACCGCTGAAAATGCCATATGCCCCAGGAGCTTCTGAAAAAGTTTCAGTGGAACCACTGTTTTCTGTCTAAATGCCTTTGAACAGATAAGCACTGACTGTGCACGCCCGTTCGTGAGGTCCACTTCATCGAGACTGAGTCCAACTCCAAGCCAAGAAAGAGATGCTATGAACCTGGAGGATCTTGCTCTTTTTCTCATTAACCTGAAGCTCTAGCATGCTGAGGTGCATTAGCACCAGGTCCCTGTGTGCAAAAAACACACACCGAGTGTGAGCTAGGATTAGCCAGTTGTCGAGAGAGTTGAGAATGTGAATGCCTACTTCCCTTAACGGGGCAAGAGCTGCCTCTGCAGCCTTCGTGAAGACGGGAGGGAACAGGGACAGGCCGAAAGGAAGGACTTTGTACAGATACGCCCAACTCTCGAGTGCAAATGGCAGGAAGGGTGTGCATTGAGGTAGAATCGAGATTTAGAAGTACGGGTCCTTCAGGTCTACCACCACAACCAATCTTGATGTCAGACACTTGTTAGAATACGTTTTTGCATCTGTATCTTGAACGGGAGTCTGTATAATGCCCGGTTCAGTACTCGCAGGTTCAAGATTGGCCACAACCCACCACCTTTCTTCAGTACAATGAAATAGGGGCTGTAAAACCCTTTCTTCATCTCGGCCAGAGGGGCAGGCTCTATCGAACCCTTCCGTAGGAGGGTAGCGATTTCCGCGTGCAAGGTAGTGGAGTTCTTTGGCTGCCCCACTTTCGAGGGTAGAGAGGGCGGGGGAGCTGAAAGCGCCTTATCCACTGGGGACATCACCGAGTGCCCTGCGGCCCCACCTCGGCATCGAGCCCACAGCAGGAAGCAGCCATCCACGATCTTGTCAGCTCCTCATGCACTTCTGGGAAGAAAGGAACTGGGGCGGGTTGTGACATGGCTGTGGGGGCCCAATCATCGAGCCGTGAGGGTTCAGAGGAGAACGGAGTGTTCCACTCTAGCCCGAAGGCGACCGCACCCGAAGGCATGAAAGACTCCTTTATAATTTATACTCTTTTAGAATATACTCTTTTTGTTTGTTCTGCTGAAGTGTCCAGGGGTGATCTCTGCAGAGCACCAGTGCAGAGGGGGGAGAAGCCACTCTAATGTGCCATCAGAACCCCGCAGAGGTCAATGGAAGCCGTGGGAATTCAGCTCAATAAATAGTGACCTCTCGGCTACGAAGAGAAAATCTGAATGAGTGGTTCACACACCAGCTCCTTTATGCCCGTATATTTGGGGGAGTAGCATGCAAATACCACTCGCTAATTCCCATTAGCCTTTTATCAAAGATCAGAGGTGTTTCGGGGTCCCAAGAGTGACCCCTAGTGTTTCTTCATTGACACAACGTCGAGTGACAGACTGCCATCCCCCAGAAACGCGGAGGTGTCAAAAGAAGACCGCCGTCCGCGAGGGGAGGAGAGAAGTGACTCCACGACTGCCTGGGGTGGTAGAGCCACTGCAAGGGGAGGAGGAGTGTCCCCACGAGTAGCTGGGAATGCAGAGGGGCGTTCTGTCCGCCGGGGGTCGTGGGTCCGACTCCGGTCCACCCGGGGAGGAGTGGCTGTTGTCCGTCTGAAAGAGTGGAGGAGTGATCGAGTAACGGTGAGTTCGTTTTTTTTTTCATCTCTCTCTCCTCTCTCTCACTGCCACTCCGCATTGACCTTTTCCCTCTCTTTTAAATTTTACAGCGTTTTTTGGGGGGTAATATACGGTTACAGGAAGTACCCCCCCATTTTAATTATTTATGTTTCCCTCCCCTTGTCCCCTCCCTCATCCAAGTAGATGGGTATGACCTGCCGGCAGATGGGGCGGAAGGCTCCCCAGCCTGAGAGAACGATGGTCGTGATTCTACACACCTGGTCCCTTATCAGGCTAATCAAGCCTCCGAGAGGGATAAAGGCTGACTGCAGAAGATGGTGCTGGAGAGAGAGATCGTTTACTGACATGTCCGTCATGTGTGTGATTTGTCTTTTGTTTAAGTTTCACATTAAACTATTATTTATATTGTCAAGCGGGTTCTCGACTCCTCCTTAGTAGTAAATATAATATACATTGTGACAAAATGATTGACAGGTTATGATTGATGACTTAATTGATCACCTTTGACCTTTCCCCCCCTCCCCATCCCCACCCCACCCCTCATACTTTGTGCCAAAAATGATTGATGGTCTATGATTGATGACATGTTTGGTGCCCCCCTTTGACCTCCCTCCCCACCCCACCCCGCCCCACCCCTCCGGCAGTTGTACAGGTTGTGGTATGAATTGGTTGGTCAGCTGTTTTGATACCCCCCTGCGCTGTAGCCGATCCCATCTGTGTATTTAAAAGAGGTTAGGTCTGTTCATTGCAACAAGTACGTATTTTGTGATTTCCACTTGAGCAATGGCACCCCCCAGAAGTCCTAAAACCCCGTTGGTAAATGATGTAGAAACAAATGCTAAGCTAGATTGGGCTCCGAGGAAAAGATATGGGCCATGCATAACCAGGGATCTCCATGATCCTTTAGGAACTCTGAAATATGAATTTCATCTAGACGATGCTCGTTTGTGCGTGTATGACTTTGACAGAACATCTCATTCTGTTAAGTTATTCAACAGGGGCGATGCAATGTATTTCACGGGAAAGGATTGGGATGTGTTTTACAATCGTGTTTGGAGGGATCTGAATGATTCTGGAGATGCACCTTTATTCATTGCAGAGGCTGTTGGTGACCATATTATCAAGAGGCTGGATGACCATGGATACGTACTTACCAGTGAGAACAAGCAGGGTATCAATGACGGAGTGTGTCCTTCCACAGAGACAGATCACATGAAGTTTTTGTTTCAGTGGAAAGATGTGCCTATCCTGAATGATGTTTTTTCAAAGATAGACAAACTGTTTAAATGGAATGATGCATATGACCAATACAATATAATTAAGGTCAGACTGTTTGACCCCGAAAAGTGTGGGGAAGTTCGCAGTACGACCCCCTTGTAACACCGCCCACATTCTATAGACCTTAAAAGCGGCTGGCCCCCCATTCTCATTTCAAACCAAAAGCGCGAATCATCATGTCTCAACACGATACCACAGAATCTGCTGGGGCCTTGGCATCATCCGATGACGCATCTACTTCAGCAATGTGTGATGTCCCTGGAGGTGTTCCTATCACCGGCCATTGGCTCGACAAGTTTTGCATGAAACTTGGCTATCACAATCTAACGTTCATTTCATCTCACGGTCCAGGACACACACTTCCAGATGCATCGTCTCTGAAGGGGGATGATGATACTGATGGTGTTGTTGATGTAAAGAGCGTCAATTTTATAAAAGCAGTCGTAGTGGTCATTCTGGAGCATCTCCTCGGGTTGAAGTTAAAAGAGTTGTGCTACGGTTGTGAAGTGGATCACCCCAGTCAGGTACAGCACACGTGTTTGTATGATCCTGACAAGTATTTCTTTTTCATACATTTTGAAGAAATTTCCTGTAAAGTGTTTAAACCGATGTTAAAACAAGTCATCGGCACTGCTTTGAAATCATTTGGATTGATACTGAATCCTCAGAGAATCCGTGGAATTATCGAAACCGTGTTGTGTGAACTAAGAGACGAGCCACACATTCTACAGAGACTGCGTGAAATCCGTGAGAATCTGGTGAATGATAGCGGTGAACAGGCGGTCTATGACACAGTGGACTGGTGGAAAGACAGTCCGACTGGCTCCTTATTTTGACGCTAACATGGGGATCTGCTGTAGTGTTACTTGTCTGTTTAAATTTATTCTGAGACGTCGTCTTCATTGTGAAATAGTCGATATGCTGTGTAAGATCATTAATGACGATGATAGTTCTGAACAAAACAAACGATTGGTTTGTCTAAAGAAGCACATGGATATAGTCAGAGGCATATCAAACGAATGGACTGAAATGATACAACGCTGTGTCTGTCAGAATGATTCATCCTGTGTGTTTCTTAAAAACATTCTAAATTCATTGTTTGAATGCAATAGCCACAACAGTCCCAAACCACACGGTTAGACATGTAATAAGTTCATTTAAAACCAAACCGTCTACATCGTCCTCTATGGCACAAAGAATGTATTTAAGTACACCTTCTTCTAAGGGGTCGGAGGCGTTTAAATCGCCATCTCGTGAACAAAACCAGTGGTTGTCATTTTGATGTTGTATAATATATTGGTCATATTTTTTGTACAAATTAATCATGTGATATTCAATAAAGCAGTGACATTGATACATTTTGACATTGTGCTCTTTTTATTTATTAGAAACAGTCGTTTTACAAATCATGTATTTAACATAAACGTTTCACCCATTTGAACACATTGAATACACTTAAATACAGTACTATTACAATGAGTTATCCTTAGTTTTTTCACAAAATGCGATACAAGAACATCATTATTAATTAAATCGTCGCTATAAAGCATCATAACATCATTATAATCACGACCTCGAATCATATGATATAGGAAGAAAACACAATGATGACCACATGTGACAGACATAAAAGGCTGAACTTGTTTAGCCGAATACTGAATGCGTGTTGAATTCCTTTTTAGAAATTCAATGATTGATACAGGAAAACGAATAAAATCAGGACTATTACCGAAACTGTCAAAGAAAAATGCTGAGCCAAACTTATTTATGTAAATAGCCACCCAGTGTTCCCCGGGGAGGTGCGAAGGATGTGTGTTGATTATGACGGCTGTGGGTAGTGTTCTTATCGGATCCTTTGGTAAATAATCGCTTGGTAGTACACCAAGAAAATGCGTGTTTTGTGTGATTCTCTCCATAGCTACGGTAAGTTGTATGGTGTTCATGTTTTTAATTAATAGTAGTCAACAAGCACCTGTCTTCGGTTAGAAACTTTAATGATGTTGTCAAAAACAGCATAAACAATTAGATTAATGGTTCTTGGAAGCGGTTGTCTGAACCGTACTTCTAGTCTGATATTTCCAGACTTAACAAGCGAGATGTGTTGGCCACACTCTTCGTCTGGTGTGAGGTTAAAACCATAAAGTGTATAACCCTGCAGAAAATCTTCTCTGTCGATTACCAATGCTTGGTTTTTTAGATGTCTTCCAGACGAAAGCGCGAGCTGGTAAAACTCTCGTACGGCTGTGCCTGATCCAAAGTTGGGTTGTAATGGTTTGGCGGGGTGTTGCTGTCCATCCACATAAACAGCTAGAAACTCCAGATCGTAATGTTTAAATGCAAAAGGGTTTTTATCGTATGCCCCTGTAAAAGCATCATTATCGACCATGCCCAATATGATAGATTTGGGGAGTGTTCCTAAGAATAGGTTTTCCTGGTTTGATACACGGCTTCCAGCTGGTATGGAAAAATTTTTCAGACAAACTCTATCAATTGGATATTTAGCGGTTGTTGAGAGAAGTGCTTGAGCGTGTCCCAGTCTCACTCCTGGTGAAACTGATACTTTTTTAACAAACAGAGACGCTGATAAATTATTTAGTTTGTATGCTATAGCGTCACTCCTCATTAGACAAAATTCATCTTTGCCTCTTGTCAACCGGATTTTAATGTCCACCCCGTTAAGCATGAGTTTTTCTTGAAAGAAAATATCACTGTGTATGGGTGATAAAAGTTCGACTACGGCACTTTCGTTGCTAAAGGCAGCCCTCTTTGTCAGACCAATGTTAGCCCCTGCTGGGTCGCCTACATCCATATGTCCTGCAGAGTCTTTGTAAAATAATCCTGCTGAGAATACGCTTTCCAGGGTATCTTTACCGTAGTTTAAAAGGCATTCTATAATACATCGATAAGGGTATGTGTTTGTACTCTGTGAAATTAACCTATCACCAAGTGATACATCAACCTGTGAAAAAATAGTGTTTCCTGGATAATTGATCAGTCCAACAGGGGTCCCATCTCCGATATCTGTACCGTCCGGATTTGTGATTTTAACACGCATGTAAAGCAGTGTATTATTCAAATCTACATAATCTTCACCATTCCCTGCTATGAAAAATTCCAAGGGGGTGGTGTCCGATATTGCAGATAGAGGAGGTATTTCAACGTATGTGTTTTTTTCAATAGCCGTCTGAGTCATCGGTACCGTAAACAGATCCAGCTCTGATTTAATACATTCTTCGGACATGGTATGTAGCAGAGCCATGGTTTAGAATATCGTTTTAACAGAGCTCTTCACCGATCCAGATGAGCCGCGCTTCACAGCTCTCTTTCGTCTTTTTTGTCTAACTGCAGATATCTTAGGTTGTTTCCTGGTTTTATTTACCGCTTGACCACTCCTCCCCATCCTCCTCACTCCTGGCGGTTTAGACCTCCGTTTACGTGACATAACCATTAACCCCGACCCATCTTGGGCTTTATTGTTATTAAAGGTATGTGACATGGCATTGGTGACAACGTCGCTGACTATGTTTTTAGCAGCATTTTTAAGATGTGGTTTGGCAATGCTGAAACCTCTTTTTAACAACGGAAGAGCCATTCTAAACAAACCCCTGAAAAGTCCTCCGAGACCTGCCCCATACATAACCCCTCCACCCGCATACCCCGGCAGGCCACCGCCTGCTTGATTTTTATAATAGTTTACATAATGATCAGGATCCATTTGGTACGGGTTATAATACACCATTTTAAAGGATTGGTTGTTTCACAGGTCTGAAGTGTAGTTTAACGTCAACTTTACCGTAAGCAAATGGCACCCCCTGTTTCTGTCGTCTTTGAGTTCAATACAAATCTCTCCAATAGAATTTTTATTCACCGACACGTAGTGCGTTCTGTCATATGTCACACTGATCATTTCACGACCCGAGCCGGTTATATGTACACATCTCAAAAGCGGAACGTGTGCATCCCCCACAGTTTGATATTCGATAACATCTGTGTACACGTATATGCTGTAAAATCCTCCGTTCATGTCGGTTTGATGTGGTGCATACACTGTTGTAAAAGTGGTTTCACTATGATCGTTTACAGCTTCCCATGGCTTCTCCGGTATTACACCCAAAATAATGGCTAGTTTACCGTAGAATGTTAAGGCTACTCCTAGTGGCGCTGTCATGTAAACTTTGTTTTTCACAAGGTCGTAACCGAAACGTACATGACTAGGTAGAGAAACATTTAGCTCCCTAATTACAGATGCTATTTTGTCATAATATCCGGTTTTCAGATTTATGGTCACAAAATTTTTGTTGTCGCCAACATCTCTCAAGATGATTTTCGCATCATCATCACCAATAGTGTACCACGATCTAGGGTATTCAATTTCGGCCAGACCCACCTCCCAATTACCTTTTAAGTTTATAGGTCTGGCTAATCTTGTTCTGTAATTCGAAATTTGGTTTTCGGGGTAAAGAGCTAATGAAGCATTGCATGGCAATGTGACATAAAACCCTGCATCATCCATGACCGTTCACTGTAGAAATGAACTCAGATGTCAATTGTATTTTCTTTATAGACTTTAAGAGCTCTGTAGATCTACAACATCTTTTTCATTAACCCAACTGTCAAACTTCGGAGGCCATCCCACCCACCGTACGAGAACCATGTTTTTTTTACCACGCTTCTTCTTGTCTAATATTTTTTCTACTTTAAAAGCATTGTCCTTGTCCATAATAATTTTTTGTAGCTCCTCTTCATAAAATGATCCGTCGATAACCTCCCCGTCATAATCAGATAGTTTGTAGACTGGTGGTTGACGTGGCATACATTCGGTTATAGTGAAAAATTAATCCGTGTAGTTTTGTTCATACCCCTTGGTAAAAGGCCCCCTCATCTTTGATATTCTAACCACGTCGCCGATTTTGTATTTAAATACAGGCTTCTTCTTACACACATTACCATACAAATTGTCATAGACGACCGGTTCATTTTCTTTGTTGACATCTACAGGGCGCATTTTAATACTTCTGTGATAGCTACTGTTGTATCCTTGAATAAAGTCTTGTAAAACGTCGATGTAGCGTTTAGAGTTTATAGCCGTTAAATATCGCCACATCCGTCCTTTTAATGTTCTATTAAAGCGTTCAATAACGCTTGCCTTCAATTCACTCCCTGTGCTGAAATGGTAAATGTTGTGCTTTTTAGTTAGTTGTTGGAAATGCTTGTTAAAAAACTCCTTCCCCTTGTCAGTCTGAATTTTCTGAGGGACTCTACCCTCTTGTAGTATTGAATTAAACGCATTGGTCACAGCCAATCCAGTCTTGTTCTTTATACAACGCACCCATGCATATTTGCTAAAGACATCTATACATGTAAGCAGAAATTTAGTATTGTCATTTTCCATAGAATATATTGACATATCTACCAGATCCATTTGAAACTGTGTGTCAATACCATAAACAACGACTCTATTCCTTTTAAAATTGTGACGTAGTGGTTTGTGGAGTGTATAAGCATCTTGACTGGCTAACCAGTCTGAAACATCTTTACCACTTAGCAAATCACCACTTTCCTCTAATACACCACGTTTTAATCTATTTACACCCCCTAAAGAGCCGGGGTTAGATGGAGTGTAGTACACCTTATGCAGTTGTTCGGTCATGTTACCAGATCAGACACCGTGTAAATAATGAGACAGTGATTCAATAAAAAACCCCTTTTATTTTAAATCAGGGTAATCACACAGTACAATGCATACTTATACAGTTAAAATAGAAACACCAACATCATGCATTGTCGAGATATTGTAGGAAATTAACACATGTATCAGAATTTTTATCAATCAGGTGATTTACCAGAATATTAACATTTTCAAAGACATGTCTAGAACACTGATCGTTTCTTGACAATAATATCACACACATATCAGTTACATATGTACATAAACATATTATATTGCCAATTTTACAATCATTATTGCATTCAAACAATGAATTTAGAATGTTTTTAAGAAACACACAGGATGAATCATTCTGACAGACACAGCGTTGTATCATTTCAGTCCATTCGTTTGATATGCCTCTGACTATATCCATGTGCTTCTTTAGACAAACCAATCGTTTGTTTTGTTCAGAACTATCATCGTCATTAATGATCTTACACAGCATATCGACTATTTCACAATGAAGACGACGTCTCAGAATAAATTTAAACAGACAAGTAACACTACAGCAGATCCCCATGTTAGCGTCAAAATAAGGAGCCAGTCGGACTGTCTTTCCACCAGTCCACTGTGTCATAGACCGCCTGTTCACCGCTATCATTCACCAGATTCTCACGGATTTCACGCAGTCTCTGTAGAATGTGTGGCTCGTCTCTTAGTTCACACAACACGGTTTCGATAATTCCACGGATTCTCTGAGGATTCAGTATCAATCCAAATGATTTCAAAGCAGTGCCGATGACTTGTTTTAACATCGGTTTAAACACTTTACAGGAAATTTCTTCAAAATGTATGAAAAAGAAATACTTGTCAGGATCATACAAACACGTGTGCTGTACCTGACTGGGGTGATCCACTTCACAACCGTAGCACAACTCTTTTAACTTCAACCCGAGGAGATGCTCCAGAATGACCACTACGACTACTTTTATAAAACTGACGCTCTTTACATCAACAACACCATCAGTATCATCATCCCCCTTCAGAGACGATGCATCTGGAAGTGTGTGTCCTGGACCGTGAGATGAAATGAACGTTAGATTGTGATAGCCAAGATTCATGCAAAACTTGTCGAGCCAATGGCCGGTGATAGGAACACCTCCAGGGACATCACACATTGCTGAAGTAGATGCGTCATCGGATGATGCCAAGGCCCCAGCAGATTCTGTGGTATCGTGTTGAGACATGATGATTCGCGCTTTTGGTTTGAAATGAGAATGGGGGGCCAGCCGCTTTTAAGGTCTATAGAATGTGGGCGGTGTTACAAGGGGGTCGTACTGCGAACTTCCCCACACTTTTCGGGGTCAAACAGTCTGACCTTAATTATATTGTATTGGTCATATGCATCATTCCATTTAAACAGTTTGTCTATCTTTGAAAAAACATCATTCAGGATAGGCACATCTTTCCACTGAAACAAAAACTTCATGTGATCTGTCTCTGTGGAAGGACACACTCCGTCATTGATACCCTGCTTGTTCTCACTGGTAAGTACGTATCCATGGTCATCCAGCCTCTTGATAATATGGTCACCAACAGCCTCTGCAATGAATAAAGGTGCATCTCCAGAATCATTCAGATCCCTCCAAACACGATTGTAAAACACATCCCAATCCTTTCCCGTGAAATACATTGCATCGCCCCTGTTGAATAACTTAACAGAATGAGATGTTCTGTCAAAGTCATACACGCACAAACGAGCATCGTCTAGATGAAATTCATATTTCAGAGTTCCTAAAGGATCATGGAGATCCCTGGTTATGCATGGCCCATATCTTTTCCTCGGAGCCCAATCTAGCTTAGCATTTGTTTCTACATCATTTACCAACGGGGTTTTAGGACTTCTGGGGGGTGCCATTGCTCAAGTGGAAATCACAAAATACGTACTTGTTGCAATGGACAGACCTAACCTCTTTTAAATACACAGATGGGATCGGCTACAGCGCAGGGGGGTATCAAAACAGCTGACCAACCAATTCATACCACAACCTGTACAACTGCCGGAGGGGTGGGGCGGGGTGGGGTGGGGAGGGAGGTCAAAGGGGGGCACCAAACATGTCATCAATCATAGACCATCAATCATTTTTGGCACAAAGTATGAGGGGTGGGGTGGGGATGGGGAGGGGGGGAAAGGTCAAAGGTGATCAATTAAGTCATCAATCATAACCTGTCAATCATTTTGTCACAATGTATATTATATTTACTACTAAGGAGGAGTCGAGAACCCGCTTGACAATATAAATAATAGTTTAATGTGAAACTTAAACAAAAGACAAATCACACACATGACGGACATGTCCGTAAACGATCTCTCTCTCCAGCACCATCTTCTGCAGTCAGCCTTTATCCCTCTCGGAGGCTTGATTAGCCTGATAAGGGACCAGGTGTGTAGAATCACGACCATCGTTCTCTCAGGCTGGGGAGCCTTCCGCCCCATCTGCCGGCAGGTCATACCCATCTACTTGGATGAGGGAGGGGACAAGGGGAGGGAAACATAAATAATTAAAATGGGGGGGGTACTTCCTGTAACCGTATATTACCCCCCAAAAAACGCTGTAAAATTTAAAAGAGAGGGAAAAGGTCAATGCGGAGTGGCAGTGAGAGAGAGGAGAGAGAGATGAAAAAAAAAACGTACTCACCGTTACTCGATCACTCCTCCACTCTTTCAGACGGACAACAGCCACTCCTCCCCGGGTGGACCGGAGTCGGACCCACGACCCCCGGCGGACAGAACGCCCCTCTGCATTCCCAGCTACTCGTGGGGACACTCCTCCTCCCCTTGCAGTGGCTCTACCACCCCAGGCAGTCGTGGAGTCACTTCTCTCCTCCCCTCGCGGACGGCGGTCTTCTTTTGACACCTCCGCGTTTCTGGGGGATGGCAGTCTGTCACTCGACGTTGTGTCAATGAAGAAACACTAGGGGTCACTTGGAGACATTTTTGTACACTAGGATAAATAATTTTGTAATCCTATAACTTTTGATTGCTTTATTGAATCAACACAAAATTTTACTCCATTAAAGTTGACATGTTTGGGAACAAAAGCATTTTTTTCAGAGCCATCTTATTTACACACAGAGATATATGTCAAATCAGAAAAAAATAACATATTAAATTTTTTAAATTGTGATTTGTTTTTAACATTTTCTTAGACTGAAAGTCATAATGTATATCATTAAAAACTTTGAAACGTTTTCTTTACAATGATACCAAACACTTTTATTTGTTGTTGAGTTTTTGTCTTTAATTTTGCATATGCCACTGAAACAGGAAATCTTTTATTTTCATCCCCTTTATCTCCAAATATGGAATGCACAATTCCCACTACTTAGTAAGTCCTTGGGATGGTGCGGTTACTCACCTGAATCTGGGTGGTGGACAAGTCTCAGTTGCCTCTGCTTCTGAGACAGTCAATCAGCACATCTTTTCACATGGCTCATTGTGCATGACACCGCAGAGACTCCATGTGTGGAGGCTCATGCTACTCTCTGCGATCAATGCCACTTACAATTTACCACTTGCCCCGTTGAGAACCACTAAACGTGGAGTCAGTCAACATGCCCTGGATTCAAACTCATGACTCCAGGGGTGGTAGTCAGCTACCCAGGCCCCGAAAAAGGAAATCTTTAAAAACACCCTCAGAGCTTAAAGGGACAATGTGATATTGTTTCTGCACTGTACAAATATTCCATGTCTCATTTAATTTTATGTAGTGCTATTTGTCGATTACATTTTTTTTAGTCATGATTAATTGCATAATTTTGCATATTTAATAGCAATTAATCCAAAACTTCGATGAAATTTTACTCTATATATACTTATTTTAAATGCACAGTTTACTTTATAGGAAAGAAAACAAAACAATCTTCTTCTTCTTTCAGCTGCTTCCAATAGGGGTAGCAACAGTGGACCATCCATGATCTGCATATTTCACTTGGCACAGGTTTTACGCCAGATAAAGAAAACGAAACAATATGTAAAAATAATGCTTTATTAAAATTTTCCAAATGAGTTTCAGCGGACTCAGACTTCAATTTCCCATGGTACACATGCAAATACATGCACAAACATGCGAGTGCATGCTCTGAGGGGAACTCTCAGATATTTGAACAGCATGCTAATGGTCTGCCATCTCCACAGCTTACATTTGGATCTGCTGAGTGTCTGGAGCACGCAGGGGCAATATTTCATGAGTTGAACAACGGCCTTCCATAAATAAAATGAACAAATCAATGAATAAATAAGTAAACATTAGGGCTGGGCAGTATGACAGTGTTCTTCCACACAATGGCAGAAATATCTGCATGACTGTCTGTGTGCAGATCTGCTTTCTGTAATTTATATGACAGTGACAAAAAAAAATTAATAATGCTAAAGTACAGAGCAGGAACAAGAACTTGTGTTATGGGTGGAGGGGGCAGTAGGCACAACGCAAAGCAGAGTCCATGTTATTTACAGCTGCTAACGAATATTGCAACTTGGCCCATTATAATAAAATAAAATTGAGGTGTGGTCGAAGGTGGGCATAGAATAAAATTGTTCATCCAACCCAAATTTAGAGACAAAATTATTTTATAATGACAGTTTTATTGTTTTGAGTCTTTTGTTTTTAAATCGTTTTACACAATGTAAAGTAATTTTTGCACTAATGCCAGACATATTCATTTGTTATGAATAATCTTATCTTTTGGATTGTGCTCATGAAGCTCCAAATAAAAAGAGAAAAAACATTTAATAACATGACATTAAAGGTACAATCAGTAATTTTTTGCTCATTAAAAAACTTTCTTTAACTTCTAAAGATAATTTTGCAGTATATGTAGAAAATCATGATCATAGGGTTCAACATAACTCCAGTCATATCAGCAGCCTTATAAAAGCTGTTTTATTCTACATGGAGAGGGTCCGCACATGGGGGATGCCATGTTAGAATCACATGATCATCCAAATACTACTCGCTTAATCTCAGTAACCATCCTGTTAATTAACACGTTCACTCATTGATTAAATGAATCATGGCTGACTGTGAATACTACATTTCTACAATGGCATCTGAAATGGAAAAGTATTGATTTTAAATTATACTGCATCCAAGCCACTAGGTGTCAATGTAAGTCCAAGATGACACAAAGAGTGCAAAAGTATTTATTTCATTTGATTACACAACTTTTGGCAATATTACATGGATTTTTGCTATGTAAACAATTTTTGGGTTGAATTTCCATGTTTACACACTCTCACAAACACACACATATATATTATTATTATTATTATTATTTATTTTTTTATTTTTATTTTTTTACCCAAACCTAGTACAATCTTTTCTGAGCTTTCGGTGCTGCTACTGCTATGAGCCTTGTATCACCTCCAAGTTTTGTGCATGTTTTATTGCACAATGTTATATACATCTCGAGTTCTAACCTATGTGCTGTAAATTACTAATCCCTTACAGGTAATCAAGCCAGGATAATAAGCATAAGCTAAATCTAGATAAAAAAAAAAAAAGAAAAAGTTGATTTTACTCTGTCATTACCATTAAAGAAATCCAGGACTTGGAAGCCAGACCCAGTGATCACAATCTCAATCAGCATAAGGGAAATGAAAATCTTTTGAAAAAGTATTCTGAAAAACACTCAGAGATAATTTTCCACTCTCTAGCTCGCTGAATGAACGTGTCCAATTGTCCACTAGCTGATAATGCCTTCATTCCATTTTCAGACCTCTGCCAGTTTGATAATCCTAATAATAAGGGATTTTCTCAAACATCTGTTTACACACTAAGGTATTTGCCCTACAAATATCTTTTCACATTAATATATTTCCAGAGTTGGGAGAGTTACTTTTGAAATATACATGCTGTAAAATGTAATTGTAACGTATTCTGTTAGATTACTCAAGGTCAGTAACGTATTCTAAATACTCTGGATTACTTCTTAAGCACTGGTAGATTTTTTTCACTTGTTTTGCCTATAAAAACTCTGCCAGTACAGTAAGACAAAATACATATGTTAAAAATGCATTCACTGAAAAACCTAAAACCCTGCAGTGTTGTTTCTTAAACAAGATAAATCAAATTGATATTGTTTTAAGGATTTTTAGATATTTTTACAGGAAAAAAAATACACAAATGATTATCAAATATATTATTTTTGCCCCAATATCAAATGTCTTACTAGAAAAAGAAACTATGATCCAGCGTGAATAAAAAATAAGATTGTCCCTGGTAACGTGCATGTAAAATGGCTAGAAATAGCATTTTAGCTTAGCATAAAGCTGACAATTTACAGAAGGTTTATTTCTATTTCTTGTGCTCCAAACTTCAAACTTACTTCTCTGTTTGCTCGTATGAATAACATCACACATCATAAGAAAATGTTTCATCGCTGTTCAAATGCACTTTGGATCACATCATTTATATGTTTAAATGTTTTCCATCTGAAAGGACTAAATATCAAATGAAACAAATGACAATAAAATGCTAATTAACTCTACAGTAATCAAAATACTTTTTGAATCTAACTGTATTCTAAATACCATTGATTTAAATTGCAACTGTAGTGGAATACAGTTACTTTTATTTTGTATTTTAAATATGTAATCCTGTTACATGTATTTCGTTACTCCCCAACCCTGTATGTTTCTATAAGTATTTAAAATCTCCACAGGAAATGTTTGGAAATGTATGCCACAATACAAAAATAGACAAACAGCATAAAAAATTGCACAGACTGCCAAAATATGTCTTTCATAATATGTGAACAGTGTTCACAAGTTTATTGTCTAGTTAAGCTTAAGGCAGGGCACGAGCAGAACTTGAACATTCAGCGCATGTGAAACTCTCAAAATGAAAACATGGCGGAACAACGCGATCTCCCGGAGTTGTATCTGCCGAAGAAGCAAATTAAATTAGCTATTTAGGGGCATTTTGTCTATGGAAAAAATGACACAGGAGTTGTTGAAGTCGGGTATCCAGTATGCAAAACGTGCAGACGGAAACTCCGCAAAAGCGGTGAAAACATCTAATATGTTCCTGCACCTAAGCGATCACCATCTAGAGATTCATGCCCAGATGAAGGTAATAATTTTACAAACACAGTAAATATTATATGTAGTATAATATTTACCTTTTTGTTAAGTCAAACACTGCATTGAAACTGTAAATCCGAAGAGTTGTTTATTTTAAGTTTAAAAGAGGAGGGGGTTCAGCTTTATCTTGTGAATGCGATGCTGCCAAATAGTTTATAAGAATAAGATTTTACTGAGCGTAAATGTGCTGTTGTTATTATCCGGCTGATCGTTAGATTACTGAATAAAGAAAGAAGGTTATCCTAGCCTGACATCATTTTATTTTAAACATATGGTTTAAGTTATAGTTGTTGTTGTTGTTGTTGTTGTTGTTGTTTTTTTTTTGGTTATTTATTTTTAATTTACATTAAATTTTATTTGTATTTACTGAAAGGGTATACCTACTTTTTTTTTTTGTTGAAAAGGTACAGCACGTTTTGGAGTCAGAGGGCAGATAGAGAAAATTGCTTGATTTCAACTTGTTTTAACTGCATGTCCTATTGAATGCTGCAATAAAACTTAAGTTGTGATATGTTTGTGGAGGTTTTTATTGTTGCACAATAGGTACATTTGCAGATAATCATAAAAATCATGATTTTTATTTTTTTTATATCTGACGACAATCATACATTCAAAAAATCATATCGTGACATCCCTAGTAGGTAGTACGTTTTTCAATGCATTAAAGTGGAAATTCTGACATTATTTACTCAACCTTATTTTGTTCCAAACTTGTATGATGTTCTAAATCCAAATGATTGCTTTGTGTGAGGAATCCGTAAGATAAACTGGATCAAGGAACAGTTTCCACTGGAGTTGGTTCTTTTCTAAATCATTGAGCCGGTTCACGAATCAGACTGAACTATTAATTTACAAATTCAACAGACGCTACATGCATATTAATCTGGGTACATTTAAAAATGGCGTTTTTGTTTTTGAAACTCTCTCTGTCTACACTGCCATTTTCAAGCTTTTTCAATAATTTGCTTGTTTTCATGTGAAAAATCAGCATTCCTGGTATGGTCTGAAATGCAAATGTCCACAAGTTCCATCACTGGAGAGCAATTCAGAGTAAAATTCCCATCACATTTGATGTAATGCAATGTGATGGTTATACAGATTAATATTTATCTTTAGTTAAGTCAAGTGGCTTTTATAGTTATTTCAACCATAACCAGCTAGTAAAGTACACAGTGAAACAAAACAACGTTTCTCCAGGACCAAGGTGCTACATAAAAACAACATGAAACAACATAACACAAACACAGAACTACATGAGACTATACAGAACTAAAAGACTTACACATTTCTACATAAATTGCATGTGCAAATGTGTGCAAACAGTACAAGACAGTACAATAATTGCTGAAACGGGACAATAGGCACAGTAAGATTCCAGTACACAGTTCTAGTTTCAAAGTGTCAAATAAAACGGGTAGTGGAAAAATATATTACAATATAATAGAAAATGCTGTGAACGTAAACATGGCATACTATGACATTGTATTCAGCAGATAAGCTTATACTATATATGGTCATAGAGGTTATTGGGGTAGCAGCCAGGTAGAATTGACAATAAATTAAGTACAATAGTTTATGTATACAGTAGCAGCAAAAACAAATTGTGTAGATAATACAGAAATGTGCAAAACTGCAAAGGGTGTGTGTGTGTGTGTGTGTGTGTGTGTGTGTGTGTGTGTGTGTGTGTTGTCAGTCCAGTCTCTGAGTGTTGAGGTGTCTGATGGCACAGAACTGATACACAGTCTGGCCGTAAGGGCCTGAATACTTCGGTACCTTTTGTCAGACGGCAGGAGGGTGAAGAGTTTGTGCGTGGGGTCATCCACAATATTGGTGGCTTTGTGGCTGCAGCATGTGGTGTAAATGCCTATGATGGAGGGAAGAGAGACCCTGATGATATTCTCAGCTGTCCACACTATTCTCTGCTGGGTCTTGCGATCCGAAACAGTGCTATACAATGCTATCTAAGTGATTAGCCTGCAGAACAATGCCACTAAAACATGGGCCACCATTTGGATTGTTTTGGATTAAATGGATCTCATGACAACAAATATGTCATCATTTTGAGATATCTTGGTTTCCCCTCTCCACACTACAAAGCAAAGACAGCATTTTCAAATGTATCCACTTGGGACAGCATTTTCGAATGTGGACGGAAGGCCAAAACATAGAAAAAAGATGCATTTTAAAACAGAAAAGTTTTAGTGTGGACATGGCCTGATTCGTTCACATTGAGTTCAACAGAGTGAGCCAGGAATTCTCGAGTTAGCTGCTCAATGGAGCGGAAGATTATCAGAGAATAAAGAATTAAATGTGGGTCTGTTCCTCACACAAAGCTATTATATGGCTTCAGAAGATATGGAATATAGTACACGAATCGTATTGACTACTTTTATAGCCCTTTTTTCTCTCTTATTAAAGACTTAATTAGCCATGTCACAAAGACATGAGAGAAGATTTTTCTAAATATCCAGTTAGTTGTTCTACATACTGTAGGAAAGTAAATAATAAGGTTTGAAACAACATGAGGGTGAGAAAATAATAAGAGAAGAGTAACCATCCTTTTAACAGCATGAACCAACACTTCTAAAATCTCATGTGAAAGGCAAACTGTACCTACTGAATAGGCACCGAATACAAAAGAGACTGTAGGCTGGGGAAATGTTTGGTTCGCAAGTAGCTCAAAACATTTATCTAAAAAGCTTCTCAGAGTGCACATTGAATCAATTTTTTTTAAATAAATGTGGTTAAGCTGTGCCATTCGAGGTTGCCTTAGGTCACTGGCAGTCATATTATTGAATAGCTACTGGTGTTGGCTGATTAATGGCGCTGGTCATACAGTGGCATCTAATGATGGCCTCTCATAATTTACCAAGACACAATGTGGCTAATCAGAGTCCTCACGTGTCTCTAATTGGGGAAGACAATATTGATTTGAGCCAATGGGTGATTTGTCAAGACTTTCAATGCTAAGAAAGCTAGTCAATTATCGGTGACTCTCATTGGGCATTCATGACAGCTCTCCCACCTTAAAAAAAATTCAATGCAAAGCATATTTTTGGACATTAGCTTGCTACTTAAGGACTGTCATGCTCAAAATACTACCAGTACATAGAAAATCCTTCAATAAAGCAAACATCTGATAGAACATAAATGCAGCTCAATGTCGGAAAGGTTATCCTCTGGTCTTAAAAAGACAGATAAATGTTTTGCTCCTTGGAGGCTTAGGGGTCTCTCTTGAGAGCCTTTTGCATCTCTGATCTATGAGAAAAGGCCAATGAGAAATTGGCAGACAGAATTTGCATGTCCCGCCCCCGGATATACGGGTATAAAGGGAGGGAAATTCGTCTGTTTCATTCAGGATTTTTCTGAGGAGCCTACAATGAGGTTCGGCTGCAACAGTGGCTCGGTTCAGCGATGTGGCAGGAAGAACAGTGTCTCGTTCCCTCCATCAGGGAATGGAGGTTACATCCGTAACCTATTCCATTATTCCAGCATCCTTTGCACTATGCTTCATCGCACTGTGTACATGTATGCATGTATGTGTACCTGTATATCACATTCATCTCCGACATGTACATAATAATGATAATTATAATTTTTATTTTACTCCTGCATCCTTTGCACTCTGATCACTGCACTATTTGTCAATATGTCTATATTGTTTTTGTTCATAGTGTGTATATTTGTGTTGTCTACACTGTAGCCTGTGTCTGATTTTATTTTATTATTGTATTTTTGTATGCGTAAGCACATCGTGAGCAATGTACAATCCTGAATCAAATTCCTCGTATGTATACACATACCTGGCAATAAAGCTGATTCTGATTCTAGATGTTCCCCGTCTGTCGCTCACTTCGACGTTGTGTCGAAGAAGCGACACTAGAGGTCCAATTTAAATCGCCATGCGCTGAGCCGTGTATGTGTACTGCTGACACAGGAGCGGGCAGGTATTTTAAATCGTCAAAACCTTCTGGTTCTTTATACCCCGATAGGGGGAACAAAGCGACGTGCCAAGCATGGGAGCAGGCCGCGCCAGCCGTGCCTTTTTTCTCTCTATGTTTCTCGCATAGAGTTAAAGCGGCTGGGGCCATCTTAACGCTATCATACGCATCGGGGAAGGCAATCTTTCCCAGTTTTCCTATTCTTTCAGGGGGGAAAGACCCTGCGGAGACCACACCTGCCCAGACTGGGGGAGGTAAAGAGTGGTGAAATACGTCACATGTGGAGAGTGGCGCGGTGGTAGATCCTACCTCATTGGGAGGGAGGAGTTGCTACAAACACTGCTACCGGGGGTCCATGAGGACTGCCCAAGGGAGACGCGGGTCCGCTCGCAAGGGGACCGTACCGCGGAAAATACACACAGGGGGATAAGTCCATATAGGAGCCCGTCCTGTGGAGCACCTATTCCAGAACAGGGTAAATTGAGTACCTGCATTGGTTTTGGTCGGCAAATTTCTCAGCTGAATTTGTGGACCAGTGGGCTAGGGAGGAGTCATCCAGGGAGCCAAGTTAGTGGGATCACCTGGGGTAAAAGCGCACGGTATTACCTCAGCGGAGGGAAAAGGCGCTAGGTGCAAGCGGTCCACCCCGTCAGTTGTCACCGCGTTACTGAGTTTCTACCGGCTCGGACCTGAGAAAACATGGGACAAAACCGACTCAACCCTGAGATTGTAAAATCTCGTAAAGGTATTGGGTGTTGCCCAACCCACTGCTCTGCATATGTCTGCTAGGGAGGCGCTTTTAGCCAATGTCCACGAGGATGCCACACTTCTTTTCGAGTGTGCTCTGACCCGCAATGGGGCGGCCACGGCCTGGGTGGGATAGGCCAATGTTGTGGCATCAACTACCCAGTGGGAAAGCCTCTGTTTCTGCTGTCCACCAAAGCAGAGAAAGAGCTGCTCAGACCGTCTAGAGCTCTGCGTGCGCAAAGCACGCAAAGGACGTACCGGACACAGCAACGAAGGGACTGGGTCTGCCTCCTCCCGGGGCAGCTTCACTTGCAGGTTCACTACCTGGTCTCTGAAGGGAGTCGTAGGAACCTTGGGCACGTAGCCCGTTCGCTGTCTTGGGATCACATAAGTGTCTGCCAGACTGAATATCAGGCAGGTGTCGCCGACAGAGAACGCTTGCAGGTCCCCGACCCTCTTGATGGAGGTGAGCGCGATCAGGAGGGCCGTCTTCAGGGAGAGGGCTTTGAGTTGAACTGATTCTAGCGGCTCAAAGGGGGGTCTCTGAAGCCCTCAGAGGACCACTGATATATCCCAGGAGGGGAACAGGCATGGCGGGAGGGATTCAATCTCCGGGCGCCTCTTAGGAAACTGATAATCAAGTCATGCTTACCCAAAGACTTGCCATCTTTTGTGTTGTGGTGGGGGGGGGCAGCCTCCCCTCCAACCTCTCCTGCAGAAATGAAAGCACTGACTGAACGGCACATCTCTGTGGGTCTTCAGACCGGGAAGAACACCAATTTGCAAACAAAGCCCCACTTTGGTGCGTAAAGTTGCCTGCTAGAGGGAGCTCTGGCTTGGTTGATCGTGTCTACGACAGCAGGTGGTAGGCCAGCTAGAAATTCCGTGCCCCATCAGGGACCAGATGTGGAGGTTCCAGAGGTCTGGGTGCAGATGCCTGAGGGTGCCCTGTCCCTGAGAAAGAAGGTCCTTCCTAAGGGGAATTTGCCAGGGAGGGGCTGTCACGAGGAGCACGAGATCCGAGAAACAAGTCAATAGGGGGCCACCAGAGTGACTTGTTCCTCGTCCTCCCTGACCTTGCATAGCACCTGTGCAAGAAGGCTCACTGGGGGAAATGCGTACTTGTGCAGCCCCGAGGGCCAGTTGTGTGCCAGCGCGTCTGCCCAGAGGGGAGCCTCCATTTGGGCGTACTAGAGCGGGCAGTGGGAGGTCACTCGAGAGGCGAATAGGTCTACCTGTGCCTTGCCGAACCGTTCCTAAATCAGCTGGACCGACTCTCTGCTGTGCGAACATTGTCGTGATGGCGTGTCTGCTACCACGTTGAGTTTGCCCTGAATGTGAGTGGCATGCAGGTACTTGAGTCATTGCTGGCCCCAAAGGAGTAGACGACAGGCGAGTTGTGATGGGAGCGTACGGCACTTGGCAATTTATATCCGCTACCGTGGTGATGCTTGCCCTGAACTAGTGGGAGAAACATCCGCAGGGCAAGAAGTACAGCCAACAACTCTGCGTGCCCATTGCACACGGTGCCCCAACCCTGTTTGGAGGTGTCTGTGGTGACCAGGACATTTCGGGACACCTGTTGCAAAGGGACGTCTGTCCAGGTTTTGAAAGTTTGCCGGCAGGCGGGGGTGATAACACGGTGCATGCTGCAGCGCCATACTCGTACTTGAATGCGAACCGTTGAAAGTGTCGATGTCGAGGCAAGATTAGACGTGGAAGTACGCGTCCTTCAGGTCTACCGCTGCGAACCAATCTAGATGCCGGACGCAGGTTATATGATCGCAACTGCTCTGTCCACCTGGGGGACAGCCGGGTGCCCGGGACTGCTCCACTGTCGTGGTAGTGAGAATGGAGGAGCGAGTAAGCCAGTTTCGGGCAGTAAAAGGTGCTCTTTACGGCTTCCTCAACTCGTCATGCACGGCCGGGAAGAAAGGAACTGGGGGGGGGCGTGGCTGTGAGCGGCATGCAGGCCCAAGGAACCAATTGAGTAGCCGTAAGGGGGGGGCAGATCTCTAGTCCAGCCTCGTGCTCGCAGCAGCCCAGGAAAGCATGGCGGACATCTAGCGGCAGCCTCAGACTGGGCGAGCAGACCCGAAGGTGGCTGCCCGGGCGAGTCATCGGCATCAGATGCCATGTGATGCTCTCCAATGCAGCGGCGATGTCATCATACAATTCTGGGGGCTCAAGGGAGAATGCCGGCTGACAATTTGCTGTCTGCCAATTTCTCATTGGACTTTCTCATAGATCAGAGATCAGAGATCAGAGATGCAAAAGGCTCTCAATAGAGAACCCTAGTGTCACTTCTTCACACAACGTCGAAGTGAGCAACACTAGGGGAACAGGTTAGGATGCCAGATGAGGTTGTGCACCTGTGGCGCATCTATTTATGGCCCCTGTACCGGCGCATCCTGATGATGACACCGGCAGAGGCTATAAATTCTAGTCAATTTCTTTGACGTGTTGTATACATTCACAGCTGGTCACTCCTAAAGACGTTCCCAAAGCACTAAATCAGCGCAGCATCTCGTTCCACTTTTTCAGGGAATAGGGGTTACAGTTAAGTAACCTGAGACGGTCTGTAAGTATTGGCCACAAATTATATTAACACACAGACACCTACATTAGCAAAATTGCAATATTTGTTTAACTTCGTGTGACCCCACTTACACAGGCGTGGACGTTGTATTTTGGCTTTGGTATATGGAACACTGACATTTTTGCCATTTGTTACTAGGATCTTCACCAGTCCGTAAAAGAGGGTCACACACACCACAAGGTCAGTGTCCTGCATGAGACTGAAAATAATCTCGTAGTGCAGGGGCTGCAGTTTTGGTTTGGATTGTCCAATCAGCCAGACGACTCATCTTCTGATCAACTGGTACCTAAAAGAAAACTCCACAAATGAACAAAATGAGTCAAATCAGCAGTCCTTTAGACTGTCCTTCAAAAGGCTTAAAATCTTTTAAAAAGCTATCTGAAGGAAGGCTCTAAATTGCAGGTTTAAGACACAATGGGGAGATGATGTGTCCAGTAGTGGTCTTTACTTTTCAAATCCTGTATTCAGTACACCTTACTTGAACTTTGAAATGGTTCTTTCTCATTACCATGAATACTGCACATTTTTCAGGTTTTTGTTCCCAGAAGTAAAAATATATCTAAGTTAGTAGAAGAAAACTTTCTTTGAAATTGCTTTGTTCAAATACAGTTCTGCTCTTCACAGATAGTTAACCTAAAAATGATAATTATCTCATAATTTACTCCCCCTCATGCCATCCCAGATGTGAATTTCTTTCTTCTTCTGAATGCAAAAAAAGAAAAAAGAAAAGAAAATCTCAGCTTTGTAGATCCATACAATGCAAGGAACTCGTGACCAGAACTTTGAAGCTCCAAAAAGCAAATAAAGACAGTGGTTAAATCTATGTCTTCAGAAGTGATATGATGAGTGTGGGTGAGAAACAGATCAATATTTTATTATTTTTTTTTACCACAAATCTTCTCTTTCACTTTTTTCTTTTTTGTTTTGGTGATTCACATTCTTCATGCAACTTGCCACCTACTGGGCAGGGATGAGAGTTTTAGTACAAAAATGACTTAAATATTGATCTGTTTCTCATCCACACCTATTATATTGCTTCTGAAGATATAGATTTAACACCATGAGTGGTATGGATTACTTTTATTCTGCCTTTTATGTGCATTTTGGACCTTCAAAGTCCTGGCCATTATTCACTTGCATTGTATGGACCAACAGGACTGGGATATTCTTCTAAAAACTTCATTGAGTATATACACATCTGGGACATAATGAGGGTGAGTAAATTATGAGAGAATTTTCATTTTTGGGTGAACTATTCCTTTAAATTTACATACCTAAATTTACATCTGCAGAATATGCCAGATGTATACACTTCATTAAAATTTTATTTAGTATTTTCCTTATGAATCTATTTGACATAAAATATATTTACTCATATTAATACTCAAAGGCACAGCACTATAATAAGAACCAAGGTTGTGTAAACTGTTGGTTTTTATTATTTGGGTCATTTTGTGTATTATTTTGTCTTATAGAATATACACTCACCTAAAGGATTATTAGGAACACCATACTAATACTGTGTTTGACCCTTAATTCTACGTGGCATTGATTCAACAAGGTGCTGAAAGCATTCTTTAGTAATGTTGGCCCATATTGATAGGATAGCATCTTGCAGTTGATGGAAATTTGTGGGATGCACATCCAGGGCACGAAGCTCCCGTTCCACCACATCCCAAAGATGCTCTATGGGGTTGAGATCTGGTGACTGTGGGGGCCACTTTAGTACAGTGAACTCATTGTCATGTTCAAGAAACCAATTTGAAATGATTTGAGCTTTGTGACATGGTGCATTATCCTGCTGGAAGTAGCCATCAGAGGATGGGTACATGGTGGCCATAAAGGGATGGACATGGTCAGAAACAATGCTCAGGTAGGCCGTGGCATTTAAACGATGCCCAATTGGCACTAAGGGGCCTAAAGTGTGCCAAGAAAACATCCCCCACACCATTACACCACCACCACCAGCCTGCACTGTGGTAACAAGGCATGATGGATCCATGTTCTCATTCTGTTTACACCAAATTCTGACTCTACCATCTGAATGTCTCAACAGAAATCGAGACTCATCAGACCAGGCAACATTTTTCCAGTCTTCAACTGTCCAATTTTGGTGAGCTCTTGCAAATTGTAGCCTCTTTTTCCTATTTGTAGTGGAGATGAGTGGTACCCGGTGGGGTCTTCTGCTGTTGTAGCCCATCCGCCTCAAGGTTGTGCGTGTTGTGGCTTCACAAATGCTTTGCTGCATACCTCGGTTGTAACGAGTGGTTATTTCAGTCAAAGTTGCTCTTCTATCAGCTTGAATCAGTCGGCCCATTCTCCTCTGACCTCTAGCATCAACAAGGCATTTTCGCCCACAGGACTGGCGCATACTGGATGTTTTTCCCTTTTCACGTACTTCCTACACACATTCTTTGTAAACCCTAGAAGTGGTTGTGCGTGAAAATCCCAGTAACTGAGCAGATTGTGAAATACTCAGACCGGCCCGTCTGGCACCAACAACCATGCCACGCTCAAAATTGCTTAAATCACCTTTCTTTCCCATTCTGATATTCAGTTTGGAGTTCAGGAGATTGTCTTGACCAGGACCACACCCCTAAATGCATTGAAGCAACTGCAATTTGATTGGTTGATTAGATAATTGGATTAATGAGAAATTGAACAGGTGTTCCTAATAATCCTTTAGGTGAGTGTATTTGGATATCGGTTTTGCATCTTATTCAGAGCTGTACTAAAAAAAGACTAAAAAATTAAATTTATGATCTCTCATTTTTTATTAAAAAAAAAAAAAACATCTTATATAATTTCCAAGATATATCTAAACTTAGTAAATATGTAGTAAAACTGTAAAAGAGAACACCCAGCTACCATCCAAAATAAAACTATAATTTAACTTTTAATTCAATCTAATCCCAACATTACCACCAAATCAAACCAACATTTCAGTTAGTGTTTCAGGGGTTTTTGCTTTTGAAAAAAAAAAAAAATTACATTTCCCTACAAAATTGTTCCCAGTTTTAAACCCATTCTGATGGATGAGTTCTCAAAATCCAACCAGGCACGACTCTGAGCCACAGGGATCTCTTTGCTCACTGGAGACAATAAAAGAGACACTAGGGATCTTTTTTTTTTTTTTTTTTTTTTTTTTTAAGGGAATATCTGTAGAGAAACAGACTGCTGGCATTGATCAAATGAAAGAGTGTGCCAGAGGTTTAAGCTGCTTTCGTCTGGTTGCCAGTAAGCGACAGAGTAATTAGAGCTGGTGGTGATAAAAACTTTGCACCCAATAAATCCAACCACATAATATCCCCTGAACCTCATTACATTAACTATAAAGGTTACTCCACAGAGAGCACATATTAGCCAAGCTGCAGGTTAAATGTGTCCACTCTGTGCCAATGACTGAACTGAAAATTATTTGCTTCACAACATGTCATCTAAATCACACACACAAAAAAAAGATTACTCTCAATGGTATACAAGTAACATTAAATAAAAGCATGCACATAAAGGTTAACAGTGCTAATGCCAAGGGCACTTTACCTTCCTGTTTGCTTATTAGTGCAAGGACTCTCCACAGAGACCCCCTTTTCCTATTAAATCTGTTTAATTCAGTTTTAATAGAAAAGCAATATGCAATGTGATGAGAAGGTTGTAAATGATAAATGGGAACAGGAAAGGACGAGTGCGGTTTTATCACTTAATAAGCATCAGGTGTCTCTACATGACACACAACCTCACATTATTATGCCCCACATAAAAAAATTATAATACAAAATTATTTAATAATAATAAAACAATACTAATACTCATTTCTATAAGCTAATTATATTTTCTCAGGGCCACTATTGACGTGTGCATTTCGGTGCCACTAACGTCATCACACGGAATTGCAAAATTACCAGACATTTTTCCAAACAGGTTTCCCATCTTCCATTGTCATTTTCTGGAATCTGTTTGAAAACCCTCAATTTAAACCCATATTTAAAGTCTTAAAAATGTATTAATAATTCTTTCATAAAAATGGATAGCTCCCACTCTACATTCTGAATGGGATGCATTCGAAGCTGTTGTTATATAATTATAAAAACACACCTGTGACCGTACATTCTCACATGGGGAAAAATCAGTGTAATGCACACACTCATGGCTTTTTGCTTAAATATGATACATTTTCATCCACCCATTTCCACAAAAAAATCCCTGTCATATGATGCTGCTTATGCTCCATCATGCTGGAAAATGCACCAAATTGCTCCTGGATCTTTGGGAGAAGTTGCTCTTGCAGGACATTTTGATACCATTCTTTATTCGTGGCAGTGATTTTGGGCAGAATTTTGAGAAAGCCCCCTCCCTTGGATGAAAAGAAACCCCACACATGGATGGTCTCAGGATGCTTCACTGTTGGCACAACACAGGACTCATGGTAGTGTTAACCTTTTCTTCTCCGGACTATCGATTTTCCAGATGTCCCAAACAGTCAGAAGGGGGCTTCATCAGAGAAAATAACTTTGCACCAGTCTTTTGCTGTCCAATCCTTGTACTTCCTGCAGAATTTCAGTTTGTCCTTAATGTATTTCTTGGAGAGAAGTGGCTTCTTTGTTGCCCTTCTTGACACCAGGCCATTGTCCAAAAGTCTTCGCTTCACTGTGCGTGCAGATACACTCACACCAACCTGCTGCCAATTTTGAGCAAGCTTTGCACTGGTGGTGACAAGATAACGTAGCTGACTCCTCAGGAGGAGACGGTCCTGGCGCTTGCTGGACACTCTGGGACCACCTGAAGCCGCCTTCACTGCAGTTGAACCTCTCTCCTTGAAGTTCTTGATGATCCAGTAAATGGTTCTTTCAGGTGCAATATTGTTTGCAGCAATTTCCTTGCATGTGAGGTCATTTTGATGGAAATTGATGATAGCTGCACATCTTTAGAGGTAGCCATTGCTAACAAGAACACAATGATTGGAAGCACTTCCCTCCTTTTATATCAATCAGTCTGCTCTTATAATCAGATTTTATGATTTCACCTGACTAGTACATTTACATGTTTTTTGTAAAAAAATTTTTTTTTTTTTTTTTTTTTTGCCAATGAAGCTTTTTGCAATTATTTAAAATGCATCTGATCACTCTGCAGAATACTCTAGAAACAATGTGAATCAACACCACAACAACTGAAGCAGAAAACTTTGCAAAACACAAAATTTATGTTACTGCACTTTTTGTCTAGTAATGTGCACTGCAAAGCTTATAAACTGTCAAACATAATGCAGTGGAGCTTGTCTAAAAGTGATTTATGAATCACCATGTCAGCTTTCTAAAACTTAATTCTTATGCCAATATTCTGTTCAGAAATACATGTCTAATAACAAAAGATTTACAGGGGTTTTTGACAGCTCCCCCTAGACAACTGTATATTATGAAAATGCATCTCACAGAAGTGGAAAGTTCCTCTGTAATTTTGTCAAAATATCTATTAAATGTATCACATATGGGTGTGATACAGGTGTGACTACATTTTTATACTGAAAATTTAATGTTTTAATGTAGGTATGACCTATTTGCATGTATTCGCATATGTTAGTGTGTCTGTGAGGTGATTCAAATTATGCTATTTAGTATTTGATTCACTTTAAGTGACAAAATATATTCACAGTAAGCCTGAAAGATGCTGACCACTATACAGTGCCTGCATTCAGAGAGAATGGGAGGAATAAATGATTGATTTTAAAGAGGGTTGCTGTCAAGTGGCTGCATCTCAGACACATCAAAACAGACTTGGGCAGAGCACGTCACTCAGAGACTGCTGATAACCTAAGTCTGTCTCTGTCAAACAGAAGAGTAAGGATCTGAAGCTCTATAAAGGAGACTGAATCTTCTGGGCTAGCTCTCTTAAATTTGTCTTGAGCACTTAAAGGCCAAAAGTGCTTGCATGTCAAATTATTGTTGAATGACATTCAGGCCTCCAGCAGAGGGGATTGTTAATCAAAACATTGTTTCGAAAGTCCTCCATAATTGCTTTTAAATAGCTGACTCACAATAAATGGCCTCTGCAAAGCATGACAAAACCTCTTCAATTAGAGGCATATAATGAACAGCCATTAAAAGTGTACAAGCACAATGGGTTACAAAGCAGTACTCAATCTACTGTACATCAAAACATTTCTGTCACTACTTTGCTATTTCAGTTTGAGACTGTATTATGACCTCATAATTGCTGAATATCAGTGGTGGAATTTTAGTCTCACAAGCCAGACTTGACATCAAGTTTGGTGCATATTGAAAGTTATTCTGGCCAAGAAAAGCACACTTAGACAGGAAGGTGTCGTCTGACAAAGAAATAAATCAACCAACCACAGTTAGACTTACTGATGTCAGTTGCATGCAAATTGATGCTACCACGATAATAAACTAGGATACAACATAGCAACAGCTCATTCAAATAATGACATAGTAGCTCCACGAAAGGTTGTACAGACAACATTAAATACATTTGTTGAAAATGTATGGACTTTGTGGTTAGAATTGAATCCATAAAAAAATTAAATGAAATACACAGCCATTTACCAAAATAACTCCACAAAGTGCCAGAGAACTGCATTGTTGACTCTCCAGAAAATGTGTATAAAAAGGATTAGACAAACCAATACCACCACACAATTCCACTTTTAGTGTAGCCTACACTATATTGCCAGAAATACAATCACTGAGCATTTTATTAGGAACACCTGTACAACTACTTATTCATGCGATTATCTAATCAGCCGGGTCAGGAGCTTCAATTAATGTCCACATCAATCAATGTCCTTGAGACACTGGTCTCAAGATGGCGCCGAGTATGGCTGCTGCGTCGCGAGCTCCGTCAAAACACTGCAGTTTATTGTTTGTTTTGTTTACAGTTCTGTGTTTTTTTGTCTTGGATGTTGTCTGCCTTATTGTGTACGACAGACAAACGCTTTTGGACATTGGTTCGGCAATCACACACCGAAAACCGGACTTCACATTCCTCAATGCCGACCCGCGGTTTACAAACACGCCAGCGGAGCCCTTTGTTTGGGCTGCCCGGCCGCGGAAACGCAGAAGGAAAAGAGGAAAAAGAGCCGGCGTTCTCATCAGATTAAGACGTCGCGCAAATCGCCCCCCGCTACCCAGTATACTACTGGCAAATGTTCAGTCTCTGGACAACAAGCTCTGCGAGCTGAGAGTGCGGATCTCTTTCCAACGAGAGACGAGAGAATGCTGTGTTATCTGTCTTACGGAAACCTGGTTGTCCGTGGAGATTCCAGACTCGGCCATCGAACCCACGGGTTTCTCCGTGCACCGAGCGGACAGAGCGAAAGACCTCTCAGGTAAAAGCAGAGGTGGAGGTGTATGTTTTATGATCAACAAATCATGGTGTGATCAGAAGAATGTACATTTTATCAGGTCTTTCTGCTCTCCTGATCTGGAATTTCTCATGCTTCTGTGTCGACCATTCTGGCTACCGAGGGAATTCACAGCGGTCATTATCACAGCTGTGTACATCCCCCCACAAGCCGACACAGACCGGGCACTTAGGGAACTGTATGGCAGTATAAGTGAGCAGGAAACCGCGCACCCTGAGGCCGCGTTCATTGTTACCGGGGACTTCAACAAAGCCAACTTCAAAACAATAGCACCAAAATACCACCAACACATCAGCTTTAACACACGAGGGGACCGGGTTTTGGATCATTGCTATTCTCCTTTCCGGGATGGCTACAAATCCCTCCCCCGCCCACCATTTGGCAAATCTGACCACTCTTCCGTTCTGCTTCTGCCCGCTTACAGGCAGAAACTGAAACAGGAATCACCCACCATTAGAATGATCCAGTGCTGGTCGGACCAATCAGACTCTGCGCTACAGGACTGTTTTGATCACGCGGACTGGGAGATGTTCCGGTCTGCCTCCGATGATGACATCGAGGTTTACGCTGATAGCGTAACGTGTTTCATTAGGAAGTGCGTAGAGGACGTTGTTCCGACGAAAAACATACGGATCTACCCCAACCAGAAACCCTGGGTTAACGGCGATGTTCGCGCGGCACTTACTGCGCGGACCACCGCTTTTAATTCCGGGAACGCGGAGGAGCGTAAACAAGCCAGTTATGCCCTCCGTAAATCCATCAGCACAGCCAAACGCCAGTACAGGCACAAAATTGAAGGTCAGTTCAACACCACTGACTCCAGAAGTATGTGGAAGGGAATTAACATCATCACGGACTATAAACAGAATAAAAACTCCGCCATGAACACCGCTGCCTCTCTCCCGGACGAGCTTAATACATTTTATGCTCGTTTTGAGGACAACAATAACACCGCCCTCGCGGAGAGAGCACTCGCGGCCGATACTACAGATGATGGTTCACTCTCCGTCTCTGTTGCGGATGTAACCCGATCCTTTCGACGGGTGAACATCCGTAAAGCCGCGGGTCCAGACGGCATTCCGGGCCGCGTCATCAGAGCATGCGCGAACCAACTGGCTGGTGTTTTTACGGACATTTTCAACCTGTCCCTCTCCCTGTCTGTAGTCCCCACATGCTTCAAAACATCAACCATTGTGCCTGTACCGAAGCAAGCCAAAATCACTTGTTTAAATGACTGGCGTCCTGTTGCCCTCACCTCCATCATTAGCAAATGCTTTGAGAGGTTGATCAGAGATCACATCTGCTCTGTTCTGCCCACCTCTTTGGACCCATTGCAGTTTGCCTACCGTAAAAACCGCTCCACTGATGATGCTATTGCATCTACAATACACACTGCTCTTTCCCACCTGGAAAAAAGGAACACATATGTGAGAATGCTGTTTGTAGACTACAGTTCAGCATTTAACACCATAGTGCCCCCCAAGCTTGATGTGAAACTCCGGGCTCTGGGCTTAAACAGCTCGCTGTGCAGCTGGATCCTGGATTTCCTGTCAGGCAGACGTCAGGTGGTTAGAATGGGCAGCAACATCTCCTCACCACTGACCCTCAACACTGGAGCCCCGCAGGGCTGTGTTCTCAGCCCACTCCTGTATTCCCTTTACACACATGACTGTGTGGCGACACATAGCTCCAATGCCATCATTAAGTTTGCTGACGATACGACGGTTGTAGGTCTGATCACTGACAATGATGAAACGGCCTACAGAGAGGAGGTGCACACTCTGACACGCTGGTGTCAGGAGCACAACCTCTCCCTCAACGTCAGTAAAACCAAGGAGCTTGTGGTGGACTTCAGGAAGATAGACAGAGAACACAGCCCCATCACCATTAATGGAGCACCGGTGGAGAGAGTCAGCAGCTTCAAGTTCCTCGGTGTCCACATTACTGAGGAACTCACATGGTCCGTCCACACTGAGGCCGTTGTGAAGAAGGCTCACCAGCGCCTCTTCTTCCTGAGACGGCTGAGGAAGTTTGGAATGAACCAACACATCCTCACACTGTTCTACACTAGTACTGTTGAGAGCATCCTGACTGGCTGCATCACCGCCTGGTACGGCAATAGCACCGCCCACAACCGCAAAGACCTGCAAAGGTTGGTGCGAACGGCCAGAAACATCATCGGAGGTGAGCTTCCCTCCCTCCAGGATATATATAACAGACGGTGTGTGAAGAAAGCTCGGAGGATTATCAAAGACTCCAGCCACCCGAGTCATGGGCTGCTCTCACTGCTGCCATCAGGCAGGCGGTATCGCAGCATCAGGACCCGCACCACCCGACTACATGACAGCTTCTTCCCACAAGCAATAAGACTTTTGAACACATGATCTCTCACGATCAACAATCAGCACTGCACTTTATTAATCATCACTCTGTCAATATATTCTCCCAATTCAGTTAGTGTATATATATATATATTTATACCCGTATCTAGTGTGTGTATTCTACATTGTGTGTATTGTGTACATTTGTTATGTAAATTGTTGTGTAGGTATGTGTACATTTGTTATGTAAATTGTTGTGTAAGTTTGTTATGTAAATTGTTTTGTGTAATATGTTGTTTATTGTAAAGTGGTTTATGTCTCGTCACTGTCATTACTGCTATGTTGCTCGGAACTGCACACAAGAATTTCACCTGCTGTTGCACTCGTGTACACAGTAGTGTGACAATAAAGTGATTTGATTTGTTTTGATTTGATTTGATTTGACATCAACCATCAGAATGGGGAAATTTGATCTCTGTGTTTTTGACCATGGCATGAATGTTGGTGCAAAACAGACTGGTTTGAGTATTTCTGTAATTGTTGATCTCCTGGGATTTTCATGCAAAACAGTCTCTAGTGTTTACTCAGAATGGTGGCAAAACAAAAAACATCCAGCAGTTCTGTGTACAAAAATGCCTTATTGATGAGTGAGGTCAACTGAGAATTGCCAGACTGCTTCGAGCTGACAGAAAGGCTAGGGTAACTCGGATAACCACTCTGTAAAATTGTAGTGAGCAGAATAGCATTCAAAAATGAACTGTCAAATCGGGCACTTTATTAGGACCATAGTGTTCCTAATAAAGTACTCAATGAGTATATGTGGACACTGGAACACCATACACGTGTGGTTGTTGAGTATTTAATTTCAAAACCATCCCATTAATACCTAATTTGCTGCTATAACAGCTTCTACTCTTATGGGAAGACACTCCACTAGATGCTGGAACATGATTTCAGGCATTTGCGTCAACAACATGAGCGGATGCCATGACTTACTGCAAATTGTTTGTTGTTCCGGAGCGGTGAGGGTTTGAGATTGATGTGAATCCCTCACGCAATTGTTTGTTCTTGATAAGTGGTGCTTTGAGATCGATGCAATAATCTGTGTACCACAGAGGAGAAAAAAAACGGGTTCGTGCTGAAACAAATGCACACAGTTTAATCGCGATAAAAATAGAACGCGGATGCAGGTGGAATATGCGTGCAGTTGAATCGCGATAAAAGAATAATATGAGGGAAAACCCGATGAACGCTTAAAAATGGCAGATGTTAAAAGCTGAAAACGGATATATAAGTGATGCTAAAAAGACTAGCAGGCTACAAACTAACTCTTGTGCAGCGTGCTGTCAGCAACATATAAAATATGTAAACAAAAACACAAGTTATATTAGAATCCTTATGAGTTTGGGATGAGATAACAATACTATGTGAACCAGACCGATATGTGTGACTTGACACTCAACACCGTCTACTCCCCTGAAGCTGAACCAGCACCATAGCTGCTATTGCTGAAGCTCCCGCAGAAAAAGTCATTTCATGCTGCTGCACATCATACGTCTGCACATCATACGCTTTTCCAGCTCGCCTGCAGTGTGCTTCAAACGCAATTCTGGCATGTGTTAAGGGGCATTGAGCACTGACCTACCTTCTCTGTGTGCACTTAAGGATGTGACTTGTTTGACTGATAAACAGCTGCTTTCAAAGGATCAGATGCATATTTGCATGTGTGCTTTGTGACGAGAGCTTATGCCTAGCAGTAATGTGGCTGTAGCTTTGCACAGCGAAATGCCACAGACAAAGAAGGCGAGGGTGGGTGTTAAGAGAGTGTGTAACCCACAAAAACTACTTGCCATGCTGCATCTTTATACTGCAATTAGTACTCACTGCTAAAATCATTTAATTGTCCACTGTGAATATTAAGTGTAGGTATGTACAAAGCACTGCACACAGGTCATAGCCAAACCAAGAAATTTCCTATAGGTCAATACTGCAAATTTTTATTCTTTGCCACTGCAAGTCTGTCAGTGTCAAAATATCGGATTTTTTATTAGACCTTGCAATGTAACTTAAGTCCAATAGTCCTTCCACTATCTGACAAATTAATATACCATGTAAAAATTTGATTCAAAACTTTCTAAAATTTGATAAACCTATATTTTTTGCTACCCTAAATACAAATCATTAGTTTAATTTATTATTTGCATTGTTATTCCCTCGTCTGCAAACCGATTAGAACAGACATAAGACACATTTTTGGGTTGCGACCCACTACACTATGCTACCGGATAGCCAGAGAAGAGGCAGACCTGAACATGACAGAGATGGTGATGGTGAAATGAAAATTAAACCTTAGATAGATGCAACAGGCTTCCCCAGCCCATCGATCTGGTCAGCTCTTGGATAATCCATTCGCCAGGGAAAAGCTCAAGAGTCTTGACTCGTGGCACAGTAGGTCTAATGAAGTGATGAATCAATATGAGGGTCTGGAGCATTACCAGACCATGAGAAATGACAGCACACTGTGTGAAGTATTTCTGTAAGTATAATGCATACTGTGAACTTTATGTTGACTATTATGTTTTCAAATCCCAAAGCATGGATGGCAGATGCCAGCACCAGGGTTAGTCATGTGCCTGTGAAAATCCCGCTAAGGCATTTTCAGGCATACTGCCTCATTATGACAGTGACAAATGTGCCCGATTAAAGAGTGACAGGTATACATTTGCTTTTTCTGTCAAGAGCATGTATCAAGACTGCCCCAATATGCACAAACACACATGTTTTCAAGTGGTTGTTCAATCCCCCCAGATCATCAGACATGCAAATACTTGTCTGCTGATGAATTCCCTGATCTTCTGTATCATACTCACAAACGTGTGGTGCGTGTTATGTGCTAGCCATTAAGAATGACAGACATGGTTCCATACAAACAAACATTTTTGAGCTCTGAAATATTCAACTTTTTTCTATCTTTTTCCTTCAATGCGATGTCAAAGTTATTAAATATGCAGATGAGGTTTAAATCTATCCTTACTAACCACAAGCATGTTCCAACAGAGCTGGATGAAGAGAAGGAAATTGAGAAATACGAAAACAAAACAGTGGCGTATGAATGAAAGAGAAACAGACGGCCATGGTTTCAAATATGATCATAATGAGATCTTTCAACACAAGTCTGTCTAGCCTCTTCTCTCTCTAAACTCACAATTTATGCTTTGTGTAGAGCAATAACCTCCTTTTTTCCTAACTCTTTGGGAGGAAATCACTGTTTACAGAATGAATTGTGCCTGCCCACTGATACATTTTTATTGCATGTGCCTTCTGCATTAAATTAGCACCTGATTCAAGGATCTGTGCAAATCAAGACACATTGCAAACTCTGACAAAGATTTAATGCTAAATGCAATTTTAGCATACTTTACTGGGAAATGTACAGCATCATTCCACCACAGCGTCCTAGTCAATGGAAATGGCTTTTCAAATTTTAAAATCAAAGCACGCACCGGACACAGCAACGCCAAGGCTGGGTCTGCCTCCTCCTGGGGCAACCCTTGCAGGTTCACCACATGATTCCTGAATGGAGTCGTGGGAACCTTGGGCACATAGCCCGGTCAGGGTCTTAGGATGATATGAGAGTAACCAGGACCAAACTCCAGGCACGGTTCGCTTACACAAATGCCTGCAGGCGCCGTCAGGAGGGCAGTCTTCAAGGAGAGCGCCTTTAACTCAGTTGACTCTAGGGGCTCAAGTGGGGCTCCCCGAAGGACCTCGGAGAGGTTCCACAAGCGAACGAGGCGTGGTCTTGGATATTTTCGTCATTACAGCAGAAACAACTTAAAATACTCCATCATTTTTGGGTATACAGATAACATCATTAGAGACTATAAAGGGTCTACTTTTATTTGTGTACACTCACAATAACAACAAAACCTTGTGCTTTTGTAAAATAAAGAAAATAAAAAGGGTGAGCTTTCAGCAGTCTGTGTGTTCACGGGCATATATCTGAAACGCGTCACAAAAATGAACTGAAACTCTGCGAATACTTATCACACAAACATGAAACTAAAGAAAGCTTAAAATGTCTACTTTTTAATAAACCAATTCAAATTTAAAACAAATATTCTCCTGCAATGCAATCTGTTTGAAACAAAGCAATGTTCAGTTTTTACCGGTTCATCTAATTATCTGTAATGTGATCCCACCCACCAGCAGAGCGCTAATGTGCTGAGACGATCAACGCAAATGTTCACGCCCCCCGACTGCGAGGTCAGATGTAAACAAAATTCATTCAGATTTCTGCGCGTTTGCAGCGATACACAGGCGAGAAAGCTCCAGGATTGTATGCAAGAGTTAACATTTTCCTCAGAAGAAGAGCGGGACTCCGATGAACATTTATATTTTGAAGAGAGACTTGATCCAGCCGAGGATACAATTTCGAGTAAGTCATTTAGTTTTCATTAGTAGACATTCTATTTTATATAAACTTGCCACTTGCCAGCAAGGATTCAGAGTATTGAAATATGTCCTAATAAGCAAGTTTTAGTTACATGTAAATGTTGTTTTGACTAAAGCAGGTATTTAAATTGTATTCTGTATGATATAAATATGATATGCAATATGATATAAAAATAATATGAATGTGTAGATTATATTTTATCTAGTGTTTATAATGCCTCATTATCATCAACAAAGCTTGTGCTTGCAAATATTTGTTCGGGTTAAATGAGTAAAACACACTTTAATTATGCTCATATTAGAATATCACCATCTTATAATGATTTCTGAATGATCATGTGACAATAAAGACTGCAGTAATGATGCTGAAAATTCAGCTTTGATCACAAATTGCATTTTAAAATATATTTAAATAAAAAGTTGTTCTTTTAAATTGTAAAAATTTAAAAAAAAAAGTTCAGAATATCTGAAATATTGTTTTTGGATCAAATAAATCCAGTCTTGGTGAGCAGAAGAGACTTCTTTTAACAGTAGTGTAGGTCTAAAATTAAGTAAAGTCTTTATGTAAAGAAAATAAATAAATAAATTCTCTCTCTCTCGCTCTAGAGAGAGAGAGAGAGACAGAGAGAGAGAGAGAGAGATTTTGATCATTAATTCTCACATTCATTCTCTTTCTCTCACATTCCTCATTGATAGGCTCAGGGGTGGGGTCATTGTCTCTCAGGAGTGAATCACCTAAATAATCATTATAGTTCACACCTCCTCGCATATTACCTTTCAACACTAAAATTGTCTTACAAAAGTTAAATTACTATATTGTTTTGTATGAATGAGTGATCAGGATGGTTTTCACATCATTTTGTAGCAAAAACTCTAGGCTACAAGATCCAGTTCTCAAAAGTCTTGTGGACAAATGTTTAGTATGTGTTATATGGCCTTATTTCAGTGACTTAAAATTTTATTTTTTTCAAAAACCACGCATAAACGTTATTTTCTCAAAAATACAAACATGTACACAGATGTTGCTCACATATTATTGTAGCCCAGTTTGTGTTAAATACAGTGTTATCAGACTTTAGCCATTAATATGTTTTTAAGCAACTTAACAAAACACAAATGTCAAGGCATGTCAAAACTTCTCCAGGGCCCAAAATACCCTCAGACCCCAGAGGGATAACCTCCTCGCGCCTCTCAGGAACCTGACGATCAAGTCGTGCTTCCCTAAATACTTAACAGTTTTTACTGCGTCATGATGTGCTGATATAGCGGAAACATACACCTTCAATGTCTCCAACCTCTCCTGCAGAAAGAAAAGCACTGATCCGACTGCGCATCTCTTGGGGTCTTCGCGTTGGGAAGAACAACACTAGCGAACTGACACCACTTCAGGCCATACCAGGCGCCTCGTCAAGGGAGTCCTGAACTGAGTGATCATGTCTACCACTGCAGGTGGTAGGCCACTTAAGTCTTCCACGTCCCATCCAAGGGCCAGATGTGGAGATTCCAGAGGTCTGGTTGTGGGTGCCAGATGGTGCCCCGTCCCTGAGAAAGAAGGTCCTTCCTTTGGGAATTTGCCAGGGGGGTTGTAGCGAGGGAGCGTGAGGTCCGAGAACAAAGTCCGGGTGGGCCAATAAGGAGCCACTAGGATGACCTACTCATCATCCTCCCTGACCTTGCACTACGGTGCAAGTAGGCTCACTGGGGAAGAATGCATTTTTGTGCAGACTTAGGGGCCAGCATGTCTGTGCCGAGGGGAGCGTCGGTCAGAGAATACCAATGTGGACAGTGGGAGGTTTCCCGGGAAGCGAACGCGTCCACCTGCACTTGACCGTATCAACTCCAAATCAGCTGGACCACCTGAAGGTAGAGTCTCCACTCTCCCCTGAGCATGACCTGCCACAACAGCGTGTCCGCTGTGCTGTTGTGTTGGCCCTGGATTTAAGTGGCCCACAGTGACTTGAGTCATTGGTGACTCCAGAGGAGGTGCAACATTTGATGAGAGCAGTTAATGTGATGAGGCCATCACATCAGGGGCGGATGTGTGCCCTGCCGAAACTGCCAGAGAGTAACTGTGCCTGGCGGTCATGATAACGACGGCCGTGGACACTGAGTGTGGGGCCCAGTAAGTGAGGAAACTGTTCTTTTCTTGAGAAAGTGTGTACTGCAGCCCATTGGGTGTAAGGTGAAATCAAAAGAAAAAGAAAATAAGGATTCTCCACCCAGCCCTCCACTGGGGGAAGGAGTGGTCTTCTTACCAGATTCTGAAGTGCAGGTTCCAGACTTCCTGGTCTACCCGTCTCCGGGGCGCTTCGAAGCCTTTCTCTGGTTCTTGGCGGACGGCCGTGAGACAGGTGGTGTCGGTTTCCTGTGGGTGGCTCCATGCCGAGGCTGACCTCATCAGTTACACTGCAGGGGTCTCCCAAAGGGACATTGTCTAACCAATCCATCAACGACAGCTGCAATAATACTACTATTGTTAGGAGGCAGTAAATGTCATTGAGGCCCAGTGTAAAGATTATCCAGGCTCCCATCTGAGAGGTTTATCTAAATCTCTATATCTTTTGTGCTCCGTTCTTAAAAAGGCTGTTTATATCAGCTTTTTCCAGATGCTGTCTACATTTGGCATTTGATGTTATCCCGCACATTTCAAAACTCCCAAGGGCAGAAAAAAATATAGAGCTATTAAATCATGTGTATACCTGTATGCCTTTTATGTAACCAACCTAGATTCCCAGAAACAATCCTGGCAAAAGGAAAAATAACTTGACGGTGCTGGGAGTTCATGCAACATTCTTTTTGATAAAATGAAGCCTAACTCACCTCAAAGGAGTAATGGAATAGAGGAAAAAAAAACTTCTGAGAGGGAGGTTTAGTCTTTTATCTGTAAAAGGGCTAGCCCTATCGCTGCACGCAAATGTTTCTTTGAATGCACCTGTTGAGTGACATCCCTTCCTAGAAAAGACAATGAAAGGAATAATACCTTTTTTTTCTACAGTAAAAAAAAATAAAATATGCTTTTGTTGATGTGAAATGTCATGTTGGTGTCTCTGGATTCCCAGGTTTCATTCACTAACACAAATGTTATATTTTCAGTTCAGGCTGTATTAATGAAGGGTGAATGTTTTAAATTATTTCAGAGGGAAATGAATATTTTTTTTTTTGTTGAATTTGACTGAATTGTACCTCCCCTAGGAGTTGGTTCTTGAACCACTGATCAAAGTCCATGTTGTCAAATAATTAATATGCTGCTAAACCAACAGCACTGTTCACTGGAAAGAAAAAGCAAAACAGAAAACAGATACATGTAACATGTAATAACAAGGTATACACACTTTTTGACCAATGAATTTCTATGACTTCTCCCAGACCATTCCAGTGTTTGAGATTACTGGAAAAGGATTCTTTTTAAACATTCAGATTCAGACAGATTTGCCATTAAACCATTCAGTCCAATTTGTGAACTGGTTCGACGGATTCATCAAAAATAAAGCCCAGAAATCAGACATTCCCATGGCTTACCAATAAGTTTTAATTCCATCCAATAGCAATGTCTAGCCGATTAGGAATTGTAGAACAGAGCACAAGTTGAAAAACACATGTCGACTTTTCCATGACTTAAGATTGTAATCATACCCTGATATTTTTAGGTTTTCCATAATGATGGGAACCATCAATAATCTTTAATTAAAAGATTCACAACATAATTTGAAAGATTTGATTGCTTTTGTGTTCATGTTTAAAAATATTTATGCAGAGAGGTAGAAAGAAATTGTAAGCCTATGAAATAAGGAGTCCTACACAGTGGTACCTACATCCTTCATTAGCATTTGCACTGGGTCATCCACATTACTGGGCCCTAAGAGGGAAACCAAACAAGCATTGTGACCAAATGAACTCATTCTTCACAGTTTGCCCACAATGACCTTTAGGACTGTTGAACTAAAACAGCTTCTATCACATCTAAACATCTGTAATAATGACCACGTATATTTGCAAATGGTTGAAAAAAGTATGTTAAGGTATTAAAATGTGTAATGAAACAATATTAATAACCAAAACGTTTGTCCCATTTCCCTTAAACAATCACAACTAGCCTTCCCATAGCAACAATAAGGTGATGCTCCTTATAATAATAATGTCCATTTAAAATAAAGAAAATGCTCAAAAGACAAAGAAAACAAAGGCTAGAGGTCTTCACTTAGAGGTCATTATCTGAATCGTAAAGTGAATGTGTGCCTTTGGAATAGGGTTGACTTCACACTATATTTAAATATGACTTAAATATTTGACAATTGTACATGAGATTATTCAAATAAAATACAAGCTATCATGCACAAAGATTGCTATTGACTTCCATATAAAAATCCTTCTGACAGCAGACATGGGTGTTTCTTCAATTGAAAATTAAGTCTTTGACTAATGGAATCTAACATTAAAAATGTTCATTTATGCATTTGGCTGACTCTTTTATCCAAAGCAACTTAAAGTGCATTCAAGGTATAAATTGTATCAGTTTGTGTGTTCCCTGTGAATCAAACCCATGATCTTGGCATAGCTAGCACCATGCTTTACCAACTGAGCTACAGGAACTCATGTTATAATGAGACTTGAAAAATCTTGAATTCTTGAACAGTAATTGCCTGTCATGGAATGAAGATTTGATTATGGTGTAGGTTAAGTATAGACAGGGTGTCAGATCATAATGTTTAAAAAAAAATAACAAATAAAAAAAATAAATAAATACAAAATAAATTGTCCTTTAAAAGTTCTTTAGAAAAAGTTAAATGTATTTTGTGATATAAGCATTTTAAAATTTGACAATTCAAAGTTTTTAAATGGAAAGTTTACACAAAAGTGAAAATTTTCTCATAATTTACTCCCGCTCATACCATCTCAGATGTGTGTGACTTTCTTCTGCTTGACACAAATGAAGATTTTTAGAAGAACATTTCAGCTCTGTAGGTCTTCACAATGCAAGTCAATGGGTACCAACATTTTGAAGCTCCAAAATGTACATAAAGACAACGTAAAAGTATTCCATGTCTCCATTGGTTAAATCCATGTCTTCAGAACTGATACGATAAGTCTGGTTGAGAAATGGATACATTTTTAAGTCGGTTGTTACCATAAATTCTCCTCCCTACCCAGTAGGTGGCGATATGCACGGACAATGCAAATCACCAAAAACAAAAGAAGTGAGTGTTAAGTGTGAAATGTGAAAGTGGAGATTTATAGTAAAAAAGGACTTTGTTTCTCACCGACAACAATTATATGACTTCTGAAGATATGAATTTAAGGACTGGAGTCTTATGGGTTACTTTAATGCTGCTTTTATGTGCATTTTGGAGCTTCAACATTTTGGTACACATTTATGACTAGCAAGATATGAGATTACAGTGATACGTTTATATGAATGAATGGTGCATTGAATATAAATTTAAAGGGTTACTTCAGGATTTAGCATTAAGCTTTGTATCAGTAGAAAACCAGTAGTATTTTCTAATTACCGAGCTCCCCCCACTCATATCCCCCTGAGACGAGAGATTTATTTATTTTTAGTCTGGAAAAAATCCTCCGATGACGCAAAAATCGTCATTTTGCGTCATCGGAGGATTTTTGGTCCAGAGGCTTAAAACTACAGCCAGTATTCCGCACGTTTTCACCACGCCCATATGGGGCGGGATCTCACTCACAGAATGTGAAGATAGTGTCAGCCATCTTTCTGTAGAAGCTAAGAAAACAGGCTCTTTGCTCTGTGTAGAAAGTTTGTATACAAACTCATATATGCCAGCTAATCACGATGGCGGAATGTAGTTTTGAAGTTGAAATGGCAGAAGGGGATTTCGAAGATCTGTTGCGAGAATCTGATGCTCGCGCTACCCGTACGTGCCGCAATACAGCGATGAACAGAGGCTGGAGCAGCTGCTGTAGCAGGGGAGCAACACCTGCTTGGCAGGCAGGAGGAAGAGAGTGTTAAATTATATTCAGACTCGTGTTGGGGCGGACTGGTGGTGTCAGTGCTCTCGCTGTGCGCCTATGGAAACAGATAGAGAGTCCTATTGCTGTCGTGAATTTCAGCGATACTGCACGAGATCGCTGAATCCGCTGATGAAACTGCACCGATAACATGAGCATGTATAACTGAGCACCCAAGTTTTGTATCACACATGGACAGGGGAGTCCTGGAAACTTATTTTAGGATCCCGAAGATAAATTGGAAACGCCAGCCAAAGCCCGCAGGGACAAACGGAAAAAAAATCTTTATGTTCAGCAGAAGAAAAAAGTCATACACATCTGAAATGGCATAAGTGCGATTAAATTAGACAATTTTCAGTTTTGGGTAAACTATCCTATATATAATATAAGATATCATAATCAATTTTTGCAAACTAGAATGTTGTCTTAAAAATCATCATAGGGGACAGAAAAATCTCCCCTTATTGAAGATTCACCCTTATACACAGCCATTTTATAGACTAATTTACAAGGAAAACTCATTCACTAGTGAATTATTAGGGAGCCTGATCAAAAGCAACGAGAGTGTAGCACTTGTCAGGCAATGCTTGTGTTTTGCTGAGAGTGTCAGCCTAATTGCTACATGTGGCTCTTTGTGGTGAACTAATGGTGGACCCTCTTTAGCTCAGCGGGGTGTGCAATCAAAAAGCCAACATCTAAAGTAGAACCCCCAGACAACTTTATCACATTTTCCTATGTGAAAAGGTAGAGAACACCCCTCATTTAAAAACAAAGAGAGCTTTGAAGAACCAACTGTATGGCATGTGTCATTTGGTGTCAACCCAGCATCTACAAGCTTATGTCAGCAGGAAGCTATAAATGAGAGTACTTTCATGTTGTAAAACAGTTAAAAAAAGGGTTCTGTTAAAAGAGAATGGCATCTGAGCATATTTCAGCATTGCCTCTTACAAGCTTTAATCAACATTTTTCACTTTTGAGGATGATTTGATAATTACTTTACATGAAAAGGAATCTACAGTATGAGCATTTTTAATCAAGTCCTCAACTATTCTCACATTGGCTGTGAAATCTCTTTCATTACCACAACATAATGGCACTTCCATTTATCTAGTGAGGGTTGTTTAATCAGCGGGTCTTTTAACACATTAAAAGTTTTGACTTGTATAATTTTTTTTTCTTTGCGTCCTTTCATTCGTGTAAATGCTGTTTTGCACATTTCTAACCCTGTTTCACACATGTCATTAGTACTAACAAAACCAACCTTGAAGATTCTGCACCATCTCCAAGAGCACTGGTGTCAAGGTTTGACTGTAGTTGTGGAAAATGTCCAGGAACAACACTTTTGTGTATGACTGTAAAGATATTGAGTGGGACAAGGAGAAATACAATGTGACAAGGACATGAGGAAGCAGTCGGTACAAAAACAATATTTAAACAAACATTCACCCCCACTTACAAACACATGAGTAGGAAACCATCTGAAGTTCTACAGTATCCATCACCCTTGCGAACATAATCAATAGTGTGCATTGACAGGGGTGTCAGTGTGCGAGACCTCACCCAGTGGCCTTCAGGGGCTATTATTAAAGGTTGGGATAATGGCTACTCATGGAGGTCAAATATCACCTTAGCAAACTATCTTATCATTTGTCACACATTTTAAATCACATGTTTTATGCCTTTAGGAACTCTAACATAATAAATGCAGTTCTGAACCAAATCAATTAGGGCAGGAATCGGGACTGGTTTGGGACGATCACAAGGAAAAGGCCTAATTATGGTGTGGAAGATTGCAAAACTTCTTTTAGACCAGTGATATTCTGGTTTTGCTTCATGGCCCAGTATTTACATTGGACATCAAGTGGCCACCCAATACAGCACCAAAATTGTTTATCAAACAATGTGAGCATAAATGTCCTCAAAGACAAACAATGTATCACACAGGCCCAACAAAATAAAAATGTAAAGAGAATTGTGTGTGTGTGTGTATGTATGTATGTATGTATGTATGTATGTATGGTATGTATGTATGTATGTATGTATGTATGTATGTATGTATGTATATATATATATATATATATATATATATATATATATATATATATAATTAGAATATTAGCATAAACTAATTGGGTCTTGGTGTCAGATAGTCACTAAAATGTCTCGGGTTACATGTGTAACACTTGTTCCCTGAAAAAAGCGGAACGAGATGCTGCGCTTTGCTAAGCGCTATGGGGAGCAATCTTATTGTGAGCAGCTTTGAATATGTGTGTAACACGTCAATGAAAATTTACTGGAATTTATAGCCTCGGCTGGTGAGATCATTGAATGCACCTGTGACTAGGCTATAAATAGAGGCGTCACCAGAGTGTCGTCAGATATTTTTCTGAAGAGCAGTCCTGGGACGTCCCAGTGCGGCAAAGAAGCGTAGCATCTCGTTCCGCTTTTTTTCAGGGAACAAGGGTTATATATGTAACCCGAGACGTTCCCTTTACAAAAAGCTTCACTGATGCTGCGCTTTGCTAAGCGCTATGGGGAACGGAATACCCACGCCGCCGCACTGGGGCTGTCCGGACCCCTACGGTTGTGAAGTGTGCTCACAAAAAACACGAGAGGTCTAAGACATGAGCTTGAGATGTTGACTCAAGGGCGTAAGAGCCTGGAGTAGCTAAAACATCTAAACCATAAAATTTGATGAATGTGTGCGGAAAGGACCAGCCTGCCGCATCACAAACGTGTTCAGACATGGGCTTGAGACATCGACCCAAGGCCAAACAGCCTGGGGTAGCTAAAACATCTAAACCAAAAAAATTTGATGAACGTGTGCGGAAAGGACCAGCCTGCTGCATCACAAACTTGTTCAGGCATAAGGATCTAAATCGTAAGATTTAGGAATGTGTACGAAAAGGACCCGCCTGCCGTACACAAACCTTCTTAGACTTGAGATCATAAATGAACACAAGGGAATCCAGATATGGGGCCTGAAGAATGTGTGCGGGAAGGACCAGCCTGCCACATCACAAACTTGTTCAGGCATGAATCGTAAGATTTTAGGAATGTGTACGGAAAAGACCAGCCTGCCGTACACAGACCATCTTAAACTTGAGATCAGAAATGAACTCAGGGGCATGAGAGCCCAGACATAGGGCCTGAAGAATGTGTGCGGGAAGGACCAGCCTGCCGCATCACAAACTTGTTCAGGCATAAAAAGAGTTTAGCCAATAAAGTCTGAGACTGCGCGTGGAAAGGAAATGGAAGCTTTAGCATAAGTTCTGCCAGGAAGACTCAATTGTTACGTCACTCATTACCTTCTCCTCTATCCAATCGTGTTCTAACACTTGTGGTATAAAAGATGGGTACTTACTCATGTCTGAGTTCGCAGATGCTGACGCTTTCGTTCATTGTTCGCGTCAGTTGCCGACCAAACATGTCTAAGGACACGCAATTCGTTTGTGTTTATTCTAATTCTGACGACGATTTCGTCCCAGCTCACGTATCAGTGCCGTACCTCTCCATGGGCGCCGTGATCTCCGAAGACATGGTCATCGCTCTCGAGGACGCCGGTATTCCGGTCAGCCAAGGCCTTTCTAGTGAAAATCTTCTCCTTATGGCCCAAAATACCCTGGGTAATCCGCCTGTTTCCCCTTATTCGTCTTCAAAAGCTTCAACTTCAACAGCTCAGCCAAAACCAACTGGCTAGAAAAGACTGGCTAAATCATCCTCACCTCATCCATCAAAAGATCATCGCTGCCCGCTCGGGCGCGCTCCGCAGCCAATGGAATTTACATTCATGTATTACCAGATTTTCTCTGCAGTTCAAAGCCTTTCTCAAACCGTTAAAGGACTGGAATCTAAAATGTCGGCTTTTGTACATTTCTTCATCAACCCTAACTTCAGCTCAGATCCGGACTCGAATTCTTCAGCGATTCTTCAGTTTTCACCCCCCTTCTTTCAGACTAAGCAACCCTCCAAACGTGCCTTCTACATCTTCTACTCTGCCTGCTTCTCTACCAACGATCCAGACGCCATTTCAAGATGTCTCCGCTCCACCGGCTCCTTCTAACTTCAGTCTATCCACAACAATTCCAGCTCAAGCTTTCGGTAGGCGTTTTTGTTTCACCAGCTGCCGCATCAGTGTCCCCACAACTAAGAGCCAACATTATCCAAGGTAAATATATTAACTTGGCCTCTTTCTGCTTCTGTCACCCGCGGCTGGCAGGAATATGGTCGACTGTGGTGACGTGGCAGTCCTTCTTAAAACCTCAGATCCTCGCCTTCAACGTAATCTCTCTTTTGGCGATTTTGTGATCGCTTTAGTATCTACAGAGACATTTTGTGCCAAAGTTATCCCGAGAGAAGGGAAGAGTTAAATCTCTATCTAGCCATGATTGCAGACTTTAGCCAAAGTCACGGGGGCACGTTGTTTCACAAATACCACAAGGCATTTTCCGCAAATCCGCTTCTTTCATCATCAATTACAACTTGAGACTAGACTGGTCAGTTACAGACACCGAACTGCTCGTTCGCCATTTCGGCGGCAAAAAACTTTAGCCTGTACCATTTGCAGCGCTCACAGCGTTCGCAAGCAATGATCCGGCCGCTGTCCACGGTGCTGAAAACGTTAAAAAAAAAAAAAAATCAATGGGCCCTTCTACTTCGCTCGAATTCCTAGGCATTTTCCTAATCACGGTTTAAATGCAAGCTTCTCTCCCTCACGAATAGCTTTTAAGGATTAGATCCTTCCTGGAAACTTTTCCCTCTCTCGGTATCGTTTCGAAACATGATGTGCTTTCGTTGCTCGGTCACCTTAATTTTGCATGAGCATAATTCCTCAAGGTAGGGCTTTCATTTCTCGGCCGCTAACTTTGGCTCATTCTGTGCAAGAATTAAGTGACTCGGTCCAGTTAGACGAAGGCTGTCTGTCCGACATCAAATTTCGGACTCCTCTGTTAAATGATCGGAACGGCATTTTCTTTTTTTTTTCTTTTTTTTTTTTTTTATATAATGATGCTTTCGAATCATCAGAAGAACTTCAATTATTTACAGATGCCGCCCCCTCTATTGGCTTTGGGGGGTTCTTTCAAGGGCAATGGTTCGCAGAAAAATGGCCAGTTGGTTTTCCTAGTTGACTTCTGGTTCTAGTTCTAGTTGTCTCTTTCGCACTCCACGAAATTTATCCTCTAGTTGTAGCCAGCGTCATCTGGGGTTCAGCATGGCCTAGGAAACGCATACTGATGTTTTGCGATAACAAAGCTACCGTCGCCATCATTAATAAAAGTCGTCATCTTGCCAGACGATGATGCCTTTCGTGAGACGCTTAATCTAGCAATCAGTCGTCTTCAATTTTATTATCAAAGCTGCTCTCATAGCAGGCTACTCCAATGTTATTGCCGACGCGCTCTTTCGTTTTCAGACTTTCAGATGGCTTTGCCCTTCAGCCCTCCCCTATCAGCTACAATGTTAAATTAGACGGTTTGCTTAGTTCAGTCAGTCATTACATGGCTAAAGGAGTAGCTCCTTCCACTTTTAGAGCTTACATTTCGGTCTTCATTCTTTGTTTTACTTTTCCTTCAGATTTCCGTTTTTCCCATTTTCGATTACGAACGTTTGCTCCTCTCGTCTTCACTTCGAGAAACCTAATTTAATCCTTCCTCCATCCGTAGACTTCTAGCAGGCATTCAATTCTACGGTAATATTTCAACCCCGATTTTCCAAGTCTATTCACCGCTTCTATTCGTTTATTGCTCAAGGCATAAGCAAATCCTCTATTATTCTCCAGATAAACGGCTGCCTTTTAATTTGCCTTTATTGCAAAGACTAATCTCTTCTATTCGCCAAGGCCTTTTTCTACGTACATCAACATTTTGCTAGAAGCTGTGTTTCTAACTGCTTTCTGCGGTTTTATGCGTCCAGGAGAATTTACATCAGCTACCAATCATTTCGATCCCGCTCGTGATCTGTCCTTCTCCGATCTACTCCTTCCACCTAATTCTTTACTCTTCCTTTAAGCACTCTATGAATGATTCCAAGGTTCCGGCATCACACTAACAATTTCAATTTATAACAATTTTGTCCCTTCTCATCTATGGCTAAATTTCTTAATTCATCATTAATCTCCTCATTTCTACATCAGCTACCATTCCTTGGGTAGATGGCGTTCCTCCGCATTCAAGTCACTTTTAAGACCCAACTCAAAAACTATCCTTGAAGCTCAGCAAGCTCCTATAACGGTCCAGGTATATACCTATGCAACTTCTGGTGGTGGTGTCATGCTCTTTCATTATCTGTCATAGTTCTAGCTCACTATAACTAATATTTAAAAAAAATAAATAATCTACGCATATATCTGTTCAGTGTGGTCTACTGTGACCATGTAGCCTAATGTGGCCTTGTCCTGTGGTCTCGTGGCCTGTTACGGCATGGTTCTGTGTGGCCTAGTGGCCATGTCTCGTTGGCCGCGTATCCATGTGGCATTAGCAGCCTTGTGGCCCAGCGGGCCTTGTCTCCATGTGGGTCTTAAGGCCTCGTGGCATAATGTTGCCTTGTCCTGCGTGTGGCCTACGTGGTCTTGTGGCCCTTACAGCCTTGGTTCCGTGTGGCCTCGTGGCCGTTGTCTCTGTCCAACCTCGTCTCAGTGTGGGCTCACGACATCGCAGCCCTCGCGGCCCCATTCTATGTTCAGTGTGGTCTACTGTGACCGTGTAGCCTAATGTGGCCTTGTCCCGTGGTCTTGTGGCCAGTTATGGCATTGGTTATTTGTGGCCTAAGGCCGTGTCCATGAGTGATTCTGTCTCTGTGTGGCTTTAGCAGTCTTGTGGCCCAGTGGGCCTTGTCTCTGTGTGGGTCTAAAGGCCTCGTGGCACAATGTTGCCTTGTCCTATATGTAAAAAATGGCCAGTGGTCTCGTGGCCCCCAGCGGCATTGGTTCTATGTGGCCTAGTGGCCGTCGTCTATGTTACTTGTTCCATGTGGTCTATAGTGGCCTCGTGGCACAATGTTGCCTTGTCCTATATGTAAAAAATGGCCAGTGATCTCGTGGCCCTAGTGGCATCGGTTCTATGTGTCCAAGCGGTCGTTGTCTGTGTGGCCAAGCGGCCTCGAGGCACTGTAGCCTCGCTAAAAGATGGCCATGTGGTCCTTGTGGTTGGTTTTGTGTGGCCTCGCGGCCTTGTCCAGTCTACTTCGTTTTATGTGCTGCATTAGATGCCGTCGTGGCTGATTGCCAGCCTCGTCTCTGTGGTCTACTAAGGCCGTGTGGCCGTGCGGCCTTGTCTTTGTGGTCTAGCAAGGCCATGTGGCCAGTGTGGCTCCGCTTTGTGGTCATTAGGGCCGGTTCTATGTGGCCCAAGGTGGCCTGGCTCTGTGCGGCCCAAGGTGGCCTTGTTCTGTGTGGTTCAAGGTGGCCTCGTTCTGGCGGCCAGGCGGCCCGGTTCTGTGTGGTCCATCGCAGCCTTGTCTCTGTGTGGCCTTGTCTTCATGTGGTTTATAACAGCTTGCTTCCATTGACTCTCCATATACTATATTAGCCTAATTCACAGTTATATCTCTATTCCTTAATGCTCACTTCCCTTCGACTCATTCTCAGGGATAAACTGGTTGATCAGTTGTAGTAAAGATGGGTACTTACACATGTCTGAGTTTGCAGATGCTGACGCTCATTCACCTCCATCCTCCCCACCACCACCAGGATGGTCCCTTCCCATACCTCCCTGGGGGTCGGCTGCGCCCCTGCCTCCATCGCCAGCCAGGAAATGCAGAGTCCGGACCCCCGGATTGCGAGCTACGGACGGGGCCTACGCCAAAGAACTTTATCATTATATTGTTTGACGAGATGTCAATAAATGGTTAATTGTTTCAGCTTTATTCTCCCAAGTCTTTCTGGTAGAACTAGCCTGCCGCAACACAAACCCAACTAAAACTCCTACCCCCGGACCTAAGGGCCCAGGGTAGCTTGAACAACTAGATCATGAGAACACAGGAATGTGTGCGGAGAGGGCCAGCCTGCTGCATCACACACTTGTAGAGGCATGGGGTTGAGATGTCAACTCGAGGACGTAAGAGCCTGGAGTAGCGTGAACATCTAAACTATAGAACTTGATGAATGTGTGCGGAAAGGACCAGCCTGCCGCATCACAAACTTGCTGCAGAGGGACACCTCTAGCCAAGGCTTTAGAGGAAGCGACACCTCTGGTGGAGTGAGCCCTGATACCTACTGGCGAAGCTTGACTGCGCGCCTCGTAGGACAGGGCAATAGCATCCCTCACCCAATGTGACATAGTCGGTTTGGTAGCGGCCGCCCCTTTGTTGCGGCCCCCAAAACAGACAAACAACTGCCCTGACTTACGCCACTGGCTAGTGCAGTGGACATAAGTCTGAAGGGCACAGACAGGATAGAGTCGGTGAAGTCTTTCTTGCTCCGGCGTTAAAAACGGCAGGGAGCAGAAGGTTTCCAGAGTGACAGGATGTACTGTCGAAAAAGGCACCTTGGGGAGATAGACTGGATGCGGATATAGAATAGCTTTTAGCTGTACCTGGGGCAAATTCTAAACAGGCCGGCAAAACAGACAGAGCCTGTAGATTCCCAACCCTCTTGAGAGAGGTAATCGCCATAAAAAAGACCATCTTTAGAGTCAGAAGTCTGTCAGATGCTGACTCTAGAGGTTCAAAGGGGGTCTCAACTAGACCTTCCAGGACTATTGCCAAGTCCCAGGAAGGAGTTCTAGTCCTGACAGGGGGCCTCAACCGCATGGCTCCACGAATGAAGCGAGCGAGCAGAGGGTGTCTCCCTACAGGCGCCCCATCGATCAAGGCATGGCAAGCCGAAATGGCGGCCACATAGACCCTGAGAGTGGCGGGGCATATGCCTGCTGACAGTTTTCCTTGCAGAAAACCCAGAACTGAAACAATTTGGCAGTTAACTGGATATGCATCATGTGAACTGCACCACTTTTCAAAGACACCCCACTTATTGGCGTAAATTATTCTAGTGGAAGGGGACTTGCACTAAGAATGGTCTCGATAACCTCAGGCGACAGCCCTGTGTCCCTCAGTTGGTACCCTTCAGGGGCCAAACATGAAGATTCCACAGTTCGGGACGGGGATAAAGTATCATCCCCTGTGCCTGAGACAGAAGATCCTTCCTGATCGGAATCGCCCAAGGCGAGCCGTCGAGGAGGAGCATCAGTTCTGAGAACCAAGTCCTGTTCGGCCAATAAGGCGCTATCAGCAAGAGGCAAGACCCTTGTTGGCGAACTCTGGCTAAGACCCCCGGGAGCAGAGAAACCGGGGGAAATGCATACAGGCGCATTCTGGGCCATGTATGTGCCATTGCGTCCAGACCCAGGGGGGCTGGGTGACTCAGAGAGAAGTAGAGGGGACATTGCGCAGTCTCTTGAGAGGCGAAGAGGTCCACTTCTGCACTGTAAAATTTCTCCCAAATTTATTCCACTACCTCGGGGTGGAGTTTCCACTCGCTCGTCGGCAGGTTGTGTCTGGACAGAAAATCTGCTCCCACGTTTAGGCGTCCAGGGATATAGATAGCCCTGAGTAACAGGAGCTTGCCCTGGGCCCAAAGGAGAACCTGACGCGTCAGAAGTACAGCTGACAAGAACGTGGATCTCCCTGATGATTTATGTAAGAGGCTACCGCTGCATTGTCCACCCGCACCAAAACATGGCAGCCTCAGGAGGAGGTATTTCAGGGCCAGAAATACAGCCATCAACCCGAGACAGTGACTGTGACAACAGAGCTGACGACCCTCCTATCCCCTTAAGCTGGACGACCACTTAAGGCCGCTACCCCGCCCGTCAGGGAGGCGTCTGTCATTAGCAACCTGCGACAACAAGACACACCTAGTGTGGGACCCAAGGCAGAAAACCGGGGTCTGAACCACATAGAAAGGGAACGAAGCCTGAGGCGCGTAACCCTTATTAGCCTAGGGGTTTTGGCCCTTGGAAGAAAAACCCCTGGCTTTGAGCCACAACAACAACGGTCTCATGAGCAGAAGGTCCAGAGGGATCACAGAGGATATGGTCGCCCTGAGACCTGGAAATCGTTGATACTGATAACAGTGCAACCTTGGCCTAGCCTGACTTTGCTCAGGGTGATCTGAATGGAGTCAATCCTAGCGGGAGACAGTTGTGCCCGCATTGTGATTGAACTCCATACGATGCCCCGATAGACAGTGTTCTGGGTGGGAGAGAGGACGCTTTTCTTGGCGTTGAGCCTCAACCCCAGTGAAACCGATGAGCTAAGACAATGTTCCTGTGCTGAACTGCCAGTTCCTGGAACTGCGCTAGGATCAGCTAGTCGTCTAGACAATTCAGAATGCAGATGCCCCGGAGTCACAAGGAGCCAGCGCTACATCATGCATTGTGAATGTGCGGGTAAAAAGGGCTAGGCTGAATGAAAGAACCTGACACTGGAAGACTTCGCCCCCGGAAGCAAACCTCAGGAACTTTCCATGTTGTGGCAGAACTTCTAAATGAAGTATAGAAGTGCGTCACAAGATCGATGGTGACCAGCCAAACGAGTTGTAGGGCTTGAGACACGACCGTCTTGATAGGCATCATCTAGAACTTGAACACCCATGGGCAGTTCAAGCTTTAAGATCTAAGCCAGACGCCACCCCTCACCCTCCATGGGAAACAGGAAGTATTTTGTGTAATAACCCAACTCTCTCTCTGGAAGGGGAACACATACCATGGCCCCTTTAACCAGGAGATTTGAGTTATTTTTTATTTATTTGCTATTCATAGCAGACATAAAAAGAAATCTGGTTTACGGTAGTGAGACCACGCCGTTGAAACACGGAAAGGCGGCGAGTGAATTAAATCCTGACGCTCTTTTAAGACCCACAGCAAAGAAAGATATCTGGCAGAAGTTTCCACGCTGCCAGGTTCTCTGAAATGGGAACTAATTTCAGCACTTCCTGTTGAGGGGGTGTTGAGTGTTCCGTGTCCTGGACTAAGGCAGGAAGCAACGGTACACCCAACTTTCTGTCGGAAAACTCTGTCACCCGAAACACCAAGGGTGGCGTGAGTGAATGGTTTTCTTGAGGGTATCGGGAGGGCCGAAGTGAATAAAACACGCGCCCCTTCCCGAAGGGAACTACCCCCAAAAGGTTGGGTACAAGACCATCAGGGTTTTTTCCTTTTGGAAATTATAGCCCTGAGGTCTTGCTTAGGGGGCTGCTGAGGACGACGAGCCTGTCCCCTGTCTCTGCGAGGGGGAGCATGACTTGCCACGCTCTGTTTTTGAGCTTCCCTCCTAACAGCCTCGGGGCGAGACCGGGTGGCCGACGGCCCCGCCCCCTGAGTGCGGCGAGGAAAAAACTGCCCAAAGGCTTCCTCGTGGCTTTTTGCCTCCTGAAATCTGGAGATAACCGAGTTCATGGCGTCTCCAAAGAGACCAGAAGGCGAGACCGGGGCATCGAGCAGGAACACGCGGTCCTTGTCTCTGATGCCCGAAAGGTTAAGCCATAAATGTCTCTCTGTGCTGATTAAAGCAGACATAGACCGGCCAATGGCACGGGCTTGAATGCTTGGTCGCACGGAGAGACAGATCTGTGGCTCGACGAAGCTCTAAAAATGCTTCCTCATCGAGCATTTCACCCGCACTCAGGTCTTTTAGCAGATCAGCCTGGTAAGCCTGTAACACAGCAATGGTGTGCAGCGCTGCACCAGCCTGACCTGCTGCTTGATATGCCCTTCCCACTAGCATGGAGGTAGTTCTGCATGGCTTAGAGGGGAGGGCGGGGCTTTTTAGCGATGACGCCGAACCCGGCGAGAGAGAGCCCGCAAGTGTCTCTTCAACCGGCGGCAACATTGAATAACCTTTTGCGTCAGCGCCCACGATAGTCGAGTATAACGACGTCGAGGGCACGTGAACGCGCGAGGTATAAGGTTTTCTCCATGAACACGCGAGCTCGTCGTGGAGATCATCAAAGAAGGGAAGGGACTGATGAGGCGTTCCCTTCCCTCAGCCACCAGACAGAAATCTGTCCTCTAATTTGGAGTGTTTGGGGGTTTCTTGGTCACGTGGCCAGTCTAATTGAAGGCTGGCCACTGCACGAGTGATCACATTGAGCAACTCCTCAGAAGATTTAAAATTGCGGTTGGAATGCTCTGACACAGGTAACTCACACTCCGAACCAAGAGATATAAGGTCCTCCCCGTGAACCGAAGAAACGCCGGAGCGCGCTTTGAGATCGCATGAAGGACCGGCTGGGTCTGGGGAGAGAGCGAGCGAAAGGGACGAACCCGTCTCTCGCTCCTCAGCCAGATCCATGCGAGAGCCCCACGAGTGAAGTGTGGGTGCTGGCTCGCGAAAGTAACCGAGGCGAGCGCGAAGCATTCCGACCGAAAGTAGGTCACAATGAGCGCACCCGCCCTGCCCCAACGCGAGAGCAGCGTGCTCTTCCCCCAAACAAACAAAGCAGAACTCATGCGTGTCTTGTCGGTCATAGACCGCTGGCAAGGAAACACGCATCGTTTGCCTTGTTTCTCCGTCATTTTCTCTCTCTTTTTTCTTTTATATATATATATATATATATATATATATATATATATATATATATATATATATATATATATATATATATATATGGAGAGAGAGAGAGAAGAGAGAGAGAGAAGATATATATATATTATACGAGCGTATGGGGCGCTCTAGGGGGTACTGGATTAATGCAGTCAAGATGGTGGTGTGTGTTTCCGGTAAGAGAAACACCAGATGGAATCCCAGTTAACTTATTTATTCAAGGGAGTTTGTATATGTTACTTCACATGTATGTGGTCTATAATAAACAAAATAGAAACAAAGAAAACAGTTGTCATTATATCAGTAAATAATACAAATATTCAGTTATTAAGTAATATATAAATTAACATACATGAGTTAACTGCGTGCTGATTATAATAAAATAATAAAGTAAACAAATGACACGCAGATTGCACGATCGTTGCGTATTATCAATATTACAGCAACAGTAAACATACAATGTCATCAAATTCAACATTTATAAACAAAATGGGTGATCTGTAACTAGGAAGTGAATATAATATCTTATAACCTAATACAATTACAATCAGTTTCAAGCTCAAAGTCTAATATGAAAACGGTTTGGTTTCACTTTGTGATGGCGTTTAAATTGCATTCAATCTACGAACAAATCTCGACATTCAGAACAATAATATCAACACCAAAGGCTAAATAAATATGAAAACTCACCCGTAATCATTTACGCACTGCGGAAAAACATATACCTCGCTGAATAACAGACCAGCCAGCCGGATTTGTAACTAAGCTGCCGATTTGCATGTCCAGACCTGTCCGAGCGCTGTATAATAGGAATCACTCAAGGGGCGTGGTTAGGGCTTTCTCACACAGCTGCCCCCAAATGTGTGTAAGGACATTTGGAACAGTGAGGAACCCTGACTAATTAGTAGGCTCAATAGGGTCATCATCAGAAAGTTTAGGGAGTGGGACTATACGGGATACAGGTCTCACATATGTGCGATTGTGTACCTTAACTTCAACTGTTCTAATACGGCCATCAAGTCCAGGAAAAGTATTAGTCACTGTTCCTACTGGCCAACATGCACGTGGAAGTTGTGGGTCCACTATCAGTACCACCTGGTCTAGACCAATTTCTCCTCCATCCTTTCGCCACTTATGTCTTTCTTGCAGATTCGGAAGATAGTAATGGATGAATCTAGACCAGAAATGGTCAGCAAGTACTTGACTATGTTTCCATCTTCTAGTTCCCAAAAGATTACTTGAATCATAGAGCACTTGTGGAAGTGAAGAATCATGGTGGCCCATTAGGAGGATGCTAGGCGTAACTGGGTCTGGATCCGACACGTCTGAGGACACGTATCCCAAAGGCTTGGCATTTAGGATACCCTCTACCTCAATAAGCACGGTACGCAGTACAGTTTCAGTCACTGTTTGATCATTCAGCACTACCTTTAGGGCTTGCTTTACTGATTTAACTTCCCGTTCCCATGCTCCCCCGAAATGAGGGGCACTCGGGGGATTAAATCTGAATGAGATCTGTTGTTCTGCCAGTTGTTCCCTTATTTGAGGCACCATGGCTTCATAGGCTGATATAATTTCTTTGTTTCCTCCAACAAAGTTGGTACCGTTGTCGGAGAGGAGCTCGAATGGTTTCCCTCTTCGAGCTATAAATCTGCGGAGAGACATCAGAAAGGCATCTGTGTCTAAGCTCTCTAAAAGATCAAGATGGAGACAGCGGGTGGTCAGACATTTAAAAACTATTCCCCATCTTTTCTCTGTTCGTCGACCAATCTTCACTGTGAATGGACCAAAGCAGTCCATTCCAGTGGAATAGAATGGGGGTTTGTATAGACGTAGACGTGCTGGTGGGAGGTCAGCCATTTTGGGTATATTAGGCTTGGCACGCCATTTCTGGCAGTCCATACACATGTATTGATGCTTCTTGATAGCTTCCCTTCCTCTCAGAATTCAGTATCGTCTTCTCAGTTCGGCAAAGACTCTTTCTGGCCCAGGATGTAAAAGGAAGGCATCATAGTCCTTTATCAGAAGCTTGGTTAGGTTGTGTTGTGGATCAAGCACAACGGGATGTATTGCATCCAATTGTATGTGATTAGCATGTCTGAGTCTCCCTCCAACCCTGATAAGTCCACTGGCTTTATCATACTCGGGTGATAAGGATGCTAATCTGCTGTTGGATGGTAATGGTCTCTCAGATACGAGAGCCTTGAAATCCTCAGGGAAGGAATCTTTCTGAGCCTGTTGTAGAAGTAGCTTCTCTGCTGATATGTAACCCTCTGAATCATCTGTTGAATGCATGGAAGAGGTAGCCGCCCCATGAAGGGATGTCACTGTAGCCTTGAGCAATTCAGTCCAAGTACTAAATTGGTTGGCATCAGGAAGGGGAATGTCTGAACTAGTGCACGCATGCAGGCAAATGGCTGATTTTTTTAACTCTGCCTCTGGTTCAGGTTCCCCTGATGGCAAAGTGGGCCAACATGAATCTGGCTGATGCAGGAAATGTGGACCATTAATCCAGCGGCAAGGTGGGGCTAAATCCTTCAACGACTGGCCTCTTGTTATAGCATCAGCAGGATTGTTTGCTGAATCAACATACCTCCAAGAATCAATATCGGTAAGTGACAATTTCGGCCACTCGTGTTCCCACGAAGACTTTGTATCTGCATGATTCAGATTTAAGCCATTGGAGGACAGTGGATGAGTCTGACCAGAGAATGACATTATTGATGTTCACAGTTAGTTCTGATTGAAGGATATTAGCCACCTGCGCTCCGGTAAGTGCCGCACTCAGTTCCAGCCGAGGGATCGTCATTTGCTTCCGAGGTGCCACTCGGGAACGGGCTAACACAAATGAGACATATACGTGTCCTTCATTGGTTTCTGTGCGCATGTATGCCACTGAGCCATAAGCCCTCTCAGATGCGTCGCAGAATATATGTAAATCCCGATTGAGGATGTCCCCATGGCCCTCAAATGGAGTGTAACACCTTGGGATTGCGATCTGATTCAAACTTTGGAGCTCTTGTTGCCAGTCTTGCCATCTGGTCAACAGGCTGTCAGATGTGATTGTGTCATCCCACCCAAGATTGTTCTTCCACAAGTCCTGGACCAGGACTTTGGCTCGGGTAGTAAACGGAATTAGATAACCCAGTGGATCATATTGAGATGCCAAAACTCTGTATACATTACGAAGAGTGGGTTCAAGGCATTCAGATTGGCTGGGTTTGTAGTTGAACGAGTCGTTGAGGCAGTTCCACAGTAGTCCAAGTGTACCTTCCAGGAGGTCAGTGCTCTTCTGTGATAGCCAGAGTTCACTATTCTGTGATCTTGCTTCAGAGGGAAGATGCTGGATAACCTCGGATCTGTTGCTGGCCCACTGACGGAGATCAAACCCACCGGTGAGCAAAAGTTGCCGTAAGTCGTCTACTAATGCTCTACCTTCAGCAACAGTTTGAAGGCTATGGAGACAGTTGTCTACATAGAAGGAATCTTTGACCGTTCTCACCTGAGCTGGGTCCACTTGCGGGTGGTTCTGAGCGATTTCCTGGAGTGCATATATGGCACAGCACGGGCTGCACGTTGTGCCAAATGGTAAAACTTGCCATTCGTAGATTCTAGGCTGTTCTGTCCTCTGCATGTCTCTCCACAGGAAACGCACTATAGATTTATCACTTGGCAAGAGGCGAACCTGGTGGAACATTCCCTTTACATCTCCGCTGATGGCTACAGGGTATTCACGAAACCTCAGCAAGACACCAAGTAGAGATGGACCGAGAACGGGCCCAGGCAAGAGGATGTCATTTAAAGATTGGCCTTGGTATGAATAAGAACAGTTAAAAACAATTCTGTCCTTGTTATTATGTGTCACCATATGGTGAGGGATGTACCATGACTCCAGGGATTTCTCAGCTTCTTGCATTGATATCTCTGCCACATAGCCAGCTTCTTGCAGTTTCCTCATTTCAGAACAGTAAGACTCGGTTCGCTTAGGGTCTTTAGCAAGTCTACGCTCAGTGCTTCGAAGGTTCGCCATTACTGCTTCCTTTGGGGCTTTAAGAAGTTCAGCATTGGGCCGTCTAAGCAAGGGAGTGGCGTATCGCATAACTCCACTGACTTCTACCTTTGTAGTATTTGTCTGGAGAAGAGTGAGGGCATATTGGTCTTGTTTTGAACGAGTGGCTGTCTTCTCATTTACGTAGGGCAGAGTATCAATTTGCCAGAGGCGTTCCACATTCTTGAATAACTCTGTATTCTGTATGGTTGTGGTTATGTGAAAACACCGTGAAGTGGAAAGAGTGGTTTGACTGAGCCCAATGGGACCTTGGAGAGTCCAACCAAGTCTGGTACAGACGGCAATCGGTCCATTTGCAGGTCCTATGCACACTGGCTGAACAGGAGTAAGCAGGTGAGGCATATCAGACCCAATGAGCAGTAGAGGTTGGGCTCGGTCCATCAAGGGTAATGGCAAGGACCTGATATGCTCATATTTGCGCTGAAGAGCTGACACAGGGTAAGAATGTTCGGAAAGTCTCAGGTTATCTGCGGTGAAAGCATGAGGAATCAGAAATTTCCTACATGGTCTGTGCATAGATGACACATGAAGGGAAACAGTGGATCCATGCAGATTAATTACATCCTGATGAACAGTGCGTAGAGTGAGTGTTTCAGGTTCCGTAGGGAGATTCAACTGGTCTACAGCCTGTGACAGAACAATGCTACGCTCTGAACCATCATCCAACACGGCGTACGTTTCCATGACTTTCTCTCGATTGTGCAGTAGAACCTTGACTATCTTCAGCATTACTTTCTGAGATCGGTTGGGCCGGTCTAAATATACCTGAGGGGTAGGAACATTTACCATTAGCATACTCTTTTGGATCTGTATTACTGCATCATGCAAGATGGTCAAATGTAACTCTTTACAGTTTGTACAGGTTCTTTTTAGATTACAACTGTCTGGAGTATGATTTCGCCCACATTTCCAACAGCGCTTCTCTTTGGAGATCCACTGTACTATGTGATCTGTGGTCAGTGTCTTGAACTTTGGACACGCGTTAAGGAAGTGGTCCTTAGAGTTACAATATGGGCAAAATGGTTGAATCTTAGAAGGGTTCTTAGATTTTGACTGTCCCTGCCAAACTGAACTGGCCTCAGATGAATACAAGAAAGATGTGGATTTCTCCTTTGGGCGAAAAGGTACTGACCTTTGCTGATCTTTCTTGGTGGATCTAACAGTATCGGTCTGATACAGTGTAGCTGCTTTATTGGAGATGCGTTTTGCCTGTGACTTCATCTGCAGCCATACAGACAGATCAGATAATGTATAAGTGCGGTCTGTGCCAGTTTGTAGAATACCTCGGCTGAAGCAGTACTCGACAAACCCATCGCGATATGATGGTGGCATCTTGCATAACAACCGGTCGACGTGAGAACCACAGCGCAACTCATATCCGTTTGGGCCCTCCAATGTTCTAAGCATCCCTACTAATGTTTGTATAGATAGGGAAAAAGAATCAAAAGCCTCTGCATCACCGAACTTGACTGATGGTGCATTCAGAATGGCACCTAATTCGGACTGGACCAGTTGACGTGGTTGCCCGTATTTGTCCTGCAGCGCTTGTAAGGATCTTGTGTATGGCCTGGAGTCATGCATGTATGCTTTGGCCAACTGAAGAGCACTGGGGAGTTTTAAGTGACTTAAAAGGACCTGGTATTTGTAATGTTCACTTAAATGAGGTTGGTTATTCATTACATTGTCTAAGGCCATTTTCAGTAGTGCAAAGTCACTTTCCCGGTCAGTGTCGAAGTATGGGATTGCTGGCTTTGGGATACCATAAGCTGAGGCAGCTAACATTTCAAGACCAGGTGGTTGGGCTGGGGAAGGGTACAATACTGCTCGACTATGATAGGCATCAGGTGGGGGAACAGGGTGCGATAGTGCTGTCCAATGAGGACTAGGATTCATGGCTTGATAATTCTGAGTATATAAGGGAGCCCCTAATGTTACAGGAACCGTAGGTGGGACTATAGGCACGACACTGACAGAGGGTGTCTGACTATAGGTGACAAAGGTATCTGAATAATGGTGCGGCCCGGCCACTGCAGCCGGGTTAAAGGCTAGGGGAACATCATTATCTGGCCTAAACCTTAAAGTGGGCTGTGCTGTAACTAACGAACCAGATGACAATGTAACCATGTTGGGCTGGTTTACCTCAGCAGCTGAGGTGACAGAACTGAATGGGGGTTCAGCAACTGAAGTAATAATGTCTACGGCGGGTGAAACAGGGTGAGGCATAACTGATGACACAGGTATGAAGTTAACAGGGCAAGGGGTAGAGTGACAAGGCATTAATTCAACAGGTGACTTAATATCATTGGTAACAGCGACTATGTGTTGTTTGCTTACCTCTGACAGTGGGTCAACAACATGGCTGAACTGTGAATCAGAAACATTAACCTCTTGAGATTCCTGCTTAATAAGTCCACAAACATATTTAGCAACCTCAAGCTCATTTTGAACCTTTTTTAGGCGCCGCCGGGTCTCTACCTGCTTAGCTAGCAACTCTCTAGCCTTAGTGGCTTGTTCCTGTCTGTACTGCGCTTCTCTAGCCTGAGCATCAAGTCTCTCACATTCTTTATCTACAATGGCGTCCTCTTCGATCTGCTGTTGAAGTTCTTCCAAGTCCAAAGTCTTTAGCCTTTCCTCCAACATGGCAGCGTGAAGATCAGAGAGTCCAGGTTTGGGAGATCTGCGTTGTGCCTTGCGATTGGATCTGGATGAAGTACTGGAAACCGTACCAGAAGAAATGGATCTAGACGCATGTCTTGATGATCTGGATGGTCTCTGCGAAGATGAATCGGCTGGAAGTGGGTCCGGGTGTAGGTTAGGCGGGAGCTGGACGTCATAATCGGCCAGATGGGCAGGAAGATGTCTCTCTCTTGGAGGGTGAGGTCGGACGATGGGCTCAGTTGGACTGGGATTTTCAGGATCCATCTTGAGGCATCCGGCTCGAAGGACCATATACGAGCGTATGGGGCGCTCTAGGGGGTACTGGATTAATGCAGTCAAGATGGTGGTGTGTGTTTCCGGTAAGAGAAACACCAGATGGAATCCCAGTTAACTTATTTATTCAAGGGAGTTTGTATATGTTACTTCACATGTATGTGGTCTATAATAAACAAAATAGAAACAAAGAAAACAGTTGTCATTATATCAGTAAATAATACAAATATTCAGTTATTAAGTAATATATAAATTAACATACATGAGTTAACTGCGTGCTGATTATAATAAAATAATAAAGTAAACAAATGACACGCAGATTGCACGATCGTTGCGTATTATCAATATTACAGCAACAGTAAACATACAATGTCATCAAATTCAACATTTATAAACAAAATGGGTGATCTGTAACTAGGAAGTGAATATAATATCTTATAACCTAATACAATTACAATCAGTTTCAAGCTCAAAGTCTAATATGAAAACGGTTTGGTTTCACTTTGTGATGGCGTTTAAATTGCATTCAATCTACGAACAAATCTCGACATTCAGAACAATAATATCAACACCAAAGGCTAAATAAATATGAAAACTCACCCGTAATCATTTACGCACTGCGGAAAAACATATACCTCGCTGAATAACAGACCAGCCAGCCGGATTTGTAACTAAGCTGCCGATTTGCATGTCCAGACCTGTCCGAGCGCTGTATAATAGGAATCACTCAAGGGGTGTGGTTAGGGCTTTCTCACATATATATATATATATATATAGAAGAAAGGAAAGTTCTGCGCACTGCCTAACAATTTCTAAGTCCTAACAAAAGGGAAGAAAGAGGTTTTTAGCAGGTTTGTGAGACACACAGTCATAGTATGCTCTGAAGAAAAATCATCTGACGACACTCTGGTGACGCCTCTATTTATAGCCTAGTCACAGGTGCATTCAATGAACTCACCAGCCGAGGCTATAAATTCCAGTCAATTTTCATTGACGTGTTACACACATATTCAAAGCTGCTCACAATAAGATTGTTCCCCATAGCGCTTAACAAAGCGCAGCATCATAGTGAAGCTTTTTGTAAAGGGAACGACAATTAGATGTCACCTACATCACAACAAGTTGTTTGGGAGGGTTTGAAGAAAAAAAGCCACTGCTCTCATTCATCAACAAATGGCACTTTTCCACTGCGCGTTATGGTTTGACTCACCTCTACTCACATTACTTTTCAGAGCTTGCATTTCCTCTGCAGTTTAGTGCCATCTCAACATGGGTGGGATTATAGGATGATCATCATGGATATACAGCCTGTACTGCCATGACATCATCTTAAACACAACACAAACTGAACAAAACAATAACATGACCGCTAGCTGTTAGCTACTAGTTCATTGAATGCTATTGGATGGTGAATTTACACAAGTGTAACAGTTAAATTGGCCTGGTTGTTTTAGAAGCAAGCTTCCAGTAGCTGGTCAACTAAATAAAGCTTTCAAGCAGAGTATAGAGTTAACATAACAAAACATACCATCCTCTGTTGTGGATCAACGCCATTCCAGGGCACTCTCCCTCCCATTGCTCGCCGGTTTAGATGGTGTTCATTTGGTCGATCCACTTTTCCTTGATGGTTCTGTAGTCAGTTTTAAGTGTTTTTAAATTTTTCCCTACACTTTTGGTTGGTCAGGAGGCATTTCATGAGAGACTTTTTTGTTTTGCTCATCGCTAACGAGTGGACCGTCTGCACCTCGTTTATTGACCATGGCATGGTTTTGCGCACAGCCATTTCATTTTTCACAATTCGAAAGTCGGAAATCCAGTGACACTGATAGTGAAGATTCTCCCTGACCAATTAGTGATCTGCAGGATTTTTAGTATCGGCTCGGCTCGCTTGGAACCTCGACCGAGGTGGTATTAAAAAAAGTAGCAGGTACTATCCACAGTGGAAAACCCCCAAAAAGCGAGAGGGTTGAGTTGAGTCAAGTTGTACCGTGCAGTGGAAAAGTCCCAATAGTCAAGCATCTTCAGTTTGCCAGACACTACTGGAACTTCAAATGGAATGATCTATGGTCAGATAAAACAAAAATAGGGTCTTTTGGCAGTACACATCAGAGATGGGTTTGGCGCACACAGAGAGGTAGCCATATGGAAAAGTACCCCATGTCCACGGTTAAATATGGTAGTGGATCTTTAATGTTGTGGGGCTGTTTTTTTTTATGCCAGAGATCCTGGACATCTTGTTCGGAGATACACACACACACACACACACACACACACATATATATATATATTAAGATACTCGCTTCTGAAGTTACTTGAAGGTGAAATGTGTTTTACAACACAAATATGATGTAAAACACTGTTCTTGCCTGAGGTTATAAGTCTAGTCATTTTAAATCCATAACATAAGAGCCACATTAAGTAGGCTGCCAGATTTAATGCAAATGAAGCTGCGGAGGGCAGTAACAAATTACCCTGTAGCGTCACAGCCCTGCCATATAAATTCTATATAAAATAGACCTCTGATTCCTGTTAACTTGGTCACTTTGCATTTACTGACACTTCCACTGACCTTAGACTACATCTTTCATTATGGTGTTGCACAGATAGACAGGCAAATAGTAATAAAAATGGTCCATATGCAAAATAAGACCAGTGAAACTGAATGGAAACAGTCCACTCCCCTGCAAACTATACTTCCAAGAGTCCCCCCCACCACCATGCTTCACTGTAGGGATGGTATTGGCCAGGTGATGAGCAGTGTGCCTGGTTTCCTCCAGACATGATGCTTGCCATTCAGGCCAAAGAGATCAATCTTTGTTTCATCAGACCAGAGAATTTTGTTTCTCATGGTCTGAGAGTCCTTCATGTGCCTTTTACTGAGGAATGACTTCCATTTGGCTACTCTACCATAAAGGCCTGATAGATGGAGTGCTGCAGAGATGGTTGTTCTTCTGGAAGGTTCTCCTCTCTCCACAGAGAAACGCTGGAGCTCTGTCAGAGTGACCATTGGGTTCTTGTCACCTCCCTGACTAAGGCCCTTCTCCCCTTTTTGCTCAGTTTGGCTGGGCGGCCAGCTCTAGTTAGAGTCCTGGTGGTTCCAAACTCCTTCCGTTTACGGATGATGGAGGCCACTGTACTCATTGGGACCTTCAATGCTGCAGAAATTTTTCTGTACCCTTCCCCAGATCTGTGCCTCAATACAATCCTGTCTCTGAGGTTTAAAGACAATTCCTTGGACTTCATGACTTGGTTTGTGTTCTGACATGCACTGTTAACTGTGGGACCTTATATAGACAGGTGTGTGCCTTTCCAAATCATGTCCAATCAACTGAATTTACCACAGGTGGACTCCAATCAAGTTGTAGATAACAGGATGCACCTGAGCTCAATTTTGAGTGTCATGGCAAAGGCTAGAATTTTGTGGAAAATAATGAATTTAATCCATTTTGGAAGGCTGTAACATAACAAAATGTGGAAAAAGTGAAGCTCTGTGAATACTTTCTGGATGCACTGTGTGTGTGTGTGTGTATATATATATATATATATATATATATATATATATATATATATAATATTATTTTTTTATTTATTTTTTTGTTTATTTTTTTGTACATCTTTAAATCAAATCTGACTCGCATATATTGTATATTTTTAGCCCCTAAAACATGTTGTTCTATACATCATTCACACCCCCTCAAAATCTTACAGGTACCATGTTGAAGTGAATGAGTTTACTAACATGATTTTAGATATTTGGATAGAACTTGGCTAAAGGGTCCCCTGGATGTTACTCTGCCCTAAGACACTAAATGTCAACAAAAACTAGTACTTTCCAATGCATCTGAAGTACATCAGCATATTTTTTGGCATAAGTGGGGAGGAATGGATTTGTTGAGATGGATATGCAGTCACATTAGAGATTAATTTGTGAAATATGCCTGCACTAAAATTGCAGCAAGTTGTTGACTGTTCACAGTTACCAATAGCAGAATAATACAGCTGTTCTGTGAGATATTACGAAATGCCAAACGTGATTGAAATAAGCAGGAACTGGGAACACAAGTTGCCAAAGTTTTGTGGCAAGTTCTTTAACATTTATTTTGACAAATTGTGCTGCCAATTAAAAAACAAAAACAAAACTGTATTCATGAATTCATGAATGTTTCATTATTTTCAATACGTGTCATATTTGACTGAACGATCAAAAGTGGGTGCTGCATCAAAGGACAATAGGAGGACTAACATCCACAACTTAAGGCCCTGATATACTTCATACAAAATCAATTCAAACTTTGAACCCGATTCAATAGATTCAAACTTTTCTAACTGTATCTTGATGATAATTCCACCGTATGGATGTGCCAGGATTATATCTATCCATGATCGAAACAAAGAGAAGCTCATTAAAGGGATACTTTACCCAAAAACTAAAACTCAGTCACTATTCACTTCCACTCATGTTGTCCCAAACCTGACAAATTACTTTTTCTTCCACGAAAAACAAAATGAGATGTTGGGCAGTGTGGCAGCGGGGGCGTGGTCAAGCGCCCGTCCGGAGAGGGGGAGCGGTAAGTGCGCTTACACCTGAGCTAAAATATGTCTAACACCTGTCTCTAATTTCAGTGAGCACGGGGAGAGCGGCATAAAAGAGCCACAACACCGCCAGTCGGGGCGCGATGCCAGTCCAGTGTTGGCAGCCTTAAAAAAACAAAATATTTTTGTGTTCACGTTTATGTTACCCCGTTCCCTGTCTAATTAAAGAAACCTGTATATTTGAGTTCACCAACCTGTCACCGTGTCCTTCTTCCCCTGTCCAGTCAAGACCCGCTTTACAGGCAGTATGTTAGTCTCACTCACCATTCACTTTCATTGCATCTTTTATTTCCCCATACAATGAATGTGAATGGTGACTGCTTAAAGAGATAATTCACCCAAAAATGAAAATTCTCTCATCATTTACTCAACCTTATGCCATCCCAGATGTGTATCACTTTGTTTGTTTGTTTTTTTTTTTCAGCAAAACACATTTTAAGAAAAACTGAAAAAAGATATTTGAGATCAGTAGGTCTTTAAAATGCAAGAAGATGGTGATCCAGCATTTGAAGCTCAAAAAAGAACAGACAGTCAGCATAACTGTCATACATGACTTAATGTCTTCTAAAGCTAAACGGTTGTTTTGGTAAAAAAAAGATCAATGTTTTAGTACTTTGTAACTATTATTATTATTGCTTCCTTTCAGCAGCAGTATGTGTGTGTGAAGTAATCGCATTGGCATGTTCACGTGAGAACAGAAGAAAGTGCGATACAACAGGAAGGGCAGTGCTGTTTAAACGCAGTAGGAAGAACGCTGTACAGAAGCTTTGTTGGTTTTGGTTTAAATCTGTATTTGTTTGTTTACTCACAGTGGTGCATTTGTGTGCTCATCCTGGATGTCCCAACTGTGAGATTACGTCTGTAACGTGACAACGGATATATATCACGCGTGTGAACTCCACTCTCTCATGAATGCGCATACTTCTGTTGACCGAAAGTGAAGATTTATACTCAAAAGTACTTAAATATTGATATTTCTTTGCACCAAAAGTGATCGATTCACTTTAGAAGACATTAATTTAACCAGTGGAGTTATATGGAAGATGTTTATGCTGACTGTTCGTTTTGAAGCTTCAAAGGTTGGATCACCAAACACTTGGATTTTAAGGATCTACAGAGCTGACAAAATAAAGACATACACATCTGGGATGGCATCCACATTTTGGGTGAACTATCTAACATCTTTTGTGTTCCAAGGAAGAAGGTAAGCCATATGAGTTTGAAAAAAAAAAATAATAGGTAAGTAAATGATGGCAAAGTTTTAATTTTGGGGTTGACTATCCCATTAAAATTGCTTATTTCACCCAATCTTACATCTCTATTTGTGCTATGTACCTAAGTTCTAGTCATCAACAGGCCAGAACAATTCAGTCTACTGAATGTATCGCAGTTACACTGCGTTGACAGCAGGACTCTGGGACGAATCACCAACTGGTATTCCCCATGCCAGAAACAAATCACAGGAGTGAGGAATTGACATTAGTAAATGACACTATCAAAGTACACCAAGAGCAGTATTCTGTGAAGCCCAATTGCCTGACAGGAAATACATATGTTAGATGCATGTGGCAGCTAAGGTTCAGTATGTCTGGTAATAACACAAAGCAGGGGTCAGTTAACAGACAGCATAGAGCAGCTTGAGATTAAGTTAAGTATTACATCTGTTGTCATTGCTACTTTAACTTCAATGATTCATACGTGGCATAATCCTTTTCTTAACAGGCTGATATTTTCTAATTCACCTAACTGATTTTTGGATGAACAAATGTTTTTGGGAATGTGACCAATGAAGTTTAGTGGATTAGCATAATTTTGTGGGACATTCTGCAATTGAGGGAACTATTTAAGGAAGTGTTTAGAAATTGAACTCGTAAATTTCCTTTATTGATAAATATACAGTACAATTTGTATCGTTAGTATTAGTTTAGCTTTTTACACAGCTCTCTGGAATACTTTATTCTGATTGATCAATTGCGCATTTATCTGTCTAATATTTCTGTACAATAAGGCTACACTGTTTATTAATTTGACCATTGTCCAAGCAACCAATTTCCTATATAGCTGTGCTAGTTTCATGTCTCTCATGTTATTCCATGATCCACATTTTATTTATATTCTTGTCCATTATAAAAACTCAAATATTTATTTATTGTTTTGATTTGGTAAGTAGCTGTGTAATAAGTAGGATGATGTAAGTCAGTCGGTCATTATCACAAATTAAACCCCTCATAACCATGTTGGGGTTTATTGTACAATGATGACCAGCTGACTTGCATGATTTTCTGTAAAGCTGCTTTGAAACTATGTGATGTGAAAAGCACTATACAAAAAAACTTAAAGAACATTATTAGCCGGGAGATCATTTCATATGTAAGCAAAAGGGACCTTATAATTGAAATATACCTATATGAATCAAATCGAAAGCTTGTGAATCTGAATTAGTACATTTTTATCAATAACAAGCCTTAACAGATATTGCTATTTTTACAATGACAAAGCATGACAAAGATTTTTGTGTAGTTTTTAGCACTTCAGACAAAGATAAAAACAGGTAACAGAATTTCTGTTGCTTGCCAACTGAAACAAAGTGGTTGCAATCTGCATTCTGTCATTATCTGCCACTACACTGTTTCTAATTTAATATTCTTATAACAACTTTTGCCATTTGCATTTGCAAAAAATAAATAGATCTATCTGATGTTTCTCATTTTCTTCACAGGAATGATTCCTGGGTCACTGGGATTTGATTTCCCACAGGCAAACCACACCTCAAGCATATGACACATTACAGACTGCATCCACAGCAGTTCTCCACACACGTACATATGTGGCTTTCATATGGGAAAATTGATTCTGGTTCATGTCAAGTCAAGTGGCTTTTATTGTAATTTCAACCATATCCAGCTAGTACAGTACACAGTGAAACGAAACAGCATTCCTCCAGGATCATGTTGCCACATAAACAACATAAAACAACACAGAACTACACAAGACTACGCAGAACTAAATAAGACCCACACATTTCTACATAAAGTGCATGTGCAAACGTGTGCAAACAGTACAAGATGGTACAATAATTGCTACAACAGGACAATAGGCACAGTAAGAGACAGTGCCGTGCCAACCAGTACACAGTTCTGGTGTGAAAGTGGCAGATAAAACAGGAAGTGCAAAAAGAAATTACAATATAATAGACAATGCTGTGAATGTAAACATTACATTCTATGACATAGTATTCAGCAGCTTTATTTTATGTCATACCATATATGGATATACAGTTATTCACAACGGTTATTCTGATAGCAGCCAGTTAGAAAGTGACAAGAACTTAAGTACAATATGTATGAATACAGTAGCTGCAAAATATAATGTAGATAATACAGAAATGTGCAATCCGAAACGGTGCAATTTCCAAACCAGGCAGTGATGCAGCTGCTCGGGATGCTCTTGATAGTCCCTCTATAGAATGTAGTGAGGATGGGGGTGGGAGATGAGCTTTTCTCAGCCTTCACAGAAAGTGGAGATGCTGCTAGGCTTTCTTGGTTATGGAGCTGGTGTTGAGGGACCAGGTGAGGTTCTCTGCCAGGTGAACACCAAGGAATTCGATGCTCTTGACGATCTCCACAGAGGAGCCATCGATATTCATGTCTCTGTGCTCTCCTGAAGTCAACAACCATCTCTTTTGTTTTGTTGTTGTTGGCTATGCACCAGTCCATTATCCAGTGCACATCCTCTCTGTATGCTGACTCGACGTTCTTGCTGATGAGACCCACCACGTTCATGTCTTCGGCAAACTTGATGATGTGATTCGAGCTGTGCATTGCTGCACAGTTGGGAGTCAGCAGAGTGAACGGCAGTGGACTGAGCACACAGCCCTGGGGGCCCCAGTGCTCATTGTGGTGGTGTTGGAGATGCTGCTCCCGATCTGGACAGACTGAGGTCTCCAAGTCAGGAAGTCCAGGATCCTGTTGCAGATGGAGTTGTTCAGGCCCAGAAGGTTCAGCTTTCCAATGAGGTGCTGAGGAATGATTGTGATGAGCACCTCCTTAGCATTAGCACTGGGGGGAATGTACACTCCAATTATGAGGACAGTTGTGAATTCCCATGGTAAATAAAATGGTCTGCAACAGTCACAAACTCCACCAGTGATGAGCAGTATCTAGAAACTTGCACCGAGTTCTTGAACATTCCGTGTTGATGTAAACACACAAGCCGCGAGCCTTATCACAGAGAGCTGCGGTAAGAGGGGGGTGAGGGGGATGAAAGTTCATGGATGATATTCCAGGAAGTCCAGCAGCTAACAGAATGTCAAAACTGAAGTTCTTTCAAGAGTAGAGCATGGCACAAAATCTGTGAGAGTGAAGCACTCAACATGTTAAGTATAGTGTGGCAAGATGATTTTATTTGCTCACAAATTGACTGAACTTTGGTGTTCAAAATGATCAAGCTTTTCTCTGCAAAGGCTGCCTGGTCCAACTTGCCAACCTGAAAAAAGTACCAGTTGGGTTAAATGGTCAGAGGATGTAAAACACAATCCTGAATCTCTGTATTTAAGTAATATCACATGAGCAAGAGTACTTTACTAAATATCAACACAGCTCTAAACTCTTTGCTGTGATTTGGTTGTAGAAACGAGGTTGCAAGTACAGTACAACAAGCACAATTACGAGTGTGATATTGCTCTTACAGAAGTTAATACTGTTCCATTTATATTTTAGACAAAATATGGCCTTTAATATTTGCTCCGCTATCCAAAAAGGTAAAAAAAAAAAAAGCCAAAGCAGGATCAACCATTGCATGTCACTGTGTAACACACAAACTTACAGCCTGTCTGGAATGCCATGAACACTAACATTTGGAATGATACAAACAGTGAAGCGTACTAGTACCGTTATCCCTAAATATCAGGACTCTTGGAATGCAGTTTTTCAAATAAGATTAGAGGACTGGAAGTAACCGTTGTATACACATCAAATTCATTACAATGCTCATTATTGAGCATAATGACTAAATGATTCAAACAAACAAATCCAAAAATTACAAATCCAAAAGAAGCATCTCTACTTAAAGTCAAATATAGCTGCCACTGCTGAAGACTAATCTGTTTCCTTAAAACTCAGAACAGTATGACACAGTGTGATAGAGCGGAGTAACCTTTCAAGGGGATTGGGCATCAGTTTCTCGGTGCAGAGAAAAATGAAGAAATTAATAGATCCCAAAAGCCTGGAATATTTGGGGGACCTTATCTGACCTTGAGTTGATATTTCACATTCTGTTTGCTCATAAGCCAAGTCTCTCATCCACAGCGAAATACCAACAGGCCGAATGGAACCTGACCTGCAGCCCAGCCAGGAGAACATATTGCCTGTAATATAAGCAGTAGATAACAGCTTGCTTCTGTCTCATCTGATGATATATAACTCATGCAGTGCGCCTGGGAACATCAGGACACCGTGTCTCCAGGTGAAAGCATGCAGATATGACATTGTGTTTTGATTCTGCTTAAAATTAGTTTAAAATATAGATCTTTTGAAGCATCTTTCAAAAATAAATGAGCAAGGCTGTCAACTATGCACTTTATACTAAAGAAATAAAGAACTCCTCAGTCCATCAGAATAAACCTGGTCATCGCATTGAGAATAGAGTATGTATTCAAAAGCAGTGGTGGACAGTAACTAAGTATTTTTATTTAGTTACTGTACTTAATAAACTTTTTCAGGTATTTGTACTTAATCAAAATATTTTAATTTGATGAAACATTAACTTCACTACATTCAAAAGCATAATATCTTACTTTTTACTCCATTGCATTTAAAATAATAAATTAATAAATAGCATTAAATTAAAATAAAAAAAGTAGGTCTTGTTCTTGCGAGACAATAACTGTAACCCAGCAACAAATGCGGTCTTAAGAGAGTTTCCGCAGAACGAGAGGTACCGTTCAGATATAGTTGCCCAATGGATTTGAGCACCAAAAGCAATTTTTAAATGAAAAGATCAAATACATCAATGTAAGTCATTTTTAATATTATATTAATAAAACTGCCATGGATGTACTTGCTTGCTAGCAGTAATCTTATAAATGCAGGCTGCAGGGTAATATAGGATATATAGAGAGAGCTATGTAAGGAGCCGAGAACAGTTAATTAGGACAATTTCTCTTTAATGTCCAAAAAAAAATTTTTAGGCTCTGTGTTAGAAATTATCAAATCATAAAATTAACAACGAGGCTAAAGCATGAAACCAGATTTGCTGATCTTTTTGCAATCTACATTATCATCTGTTTAGCATCTTCGGTCATTACAACAATTCAGATTAACACGTTGACTTAGCGGGGTATGTTGTCCTACAATTATTTAAACAGTAAAACAATTATGAAACACAAAATGATTTATAAAATAGCAAAGATTTACTAATTGGCAAGTTACAAAGATAAAAAAAAAAATTGTTGGCAAACAGATATTGTAATAAATAAATTGTGAACAATTTAAAACACAATCTGCACTGACCTGACATTTATGAAAAATACTCATCCTGAGAACACAAGTGAACCTTTTGGTTAATATCATTATTATTGGTGACATTGGCTTTAATGCATGGCAATATGGTTTTATAATATAAATAATCATATAACACAAATAACCATACTGTACCAATGCATTCACATTAGTTTAACCATACTACTGTTGTATCGTTTGGTATGGTGCTGTCAATATTTTATAATTTAAATGTGGTATATGCATTGTATGTGTAACTGTAGCCAGCTGTTAGGTAGCTGTCCAGTGTATAATCCTCACTCCCCTGGCCATACGAGGTGCACTAGCGACTGACGCTAGAGGCCGTAGCCTTAAGCCTCCTCGTTAGCACACCCGACTCCCATACCGTCCCGTTCGGAGCAGGTCAAGCAGGACCAGTTACAGTGGTGCCGTGACCCGGATGGGAGTGAGGTTCAAAGGGGTGAGTGTAATGGTTGCCAGCTGGAAGGTAGCTGTGCTGTGTAAACCTCACTCCCCTGGCCACATGTGGCACACTAGCTACTGACGCTAGAGGCTGTAGCCTTGTATCCATTAGAACACCCGACTCCCATTCCAGAGATACTGGTTCGAATCCCATTCAGAGCAGGTTGAGCAGGACCACTTACATGTGCAAAAAAGTTTAGTAGTAATTATCATTCAATTTCATGTGAGGACTATTTCAGAGACCATCTGCGAGAAGAGATCATGTCCCAGTCACCAGATGAGACCTCCAACACTTCACCTGCGTGAATTTGGCCCTCCACCCAACGCAAAATGTTCTCAATCGTTTGTGCTGTAAAAATTTTAATTTGTGCTGCTTTGGTTTTTTAGATATTAGACATTGAATTATAGGTGATAGAATTATAGCCCCCCCCCCCCCCCCCCCCATATGCTCTAAATTCACCCAAAATAAGCTCAATCGTTTGTGCTTCGTTTGTGCTGGTTTGTGCCGCTAAAAGTTTTGTTTGTGCTGCTTCAGATTTTAAAGTAATAGACATTAGAGGCGATGGCATCACCAGCCCCCCCACATGCTCTAAATTCACCCAAAATGAGCTCAATCATTTGTGCTGGTTTGTGCCAGTAAAAGTTTCGTTTTTGCAAGTGTCTTTTATTAACAATACAGTTAAAGTAAGAAGATAAGATCCAAATGGCAAACCAAATCACATAAATAGATGCATTCACTTAACTGTTACCAATCCACTGTTCGTTTCCAACTTGTAATGGACACAGAGGATCACAGGATGTGTGGAATATAACTCAAACTCCAAGGTAAGTGTTTTAACTTGTTACTGTATGTAGTTATGTGAATAACAGTAGTAATATTAACATTGTCATAAATACAGGCGCCGTTATTTGTTTGCTGTAGCTCTGTGTTTATACACACATAAGCTGTGTGTGCATAAGCAAAAGTTTGGAAACATTAAGATTTTTGTAATTTTTTTGAAAGAAGTCTTGTAATCTCACCAAGGCTGTAATTTATTTGATAAAAAAATACAGTAATATTGTGAAACAATACACATTATAATATCTTTTGTCTGTTTTAATATAATTTCAAATGTAACTTTATTTCTGCGATGTCAAAGCTGGATTTTCAGCATCATTACTCCAGTTTTCAAAGGTGTATTTGTTTGTTTTTATTTGTATTATTTATTGTAATTGTATTGTTTATTTTATAGATTATACTGTATATATATATTTTTTATTTGTAGTCAGTATATGCTCTATATTTTATACTATGTGTTGGATTGACAGTTGTCATGTACATTGTTTGTAATCTGACTGGCATAATAAAAAAAATAAAAAATAAAACTCCAGTCTTCAATGACACATGATCCTTCAGAAATCATATATATAATATATATATATATTACTTACCCCAAACCATTGAAAGGCTGTGTATCATGGTTTCCACAAAAATAAAAAAGCTGTTTTCAACTGATAATAATAATTAATTATTCTTCAGCAGCAAATCTGCATATTAGAATGATTTCTGATGAATCATGTGAAACTGAAGACTGAAGTAATGCTGACAATTCAGCTTTGATCACAGGAATAAATTACAGTTTACTATATAGTCAGATAGAATACAACTATTTTACATTGGAATAATATTTTACAATATTACATTTTTACTGTATGATGCTGCCACCACCGTGATTTTTTTTTTGGAACCACTAATTATTTCATCAAATAAATGCAGCCTTGGTGAGCAGAAGAGACTTATTTCAGAAACATTAAAAAATCGTAATGATTTCAAACTTTTGGCTAGTGTGTGTGTGTTTGTGTGTATATATATATATATATATATATATATATATATACACATATATATATATACACACACACACACACACACATATACAGTTCATCCGGAAAGTATTCACAGCGCTTCACTTTTTCCACTATGGCACGGTGGAGGGCGGGACCGGCGCGTGATTACGCACGCCCGGTCCCGTATTAGACTAATTAAGCCGTCAAGAGGGATAAAGGCCACTCCCAGACAGCGATCGAGAGAGAGAGCTCAATTATGGACATATCCGTTCTCTTATGTGTTTGTCTTTTGAGTTTTACATTAAACCTTTAGTTTATGTCAAGCCGGTTTCTCGCCTCTTCCTTGCCCACGAATTTGATCTGTGTTACATTGGTGCCGAAAGCCCGGGAAGGAAGAGGGATACGCCGTAGCGGAGTTCTTGCCATTACCCCAAAGAAGCAGCCGCGGCCATCTGCCGGGGGACGAGGAGGAATGGCCGCCGACCGCGAGGGGAGAAGGGGCTCCTATAGCCGACCGCCTGGAGCGGTCAGGGCCGCTGCCAGGGGCGGAGGATGCATCTACCAGCTGCTGAAACGCAGAGGGGTCGAGGGAAGACCGCTTTCCGCGAGCGGGGAGGGGATCGCGACCGACCGCCTGGAGCGGGAGAACCGCTGCCAGGGGCGGGGGAGTCCCCTTCGGCTCCCCGAGAACGCGGTGGGGCGTTCCGTCCACCAGGGGCTGAGGACTGCCTCGAATCCGCCTGGAGAGGCGCGGCTGCCGTTCGGTAGAGGGTGGAGGAGTGGCTGAGGAACGAGCTACGGCATATCAGAGAACCGGTAAGTTAGGTGTTTTTTTTTTATTTATTTTTATTAATATCTCTCTCCTCTCTCTCTCGCTGCCACTCTGCGTTGGCCTTTTCCCTCTTTTTTAAATTCTGGTGTTTGTGGGAGGGGAGGTACCGCCCAGTGCAGGAACTCTCCCCCCCATTTTTAATTGTTGTTTGGTGTTGTTTCCCTCCCCTTGCCCCTCCCTCGTCCAGGTTGATGGGGATGACTCGCCGGCAGACCGCGCGGGAGGTCCCCAGCCTGAAAGAACGGGGGAGGAATATGGCACGGTGGAGGGCGGGACTGGCGCGGGATTACGCACGCCCGGTCCCGTATTAGGCTAATTAAGCCGTCAAGAGGGATAAAGGCCACGCGCAGACGGCGATCGAGAGAGAGAGCTCAATTACGGACATGTCCGTCCTCTTATGTGTTTGTCTTTTGAGTTTTACATTAAACCTTTAGTTTATGTCAAGCCGGTTTCTCGCCTCTTCCTTGCCCACGAATTTGATCTGTGTTACATCCACATTTTATGTTACAGCATTATTCCAAAATTTATTAAATTAATTATTTTGCTCAAAAAACACCCCATAATGACAACGTGAAAGAAGTTTGTTTGAAGTCTTTGCAGATTTATTAAAAAATACAAAATGAAAAAAATCACATGTACATAAGTATTCACAGCCTTTGCATGACACTCAAAATTGAGCTCAGGTGCATCCTGTTTCCACTGATCATCCTTGAGATGTTTCTACAACTTGATTGGAGTCCACCTGTGGTAAATTCAGTTGATTGGACATGATTTGGAAAGGCACACACCTGTCTATATAAGGTCCCACAGTTAACAGTGCATGTCAGAGCACAAACCAAGCCATGAAGTCCAAGGAATTGTCTGTAGACCTCCGACACAGGATTGTATCGAGGGACAGATCTGGGGAAGGGTACAGAAATATTTCTCCAGCGTTTCTCTGTGGAGAGAGGAGAACCTTCCTGAAGAACAACCATCTGTGCTGCATTCCACCAATCAGGCCTGTATGGTAGAGTGACCAGACGGAAGCCACTCCTCAGTAAAAGGCACATGACAGCCCGCTGTCATGGACTCCAGTTCCATAATCCACACCGCTGCTTCCAGTTCCCACATTCGTTCCCAATCACCCGAATATTAGTTTCACCTGCACTGTTTTGTTCTCTATTTATACCCTGCCTGTTCCCTTGGTTTTTGTTGGTTATTGCTAGAAACTCATCTTGCTTTGCTAACTCCCGCAAAAACTCAAGTAGTTTATCTGTCCGATCTTCTCGTGTTTGTTAGTTTCCCTTTTGCCCTGCTCAACCTGTTAGTTATTGATCTGATCTCCTGGCTTTGACCTGTATTCTGTTTATCAACACTTCTCTGGATTTGTATTTTTGGAAGTTTGTTATTAAACCTTTTCTGCATTTGAATCCATCTCGTCCAGTGTCGTCACACCCGCATGGAGTTTGCCAAAAGGCACCTGAAGGACTATCAAACCATAAGAAACAAAATTCTTTGGTCTGATGAAACAAAGATTGAACCTTCAAGCGTCATGTCTGGAGGAAACCAGGAACCACTCATCACCTGTACAATACCATCCCTACAGTGAAGCACGGTGGTGGCAGCATCGTGCTGTGGGGATGTTTTTCAGCGGCAGGAACTGGAAGACTAGTCAGTATCGAGGGAAAGATGAATGCAGCAATGTACAGAGACATCCTTGATGAAAACCTGCTCTAGAGTGCTCTGGACCTCAGACTGGGGCGAAGGTTCATCTTCTTAGAGGACAACGACCCTAAGCACACATCCAAGATAACAAAGGAGTGGCTACGAGACAACTCTGTGAATGTTCTTGAGTGGCCCAGACTTGAACCTGATTGAAAATCTCTGGAGAGATCTGAAAATGGCTGTGCATCGACACTCCCCATCCAACCTGATGGAACTTGAAAGGTCCTGCAAAGAGGAATTGGAGAAACTGCCCAAAACTAGGTGTACCAAGCTTGTAGCATCATACTCAAAAATACTTGAGGCTGTAATTGGTTCCAAAGGTGCTTCAACAAAGTATTGAGCAAAGGTTGTGAATACTTATGTACAGGGTTTTTTTTTTTTTCAGTTTTTTTTTTTTTTTTATATAAATTTGCGAAGATTTCAAACAAACTTCTTTCACATTGTCTTTATGGGGTATTGTTTGTATAATTTTGAGGAAAATAATGAATTTAATCCATTTTGGAATAAGGCTGTAACATAACAAAGTGTGAAACAGAAACAAAGTGCTGTGAATACTTTCCGGATGCACTGTGTATGTGTGTATGTATGTGGAAACTCGTGACTCAATGAATTAAGCCAAAATTATTTTACTTTTGAATTAAATTACTGTGTACTATCGAACATCCATTAACACAAATAATGGACCTTTAAAAACACTTAACACTGACAAGCCACTATCTGTCTTCAAACCAGAATAACAGACTTGAGTGCAAACAACATCAAGCCTGACTTCCAGAAAAGCAGATACTACTTCTCCAAACAGAACTAGGAAAACAAGGGTGTGTGGCCTATAACAAAAATACTTGTATTTGTGAAATTAAATTTAAACAATGCAATCAGTCTTTTGTGTATAATACAGCATGTGGGCATATTTTGTGTTTTTTTTTTGCGTCACCCCACTTCTCAGGTCATCATACATCTCCCAGACACATGGAGACCTCCTGCAGTAGGCCACATAATGTCCAAGAACATCCAGGGTTAAGCCTATTTTGAAAGCAATGATTGTCCTTAAAGCAAATTTCTCTCCTTGGGGCATCAGATTTTAGGGAAATTCACACAAAGGAAATTCTGTAGAGTTGCTTCCCAGGTCAGTGACAATCCACAGAAGTTATCCCAGACTATAACTGTGAGAAACTTTCCCGGCACAGAGCACTTTTCCTGAGGTATCTGTCTTGAATGCAGAGGGACACTGTGACAGACTTTTTATTGGCCTGAGGCAGGGAGACTCCAGAATGGTAAGGCCTTATTCCACTGTGGCCTGAAGATGAGCCATGGCAGAAGCCTGCAGTACAGCAACAGAAGTACAAACAAATGGAACTTCCCAGGTGACTTGTGTGCTGAGACCACAATTCTGTGAGGAGCACTGTTTTGGGAAGGAAAAACATACACTTTTTTCAAAAGGTCCACTTTCAGTCTTTTCCCCCTCACAGATGGATCTGCATGGAGCCATTCAGGACAAGGAGAGAGGTATCCTCTTCCTCTTTTTGAGTGGAACCGCTAGGCCTCTCCAGTTTTTCACTTCCAGGTCCTCACCCTCTACATCTGGAATGATGACACACTCTTCTGCAATTCTGACTTTCAGTTATTTCTTGCACCTTTCTGATATGAGGGGGGCTCCAGAACTGTCATTGCCCTCTGCTTCGCTGAGAGCCACAACAGTAATACTGTGTATCCATGGAATGTGACATGAGAAGCTGTGCCATTGACCTCACACTGGCTCAGGATCTCCATAATCCATCAGCTTTGTTGCCTCTGATGCATGGGGTTCCATTCATGGGGTTCCATTCTACCCTCACACAGTTCTTTGGCTATCTGCACACGCAAGTTACCAGACATCGCATGCTTGCAAATGCCAGTGTGCAGGGAGTCGTCAGTGTTTTTAATTAAACACTTGAGCACCGTTGGGCTGTTCATTTCAGGCGCTCTGTCACATTTTTTGTGAATGTGGCCATGACAGTCCTTACTGTTGCCTCTGATTTCTATGTATTTCTCTGTGGCTGATGGATATACCTTGGCTTTTTTAAAGGCAAATGTGCAGGGGCATTTCACTTCCTGCAATATGTGATTTATTTATCACATGTGTCCAGATGCCAGGCTTCAAAATTGTGTATACCCTTTTTGCTGTTTTAGAGAACTTGTTGTATTTAACCGTTTCAGGCAATAATTCAATCCATTTCTGAAATGGAACTTCAAGATCAAAAGTCCAGCAATCTTTTGTTCTGGGTGAAAGGGACCCTGGCTCAAAATCATTGTCATCAGTACTGCCATTTGTTTCATGAGTAAACCCTAAAGCAGACCAGATGTTGTGTCTATTTAATTTAACAAAATTGTATAGAGCCTTTGCAGTGATCTTGTTTTCTAGCTGCTTACTAAGCTCTGTCCAGATGCTCTGATTAGGAGTATCTATGTTGCAATTTTTGACTTATTTTATGATGAACACAGGACTGTGAAAATGGAATCTCTGTCAACTGCTGGTTTCTTGGACATCTGGTATAAGCAAAACATAATTACTCACTTAAATAATCCTGACTCAAAAAATGTAATGTTCAGTACAAACTTGTTTTCATTACTGTATTGGTCTGACTATAAGGATAATGTATCTTATATTAGGACCAATATGATAATGTTGACCCCTAGATGCACAATGTATTCAAAAAACGAATATGGGTCACATGTAAATCTGTAATTAGCATGTATTTGTATTAGCAATGAGTATTCTGTTCAATAAACATTGACAATCTTAGCTCTCTTGAATGTTGTACAATTATTCTTAAAGTTAACAAATACTATTGTAATTGGCAGTGTTAAAACATTGTACTTACATTGGCCAGAAATTTAATTTAGTAACAACTTTTTCTCTACTAAATCTACAATAATTTCCACAAGAGCATCTTGAACAGAAGTGTAACTTGAGCGTAGTGGTGGCAGTGCTGTGCAGCAGATGATAGTCCATGTAAATAAATAAAAGGTTAAATCAGGAAACACCAGTGAATGAAGTAAAGATAATTGTTTATTGGACAAATGATGTGATGATTAGTCTTGACAGAAATTCTTCGACAATTCGACTGTAAAAGTGTGTTCGCATCGAGGAGATTTGCGCTTTTGTTCTCGTGCCCAGAGCTGAGCGAAAGCAAAAACAAACAAGACTATTTGGGGAGAATTTGGAGCATGTGGGGGGGGCTGGTGACGTCATCGCCTATAATTCAATGTCTAATATTTTAAAAACCGAAACAGCACAAACTAAACTTTTTCTGGCACAAACCAGCACAAACAAATGAGACTATTTGGGATGGATTTGGAGCATGGGGGGGGCTGACTGACCTCAAAATGACCTATAAATATTATTTTAATATCTGAAAAAACCAAAGCAGCACAAACGAAAATGTTTACAGCACAAACGATTGAGACTATTTTGACGACGTTTTGCATTGGGTAGGGGGGGCCAACTTCACGCACACACACAGTTATTGTGTATGGCAGTTTTTTCTTATAAAAAAGCTCTAAAATATCTGCGTGCCTGTGACATTAGACCACAATCACCTTAAATGTATATGAGCAGGAGGATACAGCATATTGATTTGCAAAAAAAGAAAAAACTATTAAAGAAAAGCCTTAAAGGAATAGATCACCCAAAAATGAGAATTATCTCTTCATTTACTCACCCTCATGCCATCCCGGATGTGTGTGTTAGCACCAAGCTGGGACCGCTGCATGATAGTGATATTAAAATAAACCGTATATGAGTCAATGACATTCATTGAATGAATCCATTTAATAAAAGCAAGGAAATAAAAATAATCAGGAAAAAATATGTTCTCCTTAATCAATTTCATTTAACCAAAATCTGTAAGCTAATAAATTACTCTATATCATAGTAGGTTGAGGATAAAAACTTTAATAAGTGAATTCAAATGGTAAGGTCTCCTTAATCGTCTAGATCAAATACCATGACGACGCTATACAAAACAATACTAATATCACTGATATGAAAACAAATCCATTTCCTAAATGATAATAGCTTTGAATGGACTTTTTAGAAGTCTAACAATAAATGTCTTCTAAAAGTCTTTAAATTGTATATCTTCAAAAGCTATATGATAGGGGTGGTTGAGAAGAAGAAGTACTTTTTTACCATAAATCTCCACGTTCAATTTTAAAATGTGAATGAATGTGAAAATGGAGATTTATTGTAAAAAATGACTAAAATATTGGTCTGTTTCTCACCCACACCTACCTGCATAATAGTGAAATAAACTATATGAGTCAATGACATTTATTGAATCGTATCGCTTCTGAAGATATGAATTTAATCACTGGTGTCTTATGGATTACTTTTATGTGGCCGTTACATTATTTTTTAAGCTTAAAGGTCTGGTCAACATTCACTTGAATTGTATGGACCTACATAGCTGAAATATTCTTCTAAAAATCTTTGTTTGTGTTCTGCAAAACAAAAACAAACGGCATACATATCTGAGATGGCATGAGGTTGAGTAAATTATGATAATTTTAATTTTTGAGTGAACTATCCATTTAACCACAGAGTTTGCTGAAAATAAGACCACATAAAATCCATGCAGTTTTCTTTCCTGTGTGGATATATTTCCTATCGCTATTAGGGGGAGGGACATTCTCATTCTAGATAGCATTTGATTGGACAAAAATCAGTGTCAAGATGAGTCTTCAATATTTGTGGCTAACTTTCCCAAAAGAGAAAGACTGCAAGTTTTAAACTTGTAGCTAAATGTTCATTTGTTCAAATTTTGGAAGCACACTAACATTTAGATGGCTTCAAAGTGAATAGACAGAAAAAAAAAACACAAAAATCTTGATTCCATAAGCTATTTATCATGAGCAAAAAAATAAATAGTTTTTGAAATACTACAGCACAGTATCAACTACAAGAGGTAAAAGTGTCTGAGAAGATTTATTATGCTGTAAAAAATCTTGTGTAGATGGAAAACTCCTATATAATTCCTCTCCAAAACAATTGCTGAAAAACATTGTGATAATTATAATAATAATAAAACTTACAGAACTACAAGAATAAGAAACTTACAGAATTACAAGAACTTCTTCAGTCTCTCAAATACTGCATTGAGAAAGCCCTAAGATGACAGAGAAAGCAAATAAAGCATTGGTATCAGGTGTGGTTAGTGTCTTTGAGATCATAGCATTGACAACAAAACATCTAGGTTTTTCCAGGTTATAGCGAAGGCACTTTAGCCGAAAGCCTCCGGCAATCTAACTCAGGTTGGGGAAGGACAGGCTGTTTATGTGGTTTGCTGGACAAGTGATTTACAGAGCAATGGCCATGCCAGAACACAATCCTAGAACGGTTGTTAAATATATGGAACCGGTTTGATCAATCCGTGATGCAAGTAACACTGCACTAGCAGATAGAACTGACAGCATTACAAACAGTAAATTACAGCTGCACTTTTTACAGCTGCTTTTACCACTTAAATTTTGCCTTCTAAAAATAACATGAGAATTGTCTCATTTTAACTGTATACACAAACTGAAAATGAAATCATGTTTCATTGAATGGATCGTTCACACAAAAAGAAAAATCTGTTATCTTTTATTGGTCTTCATTTTGTTCAAAACCTGTTTTCTTATGTGGAAAACAAAGTAGAATGTCAGACTTCCTTTTACTTTCATTGCATCTTTTTTCCATACAATGAAATGAATGTTGACCTAGGCTATCGTCATGGTTACTGTTGTAACCTCCATTCCCCGAGGGAAGGAACGAGATGTTGTGTCGAATGAAGTGACTCAAGGGGTCTTCCTGGGATGCCAAAAGTACCTCTGTACCTGAGAAAAGGCCAATGTCAAGTTGCAGACAGAATTTGCATGACCCTTCCCTCGGGGGACAGAGGTTACAACAGTAACCATGATGTTCCCCTTCTGTCACTCACTTGATGAAATGCATCAGGGAAGGCGGTCTAGGGGGAGATACAGTAACATGTGGCAAATACACCATGTGGGTTGTGAAGCCGTACGTGGGAAATGGTGCGGTGGTAGGTCCAGCCTAATGATGGGGGGCTCTACAAGCACGGTGACCGGGGCTGCGGGGCTGCGGGGCTGCCCATGGGAAACGCGGGTCTGCCGACAGGGGGACCGTACCGCGGGAAATACATCACGGGGAGTTTGCCTGAAAAGGGATCTAAGCCCGTGGAGCCCGACCCCAGTACAGAGCACCTGTGACTAGTAGTGGGTCTGGACGTGAATTGCTCAGCTGAATTCGCAGGCCAGAAGGCTAGGGAGGAGAACATCCAGGGAGCGACGCTTAGTGGCTAACCTGGGATAGAAGGCACACTGGATCAACTTGGTGAAGGGTGCTGTGTGCGAGCAGAACACCCGGTCGGTTGTGCTGCGTTACCGAGTTCTACCAGCTCGGACCTGACAAAACACGGGACAAGACTGACTCAACCCTGTGATTGTAAAATCTGGCAAAGGTATTGGGTGTTGCCCAACCCGCTGCTCTGCAGATGTCTGCTAAGGAGGTGCCATGGGCCAGTGCCCACGAGGATGCCACACTGGGCACGGCCTGGGTGTGATAAGGTAAAGAAATAGCATCAACGACCCAGTGAGCTAACCTCTGTTTGGAGACGTCGTTCCCTTTCCGCCATCTGCCGAAGCAGACAAAGAGCTGCTCAGAACATCTAAAGCTCTGTGTGCAGTATAAATAGATATGCAAAGCACATTCCGGAGACAGCAACGAAAGGGCTGCACATAGCCTGGTCGTGGGCTCAGGATAATGTGAGAATGTGCCGGACCGAACTCCATGCAGGTGTCGCTGACGTAGAACACTTGCAGGTCCTCAACCCTGTTGATGGAGGCTAACACGATCAGGAGGGCCGTCTTCAGGGAGAGTGCCTTGAGCTCAACTGAATCAAGCGGCTCGAAGGGGGGGGTCTCTGGAGGCCCGAGAGGACCACTGAGAGATGAGGATATTCCCAGGAGGGGAATAGGCAAGGCCGGGAAGGGTTCAGTCTCCGGGCACCTTTCAGGAACCTGATAATCAAGTCAGGCTGTGGGTCTTCGGCTCAGGAAGAACACCAATTCAGGAACAAGCGCCACTTTAGGGCGTAAAGATTCCTGGTGGAGGGAACTCTGGCTTGGTTGATCCTGTCTACGACCGCAGGTGGTAGATCCATTAGATCTTCCACATCCCATCCAGGGGCCAGACATGGAGGTTCCAGAGAACTTGGCACGGGTGCCAGAGGGTGCCCCATTCCTGAGAAAGAAGGTCCTTCCTCAGGGAAATTTTCCAGAGACCTGCTGTCACGAGGAGCGTAAGATTAAAAAACCAGGCCCAGGTGGGCCAGTAAGGGGCCACCAGGATGACCTGTTCCTCGTCTTCCATGATCTTGCACAGCACCAGTGCAAGAAGGCTCACTGGGGGAAATGCATACTTGCGCAGCCCCCGGAGCCAGCTGTGTGCCAGCGTGTCTGTCCCGAGAGGAGCTTCTGTCAGGGAGTACCAGAGTGGGCAGTGGGAGTTGTCTTGGGAGGCAAAGAGATCTATCTGTGCCTTGTTGAATTGGTCCCATATCAGCTGGACCACCTGGGGGTGGAGCCTCCACTCTCCGCTGGGTGAAACCTGCCGCGACAGTGCATCTGCCGTCGTGATGTGGTTGTCAGGGATGTGAGTGGCATGCAGCTGAGTCATGGCTGACTCCAAAGGAGGAGATGGCAGGCGAGTTGTGACATATGACGATAGCGCATGCCGCCTTGACGATTTATGTATGCTACCGTCGCAGTGCTGTCTGAACGGATCAAGACGTGCTTGCCCCGGATTAGTGGGAGAAATCTCCGTAGGGCAAGAGATACAGCCAACAACTCTAGGCAGACTGCAAGGGGACTCCGGTCCACAGGAAGCAGAGGTCTGTCCAAGGGTTGAAAGTCTGATGGCAAGAAGGTGTGATTGTCATGCAGTATGTGCCGTAGTGCCATGCCCATATCAGGACTCGAGTCTGTAGCCAGTGCTGAAGCGGTCTCATATCAAATCAAGTGGCATGATGTGAGAAATCGTCACCGTCGACGACTTCGCTTAGCAGTTCTCGGCGGTGAAGAAGAGGCCGATCTGGGAGATGGCGGCATTGAGAAATGACCATGTTCAGCCAGAGGTGGCGCTCCTGGACCACGAGGGTGGCCATTGCCTGCCCGAGTGCCTGCGCTGTGACATTCGTTGCTCTGAGAGCGAGGTCGGTGGCAGAGCGCAGTTCCTGCAGCACGTCGGGGTCGGGACTACCCAGGTGCAGATCTTTAAGTGCCTTGGCTTGATGGACCTGCAGAAGAGCCATGGCATGCAGGGAGGAGGCGGCCTGTACATTGGCGCTGTAGGCTTTGGAGGTCAATGATGACGTCATCCTACAGGCTCTGGAGGGGAGTTCCGGGCGGTCCCGCCAGGTGGTGGAGTTCTCGGTACACAGAGAACAGTGGATAGGGCGGTGGATCGCAACCGCCCTATCCACCTGGAGGACTTCCGTGTACCCGTGAACTGCAGAATTTGGAAAATGTGGTATGTAATACCCTGCCATCCAGGGTAGTGATTGCGGACAAGTGGAGGGGTCGGTTATGGGCAGTAAAAGGTGCCCTCCACGACCGCGTCAGCTCGTCATGCACTTCTGGGAAGAACAGTACCGGGGGGTGGGGGGTGGGGGGCGTGGCTGTGAGTGGCGCCTGGAGCCGAGGTACCAGTCATCAAGCCACGAATGCTGTAAGGAGGACGGAGGGTTCCTGTCCAAGCCCACGCTCACAGCAGCCCATGCAAGCATGTCGGCCATCTGCGTGTCCTCCTCAGACTGGGCGGGCTGGCCTGAAGGTGGTAGCACAGTCGAGTCTTCCTTGTTAGACACCTGGATGCTCTCAGATGCAGCAGAGATCATCCAAGTCCAGGGGCTCAAGGGAGAATGCCGGCTGGCTGTGAGACGAAGAAATTAGAATGTTGTTATTTAGTTTTAAAATGTATTAATCTCAAAATCTGTGCAACAAAAAATCTTTTGAATTAAAGAAGTGAAATAATAAATGTTTCTGACTAAATAGTAAGTACTGAGGAGAGATGCCAGATACATTTTAAATAAACAAATATTATAGGTTAATCTTTACAGGAATTTATTAGAAAAAGTGTCTTAAGTCTTGTAACTAGTTATTTATTTTAAGTAAAAACAACTTTTTGCCTTCACTAGCCCATGTTAAATGGTTCTGTGTATGACAAATTAACTTTTAAAATTACAAATATTGCATTCAGTCTTTCAATATTATAAGGTCACAAAAGCTGCAAACATAAACCATATAAATTAATTTGCAAAATGTGGTATATAATAGTTTTAGATGGAGTATGTCACACCACAGCATGTATAGCATGTCAACTTCCAAAAATATTTAATGTAAATAACCCCATCAGATATCCATCTACTGTACCACAAATAAACTGCCTGTGTGTGTGTGTGGTAAATCCCAGTGAATTGTCCTTCCAGACCTATCAAACACATTTTAAACCTTATTGTAATAGGTTGTATTTACATTTCAATAAATATATTTTGTATTGTTGCATTTGAGAAACAATGCTATTAAAATGTTTTATTTGCCTCTAAATTGTTTCCTGCCAAGTTCAGTTTTTCTTTTCAAAGACTCATCATGGTTTAGGAACGATTACAGCAATATAATGTGAAAATTATCTCTGATAAGCAATCTCCCACAGATGCATTAAGAGATGAAGGCACCATATGGGCTTCCTGCAGTGGACTGCAATACAGTGTGTGCTGTGTGCCGGCAAATAAAGACTGCAGCATTCATAGCACTGACAAAAATATAATTTAGCACATTTAAATGCAATACATATATCACTATTATTACATAAGGGTCAAAGCAAGGTAAAAATTTTATGTTTAAGGAGAGATATCCTATTTTTAATGCACAACTACATGAGAATATTTGTAAAGTATGAAATATTCATGCTGACCTGTTTTTTTTTTCCCAATCCCCAACTCTCACTTGCAAATGATCAATTTATGCATAATGATTTTTTTATGTCACAACTCCACCATCATAGCCCTCAAGATAAATTTACTTGTAACCAACTACTCAATTTAAAAATTTCACATGGCTTTTTCCAAAATTACTTTTTATGGGTGTAGCAGTGCGACAGACCAATTTAAATAAAGCAAACACAAGCAAATATCAGGCCAGGTTTGAGATCATACACAAAAAATAATAAACATTATAATGAAAAAGTTTAATTTCCATAGTATTAAAAAACATCTAGGTTACGGATGTAATCTCCGTTCCCTGATGGAGGGAACAAGACGTTGTGTTGAAGCAACAATATGGGTCTCTCTTGAGCGCCGAATGTGCCTCTGATCTATGAAAAAAGGCCATTGAGAAGTTGGCAGACAGTATTTGCATACCCCACAAATAAAAGCAGGGAAATACGTCGAGTTCATTCAGGATTTTCTGAGGAGCCAGAAAATGGTCCGGCCACTACAGTGGCTCGGCTCAGCGACGTGGCCGGGAGGACACAACATCTCATTCCCTCCATCAGGGAATGGAGGTTACATCCGTAACCTAGACATTCCCTGTCTGTCGCTCACTTCGACGTTATGTCAAAGACGCGACACTAGGGGTCCAATTTAAATCACGGCATGCGCTGAGCTGTGTATGTGTTCTGCTGACACAGGAGCGGGCAGGTATTTTACGTGCAAAGGCGACCAGCTGTGTCAGACTGCACGTACCCTTCCCCAATGCCCCACAAAAGTCATCGGAATCCTTCTGGTTACCCTAGGCAGGGGAACAAGGCGACACTTGCCAACCTGGGAATGGGCCAAGCCTGGCTGGGCCTCCTTTCTCTCTATGTTTCTCCGCATAGAGCAAGAACGGCCGGGGCCCTTACACGCATCGAGGGAAGAGGGTCTTACCCAGTTTCCTATTCTTTCAGGGGAAAAAAAAGACCCTGCGGAGGCCACACCTGACCGAAAGGGGAGGTATAGGTTGCAAATACATCACATGGGTTTTTTAGGCAGCATGTGGAGATGACGCATTGGTAGATCCAACTACACTAGGAGGGGGGAGTTGCTACAACACGGTGACCGGAGGGACGCTGGAATTGCCTAAGGGAGACACAGGTCCACTCGGAAGGGGACTGTAGCGCAGAAAATACACACAGGGGGAGTCTGCGTAGGAGTCCTATCCTGCGGTGCACCTATTCCAGTACAGGGTAGATTAAGTACCCATAGTGGATTGGGTCGGTGAGTTCCTCCACTGAACTGCGGACCCAAAGGGCTAGGGAGGAATCGTCCAGGGATCCGAATGATTGGGATCTCTTGGGAGAGAAACCACACTGTTTTACCTCAGCCGAGGGATAGGCGCTAGGCGCAAGCCATCCACCCGGCCAGACCGTCAACGTGTTACCGAGTTCTATCGGCTCGGACCTGAGATAACACAGGACGATACTGACACAACCCAGAGATTGTAAAATCTCACGAAGGTATTAGGTGTTGCCCATCTACATATGTCTGCTAGGGAGGTACCCCTGGCAAATGCCCATGAGGAAGAAATAACGGACCCATAAGGGGGTGTGATAGGCCAAAGAAATGGCGTCCACTAACCAGTGGGAAGGCCTCTGTTTGTAGACAGCGTTCCCTTTCCACTGTCCGCCAAAGCAGAAAAAGAGCTGCTCAGAACATCTAAAGCTCTGAGTGCGGTCCAAGTAGGTGCGCAAAGCATGTACCGGACACAGCAATGAAGGGGCTGGGTCTGCCTACTCCCAGGGCAGCGCTTACAGGTTCACTACCTGGTCTCTAAAGGGTGTGGTAGGAACCTTGGGCACGTAGCCCGGTCACGGTCTTAGGATCACAAACGTGTCTGCCGGACCGAACTCCAGGCAAGTGTCACTAACAGAGAACGCTTGCAGGTCCCCGACCCTCTTGATGGAGGTGAGTGCGATCAGCAGGGCCGTCTTTAGAGAGAGGGCCCTGAGTCCAGCTGATTCTAGCAGCTCAAAGAGAGGTCTCTGAAGGCCAGAGAGAACCACTGAGAGGTCCCATGAGGGTAACAGGCTTGGCCGAGAGGGATTTAACCTCTGGGCGCCTCATAGGAACCTGATAATTAAGTCGTGTTTACCCAGAGACTTGCCGTCTACTGCGTCGTGATGGGCAGTGATGGCAGCGAAATACACTTTTGAGGTGGAAGGGGACAGCCTCCCCTCCAGCCTCTCCTTCAGAAATAAGAACACTGACTTAACTGCGCACTTCTGTGGTTCTTTGAGGGTGTAAAATGCCTGGTAGAAGGGGCTCTGGCCTGGCTGATTGTCTCTACGACCGCAGGTGGTAGACCAGCTAGATCTTCCGCATCTCGTCCAGGGGCCGTCTGAGTCCGAGGTTCCAAAGGTCTGGGTGCGGATGCCAGAGCGTGCCGCATCCCTGAGAAAGAAGGTCTTTCCTCATGGGAATTTGGCAGTGAGGGGCTGTCGTGAGGAGTACGAGGTCTGAGAATCAAGCCCGGGTGGGCCAATAGGGAGCCACTAGAGTGACTTGTTCCTCGTCCTCCCTGACCTTGCACAGCACCAGTCTCCCAGCTGTGTGCCAATGCGTCTGCCCTGAGGGGAGCCTCTGTTCGGGCGTACAAGAGCGGGCAGTGGGAGGTCTCTTGGGAGGCAAACAGGTCTACCTGGGCCTTGCCAAACCGTTCCCAAATCAGCTGGATCGACTGGGAGTGAAGCCTCCACTCTCCACTGGGCAAGCGTTGTCATGACAGCACGTCTGCTACCACATTGAGGTTGCCAGAGATGTGAGTGGCACGCAGCGACATGAGGAGTAGACGACAGGTGAGTCGTGACATGTGGCGGGAGCGTACACCGCCATGGCGATTTATGTACGCTACCACAGTGGTGCTGTCTGACCTAACTAGGACATGTTTGTCCCGAACTAATGAGAGGAAGTTCCGCAGGGCAAAGAAAACAGTCAGCAACTCTAGGCAGTTGATGTGCCAGCACAGCGGGGCCCCTTTCCAACAGCCCGCGGCTGCATGCCCATTGCACACGGTGCCCCAACCGGCCAGCCGGGGAACAGTCATGGGGCTGAAGGCGGGGGGTCCGCATCCAGCATGCCGGGACTGTAAAGATCTGGCAGCCGTGAGAACGGCATTTGCGGGCCAGGTGACCCAGAGACAAAGGAAATAGCTCTGTTATTGAGAATGTGGGTACCGCAGCCCTGTGTAGGGGGGCGGCAAATTAAATAAATTCAACAAAAGATTCTCCTCCCAGCCCTGTGAGCAGCGCCCGGACCCCAGTAACCAGTCATCCAACCGCGATGGCTGTGGGGAGGACGGAGGGTTCCAGTCCAAGCCCACGCTGGTGGCGGCCCGGGAAAGCATGCCGGTCATCTGAGCGTCAGCCTCAGCCTGGGCATGCTGGCCCGAAGGCGGCAGCTCAGCGGAGACATCCACGTCAGACACCGTGCTCTCCGATGCAGCGGCGAACTCATCCACTTCGAGCTCTAGAGGATAAGCAGGCTGGCTGTGCCGCAATTGCCTCAAGCACGGACGGACGTCAACGAGCGTGCTGGTGGGCGGGTGGTCCGAGGGGGCGTGCCCGGCGGAGCTGCACCCGCTGCCTACTCTAGACAGGGTCCAAAATGAAAGGGTCAGTTGAACAAAATAGTGATGCACCGAAATGAAAATATTTGGTAGAAACAATGTATATATAAACTATGTAAAAAGAAATGTCCCTTTTTCAGGACACTGTATTTTAAAGATATTTTTTTTAAAAATCCAATTAACTTTACAGATCTTTATTGTAAAGGGTTTAAACAATGTTTTCCATGCTTTTTCAATGAACCAAAAACAATTAATGAACATGCACCTGTGGAACTGTCTTTAAGACACAAACAGCTTACAGATGGTAGGCAATTATAAAAACTTAAGACACTAAAGAGACATTTAGTGTAAACGTCTTTAGTTAATATTTACATCACTCCAATTTGTAGGGAATTTGCAAGCGTGATGTATTATCAGCCTTTATGAATTTTTTTAATTTTGCATGTCTGAAAGGTTACTAATCTAAAAGAGGAGAAAGGTGTACTTTAACCCACCATTTTTGTTTTCTCCAAGGTGAATGGAGAAGTTTGTAATTTTTTGTGCCAAAAGGCTTTTTATTTCCACAATGCATATTTGCTTGTGGAAGCTCATTATTAGGCTACCTCCCGCACTCACGTTCATTCTCAACATCAGTAATTTTCTGTATTTGTGATCAAGCTGTCTTTTTAAGGGCCTATTTGACAAAATCCATCTTTCTTGTAAATGTTAGCCTATTCTCATGGTGGGGAAATTTCACCGTTTCACTTCTATTCAGCAACACTCCCGTAACGTGAGTCATATTCACTAATCATGACGATTGGGACCACAGTATGCTACAATGTATATTGTGCAGTCTAACATAATGTTGCACAGTGTGCCATGGCGATATCAATACGTTCAGATTGTACAGTCTGACAAGGAACAATCGTAAAGGACTATTATAAATCGTACAGTGTGCACCCACCTTTAGCCATGCAGCATGGAGGCATGAGGACTGCAGATGTGGCCAGGGCAATAAATTGCAATGTCTGTACTGTGAGATGCCTAAGACAGCGCTACAGGAAGACAGGAAAGACAGCTGTTTTGCAGGAAATCATGCACAGAATGAGCAGTATAGCTGGTGGCATTGTCTTGCTGGAGGGTCATGTCAGGATGAGCCTGCAGGAAGGATACCACATGAGGGAGGAAGATGTCTTCCCTGTAACGCACAGCATTGAGATTGCCTGGACCCTCCACCTGCAAATCGATCCTGCTCCAGAGTACAGGCTTCGGTGTAACGCTCATTCCTTCAATGATAAACACAAGTCTGAACATCACCCCTGGTGAGACAAAACCATGACTCTTCAGTGAAGAGCACTTTTGCCAGTCCTGTCTGGTCCAGCGATGGTGGGTTTGTGCCCATAGTTGACGTTGTTGCCAGTGATGTCTGGTAATAACCTGCCTTACAACAGGCCTGCAAGCCCTCAGTTCAGCCTCTCACAGCACATTGTGGACAGTCTGAGCAGTGATGGAGGGATTGTGCATTCCTGGTGTAACTCGGTCAGTTGTTGTTGCCATACTGTACCTGTCACGCAGGTGTGATATTCGGATGTACCGATCCTGTGCAGGTGTTGTTACACATGGTCTGCCCCTGTGAGGATGATCAGCTGTCTGCCTGTAGCACCGTCATAGGTGTACGGACATTGCAATGTATTTCCCTGGCCACATCTGCAGTCCTCATGCCTCCATGCTGCATGCCAGGGCATCTATCTTTTGGTGTTTTTCAGAGTCAGTAGAAACTCTTTAGTGTCCTATGTTTTTATAACTGTGACCATAATTTCCTACATTCTGTAAGCTGTTAGTGTCTTAACGACTGTTCCACAGGTGCTTTTATTGTTTATGGTTAATTGAACAAGCATGGAAAACATTGTTTAAAGCCTTTACAATAATGATCTGTTAAGTTATTTGGATTTGTACAAAATTATCTTTAAAATACAGTGTCCTGAAAAAGGGACGTTTCTTTTTTTGCTGAGTTTATATCACCCATGTAACAAACGAACTTCCCTCTTCAAATCAAAAATCAAATCTCTTTATTGTCACACTACCATGTATACAAGTGCAACAGTAGTTGAAAGTCTTGTGTGCAGTTCCGAGCAACATAGCAGTCATGACAGTGACGAGACATATACCAATTTACAATAAACAACATATTTACACAACACAATTTACATATCAAATGTATATATACTTACACAACACAATATTAATATACAATGTACAGTAAACAATACACACAATACAGAATACACATACAATAAAAATAAAAAATAAGAGTGTATAAAAATATATATGCAGTTGTTATATTGTGGAGAATATAATTATGACAGTCCAGTGTGAGATAATAGATTAATAAAGTGCAGTGCTGATTGCTGATCGTGAGAGATCAAGTGTTCAAAAGTATTATTGCTTGAGGGAAGAAGCTGTCATGTAGTCGGCTGGTGCGGGTCCTGATGCTGCGATACTGCTTGCCTGATGGAAGCAGTGAGAGCAGACCATGACTCGGGTGGCTGGAGTCTCTGATGATCTTTCTGGCAGTTCGCACCACCCTTTGCAGGTCTTTGCGGTTGTGGGTGGTGCTATTGCCGTACCAGGCGGTGATGCAACCAGTCAGGATGCTCTCTACAGTACTGGTGTAGAACCGTGTGAGGATGTGGTGGTTCATTACAAACTTCCACAGCCGTCTCAGGAAGAAGAGGCGCTGGTGAGCCTTCTTTACAACGGCCTCAGTGTGCACAGACCATGTGAGTTCCTCAGTAATGTGGACAATGAGGAACTTGAAACTGCTGACTCTCTCCACCGGTGCTCCATTAATGGTGATGGGGCTGTGTTCTCTGTCTTTCTTCCTGAAGTCCACTACAAGCTCCTTGGTTTTACTGGCGCTGAGGGAGAGGTTGTGCTCCTGACACCAGCGTGTCAGAGTGTGCACCTCCTGTCTGTAGGCTGTTTCATCATTGTCAGTGATCAGACCTACCACCGTCGTATCATCAGCAAACATAATGATGGCTTTGGAGCTATGTGTCGCCACACAGTCAAGTGTGTAAAGGGAATACAGGAGTGGGCTGAGAACACAGCCCTGCGGGGCTCCAGTGTTGAGGGTCAGTGATGAGGAAATGTTGCTGCCCATTCTAACCACCTGATGTCTGCCTGACAGGGAATCCAGGATCCAGCTGCACAGCAAGCTGTTTAAGCCCAGAGCCCGGAGTTTCTTATCAAGTTTGGAGGGCACTATGGTGTTGAATCCTGAGCTGTAGTCTACAAACAGCATTCTCGCATATGTGTTCCTTTTTTCCAGAGAGAGCATTCGGTACAGGCACAATGGTTGACGTTTTGAAGCATGTGGGGACTACAGACAGGGAGAGGGACAGGTTGAAAATGTCTGTAAAAACACCAGCCAGTTGGTTCACGCATGCTCTGATGACGCGGCCCGGAATGCCGTCTGGGCTCGCGGCTTAACAAATGTTCACCCGTTGGAAGGATCAGGTTACATAAGCAACAGAGACGGAGAGTGAACCAACCTCTGTAGCATCAGCAGCAAGTGCTCTCTCTGAGGGCGGTGTTATTGTCCTCGAAACAAGCTTAAAATGTGTTAAACTCATCCGGGAGAGCGGCAGCGGTGTTCACGGTGGAGTTTTTATTCCCTTTGTAATCCATGATGATGATAATTCCATGAAACTTACTTCTAGAGTCGGTGGTGTTGAACTGTCCTTCAATTTTGTGCCTGTACTGGCTTTTGGCTGCACTGATAGAGTTATGGAGGGCATAACTGGCTTGTTTACGCCCCTTCGTGTTCCCGGAATTAAAAGCGGAGGTCCGCGCATTAAGTGCCACGGGAACATCTCCGTTAACCCATGGTTTCTGGTTGGGGTAGATCTGTATTGTTTTGGTTGGCACAACGTCCTCTACGCACTTCTTGATGAAACCTCGATGTCGTCATCAGAGGCGGAACATCTCCCAGTCCGCGTGATCAAAACATGTCTTGTAGCATAGAGTCTGATTGGTCCGACCAGCACTGGATCGTTCTGAGGGTGGGTGCTTCCCGTTTTAGTTTCTGCCTGTACGCGGGCAGAAGCAGAACAGAAGAGTGGTCTGATTTGCCAAATGGTGGGCGGGGGAGGGATTTGTAGCCATCCCAGAAAGGAGAATAGCAATGATCAAAACCTGGTCCCCTCATGTGTTGAAGCTGATGTGTTAGTGGTATTTTGGAGTGATTGTTTCCGCAAACAATGAACAATGAACCTCAGGGTTTCCTGCTCACTTATACTCCCATACAGTTCCTTGAGTGCCCGGTCTGTGTTGGCTTGTGGGGGGATGTACACAGCTGTGATAATGAGTGCTGTGAATTCCCTCGGTAGCCAGAATGGTTGACATAGAAGCATGAGATATTCCAGATCAGGCAATCAGAAAGACTTGATAAAATGTACGTTCCTCTGATCACACCATGATTTGTTGATCATAAAACATACACCACCACCTCTGCTTTTAACTGAGAGATTTTCGCTCTGTCTGCTCGGTGCACGGAGAAACCCGTGGGTTCGATGGCCGAGTCTGGAATCTCTGCAGACATCCAGGTTTCTGTAAGGGAGATAACACAGCAATCTCTCATCTTTTGTTGGTAAAGAGATCCACGCACTCTGCTCACAGAGCTTGTTGTCCAGCGACTGAACATTTGCTTACTGGTAGCGGGGGTCGATTTGCACGACGTCTTACTCTGATGAGAGTGCCGGCTCTTTTTCCCCTTTTCCTTCTGCGTTTCCACGACCGGGCAGCCCAGACAAAGGGCTCTGCTGGCGTGTTTGTAAACAGTGGGGTCGGCATTGAGGAATTTGAAGTCCGGTTTTCGCTGTGTAATTGCCAAACTAATGTCCAAAAGCGTTTGTCTGTCGTAAACAATAAGGCAGACAACATCCAAGACAAAAAAACTATAAACAAAACAAACAATAAACTGCAGTGTTGTATCAGAGCTTGCAAAGCAGCAGCCATACTTGGTGCCATCTTGAGTCCTTTAACATCACCTTTAGCAGCAATTACTGCAACCAAATGCCTCCTATAACTGGATATCAGTCTTTCACAATGAAGTGGTGGAATTTTGGCCCATTCCTCTTTGGAAAACTGTTTTAGTTCAGCCACACTGAAGGGTTTTCGAGCATGAACTGCACATTTAAGGTCTTGACACATCATGTCAATAGGGTTCAAGTCAAGACTTTGACTAAGCCACTTCAAAACTTTAATTTAGCTTCTTTTTGAGTCATTCAGAGGTGGATTTATGCTTTGGATCATTGTCTTGCTGCATAATCCAGTTGCGCTTGAGGTTCAACTCATGGACTGAAGACCTGAAGTTCTCCTTTAGGATTCTCTAGTAGAGAGCAGAATTCTTGTTTCCCTCAATTATTGCAAGTCCCCCTGGCCCTGAAGCAGAAAAGCATCCCCACACCATCACACTATCACCCCCATGCTATACCATAGGTATGATGTTCTTTTTGTGGGATTCTGTGTTTGATTTATGCCAGATGTAACTGAACACCTGTCTTCCAAACAGATCCACTTTCAACTCATCAGTCCATTCTCCCAAAAGGTTTGAACATCAAGGTATGTTTTGGCAAAATTCAGATGAGCCTTAATGTTCAAATCAGTTTAAGATCAGGGCTTTGTGATGGCCACTCCAATACCTTGAATTTGTTGTCCCTAAGACATTTTTCCATAAACTTGGAGGTATTATTGGGATCATTGTCCATTTGGATGACCCATTTGCGACCAAGCTTTACCTTCCCGACTGATGTCTTGAGATGTTGCTTCAATGTAACCACATAATTTTCCTTTCTCATGATTCCATCTATTTTGTGAAGTGCACCAGTCCCTCCTGCAGCAAAGCACCCCACCATATGATGCTTCCACCCCCATGCTTCACTGTTGGGATGGTGTTCTTCGGCTTGCAAGCCTCACCTCTTTTTCCTCCAAACATAAAGATGGTCATTATGGCCAAACAGTACAATTTTTGTTTCATTAGACAAGAGGACATTTCTCCAAAAAGTAAGATCTTTGTCCCCATGTGCACTTGCAAATTGTAGTCTGGGTTTTTATGGCAGTTTTGAAGCAGTGGCTTCTTCATTGCTGAGCAGCCTTTCAGGTTATGTTGATATAGGACTTGTTTTACTGTGGATATAGATACTTGTCTACCTGTTTCCTTCAGCATCTTCACAAGATCATTTGCTGTTGTTCTGGGATTGATTTGCACTTTTCACACCAAAATAGATTCATCTCTAGGAGAGAGAATGAGTCTCCTTCCTGAGTGGTATGATGGCTGTGTGGTCCCATGGTGTTTATACTTGCATACTATTGTTTCTACAGATGAACGTGGTACCTTCAAGCATTTGGAAATTGCTCCAAATGATGAACCAGACTTATGGACGTCCACAATTTCTTTCTGAGTTCTTGGCTGATTTCTTTTGATTTTCCCGTGACATCAAGCAAAGAGGCACTGAGTTTGAAGGTAGGCCTTAAAATACATCCTAGGTGCACCTCCAATTCTGTAAACTTCCTATAAGAAGCTAATTGTCTTAGTCTAACTTAGTCTATGTAAACTTATGACACCCTGGAATTGTGGCATAGTCAATTTAAAGTAAAACAATCTGTCTGTACAAAATAGATAATTAAAAAAAATAGATAAATGCTAATATGACATCTTTGGAGTGGTTAAAAAAAAGAGTTCCCTGTCTGTCGCTCACTTCGACGTCGTGTCGAAGAAGCGACACTAGGGGTCTCTCTTGAGCGCCGAATATGCCTCTGATCTATGAAAAAAGGCCAATGAGAGTTGGCGAACAGTTTTTGCTTACCCTGCCACCAGACATACATGTACAAAGGCGAGGGAAATACGCATGTTCATTCAGAAATTTTCTTCGGAGCCGATGGTCGTGTATGCAGCCAGCTGCGAGTCACACACACTAGATTCCTGCTGCTGTTCCTCTGATGCTCTGTTTGCTGTTGGATCTACAGCACACTTTAGCGGCTTTCACCTTCTCTGCACGGCAGTGCAGTTTGCCCCTGGGCGCTTTGACAGCGCAGAGAATTGTAAGAGTTACATTGAAAGAGTGATTTTCTCTGTAAAAGTGTTTATTTCTCTGAAAGAGCATTACACAGCGGCTTTGAACGTCCTTTTCAGGAAGCGTCTTTATAAAGATGTCATTTCCACTCCTGTGTAGTTTCTAGATGCAGTGATTTCTCCCCACCTCTCATGGTCATAAAAGCTGCCTCGTGTGCCTGGGCTGCGATCACACGCAGGCAGCGTTTTATGAATAGGTCATGTTCTCAGTGCGAGAACATGAACTATCGCGGCTTTCTTTTTTCATGAGAGAAAGCCACTTCAACTGCCCCCCGCGCCTCGCCTCCTTCCTACGGGATTGACGCATGCGCCGCTGGCGATGGAGGCGATTTGGGGACAATTACGGGCTCTGTTCACCAGGTAAACCCCCTCGAACCACCCGTCTCCCCGGCAGGCTTGCTTGCTTCAGAATTGGATGACATCACCGCTGCATCGGTGAGCGTTACAGTGGATTCCGACAAATTTTTTGGGGCATTGGGGAAGGGTACGTGCAGTCTGAAACACAGTTGGTCGCTTGTGCATGTAAAATGCCTACCCGCTCCTGTGTCAGCAGTACACGTACATGGCTCAGCGCATGGCGTGATTTGAAGTGGACCCCTAGTATCGCTTCTTCGACACTAAATCGAAATGAGTGACAGACGGAGAACGTCACGGTTACGTATGTAACCTCCGTTCCCCAATGGAGAGAACGAGACATCGTGTCCTCCCGGCTGCGTCGCTGAGCCGAGCCTCTGAGGTGGCCGGACACTCCCGGCTCCTCAGAAAAATCCTGAATGAACGTGCGTATTTCCCTCGCCTTTGTACCCGTATGTCCAGGGGCGGGGTATGCAAATACTGTTCGCCAACTCTCATTGGCCTTTTTTCATAGATCAGAGGCATATTCGGCGCTCAAGAGAGACCCCTAGTGTCGCTTCTTCAACATGACGAAGAACGGAGGTTACATACGTAACCGAGACGTTTTAATGACTTCAACCTAAGTGTATGTAAACTTCTGACTTCAACTGTATATTTAAACATTAGCTACTGTTTAGATATTTTTGCATGAAATGCTGCATTTTCTTCATGTCAGTGTCTCTCCTACTTGATTTTAAAGTAACAGTTTTTGTTGCAAGATTTACGGTGTAGGATATTTGGTATGCAACATTTAGAAGGGAACTGTCATCCTCACACCATTATATGTAAGGATATTTAGTGGTGATGAATTTAGACGGGAACCGTTAATGTGCCCGTCTTCTAACACCAATATATGTAAAGGTATTTGGTATGCTAAATTTAGAAGGGATTTTAGGGTCTTGAAATATGTGAGCTATGAACTAAATTAAACTGTCCTTATTGTACATTATTAGGTAATGAAATGTAGAATGGAATTAGTCACGTTTGACAACTATTATAAATTAGATAAATGACAAATAACTAGATTATTCTCCACCATTAAAATCGTAATACAACGTCTTGTTATATCCACTAACAATTTCTACTGTAAGGAATTAGCTTTGGAGTGATATTATCCTCCTGGCTTATTGAAAATAATATCACATGTAATTAGGTACAGCTTTGAAGGAAAATTTTTATCAAAGATTATTTATCAAAATATACCACAGTCATTCATCTTTGAATACAGACAAACTTTATTACTATTCTAAACATAAATCTAATCTAACACATATATACATGATACAGGTTGGTGAAAAGAGTGAAAGAATGTGAGATAATTAGATAAATGATCAATACAGTGAAAATGATGACTTTATGGAGTCTGTTAACAATGCCTTAAGAACCATTTACCCTTCTTTTAGTCTACATCGATTTGCTATCAGATTACCCAAAGTATTTAGCATAATACATCAGCACTTTGAGCACAATATTGGAGATGTACTTGCGTGTTGTGGTGTTTCCTTGCATACTTTGTGTTGCTTGGTTCTTGGCTCTTGGTGGAAAGTTAGTTCCATTGATGTTTTGGACCTCTGTAAGATCGGATAGCATAGAAGGTGAGAGGCTTTCAGTTTTTTTCACACCTCACATGGCATGGATCTGGTTCTGACAAGATCCCAAGAAGACCATGAGGGAAGACTCAGAGCGAAGTCTGAGCAATCCAAAGAGCAGGCAGCGAGGGAAGATGACAAGAGAAGAGACTGAAGGGAGCATGTTCTTCCTGCTTGGAAACATTTTAACTGAAATTGGCTGCATCCCCAAAGGTGTCCTGCGCCAATCAGAAGTAACTTTTCAGAGTCACATGGTCAACTGGGCTGTCTTTTCCGACAGATGATTAATGGTCCTTTGTTTCAGATTCAGATTTACAAATCTCCTGCTCAAAATTAGTGCATATTTAAACATGAACTTTTATATATTGAGAATGGTACAAGAGACATGATATTCGTTGTCATCAGCTTCCTCCATGCAACTAAGCGAGCATTTGCTTAACAAATTTTACATTCTTTCATTAATATTTGTATGTGTATGTAACAAAACATGAAAATCCCTGGTTACAAATCATACTGGTTAATTCCTTGGTTATACAAAATGGATAAAACATTACAAATATTTTAAAGAGGTACATCAGGCTATAATCATTAATTTGTTAGTTATACAAGTTACCACAGTTCAAAGCAATTTTCGGAATTGCCTAGCAAGCCTAGTTATTGAATAAATCATGGATTTAAATGCATTCTGTACATTTTAGAAGGTTAAATCGGTAAAGTACTGTGACTGTGTAGAATGCTCCTGGATTAAGATTAAATATGTTTGAATTATAGTCGTGCAAATCTGATGGTCTTTTGGAAACCTTTCAAAGAGAAGTCTGCTTTAACTCTGTGTGGATGTTCAGGAGGTCGTGCTGAGGGGCCTTTCTGAGCAATGTTGATGCCTGGGCCATCTAATTTATGATGTTGTGGAATTCCAGGATTAAGTTTGGGTAGTTTATATTCTTCTGCATGTATAATCCAACAATGGCTTTTTTTCTCTTTCGGCCGAAAACCGCAAAGTAGTATTTACGGCCGAACACTTTCGGCGGTCAAAACTTTGGTGAACCCCTAGAACCAAAAAGTTTAATTATGTAATCATTTACTCATACTGATGTTGTTCCAAATCTTTACAACTTTCTTCACAGAACTTTGCTCCATCCAATGTTTTCCATATTATAAAAGAGATTGAGTTCAGTCCCTAATATTTAGCCTATCATCCCCTTTTCTGTTCCACTGAATAAAGAAAGTCATATGGGTTTGAAAACATAAGGGTGAACAAACAGAATTTTCATTTTTGGGAGAACTATATCTTTAAAGGGAAATTTTTCCTAATTTCCTCCCCTTTATGTTGTCCTATAGCCATTTAACTTACTTTCTTCCATAAAACACAAAAGGAGATGGAAGAAGAATGACATCCTACTTAACATTCCCTTTTATTTTGGACCCAGACAACAGTTATAATACCACAATGTGCTAAAATTGCATGTTCATTTTTGCTACATTAAGACTGACACTTTGTTGTGTTAGTTAAAAATAAATATCCGTGAACTTAACGGTACCCAATTATTACATATAATATATAAAGAGGCAGCAGTAGTGATTCTTTAAGAACCCAGAACATTCACTTTAAGTGTTCCTCATTTCCTCATAAATCTTCTTTATGAGGACAGCCAAAATATAAATGAACTCATAATGACAAAAACCAAAGCCTCAGAGGGGCTTGTATTTTTGGAAATGGTCCTACCAAACAAATGATCCCTAAATTGTAAAGAAAACAGTGGATCGCAGTTTTCACTTAGCTGTATCTAAATAGTGACATTTTTCACATTACAAATCATCCAGTGCATGGAAAAAATAGCTTAAGGATAGTGAGTATCTTCCATGGTTAATTTAAACAGATTCTCAAACCACCAGAGAGGATGCAAACACGTCAAAGACTGCAGCATGAAATGTTTGCCTTGAAGAGCTCTTCAGAGGAGCTGTCTCACACGCAAAGACCTTTATAGATACTTCACAAAAATTGGATCTATTTTGAAGGATTTGCATAGCAGATGATGATAGGTTAACCATAATTAGAGATATGAGTTGCATAATAAATGACTTTGCATAATGATAAATGACATTTTCAAAAAATAAAAGCCACAATACTGAAGACTACTTAAGAAGGAAGTGAGAAATTAAATTCCTAAAAGAATACAGTAATATGTAGAAATTATTTAAACATAAATATTTAAATCTACATTGAACATCTGAGATTTCAAAACTAAATTTAAAACTAGCAGATAAAAAGGGAATTCTGAAAAATGTTAAACAAATAAACAGTATTATGTCAAATAAATATAAAGATTCTACGCCATTTCTAGATCACTCTGATATGCAAATGTATAAAATGTACCATGTTAACCCCTTTTTTTTAAAAAAATAATTAGGTTCATGCTGGGAAAACATGGAACCATATGGATGGTTTTGCAAAAATATGTGGAACCTATACCAACTCAAGTGCATGCTGCCACAAATGGGGACATACCAATTACTTAGTAATTTTTTTATTTATTTTTTTTTTTTGCTGTTTTGCTATGATGATGATAATATAATTCATACAAAAAAATTAAATAAAAAGCAAAACAGTGAGGTTATAAGGAAAGCGATTTGAGTCCATGCCAGTACAGGCACACATCTACACTGGCTGGGGTTGGCCTCTTTGTCACTATGAAACGTGCCTGGATGAATGCCCATGAGAGAGGGATGGAGAAAAGTGAAAATTTCTGACTTGTTTTGATGTTGTAGAACTCTGAAAATGGTAAGGTGCTTTGGGCATTAAAGGGTGTTACAAAAAGATATAGGAACTGACGACTTATCTATCCTCAAACCCACACATACACTTTGACAGGTCTCTTCATATGGGCCATTGAGTCAAAACACTGTACTAAGAAAATTGTTTAATCCCTGTTTAGAAAGAGACAAATTATGGAGGGAAAAAAAGATGGTGAAATGACAATATAGAGGGGAAAAATAGACATCTCATGTAGAAAGTCAATTGTTCGAAATAAGCCCCTGCCATACTAAATTGCCAATTAAAAAAGAACCAACCATAATAGCTTGAAATCCTCACCAATGCAGTGAAAATATGATTCTTCACTCTGGTCTCAATGAGAATTCAGTCTGACTGCAGTGAGATGGTAACATACTTACCTATCGCCTTTTGATGGACCCTCCTTAACACTTCAAACAGATGAGAATCTTGAGCCTGACTCAAGATAATTCAAAGATGTCAATGCAGCTTCTGCAATGCACTCCAATAACTGGGAAACTATACCGGTACCTCAAGATAATGAGTACAAAAATGTAATTCTTCCAAAATGTAGTGGTTTCAAACCTGAGTAACTTAATTTCTTGAAACACAAAAGAAGATGTTCTTCAGCCTCAATCACCGTTCACTTTTCTTTTTGTGATGTTGAGTACTCGAACACATAATCATCTACTTCAAATTTAGAATAAAAGTTTAACCTTAAACCTTTGAACTTGTTATTCTTATGATAAATGAGCACTATTCATAAAATGTACATAAAAAAAGCAATATAATCACATTAAATTGTTTAAATTTTCTTTTTGAGTGAACTATTACTTTAACAATATCATGCTTCCAGTTGTACGGCAAGATTTAAGTGAGGTAGAACCTATTTCATTATTGCCCATGGCAAGAAAGGGATTCCAAAATAAAATCAAATTGCAATATTCATGTAGTGTTTTTACTAGTCAAATATTTATAGGATTAGATCGCCCAAAAATTAAAATGCAGTCAATGTTTACTGACCCCTGTGTTGTTATAACCCTATATTACTTTTTATTTTTCTTAACACAAAGGGAGAAATTGTGCACAGTGATTTCATACAATGATTATGGTGACTCCCACTTCAAGCTTCAAAAGAATGCAAAAGTATGATTCGGTAGTGTAATAAATCATTCCATGAGGCTCATTATTTTAATAAAAGCATTCGATAACATTTGTTGATAAACAAATTAAAATCTAATGTTTTATTTAGTGAAACTGTGGACCGACCATTGATCTCTTGTGCGCGTTCATTATAGGGCACGATAGCAACAGTTCACGCAATCCTCTCGCAGCATGTGTTGTTCAAGCAAAAAATTATTTTGGTTATCCTCCACAGCAATAGTCACGAAAGAACACAACACAGCTGCACAAAAACCAGAGAACAGAAATTTATAAGCATGTCTGAAGCGTTTGTAGTTGAAGATTAGATGCTAAGATTTTTTTACCAGAGTCCTCAAACAAACAGAAAGAGATCGAGTAGGTGGAAATGTCTGTCACCAAGGCCGTAACCAGGATTTTTCAAATACAGAGGTCAAAAATACTAGAAATTTTCTGCCAACTCAGAAGCTGCCATATGAAGCAGCTTTTTTCTCCACTGTTTATGTTCACTTTAGACATAACTCACTGTGTTTACATGAAAACCTCACCAACACAGGCATTTTGGCAGAATTTGAAATGTATTTTTTCATTATTGATGTTTTAATCAGTCTGTTTGTCCGGTCGGGCAAGTAAAATCATCTTTAACTTGCCCCTTCAAAAATCCACTTGACCTGAACAAGCGTTAATGTCGAGCTCTGATTAAATATTGTATTCAACATTCTCCAATATAATTGTTTTCTTCTGTAGTTTAGCTCTTAAAGTAAATGTTCATTGTTTTAAAGAAGTTTTAGATATTATTTTGGAAAACAAACCAAAAAAGACTACTCAAAAACATATTTTGTTCCAGTATATAATGGACTAAGTCTACACTCTCTTACCTTTATGTTCACTTCGATCCATCTTTAACTCACAAAAAAAAAAAAAGTTCTCTTCTTAATAGAGCTGAGTATTGCCAATTTTCTTCATGATAAGATACACACAGTGAACGTGACACATATATTATGATTCACTACGATGAGTTGATGAGTTGACACTTGGGGTTCACTCTTGGCCAATGAGAATTGGCGTGTGGAATTTGCATGCCACTTCCCCAGACATACGGGTATAAAAGGAGTTCCGCTTGCAAACACACACTCAGGTTTTGCACTGAGGAGCCGAGCCAAAGACCCGGCCATTTCAGTGGTTGGTTCAGTGTTGTGGCAAGAGGGGCACAATGTCTCGTTCCCTCCATCAGGGAATGGAGGTTACATCAGTAAACATGATGTTCCCTATCTGTCACTCACTCAACGTTGTGTCGATGAGTTGACACTCGGGGTCCCAATGGAATAGCTAAACTGTGTGTAGTATTATACATGCAGAAGAATTGAAACAACATGATTTGAATCTAGGAAAAACCCAACCTTTTTAAACCTGGAATTTATAAATGAACGGACCAAGCATCAACTTCCTACTGAAGGCCTGTCTTTGGACAATAAAATGGTCAAGACACTCAAAACACCATAATTCTAAGCAAAAAGGGTCATTGGTCAGCAAGGTCCCCTCAGCATGACCTTCGGAACTTCCACACAGAGTTAAAGCAGACTTTTCCATGAAAGGTTTCCAAAAGACCATCAGATTTACATGACTCTAATACTAGCACATTTCATCTTAATCCAGGAACATTCTACACAAAGTCATAGTACTTTACCGATTTAACCTTCTAAAATGTACAGAATGCATTTAAATCCACAATTTATATTAGGTATGCTAGGTAATTCTGACAATTGCTTTGAACTGTGGTAACTTGTATAACTGACAAATTAATGATTATAGCCTGATGTACCGCTTTAAAATGTGTGTAATGTTTTATCCATGATGTATAACCAAGGAATTAACCAGTATGATTTGTAACCAGGGATTTTCATATTTTGTTACCTACACGTATAATATTCATGAAAGAATATCAAGTTTAGTATGCAAACACTTGTTTGGTTGCATAGAGAAAGCTGATGACAATGAATATCATGTCTCTTGTACCATTCTCAAGTGTAAAATGTCATGATTAAATATGCAATATTTTTGAGCAGGAAAAGAATCAGAAACAAAGGACAATAAAATCAACTGTCAAAAAAGACACCTCAGTTGACCATGTGACTCTGAAAAGTCACTTCTGATTGGCACATGATGCCTCTGGGTATGCGGCCAATTTCAGTTCAAATGTTTACAAACAGGAAGTAATTGTCACTTCCCTCTTCTCTCTTCTTCTCTCTTGTCTTCTCCTGGTCTTCTGATTGCTCAGAATTCGCTCTGGATCTTCCCTCGTTGTCTTCTCTGGATCTCTTCGGAACCAGATCCATGACATGTGAGGTCCAAGGACTCAAAGTCCCGAGGAAGCCTCTCACTCTCTCTGGTCCACACATCCAACGGTAATTGTGGAGCCTCCATGAAAAGGCCTAGCTTCAAAGCCAACCTCATCATTCATACAGACAATAACAATCTGCTCTTACAGAGGTCCAAATAATCGACGGAAAGAACTTTCGACCAAGAGCCAAGAACCAAGCAACACAAAGAATGCAAGGAAATGCCACAACACGCAAGTACATCTCCAATATTTTGCTCTAAGTGCTGGTGTATTAGTTAAATACTGTGGGTAGTCTGATAGCAAATCGATGTAGACTCAAGTAAGGTTAAATGATTCTTAAGGCATTGTGAACAGACTCCATAAAGTTCATTTTCACTGTGTTGATCATTTATTTCACATTCTGTCACTCTTCTCACCAACCTGCCTCATGTATATGTGTTAGATTAGATTTATGTTTAGAATAGTAATAAAGTTTGTCTGTACTCAAAGATGATTTGACTGTGGGATATTTTGATAAATAATCCCTGTTTCTAAAAGATTTCACTTCAAAGCTGTACCTAAATACGTGTGATATTATTTTCAATAAGTCATTTTTATGGTTGTGAATTTTATTCAGACTAATAATCTAGTTATTTGTCATTTATCTAAATAATAATGGTTTTCAGATGTGACTGATTCCATTATAAATTGCCTTACATAGTAATGTAGAATCAGGACAGTTTAATTTAGTTCATAGCTCACACACTAAATTCCCTTACATATAATGGTGTGAGAATGAGGACACTTTAACGGTTCCCATCTAAATTCATCAGTACCAAATATCCTATGCATCCTGGCAGTGCGAGATGGGCAGAACTCTGTGTGCCTCGTAGCCAGTGCAGCAAGCCGTCGCGTAACTACCCCCAACACACTGGCAGGCATGATGCAGTCCCCTAGACCTTGGGAAGCGACTAACTACTCAGAAGTTAAATTTCCAGAATATACATCACACAGGTTTACCTAAGGAGACAACCAGCACATGTGGAGCACTTACCTCATTATGGTGGTCTAAGTGATGCACGTACAGGGGCGATGGCGAGCCTCTCGTCGGCAGCTGGGCTAAGGAGGAAGAACGACCAGGGTTCACACTTTTTTGCGAACGCAACTGGGAAAAGAGCACATGTCTTCGCCTCAAGGGAGGGGATAGGTGCTATGCACAAGAGGTACACCCTGCCAGCTGAACCGAACTTACCTGTTTGTGTCACCTGATAACACACGGGATGAAACTGGCTCAACCCTGAGGTTGTGTTAGGTGTTGCCCAGCCCGCAGCTCTACAGATGTCTGCTAGAAAGGCGCCGCGGGACAACGCCTAAGAAGCCGCAACACCCCTGGTAGAATGGGCTCACAGGCCAGCAGGGAGTGGCACATGCTGAGCATGATATGCCATAGTAATGTCATCGATGACCCAGTGAGCGATCCTCTGTTTGGAGACAGCGCTTCCTTTAGCTGTACTCAGAAGTATAAAAAGAGCTGCTCTGAGCTTCTAAAGCTCTGCGTGCGTAGATACAAAGAGCACACACCAGACACAGCAATGCCAAGGCTGGGTCTGCCTCCTCCTGGGGCTGTGCTTGCAGGTTCACCACCTGATCCCTGAAAGGGGTCATGGGAACCTTGGGCACATAGCCCGGTCATGGTCACAGTATGACGTGAGAGTAAGCCGGACTGAACTCCAGGCACAATTCACTGACAGAGAACGCCTGCAGGTCCCCTACCCTCTTGATGGAGGTGAGTGCCATCAGTAGGGCAGTCTTAAAAGAGAACACCTTTAGCTCAGCAGACTCAAGGGGCTCGTAAGGAGTTTCCAGAAGACCCAGAAGGTCCTATGAGGTAACGAGGTCCGGCCTGAGGGGGGTTTACCCTCCTTGCGCCTTTCAGGAACCTGATGATCAAAATGTATTCCCTAAACACTTACTGTCCACTGCATCATGATGTGCCGATATGGAGGGGGACAGCCGCTCATCTGCTCCTCGTCCTCCTTGACCTTGCACAATGTCTGTGCAAGTAGGCTCACTGGAAAGAACGCGTATTTGAGTAGCCCCATGGGCCAGCTGTGTGCTAGGGCAACTGTGCTGAGGGGAGCCTCGGTCAGAGAGTACCAAATTGGGCAGCGGGAGGATTCTGATGAAGTGAACCTGTGCTTGGCTGAATAAACTCAATATCAGCTGGACCGCCTGAGGGTGGAGTCCCCACTCTCCACTGAGTGTAACCTGTGCTGTTGAGGTGGCCTGGAATGTGAGTGTTTCCCTGTGCGCACACAACATGTCCCACGATTGAGCTAGGATTAGCCAGTCATCAAGATATTTGAGGATATGGATGCCCACTTCCCTTCGCGGGGCAAGGGCTGCCTTTGCGACTTTCGAGAAGGCACGAGGAGACAAGGATAGGCCGAAGGGGAGGACTTTGTACTGGTATGCCTGACCCTCGAAGGCAAAACCGGAGAAAGGGTCTGTGTCGAGGAAGAATCGAGACATGGAAGTACGCGTCATTCACATCTACAGCTTCGAACCAATCCTGATGCTGGACACTCGCTAAAATGCTTTTCTGCGTGAGCATCTTGAATGGGAGAACCGGGAGCCCGGTTAAGAACTCGCAGGTCCAAGATTGTCTGCAACTCGCCACCTTTTTTGGGTGCGATGAATTAGGGGCTGTAGAACCCCTTCTTCATCTCGGCTGAGGGGACAGGCTCTATCTATCGCGTCCTTCCGTAGAAGGGAGGCTATCTCCGTGTGCAAGGCAACGTCGTTCTCGCCTCTCACCGTAGTGAAGCGGATGCCGTTGAACCTGGGCGGGCACCTGGCGAATCGCTTAGACGAGTCGAATTGTCCTGATGAACCAGCACCCCCAAGCTCCGTGCGAGAGGGATCAGGGGAACTACTGCTTCAGACTTATCAGGGGGCAGGGCCTCGGCGATGCAGACAAGCAGACTGAGTGCGGGGTCTGTAGCTCCGCCAGGGCAGGATGTGTTGTATAGCCTCCATCTGCTTCCTTACTGTTGAAAACTGCCTGGCGAAGTCTCTGCCGGTGTCACCAAACAGCCCAACCTGGGAGATGGGGGTGTCAAGGAAACGAACCTTGTTGGCCTCTCCTGACTTGACCAGGTTGACTCAAATGTGGCGTTTCTGAACCACCAGGGTGGACATCGCCTGCCCAAGAGCCTGTGCCGTGACCTTCGTCACCCGGAGGGCGAAGTCGGTCGCCGAGCGCAGCTCCTGCATTAGTCCCAGGTCAGGACAACCCTCGTGCTGTTCTCTAAGTTCCTGCAGGAGTGGTGTACCTGCAGGAGTGCCATGGCTTGCAAGGCAGAAGCGGCATGTCCAGCTACCTGGAAGGGAGCCTCGGACGACTCCACCAAGTGGTGGCACTTTGCGGGCACAAGTGCACCACAACCACTTGGTCCACTTGGGGAATCGTCGAATAGCCCCTTGCCGCCCCACCATCGAGGGTAGTAAGAGCAGAGGAGCTCACGGAGCGTGTGCAGGCAGTGAAAGGTGCCTGCCACGAATGTGTGAGCTCATCATGCACCTCTGGGAAGAAAGGAACAGGGGCGGAGCTTGGCTATGAGCAGCGCTCTGGCCCGAGAAACTAATCATCAAGCCGCAAGGGTTCGGCCCGACACTTCCAGCTGCCCGAGCAAGGGTGTCCCAGCCTGTGACTGAGCTGCCGCACCCAAGGGTGGGAGTCCAGCCAAGTCCTCAGCATCAGACATGACGAGCTTGCTCTCCTATGCTGCAAATGATGTGCTGCAAATGACCCAAACAAGTGGCCATCAGGAGTGGAGAGATATCGACCAGAACCAGGAAATACACACAAACGAAAAGGCATCTCGAAAAGGACACTTTTGTTTGTGCCACTTCTTTAGAGGAAAATCTGCTCTTTTATTGTGTGTGTGTATATATATATATATATATATATATATATATATATATTAGGGTTGTCGATTTAACCCATTAATAACGTGCAATTAATTTTACAAAAAATAACGTGTTAAAAAAATTAACGCATTTAATCGCAATTCTTCCTGAGAAATTCCTGAGAAACGCAAGCTTGTATTATCAAATGCAAATTCCACACAAAGATCACTGATGTCTGGGCTCCCAAGAGTGAACCCCTAATGTCAACTCATCGACACAACTTTGAGTGAGAGACAGATAGGGAATAATCGTTTTATCTCGATTATCATGTTTTCATAATTGTTGGAAGCCAAAATCAAAATTGAAAATAAAATTTGATTAATTGCCCAGCCCTACCATAAGCTACTGAGCACAAAATGTTTTCACAATTTCTCCTTTTCTCCTTGAGTAAACAATGACTGAATAAAAATTTTAGGGTGAACTATCCCTTTTAAGCTGAATGAGTACTCGAATAATTGATTACTCCTGCACATCCCTATTTCATTGTATGGGGGGAAAAAAGAAGCAATGAAAAAGAATGGTTGTCTAGTCTTTGTGTGTACAATCATGAGCCAAAAAGTACAGCTAGTAATAATTATTTTTAAACTACACACGCACTACTGAACATTACACCTGTAATCAGATGTATTGCACCACTGTGAATATTTTGCATGCACTGTATCTTTCCATAACCAAGATGATCTACCGGTATATAAAACTGTATTTCACAACATCTATTTTCTTATCACATATTTTCTTACAAATGCAAAACAAAAACTGTTTTTTTCAAGCAACTTTTTATGAGGTTACACAGAACTGTTTCTTCTGTCAAATCAAATTCCACTGCATCACATTACTCTGTTGTCAGTGAGGCTTTAACACTTGTGCTTTGATCGTTGTATACTGTATTTCCCTGGACACATTTTGGTCTTGCACATGTAGCACATAATTTACTCCACTGCAAATGCCATTTTTGCAGAAGGTGCAAACAGACACTTGAACAGTTGCTACAAGCAGAACATCTAGTGAACTGATGGTTAGAGAATAAAGGTAATGGAATATGTCCACAATAGAAAGGAGGACAATAAAACAAATAATTTCTATCAATTGAAAAGTAGTCTTGGGAATTACATGGATCACAAATTCTAATTTCGGTACAATTGTCAACAACTACATATATTGTCCACGCCTTAAAATAGCATCTTATATCTAAAAAGCTCTGAAGAAGCACCTAGCCCTCCTCCTTTTTCAGCTGCCTTGGTACAGAAGGTTTTGATCCCTAGCATCTACCCCTTCTACTACCACACAATCTGTAGACTGCTCAAGCATGCAACTGTGACAGTCCACTTTTTTTGCCTCCTTGGTGCCGAAGGTGTTTGTCCAATCCATTTTCTCCATTGGGATTTTAAAAATTATTTAATAATCCATGAACCAGCCCAGAGATGAACCACAACATTACTAATTATGATTTGAAGGAAAAATAATAATAAAAATAATATAAGTATAAGGGTTAATATAAAAATAGATTGTAAAAGTAATTGATTACAGGTGTAAAAACACTATTTTAAGATGATTGAAATATCATCAGCTACAAATGTAAGTATTTTGAGAAAGTAGGGAGACAGATTAGTCATTCACAGTGCTTCATGGGAGCATGGTGTTGTTGCCTGTCACAATTTTCGCTTCCATGTTAACAGCATTCTCAACAATATTCTCCAATTGGTAGACCTTTTCCGGATTATGGAAAGAGAAGTTCTTCATGGGAAATTTAGCTATTATACACAATCTATTAAAAGAAAGCCGACATCTCACTGACTTGTGTCATCCAAAGAAGCAAATAGCATTGTTTATAGGTTCAGTATGTAACATTCAGAAACCCTTGCTATTAATGACACCTGTGGCCGTTAAGTGAACTGCAGCCATAGGGACTCGAGCGAGCATAGAAAAAAACAATGACTTAACGTACAAGAGACAATGTGATTAACCAACATCATGCTGACAGATGAGGTAGCATAATTAAAATTACACAGTTATGATTGTTTTACTGTCTTTTTACATTATCTTGAACATTGGCTAGCATTCATTCCATGTGCTATTGTAGTTTACCTTACTGAATAATTACAGATTAACATTGATTATGACAGTTACTGTGCTGGCAAAATCAAGTTAGCTAAAATTACACAGATCAATCCTTATGGCACAATATTGCACATGCTTTTCAGTTGTGTAGCTTACCTGTCCAATAAGAAGAACACCGGGGTCAGATTTAATCCCCAAAATGTAAAAAAATGGGATCTTTACTTTCGGATCCCTAATTTTGCACTCTATTGGCAATACATTATGTATGCTTGTCCTTGACTGAAAAACATCAATTCTCCAATTTGTGCATAACAACAAATGTCCATTCTTATTAGTATTGAAATTTTGATTCATAGCACGTGCATATGGCTCAAATAGTTATTTGCCATTTATAGTGCAAATGTTGCAACAGTTAGACTGGGAATGTCTGGTGGCAAATATTAGTTATAGCGAGAGCACATTTTTAAAACCTTTCACAAGGCATGTGCATTTAGATGGCATTATACAGCCTTGGCAACACAGCCTAGCGACAAGTTAAATGTACAGTAATTACCATTCCTAATCATTCAGGCAATAAGCTAGAATGTAAGTACATCCGAAATAAGCATCTGAGAGTGCAGACGTCCAAATTAGTTTAATTAACAGAAGCATATCACCCTCTTAGCATTGCAGTTACTCAATTACCATGGAATCAGTAAGGTTTTTATCCTGATCATTAAGATATAATATGTATTTGTAATAATAATATAAAATATAATAATATGTCTTGTTTTTCATAAGAATAGTGCATAGATAATACAAATCATTACTGGCCACATTAAGAATAATGCATGAAATATGATATGACCATTAGCATAAGCAACAAATTATATCCTGCTACAGGTCAGACAGAGAGGTCAGTATTAACTAATTATCTGCTGCCTTTCCAAACTAATTTGACACAGTACAAGTCCCTGTGATTTGGTTTTAAATCAAACGTACCTTTTAAACTTCCCTCAAGAAACTCAACATCTCAAAACAATGAAAAAAGGAAATAATAAATTGGCTAGTCAAAAAAAAAAAATTATATGTATTCAAATTTATTTATCAAATTACTTATTTAAAGAACCTGTTCAGAGTAATTTTCGACTACACCAGTTTCTCATTTGATTCACTCAAAAGAATCGGTTCATAAGAGTCACTTGTTTGTGAATCGGATTATAAGCGCTGGATGTTGTTGTGTTCCGCTGCAAGGACAAACTCATTTGAAAGACATATTTTTTGGAATGCAGTCTTTTTATCTCACCAACATTCAATTAAAACTGCAAATGGACATTAACATTGGCGTGGGGCTATTCGTGGATTCTGCAGTTGGGGAGCACCACTGCTGGAAAACAGTGCAAGAAACTGATGTTTCACATGAAGCCGAGAAGTATGTGCAGCTGTTTCATAATGTTTTCGAACCTGTGCTTGAGTATAACATCATTCATCTGCAGCACTGGCACAGGCGCAAGCTGGCCAGACTGGAAGAAAGGCGAATAGAGCAATTACATACCAGTATAAAGATTTTAAATCTACTCATCATACCATACTGAGATCACAATTTAAGAAGATAATCCAAAATGTATACTGGTTGTCAAATTGAACCGGTATATGGTGTCTAACAATATATCACTCACCCTAATATCAATGATTTGAATCACAATACACCAAGCATAAAGAATAAAGAACACCAGAGCTGTACATCCCAAGAAACCTCCAGCTGCACAAAAGATATAAATAAACTCCAACAACTTTCCTCGCATCTAGCTCCTGTGTTGCCACGCCTATTCAATTATCCGCAGCTGTGAGAGCTTCAGATGGCTGAAAGGTGATAACGGTCAGTCAGAACTCGCTTTTAAAGCTATTCTTTTTAGAAATTACGACCCTAAAGCATGGATTGTGCTCCCATTCTCGTTTTAGAAAGCATTTGATTGACAAGGTTTCTAAACTTCCATGTGACGTCATGGATGTCCCAGAGTCTTTTTAACCGGAAGAGAGAGACTGCAGATTTTAAAAGCTTATATCTTCTGAAAAATGTTTGTCAATGTTTAGAAGTACACAAGCATATAGATGACTTTAAAAGCTAAAAGATATGGACTGAAAGCAGCAAAACATTTATTTCGATTTAATGGGGTCTTTAAGACAGCCTAACCACTTGATGGAAATTGGAACATTTCACCTTCACTCTGAATTGACAATAATCCATCAAGCAATGAACTCATATCATTTTCCCAACAAATGTGCAGGCAGTGCTAACATTAGCAGCAACAACTTCTGCATCTGACAGAGAATTATTATCAAAATTGAAGGCAAGCAGAGAGGATGAGGAGCACTTCTGTGCCAGTTCCCTTTCCTAAAATTGAGGTCAGGGAAAGTCTTATAAATTGTTGGTTTAACTCTGTGGTCAAATCCAAACACATGTTGACTGCTCCTGGTGCTATGATGATTAGTGATTCTTCAAAGTGTGCAATTCGTTATTTTATCAGCACTGTTGGGGTAACCTGAAAGAAATGTCTGTTACGTAATCAAATTGCTTTAACGAGTAATGCGTTATTTGTTAAATTGATCCTAATATCAAAGTTCAAATAGGTGTGCATTCCCTTTCTATTTAATTATTTTCAGAGTAATACAATGGAAAACCTCTCGCTTCCCCATGTTTGGAGAAAATGTGGTATATTTCAGGTGTACATGCATTGTAGGATTGAGCATGTTGAAAATTGTAGTATGTGTAAGCATAATAGTTATTAAGTGAAGTAAACTTTAATTGAATAGCAAATTCACAAAATGTATGATTTAAAGTGGCTTTACACTAAATCATGCTCAGCGGTTAAGGCTCTGGGTGTCAGACCGAAAGGTCGGGGGTTCAAACCCCAGCACCGCCAAGATACCACTGTTGGGCCCTTGACTCTGTCTGCTCCCGGAGCATTGTTTCATGGCTGACCCTGCGCTCTGACCCCAGCTTATTTGGGATATGCAAAAACAACTGCATTTCATTGGCTCTGTACCTGTACGCTGCACAATGACAATAAAGTTGAATCTGAACCTAGTTAGTGGAGGGATAAAAAGTACTGGAGGAGCCCATCCTCTGGCTTTATAATATTATCCATTTATATAATATAATAATAGTCACGTTTTCATTGAAAATTAATATTTTTTTCAAAATGTTAAAACTACTGCAGTTCTACAGAGAGACATGATTATCAATGACATACAAGTCAGTGTGTGTGAGTGGCATTTTTCTTTAAGACAACCCTGATATTTATATTTTTTATAACTTAAAAGGAAATCATACTGAGGGGGGGGGGGGGGGGGGGGTGCTTCAGTAGAGTCCAGTTCCAGTAATCATTATCAGAATTTGTTTGATGCCTCAAAGCAGCATAGGAATTGCTTTACTCAGGAGCTCACAGGTACGAGCTATAAACTTTGCCATTGTCATGACAATCTGTTCTGGAAATGTGTGATCTATTGTTTCCCAAGTCCATGAATCTAGTGTAAATGTGAGCGCAGCGTAGTTCTAGCGGGAAGACTAGCAGCTGTACATCATCACACTATTAGCTGGGTAATTCCTAGCCAATCGCAGGTAAGCCATTGCTTTATAAGTCTGCTCCCAATCTATCACATTGCTGTTTCAGTGCGCTAAGATGGCAACCTCCACCACCCCACCACCACCAGTTGAGCCCCGTCCCGCATGGGGGTAGGCTCCTCGCCCCTGCCTCCTATCTCCGGCAGGATATGATGGTTCCGAGTCAACTTCCTCGGACCACCGGACGGGGCCTACGCCAAAGAGAGACATTACTTTTCTGTTCTACATTCATCAAATAAATGGCATCATAAACCTCACTCAAGCCTGCATGTCTTCCCGATAGAAATACACTTATGCTACATTAAAAAGTCAGCAAATGCAAACTTTTGTAAAAAAAAAAAAAAAAAAAAACTATTTATTGCATTGCTTGCAAACTAGCTTGGGGGGGATAAACATGTGTGATTGCAAAGAAATAGAACGTCTCGGTTACTGATGTAACCTAGATGTTGTGTCGATGAGTTGAGATGAGTAGACCTCACCCGGCCCCGAGAGGGGGGGGGGGGGGGGGTGATTTTAGGTGAAATACAACACACAGTCTTACCGGTTAGGAGCGGAAGCACATCATGTTGAGTCGACACAGCAACTCCAAGGCTGGGTCTGCCTCCTCCTGGGGCAGTGCTTGCAGGTTCACCACCTGATCCCTGAAAGGGGTCGTTGGAACCTTGGGCACGTAGCCCGGTCAGGGTCTCAGGATAACGTGAGAGTAAGCCGGACCGAACTCTAGGCACAGTTCACTGACAGAGAACTCCTGCAGGTCCCCTACTCTCTTGATGGAGGTGAGTGCCGTCAGCAGGGCAGTCTTCAGAGAGAGCGCCTTTAGCTCTGCTGACTCAAAGAGCTCGAAGGGAGCTCCCCAAAGGCCCCGAAGGACCACGGAGAAGTCCCACAAGGGAACGGGGCGTGGCCTGGGGGGGTTTAACCTCCTCGCGCCTCTCAGGAACCTGATGATCAAATCGTGCTTCCCTAAATACTTACTGTCCACTGCATCGTGATGTGCCGATATGGCGGCTACATACACTTTCAAGGTGGAGGGGGACAGCCATCCCTACAACTTTTCCTGCAGGAAGGAAAGCACTGATCCAATTGTGCACCTCTGGGGGTCTTCACCTTTGGGAAGAACACCACTGAGCAAACAGATGCCACTTCAGGCCATAAATGCGCCTTGTTGAGGGGGCCCTTGCCTGAGTGATCGTGTCTACCACCACGGGTAGTAGGCCACCTAAGTCTTCTGCGTCCCGTCCAGGGGCCAGACATGGAGATTCCAGAGGTCCGGTCGAGGGTGCCAGATGTTCCCCCGTCCCTGAGAAAGAATGTCCTTCCTTAGGGGAATTCGTTAAGGGGGCTGTCGTGAGGACCATGAGGTCCAAGAACCAAATCCGGGAGGGCCAATAATGGGCCACTAAGAGGACCTGCTCCCCGTCCTCCCTGACTTTGCACAACATCTGTGCAAGTAGGCTCACTGGGGGAAATGCATACTTGCGCAGCCCCAAGGGCCAGCTGTGTGCCAAGGCATCTGTACCGAGGGGAGCCTCAGTCAGAGAGTACCGTAGTGGGCAATGGGAGGATTCTGGGGAAACGAACAGGTCTACCTGTGCTTGGCTGAATCGACTCCAGATCACTGGACAGCCTGAGGGTGTAGCCTCCACTCTGCCCTGGGTGTAACCTGCCGCGACAGCACATCCACTGTGCTGTTGAGGTGGCCCGGGATATGAGTGGCTTGCAGCGACCTGAGCCGGTGCTGACTCCAAAGGAGGAGACAGCGGGCGAGTTGTGACATACAGTGAGAGCGTAGGCCGCCTTGGCGGTTGATATACACTACCGTAGCTGTGTTGTCCATCCAGAGCAACACGTGCTTGCCCCAGATCAACGGCAATAGCCTCCTCAGGGCAAGTAGTACCGCCAGTAACTAGAGGCAGTTGGTGTGCCAACGCAGTCACTGGCCGGTCCAAGGGCCGGCGACTAAGTGCCCATTGCATACAGTGCCCCAGCCCTGTCGGGAGGCATCTGATGTAACCACGATGTGCCTGGGGACCTGGCCTAGAGGGGAACTCCTGCCCGTAGGAATGCTAGGTCTGACCAGGGGCTGAAAAGACGGCAACAAGCCTGCATGACAAGGATGCGATGTATGCCGTGACGCCATGCTCGTCTCTCAACTCGGGTCTGTAGCCAGTGCTGAAGTGGCCTCATATGCATCAACCCAAGCGGCGTGACCGTCGCTGAGGATGCCATATGCCCCAGGAGCCTCTGAAAGGATTACAGTGGGCCCAACGTGTTCTGTCTGAACGCGTGCAGACAGCTCAGCACTGACTGCGCATGCTCGTTGGTGAGGTGCGCCATCATTGAGACCGAGTCCAACTCCATACCTAGAAAAGAGATGCTCTGAACTGGGAGGAGCTTGCTCTTTTCCCAGTAGACCCAAAGCCCCAAACGGCTGAGGTGCCTGAGCACCAGGTCCCTGTGAGCACACAACATGTCCCGCAAGTGAGTTAAGATTAGCCAGTCATCAAGATAGTTGAGGATGCGGACGTCCACTTCCCTTAGTGGGGCAAGGGCTGCCTCTGCGACTCTGCGAGGGGACAAGGACAGGCAGAAGGGGAGGACTTTGTACTGATATGCTTGACCCTCGAAGGCAAACTGGAGCAAGTCGAGGAAGGATTGAGACACAGAATTACGTGTCTTTAAGGTCTACCGCCGTGAACCAATCCAGATGCCGAACGCTTGCTAGAATGCATTTCTGCGTGAGCATCTAGAACAGGAGTCTGTGCAGAGCCCAGTTCAGAACTTGCAGGTCGAGGATTGGACGTAACCCACTGCCTTTTTTGGGTATGATGAAGTAGGGGCTGTAAAACCACTTCTTCACCTCGGCTGGAGGGACGGGCTCTATCGTGCCCTTCCATAGAAGGGAGGCCATTTCCACATTCAAGGCATGGCGTTCTCACCTGTCACTGCGGTGGAGCAGACGCCATTGAACCTTGGCGGGTGCCTGGCGAACTGAATCACATAGCCGACTCGGACGGCCCTGATCAATCAACGCGATGGGTTGGGGAGCGCAAGCCACGACCCCAAGCTCTGTGCGAGAGGGACCAAGGGGACTACATCGTCGAACGTACCACCGGGCGGGGCCTCGCGAAGGGGTGGAGCCCGAGGTGCTGAGTCTAAAGACATCGAAGCACTTACCTGGCTCCTTGTGACCGCTCTCTGAGCAGCCTGGGATGGGGGAGGAAGGTTTTCCGTCGGCTCGGGGGCAGGCTTGTGCCATGGCTGGGCGTGTGGAAATGGGAAGTCTGGTTCCAGGGCGCCGTACCTGCCAAAGAGAACCGGTTGCCGGCGGTCGTGATAAACGATGGCCAGTGCGACTGGAAATAGAGCCCAGAGGCTGAGAAACTCTCATATTTCTGGCAGTCATAATTAACTATCAATTTGCTTACAAAGGATTTTATAAATATTATCATTATTTAATATAATTACTGTTATTATAGTTGTTATTATGATCATTAACAATAACAACAATAAATTCTGCAAATAGGTTGTAGAATTTTGCGTGTGCAGAAATAAATGACACGTACACATTTAATCACACATTCACTATAATTACAAAAGTCTTTTGTAATATATTTGCAACATAAATTATTTTTTCTGACTATGTCTTCTGCATTCATAAGTGTCTAATATACAGAAATAGCACACGTTTACACTTGAATACATCACATCTGGCCAGGTAGTTGCATACGATCTAGTCACACAAGTTGAAAATATTTAATGAAGCCGATGCTCAAATCAGATCTGAAAATTACTCATCTGCAGATGGTTGGAACTCCACACAGCCCCCTCCCATTTCTACATCGGAAAAGACTGACTACCAGTCTATCGTCTGTCGCTTGTCAGATGAAGTAAAGTCAGCTTAATCAGCTGACTGTGAGAAAAAGTAGCCCAACAGTAACTTAAAGTGTTACTTATAAAAACGTGACATTCTTCAAAACATTTGATCAGTTACAGTCCCAAAAAATGACATTAAGAGAATAATAAATACAAACACCACTACCTCAACACCTCAAGCGAGTCTGATACAGTAAAAGCTGTCACCCCAGTTTCATGACGTCCAAGGTTTGTCTGATTTCTCCCATTGATAATGATTTATTTTGTCTCTCCCTTTTCTCACCTGGGTTGTGAATTCCCTCTTATTGCTCAATAAATACAACAAATTTACAACGTTTGACAGAGCACACATGCACATTCGAGGAAAAAGAAATTGCACACACCATTTTCAAAATCATCTTCATTCTACGCTTATCTTTACAGCACAAAAGATAAATCCTAAATTTTATTAGCAAATAAATTCCCAAAGTGCCTTAAAACTACCTGAAAACAAATTGCATCCATTGGTTGCACAAAATCCTTAATTCTTTGTCTCAACGTCAATTTGTCAAAATTTTCTACAAAAATGGAGGAAAAATATGGGCTAATTCCTCATAAAACTCAGGAATTCACAGTAAATGAACCACCACGTTTGGAATGAACCACCACATCCTCACACGGTTCTACATTAGTACTGTTGAGAGCATCCTGACTGGCTGCATCACCGCCTGGTACGGCAATAGCACCGCCCACAACCGCAAAGACCTGCAAAGGGTGGTGCGAACGGCCAGAAACATCATCGGAGGTGAGCTTCCCTCCCTCTAGGATATATATAACAGACGGTGTGTGAAGAAAGCTCGGAGGATTATCAAAGACTCCAGCCACCCGAGTCATGGGCTGCTCTCACTGCTTCCATCAGGCGGTATCGCAGCATCAGGACCCGCACCACCCGACTACATGACAGCTTCTTCCCACAAGCAATAAGACTTTTGAACACATGATCTCTCACGATCAACAATCAGCACTGCACTTTATTAATCATCACTCTGTCAATATATTCTCCAATTCAGTTAGTGTATATATATATATATATTTATACCCGTATCTAGTGTGTGTATTCTACATTGTGTGTATTGTGTACATTTGTTATGTAAATTGTTGTGTGTAATATGTTGTTTATTGTAAAGTGGTTTATGTCGTCACTGTCATTACTGCAATGTTGCTCGGAACTGCACACAAGAATTTCACCTGCTGTTGCACTCGTGTACACAGTAGTGTGACAATAAAGTGATTTGATTTGATTTGATAAATTATTGCCATTCAACAGAAAATGCTTGTTCTGTGGTGTTTCATTAGCAAGTAGAAAAATTAAAAAAAAAAAAAAGTAACTTGCCTACTATGTCGCTCATTTTTGCGGAATACAGCACGAAGCTGCGGTTTACACACAATCCCCAAATCCGGATGCAGATTTTCACTCACAAACACACAAATGAATATGCCTAAGGCAGGTGTTCGCCGGACAGCCTAAATAAGAAATAGCAGTTTTGAGGCTTTGAGGTGTATTAGGCCTCTAAACTTGGGAGTTATCAACAGCAAAGCACCTGGCATGCCTCATTACAAAACAACCACTGGAGAATTTTACTGAGCTCCATTGGCCTCCAAATGCGTGTGAACGTTTTCTGAATACTGAACGAAGTTTAGGGGTTCAGGCCGCACATATTGCAAGGATAAGCAGTCTGGACTTTTGTATGACAAATCTTTTACCATATGGGGAGTATAATGAAAACACGACACATGACATCACTGTACCGGTAAACTGCTTTTGAACACTTATTCTCTTTTACGTCCAAGAGTGAAACAAAAACAAAAGTGTGATACAGGAATATATTACAGTATAATAAATATAATAGGAGTACAGTTAGAAATAATAGAGCAGCTTTGTAATAAAATTGTGCTATTATAGGCTTAGTGTAATAAATATTACATTCCCGATATTGTTGGCTTGCTTTTCATTCTCCTACTTTGCTCTGCTAGTTTGTTACCACTATAGCTTTTAAATTATACTTCTTCTTGGCGACCAATGACATCAACAGCTGGAGTGCCGGATCTGACCCAAAATCATATTTTATTGGTTTGGGATTTTGTTTTTTGTTTTTTTGTTTTTTAAAACAAAGGAGACCAAAAAAAGAAAAGAAAAGGGAAAAAAAATGCTTTCTTTATCAAAAATGTCTTCTCCAGTGTGAATAGGTTCATAGGAATGGATTGATTTGATTTATAATTTTTTCCACAGGTGTGAATAGGCCTTTAGGTATTGAATTTCAACTGGTTTTACTTTCAAATACTGAGTGTGAGTATTACTAAATTGGGCTGTGTAATTGAATACCACATATTTCCCAATTTGATTCTGATTCATTAGCTCTCAATGTGATCCTGATTCTGATTAAATTCAGATTAATTTGGGTATATTTTAGTTTTTATGTCCTTTTTGATGGCATATCAAATCATTTTTTTAGATACAAGGACCTTATAACTTGCTACATAACAAAAATGTAAATTTTTCTAATTTTATTTTATCAGTTTTTCATAATTTTTCACATTTTATCTTTTAAAAATGTCCAAATTCCATGCATTCCATTAATATATATGCTGTCTTGAAATTGCATGTATTATATTGCACATTTATAAAGTATTTGGTTGAATAATAAACTGTCCACAAGTTGTAATATATAAAGAGCTATAAAAAGCTGTAATATTAGCTTTTTTGGGGGGTGACAACGTGTCCGTTTGCCTTGGATGGTCCTTAAATTCAAACCGGGATTTTTTAATTCACCTAAAATGCCTGGGATTTGCCTTAGTCATACATGGATACATGTCATAAATATGTTTGTTTGCCATTTAAAACTAGCATATCAATTTAATTTGAACCAACTTTTCTTTGCGTGTCTCCGTCAGGCGCTGCGCTTGAGGGAGAGAGATCACACACTCTTATTCAAGTGACCACGAATAAAGGTACTTTTTGATGAAAACATAAAACAAGTATCTCTGAACAAACACTTCGATATTCACAATAAATAAGTCTGAAAATGTCTGTTTGTATCTTTCCTCAATTTCAGTAAACTTGTTTACATTCATCTGACCTGTTCGCCAGTTATGTTTGTTAGTGGTGGATACTGTTTGATATAGATACACATAACTTGCTCGGGCTTACAAGAAACAGTAAAAATACCTGACTTTAAATAAATAAATAATTGAATGTGTAGGACATTTGCATTGTGGGGATGTACATTTCAGATTTCATATATAAAATTGGTGATTGAATGATTAATGTTTACTCGCTGAAATTAGATGATATCCTATTAAGTCAATAGGGACATCGAAATGTTTAGACATAGCATTATGGTGTCACCGTAGCTTCACTGATATGACGTCATGAGCAATCAAGTTCTATATTATATATCAGTGAGCACAAGTCTTTTTTGCTGGTTTGATGGAACTTCCTCGAGTAGAAGCACACAAGACTTTTCATCAGTCGCCTGAAAGAGTAGTGTTCACAAGGTCCCATGTTAATACAACGATCCCTTTAAAGTATGCAATAATCACCAGATTTGCCCAAATTTGCCAGATTAGTGACATCAAATCTTTTAAATATATTTAGTTTCATTTGAGGAATGCAGCAGAAAGCGGAAATCCACAAGCAGAACTGCATTTTCTTTTTTGCTTACCTTATGTGAAGTTCACTGTGATGAGGTTTTCTGTGTTTCCGCTATTGTCCCACATTTTCTGTGCATTTGCACGCAGAAACTGCTGCACCCTTTATATAAATTATTTATTTCCCCATGACAGTCTTTTATTATAGTATGATGTATCTCTGATAACATTGCCCCTAAACAACATGTAATGACAAATATTATTTTGATTGATTGATTTATGTGCCAGTTCAATGACTTGTCCTGTCTAAGTAGGCATTTCTTGGCAAATTCATTTGCTATACGTTTCAGTCAATGTCTGGCTACGTGAGACTAAGTTCATACTAACGAGAGTGGAGTTGCATGGCTTCTTTACCACATCTGTTCTATGTATGCTTAGAATTAAATGTTTCTGTTTTTGTTGTTATAGTTATTGGTCAACAACTAATTATTCAATGACAAATGGTTTGCGTGAATCTCATCTTTGGACACACATTACACGAAACAAGTCAAAAACTTTTACTCTCAACACAGAGTTCTTCACTACTCAACTACTCCAGCCAGTGGCTAATCTCTGACAGTATTAGTCGCATATCTCGTAGCATTGCATATGGAAGTGATTTATTTGCATTATAGAGGGTTGCACTTATTGCGAGAAAGTGGCGTTTCCATTTACATACACTGTATAAGCGGCATACTCTTTACTCCTATATACATGTGGCTCGGTCAGTATAACTTTCTTGCTTGTGTAAATAACAAACATGGCATCCAAGGAAGACATTGCTATTTTATTCTCTGTTGCTTTGCTTTATTTCAGAGTCAGAATGAGCTTTATTGCCAACTATGCTTACGAATACAAATATTTTGTCTTGATGATAGAAGCTTCCAGTGCACATTAATACAACAACAAGACAGAGATAGAAAAATATAGAATAAAATAAAAATTAAGTGAATAGAAAAATAAAGTATACATAAAAATACACAATAAGACAAAAAATACATGTGTACAGTACAAATCTGTTATATACAGATAGAGCAAGCAAATGTAATGTGCAGAAGAGGTAGGATATGTTAAATAAATATAATAGACTAAGCTGTTTATTGCACATAATTATTGCTCAATGGGGCATTTTTAACTGTTCATGAGATGGATAGCCTGAGGGAAAAAACTGTTCTTGTGCCAGGCTGTTCTGGTGCTCGGTGCTCTGTATTGCCGTCAGAGGTCAACAATTCAAAAAGGTAGCGGGCTGGGTGAGTGGGGTCAAGGGTGATTTTTCCAACCCTTTCCTCACTGGATGTGTACACTTCTTTGAGGGTGGGAAGGGGAGAACCAATAATCTGCTCAGCAGGCTGAATTAAATTTTGTAGCCTTCTGATGTCTGATTGGTAGATTAACCTAACCAAACAGTTATTGAAGTGCAGCGGACAGAGTAGATATTCCAGAGTTGTTGCTGTGTTTGTTTCCTTCACTTTCTATCGTGACCTGCGCCTGAATTGTGCTGCAATATTGGGGTTTCCCTCTTACGTAAAACTCTGGGATTCCCCCAATCATGTACGAGTGCATTTATATGAACTTGAGGGACAGTCAGTAATTTATATTGGTGTGTATAAATGGATATATAGTTTATAGTGTATGTGCTTTACCCACATTAGTCCCAGAAATGTTTAATACTTTTTGCTGTGTTGACTTGTTGGTGGGCTCCATTTTATGATGTTTGTTATCTGGTCTTTTCCACACACATGCGCACTCCTCAAAAACTTGAAAGAACAGTACTTGTGAGTTTACAGGGTCACATTAAGCCACATTCTCCAGGAGAAACCTGGGTGTGTTAAATCGCTTTCTCTTAATCCCTCCAATGGTGTAATTAAATCGATTAAATGACTGTTCATGATGCCACTTTCTGCAAAATCCCTGGAATTAACCATTCCCCTTCTGTCACTCACTCAACGTTGTGTCGATGCAGTGACACTAGAAGTCGATCTCGAGAGCCCGAGACACCTTCAGATCTATGAGAAAAGGCAAATTGAGAATTGGCAAGTAGAATGTGCATGCCACTCCCCCTGACATACAGGTATAAAAGGGAGGCTGGAATGTGAATTCATTCAGATTTTTTCTTGGGAGTCGAGTTGTTATATTTCAGCAAGCTGGTGAATCCATTCACCTCTTCAGAAGCTTATGCTGTTGGATATACGGCGCATTCCAGCTGCTTTCTCTCCCTCTGCACGCTAGTGCAGACTACGCCCCTGAGGTGCTTCAACAGTGCTAAAAGAATGTATTTTCTCTAATATTTCCTCTATTAGAGAAAGCACATTGATGTTGAATGTCTTTTTAAAGACTCGTCTTTTTAAAGATGCATTTCCGTCTTTGTGCAGTTCCTGGCCATGATCTCTCCCTTATGTGTCTGGACAATAAACACGTTGAGGAAGCGTTCGTGGATGGTTCATGTTCTCATTGTGAGAACATGACCATAGCAATGCTGCAGTCACGGATTTCCTTCTTTCGAGTGAAAGCCACTTCAGCTGTCACCCCTGCTGGTCCTTCTACCTATGGTACGAGGCTGCCTCGGTTGAAGCTTAAGGCGATTCGGGGACTTCAATAGGTACGGTTCTGCTGGTTAATTCCCCACGGGCCGCTCATTCCCCAGCACACTTGTTTGCTCCCATCCAGCCCTGGAATGAGACAGACAGCTCACCTCAGTGCCAGCCTAATTTCTCTTTCGGAGCTCACGGGTTGGATGAGATGTCGATCGCCGCATCGGATAGCATCTTGGTGATGTCGGACGACAAGGACTCAACCAGGCTGGAACGTTCAGGTCCTTCACGGAGCTGACTGTCGGGCTTGAGTGGAACCTCCCACCAGCCCCTGAGAACTCGCTGCTTGACGGCTGGTTCGTGGGTTCGGCGCGCCACTACCGGCCACTCCCCCCCCCAGTCCCCTTGTTCCTGAAGGTGCATGACAAGCTCATGAGGTCATGGGGGGGGCCCTTCACTGCCTGAACATGATCCTTCAGCTCGTCCACTCTCAATACCCTTGATGACGGAGCGGCCAAGGGTTATGCTGAGATATCCCAGGTGGACAAAGCGATCGAGGCACACATGTGCCTGCTAAGCGCTGCCACCTGGCGGAATCGCCCGGCACTTCCTTCCCGTGCCTGTAGGACTACAGCTCCGCCGGTCAGGCCACCTCCTCCCTTCATGCCATGGCCCTCCTACAGGTCCATGAGGCCAGTGCTCTAAAAAAGCTGCATGAGGGTAGTTCTGATCCCGATGTGCTACAAGAACTGTACTCGGCGACTGACAGATTGCACACTCGGGCAGATGATGTCCACACTTGTGGCCCACTTGTGACTGAACTTGGTCGAGATGACGGACGGAGATAAGGCACGGTTCTTGAAGGCGACCATCTCCCAGGTCGACCCTTTTCGGCGACACCGTTGAGGACTTTGCCCGGCAGTTCCCGACGGTGAACCAATAGACAGACCCCATCTGTTTGCCGAGGACGTCACCCTGCGGCGACACAATCTCAAACAGCTCCGCCCCAACCCAAGCCCAGTTCTCGGCTTAGAGCCCCCTTCAGGAGAGGGATGCCCCCCACTTCTCGGCTGGCCATGAAGACCCCCAGGAGGGCTCCCAAGCACCCCTGAGACGGGATGCCCGAGGATCGAGATGTCTGCAGGAACTTCGGAGCTGGTAGCCAGACCACTCCATCCCCCAGTGGAAGGCCAGGAGAGAAATCCTTTGTTCCACTTTTCTTTTTTGTTTGTTTGAATCTGCATTCCAGCCTGCCTTTTATACCCGTATGTCCAGGGGAGTGGCAAGCAAATTCTACTCGCTAATTCTCATTGGCCTTTTCTCAAAGATATGAAGGTGTCTCAGGCTCTCGAGATCGACCCCTAGTGTCACTACATCGACACAACGTCTCGTTCCCTTCGTCAGGGAATGGAGGTTACACCAGTAACCGAGACATTTTTTTTCTGTGCATGTAAACATGGTCAATATTTAGATTTCAGGGTGTTTTCACACTGGCAATTTACTTTAAAACAGAGCACGGTTTGCATGAAAAATGCGAGGTGGTCTGAGTTCGGTTTGCACGAAACCTGTAGCAGGATTTGCGTGAATGTGAAAACAACTCGGACTCGGGTGCGCACTCGATCAGGAAGTAAAGTAACCTGTGCATGCGTTTTTCATTCCTGAAAGTCCCAAAAAAGTAATGACACCACAATGACATACAAGTACGATCAACACTATAAATATTGTCTATCTACCTGTATCTGTCTGTCTGTCTGCCTATTTTATAAATACTATATATAAATACTATTACAGGTTATAAATATAGGGTATAATAGGAGATGTCAGTGGCGATAACACTTTGAACATGAGCGTAAGCGTGCAGTGTAAACAAAGATCCAAAAAAACACAGTTTGCGAGCAGCAGAATCAAGATAGAATCAAGTGAGTGTGAAACCAGACCAATGCTGCGGGGGGCACCGGGAACAATCACACTCAGAATCAGAACTCAGCAAACATGTATTTTTTATCCTTTTATCCCAGCCCTATTACTAAATCACATTTTATGCACATATTTTGAAGGGAAAATCTCCAAATCAGTAAAAATGAATGTGCATGGTGACCGAGGCTAACATTCTGCGTAACATCTTTTGCAAAAGAACGTCATATGGCTTGGAACAGCATGAGGTTGTGTAAAGGTGGACAGTTTTCATTTGTGGATGATTTACCTCTTTAATGTCAGTGATCAACACCAATTACAGAAAATCTCATCAAACGGGCACCTGAATGATTGTTTGTGTCTGTGTCTGTGAACCTACAATTATCACACCTTACACATTATGTAATGAATTCTAAATTATCTTCTGTGAACATTAAGAACTGCTACATACTGTGTCGCTCCACTGCTGAAGCTCATTCTGCTTTGAATAAGTGTGTCACAGATTTCCTCTCTGAAAACCTAAAGGCTAATCTGACACCAACAGTGAGCCATATGCTTTGCCTACACAAAAATGACTAAAGCTAATGAGTCCATTCCCATATGGACACTCAATTCAGTCTTGTTAGTCTGCCCACACTAACCGGACATTAATCCCTTTTTACCATAGTGAGCATGGACGGTGCTTTATGAGTCACAATTAAAAGTCAGAACCCTGTCCTCTAAAGGTTTTTAAAGTCCAAACTGCATGTCAAGACTTTAAGTGTAACAGTTAGAGATAAAGTCTGGAATATCTATGCTACTAGAGTCACCTAATATAATTTCAAAAATTATGAATGTTGGCAAACAGGTGAACAATTCCCCCTATCTGCCAGTTTCCAGCCATTGGTCAAATAACAGATAATCCCTCCCCAAATAGTTTTAGAGCTTTGGGGGGAAATCAATGCAAAAATCTCACAGTGCCATATTTATACCTGTCTCTACGTATTCAAATGGAAAAGGAGAAAGTATTTGATAAACTTTAAATAGTGATGAGATTAAACTTGTTAAATTATGCATAGAGATCTATAGTATCTCCCAATGCCTTTGCGTTATATAGCAAAATGCCAAATTGCACAAGCACACGTTTCAAGCAAAACATTCACAAGAAGTTTGCTAACTTTCAAATTACATAAATACAATGTAAAAAAAATTATATATATATATATATATATATATAATTTTTTTTTTACATTGTATTTATGTAATTTGAAAGTTACCAGTTGGTGTCTAAATGGTGTCTAAAAAATATTTTGGAGTAACTGTATCTATTTTCCACGATAACCAAATATGCAAACCAAATGAATTATTTGAATAAAAAGGCATCTAAAAAAGAAATGGCTAATTAAAACAGCATTCATTTGCTTTTTGGTGTTTTCAAAGGAACTCTCCACAGTCGGCTAGTAAACTTCAGAAAAGAGCTGAATTCAAAAGTGAAATGAAAATGAGTTCTTCATAAAAGAACATGAGCAAATTCCAGTGATAAATCACAATCAAAATTCTGAGTTTTCTCAGAGCTTCCAACAAAAAGGGAAGTATCAGGTATCTCTGCTGTTCTATCTATATTTCACACAGGACTGATCTCCTGGGATGCTCAGTGAACTGGGGCAGAGATTGTGCATGTACACAGCTTAGCAGTGCCTCCTAGAGGCAAATACTGATAAAGCAGGATAAAGGAGGCCTGCTAATCAGGGAGATCATTGAGTGACATTAAGCTTCTCTCAAGCCAGAGTTGAAAAATAAAAATGAAGCATTGGAAAATGTAAGGCTCTGTGCAATATAATTAGCATGAACACAACCAACATCAGTTTACCATGCCCACCAAACACTCCAGAGTAGGATACATTGAAAGATTGGAAGACATGGCAAAGTGCCATGTGTTTTCAGTCATTAAATGGCAGGCAATATACATATTATTGTGCCACTTTGACTCCTGTTTGATGACAAACAGGTCATCAACCAACCAACCACATCTCCAATAATTTGTGTTTACTGATTAGGATTTATTTTTAATTTATTTATTAATCATTATAAAGAGACTGCACTTAAAATTTCTAGTTGATGAAACACTTAAGAGTGGAGCATTTAAAAAAAAAAAATATATATATATATATATATATTCACTATTAAAATTTCTATGACTTTACCACAATCTTCAAAGTTTCTATTAATTTCCATGTGTTTTGAGTCTGGAAAAATTGTAAATGTTTCAAAATTCCCTTGATCGGGAAGACACGCAGGCTTGAGTGAGGTTTAAGATGCCATTTATTTGATGAATGTACAACAGAAAAGTAGTGTCTCTCTTTGGCGTAGGCCCCGTCTGGCGGTCCGAGGGAGTTGTACTCGGAACCATCATATCCTGCCGGAGATAGGAGGCAGGGGCGAGGAGCCTACCCCCGTGCGGGACGGGGCTCAACTGGTGGTGGTGGGGTGGTGGAGGTTGCCGTGTTAGCGCACTGAAACAGCAATGTGATAGATTGTGAGCAGACTTATAAAGCAATGGCTTACCTGCGATTGGCTAGGAATTACCCAGCTAATAGTGTGATGATGTACAGCTGCTAGTCTTCCCGCTAGAACTATGCTGCGCTCACATAACTGTGAAATCACCAAGAAAAATCCACCAGAAAGAGATACATTCATCTTCCTATTGAAACATCTACATTAATCAGGATACATTTGAAAACTGCATTTTCGTTTCAAAAAGTTCTTCGTCCACACTAGTGTTTTCAAGCGTTTCCAAAATTGCTCATCCACACTGAAATGTATGAAAACACTTAAATCATGTTACTGCACATGCAGAAAATCCCCGTTGCATGTACGGTCTGAAACGCAATTGTCCTCGTGTTCCGTAGCCAGACACCAATTCAGAGTAAACTTCCTTTTGCCTTTGAAGGAACGCAATGAGAAGGTTGTACAAAGTAACATTTATTTTTTAACAACGCTATCAACGTGAGTATCAAGTACAACATTGCCACTATAACATGGGCCACAATCTTGATTGTTTTGGTTGTATAGATCATATGACTGCATCACATGACAACAAATACATCATAATTTTCAGATATATCCATTTTCAAAGTCCACACTACAAAGTAAAACACTCCATTTAATCAATTTTGCATCACTGCTAGGGATGAAAAAATGTATATACTGCACATACAAAATTCATCACAGCAGGAGTCATTCTTTCACAGGGGACAAATGAATCAATGGACAATTAAATTAATGAAACAGTGAAGTGAAAAATTCAACAACAAAAAATTCTTCATGCATTAATTTAATTGTGTAAATTAATTTAATTGTGTAATTTCTACATTTACGTACAAATAATTTCTGTGTCCAATATAGAAATAACAGCATGTGTGTGCTACATCTACATTATTTGTCTGATTTATGCAAGTCTCTTACTATTTATTAAGCATATAATACATTTTCATATGCATGTAACATTGCTCTGAAGAATTCATTAGGCTTTGATAAACCAACAGAGTACTGTATAAGACCAGCCCAAATAACAACCCTTTCAAATCTAGATTACAGAATTCATTGCAATACAGTGGAAAGAAAATGTATATGAACACTTTGGAATTAATTGGTTTTCTGCATTAATTGGTCAAGTATGTCATAAGTATAGACAAACACTATGTGCTTAAGCTAACACCACACAAACAATTATTATCGTTCATGTCTTTATTGAATACATGCCCTAAAACATTTACAGTGCTGTGGAAAAATTAAGTGAACCCTTGGATTTAATAACTGGTCGATCCTCCTCTGGCAGCTATAAACTCAACCTAGCGTTTCCAGTAGAAATGGATTAGACCTGCACAACATTCAAAGAAACTTTGGACCACTTTTCCTTAAAGAACTGCTTCAGCTCAGCTATATTCTTAGGATGTCTGGTGTGAATGACTCTTTTGAGGTCATTCCACAGCATCTTTATTGGGTTTAGATCTAGGCTCTGACAGGGCCACTCCAACAGTTGGACTTTCTTTTTTTATGCCATTCTGTAGTGGATTTACTTTGACCTTTAGGGTCATTGTCCTGCTGCATCACTCAGCTTATACTGAGCTTCAGGTCACGCACAGCCACACTGGAATTATCCTGTTGGACAGCTTGATCAATTTGGGAATTAATTTTTCCCTGAAGACGAAAAGCAGCACCAAATCATAATGCTCCCTTCAATGTACTTCTCCATTGGGATGACGCAGTGCCGTTTTTATGCCATACGTAGTGCTGGTACTCTTCCTAAACAATTCAACCGTAGTTTCATTAAACCACAAAATATGTCCCAGTACTGTTGTGGGGTGTCAATGAGGTATTTGGCAAACTTCAGGCACGCAGCGCATGTTTTTGTTGGAAAGCAGCGTCTTCCTTCGTGGTGTCCTGCCATGGACACCTGCCATCTGTGATGTGCCCTTTGAGTCATCTTGGCTGGACGGCCACTTCTAGGGAGAGTAGCCACAGTATTAAATCGTCTCCATTTCTAGACACTTTGTCTAACTGTGGCCAGAAGAATAGATCTTCGAGATACCTTTGAAACACTTTCCAGCTTTATGCACATCAATAATTCTTGATCGTAGGTCTTCTGAGATCTCTTCTTTGCGAGGCGTTATCCAGAGATCAGCAGATGCCTCTTGTGAATAGCAAACTCAAAATGTTTGAGTGATTTTATAGTTCAAAGTAGCTCTAAACCACACCACCAATCTTGTTTCTTTAATTGGATGCCAGGTTTGACAACTACTTATTCTAATTAGGTTTTGCAGTCATTAGCCAAGGGATTCCACATTCTTTTTCAACCCACACTGTGAATGTTTGAATGATGTATTCAATATGTACAAGAAAAATACAACAATTAGTGTGTTATTAGTTAAAACAGATTGTGTTTGTTCATTATTGTAACTTAGATGAAAATCAAACGAGATATTACTACAAATTTTGAACTTCCTAAGGGTTCATATACTTTTTCTTGCCACTTTATTTATACACACTACAAGTCAATGTTTTGGAAACATCAACTCATCTACTTATTTTTTTTTTTTTTAAAAACACACATTTTAAAATAATAGTCATCTATGAAATTTGATTTATGAAATAACACAAATGGAACATAAAAAAGTAGCCACCCTTTGCTTTAAATATTTATCATTCACATTTACCTATTTTAAACATTTCATTTGTCATCCTCCATATTGTCTCAAAATAATCCAGCCAATAATCAAACTATTACTTTCTTTTTTACAGTCTATTATAGCATGCAAATTCTCGCATGAGTCTAAATCGTTGATACAAAGTTTAGTTTCAGAGTTGCTAATTAAAACTTAAAATACTAAAGGGGTAAATTTCTCCACTGTTTCTTCACCATTGCTCAACAACACATTACATCAAAAAACTTTCCTTAAGTGCTCTTCTACTCCAGGCCCATTGATCTTCCACTAGAATCACAGATAAACCTCTCCTTCCATAAACATTGGAATTTAATACCGCTCAATCAGGACTGATCATTCATTTTATTGAGGCTGTTCTCGAACTAACGGGAGAAACTTCCACAGGGCAAAGAAAACAGTCAGCAACTCTAGGCAACTGATGTGCCAGCGCAGTGGGGCCCACTTTCCAACGGCCCGCAGCTGCGTGCCCATTGCACATGGTGCCCCAGGATGTGTGAAATGGCCTCCGTCTGCTTCGGACTGCTGGATGGAGTGGTCAACGGTGCCGCCGAATGGACGGAGCATGGGAGACAGGGGCGTTCCTCCTGCATTTCGACCAGGTCTAGTCAATAGATTACATTTCTGGACCACTTCTGACCTTCGTGGCCTGGGGGCACGATCGGTCATTGAGCGTTGTTCCTGCAGCACATCAAGAACAGGACTACCCAAGTGCAAGTTTTGAAGTGCCTTGGCCTGGTGTTGGTTGCAAGAGGGGCCATGGCATGCATGGCGGAAGTGGCTGTGAGCGGCGCATATGCCCGCGGGACCAATCAAGTAGCCGTGAGGGTGGGACGGGGTTTACCGGTCCAGCTTCAAGCTCGCGGTAGCCCGGGTAAGCATAGCAGACCTCTGTGTGTCAGGCACAGACTGGGCGAGCAGACCCGAAGGTGGGGGCCCAGGCGAGTCATCGGCATCAGATGCCGCTGTAATGCTCTACAATGCAACGGCGACATCGTCATCCAATCCCGGGAGTTAAAGGGACCGGCCGGACGGCCGTGAAGCAGGCCGCACTCATCCCGAGCTCGGGGGAATTAAGCAAGCATGCCGGGGAGGCAGGTGGTTTGCGGGGATTTACCCGGTGAAACGGAACCCATCATTATCCCCAATTTGCCTTCAGGGATTTGGGGGGCTGAAGTGGCTTTCTCTCATGACAAAAGAAAGCCGCGACAGCAATGCTGCCATGGCTATGTTCTCGCACTGAGATCATGAACCATTCATAAAACGCTGCCTGCGTGTGATCGCAGCCCAGGCACGCGAGGCAGCTTTTATGAATGTCAGAGGTGGGGAGAAATTAACCGCATCCAGAAACTACACAGTGGCAGAAAATATGTCTTTAAAAAGACGAGTCCTGAAAAGGATGTTCAACGCCAGCTGTGTATTTGCTCTTTTAGAGAAACTAACTATTTTAGAGAAAACAACTCTTTTAACTGCGCTGTCAAAGCACCCAGGGGCAAACTGCACTGCTGTGCAGAGAAGGAGTAAGCCGATGAAGTGCGCCGTAGATCCAACAGCAGAATCAGCTCAGAGGAAGAGGAACAGGTGTGTGACTCACAGTTCACTGCATACATACCATCGGCTCAGAAGAAAATTTCTGAATGAACTCGACGTATTTCCCCGCTTTTATACCCGTATGTGCCTTTTCCCTTCTTCAAACTAAATGTTGTGCATATAAAAGAGTCAAAACTAGTGCTATGATGGAACATTTGTTTATATAAAAAATACACATCAAACTATTTACATACATTTTTACACAAAGTATTTACAAACAATTATAAAATTGTACATGTTTCTAGCAACATGCCAGTCATTGTAGCAGTCACGTTTGTCTACAAAGCACATCACAGGTGGAGTACTTCACTGGTGTCTTTGCATGACACTGCCTGCACTTCAGACGACCAGCGGCGCAAGATTTGGTGATGTGCACCGGCCTGTGATGTGCTCTTTGTGGAGCAGGAGATACGGGTCTGGCTGTGGAGTGAGACTCCAACTCTGCCAGCTCCTCAGCAAGGGTCTCTCTGAAAGCATTCTGGTTCATAGGGACCTCTCCTTTACATGGGGCTCCTCTCTTGATGAGGTGCTGTCTGCTGCTCCACTCTATGTGGCCGCTTGCTGAGTGAGGGAGAAGTATCCGGCTCCCAATCGCTATCTGATTCATCAGATAATTGCCTATAGTGAAAATAAAGAAATAAATGTCATTTACAAAGCTAGACAAAACTTTTCCATCTTTTCTGTATTCTACATTTTACAGCTTGCTTCTTCACATCTCAGCAATTCACACAATGAAACAAAGAGACACACACACACACACACACACACACATCCCCCAGAGGTCAGCGGTGAAACCAAGCAAACAAACACAACCTATATTCTTATTTTCAACTTATATATATATATATATTTACAGTAAATATAAAAAACATCTATATAGCATGTCAGTAGATCTAGATCTGATACAAACACGCTCACACACCTCACACACGCACAAACAAATACAAAACAACTCCCGCAAACAGTTCAAGACACTCACTGAGGAAACACACGACAAAAGGTAATTACAAAATGTGTATTCATTATTCAAACTAAAGCTTATTTATGCAGAATATACAGTAATATTTGTTATAAAACACAAGAAAACACTTACTTGTCCAGAGCAATGTCTCATCCCTCCATAAACATTTCCTCTGCCTCTGAATCAACATATGACAAATCATCTGTATTTTTTTCAGAAATTTCATCTCCAGACTCATCGTTTTCACAACGAATGCCTTCTTCTATCACATCCTCACACGAAAATCTTGTTTTTCTCATCCGTTTTGCCATATTTAAATCTCCAAATGTGTAAACAGTTCCAAAACGACACTCCTCAGCTTTTACACACAGACGCGCAAACCACTCTGTAACGGCAAGACAACTTTGCGCACACATATTACAGAAACATCCCGTAAACTTCCCACTAAAGCCATATATCAATGTTTTCAGAATTTCATTGGCTATTCGATGCACCAGTCATCCGCAAACTTGGCTGTAATTGGCTTGATCTTTACACAAAGGAAAGGGGGAGGCCCTTACATTCGACACAGACTGTGGTTGGCTATTGAAGGCTTTGGACAGGACATGGAAGCTCCTATTGGGTCAAATGAGGTGTCAATCAAAAGGTCAGAGTGCAGCATCCATTTTGATACTGGATATAGGAAATGTTTACATCTGAACTGAAGTTATGACCGATAATATGTGAAAGATTAGGCACAGCTGCCGGGTACTTTGAAATTATGTAACAAGAGTCTGTGGGTATTTATTGATGTAATAATGTGATTTGGACTAAAAATGTTACTTGATTTGATCGTTTGAACATTTGGCAATGTAACAACACCGTTTTGTCGGGAATTTATGGATCAGTGGACTACTATGAGGCTTCATAGGTGAGTTGCCTAAATTTTGTTATTGTTTGTTTATATGTTGGTGGTCTGACAAATATATAGATTGTACCTGCTCTTGTGATTGTATCTTAAAATGGTTTATATAAATAGAATCACAAGAATTTTAGCTTTCCAAAGATATGTGGCATGTGTACCAATGTACACACAGCAGTTGTGTACATCGCATAGTTATTTTTGTAACATTCACAGGCCCACCCACGGTATGTTTGAATCCTATAAAGCTAATTACCAATTATTTAAATTGTAACTGTAGTGACTGTAGAATTCAGTTACTTATATTTTGTATTTTAAACACGTAATCCCATTACATGTATTCCGTTACTCCCCAACCCTGATAGTGTGCAGCAGTGCAGTGCATAAAATCATGCAGATACAGGTCAGGAGCCAACCATCAACCATTAGAATGAGGAATCTCAGTGATTTGGACCCTGGGATTTTAATGCACAACAGTCTCTATAATTTACTCCAAATGATGCCAAAAATAAAAAAACATCCAGTGACTGCTGGTTCTGTGGACAGAAATGCCTTGAGAGAGGTCAACAGAGAATGGCCAGACTGGATTGTACTGACAAGCCTGTAACTCAGATAACCGGTATATATATATAATCAGCAAAAGAAGAAACATCCCTTTTTAAGGACACTGTATTTTAAATATAGTTTTGTAAAAATCCAAATAACTTCAGATCTTCATTGTAAAGGGTTTAAACAATGCTTGTTCAGTGAACCATAATCAATTAACGAACATGCATCTGTGGAACGGTCATTAAGACACTAACAGCTAACAGATGGTAGGCAATTAAGGTCACAGTTATAAAAATTTTGGACACTAAAGAGACCTTTCTACTGACTCTGAAAAAGACTAAAAGAAAGATGCCCAGAGTCCCTGCTCAACTGTGTGAATATGCCTTAGGCATGATGCATGGAGGCATAAGGACTGCAGATGTGGCCAGGGCAATAAATTGCAATGTCTATACTGTGAGACACCTAAGACAGCACTACAGGGAGACAGGAAGGACAGCTGATCATCCTCGTAGTGTTAGACCACATGTAACAACACCTGCACAGGACCAGTACATCCGAATATCACACCTGCGGGACAGGTACAGGATGGCAACAACAACTGCCCGAGTTACACCAGGAATGCACAATTCAGACTGTCTGCAATAGGCTGAGAGAGGCTGGACTGAGGGCTTGTAGGCCTGTTGTATGGCAGGTCCTTACCAGACATCACCGGCAACAACGTCGCCTAGCAGCACAAACACACCTTCACTGGACCAGACAGAACTGGCAAAAAGTGCTCTTTACTGACGAGTCATGGTTTTGTCTCACAAGGAGTGATGGTCGGACACACGTTTATCATCAAAGGAATGAGCGTTACACCAACGCCTGTACTCTGGAGTGGGATCGATTTGGAGGTGGAGGGTCCATCATGCTCTGGGGCAAAATGTCACAGCATCATCAGACTGAGCTTGTTGTCATTGCAGGTAATCTCAATTCTGTGCGTTGCAGTGAAGACATCCTCCTCCCTCACGTGGTACCCTTCCTGCAGGCTCATCCTGACATGATCCTCCAGCATGACAATGCTATCATACTGCTCCTTCTGTGCATGATTTCCTGCAAGACTGGAATGTCAGTGTTCTGCCATGTCCAGTTAAGAGCTCAGATGTCAGTTCCACTGAGCACGTCTGGAACCTGTTAGATCAGAGGGTGAGGGCCATTCCCCCCAGAAATGTCCGGGAACTTGCAAGTGCCTTTGTGGAAGTGTGGGGTAACATCTCACAGCAAGAACTGGCAAATATGGGAGGAGGAGATGTATGCAGTACTTAATGCAGCTGGTGTTATTTTTGAACCCCCCCCCCCCCCCCCCACATTATTCCATTCCTGTTTGTCACATGCTTGTGAAGCTTGTTCCATGTCAAAAAGCTACACTTTGGGAACAACTTTAGGTGTGACCAGCTGTGAATATGTGTGCAACAATAGCAGGGCAATAAATAGATGCGTCACAGGTGCATTGTCAGATCTTTTGTCTTCTGATCACTCTGTGTGGTTGTGCTTCATGAGCCTTTCAGAAACTTTATACTTTCCTCTGTTAAGAGATAGATTTTGTTAGGCAGATTGCAGAAACCTTTCTCTTTTCTCAAGAAAAAAAAAAGAAAATGACTGAAAGACAGAGCAAGCGGTGTGTGTTCCCTTGTTTAAGCTCTATGGCTGAGAGGGACACACATCAGTTTTGTTTTGTGTGTTTGGGGGAAGAGCCTGCTGCTCTTGCTTTGGGGCGGGGTGGGTGCGAGCATTGCGATCTGTTCTCGGTCAAAATGCTTCGCACTCGTCTTGCTTACTTCCGAGAGTCAGCGCCCACACTTCCATCGTGGGGCTCTTATATGATTCTGGCTGAGGAGCAAGAGACGGGTCCGTCCCTATCGCTCGCTCTCTCCCCAGATCCAGCTGGTCCTTCCTGTGATCCTGAAGCGCGCTCCGGCACCTCTTCGGTGTATGAGGTGGACCATGAATCTCTTGAATCTGCGGACTTCGAGTTACCCACCTCAGAGCATTCCGGGCATGATAATAAATCACTGGAGGAATTACTCGAGGTTATTACTCGTGCGATGGACAGGCTTCAATTAGACTGGCCACGCAAACAAGAGACCCTCAAATGCTCCAAGTTGGAGGACATATTTCTGTCTGGTGGCCAAGGGAAGGGAACACTTCATCAGTCCCTTCCTTTCTTTGATGACCTCTATGACGAGCTTTCTCATTCATAGAGGAAACCTTATACTTCCCGTGTCTTCGTGCCTTCGATGTCGATATATTCGACTATCGTGGGTGCTGAGGCACGGGTGTATTCAGTGATGCTACCAGTTGAAGAGACACTTGCGGGTTACCTCTTGCCTGAAAAATACTTTTTTATCATTAAAAAGATCCACTCTCCCCACAAAGCCGTGCAGGACCACCTCCACGCTTGTGAGGAAGGCTTATCAGGCAACATTCAGGCTGGTGCTGCCCTGCACACTATGGCAGTGTTACAGGCATACCAGGCTGATCTGCTGAAGGACCTGAGTGTGGGCACCACGGTCGACAAGGAGGCTTTCTCCGAGCTTCGTCAAGCCATGGATCTGTCTCTCCGCACGACCAAGCAGATGGCCTGCGCCATTGGCCGCTCTATACCTGCTTTAGTCAGCATTGAGAGACACTTATGGCTCAACCTGTCGGGCATCAGAGACAAGGACAAAGTTTTAATTCTCGATGCCCCGGTTTCGCCTTCTGGCTTATTTGGTGAGGCTATGAATGTAGTTATCACCAGGTTCCAGGAGGCGAAAAATCACAACAAAGCCTTCGGAAATTCCTTCCTCGCCGCACTCAGGGGTAGGGGCTAGAGATGCGCGGATGGGCTATTATTTCATCCGCAACCGCATCACAAAACGCATCATCCGTCCACCATCCATCCGCACCAACGTTTTTGACCAATTTTCAAAACCGCACCCGCCCGCCATCCGCACCAGCAATGTATACATATATTTTTCATTTGATTGGTTCAACCGCCCGCCACCCGCCCGAATTTAATTAAAAAAAAAATTTTCGTCACGTCATCCGCCCGATCCGCGGTTTATCCACGGAGTCCGCGGCTGTAACCGCTAACCGCGCATCTCTAGTAGGGGCCATTGGTTAAGTTTATAGCCCTGCTACAGGTGCATTCAATGATGTCACCAGCAGAGGCTAGATATTCTGGTCAATTTCATTGACGTGTTGCACACATATTCATAGCTGGTCACACCTAAAGTTGTTCACAAAACGCTAAGTCAGTGCAGCATCTCTTTCCACTTTTATCAGGGAACAGGGGTTACAGTTAAGTAACCTAAGACATTCAGTTTAAGCAGTTGAAAGAGAGAGGTGATATACTGTATGTATATATATATATATATATATATATATATATATATATATATATATATATATACATACCATTACATGTTTTTTGTTTACAGACCTAAGTAGTATTATTTGCAAGTTACACTGATATGTAGAAGTGCTAAAATGGTACTGTCTCTTTGAGACCAGCAGCAGGGACTTTGACAGTGTTTTGGTTGAATGGTGTTACTGCATCCATGATGAAGTGTGATTAGAATTAAATGTTTCTTTTGTTGTTTTTGACTGACTGTAAAGAACTGATGGATAATAAAAGATACATTATTCAATATCAAATGGAATATATGAATCTCATCTTTGGACACACAAGGAACGAGTCAAACAATACTTTTACTCTCAACATGTAGTGAAAAGTTCTCGGTGATAAACGTCACCATAACTCTACACTGGTGAGTGAAATATGAAAAATTAACTGCCAGAGGCTAATCACAAATTTTTTTAGATGCATGTGTGAGATATTAACACACATTGTTGATGGTTGTGCAAAGAATAGAAGAGTGATCTTAGGATTTCAAGAATCAACATCGGGATTGTTCAAATGAAGATCGCGATTAATTCATTCCACATCAGGATAAAGATAGGTTAATGAAAGCAGCATGTCAAAGAGGTAAAGTGAAGTTGGTGAGTGTCATGTCATGTTCTTCCTCTTATCCTTAGAGGTACAAAAACAACAGAAACTATATGATCGGGTCAACAAGCTGCTGAGAGATCACAACATCAACTTTAGTTTGTTATTCCCCGCTAAGAGGAAAATTAATCACAATGGCAAGAAAAAAAATTTTCCAGTCTCCCACTGAAGTGGAACATTTCATCTGAGAATTACGACAGAATCAAGTACCAAGGGACTTTATGTCATGAAAGACATGCCAGTCATTCAGTGCAGTTTAAAACAAATGAAAAAGTGATTGGGAGTTTTGCTTGCTGGCCAGGATCATGTGAGCATTCACAGACAATGCACTGTACTTTTTCATAAGACCCTGAATTTCATGTCACATGTCAAGGTATCTGGATCTCTTGGACTTCGGGGGGAGGGGTGCTGTGTGAGTTCATTCAGTGTATGCAAGGGAGTTTCTGTCCCAGTTTAAGAATTTTGTTTGGGCCATTTTGTTATCTGCAAACTAATTTGACAGATATTTCCTGGAATGTTAGGGGTATTAGGAAACTTGTGAAATTAAAACAAGTAATATCAAGCATCTCCAATCACAAATAGTATTCTTACAAGAAACCCATTTATTTACTAATAAAATTTTGCGTTTAAGGAAAAGATGGCAAGGTCAGATGATTGATGCTCCATTCTCTTCTCATGCAAGTGGAGTTGCTATTCTTTTACATAAATATATTCCATTTAGGATTAAGGAAATTTATCAAGACTCAAGGCAAACATTGTATTATTCAAGATTTTTTTGACCAGGAAATCATTTTCTTAAATGTATATATGATGATGATTCAATATTTTATAATAATCTTTTTTTAACTTTATCTACATTACATGGTGACATAATAGTTTGTGGAGATTTCAATTTCACCCTAAATCCACAACTCGACCGATCCTCAGGCTTGGACTCTACACATTATCAATGCCAGAAAACGTTACATCAATATATGTCTGATTTCAATCTATGTGATATTTGGAGAGTTAGAAATTAAAAATGATTCCTGCATAGATTATTTCCTTATATCAAAATCTCTAGTTTCCAATTTGGTATTCAATGCTAGACATGGCTGTTCTTTCTGGCCTGAATACTTCCTAGCCTCTTCCAGATGGGATGGGCTTGAACCAGTTGTAGGATGGGTGAGAGTGGTCCTTCCTGATGGAGGTTGTCTTCCTCATACTCTTTGTAGTGTAAATGTCCAGGTGGCATGCCAGCCCTCTTCAGCCTCCTTAGAAAATACAGGCACTGTTTGGCCATCTTTACTTCAAACCAGGATATAAGTTGGTTCACCTCATCCCTTTATGTTGTCTCGTCATTGTTGCTGATGAGCCCCACAACTGTTGCTTTGGTGTTTTGCATTACATTCATGAGTCAGAGGGGTGTATAGCAGTGGCCTCAGTACACAACCCTGTAGTGCACCGGTGCTATGTGTGATGGGCTGAGAGGTCTGATTGTTGATTCTGACAATCAGTTGTCTGTTGCTCAGGAAGTCGAGTATCCAGTTGCACAATGATGTGCTTAGTCCAAGTGCTGACAGTTTTTCAATTAGCATCTGTGGGATGATTGTGTTGAATGCTGAGCTGAAATCAATGAACAGTTTTCTATGAGACTTTTTTTCCAAGTGTGAGAGGGCTAAGTGAATTGTGGATGTGATTGCATCATCTGTGGAGTGGTTGTGTCTGTATGTATATTGTTGAGGGTCCAGTGTGGGTGGGATGTGTATTTTTGGTGAGATATGAACAGTCTTTCAAAACCCTTCATGTTCACAGGGGTGAGTGCGACAGGACGGTAGTCATTGAGGCATGACACTGTAGACCTCGTAGGCACTGGGGTGATAGAGGTAGATTTAAAGCATACAGGGATGACCGCCTGCTCAAGGGAGATGTTGAAGATGTCTGTGAAAGCATCTGCTAGTTGGTGAGCACATTCCTTGAGCATGCGGTATGGGATGCAAGCTGGTCCGCTGGCTTTGCGGGGGTTTACACTGAGGAGGGTCCTCCTAACATCACTCATAGAAACAGACAGCACTTGGTCACTTGGTTGAGGGGTAGTCTTGACCACCATCCTGGAGTTAGTTGCTCCAAATCGTGCATTGAATCCATTTAGTGTGTCTGGTGGAGATGTGTCGTTCGTACAGGCGAGGTAGTCAGTGACACATTGAATGCCTCACCACATCCTCTGTGGGTTGTTGTTATTGAAGTGTTCTTTTATTCTGGTGGCATAGGAGTCCTTGGCTTCTTTGTTGCCACGAGTGAGATTAATCCTGGCTGATCTTTTCACTCTGTCACCCGATCTGAAGGCTTCATCAAGGGTTTTGAGCAGTGAGTGGACATCAGCATTTAGCCAGGGCCTCTGGTTGGGATGTATAGTGATTGTCCTAGTGAGTACAACATCATCCATACACTTACTGATGAATCCAGTGATGGATGCTGCGTTTTTCTCTAGGCAGCACAGCTCTGGACAGTCTTTTTTTGGTTCTCATCCGAACCACCTTTCCCTTTGTTGAAAATGTAAAATTTTAACATCTAACTTCAGTGGTAATGGAGAGGCCATTACTATTGAAGTTATATTTATTTACCCTTCTGTCACTCACTCGATGTTGTGTCTATGTAGTGACACTAGGGGTCGCTCTTGAGAGCCCTGAACACCTCTAGTCTTTTGAGAAAAGGCCAATAAGAATTGGCAGGTGGAATTTGCATGCCACTCCCCCGGACATATGAGTATAAAAGGAGAAGCAATGCACATTCTCATTCATATTTTTTCTTGGAAGCTGAACGGTTGTACTATCAGCGAGCTGAATACTACTGCTGTTCCATTCACCTCGAAGAAGCGTATGCTGTTGTATATATATGGCACATTCCAGCAGCTTTCTCTCCTTCTGCATCGACAACACAGCTAAGAGTGTATATTTCTACTAAAAGTCCTCTTTAAGAGTAAACACATGAACGTCTTTATAAAGATACCTTTCCATCTTTCTGCGACCTCACGTGTCTGGGCAGTGATCACACTGAGGCAGTGTTTGTGGTTGGTTCATGTTCTCATTGAGATAATATGACCATGGCAACGTTGTGGTAAGGGCTTTCCTTCTTCTGGGGGAAAGCAACTCCCCCTGCACTGCTTCTTCTACATATGGGTACGAGGCCGTCCCGGCTGGCGCTGGAGCCGATTTGGGGAGTTCATTGGGTGCAGTCTAGCCTGGTAAATTCCCATGGGCCACCTGTTCCCCTGCACGATTGTTTGCCCCTGTTGAGTTCCGAGGTGAGACCAGCTTGCCTCATGGCCAGCTTAATGTCTCTTTCAGGGCTCGCGAGCATGATGAGTTCTCGATCGCTGCACTGGAGAGCGCACTGGCGATGTCAGACAGCGAGGACTCAACTGGGGTGCCACCTTTGGGTCTGCCCGCCCAGTCTGAGGCCGACGCGGAGCTGATCACTGTGCTTGCCTTGGCTGCTACAAGTATCGGGTTGGACTGGAACCCTCCATCCTCCCCTGTCTCTGGGAAATTGATATCCCTTTGGTGGGATAACTTTATTGTTCAAAATCCACAGTCCTTTGTCAGACAATGTGGCGGTCAATTTATGACAACCCTCCACATCCTCCAGATTGCACATCTTGGATAATGTTTTTGACCCTGTACAATAAGGGTGAATGGGAAAAATGGCAGCCACTTCTTTAATCTGTGATTTTGCTGCATCTCTAGCAGCTTTATCTGTGAGGGAATTCCCCTTTGCGAATGAGTCACTGAATGTGCTGTGGCCGGTGACCTTGCAAACTACAACACAATTTGGTTTGATTTTACCGCAAGTTTCGAGGATCTCTTTGATCACTGGTTGGTGGCTGATTGGTGCACCAGCTGTGGTTAGGTACCCACGATGTTTCCGCACAGGGCCATAGCTGTGAATGACGTGATAGCAATATGCGCTGTCTGTGAAAATATTTATTAGCTTGGTTTCATTAGAGGCAATATCTAATGCTGGTCTTAGGGCACAAAGCTCTGTCACCAGGGCACTACCTCCCCTCAGTGACCTGGATGAAAGAATTTTGTCCAGCTCCCGCTCTACGACTGCCCATTCCGTGTATCATGTGCCATCCTCATGGAAACTGCTTCCATCAACAAAAAGTAATTTTGAGTCTCTCAATAGCTCATCGAGCACATAGTGTCCTTTGTCAACGATTACACTGTCAGCACAGTCATGTGAAGATCCCACATTTTCAATCAGGGAGGTGGGGTTAATTTTTTTGTCAGCGCAGATGGTCAGTTGTGTGCTGGTGAGGGCAGTCTCCCACTTAGCGTGTCTCTGGTTGGAGATAGATTTCATACTTGTCTCCCCCAATAGGCGGAGGAAGCGATGGGGTGTGTGAAAAGTCACATGATTGTACCCCACGACTGGTTCAGTGGCCTTCAAGGCCCATTCAGCAGATTCAAAGGCCAGCAAACAAGGCATTTGACCTTTCATTGAAGACGGAATCAAGGTGGAGTAATATCCGATGACACCAAAGTTGTTGTAGCCCTTGGTTTGACCCAACACGCAGTTATAGGCTTGAGGTCCAACATGAGTCCAAAGATGGAATAGTTTGGACATATCAGAGTGGTCTAGAGCTGGAGAGGTGGCAAGAGCAGTTTTGAGGAGGGAGAAGGACTCATTCATCTCCAAATACCACTCAAGAGGAGCAACACTCGGAAGGCCGCCTTTTAGGGTCTCTGTGAGAGGTTTGGCCAAATCTGAAAAGGCTAAAATTGAACAGACCCATGATTGATCTGAGGCCCATAATGGCTGCAGTCTTTGTCAAATTTGCAATTGCTTCAACCCTGTCTGGAAGTGGTTTTCTCCCATCTGAACCAACGCGCTGCCCCAAAAATGTCACCTCAGTGAGAAAGAGCTGTGCTTTCTTTTTGTTAAGCAGAAAACCTGCTTCATAAAGCAACCTCAATAATGATGTTAATGCAGCCAAATGAAGTCCCCTTTCAGGTGAGGCTATGAGAATGTCATTGCATAACCGATGGCAAACAAGATTCGACGATTGGTTTGATAGCGTTTGCAACAGCACCTTGTAACAGAGATGTGCTATCATGATACCCTTGCAGCAGTCGGGCCCAAGTGTATTGTTGTCCATTGCAATTGAACGCAAATCGATATTGATCCTCCGATCTGATTGGACATGACCAGAAACCATTGGTTATGTCAATTGAACTGAAATATCGATGATCGGGAGAAATGTTGTTCAAAATGGTTGTTGGGTTTGTGACGACATGGGTCATTTTTGGTGTTACGGAATTTAGTGCGGTGTAATCAATGGTCAATCGATAACTGCCATCAGGTTTACGTACCGGCCACATGGTTGAATTGGTTGGTGACATGCATCTTTTGATAATGCTGTCTGTATGCAGTTGGCTGACAATTTCCTGTGCAGTTTTCTCAGCATCCCGTTTGAGAGTATATTGGAAAACGGGAGGATGATATGGGCCTGAAACATTCAAAGATTCAATTATGCATAAACCCACATCAAGTTTTGTTTTTGACCACAATTTAGGAAAGAGCTCAGAAAGATCTTGAATTATTGCTGAATCGGATTGATCTGTTTCCTTTGATGAAACAGCAGCAATGGTCAGGTCTGAAACCCCGTATTTGTCAGAAAGTGCAATGGGTGTGGCAAATAGGCGTACAGTGATTTTACCTCAAGTAAATAAAATATCTGCTTCAATTTGATTCAAAATGTCCATGCCCACTATAGTACCGACTTTCCCCAACCCAGATTTGAATTGAAACTGTTTGTTTGTGTGGGTATATTTGTAACATGACAGGTTGTGAAAGAGTCACTGTACAAGAGCCAGTCAGTCCATGAAGGGTTAATTTACTTTCTGTTATTGGAAGGAAGATGTCCGTAACTGAGATTGTTGCACCCGTATCTATCAATATAATGCTATCCTGGTCTCCAAGGTTAGATGACATAAATGGCAGGTAGTCTACGTGGTCATCTTCAACGGAGGCCATGACCCATCAATCTGACTGTCCCTCAAGGACTTTAGTCAGAGCACTAACTCATTTGAGTAACTCATTCATATTTTGATTGGTAGAGGGCGTTGCGGGTGCAGACTTGTTCTGAATATGTGGTGTCTGTCTTTGTTTTCGGCTGGGTGGTTGAGTATTTTGGATTACGCATGAAGGGGCGGAGTATTTTCTTATGCTCTGGGCATCTGTTTGCCCAATGCCCCTCCTTCCCACAGCTGTGATAGGCACCTAAGATTTCATCAGCCTGTTGGGCAGCTGCAACGCTCATAGCAAGCACTGGTTTCTTCTGTTAATTGACCACATCTTGCATACTCGATCCCCATTCAATGAACGCAGCCCAATTCTCAATCGTGGGGATCGATGAGCGCAACAGCTGAGAAAATTTTGCACTCAAGTTGGTTTGTGCAGTGTGTAAAACTACAGGTGAATCTAAATCTGGACCCCCGCTTGCAGCCACAAATTCTTTGAGCGCCTTCGCAAAGCGAAGTCTCATTCGGTCCCTGTTTGATGTAGTCACGTTAGAAAACGTCTGAATGCCCTTTCCAGTAATTTGCTGAACATTATTACGCATGTTATTGAATTGTTTTGCATATTCATTCCCATTAGTGGGGGCATTGACTGGGTGGATTAAGCCTGTCATGCGTCCAGCATAATTCAGAGGAGACATTTGTGATACAGATTTTTAATGGTGAGGCGATATGCTCATGCATTTAACCATAATTTGTCCCAAAAATCAGAGTTAGGGTCTTACATCGTGGGGAGGGATGAAGCCATACCGCTTAAATCTCTTAAAGACATAGGTCTGTAAACCCCCACATCACCCGTGGCTGTAGCTTCTGGTTTGCCGGGCACCAGTTGTCCAGCCACAGGGACAATCACTGGTACCATAAACGTTGGTGCTGACGGCACAGCTGGAACATCAGAATTTTTAGTCTCCTCATAGCAATACGTGTGGCATGTATAAATCTTGGATATATTTTCACATATTCCCCACATTCATCATCCTCAACATGTTCGTCATTTTCAGGAATTTGTTTTAATGTCATTCCTGAAAAAGGCAGCAATTTATATCCTTCCATTACAGGAAGGTTGAGTGATAGCCTGGCCAGATGTAGTAACGGCATGCTATAATTTGGATGCATATATTTTCCAATCTAGAATATTTTCAGTCATTGGAGTTTTACCCAGAGCCAATTTCAGGTCATCAGTAACCAGACCTAGCATTTCCCACATATCAGCGGTGGCTTCTTTAGCCACTTTAGCGAGTTTATCAAGCCTTAAAACTCTTCCACTATGATCTGTAAAAACTCCCTTAGACTGTTCACATCCACATACCATAAAGAACAGCAGCATACTTTTGCTGATTTCAACATCCTTAATCTCTTTCAAAATCCATTCACTTTGCCTTTGTGGACCCCACTTTTCTTTAAGTATTTACAGATTAGGAGCTCTATACTTAGAATACAAAAATATAGTAGATAATAAGGATGTACATCACAACTTCTTACATAATTTCAATGCCAATATACCTGATTTATGTATTATATGTGGGATACATAAAGGCTCTCCTTTTCATTGTCTATGGGCTTGCCCTTTTGTACAAGATTTATGGAGGGAATTAGTGGATGTTTTGTCTACTGCCTTCAATGTTAGGCTATGTATTTGTCCTCAGCTGTGTATTTTTGGACTCTACGTGGTAGATTGTGACCCCCATAAGACAGTTAAGAAAGTGATTACTTTTTCTTTACTGCAAGCCAGATATACACTAGCCAAGTTCTGGAAGTTAGTTTATCGACCTAATGGTCAATGTTGGCTTGATGGTTTGTTGCTTTCTCTGGCTATGGAAAAACTCACTTTTGTGACAAAAGGGAAATATTCAGATTTGAATTCGTAGTGAGTCATAATTTTGCAAAAGCCCTGAAGTGAACTATTTGTGATTCTTTTATTTATCTGTATCTGCTAATTTATAACATAGCATTGCCTTTGTTCTAATTCATTTGAATGCATTGTGTGCATCTTTGGATAATGTTTATTATTATTATTATTATTATTATTATTATTATTTGTTTATGTTATTTTATTTATAATTAGCTTGCATTTTAGTTAAAATATGTAAAAATATCAATAAACACATTTGGCACAAAAAAAAACTTATTTTAGCAATTCCTTTTGTAGTGCTAGTGGTGCAGAAATTACACACTTTAGCTTTAATTGCTTGACATTGTACTCCTTACGCTGCAACTTGTTAGCAAACTTTTTTTTAAACACAGCAGCTTCAAATTCACATTTAAAGTAGGCTTTGTATGTATTTTTGTTGAACAAAAAGTCTTCATGAAATGGTAATCAGAGACATTGTTTTACTCATAAACTGCTAAAACTCTTTTGGAAATCCATGAGGAAACTCATGAATTGAAAATGCTAATTCTCTTAGGTTTTGAGAATACAAACTAAAATCTACAGTATTCTAAAAGCCCATTTGATATTCCTAAGAGAACCCACAGAAAATTAGCCTTCGGGGTTGGCCTACAAATCTACATTATGAGTGAACAGCTCCATAGTGCATGTCAGTTCACACGCTATTGTTGATGCCGGAAGAAATCTCAAAAAGAAAACTCTGGTTATATGTGGGATTGTGTTTACAATCCTATTTCATGCTAAACCTCAATAACGAGGGAGATTGTGCCAAATTTGAGGCTTTAAAGGATTTTAAAGCCAGTGTGCTCTATGACAACATCTGCACTGCTGAACTCCCCTGAGGGAAAATTAGTGGTCCTACCGGCCAGGCCTGAGGATCCACATAACACCAAATTCTCTGGTTCAAGAGCTAAAGAACATTTATTCACTCACAGCCATAACAGCAGAGACAGGAATTTCTACAAATCCTGAATCCTGAATGTCTTGAATCACCCTGCTGCTCCTCCTGCCAATGAGCTAAACTCAAACCACAAAAATGATGCCCTCAGACACCTGAGACAGTCTCTTCTGTAAACCCACAAATTGGTTTAAACATCACTCAACATAAATTTTTGGTGAAAATTGAAAAAGTTTAGTGATAACATCATTTCAGCAGGGCTCAACAGTAAGTGTGGCTGTCAGTGCTGTAGTCTTGTGGGCAGTGCTCCGATATATGGTGCAGTAGGGTCACAGGCATCCCAAGTTTGAGATCCAGCTCAAGATCCTTTGCCTACCCCATTCCCCACTTCTCCCTATCCAAAAATATCACTTTAAAAACAAAAAGCCTGATGACCCAGGGTTAGTGTGAGGAAGATTTTGGCCAGTTGACAAAACTGTCAGTTTACCTCTTGCCTCAGTGCTGTGTTGCACCACATCTTACATTTGTTGATCTAGATCTGTGTTTTTATGCCTATTATGCCAAACTTAAACATTTGATTTTCTTTGAACAATTGTTTTGAAAATACTGTTGATTTAAACTTCACCAGTAATAATGGTTTGAAATGACAAACTAATCAGTAATTTTTTGCACCATTTGCAATCATTTTTAAGCTAAATTGCTTTGAATAAAGCTCTCATGACATTACTTTATACAGAAACTAAACCATTTCTTAATTGGTTTTATTTAACCCCCATGCAGTTTAAAGGTCATTACTATTTTATGTGCAACCAGTTTGTAAAGAGCTACACCCAGCCACATGTGTAATATATTAATTTCACATTTAAAATAAATTAGACCATGGGCCTAAACACAACATTGGCCGGTTAAACAGATAATTATGTTGCCAAGATCTCTGCATACTACGTTGGGAAAGGAGAATGTATTTTATCATTGGATGAGCTGCATATTATTATGAATGTCATTTGGATGCTGCATGCAGAAGCAATGCCCTCTTGGACCACTTAGCCCTGTGTTGTTCGGTTTACTTTTTCATAACTGGTTGCCCTTGATGTCCCTTAAGAATGTTAGCATACTTAACCTTCTTACAAAGTTACATTTCATATTTTATAATAAAAGTACTCATAAATAAAACACGGGAATGAAATGAATTGCAAAATGAATCATAATCGCTTGGGGCAATCTGGTCAGCACATCGGCCCATCAGTGGATCACCCCTCAGTGCAGAGGGCAACAAAATCTTGCTCAATGTCACTCTCCTAACGAAACAGCCCAGCTCCAAGACTTCCAAGAAAGAAAAAAATTTTTTTTCTTGATGTTCTAACCCTCAATGGGATCATGCAGAAGGTTATAAACAGAAGATTTTTTAATCTAATTTTTTTAGATTTCAGAAGATCTAAATTTTGCATAGCTTGCTTGCAATGCAGTCAGTGTAACACCCAATATACACTGCAAGTGAACAACCCAACAAAACTACAATGCCCCTATCATAATAAAAAAAAGCATAGACATGAAAAAAGCTGTTTATTTTTCAGTGTAGATGTATTTGTGCGCAAACAGTTGTAAAAGGTTGTAAACAGCTTAGCTTGTTATAGTGCTCACTGTGCATAATTTAATCAAACCAGCTGTTTAGCTAGACTCTGGCTGATAGGACTGACGGCCTTGATCTTTTGTTAATAGCACAGAAAGTTTTTTTTTTTTTTTTTTTTAAATAAGTAAGGCTTAATGTTTATTAAATCAGGGTACAAAAGCAACAAGGCTGGCTGCTATTCTGTCTTCAAATGTAAATTTTGTTCTGATCAGACTTGCATTAAATGACACTTTGACTTTTACCTGCTGTTCATGCTCAAGTTCATCAGACACTTTATGAATGCCTTTATGAATGCCTAAAGTATGAATACTTTATGAATCGAGTAGGAGCTTTCTGTTCCCTTTACAAAAAGCTTCACTATGATGTTGTGCTTGCTAAAAGCGCTACAGGAACGATCTTGCATTGTGAGCAGCTGTGAATATGTGTGTAACACGTCAATGAACATTGACCGGAAATTTATAGCCTCGGATGGTGAGATCATTGGATGCACCTGTGGCCGGGCTATAAATAGAGGCATCACCAGCGTGTTTGTCAGATCTCTATTCTTCAGAGCATACTGTGCTGTGTGTCTCACAAGCCTGTCAAACTTTCTTTCCTCTGTTAGGAGTTAGATTTTGTTAGGCAGTGCGCAGTGAACCTTTTCTCCTTTCTATTTCCTCTGAATAAAAAAAAGGAAGAATTATTGATAAACAAAACAAGCATTGTGTGTTCCCATGTTAAACACACACGCTCTATGGCTGAAATGAACACACACCATTTTTTGTTTTGTGTGTTTGGGGAAGAGCATGCTTCTTCCCCAAACACAAAGGGCAGGTGCGAGCCTTGCGATCTGTTTACAGTCGAAATGCTTCGCGCTCGCCTTGCTTGCTTCCGGGAGTCAGCGCCCACACTTCATTTGTGGGGGTTTCGTATGGATCTGGCTGAGGAGCGAGAGACGGGTTCATCCCTTTCACTCGCTCTCTCCCCAGATCCAGCTGATCCTCGTAAGCCTGAAGCACGCCTCTTTGGTTCACTTCTGAATTTGACATGAAATTTGTGGTATCTCTGGCATGGTTGTGGGAAGCCTTTGCAATATGAAGCCTTTTTTGAGTGTGATTTTGGGCCTCCGTCGAGGCCCCTGGTGATGCATAATCTTTATAAGGCAAGCTGTGTGTTATGCCCCTACGTTAGGCCGGCGTTGCTGTGCAGTATCTTTGTTGAAAGGTAAACGACATAGATTTGCGGCAGCCATGGTCAATTGCTAGGTAGGAGAATTTGTCTGAAGAATGAGCTAGTGTGAGGAGGCGTGAACAAGGGATTGGGCTTGAGGAATGATAAGCATGGCGAAGTTGAGGTGGCCTGATAGGGACTGGAGATTGTGTTATGAGACCCAAACTGGCCAGAGAACGACGTGCAAATAGACCTTATCCTGTAGTGTTTCTTTGGGGGGGGGGGGGAGCTTGCGTGTTTAGAGAATAGAGAATAGAGCATGATGCCTAGAAATTCGAGAGACATTGCTCATTGGGGGTTTTTTTCCCCTCTCTCCCTTTCCTTTCCTCTCTTCTTTCCTTCTTCCCTCCTCTCTTTCCTTCCTCGAGCTCGAGTCAATACGGTGAGAAGATAGTGTTGCAGCTTCATACGGGTTTTGTTCTTGGCTGTAAAAGTGAACATGAGAGTCTTCCTGTGCTCCTGGCATAGAGCCGCTGAAGATGCGGTGGACAGTTTGTTTTAGAAGGGAAGGTGCCCCAAAACATACAATAATGTGTGTATGTTTGTGCAATCATTTTACACCGGACTGCTTTGTGAATGTGTCAATATAAAATCAGGATCTTCAAAAATGTGATTCTCGTGCGTGGATCAGTACCAACTGTTCATGTCCAAGCTTTACGTCCTGAAGATAAAAGTATCGCACTTTACATTTGTGAATGTTTGCAAGTCTCCTTTCCGAATGTGCTTGAAGTTGATTCCGCAGCTAATGCGCTAAAGTTACCATTGTCTCTGACTGCATTCACGGAGACCGGATATACATGAATATTAATAAAATATGGCTGGACTCCGGTATTTGCGCTGTCAATCATATTGGTTCTGATTTGTTGTTGCTGTAGTGTCTGAAGTGGGAGCTGAAATGGCACAGCCCTCTTCTGGAGTCCTCGTGGGGTGAACACGTGGACAAGTGGCTGAACGTCCAGGGCATCTTTATATGGCCTTGTATGGCCTTGTTCCTGTATTACTCCAGGATACCCAATTGCTCCCCCTTGATCACAAGCCTTGTTGTCGCTTTATTATTGGCTGTTCCTTGTCTCATAAAGAATATAAATAACATGCTTGCTATAATAAACGTTGAGTAGATTGGATACAGACCAACTGTGTGGTGTTGTTCTTTCTACTTCCTTCGCGAAGTCTACAGAGACTCAGACTCACGACTGCATCTCACTGGGCACAGACATAGAAAGACAGGACAGGGGAATTGGGGATCGTGACTAGATCCATAATATTCCTAACAGTTTGAGGGCTTCGTCCGGGGTACCTCACAAACAAGGTAAGGTCAAATTTTTGACGACTTTATTTTGGCCTGTTTGTTGGGGTATCTCTGAACCGTATAGTGTGTGCATTTGGTGTACTCCCTATAAGGGAAGCTGATAGCTCTTCTAGACTGTCAGGGTGTTCAAGTCCTAGATGCTGACTATCAAGACGATCGTGTCACAAGCCCAACATCACGTTTGGCTGGTCACCATCGATCTCATGGACGCATATCTTCACATATCGCTTTCGGGGGTGAAGCCTTCCAGTATCGGATTCTTCCATTTGACCTAGCCCTATTAACCCGCACATTCAGGAAATGCATGGATGCAGCACTGGCTCCTCTGCGACTCCAGTTCAGCACAGGGACATCGACTCATCTGGAGGTTATATGTAATTCAGTCATGATGCAGGCACAATCGTCTCCTGCATGAATCGTTTCCATTCAGAACACCCTGAGCAAGGTCAGGCTAGATCGAGGTTGCACTGCTCATCAGTATCATTGAATATTAGGTCTCATGGCGTTGGTGTCCGCGGTGATCCCTTCGGACCTTCTGCACATGAGACCGCTTCAGCTGTGGCTAGAAGCCAGGGGGTTTTATCCGAGGGCCGGTCCCCTAAGGCAAATAAGGGTTACGTGCCACGTGCTTCGTTCCCTTTCTATGTAGTTCAGACCCCGGTTCTTACCTTGGGTCCCACTCTAGGTGGGTCTTGTCGTCTAGGGCTGCTAACGACAGACGCCTCCCTGATGGGCTGGGTAGCGGCCTTAAGTGGTCGTCCAGCTTAAAGGGATAGGAGGGTCGTCAGTTCGGTTGTCACAGTAACTGTCTCGAGCTGATGGCCGTATTTCTGGCCCTGAAATACTTCCTCCTGAGGCTGCCATGTCTTGGTGCGGGTGGGCAATACAGCGGTAGCCTCTTACGTAAACCATCGGGGGGATCCACTTTCATGTCAGCTGAATTTCTGGCACGTTGGATCCTCCTTGGGGACCAGGGCAGCTCCTGTCACTCAGGACAGTTTCGTCCCTGGATGCCCGTGTGTGTGGGAGCAGATTTACTCTGAGGTAGTGAACAAATCTGGGTGAGATTTCACAGGGCAGAAGAGGAACTCTTCGCCTCTATGATAGCGCAATGTCTCCTCTACTTCTCCCTAAGTCACCCAGCCCCCTTGGGTCTGGACTTAAAGGCACATACATGACCTTGAATGCATCTGTATGCGTTTTTCCCCCCAGTTTTTCAGCTCCAGGAAGTCTTGGCAAGGTTAGCCAGCAAGGGTCTTGCCTCCTTCTGATATCGCCATGCTGGCTGAACAGAGTATGGTTCTCGAAGTTAAATTCTCCCCTCGACGGCCCACCTCGGTGGTTCCGAACAGGAAGGACCTTCTTTCTCAGGCACAGGGGACTGTATTTCATACCCGGCCTGAATTGTGGAACCTTTCATGCTTGGCCCCTGTTGGGTACCAACTAAGGTGAACAGGGCTTTCTCCTGAGGTTATCAAGGACATTTTAAGTACTAGGGCTCCCTCCACTTGGAGAAGATCTGGGTAGATTTTAAAGGGCAGAAGAGGACCTCTTCACATCTATGAACTGCGTAATATCTCCTCTACTTCTCCCCGAGTCACTTCGCTTCAGTTCTTAATTTCCTGTAGGAAGAACTGTCAGCAGGCACATGCCCCCTCACTTCCAGGTTCTATGTGGCCTCCATTTCGGCTTGCCATGCCTTGATGGAAGGAGTGCCCTTTAAGAGGCATCCTCTACTCGTGTGCTTCATTCAGGAGCCATGCGTAGGACCTCTTCATAGGACATAGCAGTAGTCCTTGAGGGTCTGGTTGAGACCCCTTTTTGAACCATTTAGACTCCACGTCTGGCAGACTTCTGACTCTCAAGATTCTTATGGAAATTACGTCTCTAAGGAGACTTGGGTACCTACAGGCTCTGTCTCTTTTTGCCGGCCTGTTTAGAGTTTGCCTCAGGTATGACCAAAAGCATTCTTTGCACCCTCACCCTGACTATGTCACTTTGGGTGAGGGGCATTACTGCCCGGGCCTACGAGGCACGCGGTCAAGCTTCGCCATTAGGTTTTAGGGCGCACTCTACCAGAGGACTCTCCTCCTATAAAGCCTTGGCTAGAGGTCTCCCTCTGCAGTTGGTTTGTGATGTGGCAGGTTGGTCCTCTCCGCACACATTCATTAGATTCTTATAAGTTTGGATGTTCTTGCCACTCCGTGCTCTTATGCCCTTGGGTCAACATCTAAGGTCATGTCTAAGCAAGTTTGTGATGCGGCAGGCTGGTCCTCTCCGCACACATTCTCAGATCTTATTGCTTAAATCTTTCATGCCTGAACAAGTTTGTGATGCGGCAGGCTGGTCCTCTCCGCACACATTCATCTGGTTTTATGGTCATGTTACTAGATGTTCATGCTACCCCAGGCTCTTATGCCCTTGGGTCGACATCTAAGCTCATGTCTAAGAAAGTTTGTGATGCGGCAGGCTGGTCCTCTCCGCACACATTCTCAAATCTTATGGCTTAAATCTTTCATGCCTGAACAAGTTTGTTATGCGGCAGGCTGGTCCTCTCTGCACACATTCGTCAGGCTCTATGGTTTGGATGTTCATGCTACTCCGGGCTCTTACGCCCCTGAGTCGACATCTGAAGCTCATGTATAAGCAAGTCTGTGATGCGGAAGGCTGGTCCTCTCCGCACACATTCATCAATTTTGTGGTTTAGATGTTCTTGCTACTCCGGGTTTTATGCCCTTGAGTCGACATCTCAAGCTCATGTCTGAGACCTCTCGCGTTCATGTGAGCACACTTCACAACCGTAGGGGTCCGGACAGCCCCAGTGCAGCGGCGTGGGTATTTCGTTCCCATAGCGCTTTTAGCAAGCGCAGCATCATAGTGAAGCTTTTTGTAAAGGGAACGTCTTGGGTTACATGTTGGGTTACTTGTGTTGCTAAAAGCTGCTTCTTTGCCGAACTGGGATGTCCCAGGACTGCTCCTCAGAAAAAAGTATCTGACGAACAAGCTGGTGACGCCTCTATTTATAGCCCAGCCACAGGTGCATCCAATGATCTCACCATCCGAGGCTATACATTTCCGGTCAATGTTCATTGACGTGTTACACACATATTCACAGCTGCTCACAATGCAAGATCGTTCCCATAGCGCTTTTAGCAAGCGCAGCATCATAGTGAAGCTTTTTGTAAAGGGAACGTCTTGGGTTACATGTTGGGTTACTTGTGTTGCTAAAAGCTGCTTCTTTGCCGAACTGGGATGTCCCAGGACTGCTCCTCAGAAAAAAGTATCTGACGAACAAGCTGGTGACGCCTCTATTTATAGCCCAGCCACAGGTGCATCCAATGATCTCACCATCCGAGGCTATACATTTCCGGTCAATGTTCATTGACGTGTTACACACATATTCACAGCTGCTCACAATGCAAGATCGTTCCCATAGCGCTTTTAGCAAGCGCAGCATCATAGTGAAGCTTTTTTCAGGGAACAAGGGTTATACATATAACCAGAGACGTTTTCTCTCATGGGGGTGCAGCTTTTCTGTATCAGAGGCATTGAGGTTTAGTATGCAAGCCTTATTTGTAAAAATATAATCTACAAACCTCATTTCTAATCTTCATTTTTTTAATGCAGGTGCCAGTCAACTTGTTATTTGGGTTTAGTCGGGACGCAGGAATAAAGAATGTTTATTGCAACTGAATTTCCTCAAACGCATCTATTATATCAAAATAGCAGCACAGTGAGCTATAAGCCTAAATAGCACAATACATATGTAGGCCTTAAAATGATAAATCTCACTGAAGTCAATCAAAAAGTCAAACTGTCACTGTCTTTATATGGACTCTGCCCATGCTGGTTCACATTTTCATTTCATGTGCATGGAGTTAAACTGCTGCATTTAAATAGCCTCTTTGGGGTACCTTTATTTTTAAATATTTAATCAAATGACATTGAACTAACTTACTGTTTATCAAGACATTGAACTGTCTTACTTTTTACAAGCGTTGAAACTGTGCTTTGTTAAAAACAATCTGGAATTGTGTGTAATAACAGTCATGAATCCTAACGAAGGTGTTTCGAGATTCGTTTAGAAAATGTAAGTTATATTTACCTTTACTTGGTGATATTACAATGGCATTTTATTACCACTTTAAATGCAAAAATGTATATTTAGATAATAAAGTTGTAATATTTTGCAAAGAAGTTAAAACTTACTACAATAAAGTTTTAGCATTAAGAGATTAGTGTCATGATTGTTTGAGAATAAAAACATTACATTTTGAGGTTATAGTCATAATATTTTGAAAATAAAGTAAACATTATTGGAATAAAGTCATAGCATTGTGAGAATAAAGTAGTAGCCTATATTTTGTGACTAAAGTAGAAATATTAGAAGAAAAAAAAAAAGCATCATTATCACAACGATAGAATGGACGGCGAGCCAGCAGCTTCATTAATGCAAGAGATGGATATAGAGGACGTAGTTAAATAATTCTTTAGGAGAGGATTTAGCAATAAAGAAGTCCTTGGTCTTTTGACTCATCAGCACAGAGTTATTAGTATCTGGACTCTGCAGTGGTTATGTACATTTTATTTATTCAGGAGAAAGAACCAGACAGATTTGTGCAGTCGGAACACTTCTATTTAAATGAATGGGAGAAACTGGACACCCAACCAAGAAGCTCTAGCGCCCAACTGATGTAGTAAGTCCCACCTTACAGGTAAAAGAGCCAATCACCATTTAGATACAGACTTTGACATCACTTTTCCTTCAGAAATATATTACTTCAATCTCATAATGCTTTGACTTTCTTCACGCAATTTTTACTTTATTCTCAAAATATTATGATAAATGAAAATAGCAATGTAGTGAATTTGGTAGTATAAATGTACACAGGATGGGTTAAAGTGCCCCCGTACCCCCACCATTATATGTAGGGAAACAGTATATGTGAGCTACGAATTAAATGAAACTGTCCTTATTGTACATCATTATGTAAGGAAATGTATAATGGAATTAGTCGTGTTCAACAACCATTATAAATTTCCATAAATCACAAATAACTAGATTATTTGTCTGAATAAAATTTTCCACCATTACAGTCGTAATATAACGTCTCGTTGTATCCGCTCACAATTTCAATTGTAAGGAATTAGCTTTAATAAGAGAATTATGATTGAGTCACTTATTGGACTAATATTATTCTCATGTCTTATTGAAAGTAATATTACACATATTTAGGTATAGCTTTGAAGCTAAATCTTTTAAAAACAGGGATGAGATTTTTTATCAAAATATACCAGTCAAATTATTTTTAAAAGGGTAATATGAATAATTAATCATAACTCGTTATAATGAATTATAAATATTTGGAAGAGTTAACAGAATAAACTTGATGTAGCTGAATTAATATTACAATCAATTAATCTGTTCATCCAGCAAACACTCAAATCTTGGAAAGGATATTTTTTGTGGCCACAGAAAAATAACTCTTTCTTAGCATGTAGCTGTGATCAAATCGTTAAATTGACGTCGATATACAAGCAGACCAGAATCAACTCGCAAGAATGTACACAAAAGCTTTATTTAACTAAATCACGAACACATAACTAATCTAAACAAACACATACTCACAAATCACGCATACATGGGAAATGGAAAAGTTAAAGTGAATGAAACTGGAACAGAACAGGGGAATAAAGCTATGAAAAGAGTCATTTAAACATCTGAAAGAACCATCAGTTTCTTACTTCAAAGCACCTTTGTTAACAAAGGGGTTCACAGCTTATACTAAACCTCTGTTTCCCCGTCTGTCGCTCACTTCGACGTTGTGAGAGACTAGGGGTCTCTCTTGAGCACCGAATATGCCTCTGATTTATGAAAAAGGGAAAATGAGAATTAGGCAGACAGTATTTGCATACCCCGCTCCCGGACATACGGGTATAAAGGGGGGGAAATACGTCGAGTGCGTTGACTCCTGTCTGTGCTCGAGGCAAAAGTGGTTCGCCTCACAGCCAGACTGCCTATCCTCTAAATCTCGAGGTGGATGAGCTCGCCGCTGCATCAGAGAGCGCGGCGTCTGACGCTGATGACTCCCCTTGGCTGCCGCGTTCGGGCCAGATGCCCAGGCTGAGGCTGACACGCAGATGTCCGATATGCTTGCCCGGGCCACCGCCAGCGTGGGGCTGGACTGGAACCCTCCGTCCTCCCCACAGCCATCGCGGTTGGATGACTGGTTCCTGGGGGCTCCGCGCTGCTCATAGCCATGCCCTCCCCCGGTCCCGTTTTTTCCTGGAGGTGCATGATGAGCTGACGTCTTCATGGAGGGCACCCCTCTCCACACGTCACAAAGCCACTTGCTCATCCGCTCTCACTATCCTTGAAGGCAGAGTGGCCCACAGTTACACAGCGATTTCCCAGGTGGACAGGGCTGTTGCGCTCCACCTGCGTCCGAGAACCCTACCACTTGGCGGGGTCGCCCTGTACTCCCCTCCAAGGCCTGTAGGATAACATTTTCATTGACTGCCAAAGCCTACAGTGCCACTGGACAAGACGCTTCTGCCCTTGCATGCTATGGCCCTCCTGCAAGTCCACCAGGCCAAGGCACTGAAAGATCTGCACGGAGATAGCCCTGATCCCAACGTGCAGCAGGAACTGCGCTCAGCGACCTCGCCCTCAAAGCCACGAAGGTCACAGCGCAGTCACTCAGGCAGGCGATGGCCACACTTGTGGTCCAGGAACATCATCTGTGGCTGAACTTGGTCGAGATGCGTGAGACCAACAAAGTGCGCTTCCTCAACGCCCCTGTCTCCCAGTTCGGCCTCTTCGGCGATACCGTCAAGGAATTTACCTAGCAGTTCTCCGTGGTGAAGAAACAGATGGAGGCCATCTCACATATCCTGCCCCGCCACAAACCTGCCGCCATAGGTCATGCCCCATCTGCTCGCCGAGGGCATCCTCCTGCGGTGAAAAAATGCCTTGCTCCGCCTCAACCCGGGCCCAGCTCTCAGCCCACGCGTCGAGCACCCCACAGGAAGTCGACGCCCCCATCTCACGGACCCCCTCAAGGACCCGCAAGGCTCTCCTGAGATGATCGACCCAGGGACCAAGACGTTAGCTCCGGAGCGGGTAAGCAGACCGCTCTGTCCCCCGGTGGACGGCCAGGAGGAGAATCTTTTGTTGAATTTATTTCATTTGCCAGGTACCAAGGTACCCACATTCTCAGTAAAAGAGCTATTTCCTTGGTCTCTGGGTCACCTGGCCCGCAAATGCCGTTCTCACGGCACTCTGCCGCCACACCTCAACAGTCTCGGCACGCTGGACGCGGACCCCCCGCCCTCAGCCCCACGACTGTTCCTCGGCCGGCCGGTTCTGACGAGTCCAAAGGACGCCTCTACCAGACCTCCTCCTCAGTCACTAAACCGCCCCCTGCCGAGTGTGCAGAGCAAGGTAAGTGCTTTCGAGTCTTTTCTCAGCACCAGAGCCTCGGGACACGTCCTCGCTGGAGAATACTCCCTTTGCTTTGCATGTGTAGTCTACATTAAAAATATGACATTCAGTTTACCCGCACAAAGTATTTTGATGTAAATTGGATTAATCAATTTACAATTAAGAATCACAATTACACTATCAAGAAAATGTGTCATTTTTGTCATTATCATGCAGTCCTAATTTATTCTTAGTTTTCCATTGTAACCAAATCCACATAACTGCTGTATTCAGGCTTTAAAGGACCATATTCTTACCAGCAGCACAGAATAAAAGCCAGGCTGGGTCTGCCATTGGCGAAGCTGGTCCTCAGGATTCAGCACAGCTGTGTCCTGACTAATGACCAAGCTGGCACTCTGAATGTCCATTTAGTGAGACTGCAGATACAAACAGAGCACAAGACATGGCTCATTTAGCATTTTATTCAAGTAAAATTCTGCTATCCACTAGTACTTATGTCAAAATTAAGCTATACCATTTTGATTTTATATATGAAATTAAAAAAACAGATGGTTTCAGTCCAGCATTCCGGTCCTGGTCTAATCCAAAATATAGTAACAGATATGACGCAAAACCCCTTTTCACCATATCGTTGCACATCACTTTTTGTTGATCATTATTATTGTTGCACAGCAATGTTCTGTTAAGCCGGCTGTCATATTCCCTGTTATCTTTTGTTTTTGTACTTTTATGTTGAAATTCTTGTTTAGTTCCTGTTTCCTGTTAGTTTTGTTGTCCTTTGTAGTTTTATTCCTTGATTGGTGCTCCTTGATTATTTCTCATTCCCTCTTTGTTTCCCCAGGTGTTCCTCGTTCCCTTGTTTGTTCCCTTGTGTATTTAAACCCTTGGTTTCCCTGTTTCCTGTGTCAGTTCTTACATGTATGACTGTTTTTGTCTATGTGCTGTGCCAGGTTCCCTGTGTTTTTCTTTTTCTTTTCCTTTTGCTCCAAGTTTACTTGTTTGTTTTTCAGTTGAATAAAACTGCGTTTAGATCCTTATTCCTTGGCTGCCTCGTCACATCGGCGATTATGGCTGTTTCTCAATGCCATGGCCAACGAGCCAACGCCCACACCTGCCACGAGCCAACGCCCACGCCTGCCATGACCAACGAGCCAACGCCCACGCCTGCCACGGCTAACGAGCTGGAAGTCTCGTCCATCCAAGAGCTGGCGTTGCCAGCCTCGTCCATCCCAGAGTCCCAGAGCTGGAAAGGGTAACAAAGATATCTCTTAGATATACATCTGTCTACAGATAGACAAATGATCTATAAAATTGAGACCATTTAGTACTGTAGCTGCTCTCCCAAGAAGTGGCCGTCCAGCCAAGATGAGTCAAAGGGCACACCTCATAATGCTCAATGAGGTAAAAACGAACCCTAGATGGCAACTAAAGGCTTTGTGTGCATAGCAGGACACCACGATGTAAGTCGCTGCTTTTCAACAATGTTATGTGGACTGATGAAACTAAGGTTGAATTTAGGAAGAACAAGCATCACTAAAAATGGGGTAGGGCAACGCATACCAACATGAAAACATCATCCCAATGGTGAAGTGCGGTGGAGGGAGCATCATGATTCAGGTCTGCTTTACTGCTTCTGGGCCTGGACTTGCCATCCTCAAGAGAAAATTTATTGAAGTTTATTAAGCTATCCAACAGGATAATGTAAGGTTGCCTGTACACCAGCTGAAGCTCAGTAGAAGTTGGGTGATGCAGTAGGACAATGACCCTAAACATCGAAGTAAATCCACTACAGAATGGATTTCAAGAAAATAAAATCCATCTCCATCAGTCAGAGCCCAGACCTTAACTCAATAGAGATGCTGTGAAATGACCTCAAGAGAGTCGTTCACACCAGACATCCTAAGAATATGACTGAGCTGAAGCAGTTCCGTAAGGATGAATGGCTCAAAATTCCTTCTGAAAGTTGTGCAGGTCTAATCCGCAGATACTGGAAACACTTGGTTAAGGTTATTGCTGCCAAAGGAGGATCGACCTGTTAATAAATCCAAGGGTTCACTTTTTCCACAGCACTGTGAATGTTTAATGGATGTGTTCAATAAAGACATGAAATATTATAATGTTTTGTGTGTTGTTAGCTTAAGCGCATTGTGTTTGTCTATACTTGTGACTGATGAAGATGAGATCACATTTTATGAGCTAATTCCAAAGGGTTCACATACTTTTTCTTGGCACTGTTTGCAAGTTTTGAGATATGCTACGATATTTAGATTCAACAACCTGATATACATTTTCTTATTATTTTTTAGCAGTGGATGATGAGTTGACAAGTCCACAAACTTTTAATAATATATAAGAACACACATTAAGAGACCGCCTATTTTCTAGCAAAGTGATGCCTGATATGGGGTTATGTATACCTCAGGGAGGACTAAAGCAGATTCCAGTGGGTACTTGGTAAATTTTAGATTTTGCTATGTTAATCCTATAAAGCAAACAAAAAAATTATTAATGAAAAATAAAAGATTAAAATAAGTAATTCACAACCTTATGTTTTTAGTCATTTAAACACTCCTCTCACATTCAAACCCTTTTAAAGGAAAATAAAACAATTCAAGTTCATAGCTATAGTAAATGCAAAGCCTATATTAATACACTTGACAGAGATTAGATTTCTGCAAGGTGCTGTTATCTTTGTCTTACACTCCTGACTTTTTCCACAACAATACAACAGAATATCGTCCTCCCATTACATCTCAGTATATCAAAGCATAGAAACCAATATAAATAGTAAATGTAGTTATAAAGTAACATTGTATGTTTCTCAAATTGCATTAAAACACAGAGTAAGCAAAAACGTTTTTAAAAAATTGTTTTGCTATGCAACTTTGCCCCCTATTGGTGCAAAGCATAAATGAAATGTGAAACATAATCTTTTTTTTATGCACTAGTCCTGTGGACACTGCCAAAAACAAGGTTAGGACAGCAGATGGCTTTTGGGGTTTTCTCATCTCATGAACAAACAGGAAAGTAGCCATAAAAATTGTTTATTCTGCAATTGACTAGAGTCCCATTTAAATTATTTGGTTAATACTGCACAGATGCAGTGCAAGTCTCATCTATTGTGAACTCAAAGCACCTTGTCTCCAGTTCTGCAGACAGACCAAATAGTTGTAAGCACCGCTTGGGGTTCAAACTACTAGTTATTAGAGCAATAAGTGCATCTGCAGTGTAAACGTGAAAGTGTTTCAAGTGGAAGGTGGCAGCTGTGATATCTTGGTTCCAGGCAATATTGTGTTTAAGTTACACTTAACCATCTACCTTTGGTTCAGTTTTCACTAAGTGCTTGATATTTGCCATGGCATACGCATAGCCTAATCTCAAATTAGGCTAAACGCTGTTAAAAAGTGATCTATCTGATCTATCTCTACATTAAATTTGCTTCCCTGAAGCAAGCATGACACTGGGCTTGCAGATTTGCTCTGTTTAATCATTCTGTTGTAATTATAAAACCAAAGCAGACCACCTTCTAAGCATGCAGGCTACAGTGTGCCAGTTCATATCTGGCAAGCACAGGCAATGATTGTTAAAGGTCAAACGTTCTGCTTCAGGTGCAGGTAAACCTTATCTGGATTTGAGGAATTGTGACATAAGGTTTTTTTAGGCCATGAGATTTAAGATGTGTGACAAAAAGCATATACAGCTCTGGAAATGTTTTTTCTTAAATCAGCAGATCTACATGTATGGCAGCCATTCCATAAGGGATGTGCCCAAAGCCGAATACCTAGTTTGGTTAATATAACTTTAAAACAATAATAATTCTTATTATTATTTAACAAAATAGTGGTGTCTTATCGTAAAATGCCTGATAGACTTATGAGACTTTTACCTGTTTGTAGGCTATATTGGTTTTATTTTCAATTCTAATTTGAATTTGTATTTATTATTCACTGCAAATTGTGTCCTTGACATTTCATATTTTGCTTTACACCCCTTGCCTCCAGAATAATGTTGTTATACATGCATATTAGGGCTGCAACTAATGATTTTGATAATCCACTAATTTATCGATTATTAGAAAGACTATTTGACTATTCGTCGATTATTACAATGATTAATTATTAGCTCTTAACAGACTATTCATCTTGTGCCTCGACATAAAGGTTCACAACAATAAACAATACAACAATAAATAGGACAAAATCATCTTTTAAAAATACTATTAAATAACATTTTCTGAATTACAAGGAAAAATACTTGGATTTTTTTTGTCCCCGTCAAGTTAATTCATTACATGCACTGCAAAAATTCCTTTTGTTATTTTTATGGGCACCCTTTCTGTCTAGGGGCTGGAAAGGAGGGTAAGAAAAAATGTGAGGAGGAGAGCGCTCAGGCACATAGCACAGCAACACCAGATTTAAAAGTATGAAGAATGTACAAAAATGTGTTTTACATATTGTGGGATATAAACAAACAAGGCTTCAGGAGGGTAAACAGCAAAACTAATAAATAAAAGACATTCTTTCTAGAGGGTTTTGGAAACACCTTACCTATTTTCAATATAAAGAGTAAATAAAGACAAATATTCTTCCTTTACACCCTCTCTATTCACAAACAGGAGAAAACAAGGATTCTCAAATAAAAATGGCATCCATCTCCCTACGGATCGTCACACAAAAAGGTCTTTAGCAATAAATTATATAAAATAACAAATAAAAGGGAAAAACCCTGGGCACACAGGCCAGTACTTTATACACCTATATACACTATGTACAAAATAAGCTAATTGTAACTACCATACACATTAAAAATGGCCGTATGTAACACTACTCACACATGCAGAAAACACAATGCATACCTTTTCAGTGTCCACTTTAACACTACGGGTAACACAAAACACACAAAACATCAATGATCGCTGGGACCAGAATATGACAGTTTTTCACAGAGGAATAATCTCAGTCTCCCTTATAGATCACTGGGTTCTTTTATACTCCTCCAGTCACCCCTTAAGAGCTGGAATCTGGATCAGGTGACACTCATGATCCTGTCAAATGGATAGGAGGAAGAGCAACAGAGAAACACAAACACAGAACACAGACTGAAACAAGCATCATATCTCACACAACACACAAAAAAAATTAATAAAAAATAAAAACATACGTCCACATGGACATTAAACTCAAATACAACGTCTCGATGTATCCGCTCACAATTTCTATTGTAATGAATTAGCTTTAATAAAAGACATATGATTGATTCACTTATTGGAGTAATATTATTCTCATGGCTTATTGAAAATAATATTACACATATTTAGGTAAATCTTTAAAGCTAAATATTTTAAAACAGGGATGAGATTATTTATCAAAATATATCACAGTCAAATTATCTTTCAATACAGACAAACTTTATTGCTATTCCAAACATAAAACTAATCTTACACATAAAAAATTAAACATGTTGGTGAGCAAAGTGACTGATTGATCAATACAGTGAAAAATAACTTTATGGAGTCAGTTGACAATGCCTTAAGAACCATTTATCCTTCTAGGAGTCTAAATCCATTTGCAATCATATTACCTAAAGTATTTAACCAGTAATTTGAGTAAAAGTCTTGTAGATGTACTTGTGTGACACTGCGTTTCCTTGTGTGGAGTTTGTTGTGTTGCTTGGTTCTGTGGCTCCTTGGTTCATGTTTTGGACTCTTATGATCACGGATAGTTATTGTCCGGATGAACCAAGTCCTTCTGCAAGGAGGACTTGTGACTCTCGTTGGGTGTGTGAACCATAGAGCAGAGAGTGAGAGGCTTCCTCTGGACTTTGTGTGTCCCGAGTATTCCTTGGACAGTACATGGCATGGAGGATCTGGAAGAAGCAAGAGACGCTTCCAAAATAGCATTGCAAGCGTGAAGTTCAGCAGAAGAGAAAGAGCAAGAGAAGAGGGGAGGGGAGAGAGTTCTTCCTTGCATAGGAATTTTTTAATTGAAATTGGCCACTTCCAAAAGGTGAAGACCAGGAGACTCAGAGTACGTCTTCAGCAGAATTCTTTATTGAGAATGTGCTGCGTGGCACTGCAGTCATCAAGTCTAACTAAGTGAGACTTACATTGTAGTTTTATAGACATTTTGGTGGGCAGTCCTTCAACTGAAGAAAAAGTACTCAGTCGATGACTGTTAACAAAGTATGCTAAGGAAGTAAGAAGTTGTAGGAACCCTTCCCAGGCCCTGGAGATTCACCCGCCCTTAATCCAATCAGCATAACTATATCACTCAGACTACTTAATTATCATTGAGATAAAAGCAGGTCCACACCTAAGCCATTATATTTGTTTTTGACTCAGACAATGATTAAATCATGAACAATGGTCGTCAATTCAGTGGCTGGGATGGAGGCACCAAGAGCCATACCAAAGGTGATAGCTTCAGTAAGCCATTATTGTTTGACTAACAAAAAGGTGAACAGGATCTGGCAGAGACCTCCACTTAGCAACTCTGTTTAACAGTGTAATACTGCTGACGCTGTTGCTTCTCTAAATTACCAAGTTTGATACACATTTAATAAAAAAAGTATTCTTAAACTCATTCTTACATTTATATTCCCACAGTTGTCATCAACATTCTCTACATAGTTAGTTTTACAACATGAATGATACATTTCACGTCATGAGAAACCTGATTCTCGGTGTATAATATCCAGTTGAACCTTGAAATTACCATACAAGATTAAAGATTATAATCATTGATTTGTTAGTTATACAAGTGATCACAGGTCATAGAGTCATTTTAAGAATTATCTAGCAAGACTAGGTATGGTGTATATTTTGTAGGGTTAAATCACCATGTGGCATGGTCATGAGAACGCATTTATGGAGTCCTCACCACTGGGAAAAGTCTTTAAGACCCTCACCAGCATACAGCAAGTGCAATACCAAGCCCTCATGGAGGTATGCCTGGAGCAGGAACAACGCTTCCATGTCCTGCTCCAGGCACAAGCTGAGGACTGGCAGATGCTCCGGAGCCTGATCGTCAGCGAGGGGGCTGGCGCTGCGACCTCCCTGGAGCCTACTCCACCAGTGGCCCTCATGAAGATGGGGACGAATGATGATCAGTTGGCCTTCCTCGATCTGTTCAGAAGACAGCCAAGGTGTGGAGGCGGCCTCCAGATAAGTGGGCAGCCCGCCTGTTGCCCTTACTCTCCAGGTAGGCGCAGCTAGCGTCACAGCAACTTCCCACCATCAGCCTCATTGATTACAGCCACCTGAAAAAGGCCATCAAGCAACGGGTCGGTCAGACCCCAGAGCAGAGTCGGCAGCTTTTCCGGTCTCTGAGCTTCGGGAAGCATGGCCGCTTATTTGCTTTTGCACAGCAGCTCCGTGATGCCTGCCGGAAATGGTTGCTGGTGGGGAGAACCGACAGTGTCATGGAAGTCGTAGATCTGGTGGTGCTGGAACAGTTAGTCTCCCAACTATCCCGAGGCATGGCCGAGTGGGTCCAGTGCCACCACCCGCTGGAGGAGGCTGTCCATTTTGTAGAGGATTACATGGCTGCGTTTCCAGGAGGTGGTGAAGCAGTGTCTTCTCTCTCTTCTTTCTCTCCACCCCCTGTGCCTGACCCCCCCCCCCCCCCCCCCCCCCCCCCCCCCCCCATCACCCATCCCCCTCAGCTCTATCCAGTCCCAACTCCTCGGAGGTGGGGAGGAACTCTGCCCAAACCCCATACCTGGTCCCTTCCACTTGTCTGTCCCTTCTACTCCCCCTGTCTATCTCCACTATCCCTCCCAGGTTGGCGAGACCGCCCCCACCAGTGCGGAAAGAAGACTTGGGCCAGTCTGCTGAAGCTGCGGGGAAACAGGACACAGCCAGGAGCGGTGTCCAGTAATGGAGGTGGGGACACTGGTCCAGATCCCCGATGCTCCACACCCTGACCCTGATCGGGCAGGGACTTATCGTATACTGGTAAGAGAAAACGGACATACACATCAAGCTTTGGTGGATACAGGTTGTTCTCGAACCTCAATCCACCAACACTTGGTGCAAGGCTTGGCAATGAGTAAATATTAACTGGTGAGGGTGAGGTGTGTGCATGGTGACATTCTCAGGTATCCGGTGGTTACTATTGAGATACGATTCAGGGGAAAAAATGCATAGAGTTGATGCTGCGGTTAATTCCCACCTCACCCATCCACTTATTTTAGGAACCAATTGGCCCAGTTTTAAAAATCTGTTGAGGGTAATATGTGTGGATGGGTCCTGCAAAGTAGTGGCGTGTGGTGTGATGTGTGATACTATGGCTGGTGAGGCAGTGACAGGGCCGTCAACGGTGACAGGGAATTCCAGTTCTCAGGGAGAAGGGATTGTTGTAATTATACGTGATGAGACCCTCAAGCACGCCTTTGATCTAGTGAAAGTAATTGATGGTCAACAGCTTCAGCCCAGCCTGATCCTGAATGCCCCAGTCCTCGCCCTAGGTGGAGACCTAAGAGAAATAGCGCTTCCAGAGTGAGCCCTTTGGTGGAAGGTTGTGTCATGAACTCACTTTCCCAGCACGCAATGCGGCCTCCAAACATGGCCGCCCTGGAATCCAATTTCCACAACACAATGCACTACCTCGATCCCAATCACCTGAACTCTTATCAGCCTCACCTGCAACTCATCACCACAGTTATGACTGCACCCTTTATAAGAAACCCTGTCACATTTTGTCAGTGCAAAGTATATGTTCTATTCCTTTGTGTTTAACGTTGCCAAGCCATAATAGTCTGCCTGATTTGTTATTGTTCCTTTGCCTGTTTTGACCACGAGTTTACTTCTAGCCCTGTTATGTCTGTTTATCGATCACCTGACATTCTTCCTGTACTCATTGTTGGATTTTGTCTGCCGTCTTTATTGGATTGTTGCTTAAACTTCATTAAACTGCCATACTGCACTTGCATCCTACTCTCCTGGTGATATAACCTGAAACGTGTAATCTTTTGAAATGGTCCATTGTTATGGCTGCAATGTTGTAAAATTGTAAAATATCACATTTTAATGTATAAATGTTTACTAAATACATTTATACATAGGGCTTGCATGACTACTCGTTTATATGGGTCGAGTAGTCCCAGAAACATTGCCGGAAATCTTACTTGAAAGGTTTAATTTCAACCTCCAATTTTTAAACACTGACAGATGATTCCAAATGATGTCTGTCCTTTTGATAGATAAAATATAATATATATTTTTTTACCATAGCTCCTCAAATTTCATTTGAACTATCTTTACTGTTCTTGATATGTGCGGCTTCTATCTCTCCTTGCATGCGCTTAGGAGAGAGCGCTCCAGCTACTCCAACAGTACACTGAACTGAGAACTGTAGGCTATCTCGAGCTGCTGCCTGAAACTGAGCATGCGTGTACCGAGGTTTGGAGTGTGTACGGACGAAATGAAAGCTTCTTATGTACAGAGCAGCATATAAGGATAATAACACATAAAACATTCTGGAAATAGGTTGGGTCATAATTGTCATAGTGTTATCGAAGTTTACCTGGTCGCAAAAATTCACATCAACATTACATTGACAGTCGTGAGTCTCTGACAGCTTGCGAGCCAGTACACAGTACACTCTGAACTGAGAACTGTCTCTTTTGGACAGTCGAATTGAACTGAATCGTTTGAAACAGTTTGCATCTCAAGTCAACACTGATCCACAAGTTACTCTATCTTAACCTGTCTCTTGGATGTGACGTATGCTCTGAAACTAATTGAACTGATAAACGGGATTAATATGATTCTAGAACTGGTGATATCTGCTTTTGCCAACTCTTCTTAGCAATTAACCGCTCAAACTAGTTCACAAATCTGACTGAATGCCTGGGTCGCAAAAGCTCTCGAGTCAACAGTACAATGAGCTGCTCATAACAATTCTCAAGTCAACAGTACACTGAACTAAGAATCACCACTTTCGGAAGTGTCCGAAACCCTGAGAACCAATGAGCTGGTGACATTGAGCATGTGTGTGATAAAGGGGTGAAATGTATGTTTCAGGTGTATTTTGCTGAATAACAGAGAGTGTAACAAATAAAACATATGGGAAATATGTTTATGACTTTTTTATCAACGTATGAAGATGATCCAGTCTACAGTTCTCGAGTCAGCAGTACACTGATCCAAGGACAGCAGCTCATGAGTCAACAGTACATTGAGTCGATCACAGCAGTTTGTGAGTCACCAGTACACTGAACTGAATATATATATATATATATATATATATATATATATATATATATAGTGACATCATTATGTTATGATGTAAATAAACTGGTGAATCGGATTTTTGAACCAGTTCATTGAAACGAACCATCAGAAAGAACCAGTTTGTGGAAAAGTATCGGACTTCCCATCACTACTGAGATAACAGTTCGGACTCTGAGTCTCGTACATGTCAGCTGAGAACCGATGAGCTGCTAACTGTTATCAGCAGCAGCTTAACCATTTTCAGCAGCTCATCGGTTCTCAGCAGACATGTCTGAGACTCTGAGTCCGAACTGTTTACTCAGTAGTGATGGGAAGTCCTATTCTTATCAGATAACGATTATGTGTGAACTGATGACTTGAATGAGGGGGCGAAAGTTTCTCATGGTTTCTGTGAATAGTTGAATTGATTAAGAAGACTATTTTACATGTAGCTAAAGGTCTGTGCTTGCACATCATTGCCCTTTTGGATGTTTTAGTTAAAAAACCTTAATGTAGGAGACTTATCCAAGATTATTATTATTTAAATGAATAAAATGTAAATCAGCTATATGCTCTTATACACACAGCTTTATTTGAATGTGTTTTGACTGTGTATTTCCATCCGCCATCAGCATTACATATTAGTGACATCATTGCGTGATGACTAAAACAAACTGGTTAATCGTTTTTTTTTTAACAGGTTCATTGAAACGAACTGTCGGAAAAGTATCGGACTTCCCATCTCTAGCGCGCAAGTGGTGCAAATGAGGTGATGTGGGTGACGCAGCTTGTGCACCCCCATTGTCAGATTTATTTGGCTCATTAATAAACAGTCTTTTTCCTACAGTTTCTTGATTCTTTAATTGCTCTTCGAAGAAATTTGGCTTGCTCCATATGTGAAAATGTCACATTTAAGCCTAAATATCCGCAGCACGTTGCAGCACGTTTCCCTCATGATTTAAAAATTTTATTTTCACTTTAGCGTAATTCCAAACATATCTAAATGCAAATACAGAGGACACAGTTTGTGGATTGATTAATTTTCCATATAAAAAGCACAACTACAAGCATGTGATCGACAAAAAGTCTAGCTCATCCCCATTGATTTAATCATCATCTGAACGCACAAGTTTTATCGCAGAGGAGCCATGAAAATGTACTTTTACAGACGTCACCCTGAGAAACAATTACTGTCCGAAAGGGCTAATGCCTGTCAGATCAAAACAATCCCGCAGTCGGCTCTAAACAAGGGATGGGCGGATCGATTCTAAAGTATCAATACTTCAGATACTGATGTTGTATCAAAAATATCGATCCTCACACAAACATATCGATTCTAAAAAATTCGAAATAAATAAACTAGGGATATTATTATTTGGTTACCATGAACAATAATCATAAGCTTCAAAGTGAAATAAAAATTATTATGCTATTTTAGCAAATACTTGTGCAGGATGGGAAATATTTCTTCTTCCGCTCATCTTAACATGCATGCTGAAATACACAAGCAGACAAGCGCTGTTACAAGGCGCGTTCAAACAAGAGGAATCAGTGCCTTGAGGTAACAATCTTCTGAAGTAAATTCACGCTAAAATAACAACATATCTAAAGGTGACATTTCTTATAATTGTGTGTAATTATTGTTAATAATTAATTTAAAAAAAAGTGTTAACCATGGTTTCACTACAGTAATATTGTAGTAGGCTAGTAACCTACTATATACCATGGTTAAACTATAGTTGCTGTAGTGAAACCATGGTTAATGTTTGTAAGGGTCAACAAAAAAGTCTAATAATATTAATGTATATATAATAACAATGACTTGAATTATGACAAAATTCCCCATTTTTTTCCCAAGAAATCATTTAAAAAAATCATAATAGAAGTATCGGTACTGGTATCGACGATATTGGACGTGAAATTATTGGTATCAGATCGAAAAGAAAATAAGTGGTATCACCCAACTCTAAACACAGAGTGCACGTTGTTGTGAGGATGGCGTCATAAACAGTGGCAGATGTGGTGCCAAAAAGACAGAACAACAAAATATTCATTAGAACTTTGTCCACTCTGTTTTAATCTAACTACATATTGTAAATGTTGTGAATACAAATAAAGTTTTAAACAGTACAGTGTCCTTCCAATTAGTTTTTAAGTTTAAAATGTAATGTTGAAAATGTCTATTAGCGTAACAGATATATATAAATAAATACAAATTCCCAACATTCTTTTGAATGTCCATGTAGGCCTACTAAAATAAAATAGTTGATATGTACCTTAATTTACTATTATTTTGAATGACCATGGAAAATGATGCAATGTGATAATTTTACCTGGTCGCAAAAAGTAGTCGTTAATTTATCTGATAATCTGATAATTAATATGCTAATGTTTTGCCTGTAATGTTGTAGTTATCATGATTATCCAGCAGGTGACATTCATGCTGAAGTCAAGTGTCTGCTAATGCATCCAACCAGTCACCAGCAGACAGACGATATTTTCTCCAGCCAGACCATTCCCTTTTAGACACAACCCTTGTGCATAGGCAATGATTCTGTGGGTGCTTCAGGGCCCGAGCACACACGGAGAATACCGAGCACCCATGTGTACAAGCGGACAGTCATGGGCCACATTTACATTGATTTGATAGCAAACTCTTTGATAGCAGTGACTAAGCTGCTGTGATTTGTTGTTTCGCTGTCAGGCACCTGCCCTTAACCCTGAACACCAATCACCAAGTTTCTCTCCTGCATCCCAACTGGTTGATACCAGAGAAACTCTACCTGACACAGCCTGTGCTGCATCGCAAAATTAACTGCCAATGTAGTGCAAGCCTGGCTGCAAACTCGTTAGTTTTTTTAGTTACCAGAGATATTTTGCCTCAACAAAATGGATAAATTTGTAATTAGAAAAACTAAAACAACAAGCGATGTTATGACTCGCACCAGTACCTCCAGCAGTGCCCAGCCTAACAACAGTTACGAAGATAAAGAAAACCGCAGCTGCGAAGAAAGGACGGTCTTATCAAGCTAGCTGGAAAATAAAATTCCCATGGATAGCTTATGAAGCCACAAAAAACAAGGTATTTTGTGAGGCTTGCACTACAGCTAAGAACATGAGTGCCCTGCTTCCATCAACAACACACGAACAAGAATCTTTGAAAGCTTTTGTACAAGATGGCTTTTCCAGCTGGGGTAAAGCACAATTCCGATTCCACGAAAAGTCAAATCTGCATCGAGCTGCTGTTAACATTGTTGCCTTTGCTAATGCAAATGTTAATGTGGCCGCTTCTATTTCTGCCAGTAAACAAAAGCAGATGGCTAATTCCCGAATAGCTTTGTTGGCTATTCTGTCCTCTATCTAATATATTTAATGTCAGGGATTAGCCATACGAGGAAAAACAGACGAGGAGTCTAATTTGACCCAGTTGCTAAACCTGCGTGCTAAAGATATTCCAGAGTTACAGTCATGACTGACTCATAAGGAGAGCAAGTGGCTATCGCATGATATCCTAAGCGAGATGACTGAAATGATGGCCCATGATGTGCTGAGAACGCTAGCTGAAGAAATTAAGTCTGCTGAGTTTTACAGCCGACATTACGGTCAAAGACCAGGTGTCTTTCTGCTTCCGTTTTGTGGCCGAAAATCTGGAGCCAGAGGAATATTTTTTGAGATTTTATGAGACATCAAAAACAACAGCAGACACGCTTTTTCAGTGGTTAAAAGACGTTCTGATTAGATTCTCACTGCCAATCGGTAAGAGTGCTATGATGGTGCATCAAATGTGTCTTGGCATGAGAACAGGCCTACAGGCTCGCGTGCAGGAACAGGAGCCCTGAGCACAGTACAGCCCTGTGCCCAAAGCGCTGGACCATGACAACGGCCTCCTTACAGTCCATAGCCTCCAACTTCAGTGCGCTAGTGGAATTTCTCGAGGACCTGTGTTTTAATGACAGAGATGATGCAGTTGGTAAAGCCAACGGTCTACTTTTGCATCTGCAGCAATTTTGCACTTTTTTCTCCTTGAAACTCATGCTGAAATTCTTCTCTTGAATGGAAACAGTCAGTGCTGCACTCCACAAGAGCCAGTTGCACCTACAGAAAGCTAGACAGATGATTGACATACTGAGAGAAGACATAAAGTGTCTTCATGAAGAAGGATTCCAAGAATTTTGGGAAAACACTACTGCAGCAGCACATGACCTGAACTTGGAGAGCCCAACTGTGCCCAGACCAAGAAAAATGCCCCACCGACTGGAAGATGGAGGTGTGCTGCCACACAGCTTTCAAACACCAGATGCAATGTACCGACAACAATACTTCCAGATCATGCATACAGCATCAGCATCCCTGGACTGCAGATTTAGTCCTTCAAACACATGCAAGCTGTTGAGGATTTTGTAACCGGAAAGCGCGACTGCAAAAACTTCATGCAGTTCCATAGGGATGATTTGGATGAGACCAGGCTCACACTGCATCGTGATATGTGCATGGACGTAGCAAAATGACGAGGAGTCTTCCTAGCTACTTTTCAAGATGTTGTGGACTTTCTAAAAGGCGATCAGGGAGAGCACTTGAGAACCATGTTGCCAGAGATCACCAAACTAGCAAAACTCGCACTGACTGTCCCTGTAAAATCCTGCAGTTCAGAAAGGTAATTTTCAGGCCTGTGGCGACTTAAAACCTATCTTAAAACAAGACTGAACCATGTTGCTGTACTGAATTATCATAAGAACGTATCACGAAATAGGAACTTGGATGTAATCGCAGATGAATTCATCAAACGCACGGCTGCATGGAGTAACACTTTCCTCATAACGAAGTAACATCAATGGTGAGTCAAATTTTTATATTTACTAGCTGTGTGTGGGCCTACTCTATGTGTTGATGGAAATTTTTGTATATATTTTACTATGTGTGAAACAATGTTATAACTTGTTTGGCTTGTTAATGTGGGCCCTTTATTGTGATGTGTCATCCACAATGTCGGATTTGTCTTGATTGTACACTTGGCCTATGATTTTGTTCATGTGTGAGCATTTTTTACAAAATAATTTTGGTGGAATTTATTATTTCATGGTATGTATAGCTAGTTAAATTTGTGATCAAATCCCTGTGAATGTTTGTTTTTTGTGTGTGTGTGTGTGTGTGTGTGTGTGTGTGTGTGTGTGTGTGTGTGTGTGTGTGTGTGTGTGTGACGGGTCGTCGCTGTTATTTTCGTATGAATATAACTTGAATACTCAATCCAAATCCGTATAGCAACAAGAAACGTAGAGGCCATGGGTATTGGGAATTCAATTGTTTAGAGCACCCACCAGCAGAAACATATATCGGCGCCTATGCCCTTGTGTAGTTAGAGTTTGGGGATAGTACAATCCTGCATAGCCAGATGTTTGGCTAATGGACTGAGGTTGGTCTGTGGATAAGACTAGAGTTTAGGGGTCATGACGTTTACATGTAATTACATAAATATGCTTTGCTGTGTTCATTCTTTGGCACCACCAGTTTCCCAACTCGTGTATCTTGCACAGAACATCAGATGACATTTTGAATAGGAAAGATCAGTGTGTGATCATGGGGGCGAGACACAATGATGTGCTACAACCACAACTTTTTTTGTTTTTAACAGTCAGAAACCAGGCAAAGTTTGCAGGTTTTCTGTACAGAGAATGAGTGGGTGAAGTAGGCTATACATATCTGTAACGCGGGGTTATGATGGGCAAGGAGGAGGCGAGAACCGGCTTGTCAATATAAATAATATTTTAATGAAGAACTTAAAAAAAAAAGCATAAACAAACACATAGGACAACGGACATGTCCGTGATTAAGCTCTCTCTCTCGAACCGTCGTCACCGGCCACCTTTATCCCTCGCGCGCCCCATCAGGCCGATTGGGGACCGGGCGTGCAACATTCCAGCCCGGCCCGGCCCCGCCCCCCTCCACTCCACACTCCTCCAGGCGATACCTCAGGCCGGGGGCCACCGGCATGACGTACATCCCCGCCCCCTCTTTCCCTGGGGAGGGGCGTGCTTTACGATCTGTCTGCCGGCTGGTTATCCCCGCCTTCCTCGACCTGGGAGGAGACAGGAGGGGAAAACAACAACAAAAAAATAGGCGAGGGAAAAGGCCAACACGGCGCGAAAGAGCGAGAGAGAGAGGAGAGAGAGGAAAGGCTCACTCACCGGTTCTCTGATGAACCATCGCGTGGTCCTTGAGCGCTCCTTCACACTCTCCGGCGGACGACAGCCGCTCCTCTCCGGGTGAACCGGAGTCAACCTCCGACCCCCAGCGGACCGAACGCCCCTCCGCTTTCCCGGCGACGAGTGGAGGCAATCCTCGGCGCCTGGCAGCGGCCCTACCGCTCCGGGCAGTCGGAGAGTTTCTTCCCTCCTCCCCTCGCGGACAGCGGTCTTCCCTCAACCCCTCCGTGTCTCTGGGGACGGCAGGGCACTCCTCCACCCCCGGCAGCGGCTCCTTCGCTCCAGGCAGTCGGGGAATTCGGCACCAATATAACGTGGGGTTATTTTAATTGTCAAGGAAGAGGCGAGAAACCGGCTTGACATATAAACTAAAGGATTAATGTAAAACTCAAAAGACAAACACATAAGAGGACGGACATGTCCGTAATTGAGCTCTCTCTCTCGATCGCCGTCTGCGAGTGGCCTTTATCCCTCTTGACGGCTTAATTAGCCTAATACGGGACCGGGCGTGCGTAATCACGCGCCGGTCCCGCCCTCCACTGTGCCACATTCCTCCCCCGTTCTTTCAGGCTGGGGACCCCCGGCCTGATGTACATCCCCTGGGGGGGGGGGGCGCCTCCCGCGCGGTCTGCCGGCAGGTCATCCCCATCAACCTGGACGAGGGAGGGGGCAAAGGGAGGGAAACAAAAAAAAAACAACAATTAAAAATGGGGGGGAGGGTTCCTGCACTGGGCAGAACCTCCCCTCCCACAAACACCATAATTTAAAAAAGAGGGAGGGGCAAGGGGAGGGAAACAAAAAAAACAACAATTAAAAATGGGGGGGGGGTTCCTGCACTGGGCGGTACCTCCCCGCCCACGAACACCAGAATTTAAAAAAGAGGGAAAAGGCCAACGCAGAGCGGTAGCGAGAGAGAGAGGAGAGAGAGATTAAAGGAAAAAATAAAACTTACTCGCCGGTTCTCTGATACGCCGTAGCTCGTTCCTCAGCCACTCCTCCACCCTCTACCGAACGGCAGCCGCGCATCTCCAGGCAGATCCCAGGCAGTCCTCAGCCCCTGGCGGACGGAACGCCCCGCCGCGTTCTCGGGGAGCCGAAGGGGACTCCCCCGCCCCTGGTAGCGGTTCTCCCGCTCCAGGCGGTCGGTCGCGATCCCCTCCCCGCTCGCGGACGGCGGTCTTCCCTCGACCCCTCCGCGTTTCAGCGGCTGGTAGGGGCATCCTCCGCCCCTGGCAGCGGCCCTGACCGCTCCAGGCGGTCGGCTATAGGAGCCCCTTCTCCCCTCGCGGTCGGAGGCCATTCCTCCGCGTCCAGGTGGCTGGGCTCCTCGTCCCCCGGCAGATGGCCGCGGCTGCTTCTTTGGGGTAGTGGCGAGAACTCCGCTACGGTGTATCCCTCTTCCTTCCCGGGCTTTCGGCACCAATGTAACGCGGGGTTATGATGGGCAAGGAGGAGGCGAGAACCGGCTTGTCAATATAAATAATATTTTAATGAAGAACTTAAAACAAAAGCATAAACAAACACATAGGACAACGGACATGTCCGTGATTAAGCTCTCTCTCTCGATCGCCGTCTGCAAGTGGCCTTTATCCCTCTTGACGGCTTAATTAGCCTAATACGGGACCGGGCGTGCGTAATCACGCGCCGGTCCCGCCCTCCACCGTGCCACAATATCACAGAATCTTGGTTTTATAAAAAGTTTTTTTCCTCTCTGAATGTGGGTATAAAGAATAGACCAGACTCTGTTTAACTTTATGTTGCATGACGATTGTTTTAAAAGTAGGGCTAAGTAAATATTATCTTCTAATGCAAGTTTAAACCTTTATTATCAGTATGCATATTCACATTAGCATCCTCTCTCTGTGTGGAAATTGTGAAGAACATAGTCCACATTGCTGAAAAATTATTAGAGAACATTAGTTTTGAGGGGTAATTTTTTTCAATATCTTACTCCTTTTTCATTGTGAATAAATCATTATTTCTGAATGACCATGAAAGGAAACATAGTCTGTAATTCTTGATTTGTCTACCTTCAACTGATGTATTTTGGGACATCCTAGCATGTAAGGTCAAGGCGACAATCAGGCAAATATGCATAATTATATGCAATAATATAAGAATTATGGTTGCTTATACTCCTTCTGGTTAGCTTTTACAGTATTCAGTTAGAAAGCTTAGATAAGTAAAACAAATATTTGGATGGATGGATGATGGATGGATGGATCACAGACTATATAATCTCAGTATATTTCACTTAAGTTAGGCACAATATTTTTTATTTTTATTTAGCGCATTACAACTGTCATCGGGATAGTGTTACAATATTACCTGATATGGGAACAGTTGTAAAAAAAAAAGCACTCCTGGTCTCCAAACACTAATTGTAAAAAAATAGGAACAATGTACGCAGGTTTTTGGCATTTATTTTGTTAGTTGACAGATAAAGGTATCTCATGTGAATTTTTTTTAATATTTATTCAACTCTGTATTTGTGCAGTACAGCAAAAAGTTTTACAAATGTAGGCCTACTCAGTCTACCCCTACAGTATGTTCCAAAGCAATTTGTAAATGTACAACTAGAACAGGATTAGTTTTAATTCATAATCCTATAAAGAGTGGGCAAACTCCTTTCCACGAGCAAATATTTTATGACACCTTGTTCTGTCTTTAATTTTAAAGATTTAATTTTAAAGACTCAGTAGGTTCTTTTATTGCCCTCAGGATAGTGGGTTTTCATGCTATAGTGGTCAGCAGTGAGCTAGCCAGTATATCAGTAATCCAAGGAAGGCCATGGCAACTGCATGAGAACTTCAGCAGAGTTTACTATGAGAAGCAAGTGTTACCCAGCAGACAGAAAACTGATGAGGTCAAATTAAACTCTAACTCTTTTATAGAGAAGCTTGCCAATAGTGTCAGGAGGCTCAGAATAAAATCCTTCCATAAAGAGAGGTGGTAGTAAAGCAAAGCTGCACACTGCAGTTTTAGAATGTCAATGAACTCCAGTAACCCCCTTTTAAGGTGAGACACTCACAGCCAATCAGAAACAAGACAGAATCATGCAGTAGCTGTCGACCAATCAACATCTTTACATTCATGTGTTACATACACACATTTTAGGCATTCATACCCACAGACAAATACAGTTAGCATTTGTCAGAAGGATTGAAAGGCTTAGGGTACCAGTCATATTTTTGATTCATTGCTTCATGCTTTCTCACCTTTACACCTGATATGTCTCATATTGACAAAACAAAACAGCATTATGTTAAAAAGGTTTTTTAAGATAAAAAAGGAACTAATTCCCAATGTGCTTTGCATGCTGACCCAGAGTGACCCACATTCCTTTTCATGTGCAGGAGCTGAACCAAATATATTTGAAACTGGAGAACTGCACTGCAAAGCACACCATGTTACCTTACTGTACTAAGTTATGTAACATATCTATCTATCTATCTATCTATCTATCTATCTATCTATCTATCTATCTACATGTCTGTCTGACTGTCTGTCTGTCTGTCTGTCTGTCTGTCTGTATGTATGTATGTCTGTCTGTCTGTCTTTTGAGTAACATTTTGCTTCAAAAAAAGACTGTATTGTGCATTGTGCTGCAATAAATTTTTCTCCTAAAAAAATAAAACACTTGTATGCATTCCAAGACATGCAAAACAGTTCCCTTGTTACTCAGCTGTCCTCTTGAGAAGCTTGTGGATTCATGCCAGTTTTCAGATGAGAAAGCTTGGTGTAACCCCACAGTGTTTTACTATCCTGCCATGCTAGGGTGAGAAGGGGCAATATCACTTTGATGTCTGTGGGAAAAGTCCAACGTCAATGGGATTTAGTAACATGTGATTTACAGTAAGGAAAAGAAGAGTCATAAGACAATTATTTGACTCAAAAACAGTGTGGTCATCTAGAAATACAATTAATCTAGAAACTGATTCATGGCAGTTTCCTTAAATCTGCATCCTGTCTCATCACTTCTCCATGGATATTATAGGTCTCCAGGATGGCTCTCCAGAATGTTGCAATTACTGTCCAAGTTGTGAGTTCCCACAACTATTTTATTTTAGCTGTTTCCAGACCGACGAATTCTAGTGAAGTACAGCATACTGAATCATGCTCTTTGAATGTTTATCTTTATAGCACTTGTAAAGTCATAGATCTCACAGAAGAGTTTTTATATGTTATCTTTTTCCCCATAATAACTCACATTTACCCCAAGATGGAATTCAGCTTACTGTATTGCACATGGTGATTTTGTGCTATGCTTTCTGGCATTCTATGTATACCCAATACATTCTTGTTGTAGTTACATGATGTTATGTTTCTGTCAAATATTGTTTTTGGGCATGTATTTCAGTCAAATCAACTACAGAACAGTAAGTGTAAAGGTATGTCCCTGGCACATTCAGGGTGAAATGCCTTAATCAGAATTGAACATGCAGGGTTTCATTACCAGTACTCAGTACTTCCTTGGTCACCCTCAACCTGTAACTGAACATTTGTGTTATCTTTAATTCAGCTTTTGATTTTGTGGAATGCAGACACTGATGTAGTCCTTCCACTTACATCTGTTGCCAGCTTCTGCTACTGTTATCGTTGTATGCATTATCAGCATTAAGTTTTGTTGATGGTGATTGATAATCAGATTATTTTACATGTTTAAAGAGCCATAGTTGCCTTCACAGAGGATCAGACTGTAGATTGAAAAGGATCTTTTCAAACTGTTTTTGAAGGAACTTCTGGCCACACAACACAGTAATTTCAAACTCCATCTATCCATATTTAAAAGGTCAAATCGTGAAACATTATTTTCTTATAATAGTTACATTATAGGCCTACATTAATCCAACTCATGGCAAAGATGCCTTCTATTTAAAGAGCATTGTTCTCACATTCTTCCTGTCCTCTGCTTGATTCCCTTGAGAAAGTCTCAGAGTACAATGTGAGAGCCTAATGTGAGATCGTCTCCGGTTACTTAAGTGTAACCCTTGTTCCATGAAAAAAGCGGAATGAGATGCTGCGCTGAGAAAAGCGCTTTGGGAACATCTTATAGTTGTGACCAGCTGTGAATATGTGTGCAACACGTCAATGAACATTGACCAGAATTTATAACTTCTGCCGGTGTAATCATTGGATGCACCTGGGGCAGGGTTATAAATAGATGCGTCACCGGAGCATTGTCAGGTATTTTGTCTGAAGAGCAGTCCCGGGGCATCCCAGTGCGGCAGTGAAGCGCAGCATCTCGTTCCGCTTTTTTCAGGGAACAAGGGTTTCAATTAAGTAACCCGAGACGTTCCCTTTAAAAAAAGATTCACTTATGATGCTGGGTGACTCAGGGAGAAGTAGAGGAGATAATGCACTGTTCAAAGAGGCCCTGTAAAATCTCACCCAGATTTGTTCCAAGTGGAGGGAGCCCTAGCACTTAAAATGGTCTTGATAACCTTAGGTGAAAGCCCTGTGTCCCTCAGTTGGTACCCTTCAGGGGCCAAACATGAAGGTTCCGCAGCTCAGGCCGGGGATGAAATATTGTCCCCTGTGCCTGAGAAAGAAGGTCCCTCCTGTTTGGAATCGCCCAAGGCGAGCCGTCAAGGAGAGACATTATTTCCGAGAACCATACCCTGTTCAGCCATCACAGCGCTATCAGTAAGAGGCAAGACCCTTGCTGGCGAACTCTGGCCAAGACTCCCGGGAGCAGAGAAACCGGGGGAAACGCATACAGACCTATTCCCAGACCCAGTGGAGCTGGGTGACTCAGAGAGAAGTAGAGGGGACATAACTTGAACACCCTGACTGAGCAGTTCAAGCCTTGAAGATCTAAGGTTGGACGCAACCCCCCCACCCTTCTTGGGAACCAGGAAGTATTTGCTGTAATAACCTGACTCTTTCTCTGGAAGGGGAAAAACGTTCTATGGCCCCTTTGACAAAGAGATTTTGCAGTTCTTTTCACAGTAGACATGCCTGCTCCGGTTTACGGTAGTGGGGACCACGCTGTTGAAACACGGAGGGCGGTGAGCGAATTGAATTCTGTAGCCTTTTTCTACTGTTCTTAGGACCCACATAGAAATGCCTGGCAGAAGTTTCCATGCTGCCAGGTTCTCTGAGATGGGTATTAATTTTGACACTTCCTGTTGAGGGGATATCGAGTGTTCCGCGTCCTGGACTAAGGAAGAAAACATTGGTACACCCAACTTTTCGTTGGAAGCCTCTAACTACCAAAACACCGGAGGTGGCAGGAATGGAGAGGTTCTGTGGGGGTACCAGGAGGTGCAAAGTGGATGATACACAAGACCCATCCCAAGGGATGGGGCTGGGTGGCCGAAAGCCCCTCCCCCTGAGTGTGGCAAGGAAGAAATTGCCCAAAGGTTTCCTCGTGACTTTTTGCCTCCTGGAACCTTGTGATAGCTACATTCATATTGTCACCAAATAAGCCACAATAAAAAACCGGGACATCGAGAAGGAAGGTTTTGCCCTGACTCTGATGGCCGATAGGTTAAGCCACATGTGTCTCTCCACCTTCCCCACAAGCGTGGAGGTGGTCCTGCACAGCTTTGTGGGGAGAGTGGGTCTCTTTAGCTATGATGCCTAGCCAGGCAAGAGATAACCCGCAAGTGTCTCTTCTACTGGCTACATCACCGAATACTTCAACAGATTAGCCTACTATGCCTGTAACACTGCCATAGTGTGCAGGGCAGCACCAGCCTGACCTGCTGTCTGATAAGCCTTCCCCACAAGCGTGGAAGTGGTCCTGCACAGCTTTGTGGGGAGAGTGGGTCTCTTTAGCGGTGAAGCTGAGCCAGGCGAGAGATAACCCGCAAGTGTCTCTTCTACCGGAGGCATCACCGAATACCCCCGAGCCTCAGCACCCACGATTAGTTGAATATTTCAACGTCGAGGGCATGAAGACACGGGAAGTATAAGGATTCCTCCATGGATGAGAATACTCGTTATGGAGGTCATAGAAGAAAAGAAGGGACTGATATAGCGTTCCCTTCCCCCTTTTTTGATTTCTTTCAATTTTCTTTATTTATTTATTTTGACCACCAGACAGAAATCTGTCTTCTAGTTTGAAGCGTTTGGGGGGGGGGGGTCTCTTAATTCCACAGCTGCTTTATTATTATGCGCAGGATTTACAGAGGTTCAGTGTCCTCATGAACCGAAGAGGCGCCGAGGCGTGAAAGGAACAAACCCGTCTCTCGCTCCTCAGCCAGATCCATACGAGAGCCCCACGAATGAAGGTGTGGCCGCTAACTCCTGGAAGTAAGCAAGGCGAGCATTTTGCCCGAAAGCAGATCGCAATGCTTGCACCCACCCCGCCCCAACGCTAGAGCAGCATGCTCTTCCCCCAAACAAACAAAGCAGAACTGATGTGTGTCCCTCTCGGCCATAGAGCGGAGACAGGGGAACATGCATCGTTTGCCCTGGTTTTCAGTCATTTTTCTTTCTTTTTCTTTTTTTGAAGAGAAAAGAGAAAAGGTTCACAGCACACTGCCTAACAGATTCTAACTCCTAACAGAGGAAAGAAAGTTTGACAGGCTTGTGATAGCACACAAACACGGAGTGATCTGAAGACAAAAGATCTGATGATGCTCCGGTGACGCATCTATTTATAACCCTGCCCCAGGTGCATCCAATGATTACACCGGCAGAGGTTATAAATTCCAGTCAATGTTCATTGACACGTTGTACACATTTTCACAGCTGGTCACAACTATAACATGTTCTCAAAGCGCTTTTCTCAGCGCAACATAGTGAAGCTTTTTGTAAAGGGAACTGTAGTTTTATATCCTTGGAGACTATTCTCTGTAATCAACGATAAGATGGCTTTGAATCTGTTATTGTTCAGAATGATACACAAAAAATATTTCTGTAACACTGGTCGATTGCAAATTGTTTCACACTTAAAATCTGAATGATTATTGCCTTGTTGAAGGCATGAGGAAAAACAGGATTTCTTCAGATGCATAGCAGACATAATTATGGCCTTCACTGACTCACAGGTGTGGTACATTACTGAAAGAGATAGTTCACCCAAAATGAAAAGTCTGCCATCATGAACAGTACTCACACTTATGTTGTTTCACACCCTGGAGATGTAAGAAGATGTTAAGCAGAATCACAGTCTCAGTCAGCATACACTTTCATTATATGGGAAAAAAAGATTAAATGAAAGTAGTGACTGAGACTTACATTCTGTCTTGTATCTATTTTTGTGTTCTATGCAGGGCTAAGTTTCATTTTTGGGCGAACTATCCCTTTAAGCAATAACTGTGCTCTTTTACTGAATATCAGCACTATCCAAAATTCAGCACAGCTGTCCTGAAACTGTTTGTCACACCTATCAATCGTGAGATAATTGAGATTTGCCAGTGATACATGATATTTCTTACAGTATTTTGCTGTATTTTTATTATTATTATTAGAAACATTAATAAAAATAGATATTATTGTCCCTATATGACAATTTTTACTTATGATCTTTAGAATGTATGAAATTCATATTTAAGCAGAGACAGAATAAAGGGCATGTGCAACCAGAAAATGCTACCAGAGCCAGGTGACCCCATGTGAAAATATTAGTCCGTCACTGTGTGTGTGCCACGACAGCCTTTGTGAAATGTGTTAACATGAGGTTGGGCTTTATGTACAGGCCGATAACCAATACATTATATGTGATATAGTGATATGTTAAAAATTGTGTGATAATAACTGTCACGGTTGGGTGGTGGGGGGATGATAAAGGACCCAAAAGCAGAGATGACATATAAATAGTATTTATTGACAAAGAATATGTAGTAACTGAATGGCACTCCTGGCGCCAGCTGCTGACGGCTGATCCAACAAGCCGCTGGTAGGAATTAGTGTGTTTGTGAGACGAGTGTGTGCAATGTGGTAGTCTGGAGCCATCCAAATAGAGTCCGTTGAAGCTGGTGTGGTGCAAAGCGAAGCCCCAGATGCACCTCCCGAGACGCAGGCAGATACCAAGGAATTCTCCTCCACAGTACTGGGCATCAACTGTTGAGAGTGACTGCAAGCAGGCTGGTAACTGCACCTCTATAGAGAGGCAACCAACAGATACATGAGCACGATCTAAATACACAAGAGAGAAACGTTAGACATGACAGCAAACAATAAACTGGCAAAACAGGAGGGGAAACACAAGGAATAAGTAGGGAGTGAAATCAGAGGAAAGGAGGTGGAAGCTGGTATGTACAGTAGTGATCAGTGTCTCCCTGGGATCGATCAGCGTTCCAATGGAAACGCTGATCATGCATGCCGGCACCACCTGTGAGACACAAGGGAGAGAAAAACAAACAACAGTGTGAGCCTGCACAAATGCTGGAACCATGACAATATCCTTCTTAGAAGCTTGTGAAATTAACATCATGCCATCATGAATCCTTATTGAGTCTGAAAGAAATTATTTTGCAATTCATGGGAATTACCTTTTTTAATTTATTTGCCAAAAGGGGCGGTTGCATTTCTGCATGGAATCAGTCATTCCCAGAACCAGAACACTAAATGTTTACATGTTTGTACATGACCCCTCAAATGCAACATGATGCATCACTGTTATTTGTGAATACTTATATAGTCAAGAGCTTAACTGGAACTTTTCAAGTGGGTCTGGAAACTTGAGAAATTCTGGAGAAACACATTGATATACTCAAATCCATGATTTATAAAAATGTATAGTGTTATGGCACAAATGATGCAACGCGTGTCAGCAAAAGGTATAGATCGACACAGAATTGTCACACCCATACTGACATTCATGTACTTGTTAACCGCACCCACATTCCAAAATCTATTATACTTTATGTTGAACAGATTGTTCCCTAAAATACATTATTGCAGTCCTGCATTAGCTTTACCAAAGACCATGCTCATAATAAAACAGACCCTGCAATAAATATATTTGTTGTTGGCTCTTTACATACTTTAATGTGCTTTCATTATTGAGGGCAGAAATCAGTTAGAAATCACTAGGGTATTCCTTGCTTAAAGGGATAGTTCACCCAAAAAGTGGTTAAATACATCTTAAGAAGCAATATGATAAATAAGGGTGCTAACATATCAATTGAAATCTTTGATCAATTGAAATTCCCAGGAATAACATTAAACTGTATCTTGCTTAAAGTTTACTACATTAAATGCAATCATTTCAACATTCAAAATCCCTTTATTAGAAAAACATAATCTATTACTGGTATGAAAGAGATTATATTAAAAAGGGGATAATAAACAACAAAATTGAATAAAAAGCAATGAAAGAAAAGAGTTCATGAATGTGCATCCTTTTCTTATGAAATGAAAGAAAGAAACACACTTGGTTTCATGGGATAAGTGCATTTTGTTCAGTGCTTTAAAATGGAGTATTGCAGGATATGATGTGGAAGAGCTCTAAAGATTAGCACCCAAAACCCACTGAATTATATTTATTGTTATGAAATGGTGGGAAATTTCTACAATATTAATATTCTATTAATATTAATAAAATTAAGTTTATTATTAACAAAACAAGGGTTTTAGAAGACTGTAATAATAGGTAATCATAATTAGTAATTATTAATGTAATAATAAATATTTTATAATATAGTTAATTAAAATTGCCTGTGTAATTATGCTTATGACTTGTATTGTCAAGTCATAAGCATAATTACATGCATGTATTGTCTTTGAGACATTATGTTCAAGATCAAGGGAGTGTGTTTTCATCTAAATCACATGATATAAACATAGTGTAAAACTTGACTCGACAGGGGAAGAAGGGCACGATGACAGGAGGGAGAACTCAAAGGTATGGGTTTTTAATTTCCTCAACATAAAGGTACAGGACTGAACATAAACTACTTGTAACAAACACAGGGTTTCTCATAAATATAAACATAAACTTGTAGGCTTCAGCTGCCAACACTAGACTGGCCCCCTCACTGGCGTTGTTGTGGCTCTTATATGCCGCTCTCCCCATGCTCACTGAAATCAGAGACAGGTGTTAGACATATTTACGCTCAGGTGCAAGCGCCCTTACCGCTCCCCCTCTCCGGACGGGCGCTTGACCACGCCCCCGCTGCCACATACCCCCACCGCCCGACTCAGGCCGGGGCGTCATCCGGCCTGCCTACCACTCCCCCCCCATTTCTGGAAAGGAAGTCGGCGACAGCCAACTGCACCCCCGGTCTGTGGACCACCTCGAACTTAAAAGGCTGGAGAGCCAGATACCAACGGGTGATCCGGGCGTTAGTATCTTTCATGCGGTGGAGCCACTGCAGTGGGGCATGATCCGAGCAGAGGGTGAAGGCCCGCCCCAGCAGGTAGTAGCAGAGTGTGAGGACCGCCCACTTGATAGCTAGACACTCCTTCTCCACGGTGCTATACTTCGTCTCCCTCAATGAGAGCTTCCTGCTGATGTATAGCACCGGGCGCTCCTCCCCCTCCACCACCTGCGAGAGTACGGCCCCCAGCCCTCTGTCTGAAGCGTCCGTCTGTAATAAGAAAGGGAGAGAGAAATTAGGGGAATACAAGAGCGGCCCCCCACAGAGTGCGGCTTTAATTTGTGTGAACGCCTGCTGGCACTGTTCCGACCATTGGACCGGATCTGGAGCCCCCTTTTTAGTAAGGTCAGTCAGCGGGCTGGTGACGTCCGAATAATTAGGTACGAACCTTCCGTAGTAGCCAGCCAGCCCCAGGAACTGCCTCACCCCCTTTTTGGTCTTGGGCCTAGGGCAAGTCGCAATCGCCGCGGTTTTATCAATTTGGGGACGCACCTGGCCATGGCCCAAGTGGAACCCCAGATACCGCACCTCCACACGCCCAACCGCGCACTTCTTAGGGTTTGCAGTGAGCCCCGCCCGCCGCAGCGACTTCAGGACCGCCCTCAGATGTTGTATATGCCGCTGCCAGTCATTACTATAAATAATAATATCGTCTATGTAGGCAGCGGCGTAAGCAGAGTGCGGCCGGAGGACACGGTCCATTAAACGCTGGAACGTGGCTGGGGCCCCGAACAAGCCGAACGGAAGTGTCACGAATTGGTGTAATCCAAACGGCGTGGTGAAGGCTGTTTTTTCGCGGGATATTGGTGTCAAGGGGATCTGCCAATAACCCTTTGTTAAATCCAATGTCGAATAAAAGCGAGCAGTACCTAACCGATCGAGCAGTTCATCAACGCGGGGCATTGGGTACGCGTCAAATTTAGACACCGCGTTGACTTTTCTATAATCCACACAGAACCGCACCGACCCGTCACTCTTGGGAACAAGAACGACTGGGCTGGACCAGTCGCTGTGGGATTCTTCTATTACTCCCATATCAAGCATGGCATCTAATTCGTCCCGGACAATTTTCTTTCTATGCTCGGGGAGGCGGTAAGGGCGGCAACGAACGACCACCCCTGGCTCGGTCTCGATATGGTGCTGGATGAGGTTCGTGCGACCCGGCAGGGGAGAAAACACGTCCGCAAACTCCTTCTGCAACCTGGCAACCTCTGCTCGTTGGCACGGGGAGAGGTGGTCTCCACAAATGACCGGGGTATTGGGATCTGGGTTCGGATTTACCTCCGGTCCGAGTTCCGCCCTCTCCGGGACCACCGTAGCCAACGATACAGGGACCGCCTCCCTCCACAATTTAAGGAGGTTGAGGTGGTAGATTTGACGCGCATTCCCTCTGTCGGTTCGCTTAACTTCATAATCGAGATCCCCCACTCGTCGTGTGACCTCAAAGGGCCCTTGCCACTTGGCGAGTAATTTGGAGCTCGATGTGGGAAGCAATACAAGAACTTTATCTCCCGGTGCAAATTCCCTCAGCTGCGCTCCCCTGTCGTACAGCCGGCATTGACGTTCTTGAGCCCGGAGCAAATTCTCCTGTGTTAGTTTTCCCAAAGTGTGGAGCTTTGCTCTGAGGTCAAGAACGTATTGAATTTCATTTTTGCTGTTTGTAGGTCCTTCCTCCCAGCCTTCTCGTAAGACATCTAAGATGCTGCGCGGGCGTCGCCCGTACAACAGCTCAAATGGGGAGAAGCCGGTTGAGGCTTGCGGGACCTCTCGCACTGCAAACAACAGGGGATCGAGCCACCTGTCCCAGTTCTTAGCATCCTTGTGCACGAACTTACGAATCATGTTTTTGAGGGTTCTGTTAAAACGTTCCACTAGGCCATCTGTCTGCGGATGATACACGCTAGTGCGAATCGATTTAATGCCCAACAGATCGTAAAGTTCGCGAAGTGTGCGTGACATAAAAGTTGTGCCTTGATCGGTGAGGATTTCTTTCGGAATCCCCACCCGGGAGATTATTTTGAAGAGCGCCCCAGCAACACTACGTGCTGAAATGTTGCTTAGAGGCACTGCTTCCGGATATCGCGTTGCGTAATCCACTAGGACTAACACAAAGCGATGTCCGCGTGCTGTCCGTTCTAATGGCCCGACGAGGTCCATTCCAATTCTCTCGAAGGGGACCTCGATCAACGGAAGAGGGCGCAATGGCGCTTTTGGGGTGGCCGGTGGGTTTACCAGCTGGCATTCGCGGCACGCCGCACACCACCTGCGGACGTCACCGCTAATGCCCGGCCAATAAAAACGGGCTATTAGTCGGAGAAGTGTTTTTCTTTCCCCCAGATGACCCGCCATGGGATTATAATGAGCCGCCTGGAATAACATTTCCCGGCGGCTCCGTGGAATCAAAAGCTGTGTCATATTTTCTTTCGTTTGAGTGTCCTGCGTCACTCTATATAGTCGGTCATTTATAATTGTAAAATAGGGGTGTGCGAGAGCGATGTCTGGCTGAAGACGCTGTCCATCGATCATTTTCACCTGGTCAAAGGCATGCTTGAGGGTTTCGTCCCGTGACTGCTCCAAAGGGAAATCCTCGTCAGGGAATTCCCTGCGAAGAGGAGGGGCGAAAGCCTCGCCCCTCTCCTCGTCATCCCGATTTGGAGCAGCCGAGGACGGCCCCGGCTCCGCCTCCCCTGTCAAAGCATCGCACATCGCACATCTCCCCACTTTAGTGCAGGACCCATCCGTATAAACTCCCCCCAACACATCTTTAAATGCTGGCCAATCGGTTCCCAAAATCAGAGGATGGGTGAGGCGGGGACTAACCGCTGCCTCCACTCTATGCTTTTTTCCCCGGAATTTCACTAACAAGGTCATCATCGGGTACTTGTGAATATCCCCATGCACATACCTCACCCTCACCCGTCTAGTTGTGCCCAAAGCCCCGGGTTGAACCAAGCGTTGATGGATGGTGGTCTGATTGCAACCGGTATCCAGCAATGCTTGGTGTGTACCCCCCTGGATTCTTACGCTCGGAATCCGGTACGCTCCAGCCCGATCGGGGGCAGCATGCGGGGGATCGGAGACCCGAACCACCGTCCCCACTTCCATCATCGGGCACTGATCACGGAAGTGGCCCGGGTCCCCGCACCTCCAACAGGCCGGCCCAGGCGCCACACCCGTACCTGCGTCGGCGGACGCCCCCACCTGAGGGGGAGAGTGGCTGAATGTGGCGGGGGGGGTGTGCGTTGCCACCGTGGGTCTCTGCCAGGCTCCTCGCCTGCGGGGGGCAGGAACGGACCCTGGAGGGAAGACAGAGCGAGAGGGGGGAGGGGGGAGGGGGAAGAGCGGAAAAAAACACAGGGGAAGGAGAGAGAGAGAGAGGGCTCGTCCGCCCTCGGGATCGCCGCCATGTGGTCCTCCGAGAGCTGAACGGCCGCCTCCAGCGACGCCGGGCGGTGGCACTGGACCCACTCCGCCGTTCTCTTGGGCAATCGCTGAGTGAACTGCTCCAGCACCACCTGATCGATTAGTCCCTCGACGTCGCGGTCCCCCACTAGCAGCCATTTCCGGCAGGCATCACGGAGCCGCTGGGCAAACGCGAACGGGCGGTCGGTTTTCTCCAACTTCATGGCCCGGAACAGCTGGCGGTTCTCTTCGGGACTCCGACCTACCCGTTGCATGATCGCTCTTCTCAGATCCGTATAAGCCAGGAGGTTCGTTGCAGGCAGTTGCTGAGCCGCGAGTTGGGCTTCCCCGGACAACAGAGGGACAAGGCGGGCTGCCCACTGGTCGCGCGGCCAGCCCCAGATTTCTGCGGTCCGCTCAAACAGATCCAGAAACACTTCGGGGTCGTCCGTTGCCCCCATCTTCTGTAACGTGGGCGGGGGCAACGGGAAGCGATGGTCCGGGGTCGCGGCAGAGGCGGGAGCGACCTCCTGGCTGAGCAGGCTCCGGATGGCATGCCGGTCCTCTGCTTGAGCCCGCATGATCTCAAAAAACCGTCGATCTTGGTCCTCTCGGAGCTCAAGCAGGGACTGATGGTGGCTTTGATGTAACGCCGCGAGGGACTGGAGGACTTTGGTCAGCTGGGAGGACTCTACGGGGCGACCTTCCATGACGATTACTCCCGGGTTTCGGCACCAGTGTAAAACTTGACTCGACAGGGGAAGAAGGGCACGATGACAGGAGGGAGAACTCAAAGGTATGGGTTTTTAATTTCCTCAACATAAAGGTACAGGACTGAACATAAACTACTTGTAACAAACACAGGGTTTCTCATAAATATAAACATAAACTTGTAGGCTTCAGCTGCCAACACTAGACTGGCCCCCTCACTGGCGTTGTTGTGGCTCTTATATGCCGCTCTCCCCATGCTCACTGAAATCAGAGACAGGTGTTAGACATATTTACGCTCAGGTGCAAGCGCCCTTACCGCTCCCCCTCTCCGGACGGGCGCTTGACCACGCCCCCGCTGCCACACATAGCAATGTAGAAATCTATGTTTATATTTATGTGATATATTTTATAAAATATATTACGAAGAAATGTACTTGTAATATCATTAAAGTGGGACAAACGTTTATTTGGACAAATATGTTTTTTCTTCAAAATGATGGTGAAATCAAGTAAAATGAGACAACTGGTAAAGTGTGGCACTTAATCTTAATCATCTATCATTATGTTCATACTCTTCCATAACGAAAAAAAATCTGCATTAAATTCATCCTAGACTTGAATTGGATGGTATTGTGTCCATTTGGATCATGTTTTTTTTTAAAAAAAACACCTGTGACAAATGAGCAGAAAAATGTCCCACTTTACCTCTGTTCATCCCTAGTCATACATCCCAAGCATGATAGCCACTTGAGACCTATTATTATGACCAGTCAATCAATGTACCTTACATATACATTCACAGTTTTGAAAGGCAATGAGAACAGGTGTCTCCACTTGGCTGACATGTGTAGCGTGTCAGCTCTGCTAGGCACCTGCTCCCATAGCTACACAAACGTATGAACAACAATTCCTCTGGCTATGTTTCCAGAACGTCCTGCTGCGTGACATAACAATTAATTCCAAGAAGGTTGAATAGGACATTCTGCACTGTCCACCTCTTCTGACATCAAAGAAAAAGTGATTGAGTATGTTATTCTTGCTGTTTATATACACAGTCACGCAAGCACTACGTGGTTTAACAAACAAATTAAATAAATACCACCATTTCGGACAGCTGACCTTTGGGACTTGTGCACTGTTCAATGAGTCATACAGTGTGCGGAGGGTCACCTGAGGATACTGGAAGGTCCATTTATGTTTGTAAACATGTATGTTCTGTGCACATTGCTTATGTTATTTAGTGTTTTTAAAGCTGACCAATGAGAGCAAGAAAACATATGCATGTATGTATTTGTTTAAAAAATGTATTGGTCAGTGAAAGGGTGGGCTCGATTTTGGCTCACAGGTTATGAGCATTTTAGTGTGGGTTGGAAATGATATGAACATTTTGTAAAAAAGCAATGACAAATTAAGTTAAATTTACTGAAAAAAAAAACCTAGGAAACAATTTCTACACAGAAATTGCTAGTCAAATTAACAGACTGTAAAGGCTACACACAATTCCTGATTACTTCAGTAAGTTTTTTTTTATTTAATTCAATACTCTGTTTCAACTAAATTATTCAAATTGTTGGTTTGTACATTTTACACAAACAACACATTGAATTAAGCCATGCTTTTACAAGTGTTCTGGCATTTCAATGCTTTTTTCAACACACTTAATTATGTACCACATTACATACAGAAGCCTTGAGTAAAATATTTAATGATTTCTGCTGTATTCTCCACAAATTCATTTTTTCAGCGTAGTTTTATATACACAATCACTGAGCACTTTATTAGGAACACTATGGTCCTAATAAAGTTCCTGACATGGTATTCTGCTGCTGTAACCCATCTGCCTCAAGGTTCAACGTGTTGTGCATTCTGATATGACATTCTGCTCACTACAATTGTATACAGTGGTTATCTGAGTTACCGCTGCCTTTCTGCCAGCTCGAACCAGACTCGACATTCTCCGTTGACCTCTCTCATCAACATAGCATTTCTATCCACAGAACTGCCACTGCACTAGATGTTTTTTTGTTTTTTCTGGCACCATTCTGTGTAAATTCTAGAGACTGTTGTGCATGAAAATCCCAGAAGATCAGTAGTTACAGAAATACTCAAACCAGCCCATCTGGCACCAACAGTCATGCTAGGGTCAAAATAACTGATATCATATTTTCATTATGGTTGATGTGAACATTAAATGAAGCTCCTTACCCCTGTCTGCTGATTTTATGCATTGCGCTGCTGCCACACTTGGCTGATTAGATAATCGTATGAATAAGTCAGTGTACAGGTGTACCTAATAAAGTGCTCAGTGAGTGTAGATTTCCCTACATTGATATGGTTGCAAATGATATAACTATGGATATGCACCAATGAGTACCAGTCTTATCAGTTAGATGAAACTACAGTGTCAGACAACAGCTATTTCCTGTCTCTTATCACTTAATTCATAGTGATCTGTTTGTTATCTTCTTTCCCTCACATAAAACCATTAGCCAACAAATCTTCTAGCACAGTTTTAACATTACTGAAAGGTTTGTCAACGGAAACACTTAAATGGTTTGGCAAGCCCTCATGTTTAATTCATTACTAAATAGTACACATACGCAAGGGAGTACAAGGAGGTTCTAGATCGTTAAACTCTGACCGAAGCAAATTTTTAATAACACAATGAATAGCAACTCAACATTCTTTTTATGAGATGAACTGTGATTGTTAGGAGGCCATCACAATACACAAACACATACCTTTTTTATTTTTATAGATTGACAACCATTAAGTGTCAAATGATTTTCACATAAACACAGATTTTTGAGAGATGAATGTTCAAATTCCAAAACACCAGCTTGTTTGTTCTTTAACAAAATGTGATTGTGAGTGTTGTCACAAACCCATCAGAACAAAAGACTTATGATGTGACACACAAAAGGAGACATTAGGCAGAATTGCACTCAGTCACCATTCACTTTCATTGAATGGAAGAAAAAAAGAGATGCAATGAAAGTGAACAGTGACTGAGGCTGTTATTCTGCCTCACATCTCATTTTGTGGTCCTATTGAAAAAATAAATAAAGTCATCAAGGTTTTGAACATCATGAGGGCAAGATAGTGATTATAGCATTTTCATTTTTGGGTGAAATATCCCTTAAAAGAGTTTAAGATCCATAATGCCATTATTCACCTTCTGTGCAACTGTCCCTTAAGCTAGTAAATGGGAAGATTCTTGTGTATGACATCTTTTACAACCTACTCATGTTACCCAATAAATAGGTAAATCCAAAACTGCTGCAGTTACACAAAACACTATTACATTAAAATGTAAGAATATATGTATAAGAATAATATACTATTCCAAATGCCTGTAATCAAGTGAGAAAACATTCTACAGCTTACCCAGAACATTTTTATCAGGAATTCATCAATACCACATTAAAAAACAAACATACAACCACATCTTTAATGAGAATCCAAAGGAATTTTAATACAAATTCTTGCATTTTATATACATTATATACACAAAACATGTACATAAGGCACAGAATGTGCAACAACGTTTTCTTTAAGACAAATAGACCATTTCCCTCTCCATTTTCCTGACCTTTTATAATGCTGTGAATTCATATAAAAACATTCTTGCTGTTGAAATCCACAGACACACATGTAAAATAAGTGGTCACAAGGTAACTTTGGAGGATTGCATTTGTGCCTTGATGCATGGTGTGCTTTAGGTTGATAAATAGGCTTTGTTTTGCAGTGCTTTTTCCTTCATAAATTAAAAACATACAAAAATATATAAACTGAGGGTAGAGTTGTTTAGGAGAGTCTGACATCCACACTGTGGTTTTAAACAACAATATAAAATATCCAAACACTATCAAAAGACAAAAATCTATCCAGAACCTCAAACAATCCAGAACAGCGAAATGGTAGAAAAAAAATGCCCTGAGCAAGTCCAGTAGCCAGTCTTCACCCTTCCGAGCTGGCCATTTGAGCAGCATGATTTGTGTCCTACACACTCAAAACAAACGTACATTATCCCGCCAAAAACATGTACCAAAACAAAAGTGCTGAGGCCCTGTGCCGCCTTGGGTCCCTATGGGTAACAGTGCTTTCTCTCAGTAGTGCAATCTGTCAAACAAGAAAAAGATATATAGTTTGGTTTAATGAAACTCTAACATCTGAATATAGATGTAGACAACTCGACTACATTACATGTGAATAGCAGGAATGTATTCATACCGTTTTCTAGGTTTAACCTCCCAGCCATCACGGCATTTAAGGAATGTAAGCTCTTTTCCTGGTGAGATCTCAGTTTCTTGTGCACAGAAGGTGAACCTATAAATGTCACATTGCGGCTTTAATAAAATTGGTAAAAATTTCCCTGTCAATTCACTGTTGGTTAGAATAGGCAGCTGATAAAAGTTACCAACTTACTTCTTCTGTGTTTCTCCTGCTTTGACTCGAATTCTCCGTACCTCAAGAACTTTTTCTTTCAGTTGACTCGACCACGACCAGAACGATGACTTAACGTGTTTCCATATGGAGGACAAGGACTCAGAAGGGCCTTCCCAGCGAAGAGTAATTTTTAACAGCTCACCAATGTCCTCTTCCGTGAAGACAAGAAATGTGTTTGTGAGGTTTAAACCAACTCCATTGGCACTGTGAAAACCAAAGAGAAACCAGATCAAGTCTTCAAAATGACAATTTTCAACTGCCCTGACTGTTAAATAGTTCCTCTAAATTACAGAAGTACAGACAGAATCCAACTTCCCATATAAATTATATTATAAACCAATTTAATAAAGCATTTAATGGCTATATAATCTTAATAATAAGGTGCTTACATGTCTACACTGAGATTATTGGTGTCATTGTGGGATCCATACAGTTTGATGTAAAATGTGGGATCAGAGTCTTCCGCTTGCTTCCTATCAAAAACATGCACCTTCATCTGATAGTGGTAACCTGTGGAGCAAACAACTGGTTAAATATTGCAATAAGCAAATGCCCAAATTTGTGTGACTCAACATTTAGGCATGCAAAGACATTATAATTACTTACCACCAAAAGGTGTTTCTGCACGAGTCTTGAGGTACATTTTACTGTTTCTCCTATTACGTATTTTCTTGGCATTGTAACCAATGCTATTGCAGCGGTTTTTCCTACAGCTCAGGCAAATGCCCTTCTTGAAGCGATCAGGTCCGGTACACTGAAAAGCGTAGCTCACATGGTCCATATTCATAAGAGAGTCCACAAAGAGATGTACTGCCCGCTCATGTTCACACTTCATGACTTCTACAAAATCTGTGTGGTGACAAGACAGTTGTTGTTACAAGACAAGACATTGGAAATTGGAAAAAAAAAAAATATTCTTTTGAAGTACATACTTCCTGCGGCAGCAGTAGACAGCACATCCCCTAAAGAACATCCTGGCTGTACATCCCCACCATTGGGATAGATATCAATGTGTCCAATGGGCTCCTGGATACCAATACTGACACCCAGAGCTCCCCGTGTGTATGTATGAAGGACATCGACAAAATCTGCATCATCGGGAGAAAGCCTCTTATGGGACTCTGCCCCTTCAAACATGGGACCAGCTGGGTCTAAACCTATTCAAAACATGCATGTTTTAGACTTGGCGGCTTCTATTGTTTCTGAAATTTCTCCAATAAAAAGATATATTAATTTATGCTTGTCTAAAAAGACACGATGCCACACAAAAATTGGTGACACTTTATTTTACATTACATGTCCTTGTTATACATATTACATGTATTGACTATTGTAATAGCAGTCAGTTATGCATAATTACAAGCAACTAACTCTAAACCAAACCCTTGCCCTAACACTAAACCTGTAGTATTTACATGTTCGTTTGTAACAATCAGTAATTACACTGTAACAAGGACACTGTAAAATAAAGTGTAACCCCAAATTTTAAATCTTACCTGTTATACGTCCAATGTTTCCATTTACAAAAGTTCCAGCATATCCAGCAACATGAGCGCCCAGACTGTATCCAATCATATGAAGGTTTTCAAGTTGTAGCTGCTGCTCTTCCTATCAAAAACAGGCACACATTGGTCTCAACAAAGTTTCAACTCCAAAGGATGATATGAAAAAAGACCTTAAATTTAAACTATGAATAACATCACTGAAATAAGTTTCATCCAACAAAACAAAGTTGCCCTAAAGTTTTGAAAAGAAAATATTTGATCAAAGGAAAAAGCTCTCAATCTCAAAATTATGAAAACAGATTTTAGATGTGAATAGTCATTATGCTTTATACACACTGCTTGAATAATTTCTGTATAACTTCAGTTTGAGAGGCCACATACAATCCAACATTTAGATCTATTCCCAATTATGCCTTGGGCAAGCTCTAAACATCTCCAATAAAACAAAAAACAAAACAGATCTGGAAAAGACAAATTGTACTTCACCAGGGCATCTGCTGTACTGAGAAAGAATGAATAATACTGAACCAGTGCACAAGATAACATGCAGAACTTTCACGGTTGCAAGTTCTCTCATTCTCAAAAGAAAAATAGTCAAAATGAAGCCAACACACCCAACAGGATGTATAATATGGACCTACCTGGAGCCAGTCCAAAACGGTAGCAATGCTCTGTCCAACCCGGCGAGTATGGTTGACGGCATCTGGATAAAGCTGGTGGGCGAGACCCAGCCAATCAACCACCACTACATTGGCTTCAGACTCCCTCCTCTGAACAGCAGCCACCAACTTGTGCATCCAGCTTTCAAACATCCCACTCATCTGTGAAAGAGATCACACCCCTTACTAAACCAAACCAACAGCAGCAATCAGGTGTGACATGCCTGTATTCGCTTCACTTTTGAAAAGTGAAGGTGATTCTTCAGTGAAGAAAGAAAACATATGCCGAGTTATAGTACTTGCAATAAAGAGGATATATGAGAAACCTTCTGAGAGTTCAGTACAAAGGCCATGGAAGCTTAGGTGTCAAAAGAATCTAAAGGTGAACCTAAAACTAAAAGCCATCTGGAATTTCTCACCGTCCAGCCATGGATGATCAGAATGGTCTTGGATGTGGTATTGAAGCCACACTCCTCAAGGCTTTCCTTTTTCCCAGGTTGGAGGTAACAGCCATCATCATCAAGATCCAAAGACTTCCGCATATTGTACTTGATCCGGTCATGAAGCAATACTGGATCCATAGAAAGGTTATAGTCTGCATCATCTAATAAGGAAATGATATAATGAGTTTTAGTGTAAATCTCAAAGGTATTCTAAAAGCTATATATTGTTAAGAACATGTCCTTATTCTCTTCCAAACAGCTATGGGTACTTAATTGTTTTGTATTTGTGTTTAATCATGGTAATTTCGATTTAACGACTTGATTGAAAATGTGTGCAGAATGGGGATTGTAGAAATATTGTTTTACAACTCGTTTTTCTAATGAATGAACGTTCCAGAACACCATCACTAAATATGGTCTTTTTAGTTGGGATTTCTGAGTTTAAAAACTCTTTTCAGCCTGAGCCGTTTCTTTCCCCGCAAACAATAACAAAAACATCAACTGACACAGTTATCTAGAGAAGCGAGCGAAAAAAACTGCATTGAGAACGCGACTTTCAAAATTCTAAATAGTTCCTACCACAAAGTCAATTTCCTACTGGATGACTGCGGTCGACAACGCGGCAGGACGTGTCGCTGATAAAACGTGAACTTATTAAGACGCTCCTATAAAAGTCCAATCCAACACAGTGGATTTTCCGGATTTTCCTCTTGTGCGTTGGTGGCACGTCACTTTTGACTTCTAGATCATTAATTCATTGATTTTTTTTTTTTTTTTTTTTACAATTTTTTACGTTGTACGTTGGATTTCACCAACAGGTTCTTTCACACAGTAGTCCTTGTGTGAATGTGGATCTTAAAATCTGTTTGTTCATCTCAGATTGAAATTCAAATCAAAGTAGCTGTTTTGTTAATATTGTTCATGACGGAAATGACTAAATATCCACAAAAATGCACACATTATATACAAACAGCACTAAATATTATTATGTGTTAGCTTTCCTTGCAGCTGTAAAGCAGTTAAACTACCACAAAAAAAATCAAAACAGCTTTTTTACCTTTCAATGGCTCATTCTCGCCGGGTGCTGTGGCTGAGTCACGGCATAAACAGCACAGTATAAAAGCTAACAAACAGGATGAATTTCTCATGGTTTTTTCTACCATAATGTTCAATGCTTAATAATATTTTCTTTTTACCCCACAATCGAAAGTGACTGAGACCCTTTATCGTATTATTCCCTCACTGTGAGGTGTCAGGAAAATGTATGACCCTGTATCATGTTGCTCATTAGAGTTTTAAATAGTTTTTTTTCAGTCATCTGACCATCGGCAGATATCTACGACAAAATTCTTTCTTTCTAATTGGTCGAGCCCCTGGAAATACGTTCGAAGGCGTGGCATTACGTTTGAATGAGCTGTAGTTTGTGAAAGACTGGCACTATTCTCACGTTTAACCCTATGTGCTCCGGCCCGAGTCTCTTGGCAGCACTCACCAGTGACGCACGGAGCATCCCAAATATCGGCACATGACTGTGTTTGCTTACAAATATTAAAACAAGAGATACTTTATTGTGTTAGAGTTACTAACACCTGAGTCTAATTATTATTATTATTATTATTATTATTACTACTATTATTATTATTATTATTATTGATAGACTTAGCCTACAATATAGGGGTGACCTGGGCTTGTTGTCACATGGGGAAGTTGTCAAAGTGGCTGTATTTTGAATCAAATATGCAATTTCATAAATGCTTGTTTTCAGTAGCAGTGGTTATCTATATTAGTTTCAAAGACCTAGTTCAAACATTTCTGAAATTTGTCAAAAAATGTCATACTTTTTTGTGTATAATATCCTCCAAACAAAAATCCCAATCATCACATTTTTGTAACAGCTGTTGGGTAAACAATTTAACACGATCAAGACACAGTGGCATACATTCAGAGAAGGGTCAACTATATATTCATAAATGTCAGGATGTCAATTAGTCATAGAATCATATATGTACATTGATTTTTTATTTTAATTACTTTTAATTTTTGAATTTTTATTTATTATTTACTGCAAAATGTGTGCTTGACATTTCACAGTTTGCTTAACACCTCTTGCCTCCAGAATAATGTTGTTAAACATGCACAGATGAAGAAAAATTCTGTTTCATGCAGATATTAATATCAGAAATACCAGGAGAAATCAAAGTTAAAAACATATTCCACAGTTAAAATAGCCTACAAATTCAGCTTCATCTCGTATATAAAAGAGAATAAAATAATATAATATTATTATTATTATTATTATTATTATTAGACTATCATTATGAAAAGGCATATACAAGGCATATTTTATTAAAAGAAACTATAAATGTAAGAGTAACATTTAAATATGGGCATTTCCTGTGTAAGCCCCGCCCACACCCGTTCTGTCTGAATACAGAGACAGATACAGATAACTTTTTCATATGAACAGATACAGATACAAATACAGATATTAGCTTCGCTGCACACCCCTATTTCAAGGTATATACATAATACTTTTTAACTCTAACCCTAGAAATACTGTAGTCAAAAGTGTGTCAGCTACTTTTTTTCCCCTATACACTGACATCTATCCATCCATCCATTTCTATACCAGATTTATAGTGTCACGGAGGTGCAGCTTTGGCCCGAGGAACACCCTCAACAGGTGCACTCACAACATAGTTGAACCAGTTCCTATGCAAAAAAAAATCTATGATAAAACAACATCAATGTTATTTTACTACAATTAAGGCAAAATATATGGGATTTTGAAGTTGGTACAGATGTAAGTCACATAAGATATATCTTTAGAATTTGCAAAATAAAGTCACAGGACAACTTGTGATAAGTTATTCTTGCAACATTTTACATCTGGGCAACAAATACATTTATATTGTCAGCACACGATCTCAATCATATTTAGAAAAAACATTAAGTATGCAAAGTATGTCAGAGGCTAAAATAAAAGAACATGGGCCTCCAAACGGATTGACCAAATTGCCATTGCAATATCCATGCAATAAGACCAAATAAACATAGACATATCTTTAATAAAATATATAGGTAGTCATTGGCTAGAAGGATCAAAGGACAACATTTGTGTTAGATATGATTTAGAGCAGGCTACTTAATGTTGGTGAATTCCAAGTGGTACATATAGAATACGCTTGGTGCCCTCCCTCCATTTGGATCCCCTTTAGAAAATGCCTGATAAAGCTTATGCACAACCAGAATAGAAGGCAGGGGCTGCATACTAAAGAGCTATAGAGCTTAACAAAAACAAGTTATTCAGTGACCAGTTCTGTCTGTGTCCTAGAAGAATATTTGAACTGTGAAAACACTTCCATTAAAACAATTATGACATAGAATAAATCTAAAATAAACACACACACACATCCACATATGGCATATTCTGCAAAAGTCAAACATTGGGAGTAATAGTACACTTTCATACCAGCTTTAAAGGAATATTTTGTTAATTACAAGTTAAGCTCAATTGAAAGCATTTGTGACATAATGTTGATTACCACAAAAAATAATTTTGACTCATGTAAAAATTTAAGTTACTTTAAGTTACTTTTAATTACACTTACATATACAGTAAGGTAATGGGGCCAATTTTTTTAAAGGCAGAAATTTGAAGCTTATCATTTTACAAAAGCATTTACATTAAATCTTCTGTTAAAACAAATTATTATGTTAATATAAATTATCTGACTTGTAAAGTTGTTTAAATCATAATTTGTACAGTCATTTTAGGGTTTGTTTGTCGGTGTCAAGGCAGAATTGAAGTACGCATCCTTCAGGTCTAATCTAGTGAACCAATCTAGATGCCGAACACAGGTTAAGATGTGTTTCTGCGTGAGCATTTTGAACGGGAGTTTGTGCAAAGCTTGGTTTAAAACTCGCAAGTCCAAGATCGGTCGTAAGCCGCCGCCTTTCTTGGGTATGATGAAGTAAGGGCTGTAGAGACCCTTCTTCATCTCGGTTGGAGGGACAGGCTCTATCGCGTCTTTGAGTAAGAGAGTAGCGATTTCAGCGTGCAGGGTTTTGGCATGTTCGGCGTGTACTGCGGAGAAGTGGACGCCCATGAAGGGGGGCGGAGGCCAGGCCAGAGTTGGATGGTCTGGGCCAGCCAGCGAGATTGGTTGGGAAGTGAAAGCCACGCAGCCAAACTCCATGCTAGAGGCACCAAGGGGACGATTATTTTTGATGTACCCGGCGGGGCTTCGCAGCAGGGCAGAGCAAGTAAAACGGCGTTGGGAGGTGAAGATGCATCCCGAGGCTCTGGTGCTGACAAAAGACTCAACGCACTTACCTCTCCGCACACCCAGCAGGGGACGGGTTAGCAACGGAGGAGGAGGTCCAACGTAGGCGTCCTCTAAACTCATCGGAACCGGCCGGCAGGGGAACAGTCGTGGGGCTGAAGGCGGGGGGTCTGCATCCAGTGTGCTGGGACTGTTGAAATCTGGCGGCAGAGTGCCGTGAGAACGCCATTTGCGGGCCAGGTGACCATGAGACAAAGGAAATAGCTCTTTTACTGAGAATGTGGGTATAAATCCAACAAAAGATTCTCCTCCCGGCCCTCCACTGGGAGACGGAGTGGTCTTACCATCCCCGGAGCTAACGTCTTGGTCCCTGGGTCGGACGTCTCAGGAGCGCCTGGGAGACTTACGGGTCCTTGAGGGGGTCCTAAAGACGGGGGGCATCTGCTTCCTGTGGTGTGCTCGATGCTGGGGCTGAGAGCTGGGCCCGGGTTGAGGCAGACCAGGGTGTTTCTTTGCCGTAGGAGGACGCCCTCGGCAGGTAGATGGGGCATGGCCCATGGCGGCAGGCTTGCGGTGGGGCAGGATATGTGAGATGGCTTCCGTCTGCTTCTTCACCATGGAGAACTGCTGGGCGAAGTCCTAGATGGTGTCGCCGAACTGGGAGATGGGGGCGTTGAGAAAGCAAGCCTTGTCGGTCTCACGCATCTCGACCAAGTTCAGCCACAGATGACCACTGTGGCCATCGCCTGCCCGAGTGACTGCGCTGTGACCTTCGTGGCCCTGAGGGCGAGGTTGGTCACCGAGCGCAGTCCCTGCAACACATCTGGAACAGGGTTAAACTCGTGCAGATCTCTGAGCGCCTTGGCCTGGTGGACTTGCAGGATGGCCATGGCATTCAGGGCGGAAGCGGCCTGTCCAGCGGCGCTGTAGGCTTTAGCAGTAAATGATGATGTCGTCCTGCAGGCCTTAGAAGGGAGCACAGGGCGACCCCGCCAGGTGAGGCTGTGAGCGGCACGCAGAACCCAGGAACCAGTCATCCAACCACGTTGGCTGTGGGGAGAACAGAGGGTTCCAGTCCAACCCCACGCTGGCAGCGGCACGGGCAAGCATGTCAAACATCTGCTTGTCTGCCTCAGCCTGGGCGTGCTGACCCGAAGTTGGCAGCCCAGGGGAGGCATCAGCGTCAGACGCCGCGCTCTCAGACACAGCAGCGAGCTCATCCACCTTGAGCTCTAGAGGATAGGCAGGCTGGCCATGAGGCAAGCCGCTGTTGCCTCGAGCACGGACGGGAGTCAAAGAGCGTACTTGGGGGCGGTTTTCCGAGGGGGCGTACCTGGCGGAACTGCACACGCTGCTGCCACCAGATGAATGTCAGTTGGTAAATCCATTGGCCACACCAAAAGCTCAATTGCGCCCTCTAACGCTGATCGAGGTTCCCTTCGAAAGAATTGGCATGGACCTCGTAGGGCCATTAGAAAAGGCCATATGCAGGTATCTCTTTGCGCAACATCACTGCATGCAGTGTTGCAAGGCTCTCTTCAGAATAATCTCCTGAGTGGGGATTCCAAAAGAAATCCTTACTGATCAAGTGTATTATTGACTGAATGAAAAGCATCAAAAAGTGCCTACGCTGTGCACAAAAGAGACAAGAGTATAAAGCCTGACCTAAAGCATGTCACTTCTCCCTGCCTCTTCATTTCCACACTCGAACCCTGACGTAGTGTCACACACATGTACAAAATCAACAAATGTAAGATTAAGTGACAATGGTAACAGTTCCGTTGCTGATGAGCCCTGAACTATGTCTACATTCTAGGATATAATTTAAATTTGGAGATGTGAAAATAGAACATTACTGTCACAAAAAAGAGAGGATCAGGACCCCAGCATGGAGTTTTAAAAAACAAAGGATTTATTAACACAAACAGGGCAAAAACAAACCAAAACTCCCACAAGGGGGAAAATACAAATATAAACTACCCCTTAGGGGGAAAAGTTAATCCAGGGCAGGGGGAGAAGGCAGTGGGGAATAGGATCGACAAGCGCTATGCACACTCGCCATGGAACATGAGTGTCCGGATTCCGACACCAAAACCGAACCAGACAGGGTCAGGATCCATACACCATGCCCCAGACATGAAAAGAGACCAACTGAAAATACAAGACAGACATAGGAAGATAATTCCACGGTCCTGTCAGACAAAAACCCAGAGTGACAGGACCATGACAATTACATTAATTCACCAAATGCATTATAGGCTACATTGCTTGTTTTAAAGGCATGTCAACTAGCACAATCTTCAGGCTATCATCAGTATCTCAGGAAGAACTGGTTTAAGGATAAACTAAATGTTCAAGATTGGGGGGAACTAGTGTAAAATGTTAAGAAGTGGCAATTGAAAACCCAATTGAAAACCAATTGAAATATTTATCAATAATTCATCTGAATTCATGTCTACACTAATGAGTCAAAACATTATGAGCACCTGCCTAATATGCTGTTGTTCCTCTGCATAATGCCAAAACAGCACAAGGCATGGACTCTACAAGACCCCTGAAGCTGTCCTGGAGTATCTGGCATCAAGACATTAGCAGCAGATCCTTCAAGTCCTGTAAGTTGCAGGTAAAGCAACCGTGGATCGGACTTGTTGGTCCATCACATCCCACGGATGCTTAACCGGATTGAGATCTGGGGAATTTGGAAGCCAGGGCAACACCTTGAACTCTTCATATTGTTCCTCAAACAATGTGTGTAGTGTGGCGGGGCACATTATCCTGCCGAATGAGACCAATGCCATCAGGGAATACCATTGCCATGAAGTCGTGAACCAGGGTTTACTTGCGGAGCATTGCTCAGAGCAGCACACTCCCTTCACCGGCTTGTCATCTTCCCAGAGTGCATCCTGGTGCCATCACTTCCCCAGATAAATGGCACACATGTACACAGCCATCCACGTGATGTAAAAGAAAACAGGACTCGTCGGACCAGGCAACCTTCTTACACTGCTCCAAAGTCCAGTTCATATGCCCGCATGCCCATTGTAGGCACTTTCATTGGACATCATTGGCCAGACTGTGGCTACGCAGCCCCAAACACAGCAGGGCGCAATGACACATTCCTCCTCTAACCATCATTAAAATGTTCTGTGCCACAGTAGACCTTCTCTTAGTTATGGAATAGCCTTCGTTGTCATCGTGCATCGATGAGTCTTGGCCACTCAACACTCTGTCACCGGTTTGTGGTTTGTCCCTCCTCGGACCACTGTCGGTGGGTACTCTCATTGCTGACCTGGAGCACCCGACAAGCTTTGCCATTTCAGAGATGCTCTTACCCTGTTGTCTGGCCATAATAATTTGTCCCTTGTCACTCCTGCCCATTCCACTCCTGCATTAAACGTGTTGACTATGAAAACTGATTGTTTGCTTACCATCAAATCTACCCAAACCTTGACATGTGGCCTTGTTAGGAGATAATCAGTGTTATTCGCTTCACCTGTTAGTCATAATGTTTTGATTCATTCGTGTATATCAAAATGTGAATCCACTCAATTATAAATGTTTTGTTATAATTCAGTGTTCTCCACAAATATTATTGCTTTTGCATGTATTGCAATGGAAATTTTTAATTGGGTCTGAGACTTGTTTCATTTGCATGCAACATTATGGGATCTTTATTCTTTACTGTATTTAGTGAAACAAGCAGAAGCAAATTATGACTTGAAAATGCTAGCGTAATGGTGGCTAGTTGATAGATAGCTGTGCAATTTGTATAAAGCCTCACTCTCCTGACCTCAAGAGGTGCACTAGCGACCAACGCTAGGGGCTGTAGCCTTTAGCCTCCTTGTTAGCGTACCCACCTCCCACAGTGGAGACACCGGTTCGACTCCCGTGTGGAGCGGGTGGAACAGGAGTGACACAATGGTGCTGTGACCCGGATGGGAGGGAGGTTTAGGGGGGTGAGTGTAACGTTGGCCAGCTGATAGAGTGCAATGTGTATAAAGCCTCACTCTTCTGACCTCAAGAGGTGCACTAGCGAGCCTGGAACACTGGAAACGCTGGTTAGATTCTCGTACTGAGCGGCTAGAACAGGAGCATCACACTAGGTTATGTATTATTTTCTTTGGGTGAAAGAAAGCATACAGTATATATCTTATTCAGGCAGATATAATTTCAGGTTTACAATAGTCATTAAATGAATTTATCTCTCGTAGAGCATATCAAAGAGAGGACCATATGCTATGTTGTCGCCCCAGTAAAAGATGTTGATGGATTCCACACAATAAATATTGGGAATGTCTGCTTGGACTAGAGATGCATTGTTCTGGCAACAGCAGCTACATTGTGGGAAATTATTCAAAGAATGGGTCTGGGACAAAGCTTTCAGAGAATTGATATCAAAGTTTTCTTATTATGTCTTGAAGATGGAAATACACTCAATTTCTCAGACCGCTCCTGTTGCATCCTCAACAGAGATTCGATTTGGTTGGCTATGGTTACATTGTTTAGATAGAATATCATTTAGTTTCTGAACAGGTATAGCAACAGTATCTGATGTCAGTTTATGTATTGCCCACAGCAAGACATTGCATGTTTAAAAACACTGTTCTGCAATTGTATCCTTATTTCTTTCTATAGGACTGAAAATCCATGTTTTTTCATGCATAATGTCTCATCATTCTCAAAATCTGTTTAACGTGCATGTGCTTTCATAAAGGGAGAGAGCGTTAGTTTTATTCTGTAAAAAAACAAACAAGTTTTCTCTCATTAATTCGCCTTTAGAGATGAAGTGCCGAATGAGACGTAATAAACTTTGTTAAATCAGTTATACACGTGTCTGGAAATCACGAGCTGCTCAGTCTCCATAATGTAAGTATATATTTATTTAGGTAATGTTTCAAAAATGTAATCATTAATTCGACATGATAATGACATTTGATATGAAAAGAAGCAAGATCACTATGGCTATTAGACTATTATTATCAGAGTTGTTTAGCTGCAGGGTGAAGAACAATATTCAAAACAGTCTACTTCATATCATCCTCATGAAACACCAGTTACATGGGTCATTTCTGGACTGTGAAGGTTGTTTGTGCTTTGTCCATCAGGCTGTGTTGGTCTTTAGGTTGTCTGATTTCATGTTATATGCACATTCTTAATTCACAGATTAGACCTAATATCTCCCTAATGTATATTACATGTCACAACCGATTTATATGTTTATTAAATTCAGCCAATAATCACATCTTTAACTCAGTGATTAAATCTTTGACCCTGTGTGTGAATACACTACACATGGCCAAAAGTTGAATGACAAATGGGTGACCGAAAACTCATTATATGCACAACAGAACTCTTTGCTTAAAAACACATGTAAATTGAGGTTAATATGATGTATTTATGAATGTATGTCTGTAAAGCGCATATATGGGATTACATAAGGCATACATCCTATCTTGCAAATTATAAATGTAGCACTCTATATGTACCAATATCTAGAGTGCCCTGGGTTTGTTACTGAAGTATTAATAGTTTATTGAAGGGGAATTCAAATAGAAATCAGTAAAATACAGAATGTAAATATAATAAGGAAAAACATGAATAAAGACTCAATTTCAAATACTCCCTGGTTTACCTTTTACTTGGTAATTAACTCAAGTTATGACATTAACCTCCAAAACAAGTTATGAATACAGTAAATAACTTTAAATCACTCACAATTAACTCGTTGGAGTATATTCAACACTTTCACAATCACTTTACATTTCTTTTCAGTCAGTAATTAACCTTCACTGGGCCCAGTCTCTTGAAAACATATATGAATGTCCAAAATAGTCCCAAACAAAGTAAACCAATAAACTGAGATGCAGGCCTGAACGACGCTTGTGTGCGTTGGGGCGGAAAAATACATATCGCCACGTACTCTTACTAGAGCCAAAAATAATGGAAAATACTACTCACGATTATCATGCTCACATCATCACAGTCCCACGGAAAAAAATGAGCAATGCAGAGAGCGTCAGAAAGGAGAAAATACCGTGCTGCACCGAGCAAAAATATCATCACTCGCCGTGCGGTCCCGATCAGGGAATCCAACGAGGCCAGGGGAACTTCCAGGCAATCCAGGGTACCTGAAGCGCTACCTGGTACTGAAATCCACCGAGGCCGGAGGAGCTCAGTCTCCGGTTAACCCAAATCACTCGTGAATAACAAGTGCGTCACCTTCGCAAATCGTGAGTATATACATAACACTCACGATGAACTAATATAGGATATTTACCCTTTAACTTCTGTACGAAATTACATAAACTCCTACTATTAGTAAAACAAAGGAATAGTCACATCGTAATGGCATCACACTCCGTGTCGTTGTCGTTCATTTTTCCTTCGTATCTTCCTCTCTTTCTCCTTCTTCTCCCGCCCCCTCTGCCTATCACACCATCTCCAAACCAATCTGACATGTGAAATACCCAATCAGAGCCTAGACAAACTTTATACACTTCTAACAATATGAAATATTGTTTTCAATATGTAAAAAGTACAAATATACAATATAAATCAAATATATAAACAAAACAATAAAAAGATACATTTTGAAGAAAAGTAAAATAATATAGATAAGAATTTCAACTGGGCTACACAAATATGATTCAGTTTGGGGGAACATTGTCTTAAAAATATAATATATGTAAAAAATAATTATCTTCAGACACATTTTTAAAGCCATGATCTGAAGCACTGGCCCGACCGGGCAAGTAGAAAAAATTATTTGCGTTGAGCCCTGGTGTGTTTGTGGCAGTGTTTACATCAAGGGTGGAAAATAAATTTTGTGTGGGAAGAGAGGTAAATACAGCAGTGCAAAGGCGAGAGGGTGAAAGACATACCACATTGATGCATTTGTTTACTTGTAGTGTTGAGCTTGCTGGTTATAGATATAGCATGCTAATGTGTGAAATGGCAATGATAATAGCCATTACAAATGAATTTCTTAATTTGTATTGCACATCTTTCTTTCATGAAATCAATACCCGTTTAAATTTGACATTTATTGTTTATAATTATTTACACCTTATTATGGATAATTGCTATACCATGTTAATTTATTTTGTTTTGCTTTGTTTTGTTTCTGTAACACACTCACACACACTCAAAATGCCTCTGCTTTGTGGGAAATAAAAGGCCCTTTGAAGGGTAACTGGAATGTCAACCATGACTGTGTATAATCAATCTATCCTAGTCACTTAATTGTGACCAGCCTTTTCACCTTATACTGGACCCTTAAAATCGTATCAACTGATAGAGTATCCTTCAATGATGCTCTTTTCTGAATAAACTGTTCAAAAGTCAATATAAATGGTTTGAAATGAGTGTAAAAATATTACACAGAGAGGAAGATGCCCTCATCATTTACTTCTCTAGTTCAGATTGCAGTGTATCGCCAGCATCATTTGTGAAACTTCTTGGGTAAAATAATTTGTACAGAATTTATGAGTTGTCTATTTCATATGGTCTCGCACAATGTTGTTCACATAAACTCGTACGACTTCTTCACATGCAAATTCCCGGATGTCTAATGCGGAAGTAAATATTAGTTCTGCGCAGGAGGCGTTAAGGAAATACTTTTTATTATGCACTTACCCAAACCACGTATCTAAACTTAACCATTCAGTAGAGTGTTGACATGATAGGAAGCTGTTGTGTGTGACAGAAGGAAGTTATTGTGGCGTATTAGATGGAAACGATGTCCAGCGACATCATTGGCTGTAGTGAAAGTCGTAGGAATTCAAAAGACTGCAGTCACACGATATCAAATGAATTAGCCAAATTTAGAAAAGTCACATGAATCCTGATGATTTTGCCATGAGAATGTGATAAGTTAATATTTTCATTACTTTAATTTCACTTCTATCAAAACGTAGTCATGACAGTTTGCCTGAAAGAACACAATGCGTTCGGATGTCTTACGCACAATTTACATGTGGTCGGGAGCAGGTGTAAATTTCGTTCATACTAACTAAAGTTAAAATTTAATGAATCCGAAAAATTAAGTCAGAACAGCTTTACGAATTACTTACACAAAAAATTGTTCTGTTCGTATTTCATGAATAAGACACAATGTGTGAGTTAATATCAATGCATTTATTGATATTTATTTTTTTGTTCAGGCACTGATACAGTTTTTGGATGCCCAAAGAATGTAGGTATGCCTATTGCAATGTTGCTACATTCAGATAAAAACCATGAACGGCCAGGAATTGAGATACATTTCAAGACTATTCAACTGCCATTATTTTAGACTTCTACCCACAGCATTTTTTTTTCTGTAGTTGCCAGAAGAGTAACAGGATGAAATTAGGCTATTTTTAATTCCTTGTAACTGAAATATTAAATTGTAATTGATATATTCCCAAATTAATCAATATCTAATCAGAATCAAATTGAGAGCTTGTGAATCAGAATTGAATACCTATTAACATAGGTCCAAGATCAATGCCTTATTGAAATATTCATCCACTTTCAAATTTAAGACATTACACCAAATATTACATTCTTCAAAATCCTTGAAAAATGAAACAGATTAAATGTCTCTGTAACAGATTAGCTATTATTTAAGCAATTGTGCCAGAAAAACACAAGCCCTCAATAACATGGGGGGTGATTAGCTAAATAATGATAGATTTTAAGATTAGAATACAGCATTTTTCAACAATGTTTGATTTGGATGTAAAAATAGTTACTGCAAATGATCATTCTGTAAAAAACAAGAATGGTCTATGAAAACATAAGTGTTTGTATTGTCTTGTTTTTTCATAGAGGAATTGCAACTTTTTCAGGATTTGGATAAATAAGCCAACAGCCCAGTCACCATTCTTGTTGAGGGGGAGTGAGATCATTGCATATCACATATTTACTGAATGAACCCTGGTTCCCCTTCAGTCACTCACTCGATATTGTGTCGAATGAAGTGACACAAGTGGTCTTCCTGGGACGCCAAACGTACCTCTGAACCTGAGAAAAGCTTTTCTCACGAGAGAAAGCCACTTCAGTCACCCCCCGCGTTGTTCCGTTTTCCCATGGGATTGAGGACGACCCGGCTGGCGATGAAGGCGATTTGGGGATGATGATGGGCTCGGTTTCGCCAGGTAAATCCCCACGAACCACCCACACCCCAGCACGCTTGCTTGCTTCCGTCTGAGCTCGGGATGAGTTGCCAGCCGGCATTCTCCCTTGAGCCCCCGGAATTGGATGATGATATCGCCGCTGCATCGGAGAGCGTCACAGCGGCGTCTGATGCTGATGACTCATCTGGGCTGCCACCTTCGGGTCTGCTCGCCCAGTCTGAGGCTGAAGTGCAGATGTCCACTATGCTTTCCCGGGCCGCCGTGAGCATGAGGCTGGACTGGAAACCTCCGTCCCCCCTCACGGCTACTCGATCGTTTCCTCGGATCAGGGCACCACTCATAACCACTCACCCCCCGGTTCTGTTCTTCCCGGAAGTGCATGACGAGCTGACGCGGTCATGGAGGGCAACTTTTACTGCCCGGAACCGACCCCTCCGTTCGTCCGCTCTCACTACCCTGGATGGCCCACGGGAGATCCCCCAGGTGGACAGAGCGGTTGTGATCCACTTGTGTCCCAAGAAAGCTGCCACCTGGCAGGACCGCCCGCTATTCCCCTCCAGATCCTGTAGAATGACATCATCATTGACCTCGACGTGCTGCAGGAACTGCGGTCTGCCACCGACCTCGCTCTCAGAGCCACGAAGGTCACAGAGCAGGCACTCTGTTGGGCGATGGCCACCCTCGTGGTCCAGGAGTGTCACCTCTGGCTGAACATGGTCGAGATGGACGTTGACCATGCGACTAAACAACAGATAGCTCCGCCTCAACCCGGGCCCAGCTCTCAGCCCCAGCATCGAGTACCTCACAGGTGGCGTACGCCCCCCTTCTACAGGACCAGGAAAGCTCTGAAGCGCTCCTGAGATGGGCGACCCAGGCAGTCAGATGTTCGCTCTGGAGCTGGTACCAAGACCACTCCGTCTCCCGGTGGAGGGCCGGGAGGAGAATCCTTGTTTCATTTGCCGCACCGCCTCCGGGCTGCAGCACATTCTCAATAAAGAGCGATTTCCTCACTCCCTGGGTCATCCAGCCGGTGCGTGCCGTGGCACCCCGGCCCCAAAACTCTACAGTCCTGGCTCCCCGGACCTAGTTCCCTTGCCTCCGGCACCACGACTGCTTAGCCCCGGCAGGTCAGCACTGACGAGTTCCGAAGTCGCCTCTATAGGACCTCTTCCTCAGTCTCTAACCCGCCCCCTGCCTGGTGCGCGGAGCTAGGTAAGTGCTTTGAGACCTTTCTCAGCACCCAAGACTCGGGGCGCTCTTCTGCCTCCCGGCACGCTATTACCTGCTACCCCCCACAGCGAAGCCCCTCCCAGTATGTCAAAAGCGATTAGTGCCCCTCGTGCGGAGTTTGGATGCATGGCTTTCACTTCCCAATCCATCGTGCTGGCTGGCCATGACCATCTGACTCAGCTTTCAGTTCGCCCGGCTCCCGCCTCGTTTCAGCAGTGTTCGCTCCACTTCCATGCACGGCGAGAAAGCCAGTGCCTTCCAAGCAGAGATCATGACCCTGCTTCTCAAGGATGCGATAGAGCCCGTCCCTCCAGCTGAGATGGAGAAGGGTTTCTACAGCCCTTACTTATTCGTACCTAAAAAAAGCGGTGGGTTGCGACCAATCTTGGACCTGCGAGTTCTCAACCTGGACTCCCATTCAAAATGCTCACACAGAAACATATTCTTACCTGCGTTCGACAGCTAGATTGGTTTGTGGAGGTAGACCTGAAGGACGTGTCTCCATTCTGCCTCGACACCGACCCTTCTTACGGTTCGTGTTCGATGGCCAGACGTATCAGGACAAGGTCCTCCCCTTCACCATGTCCCTGTCTCCTCGCGTCTTCATGAAGATGAGCTCTTGCCCCGCTAAGGGAAGTGGGCATCCGCATACTCAACTACCTCAATGACTGGCTCATCCTGGCTCACTCTCGAGAGTTACTGTGCGCTCACAGGGACCAGGTGCTCAGGCACCTCAGCCATCTAGGGCTTCAAGTCAACTGAGAAAAGAGCAAGCTCGTGCAGAGCATCTCTTTTCTCTGCATGGAGTTAGACTCAGTCTCAATGACAGCGCATCTCACCAATGAGCGCGCTCAGTCAGTGCTCAGGTGCCTCGCTCTCTTCGAGCCCGGCACAGCGGTTCCTCTAAAGCAATTCCAGAGGCTTCTGGAGCATATGGCATCCTCAGTCGTGGCCGCGCCGCTCGGTTTGATGCACATGAGACCGCTTCAGTGCGTGGCGTTTTTATTTGGGACCCCTTGTATCACTTCATTCGACACAACGTTGAGTGAGTGATAGAAGGCGAATGTCATGGTTACTGTTGTAACCTCCGTCCCCCAAAGGGAAGGAACGAGACATTGTGTCCCTACTGCCACAGCACTAGACCTACCACTGTAAACGGCCGTATCTTATTTTTGGCTCCTCAGTGCAAAATCCTGACTGGCACTCGCTGCCCCGCTTCCCTTTATACCCATATGTCTGGGGTGGGGCATGCAAATTCTGTCTGCCAACTTGATGTTGACCTTTTCTCAGGTCCAGAGGTACGTTTGGCATCCCAGGAAGACACCTTGTGTCACTTCATTTGACACAACGTCTCGTTCCTTCCCTCTGGGAATGGAGGTTACAACAGTAACCATGACGATTTAATTACTGTTGAAGCAAGCAGTCATATTTTTATTTATTTTTTTCAATGAAAATTTTATTTTATCCTGCAATGACCTTCTCATAAACAACTTCTCTATACTTTTATCATAGTTAAGTTTGCGATATTATATATTTGTTGTATTTCAAATAATTTTAATTCAATTTACACATTTAAAGATTATAAAAATGCAATTTATCTACTATCAAGGATGACTAGAATGCATCGTCACTGGCTGTACCTAAATGTTTTCAGCTTCATATTTATTTTCAAACAATATGTTTATGTAGACTGCCAACTTTTTCACAGTACCACCAAAATGAATCCAAATACACTCACTAAGCACTTTATTAGGAACACTATGCCCGATGTGGCCTGTTGAAGCCCTTCCGGCCTCAAGGTTTGACATGCTGTGCATTCTGAGATGCTTTTCTATTCACTACAATTGTACAGAGCGGTTACCAGATATTCCGTAACCTTTCTGTCATCTCGAACCAGTCTGGCCATTCTCCGTTGACCTCTCTCATCAATAAGGTGTTTCCATCAACAGAACTGCCGCTCACTGGATTTTGAGTAAACTCAGACTAAAAATCCCATACTCAATCCAGCCTGTCTAGCATTAGATAACACTAGCATTAGAAATCTCTCACAATGTAATTACAACATGAACACAAGTTAGTTAACACAAAATGCTAACCATGTGAACACTAATAAGCAGAATTGTTTGTACATTATTTGTGGACTTGTAATATGGGCCATGGAAAAGGTAATTTGCTTTGCATCCAAACAACTCAAAAGTTGAGCTGAAATTAGAGGAAGGGGCAAGTAAGAAGAGAAAAAAAGAAAAAGAAGATGGAAATATGTATATGTATATTACATATGTGTATATGTGTAGGAAAGAAATCTGCATAAGTAGACTGGAATCCAGGCAATGGAGAATGGAGGTTTTGTTTGGATGGTACAGTGTAGGCATGCCAGATTAACAAAAGGTATTTCAGGGTCTACTGCCCCCTTCTGCCTAACCAGAGCTAACACAGCCTGTGATGTAAATGAGAGCACATGAGACAAGATTTGTAGGCAGAATAATTTATTTTCCTTATACCAACTGTAATTGTTTTTATATAATTATATATATATATATATATATATATATATATATATATATATATATATATATATATATATATATATATATATATATTAGTGCCCCCAATTTTCACCTACAGTCACCAAAATAGGTACATATATAATTCTCATAAAAACTGAACTACTTTCATACTCACAGTCATTAGCTCCACCCAACAGGATGTTGGCCAATTTGGATTTTCTGGAAATCACAGGCTCTGAACTTTTAAATATTCCTCCTAAGGGATTCAGGTGCCTGGCACCAAATTTGTGCAACATCGTGCCAAGACATTGTATATGCTAAATTGCAAACCGATTTTTGATATTTTGAACGGTGTCGTCATAGCAAAGCAATACATTTATGTTGAAAAATGGAAAACAGAAAGTGCCTAATATCTTCTGTGTACATTGTGTGATTTTGATTAAAATGCAGCTGTATATTTGGTAATAAGTGCTGATCACATTGATGTGGATATTATGGGTCATGGTTATAGTGCCACCAACTGGCAGCAGGAAGTATGACACTTTTAGCAGACTTTGAAATATCCCTCTTGCATTTATACAAATTGCTTAAGAATAATGTCAAGACACTGCTTATGTAAAATTGTAAAGGAATATTTGACAACTTAAATGCTGTTGCCATGGCAACACAATGTTATTATTCCTTTCTTTTGATATTTAGTTATTACTTGGCAAGCTTAAAATGTAATGAAATTTTGCACACACATCAGCATCATTGGCCATTAGGACTGGTCAAAAGTTCACACATGGGCATGTAGGGGGGCTCTGTAGCACCCCCATTAAAATGGGCATGTAAGACGGCCTCTGTAGCTCCCCCATTTTCACCTACAGTCATCAAACTATATATAGTATATAGTTCTCATCAAGCCGGACAACTTTAATATTTATTGTCATTAGTTCCACACAAAAGGAAGTTGTCTATTTTGGATTTTCTGAAAATCGCAGGCTCTGAACTTTTAAATACTCCTCCTAGGTGATTCTTGAGACTGTGAACTCATTTAGACAACATTATGCCAAGATATTGAAGATGCTATATTGTGAACAGATTTTGATATATTGAACAATGTTGCCATGAAGAGGCATTAAATTAATGGTGAAAAATTGGGAACAGGAAATGTCTGTATCTTCTGTGTGCAGAACAAGATTGAGATGCATATTTAATCTTGGGGGCTTATCACATGGATTTGACTATTTTGGGTCACGGTCATTGCACCACCACCTGGCAGCAGGAAAACTTTAAAATAGTCCTCTCTTATTTATGCCAAATTCATGTGTCCACCTTGCATTGTTTTCTGAAAGCCACCAGGTGGAAATGAACCAGTTGTACTTGGTCCAATCATCGCTGTTTGTAGCTATATTGATTTATACAATTCTTGTAATGATTACTTTAAGGAAACGGAGAGACCGGATGGGGCTCATTTTTCTTTTTTCTTCTCTGTACTTGTAAGTTATGGGAGGAAGGAGAGAGATGTATTGAGTTGTCACAGATTAAAATTAGGTTGGGACATGAATTTGGCAATTACCTGATTTAAGTTGTGAAATCATTCACTTGATTGTAGGTTTGTGCACTAACATGTAGAAAAAAATCCTTGCACAATGAGAAAAGCAGTCTTGGATCAGTCCTTCAAAACCTTACATGTTTTTTTCTGTGTGACTCATAGTCTTGCGGTTATTAAAACGACCTTTTGGATTAACCTGAAGAACCTCCCTTCCAGAATTTTTTTTAAATAAAATAGTCCTATTTTATGATGTTCATTTACTCATTCCAAGAATTTCTAGATAAGAATTTCCTTATGTGCTTGTCATCTGTGAACAACACAGCATTTACCATTTTGTGAGCAAAGTTTTGGCATAAAGCAAGACCATACTGTAACGTATTTTTGTATGGACTTTTATTTTGAAGTTATGTTTTAATTAATATTCTTGTCTCTCTTCCTTGTTACCCTCTGATTGTTCCCCAGGTGTTTCTTGTTAACCTTTTTAGTCCCTGTGTATATATTGCCCTTGTGTGCTCTGTCTTTATCAGTCCTTTTCCATGTTTTGTTCTCCAGTGGTCTGTGTTTCTAAGATTTCCAGTGTTATGATTTTGTGGTTCAATTTTCTTTAAAGTTTTCTTTAAATAGCCTGCTTTTAGATCCACATACTCTCGCTTTAATACTCCACTAGTGTTACACATACTATGGCAGCTTTTGGAGTGGCAAGAAGTTTCTGGTAACTGAATGCATTGGAGGTCATATTTCATTTCATTAATCATTTGCTCACCTTTTTTCATTTTGTTCCAAACCCAAATGACTTCCTTCCTTCTGTGGAACACTTGTGCACAAATACTTTAATGTGAAACACACACATATTGTATGTAATGATCATTTGCATTATTGTGAAAAGAAAAAACCTTGAAAACAGAAAGTGTTGACTTCATTGGCAAATATAGTGGTAGATTTTGGAACTAACACAAGGGAAGGTTAACACATCTGTTAGTCGGCCAAGTGAAAACTGAGTGTATATATATATATACACTCACCATTAGGATTATTAGGAACACCTGTTCAATTTCTCATTAATGCAATTATCTAATCAACCAATCACATGGCAGTTGCTTCAATGCATTTAGGGGTGTGGTCCTGGTCAAGACAATCTCTTGAACTCCAAACTGAATGTCAGAATGGGAAAGAAAGGTGATTTAAGCAATTTTGAGCGTGGCATGGTTGTTGGTGCCAAACGGGCCGGTCTGAGTATTTCACAATCTGCTCAGTTACTGGGATTTTCACGCAAAACCATTTCTAGGGTTTACAAAGAATGGTGTGAAAAGGGAAAAACATCCAGTATGCGGCAGTCCTGTGGGCGAAAATGCCTCGTTGATGCTAGAGGTCAGAGGAGAATGGGCCGACTGATTCAAGCTGATAGAAGAGCAACTTTGACTGAAATAACCACTCGTTACAATCGAGGTATGCAGCAAAGCATTTGTGAAGCCACAACACGCACAACCTTGAGGCGGATGGGCTACAACAGCAGAAGACCCCACCGGGTACCACTCATCTCCACTACAAATAGGAAAAAGAGGCTACAATTTGCAAGAGCTCACCAAAATTGGACAGTTGAAGACTGGAAAAATGTTGCCTGGTCTGATGAGTCTCGATTTCTGTTGAGACATTCAGATGGTAGAGTCAGAATTTGGCGTAAACAGAATGAGAACATGGATCCATCATGCCTTGTTACCACTGTGCAGGCTGCTGGTGGTGGTGTAATTGTGTGGGGGATGTTTTCTTGGCACACTTTAGGCCCCTTAGTGCCAATTGGGCATCGTTTAAATGCCACGGCCTACCTGAGCATTGTTTCTGACCATGTCCATCCCTTTATGGCCACCATGTACCCATCCTCTGATGGCTACTTCCAGCAGGATAATGCACCATGTCACAAAGCTCGAATCATTTCAAATTGGTTTCTTGAACATGACAATGAGTTCACTGTACTAAAATGGCCCCCACAGTCACCAGATCTCAACCCAATAGAGCATCTTTAGGATGTGGTGGAACGGGAGCTTCGTGCCCTGGATGTGCATCCCACAAATCTCCATCAACTGCAAGATGCTATCCTATCAATATGGGCCAACATTTCTAAAGAATGCTTTCAGCACCTTGTTGAATCAATACCATGTAGAATTAAGGCAGTTCTGAAGGCGAAAGGGGGTCAAACACAGTATTAGTATGGTGTTCCTAATAATCCTTTAGGTGAGTGTATGTGTGTGTGTGTATGTGTATATATGTATGTGTATATATGTGTATGTGTATATATGTGTAATATACAAATAGACCACCATTTTAAAATGTTTTGAGTTGAAATCAACACAGGGATCAATAATTATCTTACTTTGAGAATGGGATGTTTATTATGTTTGGTGTTTGGAACATTACAATACAAAAGTTTTACATTTAATTTTTGTTTGTTTTTTCTGGACTTCTGGTCATGATCTGACAAAGACTGAGAATATGATTAAAAGGACAGAACTTGCCAAGATGCTTGCTGAGATACTGCAATCATCAACTAACTAAGATGGGACCCTCAAGATAGCAGAGTCTCAAAGATGGGAGTCCCTGACCCCTGGTTAGAACATGCCTCACAAACAAAATTAAGCCACAAATTCAGTTATCAGCATATACCTAAGGATTATTATGAATTATTTCTCCCAGTTATGACATTTAACCCAAGTCAGAGTGGGCACTGTTGGTTCTCTTCTCTACCTCTTTTGGATAGATTTTTATATTTTTTTATATAAATGAATGTTTTTATATATATATATATATATATATATATATATATATATACACACACACACACATGCATTGCATTAGCTTTAGGATCTGATTTAAGAAGGTTGAGGGAGTTTTTTCAGAGAAAACATTTTTGTGCATCATCACAATAAATTAACATGTGTTATTTTGCAAATAGCACTTCAGTTATACACTTCCAGTCAAAATTATTTTATTTGTTTAGGGTAGCTAGTTAAGCTTTGTTTAACATTTTTTGTTCACTACATTTATTATGTTGGCTTGACACATGTCTACAGTCAAGGATTTTTCTAAATCCCTAAACAAAGGCCAAGATTTCTGACTGTAACTCGTCCTAGAGTCTTTAATCTCAAACTTGGCACAGACATTCAGACTCTTTGACTTGGGTTGCTGTGACTACTCTAACTGATTAGATTTATGTTTTTTGCACAGCAGGCGATCAAATTTCCCCCAAATCCCATAGACATACATTAATGTAAAGTTAAAGCCACACTATGTAACTTTTGACCCTCTAGCAGCTGAAACATAAAACTTCAAGTTACTTGCAGAGGAACACTATGTCAGTTCATATTAGGCACTGCTCCTCTGGTGGATGAATCTCATGGTTTGAGGACATGAGGAGCTATTTTCATATTGATATTATGTTAGCTGCTTAAACATTTATAACCGATATATTACTTAATTTGAAGAAGAACAACACTCGTAATTGTAGTTTAAAATTATTATAAAAGCTTTTTATTCACACACAATACACATGAATGTTTGTATTTTATTACACATATCATTTTAAGAGGTGAAGCTTGTAAAATGGCTGATATGAGTCCAGTTGAAGACTTCAGTAAGTGGACAACGCAAGTGAACTTTAATACTACAATAGTAGGTATATGCACTGCAAAAAATAATATCAAAATGCAATACGGAGATTTAATAATGATGAAATACATGAAAATAATAAGCAGAAATATGCAATATAACAATTACAATAATACATTTGTAATTGTTTATTTGGATGTAAAGTTACAACAGATAGTTACACATTAAACAAATTAATAAACATTACTGTATTATGAAATTGGTACATTATAGACAAGGGGTGGGATATATTGGGCAGCAGGTGAACAATCAGTTCTTGAATTTCAAGTGTTGGAAGCAGAATAAAATGGGCAAGTGTAAGTATCTGAGCGACTTTGACAAGGGCCAAATTGTGATAGCTATTACTGGGTCACAGCATCTCCAAAACGGCAGGTTTTGTGGGGTGTTCCTGGTATGCAGTGGTTAGAACCTACCAAAAGTGATCCATAGAAGGAAAATCGGTGAACCGGCAACAGGGTCAGGGGTGCCCGAGGCTCATTGATGCTCAAGGGTAGTGAAGGCTAGCATGTCTGGTCCGATCCTACAGAAGAGCTACTGTAGCACAAATTGCTGATAAACTTAATGCTGGCCATGATAGAAAGGTGTCAGAACACACAGTGCATTGCAGCTTGCTGCATATGGGGCTGTGTAGCTGCAGACCAGTCAGAGTGCCCATGCTGACCCCTGTCTACCGGCGTCATTTACCTGGGGAAGAGATGGCAGCAGGATGCACCATGGGAAGAAGGCAGGCCGGTGGAGACAGTGTGATGCTATGGGTAATATTCTGCTCGGAAACATTGTATCCTGGCATTCATGTGTTACTTTGACGCATACCACCTACCTAAAATTGTTGCAGATCACATACACCCCTTCCATGCCAATTGTTAAAAAAATTGTTCAGGAATGGTTTGAGGAACATGAAATAAAGTTCAAGGTGTTGACTTTGCCTCCAAATTCCCCAGATATCTCTCCGATTGAGCATCTATGGTAAGTGCTTGACCAACAAGTCCAATCCATAGCCCCACCTCACAACTTACAGGACTTGAAGGATCTGCTGCTAATGTCTTGGTGCCAGATACCACAGGACACCTTCAGAGGTCTTGTGGAGTCCATGCCTTGATGGGTCAGAGCTGTTATGGCGGCATGAAGTGGACCTACATGAGATTAGGCAGGTGGTTTTAATGTTGTGGCTGATTGGTGTAAATCCATAGGGAACCACTTTGTACCTATAGTGGCGTTTTAGATCTGTTTAATTGGGCTATCTGCTAAAAGGATAGTGTCCGTACACAGATTTCTTGAAAATACTTTATTGACTTACACTTGCTTGACTTTTTCATTATTCTGCTACAAGGACAGTAAAGTGACATCAACTTGTGCATTTCTGTGACTTGTCTTGAAAATTTGTGGTCATGTAACTGTAACTTTTGTGAAAAAAAATTAAACTTATAAAAACGATCAGTACACATGAGTAATGTTTGATTCATTAAAGCATGACAGACAATATAAGCTTTAACAACCCAATCAGAAAACATTCAAGCAGTATAGCAGGTAAAAAAATTTGCCAAACAGTAAAACAAATGATGCTGATCACTCTGCTGCTGTCCTGACTTCTGAAACCACGACTGGACTGATTGAACAGCTGTTACACTCGTTCCCATTTCTCGCAACACAGCCGGACCTTCTTTCTCAGCTAACAACGGCTGCCTGTGATTTCACGCCAAATCTGACCCATGGCTCCAATTCCTTCAAAATATAAATCATTATTGTAGGCTTACTGTAGTGAATTGGGGTGAGACAATGACATGGTTTTGAACATGGATTTTTTTATGTACCTTAATAATTCATTTTTGTTAGTAGTAACCAAAAAAAAAAAAATCTTACATAGTGCAGCTTTAGTTCAAACTCCAACTGTCAACTCCAATCCTTAACCTTCAAACTTTTTTTATTTATTATTGTTAAACTGTCAGACATAGCTTTGTCAAGCCATCATTGAAGTTTGTCTTGAAAAACTTAACTTATCGAGTTTTAACCTTTGCACTAAATTTAATAGTTTAATGACTATTATTCCAAAATGTGCAACTTGGTAATAATGAAGAATTAGTTGACGTGTTCATAATTTTGACTGGTAGAATAGTATTATTTTGTCACTAATTGCTGATATTTTACTTATTTCTTTAATCAGTTGATTTAAGAATTGCCCATATATTAAAATGAACAATATTTGCGTGTGTGTTTGTGTGACTCAATATATTTGGTATATATCATTTCACTATTACTTGCTTGTTGTTGTAAGCGTTACATTTGTTTTATTACAATATCTGTGGTATCCATGAGCACACACAAACCCTCTAGGCTCTGTTCATAGTGTGTGTTCACTGTCTACAGTATGCACACTCCAAATGTCACTTAGCAACTAGTTTTACAATTTGATTTATTTACTTGTAGTCTTAAAATAATGCTTGGCTTAGGCAAAGGTATTAGTGTTATTTATGACATGGCAAATCTGGCAGTGGACTTTTGTTCTGTTTTTTTTCTCTCTCTCTCTCTTTCTTTCTAATCAGCAGTGAAGGAGAAGGCTGGATTTATCACTCCTGTGCCTTGTGCCATGGTGATGAAGAACACAGTCACTGCAGCCAAAAATGCCTCAACATACTGACTGAACAAAAAACAGAACCTACCATTATAGGTGTAAAAGAAAACATTTTTCAAGGACATTTCACGTTCTCTAGATTACTTTAATTTGCATTATTTGTATATTTCAATTATAAATGCAAATCCGTGCAAGCTTCCCTCATGACATCCTTCCCTGCCCATTGGCAAGGGAAGGATTGGCAAGCCCTAACAGGCCCCTTTTAGCTGGCATGCAGCCATAGATCTATCTGACTGTAACTACACCCTAGTGCTTTTCTTACCTCTGTAATAAAGATTAGGGTGATACATCCTCACATAGAAGCTGTTGCCTTTGTTACAGTGTTATTATTTGTCAGAGCCAAGAAAATAAGGAGAGTTCACAGTAAAAGCGTCATATCACGTGACGCCCTGCCAGTAAAGACAGAAGTTTTTGCTTGCATCATGTTCAGTTTCGGCGGAACTAAAAGGCTGCCCAACAGGTGGCCTAATGGCAAGATAATTGATGGTTGTAGGACAAATGAAGCTGTTAGGCACCAGTAAAGTGAGGTTTTACCGGACATTGACGAGGTTACTACATTTGCTCAGGAACATAATTTTTGAAAGTATGATGCTGAACATTATTTTTTAAAGTATGATGCTGAATTTCATATTTATTTATTCATCTATGTATGCATATTGTTGTTATTTATTTAGAAATGTGTTTGTAAAGGGATATAGAAGGGCAAGGAGGAGGCGAGAATCTGCTTGACGATATAAATAATAGTTTTAATGATAAACTTAAACAAAAGACACAAACACACACATGACGGACATGCCCGTAAACGATCTCTGTCTCTCGCACCATCTTCCGCAGTCAGCCTTTATCGCTCTCGGAGGCTTGATTAGCCTGATAAGGGACCGGGTGTGTAGAATCACCACCCGGCCCCGCCCTCTGCCCTGCCAGTGTTTTTGTTAGAAACTTGTTTTTGTATATATAGCATATAGTTATTTTTTAGTTTCATTGCAATACAGCATTTGATAGAATTTATCTGGTTTAGTCATTCATGTGATTTAAGGCACATTCTTGTCATCAAATATTTGCATTAAATTTTCATTCATTTTGTATTGTTTACATCCAACCTGCCAAAAAAAAAAAAGACTTTGAATTAAGTATACGTATATCTTATGATTCCCTATGACAATACAAATAAACTATGTATTGTTTATATTTACTGTGTATTATTACTGACATAGTTATTACTATAGTAATTAAAATTTTGTACACCAGTGGTTCCCAACCCTGGTCCTGGAGTACCCCCAACACTGCACATTTTGGATGTCTCCCTTATTTGACACACCTAATGAGAGGAGAGAGAAATGAGAAAAAAAGAAGAAGAAAAAACTTTATTCGTTGGTTCTCTGATACACCGTCGCATGGTCCTCGATCACTCCTCCACCCTCTCGGGCAGACGACAGCCGCTCCTCCCTGGGCGGAACGGAGTCAGACCCACGACCCCCGGTGGACAGAACGCCCCTCCGCGTTCACGGTGACTCGTGGGGACACTCCTCCGCCCCTGGCAGCGGCCCTACCGCTCCAGGCAGTTGGGGAGTCACTTCCCTCCTCCCCTCGTGGACGGCGGTCTTCTTTCGACCCCTCCATGTTTCTGGGGGATGGCAGGGCTCTACTCCGCCCCTGGCAGCGGCTCCATCACTCCAGGCTCAGGGAGTCCAGTCCCCACTTGCCACGCGGACGGCGGCTGTTCACCGTTTCTGGGCGGTCCGGCTACTTCATCCCCCGGCGGATGGCAGCGGCACTCCCTAGGGTGGACGACAGTGTCGAGGACTCCGCGACGGCATCCCTCCTCCTTCCCGGCTTTCGGCACCAGTGTAAAGGGATATAGAAGGGCAAGGAGGAGGTGAGAACGGGCTTGATGATATAAATAATAGTTTTAATGATAAACTTAAACAAAAGACACAAACACACACATGACAGACATGCCTGTAAACGATCTCTCTCTCTCACACCATCTTCCGCGGTCGGCCATTATCCCTCTCCGAGGCTTGAATAGCCTGATAAGGGACCGGGTGTGTAGAATCACCACCCGGCCCCTTCATCTGCCCTCCCACAGTGTTTTTGTTAGAAACTTGTTTTTGTATATATAGCATATAATAAAGCATATATGTTCTATTTTCATTGCAATACAGCATTTGATAGAATTTATCTGGTTTAGTCATTCGTGTGATTTAAGGCACATTCTTGTCATCAAACATTTTCATTCAAGTTTCATTCATATTGGATCGTTTACATCCAACCTGTCAAAAAAAGAGCTTTGAATTAAGTATATGTATATCTTATGCTTACCTATGACAATTCAAATAAACGATGTGTAATTACTGTGTAATTATTACTGAAATAGTTATTACTATAGTAATTAAAATTGTGTACACCAGTGGTTCCCAACCCTGGTCCTGGAGTACCCCCAACACTGCACATTTTGGATGTCTCCCTTATTTGACACCTAATTCTGCTCATGGAGTCTCTACTAACAAGCAGATGAGTTGAATCAGGTGTGTTAGATGAGGGAGATATCCAAAAATGTGCAGTGTTGGAGTACTCCAGGACCAGGGTTGGGAACCACCGGTGTACACCAATGTGTAGTAAGGACCCCCATCTACTACAGACACTATTTGCCTCGTGATTTATTTTTTAAAATAGGAAACTTCAAGTCATTTAAATTGTTTGAAGCTAGATTTCGTACACAAGGAGAAATATCTTAGGCTCTATGTGACAATCTCCATAAATGTTTTTATTATGGCTCATTACATGACTGATTCTTAACCTTTTAACTTTGGTGGTATGGCATTTATTTCTGAAATGGATCTTCCAATATATTACTTTAAGTGTTGCCAAGTTATGCCCTTCCACATAAAGTTTTTATTTTTGCATCAGTGTCTCAAATGTTGTTGCATTATTTGCATCCTATTCATATGACAGATAGTGTCCTCCAGCTAAATATGATGTGTAATTATTTTGTCACAGCAAATACTATATATAGAATGTGTAGAATACACAAGTGTGAAATACATCAGAAATATAAACTTAAATTGAAACACTGAAAACCCTAATAAGTTGACTACTCATTTGATTGAGTAAACTCATTCCCTTAATTGAATTGAGTGATGAGTCGCCAAATCTTATGTAATTAAGTTCAATAAAATTGGTGTCCATATAGAATGTATTATTCAAACGGGTCCAACTTGACCAAACGGGACACAGATCACCCTAATGGTGGCATCACAAAAAACAACAGTTTGCATCAAAACAACATAATACTACAAAAGAGCTAAAACATCTATGAATTCTTAATAACAACTATTTAAATGCCCCCATATGTTCACTTTGACCAAGGAAACATAACTATATTCAAGCAGCAAGTGATTTTGGGTATTCCCATAGCCTAAGTTTTTATACTCTGTAGTTTGCGTTATTAACGCTTAAAACCTTAAGTCTATGGATTTTTAAGATATTTATGTTCATTGAACTTAAATATTTGTTTTATGAGCCCAAAACTTGGCATTTCATGGAATAATAAAGACAACTTGATATTTCCAGTAATTACTTTTTATTGTTTACAGTAAGTGGCAATCAAAGAATAACAAGTAATATACCAAATAGGATGCATCTTTTTAGGAACACAGGTATGGAGTTTGATAGTCAAGAATACCCCGGGCCTTTCATTATAGAACAGGAGGATAATAGGACGTGACAGTCAGTAAGGTCAATTTAACCAAAATAATTTTGTGCAGTGAAGGTAATTTTCTTATTAGGGTGACACCTAACAGACTTTAGCTACTGGCTCTGCTCATACTTTGTGAGATATGTACATTCAGATTTATTGGCAAATTACTTTGTACAACTAAAATAGATGTTTTATCCAGAACATGCAACTGCTTTGCAACTAAAGTAGATTAAATTGCATAGTATTGAACTGTATGGACCTTCCAGTCATTGTACAATGATGCTGGATGATAAAAAAAATACTGTACCGAATTTTTTAACTCTCTGACTAACTATGTCAAGAATTAAGAATATGTTTTTGCAGCTGCAAAAATATGGGGGCAAAAACACGCCGGCAAGAACACGCCTGTGCATGCTGTTTGCCTGTGGACCAGGAAGTGATGCAGAGAATTATAGAGGTGTGGGGAGAGAGGAATCCGGATTCAAATGTTGTTACTTCAAACTGTTAAAATGATTGGCTGTCATAAGTGACGCAAAAGAATGATACAGAAGGATGGTATAAATTGTAGGAAAAGTATTTTAATCTGGAGAGCAGCAGAATTCTCCAGTCTAATTAAACCTCTGCTTGGACCACAGCATGCCACAACAAATATATAAAATGCATTTGCATCATGGTAAGTCACTTGCAATAATATTTTTCATTCTATACAATAGACCCACAATAATGTATTCTGCTTTAAATACAATACAAGTCAACTTTTATAGTTATTTCTCTGTATTCTTAAAACTGCAACAGTACTTGGATTGATTCTGGTGTTAACCCTCTTCTGTGGACATGGAGACACTAAGGAGGTGTCAGAGGATGTTCTCCTATTCAACACAACACTGAACCAGCTTTTTAGTGGTTAGTAGGCTACTTTTTAAAAGTTTTACATCTGTAACTTAATTTCATGGGATATTTTACTTTTTCTGTTTATCATGTTAATCATTTAATTCACATATGCATTAAATGTTCTTCTTGTAATATAACAAAAACTTAAAGGTGTTGTAAGGGATTTTTTCATGGAAAGGTATGCAAAAATGTTTACAATTCCCTGAAAGATATGAATGAAATAAGTGTCATGAGATATCTCACCGGCCTCTGTAACAGCTCCAGACAGTAAACAGCAAATAAAAATGTGGCCGCGGTTCGTGGACAATGATGCTTTCTGCCTGTCAATCATTTTGCACATCCTCATTGTATTGTAGTTGCAGCGAATTATTGAGGCATTATGCCACTTTTATGCCATGTTGCTAATAACAGTTTTCAGTTGAGGGCGCTGTTGTTTTTGACTAAATAAAGGTCACGTGGTATCTTTCGAGTGCAGGTGTAAAGCAGGTTTAAGGGAAAGGAGGCTTGACAACATAAATAATAGTTTTTATAATAAACCGAACCAAAAACTCACTAACATACACACGAAGAGCAGCTGCCTGTAATTCTCTCTCTCTCGAACCGTCTTCTTGGCCACCTTTATCCCTCACACCAGGCGTGCGTTGTTCCAGCCCGGCCCCATGCTCCTCCGCTCTACACTCCTCCCGGCGTTGCCTCAGGCCGGGGAGCCCCCTGTATGATGGTTCCCCCCATCTCCAGGGGGGAGGGCATGTCTTGTGATACAGGGGGGGCAAAACATGAAAAAAATAAAACAAAATAGGTGAGGGAAAGGCCAATACGGAGCGATAGGGAGAGGAGAGAGAGAAAAAGGAACTCACTCACTGGTTCTCTGATGCACCGTCGCGTGGTCCTCGATCCCTCCTCCTCAGGTGGACGGCAGCCCCTCCTACCCAAGTGGACAGGAGTCATATCCAGAACACCCCTCCGCATTCCCGGCAACTCGTGGGGACACTCCTCTGCCTCTGGCAGCTGCCCTACCGTTACAGGCAGCTGGGAAGTCGCTTGCCTCCTCCCCTCGTGGACGGCAGTCTTCTTTTGACCACTCCGAATTTCTGGGGAATGGCAGGGCACTCCTCCGAACCTGGCAATGGCTCCATCGTTCTAGGTGGTCGGGGAGTCCAGTACACACTTGCCTCATGGACGGCAGCCGTTCCTCGCGTCCGGGCGGTCGGGCTACTCCGTCCCTCTGCGGACAGCAGCAGCACTCCCCTGGGTGGACGGCAGTGTTGAGGACTCTGCGACAGGCATCCCTCCTCCTTCCTGGGTTTCGGCACCAGTGTAAAGTTGGTATAAGGGAAAGGAGGAGGCAAGAACCGGCTTGACAATATAAATAATAGTTTTAATAATAAACCAAACCTAAAACACACAAACATAAACAAACAGAGCAGCTGCCTGTAATTCTCTCTCTCGAACTATCATCCCGGCTGCCTTTATCCCTCACGCGCACCTATCAGGCTGATTAGGGACCGGGCATGCATTGTTCCAGCCCGGCCCGCCCTCCTCCGCTCTACAGGGTTTTGGAAAAAGTGGGCATAGCTAATCCAACAGCTCAGTTTAGCTCAGTGAGAAATACTAGAATGGCTAAAATCACTTACAACACCTTTAATTAAAAAAATAAAATAAAAATTACAATTCCATGTTTGGAACCAGGTCCAAAGAACCATTATAGGGTTATTTTATTAGAACCCTTAAAAAGGGTCTATATAGAACCTTTTAGAAGTTCCAAATATGAAACAAGCCTTTTTATATAGAACTTTGTCTTCTAAGATTGTAAAAATGGCTCAGAAGTTAGTACTGATAAAAGGCAGATTTGTTATTTTGTTATCTAAAGCACTGAAATTCCTAAGAATGCAAGTTCACAGTGAGGAGACTGTGGCATGTGGACACAAGTCTGAATACCTATCAGTTAAGCTCACAGTCCTTCATGCCTCTCTAGTGAGATTTTCTTTGTGTGTGTATCTGTAGGAAGTGGACAGGAACCAAAGGTTTTGGCTATACAAAGACCCTGTGGTCCTGAACATGATGGATTCTGTGTTAATGGTGTGTGCTCCTTTTCTTCCGACTTTGACACCCCAATCTGCCGGTAAGACCAGTCACTCAAAAAAGCTCCTAAATGATCAAAATACTAAACCAGCTTTCTAAATCATAAATCTTTCTTGACATTTCCACTGTTTGCAGGTGTCACCAAACATACTCTGGTGTGAGGTGTGAATATATGCTTTTGGACACCCAAAGCTTTTCCAGCCATGAAGAAGTCATTGGAATTAGCTGTGGTGTAGTTTTATTACTTGGAACTCTTCTTGGACTACTGTTCTGCTTCTTGAAGAAAAGGTATACTCACTACTCAACTAAATAAAATGTTCAGTCTTTTACCATACAATTACTACTGCTGTTTTAAATTGTTTAAACAGTAATACTTTACAATAAGGTTGTATACCTTAACATTCACAATATTTAACACTAACTAACAATACACAATACTTTTAAAGCATTTATTAATCATGATTAATGTTAATTTATACATCAACTAATACATTTTTAACATTAAAAGATATTTTATATATATATATATATATATATATATATATATATATCTTTTAATATAATATCTTACTAAAGTTAACATTATATATATATGTTAACTTTAGTAACTGCATTATGAACTAGCACAAACTAACAATGAACAAAAGTATATTTATAAAGTAACTTTATCCAAGATTAATAAATGCTGTAAAACTATTTGTATTTGTTAATGATATATAATTCTTTAAATAATGTTAACATTAACAGAACCTCATTGTGAAGTGCTACTATTTTTACTATGACCATTTATTATCAGGTCTCTATTGTGAAATTGAAGATCACAGAAGCTACAATTTTGTATACTTATAATAAATCGTCACATTTTGTCCTTATAAAATACAAATATTTTCTGATTTGTAATTCACAGATGCCGGAAGTCATCACCACCCTACAAGAACTATGGCTCAGAGAACTCAGTTTAATTTATTTTGCTACATAGAGTGCTTTTAAATAAACTGCTTTTAAGACCAAGACGAGAAGAAGGAAAAACATCAAGGCAGAAGATGATACACTCTAAAAGCAAGACACATTATACTGTGGGGTAACAACAGAAAGACAACACCCTCTAGCAGAGAGAGACAGAATTTGCGAGACACTTTACTGTACATTGTCCATTTTCTACAAAGTACGCATGAATATAACAAAAGGTGCACTCCGTGATTGTTTTAATTTGTCACTTTGGTCTTACACTGAACTCTAAGGGAATGGAAGAAGCATATGACAAGCATATGATCCAAAATGACAATTTCTTTAGGAGTAAAACTTTTTAAATTAGGAAAGAATTGCTGAGTGCACCTTTAAAAACAATAGCAATAACAAAGAGTTAGTACAGGTTGTAACTACCCATTATTTACTACAAACTTATTTTATATAACAATGTTTTTTACTGTTACTTAGTACTTACTGTAACATTGGCACTATGATGTAAAATGTGTGACCACACACACTGTTTAGTATTTAATATATTTAAAAAAAATAGCATGTATAGCACAATTATCATTCAGATAAACTTTTGTTTTTCCATCAGCAAATGCCATATGCTGCTGCCTCAATGAATATATGGCATAAGTGCACAGTCATTTATTGCACAAGGATAAACAGTAAGTTAATGCTGAATATTAAACCCAAACTGTGCTAATGTATTTGTATCAAAAAATGTATTATTTATTAAATAATTTTCATAAAATGTGTTCCTAAAATAAAAAAATTATTTGAAAAATATTTTGTTTTTTATATGATATCTGTTAGGAATCAATGTTGCATTGTTGGATTAAAACAGAAATATGCACTTTAATTTCAGTTACAAATTCACATTTCACGTTTAACTAAAAATGAATGATAATATTTAGATGTACAGACCATGTTTTAAAGAGGTATGGTCTACAATTCCTTTAAAAAAATGGGTATTTTGTCTTTTTATATAAATACAGTGAATTGAGCACTGTAAGGGGATTAATGGAAAGGAGGAGGTGAGAACCAGCTTGACAATATAAATAAAATGTTAAACGAAAAGACAAACACAAAGGTGTCAGACAGCTGCCCGAAAATCTCTCTCTCTGTCGCACCACTATTCGCAGTCGGCCTTTATCCCTCTCGGAGGCTTGATTAGCCTGATAAGAGACCGGGCATGTAGAATCACGACCGCCTCTCTGGCCAGGGAGCACCCCCCCCCCCACTTTCCCTGGGGGAGGGTGTGCCTTACGCCCCCCCGTCTGCCGGCAGGTCATCCCTGCCTTCCTGAATCTGGGAGGGGATAGGGTTAGGGAATCAAAAATGATTAGAATAGGGGATACTCCCTGTAACAGTGTGGTACCCCCCCCAAAAAAAAACACTGTACAATTTAAAACAGAGGAGAAAGGCCAACGTGGGGCAGCAGTGAGAGAGAGAGAGAGAGAGAGAGAGAGAGAGAGAAAAAACACGGGCGGATCAGAGTCAGTCCTCCGGCTCCTGGAGGACGGAATGCCCCGCTGCATTCTCATGGAACAGAAGGGGTCACCCCGCCCCTGGCAGCGGTTCTCCCACTCAAGGCGGTCGGCCGGGAGCCCCTCCCCGCTCGTGGTCGGCGGTCCTCTTTTAACACCGCTGCGTTTAGCGGCTGGTAGGGGTCTAACGCCCCTGGCAGTGGCCCTGACTGCTCCAGGCGGTCAGCTAGGAGCCCCTTCTCCCCTCACAGTCGGTGGATGTTCCTCCACTTCCAGGCGGCCGGGCTCCTCCATTGGGGTGGATGGTAGCAGCGAGAACCACTATGGCATATCCCTCCTCCTTCCCGTGTTTTGGCACCAGTGTAAAGGGATTAATGGAAAGTAGTAGGTGAGAATCAACTCGACAATATATATAATATTTGAAATAAGAACTTAAATGAAAAGACAAAAACACATTTATATTGGCTTGATTAGCCTGATAAGGGGCCGGGTGTGTAGAATCATGAACTGATTCTACTTAAAGAAATAGTTCACTCAAAAATGTAAATTCTCTTATCATTTACTCACCTTCATGCCATCCCAGATGTCTATGACTTTCTTTCTTCAGAACACAAATGAAGATTTTCAGAATAATATAGCAGCTCTGTATGTCTATACAATGTAAGTGAATGCATGCCAAAATTTTGACTCTCCAAAATGATTTGAAGAGCTTAAATATTCTTCGAAAAACCTTAATTTTTGTTCTGCTGATGAAAGAAAGTATAGACATCCGGGATAGCATAAGGGTGACTTAATAATGATAGAATTACAATTTTTGTGTGAATTATTCCTTTAAAGCCCAATGTGGCCCCTGTACCAAACAACTGCTCTATTGCCTCTATTGTGCCAAGTGACCCTGATTTTTTTGTGTTTTATTTTTTTTTTTATGCATTCCTTGCATTGTTTTGAACATGTATTATGTGCAACAATATCTCTCGGCATTAAGGGAAATTTAGACCCTCCACATAAACTGATTTTAATGTAATTGTTTCATACATTATGATATTGAAATTTTTTTTTTTTTATCTTTTCTTTTCTGTAATCATTTCACCCTTTTATACATATTTTTAAATCAGATTCATGTAGTGTTTACAGTATCATTGATAAGTGATGTATTTTAAAAGTTGTCAGTCACAAGCACCTGTAAAATACCTATATTTTTTATACTTTCTGGCAAACAGCCATGAAAGGGAATGTAAATTAGGGTATGTGTGCTAAATTTTTAAATTGCAGCATCAAGTTTTTATTATAAAGGGGCATAGCTTTCGCAACTCGGTACTCAATACTCACTACTCATGAGTACTTTTAAATAAGCTACTCTTTTAATCTTTCTTGAGTTGTTTTTTAGGACAGGTAATTTTACTCTAACAGTACTTTTACTTGAGTATTATTTTTCAGTACTCTTTCCGACCCTGAGTTTAACCTATAGAAAACAGGCAAAAGTACTGAATTTTCAAATTGCAATCAGCTCTTGTAGCAGTGTGAATTTTTTGGAAAGTCATTGTGAAAGAAAGGCATTTTTACAAAGGCATTGTTGAAGAAAGGCATGAAAGAACTCCAGATAAAAAAGTTTCAAAAATTCTCAATATGAAGAACTGCCAGTGGAACTACATAAGAGAGGAATTCTGGCAGGAAATTGATCGGGCCATCTGTCCAGCTAAGCATTCATAACATTAAAATAGTTCAAGCAATATGCTCCAGAAGTCAACTTCAAAATAAAATATACTGAAATTCTGCTTAAGCCTCCCACTTCTCAAAAGGGTGTTGAAAACATTGAGAGTTGTTCTGTTGGAGGCAGGGACGTCGTTAGGCCTAATTTAGGGGGGCTGAAGCTACCCCAAAATGTTCCTAAGCCCCCCTAAATGATAATAAGAACAACAATAACAATTCGATTTATCAATAACAGTATCCTCATTCATATTTAGAATTAGACGCAACAAATGATATATATCCAGCTACAAAAAATAGCCGAAAGGTTGGAAGTTGGACAGAAGTACAAAGAGTCGTTGTGCAATCAAGATGATGCACCGCAGCGTCTCGTTGCATTGGTGTGAACTGTGGCAGCTTTCAGAGCATTGCAGACCAGAGCGCTGCAAGTAACTGGAGGATTCATCTCGTCTCGTCGTTACTCTAGTTTGGTCTGAAGTTGAACTCGCTATGCACCCTCCCGCCCACACACACCGATACACACGCTAATGGTGAAAGGAAGATTGGTAAGTGTCGTGATACAGAGTGAAATTGTAAGTTGTTTTTAATTACCTGCTTACCTTTAGCTACGTTTTCTTGAGGTAAAGGAAAGGGGATATTTTGGTTTGCTATGGAAAACTGTAGTCAAGCTAGAGTGAACAAGCAAAATACAAGAAATTATTAACTTAGCAAGCTAATCACAACTCTTTATTCTTTGCAAATAATATAACCTATCTCTATAATAGGCATATAAAACAATATCAATCCCCACAGAATGATGTTGTCACTGAAAACTAAATGTCATAGGGTCCCTGTTAATGCTATTACCATTGTATCCTTCAATTCATTGAGCAGATAAGATGGATATTCGAAGATATTTTAGCAGAGAGAAAGAGAAGCAGCCGCAGGAGATTGGCAGGCCAGTTGATTTTGAGGGAGCCGGTGTGATTGAGGTCAGTAATGGTCTATAGGTCTAAGGATTGTTTTGTTTTCTTCTAACAATAAGCATTTGTTGGCAGGTCTAGGCACTATGCATAACCTAAACTAAATTATTCCATTATATTTATTATATATGCTAGCTATACCAATTTAACTTTCTGCATTCATTGGCTGTGATAAATTAAATAAATACGTAGATGTTACCTAAATGTAGGCTAAAGATGAGCAAATGCCCACAGATACACATGTGAAACTAAAATGAAAGCAACCCTTAAAAACAGAAGGCATTTTTTGATGCATCCACCAATGAAGTAGACAATAAACAAAAAGTAACTGTTGACTGTGGTTTTGAAAATGATTTCATTCTTAATTTTCCTTTATTTGAATACTGCCTTTTTGTTGTTGATTTATATCATACATTGTATACATCATTTGGCAGAATAAATCATCTTTAATTGAGAAACGCTCAAACCTGTGTTGTCAAATTTCACTATGACCTTAAAATTCTGGTTCTTGGGTTAAACTGTATGCAAGCCAAACTACACAGCGAAATTACACTCTGATTGAACCAATCCACAGCGCAGTTACAGTAATTAGAGTAATTAAATAGCATTCTGTGGACAACTTATCTTATATAGAGAGGAATTAGATAGAGTATGCTATTACTTTATCATACATTTACATGAGCAGACAGATAGCATTTAAGTCATTTCTTATAGAATAACTCATCAGGAGCAAAGTCTGGCCTAAGTAAATTCCCCCATGCAGCTTTGATGTGTCTAAAAGCTAACATTACAGTAACTTTTCTTTAACAGAGTAGAAATGGAAGAAGAGGATATGTCTGCCACATTTTACTTGTTAACATCTTGGTTTCTTGACTGGTTGTTGACATAAGTGTAGCTCTAGATGTGAGTGCAAAATTTTGCAAACGCAAGTTACAAATACCCTGGGGGCTAAACCCCCCCTGTCTTCCAATCCTAGTGACGTCCCTGGTTGGAGGAATCGTATCTGTTGTCGAATGGGTTCTTGAGTTCGAGATCTGTGCTAAGTAGTTAAGAGATTGCAGATTGTTACATTCCAAGACTACTAGCATTTTTTTTTTTTTTTACATAAAACTTCTCTTATTAGAAACTTGAAGAAAATTAATAAAGGAAATGTGTTTACATGTGTGACTGTGGATCGAATGTGTCTAAATCTTGATCTAAGTGTCTCTCGAAATTAATGAGAAAATAAAAAACAAGAATCTCAGACAATATCAATATCTCTTAATGCAAGAAGCTCAGCACTTACCTTCTTCTCCTTCAGTGTTCCAAGGATAAAATTAAAGGAAATCCTGAAATCAGCGAACAAGTCATACAAGTTAGATGTTTTAGTCTTCTGACAGACTGCCGTAATGATGTTAAATGTATCATTATTAGAGCTATCGAAATTAACGCATTAATGCACATTTTTCTTTTATGCAATTATCCAATTTTACCAATTTTCACATTATATTCTATCATTTTATTTTGCGCTAAAAGCAAAACAAGACGTTTTCTGAAAGCGTTAAAAGCAGATAGCTATGATTAATATTGTTGATGAGGGTTTAAAGGGGTCATGTCATGACTGATACAATTTTCCTTGATATTTTGACATATAAGAGGCCATTCTACTATATAAAAAAAAAGAAAATTCATTTTAGAGTTCAAAACTGAATCCCAAATATAATAAAAACAAAATTAAAATAATATTGAAACCAAGCTGCAAAAATACCTAATTCTCTACTTCCATGACTTCCCTATGTCACTAGGGGGCTCATTCATTCTTGACCATCACTACAGCAACAACATCAATGCCTGCTTTACATCATGGTACCCTTGGCCCCGCCCATTGGTGTTCAGTTCGCAGAGAGAGATAGCAGGGCAGACAGGCCTAGTGTGGGCTACTGACTGCTGAACACAAAAGGGGACCCATCTAGACTATTTAGAATGCACTAGACAGACTTCTTTGACTGTTATCATATATCTCGCATCAATTTTAAAAGATAATTTGTCATGTTACAACTCTGAAAAGGAGACCACATTCTGTTTTTCAACTGTTCTGCCTCTTGCTGTTTTGAGCACAAATGCATCCTGGATGCGTTCTTGCGACCATCTGCACTATTTAAAATTTTTGGTGTATGTAGATGGATGTCTTTGACCACTTTGATGTGTTTCCGGCGATGTGTGCCTCAGTGCAGAATGGTACTGTATGTGTGCACATCTTGTTTCATTGTGCTTTGGACTATGTTCGTTTTTTTTTTGTTTTTTTTTTTCATATCAGCGTTTATTGCTTGTGAACCAGTTATAATATGATTCAAGCTTGGCAAAGCAGTGGTTATTGAATTATGGGGCAGTTAAAAACACATTGCGTCCTCGTGGGCACTGGCTAGAGGCACCTCCCTAGCAGACATATGTAGAGCATATTGGACCAAATTGCAAAACCATAAGTAACAGTTTCATTCATGAATATTTCAATATCATGACTAGTAGCAATGGATAGTTTATAGTGCTGCTGTGCTTGAGTGAACAGTTTAATATATTCAGATGCATGTGCGTTTTGTGTAAACCCTGAAATGTAGTTTTATAATGTTGTGGAGCTTTTTTACTCTCTTCCGATTGAGTTTCAAATATGGTTGTATTTGAGGGACAGCATGGTATTACCCAATCATGACAGTGGGCATTTACATTTAAGTTTAAATGAGACGCTGAGGCTAAAACCAAGTGTTTCAGTCAGACAGAGCCAGAGACAGTGTGGAACAATGCAGAGGCGCCTGCATCTGTACGGCCATATGCACTGTGCGTACCATGAGCGCTCCGACTGCCCTGAGAAATATTTACTCTCAGAATACTTCTTTTGAGTCAGTTCTTTTCAGTGAATTGGCCAAACAGGCTTGCAGGCTTGTCTGAATCGATTTGTGATTCTGTACAATTCGTTCAGTCTGCTCTCTCACTGAATCATTTGGAGCAGGTTCTCACACAGTAAAACAGTTTCTGAATATTTATGAATACAGAGAACAAACAGCACTGGATACAGTGGAAATGTACCAACAATCAACTGAAACAGAAGTCTGTCTTTTTGAGAGGTAACTTTTGAGACATTTTAGCTAGTGCTGTGTCATGTGAACAAGGGGCTGTTAAAACTGTGTCACATTTCACTGTATTTTTAGCATCTCTTATGGGAGTGCTGCATTTTAGGTGTCAAGTTAAAAAGAACTTCAACTGATAAAAACACGTCTCGAGACACCTGCGCTCTGCTGCCCTATTCTTTGTTGTGCGTTTTGCTTTTGTAGCGCAAAAACACGTCTGTCTGAATGGTTACTGGATGAAATGCTTTAGCCAATAGTTGCATGAATACTACTCATCCTTAAGAAAATAAAGCAAATGCTTAACTCAAAGTCACCAGAATTGAAAGCTTTGGTGTTGTTTTTTGCAGATTTCTGTGTTTACCCTCAGATTAAATCCAATTATAAAAAAGAATGTGTCAAACCCCCTTTAAATGGTCTGCACCTATATGGCACTTTTTTAACCTTCGCAGTTTTCAAAGCGCTTTACACTGTGACTCATTCACACACACACTCACACACCAATGACGGCAGAGCTGCCATGCAAGGTGCTAGCCTGCCATTGGGAGCAGCTTGGGGTTCAGTGTCTTGCCCAAGGACACTTCGGTATGTGGAGTCATGAGAGCCTGTAATCGAACCACCAACCCTGCGATTAGTGACCAACACGCAAAACAACCCGAGCCACAGCCTATTTAAGAGCTTTCATGCCTATTGCAGTAAATACGCAACCTATGTGAACTAGTTCTTTCAGTTAGTCAGCCTCCTGTTCATACTTTGGTTGCATTTAGTGCATTTCTGTTTTTATACAATGTATATAATATATAATATACAATATATATTAAATATAGCAGAAAAAGTATGTGAAACATTCGAAATTAGCTTGCTCTCTGCATTAATGGTCATAAAATGTGATCTTATCTCCATTAAAGTCACAAGTATAGACAATGAAGAAAAATGTCTTAAGCTAGCAACACACATACAGTTAAATTGTCTGTGTCTTTGAGTATATTCCATTAAACATTCAGAGTGTTGTGGAAGAAGTAATCTCCATATGCTAAATATGTCAACAAAAGCTAATTTAGAGTTAGGATTTGGCCAACCTGGCATTCAATTAAAGAAAAGAGATTGGATGTGTGGGTAAGAGCCTCTTAGACTTAAAAAAGCACTAAAACTTTTCGAGTTTCCGATTCACAAGAAGCTTCTCCAGACATGGACCATGCCTCGCAAAAAAGAGATTTCAGAAGATCTACAATCAAGAATAGTTGCTTTGCATAAAGGTGGATTGAGTTACAAAGTTATCTTGAAGAGTCTAGATATTCAGCTCTCCAGTTAGACAAAGTGTCTATAAATGGAGATGATTTTGTACTGTGGCTACTCTCCCTAGAAGTGTTCGTCCAGCCAAGATGACTCAAAGGGCACACCTTAGAATGCTCATTGAGGTAAAAAGAACCATAGAGTGACGGCTAAATACTTGAAGGAATCACTGAAACTGGTTCTTATCTCTGTTCATGAGTCTACTATACGGAAAATATTTAACAGGCATTGTGTCTAGGGCAGGGCACTATAAAGGAAGCCACTGCTTTCCAACAAAAATATTGACACTCCACAATACTACTGGGAAAATGTTTTATGGATTGATGAAACAAAAATTGTTTGGGAAGAACACACAGCACTACATATGGTGTAAAAAGGGCACAGCATACCAACATGAAAACATCATCCCAGCGGTGAAGTTCGGTTGAGGGAGCATCATGATTTGGGGCTGCTATGCCCTTCGGGGCCCATTCCTGCCATCATTGAGGAACAAATTAATTTCCAAATTTATCAAGATATCCTACAGGAAAATGTCAGGGCTTGTGTGTGCCAGCTGAATCGCTGTAGAAGTTGAGTGATGCAGTAGGACAATGATTCTAAACACTGAAGTAAACAGAATGGCTTAAAAAAAAACACCTTTGGAGTGGCCCAATCAGAACTTTAGCTAATAGAGATGCTTTGGAATGATCTGTTTACACCAGACATCCTAAGAATATGCCTGAGCTGAAGCAGTTCTGTATGGAACAATGGTCCAAAAACGTTGTGCAGGTCTAATTTAAAGCTACCGGAAACACTTGGTTGAGGTTATAGCTGCCAAAGGATTTATTAAATCCAAGGGTTCACTTAATTTTTCCACAGCACTGTGAATGTTTAATGGGATGTGTTCAATAAAGACATGAAAGATTATAACTGTTTGAGTGTTGTTAGCTTAAGCACATTGTGTGTCTCTACTTGTGAATTTGATGAAGATGAGATCACATTTTATGACCAATTAATGCAGAAAATCAATAAATTCCAAAGGGTTCACATACTTGTTCTTGCCACCGTAAGTGAATGAAGCACAATAATAAGCTGCCAATTAATTGTCACTTTAAAATCATTAGTAATTATAAAACACAATTATAAAATTTTTATTTCATTATTCTGTTGTGGCAAAAAAAATATTAACCAACCATTATCACTGCATAAGAGACACTCTGAATCAAACAGTCTTTTAAAAGAATTTATTCTTGCAAGAAGGACCCAGTCATTACACAGGAATAATCTGTGCCATGAGTGAGATGGAAAAGGGGAGGACTGAGTTGTTTTTATACCTCTTTTCCCCAAGGTCTCCGACAAAAGCAGATCTTCCCCCTCTGCATTCATTAGATACAGGGGCATTCCTTTGCAATGACTATTACTGATCACTGAGTATTTAATTTCTACAACAATTCCCCAATTTTTTATCATTCAGATTACTCAATCACAATAATAAACAAGACAAATTTTAAGTCATATCATCACACTTACACTCTTCATCTCTGATCTTTGCATAAATGATCACTCTCATAAACATTTGTGAAATAACATTTGGAAAAAGTCAAAAAAGCTTAGGCTGTTTTTTTTTTTTTTTTTTTTTTTTTTTTTGTGGGGACAGTCCCTTAAGTATAAACAAGAAATAGTGTACAGATTAAGTAGGAAAAACAAATCAATTTAACATTTTGGTTATGTCAGCAGGCTATAAAAATACAAAGAATAAAAGTAGAATAAAATCCCTCATTTCAAACCCTCTCCTTGTACGTCATCTCGTAACACGGATGACCGCTGCTTATAACCCTCTTTACATATCAAAACATTCTCAGAAAGAAAAGACATACCTCATTTTAACACATTTCACAGTAGCTCTTGCTACTTGTATCATCATATTTGTGCTCATCATCCTCTGGATAGACTGTCATCTTTACCAGTTGAACAGACATCCCTGCTTTAACCAGTCTCTGTACTGAGCTGGAAACACACGTTATAATGCATGGTAAACATAACAATATCAACAGTCCCATCACCGCAATTGGTAACATGGTTTGAATCAGCCAATACCCCCATCCTCCCCAGAGATTCATAAACCAATTAAACCATGTACTCTCAACATGTTCTGGCTCCTGTACGGCTTTTCTCATGTGTTCAATTACATTTGTGATGTTGTCGCTGTAATCTGGAAGTTTGAAACAACAAGACATTCCCAATATTTTGCAAATTCCCCCTTTCTCTGCAGTTAACGTATCAAGAACCAACCTGTTTTGAATGACCGCATCTCTTAACTGTTTCATTTCATCATTTATCATTGTCAAAGCATTTTCTGTGCTATTAGCTATTGCCAATACTGTCCATGCTAGATCAGTACTGCAGCTTTTCACGATGATTACTGCTTGTGACCACACGATGGGGTTCACTCTGCACACAAGCTGTTTTATTCTCTGTGGTTGGCCTTGCTCTTCCACTGATAGTGGTACTTGGTGTTCAAACTTGACCTCGGCATTTATTAACATTCCCTCGGAACAATCTCCTCCTGTTGCTGGACTTTCCTGCAGTGGTTGGCATGAACCCACGTAGCTCTCTCTGCGACCTTCACTGCCGTGTGAGTCGTCAGTAGCACTTGGAATGGTCCCAGCCACCTTTTCGCCTTCCAGCTCTTTCTCCTCAGGTCACGAATCACAACGAAATCGCCAGGCCTGATTTTGTGCAGGACGGTTTCAGCAACCTTTCCCTGAGCAGCTTTCACCTGAACACAAACACTGGACAACAGAGAAGACATTTCTTTGCAATAATTCAACGTCATTCTCACACAGATCTGTTGATGGCAGCCTTTGTCTTCCCCCCTCTATTCCCATGAATGGTGGTCTACCAAAGAGTATTTCAAATGGACTTAAATTTGTTTTGACTCTTTTTCTCATTCTGGTGTACATCAACACAATTGGGAGTGCTTTAACCCATGTGAGCCCAGTTCACTCACAGCACTTATCCAATTTGATCTTGATCGTTTGATTCTCCCTCTCAATAGCGCCTCCACTGGCGGCGTGTTAACTGCAGTGTGTTTTCATGTCAATTCCCAAAAACTTTATTGCTTCATTGACAAAGTGTGTCCCATTGTCCGAGCTGATTTTCCTTGGAATTCCCCATCTCGGAACAATCTAGGTTAAAAGAGCTTTCGCTACTGCTGCCGAGCATTGTTTCGAGGTTGGGGAGGCCTCAACCCATTTGGACCACATGTCAACCATCACCAGGCAGTATTTCTGCTTCCCACAAGGGGTTAACTCAATGAAATCCATCATCAGATATTCAAAAGGCCCCCCTGATGGTGGTTGAGATACTATAGGTGTTTTTATCCCTCTTGCCACGTTATGTGTGTTACAAATGACACATTTTTTGCAAAAATTTTCAGCAAATATCGTGAAACCCTTTGCAAACCACAATTCTTTCATTTGCGCAACCATTCCCGCTTTTGATACATGGTCTAACCCATGTATCAACTTTCCATAATGAGGAAAGAAGTGTTTGGGTAAACAAGGCATGCCATCACAGCTCATCCACACATTCTCCTTAAACCTACAGCCAGCCGCCTTCCACTTGTTTTTCTCCTCGCCTGTGGAAAAAGTTTGCATGCTCTGTAAACAAGAAGAAACATCGAGGTTATTGTCAGATATCAAAGCATACGTAGTTTCTTTTGACTCCATCGCTGCCGCGGACTTCGCTGCCACGTCTGCTCATGCGTTTCCTGTTGAGACTGAACTGTTATCGTTAGTGTGCGCTGCGCATTTGCAAATCGCGACCGTGTCTGGTAAAAGAATGGCCTCCAAAAGCTCAGACACAAGAGATGCGTTTAATATTGGACAACCATCTGACTTCCATAAAGCACCAAAATCGTGTGTTACCCCAAAGGCATAATGCGAATCTGTGTAAATTGTCACACATTTGTCTGCCATAAGTTTACATGCTTCTGTTAAAGCAACCAGTTCAGCTGCCTGAGCTGAATAATTTGATGGCAGTTTGCCAGATGTCACGACCTTAAATTCAGTGGTTATCGCGTAACCAACCTTATTCTTTCCTGTTTGTGGAGCTTTGGAAGCCGACCCATCCACAAAGAGGATATTGTCACAACTGTCTAATGGCGTGTCTAATAGATCTGGACGCGGTGTGCACACCTGTTCAAGCGCTGACAGACAACAGTGATGTTCCTCGCCATCCTCCTCTGTGGGGAGAAGTGTGGCAGGATTCAAAGTTGTGCATCTTTTAACAGTTATGTTTGGCATGTCCAATAAAATTGTGTGGTACCTCAGCCATCGGGCTGTAGATAAATGTGATGTTCTCTGTTCTTGCAAAATCATGGAGACTGCATGTGGAACCATCAAAGTTAAATCAGAATACCCCACAAATTCCCTGGATGCCAGTACTGCCAGTTCAGCAGCCACCACAGACCTCAAACAGTGTGGTAGACCTGCTGCTACTGCATCAAGTTTGGTTGAAAAATATGCCACAGGTCGCAGTCTGTCTCCATGAGTCTGCAAGAGAACAGAAGTCATAAACCCATTTTTCTCATCAACCATCTGAACAAACGGTTTGTTTACATCTGGTAGACCCAAAGTGGGAGCCAGAGCCATTTGTACCTTCATATTAGCAAATGCCTCCTCGGCTTCGCTTGTCCAAACAAGCTTGTCACATGACCTCAGCCCTTTCCCTGTCATCAGGGCTCATAAAGGCTGTTCAAGAATTGCATAATTAGGAATAAATGTACGACAATAAGCACACATTCCTAAAAATGACAATAATTGTTTTTTTTGTAATTGGTTTTGGCACATCTTTTATGGCCTGTACACGTTTGTCACAGATGGATTTACTGTTTGGTCTGATAACATGCCCCAAAAACTTTATTTCCTGTTTCACAAACTGCAATTTTGAAAAACTGACTCTGTTGCTTTCATGCATTCTCTTACAAAAGGGCCCAGATCTGCCCACAGCTGGTCTTTGGCCTTGGTCACTGATAAGTGTGGCGCAGTATTCCCTGCTATCAAATAGAACTGCATTTGTTTTTCTTTCAGGCAAGCTGAGAGTGCACACACATTTTCTGTCCAGAAAATCGTATCAAATTTCACGGTCTCATTCTCATTTTTGTACCCCGTTAAACCACCCCTCCTCATATTGTGGTTCACGTTCAATTACGACATGTGACGTGCAATGCAATTGGTCAGGCGTCATATTCTCTGTGTTAAATGACATTGTTCGATCCTTTGCCAATTTCAAGATCATTTTTGCCCAATCATCGTTTTTCACACGCCATTCATATGCCCACTGCTGTTCAAATTTAGAACAACATATTTGTGGTTCTTCCTCAATGCTAATCCCAAAGGAACCCCCACTAAGGGTCAAATTCAATTCACACATTAAATCTCCATTAAATGGCCATTAGAGGTACCGGACAAGCTGGTGAACACAGAAACGCATGTTTAAATGCTCTCCCCTTCTCCGTCTCACACTCCAAGGGCACTGTGAATTTTTCAGAAATCAAATGGCCCGAGGCCGAAGTGCTCCCATGCACTGAACCTGTCAATTTTGGTACACATGGAAAGTCACATGGACATATAGTAGAATGGCTAGCCCCAGAATCTACCAAAAAATCTACTAATGTCCCATCAACTAACATTGGATATCTCGGCATTTGTAAAAACCCTGAACTTTTGTACATTCTCAAACATTCATCTGAAACATTATCACAAAGCTTCATCAGTCACACTCAAAGATTTGCAAGTATTGTCTTCATTGCAGAGAGCAGAGTATGTAAATCAGTGTATGTGTGTGTGTTGTATGTGTGTGTGTGGTTAAAAAATGTTCACTTCCCTTTTCTGTAGCCGGCAGCTGATCACCCTCAGCTCGACCCCCCTCTCGCTGCTCTCCACTCTGCTTGCTTCAGTCTGCTCTTTTCTTCCCCGGACAGTCTGTAGTCCAGTGTCCCTCTTGTTTGCACAGTTTGCATTTCGTGCATTCTCTGAACTCATGGTCGTCAGTCCCACACAAGCCGCAATTCCACTTCCGCTGGTTTCTGTTGCCTCTCTTCTTTTTGTCTGCCCATTTCTGCTGCGGTTTAGATGTGCTGACATTAGATTGTAGTCGCACAACTGCCAGCAGTCTTTTCAGTTCCTGTGTGGTGGGACTGAATTCTTGACAAAAGGTGGTTAGTTCATCTGCAAACTTGTCACCTGCGTCGTCATGATTTGGCAAGTGGGCCATGGCTTCTTTCATGTCAGACACCGTCCACGGTCTGAAGACCATCATCGGCCCGTCAGCCCCCACTACCTCTACCATCGGAGCCGTGAAGCTGTGTTTTTTTCTTGTTTCACTTGTGATCTTGTCAATATCTTTCCCGGTTTGCTGGCCCCTGTGCTGTCTGGATCAGGGGTGTCGGGGATCGTCTCAGAAAAAAAGTTCATTCAGGTCTCCTTCACTGTCCGAGTCGGGAGGAGCTGCTTGTCGTGCTTGTCTTCTGGGCGGAGAGCAGTCGAGGTCGGGTTCAGTTTCAGGGCTTTCAGCTCCGCCACGGGATAGTGATGATTATATGCCGGCGGCGCCGGCACATTCACCGTTGCATGTGGGGAAACACAAACATACTTTTCATTAGTTGGTTCTGGTGGTGCTGACACACAAACAGATCTTTCACACATTTTATTTTCTTCCACATTGTCAATCCTACATGCTAATTCTTTCTGCATTTGCTTTCGTTCTTTTCTATCTGCTTCCTTAAGCCAACAACCCACTGTCTGTTCACATTTTTTACACACATGTTGAACGCAGCCACAACAACCTTTTTGTGCCTTGCTGCTCTGTTTAACTGATTTTCATACCACTCTCAGTCTAGTCGTGCTCAGTGTTCCCTCTCTGGGGAAATCATGGTATTTGATCAGTTTCTCTATGTCCTGCATACATTTTCTCCTATAGTTTTTCTCATTTGACAGAAAACCGGTGTATCAAATTTGGCAAGCTTGCTTTGAGACTTCCCCATACTGGCTGTTTCTGCCTCTCTGTGGATTTACCGTTCGACGCACGTCTAATAATCTGTCGGACGTCTCCAACAGATCTGATTTCTTAACCCAAGATCAGATAAGGGTGCACTCTGTAGTGCTTTGTTAATTACGGTTTACTCAAAATCTTTCTCTGGAGTACGTTCCAGCGCTCAGTATTTTAGCTAACCTAATTAAACCATTTTTGCGAGAACTCAGTCTCTGTTTAGGAAACCTCTTGACCTGTTCGTAGGTCTCAGTTTCTGCTCGAGAACGTCTTGTACTCGCACTACAGAAAACAGTCTCAGCCATTATGGTTCACTCACTCTTATACCAAAAGAAAATAATTTAGTCGTCTCTTATCAGAGATATTTGGGTTGCCACGGGTTCGTTTTCATTTGATTCCAGTGGAGTTTCTCCTGGCCCTGATGTGGTCAGTCTCTCTCTCTGAAGCTTACGAGGTAGAGCTGGAACTTCTCAGTCCAGGTGGCCAAACACCGTCCGCTCTAAGGTCCAGAAGGCACTTCCAAGGAATCCCACTCTTCTGACACCAAATTGTGGTGGCAAAAAAAATATTAACCAACCATTATCACTGCATAAGAGACACTCTGAATCAAACAGTCTTTTAAAAGAATTTATTCTTGCAAGAAGGACCCAGTCATTACACAGTAATAATCTGTGCCATGAGTGAGACGGAGAAGGGGAGGACTGAGTTGTTTTTATACCTCTTTTCCCCAAGGTCTCTGACAAAAGCAGATCTTCCCCCTCTGCATTCATTAGATACAGGGGCATTCCTTTGCAATGACTATTACTGATCACTGAGTATTTAAAATTTCTACAACAATTCCAAAACAAATTTTTGGTTTTACCAGATTTTCGTTTTTACTACAAAATACATTATTTACTTGAAAATGTTGTTATTCATGACATATTTTATAACCAGAAGGGATCTCATTTTTACAAGAAAATAAGTTGTTTTTTTACCACATAATACTAAAAAAACTGTAGTAATAACAACGTGACTGAGTGAAAAATGTAAGTAAATGGCAGCACTGCACCATCTACTGTTTATAAAGAGGATGTCGCTCAGCCCATTTGTGAGAAAATCTGCATTAATACAGTTGTAAGAAAACCAAGACATGCTGTTGAGAAAAAAAAAATGTTTGATTGAAAAATCAATCTCATGCTGATGAAAAAAATTATCAACGAACCTATAGAATAGATTGTATTTATTTGTGGAATATGATGCAGATTTATATTAAAAAAAATGTTTATATGAATAAAACACATCACGTGTGTTTTTTAAGCAAGTGGTACACAACAACTACACTCTTAGAAAAAAGGTTCTTTGGGGTTCTATATAGAACTCAGCACCACAGAACTTTTTGTGTGTTCTGAAAAAGAACAATTTTTGCCCAAAAAGGGGTCTTTGGGTTGACAATTGCTTAATGTGAGTATGTATGTACATGTCATGATGCACTGTTGTTTGCCTTGTGTTTCTCCCCTGTCATCTTTTCCCCTGGAATACACCTCCCATAAATCCCTGCCCTGATCATTTCCAGCTGTTCCCTAATGTTTTCACCTGTGTTTACTTAACTTATTAGTCTTTGTGAATATAATGCCCTGTTGTTTGCTTAGTTTTTGTCAGTTGTTATGTGTTGTGACCTTTTTATTTACCTGTTCCCATCGTGGTTGTTTCCGTCATTCCTGTGTTTTCCCATTGTTCCTGTGTTTTCCCATCATGGATGTTTATTTTGTTCCTGTGTTTACCCCATTACATTGTACTTTGTTTATCTTATTAAATACAGTTTTTCCGCATCTAGATCCAGCTCTTGAACTTCCTTCCAATACGTTACAGAACAACTGACCACACAAATGGATCTAGTGGTGATGTTTGTCCAGTTGAGCCGGGAGGATTTGCCCATAAGGAAATACTCTCTTTGTTTCAATGCCATTGCCAGCTTCTCTGTATTTGTGGACTCCCGTCGATCTACCGGATTGGACCATTAGCTCATCGGTGGAGGGATTTGCCAGAGACTGGAGACCACACTTGGAGGGAGTATGTGAGGTTAACCCAGGAAACATTCGCTGCAGAGGATCCTACTCTCTCAATCCTGGTTCCGGTTTCCGAGTCTTCCATGCCGGAGTCCGCTACATGCCATGTCACACCCACACCTCCATCCGCTCCACGCCATGTCACAGCCACGTCTGGGTCTGCTCCACGCCATGTCACAGCCACGTCTGAGACTGCTCCGTGCCATGTCACAGCCACGTCTGAGACTGCTCTGCGCCATGTCACAGCCACGTCTGAGGAGGAGGAGGAGGAGGAGGAGGAAGAAGGCGCCCGTTTCCAAGTCTCAGCCTATGTTCACGACCACAGTGGTAATTTCGCACTGTGCACTTACTGCTTTCTCTCTCTCCGGACGTGCACTCGACCTCGCCACCGCTGCCACACAGTTAAAGTAAATTTGTATTTTTGTTCCAGAGTTCTTGTTTTTTTCTGAAATATCATAATTGTAGATTTTTGCATGTTTGTTTCTAGGGCCCAGACATGGCAGAATTTATTTAGGATGTCTAGATTAAATATTAATATTAATTATAATATTTATTAATATAATAAATATTTGACTAACATGTCTTGCTGTTCTAGTCCTGGACTCATTGATCTGTCCAGCAGGTCTGCTAATTAATTAACATAAATGTTAAATAAAAGCAGCCTTGTCTAACCCCTTGAAGGAAAAATATTTTGTTCTTTTCAGACCAATTTGTATTGCATAATTTATTTTGGGTGTACATATTTTTAATTATGTCATATACCTTACCCCCTATGCCACTTTGAATAATTTTATATATAAACCTTTATGCCAAATGGAGTCAAAAGCCTTCTTGAAATCTATGAGGCAGGCAAGTATTTTGCCCTCTTTAAAGTTTAGTTTAAATATATTGTAATGTCGTTACAGTTACATTACTAGATTCACAATGTTCAGTGTTACATTAGTTAATAATGAGGTATAAACACAACATTATTATGGGAGGGGTTGGAGTTATGTGGGCGGATGGGAGTTTCTTCTTGTTGTCATGACTTTTTTTTTTTAGCATCTAATTTCTGATGTTGTGAGGGCTTCAGGATTTATTGGATTTAAGGGATTTTAGTTTATAATCTCTCTCTCTCTCTCTCTCTCTCTCTCTCACTTTTCATGTTGGGAATGTGGGGTGTGTGTAAGTGTTATTTCACCGCTTGTCTCACTCTCAACGAGGGTTACTATTTCCAATGTCCCATTGTTTATCTAACAGTGATATTGATCGTGAATTGATGAGATTTGTAAATCTTGCTAACGGAATAAAAATGATTCCACAAGGTTGCAAAAATCAAGCGTTAAAAAAAACTTGTTTTCATTTAGACGCCAAGTGTTTATGCTTTTGGAATCACTGTCTTTGGAAAGGAAAATGCAAAAGGGCATGAAGGGAAATCCTATATGATTTATTCAAGTACCGCCTGTCTGTAATGTTTTGAGTGTGGAGATATTGGTCACAAGAAATGTGCTTGTCCACACAAAATGCAGACAAAATAATGTAAATACCAATGGAACTGAAACTGTGGTGCCAATAGCAGAGGTGCAAAATGTTGAAGAAGGGGAAAATCTAAATGTAACCAAAAATTTGAATTTAAATGGTGTGGTTTTGCAGGAAAGTGTGGAAAGTTCAGTGAGGTCATAGAGGTGTGTGTTGAATGTGAAGCCTCTGAAGTCACTTCTACTCTAGAAAGTGTAGAACATGTTTGTCTTTCACAGATAGAGGAGGCAGGAACTAGTGATGGTATGGAGGAGATAGGTGATGATGATAACATTTCTGAAATGTTGGACATACCTTCTCAGTGTGGAGATGAACAGTTGCACACTGTAAAAGAAATCAATAATTTTTAGGTGAAATTTTTGGCAGAATGGTTGAAGTGCGAAAGTTTTTCCAAGATGTCAAGAAGTTTTTGATTTCAGTGGAAAAAATACAGAAGTCTGTAGGTTTTGATGAGAAGGAAACATTCAGTTTGATGAAAATGGTAACAAACCATTGGAGAGGGAAAAGTTCAACCACATTTTTCTTTTCCCTCTTTTCATGGAGAGCCTAAAATAATATTAATGAAGGGAGGGATAGAAATAAAAGGGCAGACTTATCCAAATATATTTAGATTAAGAACATTAATATTAACTTTTTACAAGAAACGCATAGTGACATGACAAATATGTAAGTAGGGGTGTTGCTATTTTATTTGGGAAAAAATAATGATATGACTATTGTTTCTTCTTGTGAGAGAGAATTTAGCTGTTCAAGTTGAAATAATGGGACAATTGTTTGCATTTATTTGTATCTATGCTCCAAATAATGGAGCAGACAGAACTAGGTTTTTTAATTAAGTACAATATGGTTTAAGGCAATTTGATAAGAATGCATTTTTAGTTTTAGGTGGTGACTGGAATTGTACCCTAAATTTTTATTTTAGATAGAAATGGAGAGGAACCCTGCCCTCCTTCAGTAAATGTTTTGAGAAATATTATTAGAGATTGTGATTTATTTGATGCATGGAGAGAACAGCATCCAAAGGCAAGACAGTACATCTGGGTTAAAACATACGATGCACATATTAGTTCAACTGATGGTTGAACTAATGAGGTTTAATATTAATAGAAATAAGAATAATAGAGTTTTCAAATCTATTATTTCTCAGAATGGTTTTTCTGATCATCATTTGTGTTTCATTTGAAATAAGTTTGAAAAAATCACAACGCCCTAGTTTATATTACATGTTCATTTTAAATTATTGCACAATGTTGTTTTTTGTAAGAAGTTTGTTTTATTGTGGCATAAATGGAGAGAACAGAAAAGTGAATATGATGATATCGTACAATGGTTGGAGGTGGGGAAAACCCAAATAAGAATGTTTTGTCAAAATTGTAGTGCTCACAATAATAGTTTGTTTAAAAAGACTATTAGAGAACTTGAAAGAGATATTGAACAACTTGAAATGAGTGTAATTAATGATAATTTAATAATAATTTAGCAGATATGTGGGAATGTTGAAGAAAAAATAAGGCTTTAGGTTCTCTTCATCATGAACATGCAAAAGGAGCTTTAATTGTTTTTCCTCGCTGCAGGACATGAATGCTCCTAGTTCTTTTTTTATTTTTATCTAGAACGGAAAGAATCTGAGAGAAAACAGGTGTTACATCTGAAACAAACTATTGGAACTTTGAGTTCTGATCCAAAGAGATGCGGACACTTGTAACAGATATTTATAATGAACTGTTTGTAGCGCAAAAGTGTGATGCCAAAAGTGTGGACTTTTTACTTATGGATTTGCCTAAATTGAGCAAAAGGAACTAGACTCTGAGATACGAATACAGGAATTGTCAAAAGCAGTTCAACAACTTTCTGTTGGTCGGGCCCTTGGTATTGATGGACTTCCTGCTGAATTTTATAAACATTTTTTGCACTTATTTAAAGAAAACATGTTGGAGGTTTTTAAAGGGTTACTTCAGGATTTAGCATTAAGCTTTGTATCAGTAGAAAACCAGTATTATTTTCGAATTACCGAGCTCCCCCCTCTCATATCCCCCTGAGACGAGAGATTTATTTATTTTTAGTCTGGAAAAAAATCCTCCGATGACGCAAAAATCGTCATTTTGCGTCATCGGAGGATTTTTGGGCCAGAGGCTTAAAACTACAGCCAGTATTCCGCATGTTTTCACCACGCCCATATGGGGCAGGATCTCACTCACAGAATGTGAAGATAATGTCAGCCATCTTTCTGTAGAAGCTATGAAAACAGGGTCTTGCTCTGTGTAGAAAGTTTGTATACAAGTAGGCGGTGTAATCACGATGGCGGAATGTAGTTTTGAAGTTGAAATGGCAGAAGGGGATTACGAAGATCTGTTGCGAGAATCTGTCGCGGCTACGTGTACGAGCCGCAATACAGCGATGAACAGTTGCGGGAGATGGAGGAACAAGAGGCAGCCGGAGCAGCTGCTGTAGCAGGGGAGCAAGACCTGCTTGGCAGGCAAGAGGAAGAGCCCGGCCAGACTCGAGTTGGGGCGGACTGGTGGTGTCAGTGCTCTCGCTGTGCGCCTATGGAAACAGATAGAGAGTCCTATTGCTGTCGCGAATTTCAGCGATACTGGACAAGATCGCTGAATCCGCTGATGAAACTGCACCGATAACATGAGCATATATAACTGAGGACCCAAGTTTTGTATCACACATGGACAGGGGAGTCCTGGAAACTTATTTTAGAGTTTGGACCCACCTCTTTGGACCCATTGCAGTTTGCCTACCGTAACAACCGCTCCACTGATGATGCTATTGCATCTACAATACACACTGCTCTCTCCCACCTGGAAAAAAGGAACACCTATGTGAGAATGCTGTTTGTAGACTACAGCTCAGCATTTAACACCATAGTGCCCTCCAAGCTTGATGTGAAACTCCGGGCTCTGGGCTTAACCAGCTCGCTGTGCAGCTGGATCCTGGATTTCCTGTCAGGCAGACGTCAGGTGGTTAGAAAGGGCAGCAACATCTCCTCATCACTGACCCTCAACACTGGAGCCCCGCAGGGCTGTGTTCTCAGCCCACTCCTGTATTCCCTTTACACACATGACTGTGTGGCGACACATAGCTCCAATGCCATCATTAAGTTTGCTGACGATACGACGGTTGTAGGTCTGATCACTGACAATGATGAAACAGCCTACAGAGAGGAGGTGCACACTCTGACGCGCTGGTGTCAGGAGCACAAACTCTCCCTCAACGTCAGTAAAACCAAGGAGCTTGTGGTGGACTTCAGGAAGAAAGACAGAGAACACAGCCCCATCACCATTAATGGAGCACCGGTGGAGAGAGTCAGCAGCTTCAAGTTCCTCGGTGTCCACATTACTGAGGAACTCACATTCTCCGTCCACACTGAGGCCGTTGTGAAGAAGGCTCACCAGCGCCTCTTCTTCCTGAGACGGCTGAGGAAGTTTGGAATGAACCACCACATCCTCACACGGTTCTACACCAGTACTGTTGAGAGCATCTTGACTGGCTGCATCACCGCCTGGTACGGCAATAGCACCGCCCACAACCGCAAAGACCTGCAAAGGGTGGTGCGAACGGCCAGAAACATCATCGGAGGTGAGCTTCCCTCCCTCCAGGATATATATAACAGACGTGTGTGAAGAAAGCTCGGAGGATTATCAAAGACTCCAGCCACCCGAGTCATGGGCTGCTCTCACTGCTTCCATCAGGCAGGCGGTATCGCAGCATCAGGACCCGCACCACCCGACTACATGACAGCTTCTTCCCACAAGCAATAAGACTTTTGAACACATGATCTCTCACGATCAACAATCAGCACTGCACTTTATTAATCCTCATTCTGTCAATATATTCTCGCTCCCAATTCAGTCAGTGTATATATATATATATATATATATATATATATATATATATATATATATATATATATATATATATATATATATTTATACCCTTCTCTAGTGTGTGTATTCTACATTGTGTGTATTGTGTACATTTGTTATGTAAATTGTTGTGTAGGTATGTGTACATTTGTTATGTAAATTGTTGTGTAAGTTTATGTAAATTGTTTTGTGTAATATGTTGTTTATTGTAAAGTGGTTTATGTCTCGTCACTGTCATTACTGCTATGTTGCTCGGAACTGCACACAAGAATTTCACCTGCTGTTGCACTCGTGTACACAGTAGTGTGACAATAAAGTGATTTGATTTGATTTGATTTGATTTAGAATCCCGAAGATAAATTGGAAACGCCAGCCAAAGCCCGCAGGGACAAACGGACGGCTTAGTGTAAAGTGAGTATTTTGTTTGTTTTTCTTTTTTGTTACTAAGACGTCATGTACAGAGTTTGGACACCCGGAATTATCATAATGTTCTTCCAGTCAGTCAATTTATCAACTAACTCACGATTTATAGAGGTACGATGTATCAAAGCAAGCATAGTTGTATCATATTTTCAGATACTGCCGCCTGTAACCGGTAGGCGTGGTTTGGGAATGGCTTCGTAAGGGCAGCAAAGCAAGTGCATTCTGGGAGTTGTTGTCTTTCAGCCACATGTGTAAAAAATACATTTTCTGCCTTTTCTCTGTCTAGAATGCTTCAAATTAAAAAATAATTTCACATTTATACTATATAAATGACCAATTTTAAATACACATTCATCTTCCCAGAGGTGAAGTATCCCTTTAAAGGTTCTTTTGAAAAGAAGGAATTGCCAACCAGTTGAAAAAGAGCTATATTGTCTTTACTGCCTAAGAAAGGTGACCATGGACTAATGGATGTACAAAGCCGACTCATGACTTTCAGACTCCAAGCAGAACAAGACTATTATATTATAGAGGATCTAACTGGATTGATACAGCCTGCACTTTGCAAAAAAAAAAAATTTAAAATATGACAAGCAGTTGTTTTTAATAAGGCTGATAGACTTGGATTTGAGTGGCACTTCTTCTTTATATCAGTCAGTTTTAAAAGCATGGAACTCCTTTTCAAATTGGAGAGAGACTTTTCAAATCTTGGAGACTGGATAAAACTTTAACCTCTTTTCAGTAATCCTCTGATAGAAGCTAAGATGTTAAGCCTTAAGAGCTTAAGGACTCTAATGGCAAAAGCTTGTACTAAAATATCAGATCTGAGAGCTCGTAAAAACTGGAAAAGTCCTGACGGCATTAAGTCTGTTTGTGGCGGTAGTACACATCGATTCTGTTGAAAAGGGGTGTCCGTTTTGTAATTTTGAAGTCTTTAGACCATGTTTATTACACTGTTTTAGACTGAAAGAATTGTTTCAGACTTTGGGGGAATTGTTTAGCAAATTTGGGGAAATGTTTAGTGCAATCATTTTTATATTTGGACCCAAGTATGTTGCTTCAGAAAGACAGCACATTTCTCTGATAAACTTTGTAGTGGGTGAAGCAAAGTTGGCAATATGGTTGACAAGAAAGTTGAAATTAAGAGGGGGAAATTCAGTGGACACTGAATTGACATTTACCTACATTGATACAACCCTTATAGCTGCTAGATTTAGAGCAGAGTTTGCTTCTTACAAAATGAAAAATAATCTGATTGTTTTTAATAAATTTTGGGGTATTTGTGAAATGTTATGTACAGATGATGAAGAGACCAATCAGAAAACCAAAACAGACTTCCTTACCCTAAACACTTAAACCTAACTGATTGTGTTCTTGTCACAAATGCAACATAAATAGCAATCTTTCTGATGTTAATTTGTATGGCTTCTATGACACTTTCATCTCACCTGTCAGCTTTTGTGCTTGACTGCTTTCGAGCCACAGCCCTCCAAGTCAGGATTTAGGAAAGTTCAACGCTCTATCATATGAACTACTGCAGAGGTTAATCACATGTAAATAAGTGTGTAAATGTAGGTGTGTCTGTCATAAAAACGTTAAAATGTAAAATTTTTTCAAATAATGCATAAATAATTCAAAAGTGTTTCATATCATTGCAATCTGCAGTAACAGAGCGAAATATAAGTGTTTCTAAAGACATAATGAACTGTTGAACAGTTTTTTGTTGGAGAGAGAGATCCTTACGGACATGTTCCTCTTTTGAGTTTTTCATTAAAACTATTATTTGTATGTCAAGCCAGTTTCTCGCCTCTTCTTTGCCCATGAGCGTGAAGTGTTTTACAGAAACATTTATGTATCGAAATACCTTGTCTATGTACACCTGCAGTTCCAGATTCAGCAGATATATGCCCATCAGATAAAACAGTAGGGTTGTTGGAGTCCAGGTGTTGCAGCATCGATGAAGTATTATTGTGATTTGACAACTATTGGTCACAACTCATGCACTTTACAAGATTCATATCAAATGTTGTCCAAAAAAACGCCAAATCACCAAAGTTCTTGCCTACAAATTAACCCACAACATCTGACTTATTTTATGTTTATTTTTGGTGGGATTTCAGGTGATCAGCAACACATTGTCACACAAGCACTGACCATGGATTATTCCATACACTATTGAATCATTTCAGTTTTATGAACCAACATTATAAAACTGACACGAGATTAGTTAAAATCCTACGACACAGGTTTATGGGTTCACTCACTACTAAAGATCATCTCCCCCTAGCAGCTAACCAACAACGTTTCTAAACAGAATGACTTAACGAATACTTGTTTGTTGAAATCACATGACTTGGCCAGTTTGATATGCACCCCGAAGCATTGTTTCCAAACAAATGATTCATAAAGTTTACGAAGCGTGTTTCAAAAGTGTGTGGGTCAATAGTGTATGGGTCCTACCTGCAGTGCTTGTTACAGAAAAATCTGTCCACAACTGAACCCAGTGATATGATGGATTTTTGAAACCCTGTTTTCCTGCTGTCAGAAGAGCATTTAATTTTTGATCTTTGTCTGGAGGACAGGTCAGTGAGGGAGTATGCTTTGGAATGTCTTCCTGATAGACCTATTAACTGCTGTCTTGAATGAGCCTATTAGGTTGGGTGTTCCAGATGGGAAAGTGTCCCAGCACCCGAGTCTGCTGCTGACTGGTAGGAGATTCCCAAACCTCCTAGGAAAGTAAGAAAGATGAATCGCAATACCCAGATGACCGATTATTACTGAACTGTGTTGCTTGGACTGGCGATGCAAGATGGGCAGATCTCTGTGTGCCTCGTAGCCAGCACACCAGACCGTCACGTAACTACCCCCAACGCACTAGTAGGCATCAAAACAGTCACCTGCACCTCGGGACAAGTTAACTTCTCAAAAATTAAGGACCAGCTGAACCAGCCATGGCCTTCTCTCTTTGTTCTCCCCAAGAAAGGAACTAAATTATTCAGTTGGGGGCATATAAGGATCACGTCGGGGGATATCCTTCCAAAGATGAGAACACCGCGGAGACCATGCCACACTCAGAAAGAGGGGGGTGGCTTTAAAGTGGAAATACAACACATGGTCTTACCGAGTACCTCTCAGGTCTGAAGCACAACATGTGGAAGGGTCCAGAGGTAGATCCTACCCAAGGAGGGATGACTTAGTATATGACATGTTGACCGGAGGCAGAGGAGCCTCTGGAAAGGGAGACGAGGTTTACCAACAGGGAAATCTTTTTGCAGAAAATACATCACACAGGGTTATCAACTGGATAACCAGTGCATTTGGAGAACCTACCTCAGTACAGGGCCTAGATAACGCGTGTACTGGTCTGGCGGTGAGCTTCGTGATAAAAATGGCTTGGCAGAGTAGTTTCAGCTCAGTGAAATACAACCGCTCGGCTCCGAAGAAGAAATCTGAATGAATGGCTGCATTTTCCCTCCTTTTATACCCGTATGTTCAGGGGAGTGGCATGCAAATCTCACTCACCAATTTTCATTGGCCTTTTCTCAAAAAATCATGTCAGCACCTCACATCAGTCAGGTGAGGGACCAAAAAAGTTTGGACAGTTCGCATTTTTTCACGTTGTTGCATTCACGTTTTAAATTAAAATATCCTATAGAGATCGTACTCTCACAGTGTAGGAAGAATTGACACACAAAATAATATAATATATATGAATCCAAGCCCAGCCCAACCCTTTCAACACTGCAGACAATAGTGTTCTGGGGAAGCTAGATACATGTTATGTAATATCTGCTTGCACCTTGAAATTTTCAGTTATGTCTTTTGCCCTGTTTTGCCCTGTCTTGTTATTTACTTTTTTCCACCCATGATCAGAGTTTCTTCACAATTTTTTGTTATTAATTAAGTGTTTCTGTGAGTCTTATATCATCTCTTATCTTGATATCATTTAATTTATCTTGAATGATGGTTTATTTTAATGATGGCCTTTTAGTTTGTTGCATTTTTCTCTAAACTACTGCAGTTGTGTTCTCTCTCTCAAAATGTTTAGACAACAGTTACATTTGCACCAGTGAATATCTATTTACATCTAATGCATATACAGAAAAGTTTAAAAATTAAAGCTGGGTAGAATAATTATTCTCAAACTCCTTTTATTTATAATTTGGGGAAAAGGCACCATATCCTGTGAACAAATAAGGTGAGGAAGAGAAGAAGTGGCAATGTTACAGTATGAAATTGTGCTCTATTGAGGAAGCACTCCACTCAAAATCATTTTTATCAAATGAAACAAATATAACATTAACAATTTATAATATGGTTCTTTTTGTTAACATCAGTTAATGCATTCGGTATAATGAAATAACAAATGCATTTTTACATCATTAATATTGATCTTGGATAATGTGAATTTATCAAAATACTATTGTTTATTGTTTAATAATGCTTAAATGTTAACATATAATGTATATATAGAGAGAGAGAGAAAGAGAGAGTGAGAGAGAGAGAGAGAGAGAGAGAGAGAGAGACAGAAATTAACACTAACCAAGATTATTAAATGTTATAAAAGTATTGTTCGTTGTTAGTTCATGTTAACTGTTGCATTTACTAATGTTAACAAATACAACCTTGTTGTAAAGTATTCAATCCCCATAAAAAAGTGTCCAAGTACAAACATAAAATTTTGCAACACGCATCCATTTAACTCTACTATGTATGCAATATACAACACCTGCAAATCTATTGTACATGCATATGGAAATTGAAGAGAATTCAGTAGAAGCTCTGAAATAAATCCACAAGCAAAGAACAGCCACACATCCTCATCATTTGTAGGTAAGAACCAGCACAGAAAGGCACTTTGCAAGGTTGTCATTTTATGATGTTTCAGCAGTCCCTTTATGTTCTATGAAACTAAAGAAAAAAACAATAGTGGTGATAACTAAGACATGTTTTATTGCTCATATTGCTCACAGATTGGACTTTTCTACATTTGTTCACCTTTTAACTTTTTCGAAATATTTAAGAGCTTAAAAATAACAAGCATATCCTCACACATACCAAAGGCACTTTAACCTTCAATTGCAACTTCGGTAGTTGCCAGACATCCATTGATGGTATCCACAGTTAGGCCACCACTCATTGCCAAGTCCTGTGAAAATGAGAAACGGGATTAACTAAAGCATTTCTTTTTCTTTTTTTTTTTTACTAAAAAAGCAGTGACAGGTGCTGGCTCTCTTTGTGAGTCCACCATAAATGTAATAGGATGTATCACAGAACTAAGCTGTCACTGTAGTTAGGGTTAGGGTTAGGGTTAGGATATTCTATACTCCATCTAAAACTATTTTAAAACAGCATTTTGGTAATTCTTTTATCATTATTATGAATGTGTTTTTATTTGCATATTAATTGAGAGAGTACATAGAATAATTGTACTTTTAAAAATTCTTCACACCGCTTTATATAATGAATCAAATCAAATCAAATCAAAACAAATCACTTTATTGTCACACTACTGTGTACACGAGTGCAACAGCAGGTGAAATTCTTGTGTGCAGTTCGGAGCAACATTGCAGTAATGACAGTGACGAGACATAAACCACTTTACAATAACAACATATTTACACAACACGATTTACATAACATCGTAAAGCAGTAAAGACAAAATTTTATTAAAACAATAAAATACTCACAGGACCTAATATATATACATTCTCCCTTTTGTATATACTGTATTTATATAAACTATAATGCAAGTTATTTATGCTGATTAAACAAAATTTATGCACACGTTATGCGACAACTACACACATACTAAGCATCATCTGTTTAGTGACCTTGGTAGGGTTGCACCAGCTGTCTCACTTAAGTTGGGAAATAAAGTTCACACTAAGGGCTTAATAACTACTAGTTAGTTTGTAACTAAGTCAGTGCTTAAATAAGCAGCCTTCAAATTTGCACAAGTTTTAAAAAAATGTGCATTTCAGTTTGATCTTGTTATGGTGCTTACATAACTGTCATCAGTAAAAAATTACATTCTTATTGAAATACAATATGCAATAAAAGGAGATTTAATAAACAGTATTATTCGCCTGTGTATATTATATTATTTAAGAACATTATCTAAAATTAATAAGGGGCAATAAATAAATACTAATACAACAGGCTGGAAAAATTGACATTCAATTTTGAAATATTGACACCACACAGAAAAGTGCACCGTTAGATCCGTTTCATACTGAAGAGAAGCTAAGAATTTTTTTACATAATGTACTCTCTCGTAATTGTAAATGAGTGTTAACATCATATAATGTATGTCTAAATGATTGAAGCCTGTCACGCAAAACATGGGCTCATTGATATCAGAAAATCAGAAAATCAGTCTGCTTTTTTATTCCATCTGTTACTCCTGGTCGGAGGCTTCTGTAAATATTTAGTTTATATATTGGGTTGCAATCTCCCTGCGTTTAATGGTGCAACGATCAAATGTTTAGTAGTAAGTAAATGTACACCACAACTAGGCTAAGTTGTAAATTATTGCTGGTGCAACCGGCTCCTTGAGTTTAGGGAGGTGGATGGGGGGCGGTGTAGAACAATACCTTTTTGACTTCAGTTTCTACTTGTGACATAAATTCATCTTGAGCCTGAAATGTAAAGAATACAATTTTATTATAATGACACAATTATAATGGCGGATGTGAGTCTATGGAGGTGGGAAAGGGGGTGGTGGCAACACAGTATTTCATACAAAAGTAGTGTCAAGAAATTTGAAGGAAATACAGTACCTTTTTGATTTCAGTTTCTACTTGCGCCATAAATTCTTCTTGAGCCTGAAATGTAAAGAATATGATTTAATTATAATGCCAAAATAATTAAAATTTTCACTGGAAATGTCCGCTGAATATAAAATAAAGAGAAACAGATAAAAGTAGGAGCTAAAACGTTTCATATTTTGTATATCTATAAATCATTTAGAGTCAATATATTTAAGCATGTTTGATAAGGACTGGAGCTCAGCGGGAAGTCTCTTTCAACTTTAGCTTCTATCAATTTTCATCCTTAATTTCTCCAATCCAGCAATAAAATGAGACATCAAATAATATGAATAATTTCTGATTTACAGATAATTTCAATCAGGAATAATATGTAGCAGACAAGTTACACATGAAAAAATAGTTAAAGAGATAGTTCACCCAAAATTTTCATGCCATCCCAGATTACCTTCTTTATTCTGCAGAACACAAATTAACATTTTTAGAAGTATATCTTATCTCTTTTGGTCCTTTCAATGCAAGTGAATGATGACCAGCAATCTGAAGGTCCAACAAGCATATAAAGGCAGCATAAAAGTAATAAATAAGACTCAAAAAAGCTATATAATAGATTTAGGTAAGAAACAGATCTATATGTAAGTCCTTTTTTACTATAAATCTCCCCTTTCTTTTTCACTTTCAGATGTGAAAGTGAAACTAAACAGGCGCCACATGTGACTTTCAGATGTGAAAGTCAAACACATCTGGGATGGCACGAGGTTGAGTAAATGATGAGAGAATTGTAATTTTTTGGGTGAACTATCCCTTTAAAAGTAAAAGCTGTTGTTTCTGTAGCTCAGCCGGTAGAGAGCATGGTATTAACAATGCCAAAGTTATGGGCTTAATTTACATGGAACACAAAAACTAATCAAATATAAACTGTATGCTGAATGCACTCAAAGTCATTTTGGGTAAAATTGTCAGCCAAATTAATAAATGAGAATCTCACGTGGATAATTTCTTTTGGCAGTGGCACAGGCACAGGAGCAGGATTTGTTTCTTCTTGTGCCTCAGGGGCATCTGTTGATATTTTAGGAATCTTTGGAAAAAAGACCCCATATTCTGTTTGAATCCACCCTAGGAGCTAACAGGATTTAATGCTTTGATGTGCACATTATGAGTATGTCTGCTCACTGAAACATCCAATTGCTCACCTTCTCCTCTGCGATGGCTGCTTCAACACCTATGGCTGACTCAGTCACAACACAATCTTCAGCATAAGGATCACTGGTGGACTCGACCAAAGGCTTGATCATGTTACAACCCGAGGGCAGCGACCATATTGAAAATTAAACTTCAATCTAAAAGAATTTTGAACATAAATGCTGCAGATGTTCCCACTAAAAAAGTTAATAAAAAGCATTCTTATACCATGGGTTCTTTCAGTGTGGCTGACTGTTGCTCAGGCTCTGGTTTCACTAAAGCCTCTGTTGGTACTGCAGTTTCCTAATAAAAGGAATTTGAAAGAATTATTTGTGTACCCCCTGTCATGCACTGCAAATCAGTACAATGTTATTGAAATATGCTTTTCACCACTTGAGAGGTACATTTGACTTATATGAAATTTCAGGTGGCCATTTCATTCAACAACAATTAAACCAGAAAATTCCAAAGACTCACGACTGGAACCATTTCTGCTTCAGGCTTTGTATGTACATCCTGTCATGGATACATGGAAACATGCACATATTAAAAGGGCAATAGTTGGTTTAAAGTGCAAAAAAACAATCACAACCCGATCTGTCCAAAACACTACACACATATTTCTCCAATCCAAGGTTCATGCTTTCAAACAATTAACACAGACTAATCTAGACTCACAAGACTAATGGGGTATTTACACGTGGTCACTTCATGGTTTTTTACTGATCGGATAGCTATCTGATCATGAAAAGACAAAGTGTAGATGCCCTCCAAGATGGAATCAAGACAGATATAAATCTAACTACTCAAACCCCCTCTGGAGGTGTTTTGAGACGCATAACGTACGAAACTCGCTCAAGTGTAAATGCATCTGGCTGTATATGTAAACTTTACTCTGCTCAAACAGCGCTACATCAGCACTGCGGAAATGTGAAACATAACAGCAGTTAACGAATCAATTTAAAGTCAAGTTATAATTTTAATCTTAATGACATTATTTTTTGTTATGAAAACAAAAACAAGTTTCTGGAAATCACTGTCGATTTTTTAATTCTTGCTGCAAAATTTCACAAACAGAAATTTCTTAAATCTGTGGCACTTAAAGGTGTATGTTTTTGTTGATTTTGTCGTGGATTTAAATTGACATCTAGTGGTTTGGGTGCAGCATCATTCAAACACAATAGATTTCAGTTGTATGTCATTGTAGAAATTCCCTATTCACAGCCAGCCAGGTTCAATTAAATCCCTGAGTGAAAGTGTCCAATAACAGGGCAGATTAAGCTAGTAGTAATTGGCTGCTCATATGATCCTAACCCCAATGGGAGCAGCAATAGGGATCTTGCCTAGGGCACCAGAATGGTCCTCATCTCATGTTAGACATGATTTTAGATGTATGTTTCAAAATTACAATTCATTCATTACAATTCAAAACTTTTTAATGAGGAAACAATTATTGAGTGCACCTTTATATTTGCCTAGATTTGCAGAATAGAAGTTGGATACTTAATAAATATTCTCAGAGCTGATCTTTCCTGACCTATGACTTATAAAAGTATATATCTTTTTTCTTTATAATTTTTTTATTTCGCCTTTATTCTTTTCTATGTGACTTTGTTAATGTGTTGAATATGTGTTCAGTTGTGCAATATGTACTTTTTATTGAACACATTTTGATTATTTGATCATTTTTTTCAATAAAAAAAACAGCTGTAACCAAGTATTGGCATGAGGCTCACACACAATAAATAATACCAAATTAAGAATTGGATGCACATTTAGGAGAGACAGAAAATGTTTCTTCATTTATTTCATGCAGATCGCTGTCAAATCTGAAACTAAACACTGACAATTAGTGCCGCTGACCCATCTTACCATCAACAAGCCCAGAGGGGAAAATACACACCGTGTCACCGTTTTATTTGCATATAGAGCAGGAATTGAAGATGGGATTTATATCAGTTTTGCGGTGACACAATAATGTAGAAAAGTGTAAATGTAAGTGTAAATCTGATAGCAATCCAAAAATTGAAGTTATCAAGTGTAAAAATACCCACTAAACTGCTCTACAAAGGCAAAGTGCAGTAACTATACAACACTAAAACTGAGAAAGAATGGTCTAAAGTTACTTAGTTTTAGTGTTGTTTTCGGTGCAACTTTCTCTGAATCTGAGCATTGTTTAGCCAAATCCGTCTGTCAATGGATAGATTTCAGTCTATGAGACCTGATTTCAGTCATAGTTCAACTCAACGTTTTGCATTTTCACAGCAGTGATATAGCGCCACATTCTCAGATTCACATCCGACATCATAATCTGCTGGGTTAATAATGCATGCAGAACAGGGAGTGCTATTATTTTTTATACAACTATCATGACTAAAAAAAAAAGCAGAGCAAAGAAACTATGGAAAACAAACAAATCCAAAGAACTTACCACTGCAACCTCTTCCGCTTCAGGTGCTCCATGAACACTCTGTTGGGGAAAGAGAAATTCAATGATTTGAAATTATACTCATTTGATAGCAATAGTTAGTTTAGTGTGCAATAGAACAGAGACCTCTTGCACACCACAAGGGGGTGCTAGATGGCAAGAAAGAAGGACTGGGGTAGGACTGAAACTTAGAATAGTTTATTCTTGTGTTTTATTTTTCTAGGGAAAAATATTCATTATTTAATTATGCAATTTAAATTTGTCTTTATATTACACATTCTATTTTCTTTATAGTTGAGAATACTGTATATGGCTGCCTTTAATTTTATGAAGGGGGCCTCTCGCAAGGGTATCATCATATTTGTGGGTCCTGCAATAAAACACTGGACTGGCCCAAAGGAATGAACAATAAATTGGATGAAGGAGGCTAATGTCATGCGTAACCACACACACATTTGAACTACAAATGAAGAGCCCAATTATACAATTAAGTGCTAAGAAAGGACCAGATAAATTCACCTGTTATGCATGCAAACACACTCATGCAAAGAGTTCAGTGCAATGTGCCTTGAAGATATATTGTATCAGGCACCTCCGTAATATCTGTGACATCTGTGTGGACTTCTAGATGCTCAGCTTCAAAAGTTATGGCTTCGGCTTCAACAATAGGCTTCCCCACAACCTCAGCAGAAGGCTCGGCGACTTCCACTGTGGCCTCAGCAACAGACTCAACTTCAGTTGCCACTGTCTCTGTCACAGTTTCAACTGCAACTTCAGTGTCAGCTGTAATCACTGTCTCCTCGGATACTGGCACCTCCACCACTGAATCTTCTGCATGAAGCCCAGCAGCAGCTTTATCTTCATGTTCAGTGTCAACCGTCTGAACAGGTTTAGCCACAACGTGAATCTGCACCAAACATGCATATACACCACAATATCATATGGAGATCAAACAAAGCAAGCAACATTTATACAAAAGCAGAGAGTTTTAACAGAGCTTGGAACTGCAGCCAAAGGACCTCAGTCAGGGAAGCATAGTCATCAAATTCTGTCATCATTTAATCACTCTCTAAATCTTACTGTCTTCTGAGAAACACAAAGGGAGAGCTTGAGCAGAATGTTAGACTCAGTCACCATTCACTTTCATTGCATTGAAAAAAAGATATGATAGTGAATGGTGACTGAGGCTAACATTCTGCCCAACATCTACATTTATTTTGTATGGGTTTAGAACAACATGAGGTAATTGATGACAGGATTTTCATTTTTGAATGAACTATCCTTTTAATTTGATGTAAATGAAAACAACGATGTAAGGGACAGATGTACACTCTTAAAGGGGTCATGTCATGAGGAATAACATTTTACTTGATATTTAGACATATAAGTGGTCATTCTACCATAAAAACACAACGTAAATTTCAGAACCCAAAACTTAATCCTCAATGCAATAAAAGCATTTGTTGAAACCAAGCTGCAAAAACGCCTCTCTAATTCCGCAACTTCCCTACATAATTTGGGAGCCGAATAATTAATGACTGTCTCTTCAGCGGAAAAACATCAACGCCTACTTTACATCATCGCATCCTTGTTCCCGCACACTGGTGCTTCAGTTCGTACACTGAGAGAGATAGAGCAGGACAAACAGGCCTAGTGTTGCCTAACTATTCCTGAACACCAAATATTTTATAAATATGTACTACACAAACACATCATGGACACGCTCTTTCTCTCATGTGCTATTTTTAATTGTTGGTGTATGTAAAAATGCATTAGATGGACTTCTTTGACCGTTTTGATGCATTTCCAGCAATGTGATACTGTGTGTGTGTGTGTGTGTGTGTGTGTGTGTGTGTGTGCATTCACTGTGCTTTGGACTATGTGTGTTTGTGTGTGTGTGTGTGTGTTTCGACTCCTATCAGCTTGGAATGCTTGTGAATCAGTCATAATACAAATCAAGCTTTGCTTTGTGTAAACACTGTAATTTTGTTTTATAATATTGTGGACCTTGTTTATTGTCTTACTATTGAGTTTTAAATATGGTTTTATTTGAGAAGCTGCACCATGTTAGCCAATCATAACAGTGGGCGTTTTCATTAAAGTTTTAGGGAGCACTTATGCCAAAACCAAGCGTTTCAGACAGAGGACCAAAGACAGGGTTGAAACTGATTAAATATTACAAATTTATGACGGTTTTGGTGCAAAAAACAAAAACGTACTTACATTATCAGTGGACCTCAGGGAAGATAATAAAACTATATACATATATAAAAAGAGAATTTCGACCCCTTTAAATCAAATGTAATTTTCACATTAGTTCTATATTTATATAATATATATATATATATATATATATATATATGTTCTCTAAAGTTTTTTTGTCCACTGGAAATTTTTGGGAAAGATGCATTTTCAATGTTTTGGTGACTGATTGATCAATACCAACAGTGCCACCCATTGTCCAGACTGTATTTCTACCCCTTTCAGCCTAATTTTCATTCACGTCAAACTTTTATGCAGTCCACCCTGACTAAAGTCTTTTGTATTATAAAGAAATTGTGCCAGGTGTTAGCGTAATATTCCAGTCACTTTTACATAGGAGCTCGACTGTTTACACAGAATAAAAGGGTAATATTTTCACCTGAAACTTTACAGCAAACCACTTAAAAATGATGAAACAGATCATGCACATGAATTATTTAAAATACATGTCACTTGAGGAGACATTACCTCAGTGACTACTGTTGATGTGTCCTCAACCTGGATCTGATAATAGCATGTTCAAAAAAGGTCATGGTTAATGAATGCACAAATTCACTTTGGTTACCTAACCAAACAGTATTTGTTTAAAGCTAGTGTTCTCTGTTTGTCAAAAGAGTTGATACACAGCAAATTAGCTGCCTTCACACCTCATAAAGCGAAAGTGTGAGAGAAAGCACATTAGTCCACCTAAAAGGCGAGGTGTGGTGCAAGAGGCCTGCTAATTAGTAAGAAAAAAAATCTACTGTATTCCGGCCCAACACTCTTAATGTTCAAAGGTGAGGGTGTTTTTATTGGGAATATAGTGGTGTTATGTAGAGAACAGATGGTGTAAAACATGTTAACATACCTCAGTTTCTGCAGGGATGGACACTGGCTTATCTTGAGTTGCTGTGACCTTAAAAGGAGAGTTTAGACATTTTTATGAGGAAAAACACCTATAGAAGCCCAACAGTGTGTTTGGCCAAAGGCAAGGATGTTTTTATTACATATACTGTACACTGGTTCTATGCAGTGGACTGATGGGGTAAAACATCTTAACATACCTCAGATTCTGCACGTATGGAAACTGGCTCATCTACAGATGTTGTAACCTAAAAAAGACAGTAAAGCACAATATTTTAAACCTCGCTGTCCACATTAATATAAAATTGTATTGTGTTATAATTGTCATTAACTACATTATATTATTTAACAATGTATTAAATTTTATCCTTAAACAACATTATGTAAAGTCAGTTCTACCATGCCTCCCACTCCTTAAATCATCATTTACTCTCCCTACTTTAAATATTGTTGTTTTGTGTTACAGGGAAGGTAGTCATATGGATTTGGGATAACTTAAAGGTGAGCAAATAATGACAATTTGTGGGTGAACTACTTCTCTAAACATGGTTCAAATGAGAGCCCACAAGGAGAGCATGAATCTGAACAAGGCAGGAACCAATTTAACTTCCTCACTATTTTAGAGATTGTACTCTTAACATATAAACAAAATTCTCTGTTTAGACAAAGCTAACACATCTCTATAGAGACAAACAAGCCAAAAAAAAAAAAAAGAACTGTTAAATTTTAAAAATGCATGCACATCGCAAAGCATAGTGTAAAATATTAATGTGACATATGCTAGGTTGTTAAAATATTGAGTACAATTTAATTTGGATGTGCTCCTTATCTCAGTCTCTACATTCTTCACAAGCTCACAGAAGGTATGTGCCCCAGATGTCCCCTGTGGGAGCAGGACAAAATGTTCCAGTGTCAATGTAACTCTTTTCAGAACAAAGTGTCTCAGGCTGTTCCAAAATCCTCCACTGGTCATATTTAAAGTGTATGCTTTCCTTCAGGTCCATTACCACTATAGACATTGATATAGATACACCTCCTCCCCAATATTCAGATTGGTGGTCAACCAACATTGGATTTTTTTATTTTACTTTTGGATCACAGCTATAGTTTTTAACAATACGAAATAAAAAACAAATCTCTATACAGTTTTGTGCAATTTGAATAACATTGAAAATTTTACTGTTCAGTGTATACATTGAAATGTACACTAATAGTGGGTAGAAAGAAATATGAATACACTGTCAACTTTATTTTCCATATATATTTTTTTTCTTTAGTACAATAAAGGTATACATGTCTGTTATTTCATTTTGTAAACAACATTACTTCTTTATTCTGCAATTATGTTGGCTTGACATATAGCCAAAATACTGTTATTCTACAGGCATGGTTTAGGGTTTTTTCAAAATCCCTAAACAAGACAACAATTCAAATTAAGCTCAATCAACAGCATTTGTGGCCTAATATTGATTACAACAACAAAAAAAACAAAAAAAATTGACTTGCACCACCTTTTCTTTAAAAGAAGCAAAAATCTGGGTTCCAGTGAGGCACTTACAGTGGAAGTGAATGGGGCCAATCTGTAAACGTTAAAAAAAATCTCACTGTTTTAAAAAGTATAGACACAAGACGTAAACCGTATGCATGTTAATATGTGTGATAAAATTGCTTGCTTACCTTTTCTTTGTAAAGTTGTAATGTTTAAATGATGTGATGTCAATAAACCCTAAAACCCTAAAACAACTGTAAAAATTATGATTTAAAAAACTTTACAGCTCAAATAATATATGAGTTTTGATAGACATTTATTGATAGACATTAATTTTATAAAATTATAGGCTTCACATTTCTGCCTTTTAAACCCTCCAAAACTTTGTTGGCTTGTATTGAACCCAGAATATTCCTTTAATATTGTTATTACACAGTATAAATCAATCTTTCTACTTTAAAACATATAGCTGCCTTTATATTTTAGGATGGGGGTCGCTTCAAGGTGATCATCATATTTGGGAGTTCTTGGCATCAAAAAGTCTGAAAACCCATAGCCTAAGCCACAGTAACAATGGAGAGAATTTAATGTGAAATTAGTGCAATTTTGCAACAAATGGTTTTATAATGTATTTCTAATGCTTTAGACAAAGTAAAATATTACAAAATCTCATTTAATGTGTGCTCACATCATGACTTCAGAGGAATAACTAGAGCGACATTTAGCTGCATGTATTGTGTAAACCACACAATGGCTTACACAGTGCAATAACACTCAGTCACAACTTTTGTCACAAAGATTGTTGTTGAAAGAGACAAAAGACTGCCTGTTGGCTACCACACCCCCACAGCATGTGCATGTGGTTATAAAGTGGCCCTCAGTCACATATTTGTATCACTTTCTACTATAAATTATTTTATACATTTTAACCAGTCATCTCAAATCAAAAACTAAACTCAATAATAAATAAACTACAAATCGCTTTTACAGTCCAAACAGGGGCATAGATTCTGACATAGATTCTGGAACACCCCCCCCCCCCCCCACCTCACCCCCCGATATGTGTAACATTTACACATATAAGCTCCTCCTCTGCACTGTCCAACATATCAGCCACTGTAACGCCTACCTGGGCCTCTTAAACACAAGAAGGAGGGGAGAAAGAAACTTGGGGGGGGGGGGGGGGTTGGGGGGGGGGGGAAATGGAGGAATGGAGGGGGGTGAAAGTAAGAGCCCAGTAGAATACAAAATGTTCTTTCTCACCCAGCTGCATAGATGGGAGCTCACCTGCCTTTCCACAAAGACATCCAGCAAGTCAGCGGACTCGCGAGACCCCCAAAGCCAACTGAGAATGAGCCCCATGGCATCACAGACTTTATACTCCAAAAAACTTGTGAAACTCAAAGAGACTCAGCCCTCAACCTGCATCTAACTTTATGGGTATGTGCCTCTCTCACTTGCCCTACCCTGTGCCACTCTCAGTGTGTGTGAATGTCCAACCCAACCTCTTGTGATGCCTGTAAAGAGAGAGGAGAGGCTGAAGTAGAGCTCACAGGAAAAGAAGGGTGGGCTTTAAGGGTTTAGCTTTTCTTAAAAAAAAAAAACACGAAGGAGGGTGAGGGGCAGGAGACTGAGGAGAGTGACACTGACAATATACTTTATGTCAGTTTGGGTGTGAGGGTATCTTATCCCGCACCGGCCCGCGGGCGGGCCCTCGAGGGAGTGGCGATACTTTTATTACCTTTTTTAAGCTTTGTTTTATAACAAATATTCAACTGACTATCATAAACTATGCATCATTTGAAAGGTAAAACACTCAAGAATCATGTTCTAAACTTGTTTTTGCAATCAATACACCAGAGAGGAAAGGGTTAAATTAAATGCAAAAGGACTTCTCATTTGAAAATGAGCAAAATGAACCGCTATACTCATCTTTCATCTCGTATGGTTCAGATCAGTTTGGACGAATCCAAGAAACAACAGCATACATTTCAATGTAAGGGTCCACTCTTCAAAATGGATCCCACTTTTTAAATCCAAAACAACGAAAAATAGGGAAAAAAATGAAATATCCTCCTTTGGTTTGCATGAGCGTTTTCGAGATAGAGTTCGCATCATGTTCATTTTCAAAGAAATATCGATTCTAATCCATATTCCAACACTCAAAAGCTATCTCACCCCTGTAGTTTAGACTCAATAACAGTGGAGATGACTAGCAAGATATGAGATTACAGTGATACGTTTATATGAATGAATGGTGCATTGAATATAAATATAATGGAAGGAAAGTATTACAAGATGTCAGGTGAAGATATAATACATATATATAATTATATACATAGAAAAATAATAATTACAAAGCATTTTTAATGTTGAGCATTATAATGATAAGGGATTTGATATTGTAATATGATGGAATATTGATGCTGCTAATAGATGAATGTGACTCAAACTGAAATCCTCTTTTGTGTGTTTGTGTGTGTGTGTGTGTTTTCCTGTGCTGTAAAATAGGCCTTCAAATTTAAAATGTTAAAATGTTGTGCTGAAATCATTTTTTCCTGTGTAGTTTGATGGGCAGAATAGTTCTGAATGGATAAACATGTATTGTAGTATGTAGTGTTTACTCCTTATGTCATTTGGTAACCAGGTGTCCATTTGGAGTCCATTTGGCCTTTTGGAAAGGACGCCTATACTTTTCTTGAATAAAAGCTTACAGGAACTACATTTTTGGGAGTATCATCCTCAAATTTGAATCAAAACTTGGTCAGACATTCAGTTTTATCTTTATGGTGTTTTCAGGCCCTTAACATAAAATTCTGATACATTTTTCCCTAAATGAAGTTTATTCAAAGAAATCGTGAGTCAATTTCATGTATATTTTACCTTGTTTTACTCTGTTCCTATGCTACTTTGAGTTATAATGACTCTTGGGTAACAAAGTTTCAAGTGTCTAGTTTAAAAAAATATCAGAGTTATGAATGTGGACCATAGGGTTCAAGAGCTACAGAGATTTGTATTTGGGTATGTCATTTTCAGAAAATTCTCAAAAATAGGGGTGCTGGTTAAGAGGTTAAGTTTGCATAAGTGTACTTGCATGTAGGTACACTCATGTCAGAATACAGCATTCTGCCTATGACAGCACATAATTGCCACATATTCTCAAACTAGATTAGAGAGCACATTTAGTACCACAGGGATTGTCCTACAGATGACTGCTGCAATTTTGTACACGTCAAAGGATACTCTAAAGGTAATGTCCACAATAATATGATTTCTAACGTCATTGTTTTCCAAAGTATGCAGTACTAGGGAGGATTTTACTAGACTGTCTCTAGCAAAATCAATGCATTTTCAATGTATTAGTGTGCATGTGACCAAAGAATATACATCTATGCATTTGGCAGATGCTTGCACAGTGCATTTGAGGTATAAGTTTTATCAGTCTATTCATTCGCTGGGAACTGGACCCATATCCTTGACATTGCGAGTGACATATTCCACCATTTAAGAAACAGGAACAGGAAAGAAAACACAAGAACTCACAAGAATCTCTAACCTTCCATATTCTATGCAGGTCACTAGATATAAATTATAAAATGTCAACTGGTAATTGACAACAAGAGGTTTGAAATGCTGTACCTAAAAAAGGCAGTAGCCTTCAGCAAATCAAATAATGTAACTTTCAATAAAAGAGCAGTTGGGCAGTTGGGTTGTGTCTGCTGTGGCTCCAGGCTCTCTGTACTCAATGTTCACTCACTAAAATATACTCCTCCTACATTGCATATGACCCTACCCACATCTTACATCCTGAAAAAAGCCAATGCCAATGGCAAGAAAGCCATAATTAACAGGCACATACTTTCATATTGGTAACAACATTGGCCATCATGCATTACAGACACCCCAAGTCCTACATAATGATTGCAAATCCTAAATTTTTTGTGTGCATTGATGAATATCAACAGGCTGTTAAACCTCAATAGTTGCATTTCCACTATCGGGCCAAATGAAGGCATGCCTAGTACCTGACAGGCCCAGTTGCATTCCCTCGGTCACTTCAGGGGCTTCATCGTGCCTCCTCTGGGCTTTCTTGGGGCCACGGCCAATTAATCTTGGGACAAAAAAGTCCAGCTGGGGATTGAGGTGGGGTCTGTGTCAAAGGCTGAGTTTCGCCGAACCAGTGCACAACGATACATGTTTGGGAAAAATAGAAAAATTCCGGGCACAGTACAAATCTGTTAAAATGCACAATGGACAAAGCAGTGCCCAAAAAATAACTTTTCATGGTTTCGAGATCATGGACCGGGATCACTTGGAACACCATGGCAGTTACAGTCAGTGAGCTGTCAGTGCTAACTTATCTTTATACCTAGCTAATGTTTACATTCGATATAAACTTGAACTAAATTCTTGATAACTAGACAATATGATAACACAGCTTGAGCTTCCCTCTTATATGTGAAAGGGAAGGGTGTGTGAAGTTGGCACCAGGGCAGCATATTAAGAGTGAGTTTTAGGGCAGTGGTGTGGGGCTATCGGCCTGATGGAGGGAACGCATATCGATTTTGGTCTCACAGCTCGAGATCCGAGGCTACTTGTCCCAGTTGACCAGTTGATAGCCATGGCTCACCCTGGCACGATAGTGGAAAAGCGGCTAATAAGTGACATCCAACAAGGGGGTTCACATGCACATTACCTCTGGTACTGGAATGGTTACACTTTCAGGTTCCTCAATCACAGCTGGCTTTTCTATGGGGGGTTCCACTGGGGCTTCTCTCAGGTCTTCTGCTACCATCACCACCTTGTCTTTTATGGCATCTGTAACTTGGACCTCTAACTTCACTGGCTCTTCAGGAGGAATTTCAGCTGGAACATCAACTGGAGAAACTGCTGCCACTGGAGTATTAATTGGAACTGCAATGGGACACTCTGACATTTTAGAAACTGGAACCCTTGTGAGAACTGGAGCAGAGACACCTTGCACTCCTGGGGATCCCTTTCCAGAGGACGCATACTGCTCCTCCAAGGTCCTTCTTTGGGCCTGCTACTCATAAAATAAAATAAAAATAAAATCATGAAATAAACCAATATTTTTTGTTTAAAAGACTGCTAAGTTTAAATGACTGCATTTGATGGAAATTACACATTTTATAACAACTTCATTAAAAGCTTATATAAGTTATGAAAAGTTGGCCTTCTAGTGGCAAACATTGGCTGAACCAATTGATTCAGACAAGCCTAGACAAGTGAGTTTGAAGAGTCAGCACCCCTGTGAGCTCCGGATGGGGCAACAGAGAATGGACAAAAATGCTAATCACATCATAATGGAACCATAATCATATTATAATCAGACTCATCGCTTTTTTGGTCAAGAGCGAGGGCTGGTCGATGTTGTTTACATAGGCCTCAAAAGAGTTTAAGCACACATTGTGTGAGGATGTGGTGTGCAGTGCCCAGCACATTAAGGCCAAATTATGCAACCATGTGTGAAGGCAAGCATCAGCACTGGCCACTGCACTCACAGAACAAAGCCAAACAAGGAAAAACATGGGCCTGAGTCCATGCAACAGGCCAGCTTTTAAAGAAAAACACAATTTCACCACAGAAAGCTTTTGTTATTGTAGTAGCTTTGGGGGATAGAAGACGCATGCATTTTCACTGAAAGAATGACATTTTGCCTCAAGGTTGTTCAGTCTTACACAAACAGAAGAAAGCAGTTTATAGCTTGGTTCTTCTATTTGGAAGTGATGGATAGCAACAAACAAGAGAGTTGGAATGGACACACAGACAGACATACTCAAAAGTATTCTCACCATTTCCTATTTTACAGGGAAGGTTAGAGAATGTGAAATATGCCCAATTGAGACCGGCTCTATCTGGGGGACTTAACAGCTACAGACAGATAAAAGATACCCCTCTATTTCTGTACTTGTGTGAAAGGCAGTTTTGTTGATATGATTACATGCCACAAGCAGGGTTTTAAGGGAGTCAATGTGAATTAATTGGTTACATTTTCAACTAAACGAATACAAATCGAGTGGTATTTCAAAATATTTTAATGATATATCTAACAAATGTGCTGTGAAATCTAAACAAAGATCCCAGTGTTCATATGCACAAACTGTATGTATTTCGTTATGTCAGTGGTTACAGAGGACAAGACATGTCTTACAGAGTTGAGGCATGGTCAGTGCAGTGCAACATTCCTTTGGCATGACAGAACGTAAACCAAATCACTGTCCAAAAATAAATGTATGAAGTATTGAGGAATTTATAATAAGCCAGATACAGTGGATGGAGTGCGGTGTTATAGAAATTCACCAATTCCAAATAATAGATGCAAAAGTTGTTGTGGTGAGCTCAGTCTCTTGACCAACTGTCTCTGCAGGAATGTGCCCTCAACCATGTTAGGAATCAGACTGCCTCGGGTGACATGCCAACATCATCAAAGTCAATATGAGTTTGTGGGTGGGGTCAGAAGAAATGATGTGGTCTGTTGCATGGACAGAGCAAAGGAAATCACACTCTGTAGCACCAAACACACCCATGGTAAAGCAAAAGCACATATTTATTATAATCATTATTATTTTGGCTATTATCATGTAAAATGAGCTTTATGCAGTAGCAAGGATAGTTGAAAATGTATAACCAAAAGGATCAAATGAAAACTTCTTTGTACTTAAAAAAAAAAAAAAAGTGGACATCACTTGTCACTTTATTTTAAATCCAAACAGCTCTTCCTCGGAACAGACATTAGGCTAACCAACGAATATAGGCCATTCTTATTCCAAAATCTGCAATAAGCTCTATTAAAGGTGAATGGATATCCTTTGCCCTGTGTTCAATAGCACAGCCAATCAATAGACTAAAATTGTCATATGAGTTAACGCAACTGTTCCGCTATAAGAAACATATAGGGTGAAAAAAAACTCCTTGAGGGCCGTTCACACCGGACACGTTGGTGCGCCGTCTGCGCTCTTTTCTCGCTGTTTTTCTATGTAAACATGCGCTAGACGGATGTCTATGATCGTTAACTGATTAAGCCGGGTTTCACGGAACACCGCGTTTTTTCGACGCCATGTGAAGTAGCCTAAACAAGAACGTCACAAATATACATTTTAAAAGCGAGTCTTGAGACACCTGCGTTGAGATACATTCGTTACGCAGCGGGGTTTCTTATTGGAACGCGTATGCGTTCGGTCTGAACAGCCCCTTATTGGCGCTTTTAAGTGGAATTAGGCCAATTGGCCAGCGCACATAAAATTATAAGCCTATGACGACAGTTAACTAAATTCGAACTGCTTACAGACGTCTGTGAAAATTTGAAATTCTCCATTTTAGGAAAACTATCAACGAAAGCTTGGAAGCTGGAACTAGGCTAGAAATGTGACTGATGAAGCTGACTGGAAAACTTAAATAGGGTTGAGCATAGTTTAGATGTAAATGTTAAAATCTAATAAATCTGAATTGTTGATTTTGTTTTTCTTCTTTTAAATAATAAGTCAATATTAGGTAGCCTAAATAGCTACTTACCACTCTCCTCATACGGCGCTTGTTCTTCTTTCTCTTGCTGGGCATGTTTATTGTGATGTCTGTGTAAAATTAGATAGTAAAAATTGTATTACTTCTGTCGTGGAGAAATGTAGGTGTGGATGGAGAGCGGAGCCGTCGCCGCTCTTTCAGTCAGATTACAGCAGTCAGAATGTCAATATGGTTCTATTTAAAGCCTGGTTGATTCTTTTTTTCATCTCTGTGTCTGCCTATAGGGGAAGGGAGTTAGGAACGGAGTCCACGCACCTCTGCATCAGTCTTATAATGAAGTGGGCTGACCCCATACCAGCTCTTTGCAAGATTGCATAACATTATAGCTACTCCGGTAAGAAAACATCAGTCTTGTTTTAACGTTGCTGCTACACTTTACACACGCGGTTTCTAGGTGGAAAAAGTCTAAAATCATGTTGTAGGAAGGTAGGCTATGATTTGTCTCGTGAAGGCTACTTTATTTAGGTAACTCAATATAAATTGGTTTATTGCATGTCAGTTCTTGGCCTTGTTAAAAGAAATGAATGTCAAGGGATGATGCCAACTTCTCCTTTACATTTAGATTCACATTAGATGCCATAGCAGCACATTATAATCTGCATGATGTTACCTGGTTCTTTTTTCTTCTTCTTTTGTTTTAATAGGTCTATATATAAAAAATCTTGCATTGTGTAATACTATAAAACTTTTATATTATGCTTGTGGTCTAAAAGCACTCATTTATTACAATTCTTCATAATTATTAAGATGATAATTACTCATAGCATGTACAAACGAATTCAAAGGCTATATATTAAAAACTTTATAAAGGAAAGAATAGTCTTTTGTCCTTGACTAGCACATTGTTAAGTTATATGTTAAACTAAACATAAATGTTGCCATCTTTAGCCTATTCTGTTTGCATAGTTTCCATTTCCATTAATTACCAGTGTTCCCCATACTGAATCTCTTAACTCAGTGTTAAGTGTCAAAAACATGCAGGTTTAAAAAGGCATCGTCACACACAAGGCAAGATGTTTTTTTAATGTTCAACTGAAATATGGCTGTGGCTTGCCTGATGTTTTTTACTTGCACAAACTGTAAAATGTAATTTGCAATACTACTTTTCAGTCCATAAAATGCACATGCAAACATACATGTTAGATATAGCCTACACAAAGTTTTCAGTCTTGGATTCAATCATTTCTGTCCTCCATATCCCAGCCACCACTATATCTATTCACAAACATATACCCTTTGCAGAGCAAGCACGTGACTGAAGCTGTGATAGGCTGATGTGTTACATAATACATGGACCGTGTAAAAGTAAAACACAGCAGTTTTCTAATGGTCCATTCCCCTATACACACATCCATCATTCCCACATTTAAACAGTGGCAACTGTGGAAATCCTATGCATTTCAATGTATACACTGTGGATAGTGATAAACACTAGCTTGTAAATGGCTTCAACTTTTTTCTGCCAATTGTATCCAAATTTTTATGACCTCAGTAAATGGACAGTGATTGTAATGTGATATACACAAATACATCATTTAATCTGTGTAAATGACTAACATCCTCTTGTAAAATGTAAAGACACCTTGATTGGTTTTGTGGGCAAGTATTGAGATTGGTCTTGGAAGTCTGTTGGTACACTGGGGATCAGCTGATTGTTTGCATATGTGGAGCTGGGGATTAATTGGCATTTCTTGGGTCAAAAAAAATCAAGTCATTTGTAAGAACAGACATGGCTTTTATCATATAAAGACTTTGGATATGTGTTTTGTCTTCTTTAAAATACATTTCTAACATTTATACATTTTATGCAGGAATAAATTTTGGCCACATCAAATATGGTTTAAATTTAAACCAAATAAATTGTCTTTCTTTCCTCTAATCAAATACTATTTAAGAACAAATTTCCAATAAGAAATAGCCTAAATATAAAACTATTATATTATAATGTTGCTTTTATTAGAGAATTCAAAATTCTCTTCACAAGCTAACACTTAACATGTTAATAAAAGTTTTTATTTTGCTACGATGTATACAAATGTTCATAGAAACATACTTTAAATTATATTTTTAAGGGTAAAGAGGTAGTGTATGATTTCCTGTTGATCTGTGATTGAAATATACTAAATATATAAAAAAATCTACTTACTGAGCACTTAATTATGAACACTATGGTCCTAATAAAGTTCCCAACGTGGTCTTCTGCTGTTGTAGCCCATCAGCCTCAAAGGTTTGATATGCTGTACATTTTGAGATGCTATTCTGCTCACAACAATTGTACAGAGTGATTATCTGAGTTACCATAGCCTTTCAGTTCGAACCAGTCAGACCATTCTCAGTTGACCTCTAATTTCCATATGCAGAACTGCCACTCATTGGATGTTTTTGGTTTTGGCACCATTCTGAGTAATCTCTAGAGACTGTTGTGTGTGAAAAACCCTTAGAGATAAGCAGTTACAGGAATACTCAAACAAGCCCATCTGGCACCAACAATCATATAACGGTCGAAATCACTGAGATAAAAAAATTTCGTCATTCTAATGGTTGATGTAAATATTAACTGACGCTCCTGACCCGTATTTGCATGATTTTATGCACTGCAGCCACACAATTGGCTGATCAGACAATCGCATAAGTAGGTGTACAGGTGTTCCTAATAAAGAGCTTAGTGAGTGTACTGTGTACATTCTTACCTGTATGGGTCTTATATTAGCTTGTTTTTTTAAATGGGTAATTTGTTGTGGAATCATATGGCCTTTACAGCAAGCTGTTGCATTGTTGAATGACTTGAGTAAATGAAAAGGATTCAGCCATTCCTGTACCATTTGACCCTTGAAGAGTAGGGCTGAAATTGCAGTGTTGATATCTGGCTTACACAAAAACTGAGACAACGCATTTATTTATTTATTTATTTAAGGTTGTTGTGGCACGGTGGAGGGCGGGACCGGCGCGTGATTGCGCACGCCCGGTCCCGTATCAGGCTAAATTGAGCCGTCAAGAGGGATAAAGGCCACTCGCAGACGGAGATCAAGAGAGAGAGAGCTTAATCAGCAGACATGTCTGCTGTCCTAAATGTTTGTTTTTAGTTCTTCATTAAATTATTATTTATGTTGACAAGCCGGTTTCTCGCCTCTTCCTTGCCCATGAATTATGATCTTCTTTACATTGGTGCCGAAAGCCCGGGAAGGAAGAGGGATACGCCGTAGCGGAGTTCTCGCCACTTCTCAATGGAGCAGCCGCGGCCATCTGCCGGGGGACGGAGGAGCCCAGCCGCCTGGACGCGGAGGAACGGCCGCCGACCGCGAGGGGAGGAGGGGCTCCTGGCCGACCGCCTGGAGCGGTTAGGGCCGCTGCCAGGGGCGGGGGAGTTCCCTACTGGCCGCTGGAACGCGGCGGGGTTGGAGACTGCCGACCGCGTGCGGGGAGGGGCTCGCCGCCGACCGCCTGGAGCGGGAGAACCGCTGCCAGGGGCGGGGGAAGGCCCCTTCGACACCCCGGGAACGCGGCGGGGCGTTCCGCCCGCCAGGGGCTGAGGACTGCCTCCGATCTGCCCGGAGAGGCGCGGCTGTTGTCCTGTAGAGGGTGGAGAAGTGGCTGAGGAACGAGCTACGGCGTATCAGAGAACCGGCGAGTACATTTTTTTTTCTTTCTTTCCTTTAATCTCTCTCTCCTCTCTCTCTCTCTCGATACCGCTCTGCGTTGGCCTTTTCCCTCTTTTTTAAATTATGGTGTCTGTGGGAGGGGAGGTACTGCCCAGTGCAGGAACCCTCCCCCCCTCCTATTTTTTTGTTTCCCTCCCCTTGCCCCCTCCCTCGTCCAGGCTGATGGGGGATGACCGCCGGCAGACCGCGCGGGAGGCGCCCCCCACCCCCAGGGGATGTACGTCAGGCCGGGGGTCCCCAGCCTGAGAGAACGGGGGAGGAATGTGGCACGGTGGAGGGCGGGACCGGCGCGTGATTGCGCACGCCCGGTCCCGTATCAGGCTAAATTGAGCCGTCAAGAGGGATAAAGGCCACTCGCAGACGGAGATAGAGAGAGAGAGAGAGCTTAATCAGCAGACATGTCTGCTGTCCTAAATGTTTGTTTTAAGTTCTTCATTAAATTATTATTTATGTTGACAAGCCGGTTTCTCGCCTCTTCCTTGCCCATGAATTATGATCTTCTTTACAGTTGTGCTTGCTACCAAATCCAGAACCAACATTGCTCTTGCAAGTAGTACTTTTGCTGGGTATTCTTAAAGCATGTAAATAACATATTCAAACAAACCACATTTAAAATTTAATTGAAATGTGTGTGCACTCAATCGGTGAGATTTCTTGTATGCATTTGTGTATGTGTATTGCTTAAACATGATTGATGGAAAGGATTTATTATCAATATTTTATTTTTTTGCTATTTATCTTACTTTCTATTATTAAACATCTTTTTTTCATCACTGGTGTTGCTATGGAATGTTATCTACATTTGCTTTTTAAGCATTCCCCCACCCCCAAGGCTATATCAACCACTCCTATAAACACACAAAGATTAGGAATACTTCTCCTTCAGGCACCTGCATTCACTTCCATACTTGAACCTCAGTTTCAATGACCCCTTCACTCACCTCTCCTTCACTTCACATACTATCATCACTCTGTAGACAATGTATACATCAAACTCCCTCCAACGTCTAGGACCTCCTTTCTGTTTACAGAATCAAAAGCATTGATAAAGGTAGTTGATACTGAGTCTACTTAAGCACAAATATAGTGTGCATTCTTTATTGTAGACAGAGAATGTATTACTAAACTACTTTTCCTTTTATCTTTGGATGTATATACAGTATATTTTTTTTAGCAATATTTATCGTCCTTTAGATGAACATTTTAATGTAAATATGTAAGTTTCAATATAGTTATCAACACCAGCAACAGGAGAAAAAAACAAAACAAAAAAACAATTTGAACCGCCTGAAGACAAGGCCAAAACATCCGGAAGAATTGGAAAGTGTCTGTGCTTGCACAGTTGTTTTTAGTTACTAATCTTTCAAACTACTTTTGCTGTCTGCACACCTGTCCCTAAATCAGCTAAAGTGAAAAACACACCAAGAAACCTCTATAAGATTGCGTGCAAGATCATTCAAGAGACTGCTCAGTGCTCTGATACACTGATTAAATAATTCATATTTATAAAATTATGATAATTTACTAAATAAATTGAAATATTAAGTTAAATAAGCTTACATTGACCAATTTTGTCTAAACATTGAAAGACAAATGGTCTTGTTGATTATGCCAGAAAAGTTAAAAAGCACTTGGAAAGCACATTTTTAAAAATAAATTTTTTAAACCTTAATATTAGATGCTGGATCTGACATGTACAGCTATTTAAATACAAATACAGCTATTACATAAACATATTACATTGCTGATCATCTGGGCTCAGAGACACTCTTGAACATAATTCTTGTTGTGAGGTCACTTCATATTTTTTTCTGTTTTGAAAGTGTCTCTGTATTTCTCTGTCTGGTAGTAATCAGAGTCAATGGCTCCTGGCAAGTCATTTAAGGTGAGGAACACATCTCCATTCGTCTCTGTCACTGTGTGGACTCTTTGTTTAATGCCTTTAGAACACCAGGTTGGTTTGAGAGGCTTCACAGAAGGGTCCACTGCCTGATAGAGACCTTCACCCTCAGCTAATGTAATTTTATATTTGTGCCATGGGCACATAATGCATGGCCGACCATCAAACTCCTTGAAGAGAAAATTTAAAAGTTAAAGCAGTTAGGACATGTAGTATACAGACATAAAAAAGAAAAAACCAAAAGGCGTTTTCAAAAGCCCACCTCAATATCTCCTAGCTGAAGTGGGCCTCCAGAGTCTGCCACAACAGAAAAACATACTACTAATATAGAAGCTACTAGTTGTTTCTAATTAACAGGTAAATTCTCATTTCTCATTCTCATGTCAAAATTACTAGTGCTGCACACATTAAGAAATTGTAATTCAAAACCTTACTAGTGAGCGAACACATGATTCAAACCATGATTACTGCCTAAACATTATTTGTGTCTATTTTTACGTCTTATTTTACATTCTTTAGTCAGGAGCACAGTAATAGGACAAGTAGTCAGGTTTTTCCACTTACGGTAGCAGCGTACATCAATAGCATAAAATTCCCCCTGGTGGTAAAGCACGAGAACATCTCTTCCGCCAACTGACATCACCACTCGTCTGGCTTGAATGAGGTCCTCTTTTTTACCAATGAAATGAGAAGTTTTGGATGCACTCGCTGCCTCTTCATTTGAGTTCATGTTTCTTTCCCTGTCTTTTGTCACTGTCACAGGGCAACAGGCACCTGTGTATGTGTATGAAACAGATGCAGACAGAGAGATGGAGACATTAAGCATTTATTAGTAAGTTTGGGAGGGTTACTTTTGAAATGTATTCCACTACAGATTACAGATTACATGCTGTAAAATTTAATTTGTAACATATTCCGTTAGATTACTCAAGGTCAGTAACATATTCTAAATACTTCTTCAGAATTGGTAGATTTTTTTTCACTTGTTTTGACTATAAAAACTCTACCAGTGCAATAATGTTAAAAATACATTCTCTGAAAAACCTAAATATCTTGTGCAGTGTTGTTTCTAAAACAAGATGAATCTAATTTATCTTGTTTTAAGGAGTTTTTAAAAAATATTTTTACAGTAAAACAATTAAAAAAAAATTGATCGAGAATACGATTTTTGCCCTAATATCAAAGCTCTTACTAGAAAAAAAGAAATTATGATCCAAAGTGAATTTTCTTGATAAAAAAAAATTAGCGTACCTGGTAAAATGCGCATGTAAATGGTTAGAAATAGCATTTTAGCTTTGTGTAAAGCTGACAATTTACACAAGGTTTATTTCTATTTCTTCTGCTCCAAACTTACTTCAAACTTGCTTCTCTGTCTGCTCGTATGAATGTAACACATCATAAGAAAGTGTTTCACCGCTGTTCAAATGCACTTTCGATCGCATCATTTATATGTATAAATGTTTTCCATCTGAAAGGACTTAATATTAAATTACACAAATGGCAATAAAATTCAAAGTAATCTCTTCAGTAATCAAAATACTTTTTGAATGTAGCTATTCTAATTACCAATTATTTAAATTGTAACTGTAGTGGAATACAGTCACTTATATTTTGTATTTTAAATACGTAATCCTGTTACATGTATTCCGTTACTCACATACAGTGAGGAAAATAAGTATTTGAACACCCTGCTATTTTGCAAGTTCTCCCACTTAGAAATCATGGAGGGGTCTGAAATTGTCATCGTAGGTGCATGTCCACTGTGAGAGACATAATCTAAAAAAAAAAAATCCAGAAATCACAATGTATGATTTTTTAACTATTTATTTGTATGATACAGCTGCAAATAAGTATTTGAACACCTGAGAAAATCAATGTTAATATTTGGTACAGTAGCCTTTGTTTGCAATTACAGAGGTCAAACGTTTCCTGTAGTTTTTCACCAGGTTTGCACACACTGCAGGAGGGATTTTGGCCCACTCCTCCACACAGATCTTCTCTAGATCTGTCAGGTTTCTGGGCTGTCACTGAGAAACACGGAGTTTGAGCTCCCTCCAAAGATTCTCTATTGGGTTTAGGTCTGGAGACTGGCTAGGCCACGCCAGAACCTTGATATGCTTCTTACAGAGCCACTCCTTGGTTATCCTGGCTGTGTGCTTCGGGTCATTGTCATGTTGGAAGACCCAGCCTCGACCCATCTTCAATGCTCTAACTGAGGGAAGGAGGTTGTTCCCCAAAATCTTGCAATACATGGCCCCGGTCATCCTCTCCTTAATACAGTGCAGTTGCCCTGTCCCATGTGCAGAAAAACACCCCCAAAGCATGATGCTACCACCCCCATGCTTCACAGTAGGGATGGTGTTCTTGGGATGGTACTCATCATTCTTTTTCCTCCAAACACGGTTAGTGGAATTATGACCAAAAAGTTCTATTTTGGTCTCATCTGACCACATGACTTTCTCCCATGACTCCTCTGGATCATCCAAATGGTCATTGGCAAACTTAAGACGGGCCTTGACATGTGCTGGTTTAAGCAGGGGAACCTTCCGTGCCATGCATGATTTCAAACCATGACGTCTTAGTGTATTACCAACAGTAACCTTGGAAACGGTGGTCCCAGCTCTTTTCAGGTCATTGACCAGCTCCTCCCGTGTAGTTCTGGGCTGATTTCTCACCTTTCTTAGGATCATTGAGACCCCACGAGGTGAGATCTTGCATGGAGCCCCAGTCCGAGGGAGATTGACAGTCATGTTTAGCTTCTTCCATTTTCTAATGATTGCTCCAACAGTGGACCTTTTTTCACCAAGCTGCTTGGCAATTTCCCCGTAGCCCTTTCCAGCCTTGTGGAGGTGTACAATTTTGTCTCTAGTGTCTTTGGACAGCTCTTTGGTCTTGGCCATGTTAGTAGTTGGATTCTTACTGATTGTATGGGGTGGACAGGTGTCTTTATGCAGCTAACGACCTCAAACAGGTGCATCTAATTTAGGATAATAAATGGAGTGGAGGTGGACATTTTAAAGGCAGACTAACAGGTCTTTGAGGGTCAGATTTCTAGCTGATAGACAGGTGTTCAAATACTTATTTGCAGCTGTATCATACAAATAAATAGTTAAAAAAAATCATACATAAATCATACATAGTTAAAAAAAATCATACACTGTCTCTCACAGTGGACATGCACCTACGATGACAATTTCAGACCCCTCCATGATTTCTAAGTGGGAGAACTTGCAAAATAGCAGGGTGTTCAAATACTTATTTTCCTCACTGTAACCCTGTTAGAACATATAATCTTGTTCGCCCCTTTACCCAATGAGAAGGAAAAGTAACGTTAAAGGACTCGGGTCTCAGGTTCATTTGACAGCATTTGTGGCATAGTGTTGATTACCACAAAAAATAATTTCGATTCAAAACTGCAGTTACAGTTAGACACTTACAATGAAAGTGATTGGGGCCAGATTTGATCACATTAAAATAGCGTAAAATTTAGTTTTTATCACACTAAAATCATGCTAACATAATATTCAGTGCTGGGTAGTAACGGATTACATGTAATCTGGATTGCATAACCAGGTTACAAAAAAGTACTTGCAAACAGATTACAGCTACTTTTTTATAGATTACATGATTACATATTAGCAAGGCAACACAGTAAATTGTTCATAATTTATTGATAATTTTCATACCAATATCATCATATTCTTACCTTGAAGTGCCCAGATGAACATTGAGCATGTGCTCCTTTTATGTTACAACAGTAAAATATGCACCTCAGCTAAGGAATATGTGATGAACTATTACCAAGTATTTAAGGGTTAAAAGGAAGCGTGCCAGAGGTTTGAGCTGTTAGCTTTGACATAGCAAAGTCAACTGTTGATTTCAGGTTCATTGAACGAACTAGATATGTTTTTATAAATCTAGGCTATATGATTTCTTACTACACCACCAATGGTGTGCTTACACGTTGAACTTAATTGCTTCTAAAGATTTAGTGGATGCAATCTCTAAGGTCCTGTCTGGAGGGTATACAAATTCAACTGCAAAATGTGCAACAATATGGAACAAAGCCATTCACTCTACTGTTGCTGCTGATGCACTGCACAAAACCTGACATAAAACTTGAGACAATTGTTCCTTGTGTGACTCGGTGGAACTGTCAATAAAATATGTAGGCCTATTGAACTCAGAACATTTGCTTAATACTATCCAAAAGTACTGAAAATGGCCAGCTCAAATTTATCTGGTTAAACATGGCATTAAACAATAATAAGGCCATGCACAACATCTGCTCATCATAGTTTCCCATCTTAATTAGTATGCTATATTGCCATAAATGTTTTATTATTATTGTTTTTTTCTTCTTCTTCTTCTTCTAGGATTTAATGGCGGTTGGCAAACCAACTTAAAAGGTGCATTCCCGCCACCTACTGAAATGGAGTGTGAAGCGCATATTGGAAAGGAAGTTTAGACTAAATCTACTCTTTCAAAAAAAAAAAAAACACAATACATAGAAGGGATTTTTACATCCTATTATATAATCCTGTTTCCTTTAAAAATATAAATAACTCATGATAAATTCTTGATTGTTTTTTGTTTTTATTGAATGCTTATCTAACAATCAGCCGACGTGTATGCGTTATCACGTGACTTTGATTGAACCGCTCAAAACAGAATGTTATTTGATTTTCCCGCCACTGTTGCAGCTGGTTAGTTTCGGGAAATTTTGGACAATGACGTCCTCACTCTAGAGCAGCCGGTTTTACATATAAAATTTAAAACGGGTATGCTCTAACTATGTATGACAAATATGCAAGTGAGTAGATTATGTAGCTCACACATACTAATATAAATCAGCCAATTTGTCGAACATGTATTTGAAATGTACCTCTCAAAGTGTGATAATCTTCTTTGATATCTGCCTCTTTGTCTCGCTTGTGTAATTTTCCAAATAATTGATTAAATAAACATATTTTACATGTAAAAAGAGGAAAAGCGAAATGGAGCAATTCATAGTAGTTGGATTATTTCCGGTCATCTCCAGCGTTTGCGTTTCAAAATAAGAGTTTTAGGGACCGTTCACACCAAAGTCGTCCTAGCGCAAGGAAGTTAGAAGCAGCCACATGAACCCAGGTGTCTCGAGACGCGTTTTTAACTATTAAAGTTATTTTTATCTTGACACGGCGTCTAAAAAAACGTGGCGAAGCGGTCAAAGTCGTCCGTCCAGCGCAAATTAATTTGAAAAACTGAGCGGACGCACGCAAAAACATATTCTGTGTGAACACCCCATGCACATGAACAGTGATTCTTATCACTTGTATGGTTACCTACACACCAGCTAGTGCATATTTATGTGATCTTTTCAGATAGTATAACATTTCTGTACAAATTAGGAACGACGTAATAGATGGTGTCGCATTGTAAAATGTTTAAGAAATACGCAGTGGCCCCAATCTAAGCACGAAGTGAAGATCTATGAGATCTACGAGAATAAGTAGCTGTTCTGGTAACTTTCTGCTTGTTTTGACTTATAATATAGAATTAAGTCTTTAATGATTTTGTGAATATGCGAATTTTCTGAATGGATGTATAAATGTAATGTGCAAGTAAAAGCACATTAAAAACCAAGTGATATGTTGCTAATAATGTGTCCGTTAGGTGGTGCTGTTGACACGCAGTAAAAATGTGAACTTGTTAGGTTCTGAACCGGACATCAAAGGTACCCATGGGAATAATCCACATACTGAAAGAAAGCCAACACATCTCACCCCCACCACTACAACACAGAACAATCCTGGCAGTACAGTCAACAAAAACGAGTCAGTGTGTCTCTGTCATAGCCTGGCTCTGCTTAATGGTAGGATCCAAGGGGACTCTTAAGGTCGATTCACATCCTGCTCAGCACTTGGGGCTAATGTTGTTAACTATGCCATTACAGACTTGGACCCCATCTCCGTACGTGAATTCATTGTCATGTAATTTTTTCCTAAAGAAAATCCAAAAAGAGGTGAGAGAGAAATACTTTAACATACTCCCAAACCTCATGCCACAAATTTCCAGTTCAGCAGAAACGGATAAAAATGCAGGTGTTACTTTTATTTACGCAACAATTACGCAAATGTTGCAGCAAAATTCATTTTTGAGCTGCTCACACTCAGACACAAATCACTGCTTTGATCAACATAATCAAGTGGTAGCTATCTATGTACATCTTTTACAGTAGGCTATTCTTTTTTATGTTTATTAATGTCTTGTTAAATGTTTATTTTATTTGTATATTATATTGCATATTGCTCTTATTATTTTATTTTCAATCTATTTTATTGTCATTTATTACTGCTTAAGTATTATTATTCTCTTTGTTTTGTCATTACTCGTTGTGAGTTTGATGCTTTGGCAATATTGTATGCAAACACAATTATGCCAATAAAGTAGGCTACTTTAAAATTGAAAAAAATAAAAAATAAATATTCTTTCTGTTTGCCACTTATATGCTTTCATTTCTATCTGTAATGTATGTATACATATAAGAAAATACAGCAGGCTACTTGTATTTTAGCCATCACTGATGTGCAGGTTTGTGCAGGGCTTAATGTTCTCTTTGGTGACAGTATTTATTTTTATTTTTTTTAAATAGTGTTTTTATATGTTATCTGAGAAATTCATATAAGTGAAATTAATTTTCTTTCTTTTCTTACAGGCCTAGTGGGGGAAAATAGAGTTTAATGTAGTTCCCTGTGAAACATAACAAATAGAAAAGCATTTGCAATTGGCTTTAGACCACAGTAAATAAACAATAAATACAGAGAGTAATAAATGCAATATGGTGTAAATAGAGCAGCAATGGATACATCGCATGGGTCTACTACACTTAAAATAGAGTAGTGAGTGAATGGCTGTAGATAGTGTTGGTAAAATTGGAACTTAGAAACCTGCGCACATTGACTTCTTTTCCATAAAACATGGTGTAGATCTGTAACAGTCAAAAAATACAGTATGTTTGCTTGTGTGGTTAATGAACATACAGTGTCAGCAAGCTCTCTAAGCACTCAGAAATTACCAATGTAACCATAACATTAGAATGCAACTTCATCTGCCATGTCTGTTGATTTTTTTCAATAATCACTGATTAGTACCACATTTCACATTCATACAAAATTGAATCTGCTTCAAACAGCAGACCAGTGGAATTTTTTCCATAACATTTCCATAATATTTCATAATTTGACACTTTAGAGTGTAAACATTTAAACTTTTTTTTTATGTAAATTCTCCAGCTCTATTTTCCATCCATTGCCTTGCTGAAAATGCATTTACGCAGATGATGGCCCTTTCCAAAGGCCAAACGTTGCTTTGAACAGCTTCTTCGCATCAATTAAAACAGAATGTGTTATTTACATCAGATAAATGGAAAACAAGAGCATATTCATGACACAGGCTGTGCTGAAATTGCAATCAAATATAAAGAGAGTGCACTTGTATAGCTGCATTAAATAATGTTTTGAGATCATGTGAAACTGAGAGCTCGATGTAGCCAATAACAGATGGTAAAGGGACCGGAATGAGCTGCCAGTGGGCCAGACATGCACATAACTCCACCAGTCCTGCCCTCGTTTCTCAGTATTAGAATATAATATATGGGTTTCCTCTAAGCAGGAGAGCCATATGTTGATAAGAAAGGTAAAGTCAATACTCAAGATGTTACTGTATAGAATTGCATTACTGTCTTCAGAATCATGTTGCTTTGAATATATTAGCCATAATAATTATTACTTATCTGGTCCATCTTTATACTCACATTATCACAAAGCTGCTTGTGACTTACTAAAAACCATATGTCTGTCTGTAATCTGCATGAGAGAGAGAGAGAGAGAGAGAGAGAGAGAGAGAGAGAGAGAATAAGCTATATACCCAAGGAAATCAGGGGCTGGTTGTATAACAGTTTTAGACTCGGGCCGACCCAATCAAACACTGGGGAAACACGGTTTAAATAAATAATATAGGGCCTATATTTCAATATGTGCATTGGTTTTATATATATATATATATATATATATATATATATATATATATATATATATATACACTACCGTTCAAAAGTTTGGGGTCACTTGTCTGAAATGTTTCTCATGATCTTAAAAATCTTTTGATCTGAAGGTGTATGCTTAAAAGTTTGAAATTAACTTTGTAGACAAAATATTATTCTGCCAAAACATATACATTTATTTAATTACAAATCTAAAATTTCCTAAAAAAAAAAAAAGTTTTTGAAATGGATGACTTGGATCAAAATATGAAGAAAAGAAGCCAATAAGTGCCCAACATAGATGGGAACTCCTTCAATACTGTTTAAAAAGCATCCCGGGGTGATTCCTCAAGAAGTTGGTTGAGAAAATGTCACGAGTATGTCTGCAAAATCTAGGCAAAGGGTGACTACTTTGAAGATGCTAAAATATTACATAGTTTTGGATTTATTTTGGATTTTTTGGTCACAAAATAATTCCCATATTTCCATTTCTATTATTCCATAGTTTTGCTGACTACTATTATTCTAAAATGTGAAATAAATAAATAAATAAAGAATGAGTAAGTGACCCCAAACTTTTGAACGGTAGTGTATATATATATATATATATATATATATATATATATATATATATATATATATATATATATATATATATATATATATATACACACACACTTCTTGAGTGTGTCGTTGCATTCGGTCACACACACACACACACACACACATATATGACCGAATGCAACGACACACTCAAGAAGCGGCTGCTGCTATCCAGAGAGTCCGTTAAGCGAGCGAGAACAGTAAAATATATTTTTGTGCAATGTATAGGTTTTTAGTGACCATATAGAATTTTGGTGCTGTATCAGTGCGCAGTGACCACGTGGCTGCTGTTTATCACAAGCTCCCTCTTATCAAATATGTCCCTCTCCGTTCACAGCAGCCCAACATCGCGTTGCGGGTGTTCGTGAAGTAGCCTACTGGACCTGAATTATAAAGTAGAGGTCTGTGAGGGATGGATTTTCCAGTCACACTCCAGTAAGATTCTCGAAAGAACGTGGTAGAGAGAGAGAGAGAAAAATACGCTTTGTTAACACAGCATTGCCAAATATCTGATTGACCTTTTATTACTTTCAATGTTTTGTTTGTACATTTCTTTAATAAAGCGTAATCATCCATAGCACTTAGGGACAAGGAATAATTAGTAATAATCAACCCTGTGCCTGTTAATCGTTAATTTGTGTGTTGCTCTTGCGCACATAGAAGGCTAACACGAATACCACTCTGTACCTGTATACATCAAATAAGTCTATTTAAAAAAATTTAATAGATTTATATTTTTCAGTTTGTAATTTCTTTCTTCCGTTCCCGCGCACACAATCTCGCCCGCACCTGCACTCATTAATCAAAACTTGTCCTGCACCGCGTTGTTGAGGGACATGTGTGCTTCATGTTTTCCCTGTTGTTAATTCGGTGTCGATGAGAGATTCTGTCTTCTCCATACGTCTTACATCCTTTATACATCTTTTTACAGTGCTGTGATAGTTTATTTTTATTATAGTATTTTCTTGCATAGTTGTCAGAAGCCAGGCCTGTTTTGGTCTTAAAAGACTATTTTGGTCTTAACTTTTTCAGTTTGTTGCATAAAACATTTGATCGGTCTAATTTAAGACCAAAATGTAAGACAGCACAACACTAGGCTAACTTTTTTCCATTCTATGTTGCCATGGAAAATAACTGTCAGCTGAGCCAGTGAGTGCTTCAGTTGAGGGATAGAAGGGGCTTAAGTTGAGACTTTGTAGAAGACTTTGACTTCAGCAATGGTAAAAAAATGTGTTGTTTTTTTATTATTTGGGTTAAAATCACTAAATGTGTTCATTATAATCAATTTTAAAGCATTGTAATTCTCTAATAAGCAAATATTTTCAGAGAATGAAAACTGTATTGAGCGTCCACAGTTGGACATTTTCTTTATGCTGTTCAGTGTCTTAATTTGTCCACAATGCAATGTGAATTAGACTGTCTTACTTAAGACAACTGTGAACTTGTTTTATGCAGCAGGCTTTCTTTGACATCTTTAGCTAGTCAGACTATTTGTTACATAAAGTCTTAAGTTAATGGCTATGTTTATGCAACCAGCCCCACGATAAACTGCTTCATAAATCAGAAAGGAAAAAAGTACTTTAACTCATTCTGTCTTGAGTGCTGGGTAATCTCTATAGTTGTCACATATTTAAGTTTTGTAGCACATTTCAATGTTTTTAGAGGACTGTCAATAGGTTTTTTTATTTGAATTTGTATAATTCCAATATTGCTATTACACCGGTCAGCCTCAACATTAATACAACCTGCCTAATAATGTATAAGTCCCCCTCGTGCTGCCAAATCAGCACCAACCCGCATCTCTGAATAGCATTGAGATGATATTTTTCTCACCACAATTGTACAGAGTGGTTATCTGAGTTACCATAGACTTTGTCCATTCGAACCAGTCTGGCCATTCTCCGTTGACCTCTCTCATCAACAAGGCATTTCCATCTGCAGAAATGCCGCTCACTGGATGTTTGTGGTTTTTGGCACCATTCTGAGTAAATTCTAGAGACTGTTTTGTGTGAGAAACCCATGAGATCAGCAGTTACAAAAATACTCAAACCAGCTCATCTGGCACCAACAATCATGCCATGAGATGATCTAATCAGCCAATCGTGTGGCAGCAGTGCAAAAAATACTGCAGATATGTCTCAGGAGCTTCAGTTAATGTTCACATCAACTATCAGAATGGGAAAAAATGTGATCAGATGGGCAGGTTTGAGTATTTCTGTAACTGCTGATCTCCTGGGATTTTATCACACAACAGTCACACTCATATTCTATTACTCTGCTTTAATGTGAATTGGATCTACGCTAATATTCTATTTGTTTCCCTGCCAGACCCAGCTCCGGTACCTGATGTCCGACTCCCACTACTTCATGTTGCTGCGTGAGGATGACTAACTGCGGCCTGTGTCAGCCAGATATCACTTCAGTCTACAATTATGGACTTCACTGAGGATGAACTGATGCCAGCTCCAACCATAAGACATGGGATACTTCATTGGCCACTGCTTGAAACTTGGACTTAAGATGCACCGGAAATTAACTGCCACAAGCTTCCAGTTGAACTGCAGTGCACCTCACTGACCTCTGCCTGCATCACCTCAGTCAGAGGATGGACTATATTCTTAAAATGGAATACATAATGTAGATAATAAATTAATTACCAACTAAAGCCTTCAGCCACCAAATAACAAAGGTCAATGCATCTGTGTTCACTTCCGCAGTTAATTCATTATGGACTTTAAAGTCTTTAGTCATTAATCTTACAGTTCATACAAAATATTTTTGTTTAAACATTGGCCCCTAACATTTAGTATACTAATTTTAAACCATGACTTATACTAAACATAAATAAGTAATATTGCCACGTTTAGCCAGAGAGGTACTGGCCCCCACAGTGAGCCTGGTTTTCCTCAAGGTTATTTTCTCCATTAACCAACATCTTAGGGAGTTTTGTGCGTTCCTTGTGAGATTTGCCTTTGGCTTGCTCACTGGTGTTCTAAATAGGCCTACAAATATTATGTATTTATTTATTTTAAGGCACAATTTACTATCATGTTTTTTTTTTTTTTTTTTTATAACAAGCCACATAATTATGACTGTTAAAGCATAATTTTCTGTAAAGCTGCTTTGAAATTATGTACACATGTTGTGAAAAGCGCTATACAAATACAATAGGCTAAACGACTTGACTTTGCTAATCAATACCAAATAACATTTCAGAAGTAATGCTGGTTTCTTACCCTACCATCTGAATTTTTCTAGACATACTTAATGTTAGATTTTAATACAGAGATGTGCTTAAAAGTGTAAAAGAGAACGAAGTTAAATGAATGCACCATTTCTTGAGTTAACAAGCATATTTTATTAGCCACTTTGATTTGGGGGAAAAGTCCATTTTCCACACTCAGGGGTTAATGGATAGCGGTGAATTGAGTTTGCCCTGCCTCTGGAAAGACCGCGAGAATAGTCCCGTCAGAATGAACGCACAGCCGGTTACAGACGCCCAGAGAGTGGCGGATGAAACCCAAATACACCCCAGAGAGGAGCGAGCTATCTTGTTCATCACTGAAAAACGGAGACCCCCACTATCTTAAAGCGAAGCGGTCGGTGAGTGTCATACCATTTTGACTTTCATTCAACATTGCGTTCAAATAAATTGAAGAAAGGTATTTGAGCAGTGTGACACGTAGCTTGATGGCAAGCTGCCCATTCGCCATGCCAGTTAGAGTTTCTATGGATACACCGAGTCAGTTATTAAATTTCTCAGCTGAAAAGTTGCAACAAAAGTAAAAGCGTTTTGGAAACATGAAGCATGCTCTGTTCTTTCATTGCTGTAGAGATAATGTCGTTTACAGTCTGTCACAATGTGCCTGTTTAAAATTGGCTATAAATGTTTTGTTAAGTTCAATCGTGTAAACAGACAATTTCGTCAAAAAAGCCAGAACTGTTCAGTCAAATCTTTTCAGTGTGATAGCAGCCCTTCCGAAAATGTACCATGGTATAGTTTCCGCCATGCGGACTGTTACTACTGTAAAATAATGAATTAAAATTGTCCTTCAAACAGTAGGCTTTTATAATGTTTCTCTCAATTTGTTTGCTTTTTTGTTTTTAATGATGATAATTGCATTAGCAAATTAAGTTACCTTTAATATTTTATTGCATTTAACATTGCTAATTCTAATTATGATATTTTGATGTTAAAGTGCTTTTAATGGTACTTTTTTGTTTTAGAATGTAGATGTAAATGAATGTATATTGTACATATATAACTGTGATTGTACCGCTGTATTCAATGTTAACATAATTTGTTATTAACAGTAGACTATATATAATCCTGGCATGACAGTATTTAATTTTTTTAGTTTAATGACTTTTGTGTTACATACTTAGTAATTTTAATAATGATAATTATATTGTCATTTTAAACACCATTATGTGATCACACCTGTACCACTCTAATACAGGACAAGGTATACCATATTATCTGTGGACATGATACTATGGTGAGAACAAGAGTTATACAGCTACAGGTTTTTATAACTATGACAATGACACATGATGAATTATGAACTAATTTTACATGCATGATGAAAACAACATTCTTATCAAAAAAATTAAAAAGGAAAGTTCCTCCAAATAAAGAATTTCATATGCATATTTCTTGTTTAACAAAATTGAAGATTGAAGAAAATTATGTCATGCAGTTTCAAGTTGATACTGCAGTATAGCTATAGATGTTTTCTCTCTCAGTTTAAAAGGCAAAGCTGCTGTATCAAACACATTTCTGCATGCAGCTAGAAGATTGTACCAGCATGTTATGGCATTTGCAGGCAGTTAACTCACAATGCATATAGAGTTGAAAGTGATTGCAGCAGATGGAAGGAGGTTATTAGTTTTGGTGCTCAGTGTTGCAATGAGTCTGTAATGTAATATTTGATCTCATGGCTTGTTTTGAATTGCATGGGCAAGATAATTTTATTTGAACTATGTTTGTGCTCTGGGCCTTGATTCTAAAAATGCTCCCAGAATGTTTATCTGAATACTGGTAACAAGATCAGAGGATGTTAAGCTGGGTTTACACTGTATGATTTTAAGAGATTTCTCTCGTCATAGGGGTAAAGTCTTTGATCAGCCATGTTCACCCATATACACCATGTACAACGATCAGTTAGATGAATCTTAGGCTGCGTTTACACTGCAAGGCTTAAAGCAAAGATCCCATATATTGACCGTATTTGATTTTTTTTTGTCTCACCTGTTTACATTCATTTAAGACATGACTTGTATTTGATATCTGTGTTTACAATAATCTCCCGCCCGAACTTGAATGATTCATTGCTGATCGCTTTCACTTATGAGCACCACAGTTCACCTTCGGGTTTTGTATGGCCCTGTGCTGTTTCATATTTTCAAAAGTAGGCAAAATTGCATGCGATTGCAATTAATTAGGAAAAAAGGCAAAAGCAACTTTTTATTGCTGCCATGGTAAGAACGGCTTTAATGATTTCAACATTGGTGAGACGAGAAGTGTGCCCAAGACCTAAAAATCAGGAGTGGTGGGACCAAGTCCACACGTTTGACGATGGAGTGGGTACAAAATTTCCACATCAACAAGAGTACCTTTGAGTTTTTGAGTGAGCGCCTAAAGGCACGTTTGCTTCGTAAGGACACGCAGTTAAGAAAAGCCAAGGGAAATCGAATATGCTTGTTTAGGCGTAGGTCAAATGTCCAGATATCGGATATGTATCTGATTTAAAACCACATTTGGAAGTGGCTCAGATTGGATGCAGAAAATATCCAATCTCGTGCAGATTTTTCTATATACACGTGTGCAACAATATCCGGTCTGTGTCAGATCTGAGTAAAAAAAATCTGATTTTTAGTGACAGTATAAACACAGCCTTTGCCTCCAGTGAAGATCTGGTAGAAAATAATTCTTGTGAAAGTCAAGTGTGAGACATCTGCATGGAGAATGTGTGGTCTACAATTCTCCTGGCCAGTGCTCATTTCTCCGTGGTTTTGCTGGATTAAAGGCACTTATCTTTCAATGCATTCTAACCTTGTTGCTGTTTGTGCCAACAGTGTTTAGAGGTATCTCTGGACAACCAGACCTGGGCAAACAGGAGTTGCTGCTTTAAATTACAGAGGTGAGGAAGAACAGGCCAGGAGATAAAGTCAGTTCCCCTGACCAGTGCTCATTTCTCATTGGATCTATCAAGTTTGTTGGATTAAAGGAATTTATCTTTCAATAAATACTAACCTTGTTGCTATGTGTCCCCACAGTGTTTAGATATATCTCTGGTTATCTATGGGTTCATCATATTGTCAGCGTTGGCGAATGTGAGCAGCCCTATACACTGCACCAAGATAATAGAAGTGGCCTTCATCCAGTCTCTCTCTTTCTATCTTTATAATATTTGCACTCAAAAATACCTAATTAATGTTACCATATATCCTATCATCTGCTACCAGAAACACTGATTTGGGCATCTCAGAGTGCACAATGTTAGAAATCAACAAGGACCAAGCCTGCACTTTTCATCAAGTTTGCCAAAACCCTCACCTTAACTGCCAAGAGGACAAGAGCAAGGAATATCCTTTAAGAGTCACTCAGAGCTAACAACGCAGAAGCATTGAGGGAGTAAAAAGAGGGAGCGAAAAAGAGAAGAGGGAGGGTGGGAGGAGAAGCAGAGTGAATTGGCGCTCAAGTGTGAGCGAACGAGCAAACAGAAAGCTGTGAGTGTCTACTGTAACCAATGGCACTCTGATAAGACATTTCAAAGCCACGCTTTCCTACTGAAGAATCCAACAAAAGAGAGGATCTGAACCTTATGCTTAAGCAAATGGACAAACAAATGGCCTTTTATTTGAGGAGCAACTGTTCAAATGGACACTTCTGAGACAACAACAATTGAAGACAAATTGCTACGAGACCTACTGGACAAGAAGGATCATAATAGTGACTTTACATTTATTACAACAGCCCTGAAAGTCCAAAGGAGAGCAGAAGAGGAATATTTGCAATGGATGTATGGGTTTGTTGTCAGTGCTGATCCATCCATCACTTTATTGGTGTGTTTGGGTCTCTGTCTGTGATTTGCCCCCCATATACTGCCTGAAGGGGAAGTGAGCTGGTGAAGAGACTGGAACAAGTCTGTCCCACACTGGACCACTTGAGCTTTCTGGAGGAGGACAGAGATAAGTGGAGAGTACAGTATGGGGAAGTCAAACAGTAAGCTCAAACCAGAGGTGGTGGAGGAACTCACCAGGAAGACGTACTGTAAGTAATGATACTTTTTAACTCTATGCAAGAAACAGTTTTTTTATACACTCTCATTGTGTAATTGCTATGACTTTCATAGTGTTAATATTCTCTTCATGTTAATCAGCATTACGCTTTGCTTTCCTAGTATTTGCTTTCCTTTTATTTATTTATTTTTAATCTTTCAAATAAAAATGCAATGTTGGCTATTATACCCCTTTATTTATTTATTTGTTTGTTTGTTTGTTTTCTCCCTGGGTCCAGCGGATGTACTAATATAGAGATGAGAAATATGTGGTAATCTGTTTGAAAACAAGTATGGGGTAGAACATGAAAATGTTTAGAAGATGCAGCTCATACATAAACAACATACATATTTTCACAAGAAATCACAATTCCCATGGCATCACAAATTGTGATTTGCAGAAGTCTGGAAGTGGGCCTAATCAGGCTGTTTTAAAAGCCCTCCAATTGGTACACAAGCTTTATGAATATGCAAATTGGCAGGTCTTAAGATCTGCAATCAGGCTGGTGGTTGCCCAGAGAGATATCTGAAAGTGGCTTGCTCTCTGCCAGTGAAGCAGGTTGGGTTTCCATGGATGCGTAGGCTATATACAGTATGTAAACACATTAAGCTAAGTCTCAATTCTAAAAGTAGTGCAGTATAATAACAACACTGTCTTCAAATACTAAGCACACAATTCACTGTTGGTCATCATGTAACCATTCTGGATTCTTTTTACTGACTATTACCATATAAATTAATTGCTGTATTACTGCAAGAAATAATGCAGTGAATTGAAAAGGCCTTACATGAAGAAGAAAAACAAACAAACATGCAAAACATTTTGTTTGATTTAAGCTGTGTTTTTTTCTATCAGCAGGGTAAGCCGGAAAATAATATTTCTCTTTTAAACAGAAGGGATTTAATTAAACTGAGCTCTTCTCTGACTTCTCTTCAAATTTTGTACAGCTTTGTTTAATATTTCTCTGCCAGTATAGACTAACCTAATAATAAAATGTTTTGCATATTGATACTTATTAGTGTTGGTAGGACTTGAAAGGATAACAGATTATTATATGCTGTGCAGCAACACCCTTATGTGTTTGTATGTGACTAGTTACAGTACTAGTACTGTACTAATATTCACAGAACAACAATTAACTTGGTTGCTGCCCTGCAGTAAAAGATGATTTAGGAGAACTAAGATATTTTTTTTCTTCCAGAAATCATCATAATTGAAAACCAACCAAGGCTGTGTGAATATATAGTGTCTGTGTTAATAAGCAATGCATACAGTGAAGTGGACAGTGCTAGTTTTAAGTCATCCTTTGATGATTTCTGTTGCATGTTGGGCTCTGTGGTTGGCACTCAATGGAAAGATGCTGGGCAGGAAATTGCAGCATGCAGGAAAATGTGGCTCGGTGCTGGGATGTGCTCCATCGCCCTGTCATTCTTGCCCTGCCTCTCTTAGTCTCACAGTATCTTTCTTTCTTTCTTTTTCTTTCTTTCTTTCAGTGACTCTCTCCCTTTCTCCCTCTCCCATTTAATTGCCTCTCTGTGAGCATGGAATGGAATACTGTAATTAAGGCCTTATCTGCTCTGCTGTGCAAGGAAGGACATTGCATTTCTTTTTCTAACCATGTACCCCTCTTACCGACCCCTCTTTCTCCTAAGCTATCCATTATATTTTTCCTCTTTCGTTCTTTCCCCTCATCCCCGTTTGTAACCTTTATCAGTTTCTCTTACTTTCATCTTACAACTCTCTGTGAGCTCAAGACCATAGCTTTGTCCATATAAATTTGAGGAAAATTTAATCAATATCACACAAGCAAGAAAGCTGCTGTACTTCATCATCAATTTCAGCATAGTGCTAATTTGGTTGCAGACATGAGGTAATCAAAGCAGTGCTAAAAATTTATTAAAGCAGCATAAGAGTGTAATATTTCTTAGGTTTTAGCAAGAATAGATTTCATAAATAAGAATTTCATATTGATTAACTTAATACAAAATATGGCCAGTTATTTTGTCTTTTTGGTTTGCCAACGAACCAAAAAATGATCATCCATTTCATGTAACCAGGCAGCTCTGCCAGCACAAAGACTTACCTGTCTGGAAGGCTGTGAACACAGATAAGCGGAGTGAAATATCAAAATGTTCCAGTGCGGTTTTCCAAAATATCAGCACTCTTAAAACACACTTATCCAATCAAATTAGAGGACTGAAACTAACTTTTGTATAAAAAGAAATGTTCCATAAACACTGAAAAAGTGGTAACCTGCAATCGTTTCCTAAAGGATCTATTTCAACTTGATCTAACCCCTAAAATTTGTTGGGCTGATTTAGTCAGATTAAATAACATTACTTGAATAAAACAATTAATCCAGATGCTACCACATAAAGCACATTTTAGGTTACCTGCCAAAGGTTTGATCTAATTAACTGGATAGATTCAATGAAAAAAATTATTTAACAAAAGTGAATCAACCTGAATATATTAGGTTACACCAATTTATTCAGGTTTAAGGGTTAGAAATAGCTCTTTAAGCGATACATTTCAATTCCCTATCTGTCACTCACTCGACGTTGTGTCGATGTAGTAACACTATGGGTCACTCTTGAGAGACCGGAAACACCTCTGATCTTTGACAAAAGGCCAATGGGAATTGGCGAGTGGTATTTGCATGCCCCTCCGGACATACAGGGACAGGTATAAAGGTATAATTAGATTTAGGTATATTACAGATATAATTAGATTTTCTCTTCGGAGCCGAACGGACGATAGTTCAAGCTGTGCAAGCGATTTCCATCCCTCACCTCTGCAGGATCCTTACGGCGCATTACAGCGGCTTTCTCCCCTCTCCTTACTGGTGCACTGCAGAGATCCTCCCTGGGTGCTTCAGCAGATCTAAAAAAGAGAGTATATTCCAAAAGAGCAGTTTTCCCTCACAAAAGAAAATATATTCCTAAAAGAGCAGCACATATCAAAACGTCTTTTTAAGGTTGTGTGTTATTCCTGGTTGAGGTCGATACCTCTCGCCTTCTGACGGCCTTCACGCCGAGACATCTTTTGTGGATGCGTCATGTCCTCATTGCGAGGCAATGACAATGGAAATATTGTGGTCGTGACTTGCTTTCAGAAGAAAGCAAGCCACCCCAGCGGCTCCCTCCCTCGGTCCTTCTACCTATGGGTATGAGGCAAGCGCAGCAAGCATTGGGGGCGATACGGTTAAATCCCCGCAGACCTCCCATTCCCCAACACACTTGTTTGCCCTAGCCAAGCATTCAGATGAGTGTGCCGGCTCATCCCAGGGCGAGTTCGACCTCTTATTCTGTGCCCGTGAAGGTGATGAGCTCTCGAGTGCAGCATCGGAGAGCAGTCCTGTCCTGTCGTACATGGAAACCTCTGCTGGACTCCCACCCTTGGGTGTGGTCGCCCAGTCACAGGTGGATGCGGAGATGACGGACATGCTTTCCCGGGCTGTGGAGCTGACGGGTTTGTGAGAGGCACCTTTCTCTGCCCGGTCTCGGTCTCTCGACTCCCCCGCTCTCACTACCCTCGATGGTGAGGTGGCCAGGGGCTACTTGGCGATGCCCCCAGTGGATAAGGCGCTCGCGGTGCACCGCTGACCACGTAATGCTGCCACTTGTCGCGGATGCCCAAAAGTGTAGGTTCGCATCTTCCCTGACAGCTAGAGCCTACGGTGCTGCCAGACAAGCTGCCTCCGTCCTGCACGCCATGGCTCTCCTGCATGTCCACCAAGCCAAGGCGCTGAAAGAACCCGGATGGCTGCAAAGGACTACTGGGACATAGCACTACCCCCCCCCCCGAGCACCCAGAGTCAGGTAAGTGAGCACCCAGAGTCAGGTAAGTGCTTTGTCTCTCAACTCAGCACCGCCACTGGGCTCCCAGGCCACATGGCTCATGCTTTCCAACTCGTCAAGATGGCTGACCCGGACTGCCCGAATCGGCTTCGCAATTCAATTCGCCAGGCGCCAGCTCAGGTTTTCCGGTATCCATTTTACCACGGTGAAGGCTGAGAACATAGCCACCTCGCGCACGGAAATCGTCTCCCTTCTACAGAAGCACGCGATAGAGCCTGTCCCTCCAGCCGAAATGAAGAAGGGGTTCTACAGCACCTACTTTATTGTATCGAAAATAGGCAGCAGGTTGCGGCCAATCATGGAACTGCGAGTTCTGAACCGGTGTCTTACACAGACTCCCATTCAAAATGCTGATATTAAAATGCATTCTAACGAGTGTCCAGCATCAATATTAGTTCCCAGCGGTAGACCTGAAGGACGTGTAATTCCACGTCTCAATTCAACCTCGACACAGACCCTTCCTGCGGTTTGCATTCGAGGGTCAGTCGTACCAGTACAAAGTCCTCCCTTTCAGCCTGTCCTTGTCCCCTCGCGTCTTCAGGAAGGTCGCAGAGGCTGCCCTTGCCCCGTTAAGGGAAGTGGGTGTCTACTCACTCTCGGGATGTGTTGTGTGTGCACACAGGGACTTGATGCTCACGCACCTCTGCTGGCTAGGGCTTCAGGTCAACTGGGAAAAGAGCAAGCTCCTCCTGGTTCAGAGCATCTCTTTTATCGGTTTGGAGTTGGTCTCGGTCTCGATGACGGCGTGTCTCATGAACGAGCGTGCCCAGTCGGCGTTCAGACAGAGGACGCGGTTCCACTGAAATTTTTCAGAGGCTCCTGAGGCATATGGCGTCTTCGGCGATGGCCACATTGCTCGGGTTGATGCATATGAGACAGCTACAGCACTGGCTACGGACTCGAGTCCCGAGATGGGCATGGCACCACTGTCGCCGTCTCTTCAGCCCTTGGAACGACCTAGCATTTGTACAGGCAGGGGTTCCCCTAGAGTAGGTCTCCAGGCACGTCGTGGTTACAACTGACGCCTCCAAGACAGCTGGACTGGCCCGCAGCTATGTTGGCACATCAACTGTCTTGAGTTGCTGACAATACTGCTCACCCTATGGAGGTTCCAGCCGTTGAACCAGGGAAAGCACATTTTGGTACGAACAGACAACACGGTGATGGTCACTTGTATCAACCGCCAAGGCGGGTTACGCTCCCCTCACCTGTCACAACTCGCCTGTCGTCTCCTCCACTGGAGTCAGCAGCAAATCGCTGTGAGCCATTCACATCAGGTCACCCGCAAGGGATAGTGGAGACTCCACCCTCAGGTAGTCCAGCTATTTTGGAGTCAATACGGGCAGGCACATGATTCACCTCTCCAGAATCATCCCATTGCCCGCTCTGGTACACCCTGTCAAAGGCCCCCCTTGGCATGATGTGCTGGCACAAAGCTGGTCACCTGGACTACGCAATTATGTGTTTCCCCCAGTGAGCCTACTTGCACAGACCCTGTGCAAGTTCAGGGAGGACGAGGAGCAGGTCACCCTAGTGGCTCCCTTCTGGCCCACAAAGACTTGGTTCTTGGACCTCATGCTCCTTGCATTAGCCCCTCCCTGGTAAATACCCCTGAGGAAGGACCTTCTTTCTCAGGGATGGGGCACCATCAGGCACTCATGACCAAACCTCTGGAACCACCATGTCTGGCCCTTGGACGGGATGCGGAAGACCTCAGTGGCCTACCACCTGCCGTGGTACGTGGTAAGACATTTGCAGGGGAGTGGGCTGGGCTACACCCAACACCTTTGCGAGATTTTACAATCTCCAGGTTGAGCCGGTCTCGTCCCGTGTCTTAGCAGGAAGAAACGAGTAAGTCCGGACCGACCGGCCAGGTATACCGCTTGCGCCTAGCACCTTTCATCTCCCTCGAGCTGAATATTGTTGATTCCCAGCAGTGTTCACAGATGTGTCCCCTGGTTGATTTCCTGTGGCAGATGAGTTTGCAGAGAAACTCACTGCCAGCCCAGTACTTGTGCTAACTATGCCCCCTGCTGGGATAGGTGCTCTGCATGCACTGGTTCTCTATAGACAACTCCTTGCTGTATATATCCGCTGAAAAACATTTCCCGGTTGGCAAACTGTGTCATCCATGCTCGCAGATCTTCCTCCCCATCATTGGGTAGGACCTACTATGGAACTTCTCCACATGACATACTTCCCCTTGGGAGTGACACCCCCACCCGACACGGACACTGGAATCTGGTCAGTTAGCAAATTCTCTCTTTTCTGGGGAGGAAAGAAAAGAGGGAAAAGAGGCACGACTAGGACAAGCCTGTCCCCATTCTTTGAGTACTCGACTAATCCCCAAAGAGCTGTTCGACACTCACACTGCGTCAGGGGAGGTTGCGGGCCGGCCGGGTGCGCTGGCTAAATGGCACACAGCAGTCTGCGCGTCTCACTCCACTAATCCAGTTCAGCCAGTTGTGGCGTTTTTGTAGGAGACCCCTAGTGTCACTACATCGACATAATATCGAGTGAGTGACAGATAGGGAACATCCTGGTTACTTTCGTAACCTCTGTTCCCTGATGGAGGGAACGAGACTTGTGTCCCTCCTGCCACAATGATGAACTACTGCTGAAATGGCTAGGACATTATTCTCGGCTCCTCAGCACAAAACCTAATGGGCAGTATGCACGTCCCCTCCTTTTATACCCTTATTTCCGTGGGAGGGGCATGCAAATACCACTCGCCAATTCCCATTGGCATTTTATCAAAGATCAGAGGTGTTTCCTGGCTCTCAAGAGTGACCCCTAGTGTCACTACATCGACACAATCCATCAGGGAATGGAGGTTACAAAAATAATGGGGATGGTAACCACATTTAAGTGTATAATATCTTTATTGTATTTAAACATGATTTTAACTTAAATTTAAAATGTCTAATTTTGAGCTATAGCTTCTTTGTCTCTCTGCATTGCAATCTCTCTCATCAAAGTGGCTTTTGATTCAATCTTAACATAGTTTGCATATGTTTATAGCAATTTAAGGACAGCTCTGCTGTGGAGGCTTGCTGCTGCAAGTGTTTATTACTCGTTAGTGGGCTACATGATTGAGTTTACACTATGAGTATACAGGGAAGGCTGTGTGAATACAGACTGGATTTATATTGTAGGCAGAAGATGCTCTTTCCTCAGTCTTTCATTCTTCCAGGCGGGCCTTGATCAAAAGCTCCCCAATCAGCACACTGCCTCGCCTGTTCACTGTGAAGATTAGCATTGGCATTTAACTAAAAATATGAGGACTTTTCCTTCTGTCTGGTTATGTAACATTGGTTGATTGCATTTTCATTTTAATGGCGGTCATATCTCTGGATATTGGTTGAATGAAAGCATCAGGCATTGGATGTCTGAATGATTTAATGAGGCGAATTCAAACAAAAGGCTATATAGTACTGCCAGTTCAGTGCCAGGCAGCTCTCATTTCACTAATGTGTTAAGTAATAGGCTCCAATGGCAATTTCGTTTGGAGAGGTCCCTTTTCGCTTGGAGCAGTGGAATAGCCCCGTTAAACTTTTGCCCTTTCAGTTACTTTCACATTTAGAGGATTTGCATACAATTGACATTTTTGGTTCCCTTTAGAACATTAGTGGCCATATAGTCCAAATGAATAGCCATTTCTCTTTTCCAGTATGAGAGTGTGAACTCCCCACAGTTATTGTGCCTTGAGTGACTGTCTTGAGTATGTCTGGAGGAGCCAGACATTTCCCTCTGTCATGCTTTTCTAAAGCATTTTTTTCCAAAGCTTGAATTACAATTGATTTATTTATCTCCACCAGAACAATCCACAATAACAATGACTTCATGTGCCTTTGCAATTAGGCATCACAGTATCTGAAAAGATCTTGCTACTGTGTGGTTTCCAAGAAATTCGTGGTCCTTGTACAAAAAGGGCTTGACTGCAGAAACAGAAAAAGTAATTCATTAAATGTAAGGAGAATAGTGTGAGTGATTTAGATATTAAACAAGAAGCCAGCACAAATCCCCACGATTTCCTAATGTTTAATACATAACCTGATTCATTTATGCATATTGAACATGCAAATATTTGATTTACTTTTATAAGTAGGTTTTGCTACAGTATGTGCATTGCCAATGTCATAATTTAACATATTTGAGAATGTTAGGGTAACAATAAACTCAGCTGAGGTTGATTATTTTGCAGCTTTAATTTACAAGGAAAGATGCAAAACTCTAAAAACAATAGGAAAATTAAGAAACATGACTTACTAAATGTTAGCAAAATAAAAACAAGAGACGACGAGCCACTAAAGACACCAGTTGGTCTACACATGCTGAATGTGTCCAAAACCAGAAAAATGCTCCCTTCTTAGGCAGATTCCGGAGATATGCAGACAACAAGGCTTGTCTGAAACCAATGTTTGCTTAACATCCTGCATACTAAGATACCTCCCATCTAGTTAATTTTATCTGTAGGCAGCATAAATACATCCTATGCACCCTGTAATACATGACAATCCTACAGTGAGGAAAATAAGTATTTGAACACCCTTCTATTTTGCAAGTTCTCCCACTTAGAAATCATGGAGGGGTCTGAAATTGTCATTGTAGGTGCATGTCCACTGTGAGAGACATAATCTAAATAAAAAAATTCAGAAATCACAATGTATGATTTTTTAACTATTTATTTGTATGATACAGCTGCAAATAAGTATTTGAACACCTGAGAAACTCAATGTTAATATTTGGTACAGTAGCCTTTGTTTGCAATTACAGAGGTCAAACGTTTCCTGTAGTTTTTCACCAGGTTTGCACACACTGCAGGAGGGATTTTGGCCCACTCCTCCACACAGATCTTCTCTAGATCAGTCAGGTTTCTGGGCTGTCACTGAGAAACACGGAGTTTGAGCTCCCTCCAAAGATTCTCTATTGGGTTTAGGTCTGGAGACTGGCTAGGCCATGCCAGAACCTTGATATGCTTCTTACAGAGCCACTCCTTGGTTATCCTGGCTGTGTGCTTCGGGTCATTGTCATGTTGGAAGACCCAGCCTCGACCCATCTTCAATGCTCTAACTGAGGGAAGGAGGTTGTTCCCCAAAATCTCGCAATACATGGCCCCAGTCATCCTCTCCTTAATACAGTGCAGTCGCCCTGTCCCATGTGCAGAAAAACACCCCCAAAGCATGATGCTACCACCCCCATGCTTCACAGTAGGGATGGTGTTCTTGGGATGGTACTCATCATTCTTCTTCCTCCAAACACGGTTAGTGGAATTATGACCAAAAAGTTCTATTTTGGTCTCATCTGACCACATGACTTTCTCCCATGACTCCTCTGGATCATCCAAATGGTCATTGGCAAACTTAAGACGGGCTTTGACATGTGCTGGTTTAAGCAGGAGAACCTTCCGTGCCATGCATGATTTCAAACCATGATGTCTTAGTGTATTACCAACAGTAACCTTGGAAACGGTGGTCCCAGCTCTTTTCAGGTCATTGACCAGCTCCTCCCGTGTAGTTCTGGGCTGATTTCTCACCTTTCTTAGGATCATTGAGACCCCACGAGGTGAGATCTTGCATGGAGCCCCAGTCCGAGGGAGATTGACAGTCATGTTTAGCTTCTTCCATTTTCTAATGATTGCTCCAACAGTGGACCTTTTTTCACCAAGCTGCTTGGCAATTTCCCCGTAGCCCTTTCCAGCCTTGTGGAGGTGTACAATTTTGTCTCTAGTGTCTTTGGACAGCTCTTTGGTCTTGGCCATGTTAGTAGTTGGATTCTTACTGACTGTATGGGGTGGACAGGTGTCTTTATGCAGCTAACGACCTCAAACAGGTGCATCTAATTTAGGATAATAAATGGAGTGGAGGTGGACATTTTAAAGGCAGACTAACAGGTCTTTGAGGGTCAGAATTCTAGCTGATAGACAGGTGTTCAAATACTTATTTGCAGCTGTATCATACAAATAAATAGTTAAAAAATCATATATTGTGATTTCTGGATTTTTTTTTTTTAGATTATGTCTCTCACAGTGGACATGCACCTACGATGACAATTTCAGACCCCTCCATGATTTCCAAGTGGTAGAACTTGCAAAATAGCAGGGTGTTCAAATACTTATTTTCCTCACTGTATAGCGGGTGGATGAAAGAATAAAAATGCATTTTGAAAGAGCAGTTAAAAGAAGTATATGAATTTATTTATATCAATATATCCATTTTATTTGACTAATTGTTCTATTTCTAGTGAAAAATAAGTATTGTAGTTATTAATATTTGCTTCATTATTGCTTAAGCTCACTTGACGTTATGGCACCTTTGAAAGCCTGTCTGAAACCAGTTTCCTTAAGAGATGCACTGACGGCCAAATGTTTAGAATAATGTACAGATTTAGCTGTTTCTGAAGGAAATTCACCAAAGCATTCAACTGATCACAAAGTCTAGTCAGGATATTACTGATGTAAAAAACAGCACCATCACTATTTGAAAAAAATGTATGCATTTGGCAGATGCTTTTATCCAAAGCGACTTACAGTGCACTTATTACAGGGACAATCCCCCCGGAGCAACCTGGATTTAAGTGCCTTGCTCAAGGACTCAATGGTGGTGGCTGTGGGGATCGAACCAGCGACCTTCTGATTAACAGTTATGTGCTTTAGCCCACTATGCCACCACCACTCCATGCTTGAGTAATAATGATAAATTGCTAATATGGTACCAGAAAATCACTTGCCATTATATCAAACACAACTGAAAATTATTTGGTTTGTTAAATGAAACTTAACATTGTCTTTGTTTTTGAGTTTCCACAGTATGCAATAGACTGGCATGTCTTAACCCTCTGGGGCCTGAGGGTGTTTTGGGCCGTAGAGAAGTTTTGACATGCCTTAACATTTGTGCTTTTTTCAGTTGCTTAAAAACATATTAATGGCTAAAGTCTGATAACTGCTGTATTCAGCACAAACTGGGCTACAATAATATGTGAGCAACATGTATGTACAGGTTTGTATTTTTGAGAAAATAACGTTAATGCATGGTTTTTGAAAAAACTAAAATTGTAAGTCATTGAAATAAGGCCATGTAACACATTCTAAAAATTTGTCCACAAGACTTTTGAGAACTGGATCTTGTAGCCTACAGTTTTTGCTACAAATGATGTGAAAACCATCCTGATCACTCAGTCATAAATATAATATACTAATTTAACTTTTGTAAGACAATTTTAGGGTTAGAAAGGTCATATGCGAGGAAGCGTAAACTATCATGAATACTGAGGTGATTCACCCCTGAGGAGACAAAGACCCTATCTGAACGGACCTATCAATGAGGAATGTGACAGCAAGAGAATGATTGTGAGGAGACTTAATGATCAAAATCAAATTTTAAGTTAAAAGAAGTAATCTGACTATACATTTTCTTTACATAAAGACTTTACTTAATTTTATACCTACACTACCGTATAAAAGTTTTAGAAGAAGTATCTTCTGCTCACCAAGACTGCATTTATTTGATCCAAAATACAGTAAAAACATTTACAATTTAAAAGAACAGTTTTCTATTTGAATATATTGTAAAATGCAATTTGTGATCAAAGCTGAATTTTTAGCATCATTACTACTTAGTACTATAAGTAATACTTCAGTAATTATTATAATATGCTGATTTTGTAATATGGGCATATTTAAAGTGCATTTTACTCATTTACACCTGAACAGATATTTGCAAGCACAAGCTTTGTTGATGATAATGAGGCAGCATAAACACTAGATAAAATATATTCTAAACATTCATATAATTTTATATCATATTACATATCATATTTATATCATACAGCATAACATTTAAATACCTGCTTTAGCTGAAACAACATTTAAATGTAACTAAAACTTGCTTATTAGGACATATTTCTAATTTCAATACTCTGAATCCTGGCTGGCAAGTCTGGAAACATGTAAAATATGTACATGTTTATATAAAATAGCATGTCAACTAATGAAAACTAAATTACTTACTGGTCCGAAATTGTATCCTCGGCTGGATCAAATCTCTCTTCAAAATGCAAACGTTCATCGAAGTCCCGCTCTTCTTCTGAGGAAAATGTTAACTCTTCCTTACTATCCAGGAGTTTCCTCACCTGTGTATTGTTACAAACACGCAGAAAAGTGAATTAATCGAACCTCACCGTCGGGGGCGTTTACCATTTGCCTTGATCGTTTTAGAACATTAGTGTATGAATGGTGCACTCTGCTGGTGGGTGTGATCACATAAGTTATAATTAGCTGAGCCAGGAAAACTGTACATCGCTTTGTTTCATACAGATTACATTGAAGGAGTATATTTGTTTTACATTTGAATTGTTGTAGTCAATATTTATAGACATTTTAAGATTTCTTTAGACATATGTTTCATGGTTGTATGATAAGTATTCGCGGAGTTTCAGTTAATTTTTGTGACGTGTTTCAGAAATATGCTCATGGAGTCAGAGACGTCTGATAGCTCACCCTTTTTATTTTCTTTATTTTACAAAAGCACAAGGTTTTGTTGTTAATGTTAGTGTACACAAATAAAAGTAGACACTTTATAGTCTCTAATGATGTCTTACACTTATCTATACCAAAAAATGACTAAGTATTTTAAGTTGTTTCCGCTGTAATGACGAAAATATTGAGCAGGACACACCGGTGCGTCCGTCGACCCCACAGGGTTAATATCAATATAAGTTAAAAATGGCACAAAAAAAACACTGCTTTTTCTTGAAACTCGTCAGTCAATCATTGTTTTGAGGAATGAAGGCTATACAATGAATGAAATTACCAAAAAACTGAAGATTTCATACAAAGGTGTACTCTACAGTCTTTAAAGATAAAGGACATCTGGTTCTAACAAGAACATAAAGAGATGTGGAAGGCCAAGATGTACAGCTTAACAAGAGGATAAGTACATCAGAGACTCTGGTTTGACAAATAGACACCTCACATGTCCTCAGCTGACAGCTTCATTGAATTCTACCTGCTCAACAACAGTTTCATGTACAACAGTAAAGAGAAGACTCGGGGGTGCAGGCCTTATGAGAAGAATTGTAAAGAAAAAGCCACTTTTGAAACTGAAAAACAAAAAAGAAAATGTTAGAGTTGGCAAAGAACACACAGACACTGGACAACAGATAAATGGAAAATAGTGTTGTGGATGGGTTATGGATCTTAAACCCAGTGAGCTTTTGTGGGATCTGCTAGAATGTAAGGTGCGTGAGAAGTGCCCGACAAGACAGCCACATTTATGGCAATTTCTACAGGAAGTGTGGGGTGAAATGTCACCTGTGTATCTGGACAGACTGACAGCTAGAATGCCAAGGATCTGCAAAGTTGTCATTGCCACACATGGAGGATTTTTGATGAGAACTCATTGTTTAAGAAGTTCTGAATTTTTTTTTTCAAATTCTAATAGAAATTATTTCACGTTATTAATGTCCTGACTATACATTATGATCAGTTGAATGCCACTTTGGTGAATAAAAGTACCAAATTCTTTCTGTATGAGCAAAATCTGTATATTATTCCAAACTTTTGGCTGCCAGTGTATCTTTGAACAAAAAATTATATCTGACTGTCATGGACTGACTTGGCAGAGAGGATAAAATTTAGTTGTCTTTGGTTTAAAAAATAGCTACTGACATACGGCACACAATTATGACAGGGTAAAATGAACAAGGTGATGACAAGAGCTAGAAACGATAATTTCAAAGTTAAAAAGACAGTTAAAAACAAGAAACAAAACAAAGATATCTATATAGACGTTTCAGTGGGTGTCATTTAAAGATAATTTTAAAGGGAGACATTTTGTCTGACTCCAAGCGAATTGAGAATATCGATAAATGCCAATCCTAAATGGTCAGAGAGGGCAATCAACTGGTCAGCAAGGGCCAATATCCTCGGACCTCAAGTCACAAAACCAAAATCGATCTGCATTCCTACCATCGTGCCAATAGCCCATCAGTGGTGCCCCAAAACCCACCTTTAATACACTGCTCTGGTGCCAACGTCACACACAACCCACCCATTTCAAAAGCAAGAGGGAAGCTAAAGCTGAGGTGTCAGACTATAGAGACTATCTAGCCCTCGAAATGAACACTGATTTGTACTGTGCCCAAAATTGTTTTAATTTTTTACCAAACCTGTATTGTTTGTTGTGTGCTGGATATACAACTTGGCAAGTTCGGCAACAATATACTTAATCATGTCTTCATTTCGGCAGATGCCGTCGATCTGGTGTTGCACATTTTCATCAGCCCAAATAGTCAGAACAGCCCTGATTTTATGTACTGACCAGTACTGATGATTCTCTATTCTCTGTTGATCTGTTGAGGTAAGCTGATAGCTAGATATGAAAAATTGGGAAATTAGAATCTTGGTACTGACCATCTGACCCGTCTCTGCTTTTGATATTGACCCCGCCTCAATCCCCAATTGGCCTTCTTTGGCCCAAGGGTAATCGGTGGGCCAAAGGCACTTGGGAAGCCCCAAGGAGGCATGATGAAGCCCCTGAAGTGACAGTAGGAATGCAACTGGCCCTGGCATACACTAGCACACCCTCATTTGTCCCAATAGTGGAAACACGGCCAATGTCATTATTTAATTTTGGGTTGGGTGCAAAATTCTCATGCCTTCATTGACTGTTTTTTAAACAGAGGCACAAGGTGTCCAAGTTTTATCTTGTTTTTTTGTTCTCTCTTAATCTCTGTCTTAGTCTCTCTTTCTTTCCCTCAGAAATGGAGCACAACATTCCCAAAGGAGCTTTTAATAAAACTTAGGTAGACAGACACTCTCCCACTCACATCTTCAAATGCTTTTCTTGTCTCAGTGACAAGAATCCCTACCGTGAAAACAGCTGTGTTTCACTGTTGATGCCTTCCAAGTTTATCAACAAATCATCAATTCCTACACCACTAGACACATTACAATGACAGTAGAATTAGATGTAGGTTGTATTTATTTTCATGAATTTGTCAAGGAATGAAGGATCAAAACTAATCCCATGCTGCATCTTGCTGGCTACAGGTTGTTGGGTACTTTTTTTGGCCATTTTAACCAAACTTCAAAGTTACTCCTGTTTCCCAGTAACAATAAAACTGCATTATCTAAGCACTTGGGTTGTGTGGGTACTGTTTTATGTAGCCTACTCCTTTATAGAGAAATTATTTTACCCAAAATTACATCTGTTGTGTGAGGGGAAATTGTTTTTGTTTCGGCAATTAAAAGTAAAATGCTTGCTGAGATGGTTGTTGACTTTAAGAGAGCACAGAGTGACCACTCTCCGCTGAACATCGACGGCTCCTCTGTGGAGATCGTCAAGAGCACCAAATTCCTTGGACTATTGAGAGCATCCTGAGCAGCTGCATCACTGCCTGGTTTGGAACTTGCACCGTTTCGGACCGTAAAGCCCTGCAGAGGATAGTGAAGACAGCTGAGAAGATAATCAGGGTTTCTCTTCCCTCCATCAAAGACATTTACACAACACTGCATCCGCAAAACAACCAGCATTGTGGATGACCCCACAAACCCCTCACACAAAGTCTTCACCCTCCTGCCGTCTGGCAAGAGGTACCGAAGCATTCAGGCCCTCACGGCCAGACTGTGTAACAGCTTCTTCCACCAAGCCATCAGACTCCTCAATACTCAGAGACTGGACTGACACACACATCCAACTTTTGCAAATGTCTAGTGTTGCACTTTAATTCACTGTCACTTTATACATGGCTGCTATCTCAATAACTACTATGTCCATAGAACACTATTTCATAGTACGTTATGTTTACATTTAGCATTTTAGAAAGTGTCAACTTTTTTCACTACTCTGGTTACAAATATATACTGGTTGGCTCTGCACTGTCTCTTACTGTGCCTATTGTCCTGTTCCTTTTAGTAATTTATTGTACTGTCCCGCACTTTTTGCACACGTTTGCATGTGCGCATTATGTAGAAATGTTATTTAGTCTGTGTAGTCGCATTTGCTTCTGTGTTTGTCCTATGTTGGTTTATGTAGCACCATGGTCCTGCAGGAACGTTGTCTCATTTCGCTGTGTACTGTACTTACTGTATATGGTTGAACGACAATAAAAAACACTTGACTCGACTTGCACAGTTTATAAGGTTGCCCACGTCTGTACTCACTGGGTCAAATTGCATGCAAATTAATAGGATGCCCAGGGAGAACAGGAGGATTATGCTGATTTCTACCTCAGTTCCAGTTGCACTGATTGTAAGAAACTGTAACAAAATTATAAAACATGCTACATGGTGTTTTATGTATGTACCAAATAACATGCTGTAGCAACATGTGTCTTTGCCAATATTCAGCTCTGGTTTTTGTCCTCATGTGAAAGGACAGATAACCATACTTGATGATTTGTTTTGTGAAAGCTTCCTCTTAGAATGTATGGATAAGATGCAAGTAATGCATTGTGATCATAGGGGATCAGTATTAAAGCATCTTTAAAGGTCCACACAGTAACTTTTGTCTTTGTCATCTTGGACTTACATTGACACATACCTTAGATGCAGCATCATTTAAAATCAATATTTTTCCATTTTAGAAATGTAGTATTCACCGTCAACCATGATTACTTAAATCAGTGAGTGAGTGAGATTAAGCGAGTAGTATTCGGCTGGTCATGTAATTCTAACATGGCAGCCCCCATATGTGGACCCTCTCCATGTAGAATAAAACGGCTTTTTATAAGGTTACTGATATGACTGAAGTCTTTCTTTGAATGTGAGTGGTCATGATTTCCTATGTATATTGCAAAATTACAATTCATGTCTTTAGGAGTTAAACTTTTTTAATGTGAAAGAAACTGGGCTTGCAACTAAAAAGTTGTAGGTTCAGACTCTATAAACTATAGCCCAGTTTGCTCCAGGCTGACTGTCCTGTAATAAATCTGTTTTAAGTAGCTTTAGGTAGAAGTGTCAGCAAAGTGATACATTAGTTTACATTAGTTAATGCATTAGGTATCATGAACTTATAAAGAACAATATATCTTTTTACAGCATTTACTAATCTTTGTTAATGGTAGTTAATAAAAATATAATTGGTAATTTTAGTTCATATTGCATTAACTAATGTTAACATATACATGTTTTGATTTTAAAAATGTAATACTACAGTATATGTTGAAATTAACATTAATCAAGATTAATAAATGCTGTAAAATCATTGTTCATAATTAGTTCATGGTAACTAATGTTGTTAACAAATGGAACCTTCTTGTAAAGTGTTTCCTAATAATTAATGGAGCTTTAATTTATTTTATGAGCAATTGTTTGTAGGTGTTTTTTTTCATGGAATGGCACTCATATAATGTCCCTATTACCAGACAGATGTCACTGAATTAGTTGTCATGTAATATCACACTTGTGTCGGAGACGGCGCTAGTTTCTGCAAACGGCAAACAAATGTTTGTGTTGCATTATTTTATTTTACTTTTGTCTTGGATTCAACAACTTACTCATTGTGTACTCCCCTATATTTCCCTACAGTTACAGAGAAAGAGGTTCAGCAATGGTAAGTCTGTCTGTCTTTCTCTCTGTCTGTCATCTCTCATCTATCTGTCCATCCATCTATATCTATCCCCTGCTCTGTGTCTGTATCCTCCATATCTCCTCTAATGTTTCTGTTGTCTGTTTTGGAACATCACACTGAGTACAGCATGCTTGTCTGCCTCCATCTGCTTTCACCACTCAACACAGCAGTGTTGTCCTCTCTTCTTTTTGTAGTTGTGCTTCCCTAATAAAATATTTCAATTTGTACCCTTGAAACACACATCTAACAGTAATAAAATAGTATATCTGTCCATTCATTGCTATTTTCCTGTTCTAATATGTCTGCTGGCATGACTGGCTGTAAAAAGACAATGCATAATGGACATTAATACTGTTATGTGTCACATAATTAGAGCATTACATTTTACATTTTAAGTCTCTCAGAATAAACGGTTGCCAACAGAGCACCTTTGAGCCTTTCTGTAAAAAAAAACAAAAAAAAAAAACACTGGCACCTTTTCTGGCAAACCCAAGGTCAGCCCCACACCGGCACTGTGTGTGCCTGGGTGTTTGCCAGGCTAAATTGTTGACTCATTTCCATGGCTGCTGGCAGACATAAAACCAGTAACAAAGGATGTGGATGTTGGTCTTCAGTGGCATGTGAGTTAGGTGTATTTTGGATAACTATGAATTCTCTGCATACGAGATCTCACTCCACCTTTCTGAGTCCTGTGCATTCACTTTTTCCACATTTTGTTATGTTACAGCCTTATTCCAAAATTGATTAAATTCATTATTTTCCTCAAAATTCTACAAACAATACCCCATAATGACAATGTGAAAGAAGTACAAATATATTAAAAATTAAAAACGAAAAAAAAGTTATACATTCAAGTATACAGCCTTTGCAATGACACTCAAAATTGAGCTCAGGTGCATCCTGTTTCCACTGAGCATCCTTAAGATGTTTCTACAACTTGTTTGGAGTCCACCTGTGGTAAATTCAGTTGATTGGACGTGATTTGGAAAGGCACACACCTGTCTATATAAGGTCCCACAGTTAACAGTGCATGTCAGAGCACAAACCGAGCCATGAAGTCCAAGAAATAGAGACAGGATTGTATCGAGGCACAGATCTGGGGAAGGGTACAGAAACATTTCTGCAGCATTGAAGTTCCCAATGAGCACAGTCGCCTCCATCATCCGTAATTCCAGAAGAACAATCATCTCTGCAGCACTCCACCAATCAGGCCTGTATGGTAGAGTGGCCAGATGGAAGCCACTCCTCAGTAAAAGGCACATGACAGCCTGCCTGGAGTTTGCCAAAAGGCACCTCAAGGACTCACAGACCATGAGAAACTAAATTCTCTGGTCTGATGAAACAAAGATTGATCTCTTTGGCCTGAATGGCAAGCGTCATGTCTGGAGGAAACCTCATCACCTGGCCAATACATCCCTACAGTAAAGCATGGTGGTGGCAGCATCATGCTGTGGGGATGTTTTTCAGTGGCAGGAACTGGGAGACTAGTCAGGATCGAGGGAAAGATGAATGCAGCAATGTACAGAGACATCCTTGATGAAAACCTGCTCCAGAGCGCTCTGGACCTCAGACTGGGGTGAAGGTTAATCTTCCAACAGGATAACGACCCTAAGCATACAGCCAATATAACAAAGGAGTGGCTACGGGACAACTCTGTGAATGTCCTTGAGTAGCCCAGCCAGAGCCCAGACTTGAACCTGATTGAACATCTCTGGAGAGAAATGGCTGTGCACCGATGCTCCCCATCCAACCTGATGGAGCTTGAGAGGTCCTGCAAAGAAGAATGGGAGAAACCGCCCAAAAATAGGTGTGCCAAGCTTGTAGCATCATTCTCAAAAAGACTTGAGGCTGTAATTGGTGCCAAATGTGCTTCAACAAAGTATTGAGCAAAGCTGTGAATACTTATGTACATGTGACCTGTTATGACCCCTCGGCTCAAGGAGTAGTAACATGAATGGAGAGGCCATGCAACGTAATCAAATTCGCACAAAAATGTATTTCATCAAGAAAAACAACCATAACTACATTAAAGTATAAGATAAACCATAAAAACACAAAAACAGCAACATCAAGCCTTGGACTGGAGAGGGTGAGTGAGTCAGCATGACAAACAAACAGCAAGACCAAGCTTCAACCTACTGTTCAGCTATCCTCCAGCTTCTTATGAGCAGCATGGTTAAACAGTCAATTCTCCACACCTGTCTCACAGCAATCAATCTGAGGACACAAATAGTGTTACCCAAAGACACCTACTGGACAAAATAAAATACTCCACCCCGTGGTCCATCACAGACCTTTTTTTTTTTTTTTTTTTTTTTTTTTTTTTTTTTAATACATTTTCAAAGATTTCAAACAAACTTCTTTCACTTTGTCATTATGGGGTATTGTTTGTAGAATTTTGAGGAAAATAATGAATTGAATCCATTTTTGAATAAGGTTGTAACATAACAAAATGTGGAAAAAGTGGAGCGCTGTGAATACTTTCCGGATGCACTGTATATATGTGTGTGTGTGTGTGTGTGTGCATATTTATCAGATGCTACTAGTTGTGAATAAGAAATGGAAATGTAAAATGCGCACAGCAGTCACGCTCTGGTCTCAGGAGGGTATATATATATATATATATATATATATATAGATATATATAGATATAGATACTGAAAAGTCTGAGACCACTTGTGCAATAAATACAATTAAAAATTTTGTTTTCATGACAGCATGCACTCAAGCTGGCATGGACTCCACACTGGTGCAGCATAATTAGAGAATATTCCAAAGAGCATCCTGTGTGCTTCAATATAATTTTTTTTTTTTTACAAATTATTTAAAAATATCAATGTCACAAATTTGCTTATTGTAACTGTTACTGAGAAATAGTTCATAATCTTAAATTATTTGTATTTATTTTACATCATGATGGGTTTTTTTTTTTTTTTTTTAAATCCTCAAACATTCTGTTTCAATTAGATCGTAAATCCCAGATCTTTTAATGTGGGCCCAGACTTTAAGGAGCTAGTGTAAGATATATGGTTCATATAGGCCTATGTTTTTGTGTGGCTGTGATTTTGATCTGTTTTCCGAATTTTGTTTGTGTATGTATAGAGCTGGACTCCTCTGAAATGTAATGAATCTGAGCTGGCCATCTTCCTCCTGCTCTCAAACTGAATTAGAGAACTATTGCATTAGTGTGACAGAATTGCATTCTTATTGGTTTAGGCTACAGCATTCATTCTCCTCTTATCTTAGAGCCAGGCATTCTTTTTCAAGTAATTTATAAAAGCAGCCACATCTGTACTGAAATCGCATTGGAATTGTATTAATTATATGCATATAAATGACTTTTTTTCATATGTACTGATGTGCATTGATCAGCAAGCTATTTTCCTTCTTAGTATGCCGGCATTTAAATGATTGGCTTTGCATAGGTTAACCAACAGCCTGAGGAGCAGCAATTAAATAGCAGAATGTTTATTTAGCCATTTGTCTTCCCCTGCATGAGCTAATGGACTAATTTGTGCTGGCCATCATTACGAAAGTCTGTATTTGAACATACTGCAATCTTCTGAAGTGCCATTTAATGGCTGGCACTGCTGAAGTGCTGTAAGGTGGCAAAGCATTTGTCAGCAGTCTCACTAAACAAAAACTGTACATTCAAATAGATGCACAGCACATGCACACATGTTTGAGCCAAGTAAGGCATGTGTCTGGATGAGCATCCTTTGGTGGTCGTGGACCAACTTTCCTGTCAAACAATCATAGCCCAAACCCAGGGCCAGATCACATTCTTTAAAGGCTCATGAGCACAATTGTCCTCATTTGCTCACCCTCACCCTCATTCTTGACTTGATGTCTTCCATGGAATACAAAAAAGGATTTTAAAAGGATGACTGGCCTACTGATTTCAATACATTGGCAGTTGATTGAGACTCACTTAAAAGCTCAAAAACAGACCCAGAAGTGTCATAAAAGTAGTCCATGTGACTTGTGCATAATATTTCAAGTCTTCTGAAGGCATGCAATCAAAAACCAGAAATGTAAGGATTTAAAATATAATATTTAAATACTATATTTTTTAAATATTATTGATTTATTATTCTTATGCTATTAATTTCTTTAGGGGTAAACATTTTATTGTGCACCTTTAAATTCTGATTCTTTGATAGCAGTATTGTTCCATGATCAACAAGGATGTTGATCCAGGAACATGTCCTACTTGAGTATAGTGCACATAGCATACAGCAACAGGTTGAGAAGTGATGATGGTCAAATGAACCACCGTCTGTGCAGCTGTGTGAGCAATGACAAGGGAATTTACTAAGGGAAAAAAATGCCAAATGGTGTGTAATTAGTGCTCCTCACTGCCAATACATCAGAGATCTAGTCAACTGATGCTGGGTGACATTCATAGTTCTCGAATAAGTGGCTTGTATGGACAAGTTAATAGTGTATAATTAGAGTATGAGGCTGACAGTTTTTCTCAAACCAGAAACTGATGAAACATTAGAGTGTTTATACAGATGTGTACAGTGAATGAAAGCTGATATTTTTAGCTTCGTGCTTTTGGGGGTTAAAAATGTTTTCTGTTGACATCTGAACATAAAAAGTGTCTTTTTAGAATTAAATGCATTCATTAACATCATATTTGAAGTATAAGTGCTTTGTATGTCTCACTTTTCAAAAAACAGCAGATGTTGCTTTGACAACAACGGCTACTTCAAATTAATCTGCAATCAAGTTGGATTAGCAAAAAGCAAAATGCTGTTACCCCTCTCATTTGCTCCATGCTCAGTCTGTGCATGCTTAATCCTGTGAAGAATGTGATAGTCCTATTGTGCGTGCGTGCGTGCGTGCATGTGTGTGTGTGTGTGAGTATGTGTGTGCGTGTGTGCCTATCCACAAATATAGGAAATCACCTACATTGGGGGAACTAGCCAACAGTCCCCAGGATAAATATGGCTTTATAAACTAAACTAAATAAATTACAATAAATTAAATACTGTCTTGATGAAAATTTCAAACACCGAAAGCTTTGTGGAAGCAGTGGTGTGGCCGAGCGCTTGTTTGTGAGTGGAGAGTGAGGCCAGGAGGAATGAGCGGTAAGGTCTCGCACCTGTGCGTAATTTCTCTCACAGCTGTTCTGTGTTTCAGTGAGCAGTGTTGGGGAGAAAATGGGAGACAAGAAGCCCAAAAGGGGAGAGAGACAAACCTGTCTGTGTGCTACTGCTGAAAAGAAAACCGTGTGTAAATTTGGAGTTGTAAAGAAGTGAATAAAACTTATGTTAGACTGTTTAGCCGGCTTCCACTTCCTCCTTCCTAAACCCAGAAGAGCGTGTGCTACAGGGATAGAATACCAAATGGGGAATAGGAGATACCAAATGTCACCATAAAGATCATTAACCCTGAACAACTCACTCATATAATGATACGTCTCTATAGCAACTTTCAATACTTTCCCAATGCTACATTATTTGAAAATTCTGTCTTAATTTACTCATTGCTTTTTTTTTTTTTATTGCTTATGCTCATTTGTTTGCTGCAGGATACAAAAGTAATTTTTTTGAGCTGTGACTCAAAAAAATTGAAAAGCACATTAAAAAAGGTAATTATCCCAAGCTGCACATGCGTAAAGAACTAGTAAGTGTATTCATGCTTCAAATCATGATTTTGATGAATCATGAGTTTGAGGTGTCATAAGAGTAAATGATGAGAGTATTTTCGGGTGAAATATTCCTTTATGTTTCACTTTGTTCTTCGCACTAAACTATCGTATGGTTCTAGAAGAAGGCACAAGTGGTTACTTTTATGTCTTTTTTGTTGTTGTCATTTTTGGAATCAGTTATTGTGACTGTACATTTATCTACTTGTTATCTATTTTAAATAGTTCGTTTTCTATATTGTTGTTATATTATTGGTTAGGTTTAGGCATAAGGGTGGAGTTAGGTGTTCAAAAATATCTGTATTCGAGTATAATGTAAATCATATTATTGTGGCTATTTTACCTGCCTGTTACATCTACTATATTGTTGATAAGTAGCTAGGCAGATATGCAGATGAGCTACAACAGCAGAAGACACCACTGGGTTTCACTTCTGTCAGCCAAGAACAGAAAACTGAGGCTGCAGTGGGCCTACCATCTGTGAACCTCAGCAGAAATTGAGATACATCAGACCAGGCTATGTTTTTCCAGTCATTAACTGTCCAGTTTTGGTGAGCCTGTATCCATTGCAGCATCAGCTTTCTGTTCTTGGCTGACAGAAGTGGAACCCAATGGGGTCTTCTGCTGTTGTAGTCTATTCGCCTCAAGGTTTGATGTTTTGTGCATTCTGAGATGCTGTTCTGCTCACTACAGAGGGGTTACCTGAGTTACTGTAGCCTTTCTTTCAGCTCGAACCAGTGAAGCCATTCTCTGTTGACCTCTCTCATCTGCAAGGCATTTCTGTCCGTAGAACTGCCGCTCACTGGATGTTTCTGGTTTTGGCACCATTCGTATTAACTCTAGAGACTGTTGTGAGTGAAAATCCTAGAAGATCCGCAGTTACAGAAATACTCAAACCAGCCCGTATGGCACCAAAAATCATGCCACACTTAAATTAACTGAGAAATAGTTTTTCCCCATTCTGATGGTTTAAGTGAACATTAACTGAAGCTCCTGACCTGTATCTGCATGATTTTATGCACTGCACTGTTGCCACATTATTGGCTGATTAGATAATCACATGAATAAGTAGGTGTACAGGTGTACCTAATAAAGTTGTCGGTAAGTGTTAGTATAATAATGAAACATATTGCCTTTAAATCAGACGTTTGAGCCTTTGATGGAATCCCCCAAACTGTGATGAGAATAGAATGACAGAAGCATTTTCATGATGCAGGCAAACAGTCACTACGGTTGCATCCTCATCATGAAACTGCACTAAACTGAAATCTCTGACATGGGGAGTCAACTGTTCCCGTGAGGAAAAAGGATCAATAAATATACATTTGAATGTCTAAATATAAAAATGCAGAAAGATTGGTGAGGTTTAGGGGTAGGGTAAGAGGAGAGAAAATATGTATTTAGCTCAATATAAAAAGTCAATGAAAAGTCCCCACAAGGTCTGAAAAACAAATGTGTGTGTGTATGTTTGCATTGATGTGTTGGGTTGAGAGGTAGAAGGTTCTCAGGGCTCCCTGAGCGGATGCTACACTCCTCCCCCTAGCCACTACCACCTACAAACCCCTTTTCCAATGAATGACTAATGCATTAATCATACTTTCAGAGAACATTTTCTCCTTCTTGCTCCTGTTTCAGCTGTAAAAATAGTCTGATTGATTTGTGAATCATGAGTGCTTGTCTGGGTTTTTTTTTTTTTTTTACCAGTGTGGTGTAAAAGGGCAATTGTTCAGAAATTAAACAGTTTGCATTGCTCTGTATGTGGCCAAAGGGTGACATCATAAAGCTACAGGAGGTTATACAAACCTCTGGCCCTTAACAGGATACTTGGCGAGTGTGTGTGTGGGAATATATGTAAGATGTTTTCTGTTCAAAGTCTTTTTATGGTATAGTTGCTAGAGTCCTGACAGTTGAAGTGTGAATTATTGTCTAAGGTAAAATGCTTCTACCTGGCTTAATATGCAACTATAAGAAAACTATTTGTAGGTTGAAATTTACTCGTAAAGTGTAAACATTTTGTCTCTGTGGCATTATTCTGTGTGCTTTAGAGCATTCTGATCAGCCTGTCAAATCAACACTGGCTCAAACAATGATGTGACTTTAGGGTGGGTTCAAGGGACTATTTGTTTTTCCTGACCAATGGTAGATGGGGGAATGTTTGAGTAATCTGCTTGAAAACAATAAAAAAAAACAACATTTTTGAAGTCTCGCTTGCTCAACTGAACCATAAAGTAGTATAGCTGCTGTGCTGAAATTGTGCATTTGAGTGAACTCTCTAAACATGATTCTGATTTCATAAAGGCATGTCCTTTTAATATTTTATTGAGTATCATAATCTCTCATTTGAACACTCTGGCTGAAGTGACTTCAGATTTTCTTTAAAAATGTGCTTCAGTGGCAGTATGTTTTAATTAGCTAGCTTGTGTGAGCCCTGACTCCTCACATAGAAGTGGAGAAAGCTTGTTTTATTGGGGTATGTAAATAGACCCTTATGACCTTGCACATTTCCAGTCCCATATGTCCACGAGTATTCTGTCCTTCTTCAAGAAGAGTTCCTAACACTTATCTTTGCTTTCTCTTGACGCAAAGTGTTTGAATAATTATCGTCCCATTTCAAAATTGCCGTTTGTTTCAAAAGTTATGGAATTTTTTTTGTTAAATTTACTTGCTTTTCTGAACTCAACTCAGGTACTTGAACCATTTCAATCAGGTTTTATGACTCATCACAGTACTGAAACAGCTTTATTAAAATTGATGAACGGTTTGTTACTTGCAGTTGATGCTGGTGATAATGCAATTTTGATTTTACTGGATCTTAGTACCACTTTTGACACGGTAGATCATAACATCCTTCTGTCACGCCTTGAACAGTGGGTGGGCATTAAGGATACAGCACTTCTCTGGTTTGATTCATATCATTTATCAATATCAATTCAGGACATTCTCAGTGTCTATTTTCTAGTTCATTTCATCATCTGTCTCTGTCTCCTGTGGGGTTCTTCAGGGGTCTATTTTGGGCCATTACTCTTCAATCTGTACATGCTTCCACTTGGTAACATCATTAGGAAATATAACATGTCTTTCCATTTTTATGCAAATAATTTAGGAGTTATCTTTGACTCTGAGCTTTGTCTTGAAAAACAAACGAGCTCAGTTGTTAAAAAGCTATTACCAGTCGAGAGTAGGGATGCAACAGTATGAGATTTTCATGGTATGATAACCGTCTCAGAAAATATCATGGTTTCACAGTATACAGTATTACACAATTAGTATTATCAGTGAAAACAGAAGGGTTATTTATATATTTATTTATTTTTGAGCAAACACTTTATTTTCACTTTATAATCACCAATTATTTTATTGAAGTATGTGTAAAAAAAGTCCCCCTTTTGAGAATAAAATAAATAGAAAAATAAGAAAGCTAACAGCATGTAGCATGAATAGCATGTAACTATAACATGTTATATAACTAAAGCATATTAGTTTATATGTTAAATTAACTACTAAATGAAAAATAACATCAGCTGTGTGAGCTTTTGAAGTAATGTCCTATGATTATTAACAGTTAACATACTGTACAGACTGCTCCTGTCTGTACCTTTAACTCACTGGTTCTCAACTGGTTTTGCTTCAGGATGCAGTGGCGACCTGCCATAGATTAAACAACCTGTATTTAATGTATCTTGGGTTGCATTTCCTTTTATGTTGCATAGTTTTGTTCAGGGTTTTCCAGTACAAGGACATGCATCAGGTGACATTATTTTTGTTGTTGATGTCAACAACAAAATTTACAGGAAGTTTTCCCTCCCCCTTTTAAAAATTGAAGAGCATATTTACTTATATGAGCCCATTATGATCCCATTTGTTAACTAATATTACATATTTATATACATATTACACAGAAGGAAAGGCTCCTCATTACCATGGTTAGGTCAGTGTGCTAGTCTTAAATAATAGTAAAAATAATAATAAATTAATCTATTTATGAAAAATAAATACTAGCTGAAACACATCTTGAAACTTTAACTACAACTGCCACTGTTGATATAAAATGAGTTCTAATAGATTCTACCTTTAGATTATTTCAATACTATAACATTTTGTCAAAACATAACCGTGATAAAATCGTGAAACAAATTTGTAAAGGTAATGATGTGTAATTATTAATATTTTTAACTATTTTGGTAAAGCGGCCACATCAGGCTTTAAGTAGTGCATGAGGGGCCACATTGTATTACTTTTGAGATACAAAGTTCTGCATTGATTTGGTTTTTGTAACTTTTAAGCCCAGAAATAGTTGTGTACTCAATTTTCTGATGTGTATCTGTGACTAGTGGGACTATTCTGCAATTGCCTAAAGTATTATATTGATCTGGAAAGGTAGATACTTTTCTATCAGGCATTAAAAAACTGAATAAAGGCTGAGCTTATAAATTTATAAAAAAAAATAAATGTATAGAACTTTTCATGTTTGTCGCAAAGCATGCGAATTTACTTGATTTTTTTTCTAAAACTTTACCCGTTTACATGCTAAAAGGGTCATGATGCGGGTCTCCTCGATGGTTAGACTTCAGCACACAACTGAATAACACAGGCTGCATGACTATGATAAATGAATACTGCAAGAGTTAGATTAACATACAGGCACGAAGGGACTTCAACATTTCTAAATTGCACAAATAAAAAATACATATACATTTGTCTCTGGCTTGCTTTTGCTTGCATGTCAATGATGCCGAAATCTACTTTTGATTTCTTACAGAGTGGCCATGTAACACTTTTCCTTGAGCAGAATATTGCACTACAGATCGCTAAATTTGTTCAAAGGGGAAAGTGAGAGCTAGAGAGAGCACACTCAAGTGCATGGTTGCCAGATTGCACAAAATAAGTACAGCATTATGCAAGTAAAGTAAAAATCTCAAATTGGGGGTGTTGCATCTCTTATCTGGCAACCCTGAGCATGTTAAATGCTTGTGGAGACGCGTTACGTCCCAATGCAAGTTAACTGAAATATCCAATGAAAATAAAACGCTTTTACGATAAATGAGCCACGGGCCACATTATACCATGTGGAGGGCCTGATAAATTGCCCATGTCTGCTTTAGCTGTTTGCGAGATTATCATTAAATCTGCCTCGGCAGTCCTAAATAGTCTATCATTTGGGCGGCTGCCGAATTATCTTCAATGGGAGAACCATGGCATTGTTCTTTCCCTGCTGTCCGCAACCCAGTCCGAATAGACCAGTTGAGAAACACTGCTTTAACTCACACACACACTCATGTCAGACCTCCTCGCCTTGTTTCTCTCTGACATTTTCTCCGCTGCATGTGTGTGTGTGCGCGTGTGTGTGTATCGCAAGTTGACGAGTCTGACAGGCAGACAAGGAGGAAAGGATATGCGCACGTGCATGTTAGATTCTCCGTTCGGTTGCATTTTTTTCTCAATACCGTTTATAAGCAAATGTACATGGTATGATAACCGTAAATTTTCAAACCGTGGTATACCGTGAAACCGGTATAAAGCTGCAACCCTAGTTGAGAGTAATTTCCAGATGTAAATCATCGCTTTCCTTTCAAGATCTGGCAAAAGTAATTCATGCATTTATTACATCACGCCTGGACTATTGTAATTCTCGATACCTTGGTCTTCCTCAATCTTCATTGGCATTTCTACGGATGGTACAGAATGCAGCGGCTAGAATGTTTACAAGTGCAAAAAAAAACTTGATCATATCACTCCAATTCTAGCTTCTCTTCACTGGCTTCTGGTCTTTTTTAGAATTCAATTCAAGATTTTGCTGATTGTTTTTAAAGCTCTTAATCAACAAACCCCATCTTATATTTCTGGCCTTATTTATTTGCATTCATGTCTTTCAGATTTGCCAATAAAGCTCTCCTCTTAAATATAACTTTTTTTTTTATTGTATTTTATAATTGTTTTTGTACAGCATAACACACACACACATATATATATATATATATATATATATATATATATATATACACTCCTGAACATTGAAAAAATACATACATTTAAAATGTATATATTTTGTATATATCTTCTGGGAAAATAGATCAAAGATATTGATGACTCATCTTGCACTCACATCATTTGTCCAGTAAAAAACTCTCAAGAAGGTTAATGGCTTTCCTGTTAGCCTGTTATTTTGATCAATTGTGCAAGATGAGTCATCAATATCTTTGATCTATTTCTAATACAACCCTCGGAGTATTAGTCTAATGACACACTCTTTAGGGAATATATTGACCAAATGAAACGTGCATTAAAATCGCCACAATATTCACAATATTTCTACATTTTATATTGCAAAAATATTGCAAAATCATTGTGATAATATCATGAATATTCAATAAATCACCCTTCCCTATTGGCTATTAGCCATTCCATGACCCCGTTTACACCTATTAAAATGCATCTCGGATTATCCAATCACATGTGTCAGGTAAAACACATCACTGTTTACACCTGGCCACTTAAATGCATTTCCTGGGACCACTCGTGTCTGGATTTTAAGGATAGGGTCTCTGTTTCATTCAGTACCTATATAAAGGAGCTTCAACTGTTCATGCTCTCATTTTTATCTCTGCATGTTGATATCAGACAAGATCCTTGAAGTTCTCGTGCATGATTATGTATCCGCTTTTACACATTTTCTGATCTGACGGTTTTTTTTTCCTTTAAAGTAATTTTTAACCTTCAAAGATTAGACTTTTGTTTTAGCGCAGCAGTTTATTGACAGTTGAGGGGTGGTGCTTCTCTGCCGGGATGCATGCAGGATGGTTTATTGTTAACACCTCAAATGCGATGTGTCACATGCGTTTTTGACCTCATATGTGGTTTTTGTGATCTGATCACAAAAAAATTTTAGAACCCATTTAGACCTGTAGTTAGAGCTAACCACTTGTGATCAGATCACGAGAAATGCATCTTGATACAAGGTGTAAATGGGGTCTATTTGACAACACAGGAAAGAAAACTTTGCTCCTCCAGAGAATGACAAAAAATGTACCTCTGATTTGTGCTCACAATTGTTTATGAATGTGATTACTTGCTGGTTTACATGGGGCCAGAACCAGTATCTCTGAGGTTACTCATGCAACGTGTTATCTGTAATGACCCAAATGCAGAGGAACAGTTCAAAGGATTTGTTTACAATAAATGTGAGCAGTCACTGTGGATGTTGAGGATCGTGGAACCGGCTGCAGCAGCAGAGAGAGATGACAGATGTGCATGCTCTATGGCCACACCTGGGGCAATCCATGAAGAGGGTGTTTATAGAATGAGTGTGTGAGTTGTTGGAAGTCGGGAATAGATTCGTGGAATCCTCCGTTGAAGCTTAGTGAGGTACAGAATGATGCCCAGCAGCATAGGGTGATCTAGCTCGTGACAAGCAGGCAAAGATGAGGTATCTTCCGTGGAAACCAAGCTGACATGCTGCGAACTGGAAGGCAACCACAAACCCGACACTTGGGCAACCAACAGATAAACGAGACGGGACCAACTAGGCAGAGAGAGAGTGAGGATAGTTACTTCACACCAAACAACAGTCTAGCAAAGATACTGAGAACATGACGGGCTTAAGAAGGGAGTAAATTAGAGGAAAACAGGTGTTGCTCTGCATGCTAATCAGTGGCATGATCAGCGTTCCCCCGGAACAATTAGTATTCCCATGGCAACACCGATCATGCATGCAAGACACGAGGGAGAGATAATGACAAAATATACAAAACAAACCAGCAAACTCACCGGAGCCGTGACACTATCAGTAGTGTCATAGGGAAAGTTGATCACATTTTAACTAATGCAAAAATGTCTGATTGGGGGATGCTGCTTATCAGTAATTTGGCAGAATGGGGTCTATTTTAGCCTACATTAACATTTGGAAGCTCCACCAATTTAAACAAGTGGCTTGCATCAGGCATTTATCTAATACAGAGGAAGAAACTCCATTTCTTGAGTTTTTATTTTGTTAGTCTGTAATGAGAAGTAATCTGACTTTAGGTCTTTTAGTTCACTGCCAATTGATCACTATGTTTACATGCACATTAACCTCACAACAAATTTTGTATTTAAACCAACTGAATATTTTTCACAACACTCTAGACTGTCACTTAAGGGTTACATTTTTGACGAACCGAGTCATGTGACACAAGAACATGACATTGATTTCAGTGAAGCGCTTTTAAGGGCGCAGAGCTAACATAAGTGCCTCTGGTAAGAAACCTTTTTAGGTTTTTTCATTGAAACCTATTTGTGTGTAAAAAGTAGCATCTCTAGTTTTGTGTGATATGCTGCTTTAAAAAAATTATTCCCTCAAAACTTTAAAAAACATGTTAGTTATGTTGAATAACTTTCAACAGCAAAATAATGTGGGTTATTTTGCCACCTTTTGATAAACATTTTGTTATATATGTTTTCACTATACAATATGGCTCTATTAATTAACATTAGTAAATGCATTCCTATATTTATTGTGCATTTCCACTTTGAGAATCTGAAACAAAGCTGAAACATTTGCTTTCAGAGGCTTTATATAGCGTTAGAATGAAAATAAGGTCCATTTTGAACTGTTCTGAGCCCAGTGCAGTCAGATAGCACACTGGAGGTCATTCACTAAATAGGGAGCAAGGGAGCATCATAGTTCTCTTTGCAGCTAAGTGCATTCACTCCTAAAATCTGACCAAGTTTCAGGCTGCAGATGATGTTTGGACCATTCAACATGTTTAGCAAAGATGGGAAAACGGTAATCGGTACATAGATTCAGAATTTCATGGTTGACAGTGATTGGATGATGCAGGCCATTACTTTAAATCAGAATTAATTATGCTTATTTCTGATGTAATGTCTGTAACGTCTCAAAAGCATGAATAACCACCACTCCTAGAAACATAATAAATAATTTGATTAAAAAAAAAATCTGGCTTTCTTTAGCTTGGTATTATTTAAAATTTTACAACTTTGTCCCGCTGTACACGTATGTGGACATACATTTTTAGGAAAATTATTTGCTCTAGAAATGTTTTATTATTTTGTTGCTTGTTTATTGGGTGCAACTAGTTACAAATAAAAAAAAAATGTTAATGGAAAATGCACACAGCAGTCATGCTCAGGTCTCAGGAAGTTAAGATTACATGGCCTCAGCGTTTTGTACATGCTCTGAAAGACAGAGGTGACATGTAAAGTCAAATATTCTATTAAATGTTGTGTCAAGTATCTGTTTGTATTTGGACAGACAGATGAAGCTAGCTATATCTATGCAAAAACCTGCCGTAGTTCGACTATAACTGCAGATGTAAACATACTGTATGAATCCATCCACTGACCCACAAAATCCTAAGAGCGACAGTTTCAAATGTAAAGATGATGGCTCCATCAAATAACCCACAAATGAGCCCAGGTTTACATGTATGCCTAATACAAATACATCTGCATTCCAACAGTGTTCTGTAATATATTGTCTACTTTTCATGAGTGTCTTGATACAAACGTCTATGGAATTATTATAAAGAATAAGGTTTTATTTTCCCTCTTCCAGGTACAAGGGCTTCATAAAAGACTGCCCAAGTGGTCAGCTTGATGCTGCAGGCTTCCAGAAGATCTACAAGCAGTTCTTCCCCTTTGGTGACCCCACCAAGTTCGCATCATTTGTCTTCAATGTTTTTGACGAGAACAAGGTGAAATGCATGTCACTGTCTGAGCCTTGCATAGCAGATTTTTCTTTAGGATTGAGACATTTTGTCTCTCTCTTTCTCACATATACAACTCACTGAAGATCACTCTCACCTTCCCAGTGCCTTTGAGTGTTAGGTTCCACTAGAGCAGTGATAAAAGGACTGACATGAGTCATAATCAACTACATAAAGAGAACAAAACAGCACAAACAAGTGATTTATGAATGACTATTTTTGATCTTTGGAGAGTGAACCAGACACCTATTAAGACTGATTGCTTTTTTTAATGACCTGTTATTATATTGCAGAATCTTGCAAATTTTTGCATTAATTTTACTGTACATCCTAAACCTTGCACTTTATTTTCAGGTTAAAATTACATTTTGAATTCCCGATTTTCAATGTGGTCTTGTTAATGAATATGAAGTGAAATTTGAATTATTCTCACTGTCTTTTGCGTAATTTTCTTGTTTCCCATTATTAATTATTCATTAAATAGCATCATTGTGTTATCTCAGCAATCTGTAATATGACTACGGGCCAGTTAACCCATGCCAGACAAGAGCTCTCTGTTAGCCATACTACTTTCTAAAATCACACACAAATTTGTACATTTGAAATCACACCCACTATTTATGGGCTTTGTTTGAATGGCACTGCTGTAGTTCATGAGGCACATTAGTCTGTGTTTTATTCTTCACTTGCCCTTTTCCTGTAATCTGTACCATTCTGCAATGTGTTTTGCCTCAATTACACTTTTCCAGCAGCTGGCTAATGGCATCAGTCGGGGCTTGTAATGAGCTGCAGTGATGTCCAACAGAACAGACTCAGTAGTCTGATTTTAGAGCAAAGGTCTAACGAGCTGGGCACATAGTGATGACTGCTCCTACTACAGATGCCCAGGCATGCTGTAGCTGCAGCTATTTTCACTTTCCCCCAAAAAATGTTTCAGTGTTTTGATTGACAGCAACATGTATTTCAAGGTAAACGTTGCATTATGATCCATTTAGACCAAACATGCTCTTGCGTACAATAAAAAAGAAGAATTGATGCAGCGCAACAAACGGAACCGAATGTAGTTGTCGAGATGCGTTTTTAAAATTTGAAGGTCTTATTAATGTGCCTCGATGTGTTAATGCTGCGTTCCACTCAAAGTCAGTTGTGGGATATTCGTACTTGATATTTGCATTTTTCGACCATAAAGGGATTCCAATATGGAATTCAAAGGAAATTTACATATAATCAAACAAAATTCCAACACACCTGTTAGCTTAGCAGGTATTCAACTGTCAATAGAGACATCTACTAGCAACCAAAATGTAAAGGAAAAACAATGCAATGCCAGCATTTGTCCAGAAGTACGATTATCAAAAGAGAGTATTATTTATTGCTACATGTTTTTGTGATGTCACGTACATGCGTCTCAGCAAAATCGGAGTTGATTATTTTCACACAAGTTTCCAAGTTGGAAGCTTGACTTCAAGTTTTCCATTAAATTTGACCCAAATCATTATCAAATGATACAGACGATTTACTCTAGTCATTACTGGATGATATATTGTGTATAAGTGTCTTTCATAGAGCCTAAACAATGTATTTTCAGTTACAATATGTCTTTTTGTGGTTTAACAGCTTGAATAAAATTACTTTTCAGTGCCACATACAGACAAATTGCATCATAAATGTCACCATTTCTAATCATTCAGTTTGCACAGTTACGCCAGTTTCATACACTAACCTGCAAACTAAACATCATCACTTTGTTCATTCCTGAATAAGTACATAAAGAAAAAACCTTCGTAATTTTGAACTGCCATCGGTTCGAAATGTGTGTGTGATGCCTTGTCTGTGCCAAGAACCGCTTCAGTAAATGATATGTCTCCCCCTTGTGGTCTCCCAAAGCTATTACGTCAGACTACATTAAATGGAATGCAATTGGCAGTGAACTGATTTATCTGCATGTTAGCTTTTATAGATATATGTATTTTTTTAGATTTCAGAAATAATGTAGGTAAATATGGTTCTGAATTAAGAATCAAAACACCTGTGTCTGGGAGCATTCCCATTTGTGCTTTCAAAGAAACACTAAATCATACAAATAAATAACTTTTCAGGCAGATCATTGAAAATGCGAGTCTGGGCAAGGACATGATAAAATGTTCATAGTTTAGAATACATTCCATAGGGCACTGTAAAAGCCATCATTATAAGTGAGAGAAAAGGTAAAATAGCTGTGAATATTCCCCAAACTAGTCATCCTCTGAAATTTAGTACTTGAAATAGTAGAACCATTGTAAGGGAGTAGCAGTAACTGTTGTTACAATTTTCTTTTAGAGCTGGATGGAACTTTACAATGCATACATCACAAATGTGACTTATATGGAAAAGTGGCAAGAAAGTTTAATCAAATCTCAGCTGAAGTATGCCGAAGGCATTTATGAAACTCAACAATGTGGTCTGATGTGATTCTGTGGTCTGGTGAGACGAGAACTGAACATTAAGGCCTCAATGCTAAGACTATATTTGGCTGAAACCTAACACTGCATAATCTCAACAGTGAAGTATGATAGATTCATCACTACAGCAGTAACCGGAAAACTCATAAAGTAGAAGGAAAAGATGGATGGAGAAATACAGAAAAAATCAGTAGAAAAGCATATTGCAATCTGTAAAGCACTGGGACTTGATGATTCATGATTTGTCAGTACATACATGTTTGACGTGTTTTTATATATATATATATATATATATATATATATATATATATATATATATATATATATATATATATATATATATATATATATATAAAATACACATCATCATCATCCTTCCTAAAATTTATTTTTTATATTGTTTTACTGCAGTATCACTAACTGGTAACTTGTATAGACTCATATTTAATCTATTGGAGTGAATCTAGTAGACTTTATTTTTATTACAACTGTAAAAGTTGTTATTGAAGTTTTCTAAATATGTTTAGGCTATTATTGTTATTTAATTTAATTTTAATATTATTTTTAATAACAAATACTGTAGTTAATTTTTTAGAAAAGACTATCAACATAACCTAACCACAATAATGTGGAGCAATCCATGGTGTATATGGTTATGGCCTTATCATTGCAAATGCCACTGTTAAACAACGCTAGAACAATGGTAAACTTTAATATAGGCAAGTTCAATTTAAAATGAAGGGGTAAAATTCCATGAATTATGGACAAATTATTGACAGATATTCATTCTGTTCTAACTCTCCATGACATAAATATTCTTGTGTCCTGCTAAACCAATATCATTCTCATTCAAATAGGAAAAATAAATAAATATCCATGCAGTTACAGACTCTGACTACTCTTATCACTTTTTGCAAGGTGGTGGATTTTGGCTAGTGAAAATGTTGAGTGGCTAGTGACCTTGGAAACTACTAGCCGCAGTGGCCAGTGAGCCAAAAAGTACATTTCAAACCCTGCCTATAATTCATATAAAATAAATGTTACTTTAATTACTTCAATGAACCTCTCTTGCACTATGGCATTTTAATAGACAAATCATAAAGTGTGTCATAAGTTATTTGGTAGATATTTGGCAGCAGAATGCATCTTTCTAATGGCTGAAATAGTTCCAGGCTCTAGCCCCAAGGAAAAGCAGTGGGTGGGACAGAAATAGCAGCCCATTGGTCCAGTTTATTCTGAAGATCAACAAAAGGTTTAGGGTGGCACCATACTGAAAGACAAATAACATTTCATTCTTTTTTTCTGTCTTTCTTTCTTTCTTTAGGATGGACGGATTGAGTTCTCAGAGTTCATTCAGGCCCTGTCGGTGACCTCACGTGGGACCTTGGATGAAAAGCTTCGCTGTAAGCACATTTTTAACCCTAAAATGCATGAGAATTATATCAGACACACTTACATATTCAGGTCTTTATAGACCCTGCACAAATGGATCTTCAATGATTGTATTTTTCATATATCAAAGAGAAAATGCAACAAATCAGGACAAATCTAGAACAGGATTCATTACTTTCACACTGAAATTACATGAGACGCAATTAGCTTTCAAACACCTATTGAGCAACACATAACAAAAGATACACATAAGTTACACATAAGTATTTTCTCAGGCACATATTGAGTCTAAATTGATAGACAATTACAGAATTTCAGTAGTAATTGAAATGATAAACACCACAGTTAAGGCCAAAATTATTGAGTTTCGCAGTCAAGGAGAAGTTAAATCATTATAAGACTTGCATTTTTCAAGGCCTGGTCATTCATTTTAAGCTGAGCTTATTCACTTACACTTCCATGTGTAGACCCCTCGTTGTCTTGTACTGTCGTCTGTCTCTGTTGAATCTTCACCCCAAGCACTGACCTGTGTTCGCTCTAAATAATTTTAGTAGTACACCCAAATGACAATAGTCATATCATACATTTCATGTGTTGTATGTACTGTAGTTTACTTCCATGTTGTTTCTTCATCAAATAGCAAGTCAATCACTGAAACAACAGTGCATATGGAATACTGATAAACCACCATTGTTGTTAATTCATTGTTGCACAATGATCAATGTGATATAGTATTTATTTGTATGAATATAGTGCTCATTTCTCTTGTAATAAAGAAAGAAATATCCTGTGAAAATATGAAATAATCATAAAAAATATAATTTATGTAAGTGCAAAAACCAGAAGAAAAAAACACTATTACAAAAAAGTGTCTAATGACCCTATACACTTTTTGTACTTATAAAAAATATATTTAGATATTTATTATTATTATTTATTTATTTTTTGCAATTTTGGCTTCTTTTTTTTTACAGTATTTATAAGAGATAGATTCAGGAATAATAAAGCGGTAACTAAAGACCCTAGGTATGTGTTTAAGGGACAATTAATAAAAGCCTGTTTAAATAGTAAAGTACCTTTTTGAGATGCTTAAAAACAAGGGAGCATCCTTAAATTCTGAAGTCCTTGGAATGAATTTTATAGAGATTAATTTATTCTCTATACAAAAACTATTTCATAAATTCCTTAAACTGTAATCACCAAAATACTGTTGCACAGTCAGCACTTGAAATGTTGAGGCAATTGAAATGATAAACACCACAGTTAAGGCCAAAATTCTTTAGTTTCGCAGTCAAGGAGAACTTAAATCATTATAAGACTGGGCATGTATCCAGGTCTGACATTTCAAATTCTTTTTTGTTGATTCAGCTTAATTGTGCACTGAAATTAAACGTACCCCTCCTTGTGTAGACCCCTTGTGGTCTTGTTCCGCCTTCTGTCTCTGTTGACTCTTCACCTCAGGCACTGACCTGTGTTTGCTCTCTGTCATGTTAGTGGTAAGATTGTCTCTTTTCAGGACTCTTTGTTATAGATTAGGGTATAGAAGTAGGGCAGTCCTGGGGAGAAGAGGAAACTAAAAATGGAGAGATGAAAGAGTTGCTCCTCACATCTCACTGCTCTAATTACTATGTCATGACTGGACTCATACAAAGGATGCCTCATTATCAGTCATTCCTACACCCAGGCCTTAGGTCCTCAGTGTGTTGATAAGCATACATCTAGTCTATGCTAACTTTGCCTTTCAATTCATAAAAAAGAACTGACGAACTGGTGCTTTTTCAAGGTTTTTCTTTGTTGAATGTGGAACACAAAACAGGAATTTGTAATGAATCAGCCAAAATTTAACTCATTATTTACTGACAATTTCTTAAAGCCCAACTGAACTTAACTTAAGAACCATTTCGACTGGCCATTGAGTCAAAAACTGATCAGTGAAGAAAATATTATTTTCAGAGAAGCCATTCACAAATCATACTGAACTATTCGTTCACAAATCAAATGGTATTTTGTTTTGTGTGCTTTTTCGTATTATTTTTGGAGCTTAACAGCTGTGTTAAATATATGCATTGCTATTGTAATAAAAATACCAAAAGTGCAAGGGTTAGGAATTACAGAATTATCATTTTTGGGTGAACTATTCCGTTAATCGTTATGGAATCATTTGAGATAAATGAGTTAATCTGTGTTTGATTCACCACTTTCTGTCCACGCTAAACATGACTTCTCTTTTCTCACTGCAGGGGCTTTTAAGCTCTATGATCTTGATAATGATGGCTATATCACACGTGATGAAATGCTCAATATAGTGGATGCCATCTATCAGATGGTGGTAAGTCACCCTTCATTGATATTATTATATTATTGTATAATAATTATTATACAATAATTATGTATTAAATATTATTTCATTTGTTTTAAGGGAAACACGGTGGACCTTCCAGAAGATGAAAACACACCAGAGAAGAGAGTGGATCGCATTTTTGCCATGATGGATAAGGTAATGTATATTTTGTTTTCAGCCCCAATTATACTGATAACCAGTTAATAATCCTGGATCCTGCATTTACCAACCCCTTTTTACCTAGACATTTTACTATGCAAAAACTTAAAGAGCAATTTGATCAGGGTGCTGTTTATTTAGTTTATTAAAATCAGTTAAGCAGAGAACTGCTTATTTATGGATTTAAAAAAAAAAATCCAAACCCTATCACCAGGCCTATCAAGACAACTCTTTCATTTATAGCTCTGGCATAAATTTGAGAGTTATTAATTCCTCTATCATCAATTCAGTGCACGGCAGATCAAGAAATACAGTTAGAAACAAGAGCTCATATTTGTGGCAAAGCTAGCGTCACTAAAGCTGCCCTCGGGTCTATAAACGCTACTGTGGCATGCGCGAGCGCTAACATTGGAGCCTAGCACTAATGCCCACTCAAGCCCACTTTGAGCTCTGGAAGATGAGATCAGGGCTTGTTTGGGAATGTTCTCTGTAGAAGCACCTACAGAGATGGTGTGATTTATCATTGCGATATCAGATAGGGATTGCTTCTCTGAGGAACCAGCAGGGTAGCTCTATAGGAGCTAGATATTTGCTGTTACTCTTTAATCTAAGTATGCTGAACCACACTTAGCCACATAAGGTGAAAGATACAGTGTTTTTATTCCCCACTCTGCAGTAAACCTTTCTTCAATGGATCAGTCTTTTAGCACACGCCCCCTGCTGGGCATGTGAAGCAACTTTGCATAAATTTAGAGAGAGGGAGTTTTCCTTATGCATACAGTCTCATGCATAATTGGCTTAGAGGTGAAGTGTGTAATTTATGGGCCACTAGATAGTCCAACCACAAACTCATGCAAAACTACCATGCATCTGCATATACGCAAAAGAACTGAGTAGTTCACCCAAATATGAAAATTCTGTTATAATTTACTAAACCTCATGTTCCAAAGCTGTATGACTTTCTTTCCTATGTGGAACACAAAATAATGTTTTAGAACAAATTATTTATGAAGATTCCTCTACATCTTTGCAATGCAATGGCAGTGGGTAGGACATCACATTAAAGCTTTAAAGGAATAGTTCACCCAAAGATGATCATTCTCTTTCACATTTATTCACCCTTAAGACGTCTCAAACTCGTATAACTTTCTTTCTTCTGTGGAACACAAACATAACACACAAACAGTGAACTATTCAGTTAAAATTAACCCAAAAGTATCATAAAAGCAGCCTGATCTCATGAAATTTATGTGACGATAAGGGTGAAATCGTGTGAAGGGTTTCCATTTAGTGGATGTAACCAATAGTGTTCAAAAAAATAAATGAGAGGTTCTATATTCTATTTATATATATTTAACAAAAATACAATTGTTAATTGTTAGTTCATGTTAGTTCATAGTGCATTAACTAATGCATAAATAACTTTTAATTTAACTATATTTTGAAATTAACATTAACCAAGATTAATAAATCCTCATTATTAGTTAATGTTAACTATTGTTGTTAACTAATGTTAACAAATGGAACCTTATTGTAAAGTATTATCGAGAAGCTTGTTCATAGTGGGATGTGTTCATGCAAGAACTTGAGATTTTAGGCACTTTTCCATTGCACGTTACGGTTCGGCTCGCCTCAACTCTACACACTTTACTTTTCTGAGCTTGCATTTCCATTGCAGTTTAGTGCCATCTCAACGTGGGTGGGATTATAGGCTGATTGTCACGCCGCCTCTACTGCCGTGACATCATCTTAAACACTGACCAAAACAATAACATGACCGCTAGATGTTAGCTACTAGCTCATTGTGCTGCATAAAGCACTTGTTGCATGGTGATTTTACACAAGTGTAACATTTAAATTGGCCTGGTTGTTTTTTAAGCAAGCTTCCAGTAGCTGGTCAACTAAATAATGTGAAAATTTCAAGTAGAGTATAGAGTAAACATAACAAAACATACCATCCTCCATCGTCGATCAACGCCAGTCCAGGGCACTCTCTCTCCCATTGCTCTCCGGTTTAGATAGCGTCCATTTGGTTGAACCACTTCCACTTTTCTTGATAGTTCTGTAGTCACTTTTATGTTTTTTTAACTTTTCCATACACTGTTGGAAGGTCCGGTGGTAGCCGTGTGCAGCCAACAGCTGATACCTGAGAGGCTGATAACGAGTGGACCTTCTGCGCCTCGTTTAATGACCATGTCGTGGTTTTGCGCACAGCCATTTCTTTTTTCACAATTCGAAAGTTGCGTGAACAAATGATACTGATGTTATCGCGGTTGCTAAATTTAAAACTAGCGGGTTGATTTTGCGTGTCGGAAATCCAGTGATGCTGGTAGTGACGATTCTCCCTGACCAATCAGTGATCTAGAGGATTTTGAAGTCACATTTAGTATCGGCTCAGCTCGCTTGGAACCTCGACCGAGGTGGTACCAAAAGAGTATCAGGTACCAGGTACTATCCACAGTGGAAAACCCCAAAAAAACGAGCAGAGTCGAGTTGTGTCAAGTTTTACCGTGCAGTGGAAAAGCCCCATAAGTAATGCTAAACCACACAAGATATCCTGTATGATCATGTTGGCATGCTTGTTTTCTTAGAATGCTGATGGAAGGCTGACTCTGCAGGAGTTCCAGGAGGGCTCAAAGGCAGATCCCTCGATTGTACAAGCTCTGTCTCTCTATGATGGCCTAGTATAGTAGCTCCTTCTGTCAAGTATAAAGGTATGTTTTGCTAAAATGAGTGTATCCTACAATCAGGCTGTCGGTTATTCTGTCTGTCAGTGCCATGAAATATTGACCACATCCAAAGCTTGTGATTTTAAAAGTGATTTAAGTGTACAGTACATTCATAAAATAATAATTATCATTGGCTGATAGCAGCATAGTAACAATTTCAAAGTCACACACTCATTGGTAGCACACTGATTCTTGAGATAATTTACAAAGCATGTCCCACATACAAAAGTCCTCTTTATGTTTAAACCCAAAAAAAAAATCATCATTTATTATAGGGCATTTATTACTTATATATCGCAAAGTTTTTTCAAAGATGTGTCCTCACTTTAAGTAAACTTAATATAAATATTTAATAATTTGTATGTGTGTTTATATATATATATATATATATATATATATATATATATATATATATATATATATATATATATATATATATATATATAATCCTGAATAAATCAGACAATGTCAGCTATACCTCTGAATACCCCTTTCCAACTTCCTGCTCATGGTAAATGCAACAGTAGCACACATGGTCTAGTAATTTTTATATTTATATATTTCAAACAAACAATGTTTATTTCTATCTGTCTGTCCATCTCTCTCTCTCTCTCTCTCTCTCTCTCTCTCTCTCTCTCTCTCTCTCTCTCTCTCTCTCTCTCTCTCTATATATATATATATATGTCAACACCATCATCAAATTGTGATCATTTCTGTGGAACGATGAAGACTTGTGGAATAATTTTAGCACTGTAGGTTATGTTATAGAGGCAGCTTCAGATGAGGAAAAAAAAGGTAAATGGCTTCAGTGTACAACACATGGTTAAAATGGACAGACATTTTTTATAGAATGTATTTTATCACTTAACTCCTTTACTGAACACCATTAGTAGATTGTTAAAGATTACCAAGAAGGATGAGGGATTGCGTCCGATCTTAGATCTTCGAGGCTTGAAAAGTTCAAGATGTTAACTGTCAGAACGGTCGTGTCACAAACACAACACTGTGATTGGTTAGTCACGATCGATCTCATAGACACATTTTCATTTTGCCACAACAGAGAAAGTTCCTGAGGTTCGCTTTTGGGGGCGAAGCTTTCCAATATCATGTTCTTCCATTTGGCCTAGCCTTATCACCTTGCACATTCACAAAGTGCATGGATGTAGTACTGGCTCCATTACGACTCTGGGGCATCTGCATTTTTAATTATATAGACGACTAGCTGATTCTAGCACAGTCACGAGTACTGGCATTACAGCACAGGAATATTGTCTTAGCTCACCTGGTTGCTTCGGTGTTAAAAGTCAACGCCAAGAAAAGCATTTTCTCCTACCCAGAGAATGACGTATTTAGGGATAATATGGAATTCGGTCATGATGCGGGCACAGCTATCTCCTGCTAGAATCGAGACCATTCAGTATACCCTGAGCAAAGTCAGGCTAGGCCAAAATTGTTTTACTTAGGTCTCATGGCATATGCATTCTCTGTGCTTCCTATGGGCCAGTTTCAGTTGTGGCTCAAAGCCAGGGGATTTCACCCAAGGGTCAATCCCCGAAGGCAGATAAGGGTAGCTATGTACCCTTTCCATGTGGTTCAGACCCCGGCTCCTCGCTTTGGGTCCCACTCTAGGTGCGTCTTGCTATCGCGAATTGCTAACGAGGGACACCTCCCTGTCGGGCTAGGGAGCGGTCTTAAGTGGTCGACCAGCTCAAAGGGAATGGGAGGCCCATCAGCTCGATTGGCTCATCAACTGTGTCGAAGTTGATGGCTGTATTTCTGGCCCTGAAATACTTCCTCCAGCATTTGAGAGGCTTCCATGTCCTGGTTCGAGTGGACAACACAGCGGCAGTTTCTTACATAAACCATCAAACTACGATCATGCCAGTTAAACAGACTGGCATGACAGATTCTCCTTTGAGCTCAGGGCAAGCTTCTGTCACTCTGGGCAGTATATATCCCTGAATGTGGGAGCGGTCTTATTGTCCAGACAAAAAATATCGATGGGAGAATGGAAACTCCACCCCGAGTTAGTGAAACAAATCTAGCTAAGATTTTACAAAGCAGAAGTAGACCTCTTCGCCTCCTAACAAACAGTGCAATGTCCCATCTACTTCTCTCTGAGTCATCCAGCCCCCCCGGGTCTGGACGCAATGGCACATACATGGCCGAAAATGTGTCTGTATGCATTCACTCCGGCCACTAGGGAAACATCCTTTGCCTACTCGCTTTGGTCATGGAGCTAGGCAACTGAGGCCTCCCGTTAGGACCAGGATTCCTTCATGGACTTAGCTATAGTCCTTGAGGGTCTGGTTGAGACCACCTTTGAACCTCTAGAGTCGGGGTCTGACAAGCTCCCGACTCTAAAGATGTTTTTTTTCTTATGGCTATTACTTCTTTTAAAAGAATTGGGGATTTGCAGGCTCTGTCCTTCTTGCCATCCTGCTTAGCCTTTGCTCCAGGTATGCCGAAAGCAATATTGCATCCTTCATCCTGACTACCTGCCTAAGGTTCCTTTTCGACCGTACATCCGGTCACTCTTGAAGCCTTCTGTCCTCCGCCATTTATAATGCCGGATCAGAAGCAATTTCACAGACTGTGTCCAGTCCGTACTCTTCAGGCCTACGTCCACCGCACAAGCCAGTGGCGTAAGTCAGGGCAACTATTCATTTGCTACGGGGGCCGTAACAAGGGGACGGCCGCCACAAAACGGACAATATCACACTGGGTGAGGGATGCTATTGCCAATGAGGCGCATGGTCAAGCTTCGCCAACAGGCATAAGGGCTCATTTTACCAGAGGGGTCGCTTCTTCTAAAGCTTTAGCTGGGGGTGTCCCTCTACAGCATGTTTGTGATGCGGCAGGCTGGTCCTCTCCGCATACATTAATACGATTTTATAGTCTGGATGTTCATGCCACTCCGGGTTCTTACGTCCTTGAGTCAACATCACAAGCTCATGTCTGAGACCTTTCGCACTCTTGTGAGCACACACAACACAACTGTAAGGGGTCCAGACACCCACAGTGCGGCGGCGTGGGTATTCTCGTTCCCAAAGCGCTGAATCAGCACAGCATTATGTGTAGCTTTTGATAAGGGAATGTCTCTGGTTAATTTGCTGTAACCCTTGTTCCCTGAAAAAGCGGAACGAGATGCTGCGCTTCACTGCCGCACTGAGGATGTCCCAGGACTGCTCTTCAGACAAAAGACCTGACGATGCACCTGTGGCACATCTATTTATAGCCCTGCTACTGGCGCATTCTGATGATTTCACCAACAGAGGCTATAAATTTTAGTCAATTTTATTGACGTGTTGCACACCTATTCACAGCTGGTCACTCCTAAAAGTCGTTCCAAAAGCGCTGAATCAGCACAGCATCTCGTTCTGCTTTTTTCAGGGAACAATGGTTACAGCAAAGTATGCCGAGATGTTCTATCAAGAGTTTTACAGCCTTAGCTGAGTGACAAATTGCTTCTATTAAGCCAGTAATTGGTCGAATGACACAACAATGTTATTATTGTTTATGTATTTCTGGCATTAAAAATCAAGGTTAGATGTACATTAATTTGTGCCGGCCTAATATAACCTCAACACTGCAAAAAATTATTTTCTAGTCAGCATCTAGTTCATTCAAAATCTAAACAAACTTTAAACAAGATACATTTACTTGAGAAGCAAAACTGTGTAAGATATTGACATGCTTTCAGAGACTATATATCCTTGTATTAAAGTCATATTTCACCCAAAAATGAAAATCCTGTCGTCATTTACCATCATGTTGTTCTACACCTCTACTGTATGCCTGTCTTTCCTCTCCGAAACCCAAGCGTCAAAAAAGTAGTCGACTACATCATATTTAAAGTCTTCTGGAGGCATCCAATCATTTAATTTAAGTTATCTTTTACTCTGAAGTCAAATCATATCATCAATAAACAACTGTACGTAAATCGTGGCAAAACCAATCTGATGGTGACATTGATAACAGGAAAACTCATTGGTTCTTGACCTGTGATCAAACATATTGCCATCACATTGCATGAGTACATTTTGGGGTGAACTATTCATTTAATAATATAAGATATACTATATGTTGTTAGATTTAAGACCAGAAAAACATTTCGCCAATTTCATAATTAAAACATATATGTAAATCAAGTCTTAAAATCTCATGTAATTTTGCTTCTTGGATAAATGAATCTTATTTTAATGATGTTTAGAGAGTTTTACTGGAAAACATTTGAATTTTTTTATTTACTGCAAAGGATGTCATATTGTCACATTGTGTATAAAAACATCTTTGTGAGCTTGTTCTCTTATTCATTACATAGAAACAGCAAAGTATCCAGTGCAGTGCCATTCCACCATGCTATGCGCAAGATGAGTCTTGTCTTTAATTGACTTCTCATTCTGGACCCTCAGAACTGAGAGCTGCTGGAGAGAAGGACCACAAAAGCTCATCCTCATCTTCTCACCATTAGCAAATCACTTGTGACCTTTTGTTGGCATACAACAATAATAAACAGGAGAAAGTAGGAAATTGTCATCCTGAAAATTGTCATCCTGAAAAGTGTTTGCATAGGTGTATGTATGTGACTGCATGTGAATGCTATAGAATCCCTCTGGATTTTCACAAGTGCTTGTTTTCTAATGAACAAATGCAATGGAGACTGGCACTGATTGTTTAAAAAAGCATGTTGAGAAACATATATTATTTATGAAAATATGTGTAAACATTTTATATTTTTTATCATATTTTGATGGGAAATATTGTGGAAGTGCGCTTTATCTATAATTGATTTATTTACCTTTAACTTTGAAGTGTATGGATTTGCAGCTGATTCGTACTGCTTCTTTGAATGAAAGAGTGTAATCCTGTCTTGCTTATTATTCAAATCTATGAATGTGAAAGGAACTTAATTTATTACATTTGTGGTGTGCGTCTCCCATTGTGTAGCTTGTGCTATTCCTCCCTTGCTAGCACAAATCATTACAAAGTCCTCAAGCCACATCCGAAACAAGGCACTGTAACCAAGCAACATGCTACACTGTTATTCTTGAACAGTTACATATCAGAATTGATGTATGTACCCTTAGAATAGAGAAGCAAACAGGATATCTTTCTTTTTCTCTCTCTGTAAAGGCTCCAGCATCTGCTAGCTTAAACTAGACCTTTGCCTTTTGTGTCCTCTGCTGTGTCTTGTTTTTCTATCGAACAAAAGCCATGGACTCGTATTATGGCAATTTTTTTGTGGATTTCTCAAAGCAACAAAGTTATATAGTATGTGCCATTGATACGGCCTCTGTTCGAATTGGTCTAATACTTTATCAGTCACTTTTTGACAGATGATTACATCTGAGTCACTGCATAATTGTCTCTAATGTTATTTGCCTTCTGTAAGTAAGATGGAGTTTTTAATATCTGAGATGTTGCACTCTCATTATTTCATCAATGACTGCTTCCATTTTCATCACTGTATGACACATATACAGTATATTTTTTCTGTGCTCTCAATAGGACACTATTGCTGAGCCATTTAAGTATTTCATTTAGAGCACGGACCTTGTTTTCCATCAGCACAATGGATTAGCTGGCTATCTTTCAAAATAATTCACTGTGCTTAATAAATCTATGAACTAATCTAGTTTTGTAACACAAAAGTGCAGCATAAATCACATTCACAATACAAAATATGTAAAATAGAGGACTCTGTCTTAATGTATACAGTATCAGTCTTAGAGAATCACAGGAGCATTAATACTTAAGCAAACATCCTGCCCAATACATCAACAACTGACGCTTGTGCAGTCATATTATTATTAAGGCAAAGCAGTAATTCAATTCTAGGCACATTCACTAGAAGTGACAGTGACTGGAATCATTCCTTAATGCCCCATCAGTTATGTTGCATTCTATTGGCTATTTTGCATGTCACCCTTTTCTGACACACCCAATTTAAGTCTTGGAGTTTCCACTAACGAGCTGATGAGTTGAATTAGGTGTGTTTGATTGAGGAGACATCCAAAATGTGCAGTGTTGAGGGGCCTCCAGAACATGTTTGAGAACCACTGTCTTAAGGAGCTATTTCTACCTGACCTAACCCTTAAAATAGTTTAGTTGGTCTAACCAAATGTATTCAGATTGATTCAGTGATGTTCAATAATATTTTTGACTTGAATAAAAACAGTTAATTTAGATGTTACCACATGGAGCACATTTTTTTCCATTTTTTTTCTCCTCGCAGAATGAATCACTGACAACTGATCTTGATTTCACGTTATCTTAGACAGAAGTTTGATTTATACATTAGTTACATTTTTGTAGATGTGACAACTCATGATCAGTTCTCACTCAATCCCACTTGATCAGGCAAATTATTAATTAATTAATGATTTAATTAATTAGCTTATTAAAATGTATTAGATTTCACCTCTGTACTCTCATTTGTTTTTCATCATTATAACATAATTTTTGCTTCTACATTTAGCTTGACAGTATTTTTTGTCATTTCTACTTGATATTTCAATTCTATTTTCTTCATCAGTAATTTAATACAAATTGGTTGAAAATGTGCAACAAACATATAACTAGTTGTAACTTTGGCACCACTTTGATTTAACCTAATTTAAGGCAGCAATTAAACTTATTAGGTACAGTTAAAAGGAATATTTAACCCAAAAATGAAAGTTAATTTACACTCATGCCATCCAGATGTGTATGACTTTCTTTCTTCTCCTGAACACAAACAAACTATATTTTAGCTCTGTTGGTCCTCACAATTTATATGAATGGGTACAAAAATGATCCTAAAGGAGAACAAAGGCAGTATAAAAGCAATCATATGACTCCAGTGGTTAAATCCATGTCTACTTAAGCGATATGATCAATATTTAAGCACTTTTTTTTTTTACTATCAATCTCCACTTTCACTTTCACATTCTTCTTCTTTTGTTTTTGGTGATTCATATTATTTGTGCATATTGCCACCTACTGGGCTAAAAGGAGAATTGATATTTTAAAAATTCTTACATTTTGATACGTTTCTCATCCACACCTATCATATCGCTTCTGAAGATATCGATTTAAGTCTTAAGGATTACTTTTATGGTACCTTCATGTGCTTTTTGGTGCTGCAAAATGTTGGTACCCATTCACATGCATTGCATGGACATTCAGAGCAAAAATATTATTCAAAAAATCTTTGTATTCAACAGAAGAAAGAAAGTCATTCTCATCTTGGATGGCATGAGGGTGAGTAAATGATGAGAGAATTTTCATTTTTGGGTGAACTATCTGTAACAGGGCTCACAGGATTGGCAAGGAGGAATGAATAAGAAGGAAATCAAACTTTAATTACATAAATCAACTTAAAGAATCTCTCTCTCTCTCTCTCTCTCTCTCTCTCTCTCTCTCTCTCTCTCGAATTGGTGCCTCCGGCTCATCTTTATCCAACTGATTTGGACAATTCAGTGCCAGGCATGCGTCCTCGCGACCCGGCAATTCCCTCCTCATCACACTATCCCTTTAATTTTTATATTTTAGTGGGTTGAATTTTTTTATTGTGCATTTGAATTGTGACTGCAGTTGCTTTTTTTATGTTTATTCATGGCATCACTGCCTTGCTACAATACATTAAGCCACACAAGGGTTTTACATATCAGCAAAGTCTTGTGATGGCTTGTTGCTGCACCACAAATGCCTTCATCATTTCTTTAAAGTTGTGTCTCTAGTGTAATTTAGCTCTTATTATGCACCTATCATGTCTTCAATTTAATTATATTATTTAACAATGTACTCGAGGCTGGTGGCCCATTCAAAACCACAAGTGTGGCTTCTGAATCAGCAATAACAGTTCTTGCTGACTAAAATAAGACAGGCCCCATTCTCAGCTCATTGGCTTGCTATCCAGATCCACTTCTAAAACAAAACAGACTTCACACTGAAGTAACATGGGGCAGCAAGAGTATAGCATGTGAGTAGGGGAGGATAGGAATGTACTATGTGTTTTACAAACACACGAATTGTTACATGAAGGGGTCATAAACATGGTTTTTGCAGTGAGGTCTGGATTATTTATCCAACATTGTTAGGAGTAAAGAGGTGATGAAAGGGCTGTTTGAAAAAATGAGAAGACAAACAATGTGTTTGAGAAATTCATTTTAACAGATGCATTGCATTTAAAGGTAAACCGACATGAAAATATGTCAAACTTAAGCATTGCAAATGTAATTGTTTTAAAATTAAGTTTTTGATTTGAGTATAAATAGCACTTTAAATAACACTCAAATGTCATTGTTCCCAGATCCCTAAACAAATCCTTTTATAAATCTAGGTTAAAAAAAAGGTCAAATTTGTTTTAAAGAAATGCATGCTCATGACCCCGATGATGAAATCTTTCCCTGAACCTTGTGTTTTACAAGGTAAACTGATATGAATATATGATAAACTTGAGCATTGAAAATTTACTTGTCTTAAAGTAACATTTTTGCATTGGGTATAAATAAAACGAATGGACAGTTAAATTATTCCATTATCTGAAAGTATTGTAAATTATCGAATTATAAAATTTGGTAAAAACTTTTGCATCTGCCAATTTTTTTTTGAAACATCATGTCCTAAACCTTATGAAGAAATCTTTCTATAAGTTCAATAAGTTTCAATCGCATTATGACATTTGTCAAGGCTATTTGGGCGAGTCTCAGTTGACCAACCATGAGCTGACCTGAGTGCAAATTTCTTGTTGGTTTTAGTTTAAATTATCTAAAGAACAACATCTGTATACTCTCAAAAAATCCTATGTCATTTCTCTTTATTTTGGCTATAGAAAAACTAATGACGGCCACCATGCAGATAGGACCGGCTGCTGATTTGCGGGTTACTGGGTCATTGACATCCTCAAAGAACCCCTTTTTCTTCCTTTTTTTTGTAATGTTCTCTTATCAGTTTGACAGTATTTGCTGCCCTGCTATCAAATTAGAGCAACAATAAATGACAATATGACCAAAATTCCATGAGGTTTGATTGATGTATCTGTGTTACTGATAGAAGCATAATTTATCTGGATATACACGGAGGTCGCAGTGTATCCAGAGTCTTTCCTTTCAAAAAGCATCTGGGATTCCTCTACTGTAGCCTTGTCATTTATGCCACTCATTAAACCATGTCCAGCAAATAGCATATGTATTATTAGATGCATGGCAGCTGAGTATAAACTCACTCTATTAATAAACCAAAAATAATTTAAACCTCATCCATGCCCTGAGACAAAATATTACTCCCACTAAGAAGAACACATATGTATATGGTTTGGTCACACTTTACATTATTGTCCTTGTTACAATATAATAGGATGTTTTACAGCTGGTTGTAATTGAATAATGTTCACTAATCAATAGATAGGTAAAGTTTGTCAAGACAAACTATGATGTTGCCTTGACAACATCTTGTTTGAAATAGTTTTAAAAGTTTGAGGTTTAAACCTTAAATGCATGGGGGTTTCGCCAAACATTATTATGTACTCGGTTCTTTAGAGACCCACAACGTATATCTATACAAATAGATCTAAAAATAAAAAAAGCAATGGAATAGAATATATTCTGATTTATTTTAATGCTTTATTTTTTATAAATCAAAGAGATGATCCAAACAAATATTGAACAGGATTAATTACTTTCACACTGAAAATCCATGAGACACAACTGTCTGTCAAACACATATTGAGCTACACATAACACATAATATACATATAAGATAAACAAAAGCTATGCATAAGCTACACATATGTATTTTCTTAGGCACTTTTTGAGTCTAAATAGATGCACAACTTACATTATTTCAGTAGAAAACACAAATGACAATAGCCAAATCATCCTGTTGATGTGTTACACTTGCTATAGTTTACTTCCATGTTGCTTCTTCGTCAAATGGCAATATAAAATTTTAATCAAGACAACTAATGAACAACTCTACCACTTTGAGTAAGAAATAACATGTACAATATAGTAACATGCATGTGGAATCCTGATAATACACTATTGTTACACAGAAAAATCAACATTATACGGCTGTTTACACCTGATCATTTAAATGTGTCTCTCGTGATCACTTGTATTCGGATTTGGAAGGGAGGGTCTCTGTTTCATGACGACATACATTAATCATTATGCCACTGTTTAACTACATGATAATAAAGCGCAACAAAGTCAGAAAAGACAATGAAAGCACAGAAAAAATGGCACACTGTTTCTCCCAGACGCAGTTGAAAATTAATTAAAGCACAAACGCAACATGTCAGGCAGAATTATCTGTTAATTTAGTGGATTACCTGTATCAAAGGAGCTTTAGTTGTTCGTGCTTGTCATCCGTGTTGATATCAGAAACACAAATTGAGATCTCGTAATTGTGTATGTATCTGATTTTTTAAATTTTCAGATAGGACAGTTATTTCTTTTTAAAGCAACTCATAAACGGCAAAGTTTAATCTCAAATTAAAACTTGTTTTAGCACAGCGGTTGATTGACAGGGGTAGAGCTTCACTGCTGCTGGGACACATACAGGACTTATTAGCGTTTACACCTCAAATGCAATGTGGCCACATGGGTTTTTTACCACATTCGTATGTGGTTTCTGTGATCCGATCACAAAGCGTTTTATGGTGCATTCCATTTACCTCGGAAGTTGGATGTCAGAGCTGGGAATGGCGTCAAGGGGTGGAAAGAGTACTGAATAATCATACTCAAGTAGAAGTACTGTTACATCCCAAAAATTCTGTGTGAGTAGAGTAAAAGTAGCTCTCCTAAAACTACTCGAGTAAGAGTAAAATAGTAGCTTATTTAAAAGTACTCATGAGTAGTGAGTATTGAGTACTGAGTTGCAAAACCTGTGCCCCATTATAATGAACACTGTATGTCAACTTTTAAAATACGTCACATCTATGATACGCTACATGAATCTGATTCCAAAAAATAAAAGGGAGACATGATAACAGAAATTAAAAGATTAAAAAGTTATTTTCAATACACTGATCACCATTTTAAATCGTAATGTATGAAACAATTACATTAAAATCAGTTTATATGTAGGGTCTAAATTTCCCTTAATACCGATAGTGTTATTGTTGTGCACAAAACATGTTAAATAAGCAGGATCACTTGGCACATCATGTCATGCACAATAGAGGAGGTAGAGCAGGCAAAGGAAAAGTTGTTTGGTACAGGGGCTACATCACACTTAAAAAAACTATAATTCACCCAAAATTGAAAATGCTCTCATCATTTACTCTCCTTTATGCCATCCTGGTTGTATATGACTTTCTTTCTTCTGCAGAACACAAATTAAGATTTTTAGAAGAGTATCTCAGCTCTTTTGATCCATACAATGAAAGTGAATCGATGCCAAAATATTGAAGCTCCACAAATCACATAAATCAGCATAAAAGTAGCCTAATCCATGTGCCTCCAGTGGTTTAATCCATGTCTTCAGAAGCGATATGATAGATGTGGTCAGAAACAGATCAATATGTAATTCCTTTTTTTAAATTAATTCTACTCCCTGCTCAGTTGATCTCCACTTTAACTTTAATTTTCTTCTTGTGTTTTAGGTGATACACATTCTTCATGCATATCGCCACCTACTGGTCAGAGAGGAGAATTTCTAGCAAAAATGGACTTAAATATATATCTGTTTCTCACCCACACCTGTCTATCAATTCTGAAGTCATGGATTAAACCACTGGAGTTGTATGTATTAAAGTTATGCTGCTTTTATGTGCTTTTTGGAGCATCAACATTTTGGCACCCCTTCACTTATATTGAATGGACCTACAGAGCTGAAATATTCTTCTAAAAATCTTAATCTTTTTTTCTGAAGAAAGAAAATCATAGACAGATGGCATGATGGTGAGTAAATGATAAGAGATTTTTCGTTTTGTGTGAATTATTTTAAGTAGCACACGGGGGGCCACAATGTCCTCCTTTTGAGATACAATGTTCAACATTGATTTAGTTCTTGTATCTTTTAAGCCCAGAAGTAGTTATGTTCTCATTCTAATGCATGATGCACAATTTTCTGAAGTTTGTGACTGATGGAATATTCTGCCTGAAGTATTGCTCTGCAAATGTTGATACTTTTCAATCTTTATAAAGACTAATCATTAATTGTAATTATAAATTATTTTATCATCTACTTTCCTGGTAATTTATTATACCAATTAACAGAATCTCTACATCAGGGGTTGGTATTATTAAAAAAACTAACAATATTATTACAAAAATTATTATTAAAAATGTCACTGTTTTATTCTATTATATTAATACTTTTAAAGCTACTGAAGATATTCAGCCAAAAGTAGTGAGTGGTTTTCTCGTTTCCTTGTTATTGTTGTTTGATTAATAGCCTTTATATGACATGGTCTAGTAGACAGTGCTCAATTCGGTTACATGTACACTTCAAGTACAACATTTTGATGCATATATGCTTTTTGCCCCACAGTTTAAATTCACTTTAGACATAAATGGCTGTGTTTACATTAAATCCTCACCAAGAAGGGCATTGGCAGAATTATAAAGTGTATTTGACTATTTAGGCGCAAACCGCATTAGCGTTCAAACATTAGCCGCCTGTCAATCAAACAACACGCAGCTACAGATGTCAGGAAATAAAAAGTCAATCTCATATATTTCATCTAGATCAATCAACCAGTGGTGCTCTTGCTATCGTGATCATTGTAATCAACACCCCTGTTCTAGATGTACAGTATAACATAGGCTAAATATAGAAAACTACTCAAAAGTTTGATGGAGGTCATCTTTCTTTTTTCCGATAAACATCAAGATTGTTTTATCGCCCAGCCCTATTGATAACATTGCATTAATCTCTCACATCAACCCAATAATCTCAGTGATAGATATTTACATTACAGGCTACATTATAGACACACAGAATCTAGTAAGCAGAAATATGAAATTTACCTTGATATGTTTCTTCAAATTAGAGGCAGGATTAATGCTGATATCTGGCTTGAGCAAGTTAAACTCACATGACACAGTCAAGCAATTGGCAGTTTTCACTGTGAAAACCCCTTCCAGGTGCAGCTGTGATATTCAGCTGTAAAATATGCTTGAGGAATCCTCCACATCCATAAGATTTCATGGGCTGCTTTCACTGCTTCCATCAGGCAGGCGGTATCGCAGCATCAGGACCCGCACCAGCCGACTACATGACAGCTTCTTCCCCCAAGCAATAAGACTTTTGAACACATGATCTCTCACGATCATCAATCAGCACTGCACTTTATTAATCATCACTCTGTCAATACATTCTCCCAATTCAATTAGTGTTTATATATATTTATACCCGTATCTAGTGTATGTGTATTCTACATTGTGTGTATTGTGTACATTTGTTATGTAAATTGTTGTGTAAGTATGTGTACATTTGTTATGTAAATTGTTTTGTGTAAATATGTTGTTTATTGTAAAGTGGTTTATGTCTCGTCACTGTCATTACTGCAATGTTGCTCGGAACTGCACACAAGAATTTCACCTACTGTTGCACTCGTGTACACAGTAGTGTGACAATAAAGTGATTTGATTTGATTTGATTTGATTTGATTTGATTTTGATTTGTCACCAGATCTGCAGCTGCCATTCAAGTTTTTTACGTGTGATTTATTTTGATGGCAGTCATGAGACTCTCCCTAGCCAATCATGTTGATAGATAAAAATAAAATCAGGACAGGGAAGTAGTAAACACAGAAGGTGGGAAAATAGAGCAGTAAAAGTACAGTTACAGCACTTAAAATATATTCAAGTAAAAGTATACAATTTTACAACTACTTAAAAAAGTACAATTCTTGGGAAAAAGTAGTTAATTACAGTAAAGTGAGTATTTGTAATTCGTTACTTTACACCCCTGATGACGTCACACCCGAGTTGACCACGTTCCAGTGCACAAATCGGAAAACCAAGATGGACGCATCCAGGCAAACCTTTGTTGTGCTTGCTCTTTTGGAATACAAACGGGGTGGGGAAATAGCCATTGTTAGCAATAACAGTTGATAAAAACACATAAAAAAGCAGTATTTTGCACAGATAATGCTGAAGTTTTATGTCCACAGATAGAGGTTGGACAGTACTGTGTGCACCACTGAGTTAAATACTATATTACTACTGTTTCACTTACTGTTAATGCACTGAGCAGCAATTTTGGATTCTGAAGTCGGGGATGTTGCGGTTCCTCTGAGTTTCCGACTCGGAACTCCGACTTGAGGGGGTATTCCAGTTAAAAGTTCCTACTGGGAACTCAGAATTTCAGAATTCTGAGTGCAAATAGAATGCCCTGTTAGATCCCGTTTAGCCCTGTATTTAGGCCTGTATTTATGTTATGGGATCACCTGAAATGCATCTTAATACCAGGTGGAAATGGTGTCTTACACTGACACCTAGCGGCTTGGATGTACCATCATTTAAAATCAATAGTTTTCAGTTTCAGGTGCCAGTTCACTGTCAAATTCACAGTCTGTCATTATTTCTTAAATGTCCCTGTAAACTTTTTTTTTTTTTTTTTGCAATTTTGTCATTTTGTTTTGTTTTTTTGTTAAACTATTCAGAAGAGAAAGTTTGAGGAATTCTAAAGAGGTGTGGGGGCAATTCTAAAAAAATGATGAGGTTTACATGCATGTTCTTTATGTCTTGTGGCTATACTTTTGAAAAAGTTAGTATTTTAATGTTAAAAAAATTGGCCCCAATCACTTCCATTGTAAGTGCCTCCCTGGAACCAAGATTTTTGCTTTTGTTTTTAAAGAAAAGGAGGAACAGGTCTAAATTAATTTATGTGTTAATCAACATTTACTACAAACGCTGAGCATTTGAGCTTGACTTTTATTGAACCAGGAATATTCCTTTAAAGTTCTAGATGCGTCGAGTTTGCTGAGTTTAGCTGATTGCAGCTGAGAAATTTGGTCTTGGTTTAGGAATTTAAAAAAAAACCTAAACCAAATTCTGTAACATAACAGGATGCTGGCTTTGTCAAGCCATCATAATGATAGGAGCATGTAGGCTATTGTGTGTAACATGGACATTACAATGTAAAGTGTTACAATTTCTGACACCTCTCATGGAAGTTGGCATGTGTTTCTTGAGTAGCTCGGAGAATCCCCTGTTAAACTGGAGCAAGCCATGTGGGATGGGGTTAACTTGGGAGTCACTGTCGGGTCAAGTTACACACAAAAAAAATAAGGTTGTAAGGACTCATCACACCCCTCCCTGGTACTATTTTCAGTGTTCAGCGCTCCAGAGGGTGAATACACGCTGTAAGATTCTTCAAAAGTTTGCTCCGAAACTCAGCCAAGGATGTGACAAGACATAAGGAATTTATCGCAGATAACGTTTATCAAACTCGAGTTGGATTACTTACACCGGATCTCTCTAGGAACTCGAACCAGTGGTTGGACATTTTAGGGACAATTTACTTTTTTCCCCTTTGGAAATTAACTGATGAAATCACTTTCTCCAGCAATTTAACTAGGTTATAAAGTTTTAAACATATAATAATAATAATAATTATTATTATTATTATTTTGCTGTGATTTATGAGAGTAGTTCTTCATACTTTTTGACTGACTTTTTTTTTAAAACAGTGGTCAAATGCATTAAATTAAGAATGAAGACGTTTTCCGTTCAAATCCTCATTTTGGCGCTGAGTATCACAGCGCGCTGCGTTTCATCCATACCGCCGGTGAAGAGAACCTCCGGCACGGATGACAGCGCTTCAACACTGGCCTTTGTCTTCGATGTTACCGGCTCCATGTACGACGATCTCAAACAGGTGATAGATGGTGCGTCTCGAATATTGGAGAGGACCCTGAGCCGCAGAACAAGACCCATCAAGAATTTTGTGCTGGTTCCTTTCCATGATCCAGGTAGAATCAAAATGCTATGGTTACAAATCACGATGTATAGTCCCAAACTAGCCTATAAATCAGTGTGTCAATTAATTTATGTCGTATAAAACTGATTTCATAAAGTGAATAACTGTATGATGATGGAATATAGACCTATAATGTACATTATGTAGTTCTTAAGTTACTGTGGCCAAGCAATGTCAATGAACTAATATTGGAACAAAGGTGTTTGGATTACAAGGGACATTTTGACCACCAGAGACCGCTGATAGGTAGGTGTTCATGCCTTGGAGATTTATGCTCAGCTAGTCATAACAGAGATAGAGATGTTTCAAACATAAATTAATTAAACTAAAAAGATGATTGAGATCAATTCAAGTCATGGCTTCAATTAAACTATGGTTGCTTTTTAAATGTTACAAATACTTATCACTTAACCAAAATGTAATCAGAAACATAATCCAATTCTACACAATAATAAAGTAATGTAATCAGATTACATTTTAAATTACTGTGGTGATGGGGCCATGGCCGAGCAACGTTTGCATAGAGTGAAGCTGGAGAGACTGACACCTGTGGGAAATTTGCAGTGAGAGTGGAGAGGGATTAAAGGGCAATCCAGCCTGCCGGGGGTTGATGCACACAGCAGTCCTGTGTGTGTGTGTGTGTGTTCACTGGTGTGCTTAAAAGAAAGAAAAGTGTGTAAAATAAAGATTTACGTGGACCATTACCTGGCCCCCGCTTTCTCCTTCAAAATGAAGCAAGACACATTGTCACAGTAGCTGACCCGTTGCAGGCTGGTCTTCCTCAAGTCCTTGTACACCAGGAGGTTGGCTGCAGGAAGTTGTTGAGGTGCAAGCTGGGTTTCCCCGGACAACAGCGGCAGTAGGTGGACCGCCCACTGGATACTCAGCCACTTCCATGCTTCGGCCTTTCACTCGAAGAGCTCGATAAAAGCCTCCGGGTCATCCCATGGTCCCATTGTGGTCATCGTGATGTGCTGCATGGCCATGGGTTGGTCCAAGGTCACGACTGAAGACCACTTCTGGTGTACAATGCTCCCTAGCACCTGCCGGTCCTCTGCTTTAGCCTGGAATAGTGCCTGGAACCGCTGCTCCTGTTCCACGCATGTTGGGCATGATGTTGGGCTTGGTGGATGTCGTCGATGGTCTTGATTACTTCGGCCAGTGGCGAGGACTCCATGATGGCATTTCTTCCCCCTAATTTCTGGGTTTTGGTACCACTGTGACAATGTATCTTACTTAGTCTTGAAGGAGGAAGCAGGGGCCAGGTAAACTGCCCACGTTAATCTTTATTTAACACACTTTTCTTTCTAACACACGAAAGATTGCTTTTCAGAACATGAGTGAACACACACTGGACTGCTGTGTGCATCTCTCTCTCCCCCCCTCCGATGGTCTGGATTTCCCTTGTATCCATATCCACTCTCACAAAACAGTTGTTAGAGGTGATTTTCCCACAGGTGTCAATCCTTAACGTTCTGTCTCTCCTGGCTACGCACTCTGCATACGTTGCTTGGCCACACTCCCATCACCACAGTTACTTTTAGATGACCTCAAAGTCACATGTTATTAAAGTCAAGTGAAAAGCAATATGATCTCAAAGACTTTTTATAATGCCTTCTGGATGCAAACAAAACATGTTTAGTAAATATTATTTGTAGCTATTCATATACACTCACTGAACACTTTATTAGGAACACCTGTACGCCTACTTATTCATGCCATTATCTAATCCGCCAATTGGATGGCAGAAGTGAAATGCATAAAATCATGCAGATAAAGGTCAGGAGCTTCAGTTAATGTTCACATCAACCATCAGAATGGGGGGAAAAAATCTGATCTCAGTGATTTCGATGGTGGCATGATAGTTGGTGCCAGATGGGCTGGTTTGAGTATTTCTGTAATTGCTTATCTCCTGGGATTTTCACACACAACAGTCTCTAGAGTTTCAAAAACAAAAAAATCCAGTGAGCGGCAGTTCTGTGAATGGAAACACCTTGTTGATGAGAGAGGTCAACAGAAAATGGCCAGACTGGTCTGGCAGAATGGCTATGGTAACTCAGATAACCACTCTGTACAATTGTACTGAGCAGAACAGTATCTCAGAATGCACAACACGTCGAAACTTGAGGCATATGGGCTACAACAGCAGAAGACCATGTTGTGAACTTTATTAGGACCATAGAGTTCCTAATAATGTGCTCAGAAAAAAAAAACATGAAAAACAAGGACACTGCCTCAAAACGGAATATGTTCAAATGTAAAACAACTCAGTATTTTTTTGTCAAATCAGGTGAGTTCATTATCTGCAACAGATAATTGCTTATATTCTCATCAAGCAAATACAATTAGAACAGATGCACTAATTTATGTCTTGGATAACATTAATCAAAATCTGACAGTATGTACTTAAAACAAAGAAAAGTTTAATTGTGCCATATTTCACAGGTAGTGTGTTGTCTAATTGGCACAATTCATTAACTTCTGAATGCCATTTCTTATTTGAAGAGACAAGAATGTTGAAATTTCCACGAAAATAAAAAAAAATCTCCAGTGGTAATCCCGATGAAGCAGCACTTTTAGTGGCTTGGTCTTGTTTGCATCAAGAGCACAGTAAGTGGCACTCCTGACTCATGTGAATCACTAGAGAGAACCAGAAGAGATGGTGAATACGCAGCATAACAAAATAATCCATTTGTATTATTTTGTTATAAATTAAAAAATGCTATCCTGCTTGTAATCCCAATTTTTTAATGTAACTGTAACGGATTACAGTTACAAAATGTTTTATTAAATAATACTGTTACAAGTATTCCGTTACTCCCCAAGCTTGAATATAAACTATGAATAATTACTGCATGTTTGTCACACTCGTTAAATACAGTATGTCTTTAAATTCCACATCTGGAGACTGCAAGAGAGTAGTATATTCTCAGTTATACTTCCACAATCTTTTCTGGTTCAGGCCAACTATCCATTCACTTAGCGGGGTAGGGTGCCCATGGAGCTTATGAGAAGCACATGTTGTCTGGTAGAATGTAATTAACACAATCACCCCCAGTTCTCCATCCAACTCTCCGGAAGAGTCAACCCAGCCCCCCGGTTAGAGGAGAGACGTAAGTCCTAGACTGGTAGGGGGATGGTGCCAGTCCTTCCCACACCTTTTAATGTGACGTTCCCTTGGGGACCTTGTAAAACTGCTGAGATTATAAAGGCAGCCAGTGACAAACAGAAAGATGTGATTGCACTATACAGCTAGATGGCCTTTCACCGTTTAGAGAGGGAAAGAGAAAGTACAAAAAAAAAAAAAATGAATGCGAAGATAATTGCATTGCTGTTGCATGAGTTTTCAATTCATTATGTAGATGCACGTATTGTTGTTTAGAGTCATTTGATGTAACGGGTTCCTATTCAAGTTTGATAAGGTATTTTAAGTGTGCTTTTGTCAGACTCAAATCTTTTAGGGATATAATGTGGTCAAAGGATTAGTTCACTCCAAAATATTTTTCCACCCTCATGTTGTTTCAAACTCACAAAATTAGATGTTAAGCAATGTATGGAAAAAGATGCAGTGAATGGTGACTGAGACATTCTTTGTTACTCAGGAGTCATATTTGTTTGGAACAACATCAGTGTTAGAAAAATCTCTTGAAATGTTATTAGACCGCAGTGTGCCATCTCAAGCTAAATTAAAACATTTTAATCAATTGTGGGACATCATTATGCTTTCATCAAGGTAACGGTTTTGACAGTTTCATAAACATGTCTATATCAACACAAATATTAGTAAAAGTCTATGTTTGTATTAACATTAAAATATTAGCAAAAATCTTCATCAACAATTCATCATTAAAGTAATATTTTTAAACATAATGTAGGCATATATGGGACACAAATGAAAGTGAAATATAAGTTCATGTTGATGAACGAAAGAAGCTAGATTTTGTTTTGGTGTATGTACTCTATTGTTTCAAAGATATAATTGAATTCAGTACAAACTTTTGCTGGAATCCAAGGCTGAAGAACATAACTTCAATTGTTTTTATTATTTAAATGTGTATTGATCAATCTTTTCAGTCATTCTCAGACAAGGATAGATTTCCCCCTCAAAAGTGAGCCAAATATTCCTCTTCTGTCCATTCTCCTGAAGCACTGTCAAACTTATAATCCTCCTGTTTGTCTTCCATTTATTTAATAACTATTAAAATTATAGTTTTTGTCAGAGTAATAAAAAAAACCATCTGGGATACCCAGACCAAAAACAATGGATCTTTCATATGCCGGTTCATCCATGTGTTGTATATTCAGCGCTCTAATCAATCAGCTTTTGAGAGAGTCCAAATAAGTGCCAAATTCAAGGTGGACCCAATTCATCCTGAGACATCCTAAGAAAAGAGAAACAGTGACAAGAGAGATAGTATGGAGAGATAAGCTTGGTGGATGATGGCAGTCCTAAACAATAATGAGATCAGGTTATACACCCTGCAGTCACGTTTTGCATGAGCACTGCTGGAATCAGGTCCTTCATTTATTGTCTCAGCTGTCAAAAGTTTCAGGATATTCATTTGTAACCACTGAGACAAACATGTTTCATGATTGGATGTTGGCTTAGATTATAGCCCGTTTGTCAGTCTGGTCTAGAAACGAGCGAGAGACAGCCATTATTGGGGCAGCATCTGTGGCCTAATCCTCAATGTTTAAAATTCATTAATGAGGGTGAAGAAGGTTAATCTTTTCAAAACACCCACTCTCCAAGGATTTGTTTGTTGAATTGAAGTGTTGTGATAGACATTCTTAACACTCATTGAAGGGTTCAGAGTCAGACTACAAGTATGGTAACTTGAAGCCTTCAGCTTATTTACTCAATTAATGTAGAGACAGATAGATGTTTCTTGATGGTTACTGATTCTTTGTTTTTTCTCATCAGATATTGGCCCCGTTTCCATCACTACTGACCCCAAAAAGTTCCAGAAGGATCTTCAGGAGCTGTTTGTTCAGGTGGTCACCAGTCTGCAAAAGAGCTATTTTTTCTGAATAGAAATAATCAGTGTTTGATACATTTTTATATGATTAACAATGTCTGGTTATTTGATTATTATCTCATTGGTTGGATGACGTCAAATAATCTTTATTTGCATATTTGTGTCATCTTCAAACAATTTGTGCTCAATAGAAATAACAGTAATTAACTGTAGTAAGATGGTTATTGAACAGTAAGAGGTTATTGTATTGTGTTTAAAACATCTCAGAGTTTGTAATGAATGTTCAGTGTATCTGTGTATTTGATGGTTTTGAAGGGAAAGTTTGAATTAGATCAAAGATAATACAATTTTGAAGAGTGTTTGATTTTGTCTTAAATGTTTCAACAACTGAGACTGTAGTTTTGATTTTGTGGTTATAGTTTTGAGAAATGTATTATAGGTTTCAGGAAATGTGTCTTAGCCATTAAGAAAAAATCATGGACATTTTTATAGCGAATTTAAATATTTTTAGTTATGGTAAATTCTTTGGTAGAGATCGTTCTTTGTGCGTGCAATGGGTTTTATTCAAGAAACATAAGCAGAATAAATTGTGTAAATTGAAAGTAAAACCATTCTATCAGGAAGACTTGCAGACTTGAGTGAAATTGAAGATGACATTTATTTGATGAATATAAAACAGAAAAGTAATGTCTCTCTTTGGCGTAGTAGTTGTAGTACTCGGAACCGTCATATCCTGCAGGAGATAGGAGGCAGGTCGAGGAGCCTACCCCCGTGCAGGACGGGACTCAACTGGTGGTGGTGGGGTGGTGGAGGTTGCCACGGTAGCACACTGAAACAGCAATGTGATAGATTGTGAGCAGACTTATAAAGCAATGGCTTACATGTGATTGGCTGGGAATTACCCAGCTAATGGTGCGATGATGTACAGCTGCTAGTCTTCCCGCTAGAACTACGCTGCGCTTTTATTTCTTGCATAATTATCCCATTTAATTGAATCAGACAATTTAGGTAAGACTTTTTTTTACTAACAATTAACACAACAATTTCTTCTGCCCATGTTTTCATTAATTAAAAAAGGGAAGCCTGTATTATTGTTAATGCAAATGTGATGTCAACATTTATGCAATATATCCTTTTGCGACCCCACCTACACATGCGTGTAGGTTTTATTTTGGCCTAGCTATACACAATGCATAATTTAAATTCAGTTAACCTGACTGATCTCAGTTCAGGAGAATCTGTGTTGTCAGTAAAGGGTTAAACTTTCGATAAACGGAGACATTTGACAAAACAACATGGTGCCAACCGCAGCAGAGTTTTTCTTTGGGAGATACACCAACAAAACTACATTTGGTAAAAAAATTAATTAGGTTTTTACATTGAAACCTGTTTTAGTCAAAAGATAAGAGTCTCTAGTTCCGTTCAACATGCCATTTTTAAAATTTGCGAAACGCCATGCTGCTGTCTGTAACGTCTCAAAATCATGAATAACCAACACTCCTGGAAGCATAATAAACAAGTCGATTTATAAATAATCTGACTTTCTATAGCTTGGTATTATTTAAAATTCCACAACTTAGTCCCGCTGTCAACCTACAATATGTAACTATAAATTTATAGGAACGTTTTCTAGAACTCTAGAATTTATTATTATTTTTTTTTTTTTGGCATGTTTATTAGGTGCTACAAGTTACAAATCAAAAAGGGAAATGAAAAATTCACACAGCAGTCACTTTTGGGTCTCAGGAGGTTATAGGGAAAAACAGCCCCTGTCTTGACCTCTGTTCCACCCATGTCCTTGCCCAGACTTTGTTTATGACACAACTTGTTTCTTACAACTCATTTTCTATTGTTTTGCCTGACACACACCTCCTCAAACACATCAAAAATGTTCCTGCTCCACCCATGCACCTTTATTCAAGTGTCTACACTTATATTCTTTAACAACCACAGGCGCGTTTTTTTTGGCAGACTAATAAGCCAGTGGCCTCACTCTTTATTAGGTACCAGTATCAAATTCTGAGCTACCATTATCAAATCATATTCTGTACTCTGTTCTTATTTTCACTCTGTGGCTTCATCTGATTCTCTTGGCTCATCTTAACACTTGATCTGTCTCCAGCACTACAATTTTATTAGTACTGTGTTCCTATTGTCCTTTTGGGGTTTGGAGTAAATACTATAAAAACACAATATGTACTTTTTTATACTTTGGTTAGCAAGAGTTTGTCTAGTGCATACTTGTAGATGTTAATGCTGAATAACATGTTTTTCTCTCTCAGGGTGGAGGGGATTGCCCAGAGATGAGTATTGGGGCCATCAAGAAGGCTCTGGAGGTTTCTCTGCCTGGATCTTTTATATATGTATTTACTGACGCCCGAGCTAAAGATTATCGCCTGAAAAGAGATGTTCTTCAGCTTGTACAACTCCGACAGTCTCAAGTAAGCAAGTCCATGCAATAGTGATTCATAAATACATATTATTGTAATTTGACATGTCCTACAGCAAACTGATAGTTTCACCCAAAATTCAATAGCCACTTTTTCAATACCAGGCCAATGTGAGCCAGGACTATCAACTGGCCAGCCAGGGCCAATAGCCTCAGACCTCAAGCCGTGAAACCAAAATCAATTTGTATTCCCACCATCGGGCCAATAGCCCAGTAGTGTTGCCCTAATACCTGCCTTTTACACGCCGCCCTGATGCCAACGTCACCCCGAGTGGTCTCTCCACTAAGAGCGGGATGATGTCCCAGTTTGTGCACTGCTTTGTCCATTGTGCGTTTTAACAGATTTTAACTGCACACGCAATTGTTTCATTTTTACCAAATCTGTGTGCTGGATACACAACCTGCCAAGTTGACACTGACACCACGTTACTCCCCAGTTGGTCTTGTTTGACCCAAGGGTTATCGGTGGGCCAAAGGCCATTGGCTATTGACCCTTTGAAAGCCCTGAGGCAGCACGATGAAGCATATTACATAAACCTGGGGAAAGAAGAACATATTTTAAAATGTAAAAAATGTGGACACTTCATCTTTAAGTTTGTACAAAGAAAGAGGATATTTAAATCTATACAATATACATTTTGTAATATTAAGCCATGCTTCTCAAAGTGCAAGTGGTCAGTCAAACCCTAAGCCTGTGAAGATGTAAACCATAAATCGAAATATCTCAGCCCATTTAAAAAAATCCATCTGCTTTTCATGTTATTTACCCCACTGTTGATGTTTATCCCCAACACCCAACACCCTAAACAAACCCTAACACACTCATAAACATCTCTTGCAATGTTTTTCCCACCCCCTCAAAATTCAGGTTGTGTTTGTGTTGACGGGGGACTGCGGGGATCGGTCCCAGCCAGGATACAGAGCTTATGAGGAGATCGCTGCCACCAGCTCCGGTCAAATTTTTCACCTAGACAAGCAGCAAGTCAATGAGGTGAGACGCATGAACCCACATGACATTGAAAAAAACTGCAGACACACTCAAACTGTGTTGAAAAAAAACACACATTGGAAATGCACTTTTAAAGGAAGCAGAATAATAGAGAATGTTTTCAGCTGTGTGCCACAGCTGTGTCCCAACTCTCAGCAATAATAATTTTTCTGTTACTATACTGTGTTGCAGTCCTCGACCAGTTTGTGCACTATGCGAAATAAAGGGAAAAAAGGAGTAACACTTTAGAATAAGGTTCTCTTACATTAGTAAATTCATTAGGTATCATGAACTAACAATTAACTATATTTTTACAGTATTTAATGTACATTTTTTGCAGCTTTGACATCTTGATAATAACTCCTTTTGTGTTCAACGGGAGAACATTTTTGAGCTACTACTTGTGGGTAGATGACATAATTTCCAGTTTAAAGCAAATTATCTGAAAAAGGTGTGACGAATAGACTGATCAAATTTTCACATGTGAATGTGTGATAATTTCTGCCACAGAGTAAGCCATACAACTTAAATATTAATAATACAAATAATATTTTTATTGGAAGTTGCTTTCAAAATCCATTCGTCTCAAAAATCTGAGGGGAAACGTGCATGCTTCTGTCTGTGCTCCATAGTACGTAAGCTAAAATCATGCATGCTCAGTCATAGCCAGACATGAAAAAGAGCAGACCTTCCTCTATGTGAGACACTGGTATCATGCATGTCAACACAGGACACGAAGGAGTCTGAGTCATCAAAAACAACCAAAGAAAAAGTAATCCACAAGAAAGCAAGATGTATAAAAAAAAAAAATCTGCCTACTACTACATGAGTCCTGAAATGTGAAGACAAGCATGTCTGCATATGTGTATTTGTAACCGGATATGTGTGTGTTATTGATTTATGGTTGGATTGGGGTGGGTAGTTGATGGTAGTCATGGTTGAAAGCTTTACCACATGTACCTGTTGGTGAGAGTGTGAGTGAGTGTTTCTGCATTGGGGATGACTGAGCAACCTTTAGCTGTTAACACTCTCCATCAGCCCTGTCACTCTGTGAGAATTGTCTCAAGGTCAGGGTCACACAGTTGCTCTTACAGCTGACATTTTCAGTCTTCTTCCCCCTGACATTCATTCTAACACAGTCATCCAAAAACCACATAGCAGAATATACTTCATCCCTAGTTTAAGCCTGTTGCTACATTTCACACTCATTCCATTATCAGGATCTCCATCCTTTCAGGTCCAAGTATGAAAAAACAACCCCATGCCAAATGCATTTTCCGGTTGGGTGGCATTTTTAACATTCAAGTTCTGTTTGCAGTCTGAGAGCCAACAAGGCCCTTTTAAAAAAACATAAAAAACATACTTAACCCTTGAATGCATGGAAATTTCACCAAACACTCATACATATTCGGGTCTTTAGAGACCCGGCACTTGTATCTATAGCAAATGGATTTACAAAATGCCGAGACAATATCAAATTTTCTAAAAAATGTGATATAGTATTTATTTGTATGAATATAGTGCTCATTCTGCTTGAATTAAACAAAGAAATAGATATCCTGTGATAGTAAACTTAAATAGATATGAAAAAATCATACAAATGTACTTATTGGAAGTGCAAAAAAAAAAAAAAAAAAAACACTCATACATTCCTAGGGTCTCTAATGACCCTATACACTTTTATATATATGTATATCTGTGTTAAACAATGTATAAGAGAGAGATTGAGGAATACCAAAGAGGTGTGGACACAACTCCATAAAATAGGAGGGGGGTCCCTGGTCACTCAAGACCCAAGGTAGGTGTTTAAGGGTTAAAGGGATAGTTCATCCAAAAATGAAAATTCTGTCATCATGTGATCAACCTCATGTTGTTCCAAACCCATATATCATGTAATTCAAAAGGTATTTTTTTGCAAAGTCCAAAACGTTAGCCTCAGTCACTATTCACATTCATTGCATCTTTTTTCCATAAAAAGGAAGTGAATGGTGACTGATGTCTAACAGATAGATAACTCATATGAAAAGTCATATGGGTTTGAAAAAACATGAGTATGAGTCAATGCCATAATTTTCATCTTTGGGTGAACTATCCCTTTAACACAGAAATATCAGGTTGATATGATATGTAGTTTCCTAACCTTATATCTAATTAAAATCAAAAGTTCTTTGAAAGTTTGAACTTGATAATATATTTATACGTAAATGTATCCTCCTTGAAAAATGTTCCTCAGAGACCCAGATACTGTATATAAACACGATTATATATGATTATACATGGCTATTTTCTGATACAACGGAGGGTTAATGCTTCAATAATAACTGTCAAATGGGTTTTAGGTCAGAGGAACATATTAAAAGTATTAGAAGAGAAAATAAGAGGTTCATTTTTAAATTACTACTAGTATTTTTACACATAAATCATTGGTGTCTCTTGAACCGCTAACAACAACAGTAAAGTCAAACTCAACAGGACATGAATGGTATAACTGAATAACGGCAAATCCCTAAATCTGCAGTAACCACATGATTGCTCTCCAAATCTAACCAGAACTCTACTTCACTGATAGGGGTTAAATAAGCTGCAGCCAAATCAAATACACACAGCACTTTGTAATTTTTTGGGAGGGGAAGGGGGCAAGGAGAGTTAGAAGGGCTTATTTTACTTTGTAATCCGGATATGATCTATCATGCCTGCCTTCTTCAGCTCAGCTGCCTGTCCAGGGCCGGCTCCAGGTTGGATGACTCCAACAGACAGCTCTTTGTGGAGTTGATGGAGTAGACACTCCTTAAACAAAGGACAGGTCTCGGCTTAATCACTGGAGTGATTTGCAGATAAAGCTTTATTAAAGAGAGTCGGGCACTTTAAAGAGTCTAATGCTTTGGCTGAAACCTCAGGCTGGCCAAACTCAAGGTAGTTGGAGATTTCAGCTGTGTTGGACAGAAGAGTTTAGTTTTGATAATAGAATACAGTATCTAATGTATACTGAATATTATATCAACCTATCTAGCATATAATTAAAAAATTCCATCTGATTTTACACATTCACAGCTTAAACAAATGCAATTAAACCATTAAACAGGCATCCATCGGATAGACATAAGAGCATTGAGCAAAGAGTGTCTGAGCTGTATTTAGCAAGTGTAACTAGACCCTCTCTAGTCTGGATCTCCAGCTCTGTTTGTGCCATAGGTGAACAAAGTCTAGTCTCTATGGAAAACCTTTATGAGTCACCTTTGAGAGAGAAAGGTGCATTAACCCCTTGCTTTGGTGTTATGGTAAAATACTGTGGCAGGTGTGTAGACTTTCTTTAGTGAAAAGATGAAGGGAAAACCATCTGAATTTAGTTAGGGATGTATTTGTTTTGGTTCCTATAGTGTCCTTTCTCCTTCAATTTGGGTCAAGTTAACCAGTCAACTGTCAGTGGTTTTCAGTGAAGCAATAAAAGGATAGTTCCCCTAAAAATGAAAATTCTGTCAGCATTTACCTTGCCATTCAAAACCTACAGGACTTTATTTCTTCCATTAACCACAAAAAGGAGATTTTAGGCAGAATGACTAAAGGTTTGGACACTCTCTTCCATATACTAGAAGTGAATAGGGTTTTGGGCTGTCAAGCATCAACTGAACTTTTGTTGAGCTACAAAAAAGTTATTTAAATTTTGGTCTGTTTCTCAAACAAAGCTATCGTATGGCTTCAGAAGATTTGTATATAAAATACAGTGCAAAATTTGTACGGAATACTTTTATGATACTGTATGGTGCATTTCTTGTCTTTTTGTAGCTCGACAGACCAAAACCCCACTCACGGTGATTATTTTTTAAAAAGAGTTGCCAGTAAATTCTTCAACATTTCAACAAGAGAAAGTCATGCAGGTTTGGAATGACATGAGAATGTGTAAATGATGACAAAACTTTATTTTTTACATTTACATTTAGTTATTTAGCAGATGCTTTTATCCAATGTGACTTACAAATATGGAGCATAGCAAGCAATTTTTCGTACAAAAATCAACAATATCTGCAGCATCGCACTGCCAATTTCTCAAAGATATATTATAAATATTTTTAAATATTAAGTGCACTTAGTGTTGATTGGCTTAGTATCCTCTACACAAATGTGTTTTCAGCTTGTTCTTGAATATTGAGATGGTTTCAGCAAATCATTTGGTGGTTGGAAACTCATTCCACCACAGAGGAACAGAGAAAGTGAATGATCTTGAAATAGATTATGTGCCTCTATGTGACGGGACCACCAGGTGCTGCTCATTCACTGACTGCAGAGAGCAGTTAGGACATAGAAATGAAGGTGTGAATTGAAGTAAGAGGGTTCTGTTCCATTGGCTGTCCTGAAGGCCAGAGTCAAAGCCTTGAATTTAATGCCGACAGCTACAGGTAACCAGTGGAGTTAAATCGAGAGAAGGGTGACGTGAGCCCTCTTTGGCTGATTGAAAGACCAGACGTGCTGCAGCGTTCTGGACCATCTGCAATGACTTAATTGAGCTAGCTGTGAGGCTGGCCAACAGAGCATTACTGTAGTCCAGTCTTGAGATGACCAGAGCTTGGACTAGGAGCTTTGCTGCATATTCAGACAGGAAAGGGCTTAATTTCCTGATGCTGTAAATTGTAAACCTGCAATACCGGGCAGTTGATGAGATGTGAGCAGTGAAGTTAATCTGGTCATCTACCACCACTCCCAGGTTCTGAGCTGTCCTGGTTGGTATTATTTGAACCAAGATGAATAGTGAGGTTGTGGTCAATAGACGGGTTGGCTGGGATCACGAAGAGTTCTGTTTTGGTAAGATTTTGGGTTAGATTTGGTGAGATTCAGTTATCGTAACAAAGTGTGGGTTTTAATTTGGAATTTTCCTCAGCTGACCTCTCACATCCTTTCCATCTCTGCCTTTTTGCTTCCCTACTATACTCCTCCACAGCTAATCTCTGAAACATGACAGTTCAACTCGCAAAAGAAAGCCATTCAGTTAAGGTTCATCATGCTGGATCCTTTTGGTTTTGATGATCCTTTCATTCCTTCAATCTTTATATCAGGGGATACCTTTAAAAGATATGAGACACTCACAGGCCCTATATGTTCTTGGTTGACCACATATCACTCTGCTGTAGCCTCTTTGTCGATTATCTATCACAACGCTAATCTCCCTGGCTCCCACGAGGCGTTCACTGAAACAGACACTGGTTTGAGGCAGATGTAGGTCATTGGCGAGCACTTTGCTGCTTTGTGGGGGATAACTGCACATGTGGCACTAATTACAGCTGTTTCCAGTTGTAAACTCCAAAAGGAACCAGCTGCCGTCTGTAGCCATAGAGAGAGACTGAGAGAGATAGAAAGAGAAAGAGTGAGAGAAATAGGGGAGAATGTGAGTAATGAAATTATCAAAGGCTATGCTCGCTCCAATTTTCTCTCTCATTCCTAAATGTATAAAGATGTGTTAAATAAGCATCATTCTCGAGGGCTTACTGAAGTGATGTTTTCGTTCATTGTTATGGACACAGTGCAGCCGTTATGTCTGTAATCAATATTAGGACGTCATAACAGATACACACAGCTGCCTCTTAAGGAGTTAATGGCTGAAATCCGAAACTGTGAAATTTAACCTCACCAGTTAACACTCTTTGTTTCCTTAATTGTTGGGCTTACGTTCCTCTTGTGCTGAATAAACTGCTGACCCTGCTTACAAAAAACATGTTCAATCAGCCCAAACTGGTTTGCAGGTTTTAGCCCAGCCTGGTCAGGGTGGTCTATTTGCTGGTTTTAGAGAGGTTTTGGGCACTTGTCAACTGGCCTGGCTTGGAGACCAGCTAAATCATTTTACAGTAAACCAGCTAAGACCAGCAAACCACCTTAATTTGGTTTATGGTGGGTTTTGTTTTTCCTGCAGTGGAAAAAAAACAGGTTTATCTCCATTTTCTTTGTTATCTATTAAATGGCCATAACCCTAATCAACCTAAACTGGTTTGTTGTCTTAGCTGGCCTCGCAGTCTGGCCAAGATAGTCTATTTGCTGATTTTAAAGGGGTTTTAGGCACTTGTCAACTGGTCTGGTAGGGAGACCGGCCAGCTGACCAGCTAAGCCAGCTGCACACCAGCTTGACTAGGCATTAAAATAACCTAAATATCAGCTTGGTCAGGCTAGGAGACCAGCTAGACCTGCTTAAACCAGCTAAGCCAATGCTCCAACTTTTTTTTCTACAGTGAAAAAAAAATCAGGTGTATCTCCATTTCATTTGTTATCTCCTAAATGCTCCAAATGATAGTGATCTTTAAATATACTTTTACCTTGTAAAACCCCATAATGAATTATCCACTGATGGGCGTAATCATGATGTTGAAAATAACTGAGTTTGCTCAGGTCATTGCGGTATGTTCATTCAGCCATTGGCACGTTGTTGTTCATATAATTCACAATAAATGAGGTTAAGCCATCCATGTCCATCTTTGATGCTGCTTGTTTAATTTGCTAATCATCTGGAATACTTTCAGAATGACTAAAGCGTTTAACATTTTACCATGTCAGTCTGTGTCTTCTAATCTGGTCTATGAGTTTCTAGAGCGAACAGCAGTCCTTTACTTTTTGAGCTGCTCTCTGAGAAATGTCTTGCTTGTCAGCCCAGAGATACTGTGCATTCTCCCTCTGACAGCTAATCTGATCTCATTTCCTCACCGTTTAATAAGGGTCTGCTTGTGACACTGTACCTCTGTTATGAGGCAGTCTACATGAAAAGTTTACATGAACAGAGACACTGTCAGTGGGAGAGCCTGGCCTGCCTTTCACCTCTTTGAATGAGTTCTTGTCAAAGTGAATCTGAGCTCCAACAGGCTTACCTCTTTTAATATTTTGATCACAGTCTGGGTCATGCAGTACAACTGAAATTAAAGCAGAATTGTGTATTGTTTCAATGTTAAAATAAATTCTTGCAAATTAAGTTGAAGTGATTACCTAGTTATAGGTAAACCAGAACATGCTAAATAGATATTCAAAGAAACTCAAAGGATTTATTTTGAAGTCTATAAATATTGTATTATCATGTTACATTAAGAACTTGTTAATCCATTAGACTTATCTGTTTATTTAGGTTCTTAAATGGGTTGAGGAAACTGTCCAGGCCATGAAGGTCCAGCTTCTCTCATCCGACCATGAGAACGCCCAGGAGACCCAGTGGGAGGTGCCTTTTGACCCCAGCCTAAAAGAGGTCACTGTGTCATTGAGTGGTCCAGCACCACAAATTGAGCTCAAGGACCCTCTAGGTATGATCAAGTTCTTCCTTGCTTTTATTTTAAATGGTTGAATATGACTAATTTTCAATGAAGTAATATTTATAATTCTATTATTTTTGGGTTACAATATTTACAATCGATTAAACCTTTTTGATCTGCCCCCTGAAAAATAAGGTCGCACGGTTGGAGACAGGCAGGGTCTAACAGAACTGCTCAATATCCCAAACTCAGCACGGGTGGTCAGCCTGAAGAACCCTCGACCTGGACCATGGACACTAAAGGTACCTCCTAAGAGCATTGATCAGTGTCTACCATGATAGTCATAACTAACATTTATTATTCAGATATAATATACTTAAGATCCTCTTGAAACATTTTAGCCTCAGTGATTGAGACAGACTTTTCCCTTATTCAGGTGGGCTGCATGGGGCGACACACACTCAGAGTAACAGGGGTTAGCAACCTGGACTTTAAGGCAGGTTTCTCTAGTGTACCGGTGACAGAGTTTAACAGGACCAGAGAGAGGCCTATTAAAGGTAAATTTTGCCAAACTATATGCACTACATGGTACTAATATCTATATTTTCAGATGTATATGACAGAATCAGCTGTATATGAGATGTAAATGACAGAACCTAATCCCCCCATTGTGCACATGACTTACAATAACTGTATTACTGTAAGAAGTATAGATTCAACATCTCATTTTCCTCCAGGTATTCCAGCCCATGTGATTCTAAAGTGTTCAGGTCTTAAGCCTCCTGGACTTATTACCAATATGGAGTTAGTATCTCTAGGTGGCCGCTCTCTGCGTACCATTCCTGTGCCTTTGCCTTCTGATAGAGGCTCAGGAGGTATCTGGAGCATCCCAGAGTTTCGAACCCCCTCTCAAAGTTTCTTCCTCAAAGTGTCTGGAAAAGATGGAGATGGCTACAACTTCCAGAGACTGTCTAGCGTCTCTTACACCAGCATCATCCCAGGTGAGAGTCCACCCACACGCCAAGTTTACATGCACCTAAGAAAACAGTTTATTCTTGGGTTTTCGCAGAAAGCGGCATTCTGAAACGTCACATAAAGGAGAATGCAGACTTCCTTGCACTGCTTAATGGATTAAAAGAAAGTGGTTTAACACATCTAGAGTTGTTGGGAAAAGCACATACACAATAAACTATAACTATAAACATACGGGTATAAAAGCGGGGAAATACGTCAAATTCATTCTGAAATTTCTCAGGGAACGGAGGTTACATACGTAACCTAGATGTTCCCCGTCTGTCGCTCACTTTGACGTTGTGTCAATGAACCAACACTAGGTGTCCAATTTAAATCACACCATGTGCTGAGCTGTGTACGTGTTCTGCTGACACAGGAGCAGGCAGGTATTTTACGTGCAAAGGCGAGCAGCTGTATCAGACTGCACATACCCTTCCCCAATGCCCCGTAAAAGTCATCGGAATCCTTCTGGTTACCATAAACAGGGGAACAAGGCGACGCTTGCCAACCCAGGAACGGGCCAAGACTAGCAGGGCCTCTTTTCTCTCTATGTTTCTCCTCATAGAGCAAGAAACGGCTGGTGCCCTTACACACATCGAGGGAAGGGGTTCTTACCCAGTTTCCTATACTTTCAGGGGGAAAAGACCCTGCGGAGACCACACCAGCACAGGAAGGGGGAGGTAAAGTGGCGAAATACATCACATGGGCCTCTTGGGTCTCATGTGGGACAATGGCGCAGTGGTAGATCCAGCCTCAAGGAGGGGGGAGTTGCTACAACATAGCGACAGGAGGGAAGCTGGGACTGCCTGGTCCACTCGTAAGGGGACCGTACCACAGAAAATACACACAGAGGGAGTCGAAGCAGGAGTCCTGACCTGTGGAGCACCTATTCCAGTACAGGGTAGATTAAGTAACCGCAGTGGACTGGGTCGGCGAGTTCCTCCGCTGAACTGCGGACCCAAAGGGCTAGGGAGGAGTCCTCCAGGTATCCGAATGAGTGAGATCTCCTGGGAGAGAAAGCACAGTTTTACCTCGGCCGAGGGAAAGGGCACTAGGTGCAAGCGATCCATCAGTCTGTCAGCGTGTACTGAGTTCTACCGTCTCGGACCTGAGAAAACACAGGACGATACTGACTCAACCCAGAGATTGTAAAATCTCGCAAAGGTAATAGGTGTTCCCCAACCCGCTGCTCTACATAAGTCTGCAAGAGAGGTGCCTCTGGCCAGTGCCCACGAGGACACAACTCTCCTTGTTGAGCGTGCTCGGACCCGCAAGGGGGCGGCTCGGTCTGGGTGTGATAGGCCAATGAAATGGCGTCCACCACCCAGTTGGAAAGCCTCTGTTTGCAGACAGCGTTCCCTTTCCGCTGTCCACCAAAGTAGACAAAGAGCTGCTCAGAAAGTCTAATGCTCTGCGTGCGGTCCAAGTAGTTACGCAAAGCATGTACCGGACACAGCAACAACGGGGCTGGGTCTGCCTACACCTGGGGAAGCGCTTGCAGGTTCACAACCTGGTCTCTAAAGGGCGTAGTAGGAACCTTGGGCACGTAGCCCAGTCGCTGTCTTAGGATCACATACGTGCCTGCCAGACCGAACTCCAGGCTAGTGTTGCTGACAGAGAACGCTTGCAGGTCCTCGACCCTCTTGATGCAGGCGAGCATGATCAGCAGGGCCGTCTTTAGAGAGAGGGCCCTGAGTCTAACTGATTCTAGCAGCTCAAAGGGGGGTCTCTGAAGGCCCATGAGGACCACCGAGAGATCCCAGGAGGGGAACAGGCCTGACCGGGAAGGTTTTAACCTCCAGGTGCCTGTTTAGAACCTGATGATTAAGTCGTGCCTACCCAAAGACTTGCCATCTACTGCATCGTGGTGGGCCGTGATAGCAGCAACATACACCTTCAAGGTGGAAGGGGACAGCCTCCCCTCCAGCCTCTCCTGCAGAAATAGGAGCACTGACCTAACTGTGCACCTCTGTGGGTCTTCAGCCCGGAAAGAACACCAATTTGTGAACAAGCACCACTTCAGGGCGTAAAGTTGCCTGGTAGAGGGGGCTCTGGCTTGGTTGATTGAGTCTACGACGACAGGTGGTAGACCAGTTAGATCTTCCGCATCCCATCCAGGGGCCAGACGTGGAGGTTCCAGAGGTCTGGGTGCGGATGCCAGAGCGTGCCCCGTCCCTGAGAAAGTAGGTCTTTCCTCAGGGGAATTCGCCAGGGAGGGGCAGTGTTGAGAAGTACGAGGTCCGAGAACCAGGCCCGGGTGTGCCAGTATGGAGCCACTAGGGTGACTTGTTCCTCGTCCTCCCTGACCTTGCACAGCACCTGTGCAAGAAGGCTCACTGGGGGAAATGCGTACTTGCGCAGCCCCGAGGGCCAGCTGTGTGCCAGTGCGTCTGCCCCGAGGGGAGCCTCTGTTCTGGCATACCAGAGAGGCCAGTGGGAGGTCTCTCGGGAGGCAAACAAGTCTACCTGGGCCTTGCCGAATCGTTCCCAATTCAGCTGGACTGACTGGGGGTGGAGCCTCCACTCTCCACCAGGCAAGCGTTGTCGTGACAGCTTCTCCGCTACCACATTGAGTTTGCTGGGGATGTGAGTGGCGCGCAGCGACTTGAGTCTGAAGGAGGAGACGACGTGCAAGTCGTGACATGTGGCGGGAGCGTACGCCACCTTGGCGATTTATGTAGGCTACCGCGGTGGTGCTATCTCACCTGATTAGGACATATTTATCTCAAACTAACGGGAGAAACTTCCACAAAGAAAACTATCAGCAACTCTTGGCAGTTGATGTGCCTGCACAGCGGGGCCCCTTTCCAACTGCCCGCGACTGTGTGCCCGTTGCACACGGCACCCCAACCCAATCTGGAGGTGTTGGTCGTGACCAAGACGCATCGGGGCACCTTCTGCAAGGTTACTCCTGCACGCAGAAAGCAGAAGTCTGTCCAGGGTTTGAATGTTTGGCGGCAGGTGGGGATGACAATCACGCAGTGTGTGCCGCGGCGCAATGCTCGTCTGAAGCCAGTGCTGAAGCGGTCTCATATGCATCAACCCCAGCGACGCGACCACCGTTGAGGATGACATATGCCCCAGGAGCCTCTGGAAAAGTTGATGCATATCAACCACTGTGCCCGGCCTGAAGGTGGCGAGGCATTCCAGCACTGACTGTGCACGCTCTTTGGTGAGACGTGCTGACATTGAGACTGAATCTAACTCCATACCGAGAAAAGAGATGCTCTGAACCGGGGCGAGCTTGCTCTTTTCCAAGTTGACCTGAAGCCCCAAACGGTTAAGGTGCCGGAGCACCTGGTCTCTGTGAGCGCATAGTAACTCTCGGGAGTGGGCTAAAATGAGCCAGTCATCGAGGACATTGAGTATGCGATTGCTGGCTTCTCGGAGCGGGGCAAGGGCTGCCATTGCGACTTTCATGAAGACACGAGGGGACAGAGACATGCCGAAGGGGAGGACTTTGTACTGATACGCCTGGCCGTCAAACGCAAACCGTAGGATGGGTAGGTGTCGAGGAAGAATTGAGATGTGGAAGTACGCGTCCTTCAGGTCTACCACTGCGAACCAATCTAGATGCCGGATGCAAGTTAAGATGTGTTTTTGTGTGAGCATTTTGAACGGGAGTTTGTTGAAAACTCGCAAGTCCAAGATCGGTTGTAAGACGCCGCCTTTAGAAAAGGCGCCGCCTTTAGAAACCCTTCTTCTTCTCGGTTGGAGGGACAGGCTCAATCGCGTCTTTGAGTAAGAGAGTAGCGATTTCCGCATGCAGGGATTTGGCATGCTTGCCGTGTACTGCGGTAAAGCGGACGCACGCGACAGGGGGCGGAGGCCTGGCAAACTGAATTGCGTATCCGAGTCAGATGGTCCGGGCCAGCCAGTGTGACGGGTTGAGAAGTGAAAGCCACGCATCCAAGCTCCGTGCTAGGGGCACCGAGGGGACGATTATTTTTGACGTACCCGGCAGGGCTCCCTGTGTGGGGCAAGGATGCATCCCGAGGCTCTGTGCTGAGAAAAGGCTCAAAGCACTTACCTTGCTCCGCACACCCGGCAGGGGGCGGGTTAGTGACTGAGGAGGAGGTTCGACGGAGGCCTCCTCTAGACTCGTCAGAACCGGCCGGCCGGGGAACAGTCATGGGGCTGAAGGCGGGGGGTCCGCGTCCAGCATGCCAGGACTGTTGAGATCTGGCTGCAGAGTGCCATGAGAAATGCATTTGCGGGCCAGGTGACCCAGAGACAAAGGAAATAGCTCTTTTATTGAAAATGTAGGAATGTGGGCAAATGAAATAACTTCAACAAAAGATTCTCCTCCCGGCCCTCCACTGGGGGATTGTGTGGTCTGCTTACCAGCTCTGGAGCTAACATCTTGGTCTCTGGGTCGACCGTCTCAGGAGCGCCTGAGAGCCTTCCGAGTCCTCGAGGGGGTCCGTGAGGTGGGGGGCGTCTGTTTCCTGTGGGGTGCTGTGTTGAGGTGGAGCAGGGTGTTTCTTCACCGCAGGAGAATGCTCTCGGTGAGCAGACGGGGCATGGCCTATGCGGCAGGCTTGCGGTGGGACAGGATGTGCAAAATGGCCTCTGTCTGTTTCTTCACAGCGGAGAACTGCTGGTCAACGAGTGTGCTGGGGGGTGGGTGGTCCGAGGGGGCGCACCCGGCAGAGCTGCACCCGCTGCCATCCCCAGATCGCCTCCATGGAGTGGCATGCTTCCTATTGAAAGCGAGCCGCAGCCGCAACGTTGCCATGGTCATGCCCTCGCAGTGATAACATGAACCATCCACAAATGCTGCCTCGGTGTGATTTCTGCCCAGACACACGAGACAACGCCTGTGGCCATCAGACGTAGAGAGCACTCTACCACATCCAGGAGTTACACAGGGGCGGAATGGCATCTTTATAAAGACGCGTCCTGAAAAGGACGTTCAATGCTGCTGTGCAAATGCTTATTTAGAGGAAAATACTCTTTTATAGAGAAAATCACTCTTTTAAATAAACTCTTTTAAGCTTTCTTCACTGTCGAAGCGCCCAGGGGCAAGCTGCACTGCCGTGTAGAGAAGAAGAAAAGCCACTGAAGTGCGCCGTAGATCCAACAGCAGGCAGAGCATCAGAGGAACAGAAGCAGGAACAGGTGTGTGACTCGCAGCTGACTGCATACACGACCATCGGCTCCGAAGAAAATTTCTGAATGAACTCGACATATTTCCCCGCTTTTATACCCGTATGTCTGGGGGCGGGGTATGCAAATACTGTCTGCCAAATTCTCATTGGCCTTTTTTCATAGATCAGTGGCATATTCCGCTCAAGAGAGACCCCTAGTGTCGCTTCTTTGACACAACGTTGAAGTGAGTGACAGAAGGGGAACCATTAATACTTGTATTAATATTGTAAAATATCGACTGTCCCTCACATTCACGTAAATGCGCTCATACATTGGTTAAGAGGGAAACCCCAATATTGAAACGCAATTCTGCTGTAGGTCACAATGGAAGTTAAGGAATCAAAAACAGCAACAACTCTGGAATATCTGGAAATGAAGGGAAGCAACGGTGAATAAAATAGCAAAGTCTTCCTCAATTGCCATGTTTGTTATTACGTTGAAATTACGTTGCTGTGGAGCTTTCTGACCAATTTGCACGTATATGGGAGTAAAGATTTTGCCACATATACAGTGCATGTAATCTGGAATGCTGCTCTCTCGCAATAACCTGCATTCTGGTGTCCATGTAAATGTTGTCACTGTCCATGTTACTGCTGTTTTTTGTTTTGTTTTGTTTTGTTATGTTTTGTTTTATGTTATATTATGTTTTGTTTTATGTTATGTTATATTATGTTATGTTTTGATTTGTTTTGTTTTGTGTTATGTTTGTTTTGTTTTATGTTATGTTATGTTATTTTTGTTTTATTTCATATTCAGCTTGAAACATAGTTTGTGGCAATATTAGGATTTAAGAATATTGAAGAGCAACAGGGCAGGGACTGTTTTGTTTTTTGATACTTTGCTGTGGATCTTCTCCCCTCTTCTCCCTATCTCCCTATCTTCCTAAGTACCCTATCTTTCACCAAGCTTATTGTCTGTTAATTTCGTAGACAAAAATCACTCTTACAGTAATTGTAAATATGATGTGTTGACAGACTGTTCTATTTTCTTTAGTTTGTTAATATCATATTGTTTATGTTGTGTTGGATGTACCCCAGCTATGATCAAACAATTCCTTGTCCTTTAACCACTCACCTCCATGCTCCCCACAGAGCCTCCATCGGTTAGCATGCCTACTGTGGTAAGAGGGTTCTACATGCAGCCTGCACAGATTGACTGCTCTGTGGAGAGCGACCTACCCTATACACTAAGATTCACAAAAGGTGGAATCACAGTAGGAGAGGAAAGAACATTTGAGTGAGTCCTTCCTACAATATTTCCTTTTTTATTTAATTTGATATACCTTTATTTAACTAGCCTGGTAAGAGATAATGTCCTTTAAAAAGAGGACAGGTGAATAATTAGAAGTAAAATAAATGAATACATTTAACCAGTTACATCAAAAGGAAAAAAATAAACATAATACAAGTGATAACATGCAATACAATCTACAAAGTGTAGAGGTTAATTAAGAACAGGCTAGCTAAATTAAAATAATGGACAATGAATATACAGCTGCCAAAACTGTTTATACACAACTGTTACCCATTGTGTCCAAATAATTTGCTATTCTATGCAGTCCTCCTTCTCTACCTCTCTCTAAATCTACTTTTGTGCCTTCTGCCCTGCCACTCTTCCATTCTATGCATTTCTTCCCCTCTCCCTTTCTTCTCTCTTTAATGCTTCTTTCTTCTTTGTCTCCAAACCCAAACATGTACAAACACTTTTGCAGGCATTCTCTCCAGTGATGTGGCCTTAAGTAAACATAATGGAGCAGATGTTAAAGTGAACATCTGCTGGACAATTTTTTGCTCCGTTTGATGCAGTGTGCTGACACGGGGCATTCATTTACAGACAAAACTCAAACCTTAACCCAAAAAGGATCTGTGGGCTTTCACGAACATATCAATCATAGTATGGATATGAACAGCAGGGATTGTGCGCATTGCACAGAAGAAAGAGCTATCATGAAAAATGAATAAAAGGCGTAGTTGTGTTTTCTGAGAGCCCTATGTTTTGAAATACTAACATGAAATAATGTTGACTTATAGTGAAAGTTATGCTGTGCAAGCTAGTTGCTAATGACTTAAGACTATCTTTTTCCTTTTCTTCCTTTTAGCTGATGCCATGTGTGTGTGTGTACATGTGTGTGTGTTTTTGTGTGTGCTTGAATATGTACATATGTCATTTGTGAAGTGTAACACTATATTTTCAGTCTAGAGGTGTTGTCAAGAAAGACTTTAATGTGAAACTACTTCGAGCTCCACAGCAAGTATGGGTAACAGTATATGATGTCAGATGATTCTATTTTGAATATAATATGATAATGATACGATACAATATAATATAATATATTATAATTAGTGCTGTCAGTTGATCATATTTAATCACAATTAATCGCATAATTTATTTGTAGTTTATCGCAATTAATTGCAGATTTTAAAGTGCTGAAATGTGACACTAGATATACTTCTTTTCTTGTAAAAAATCATTTATTTCCGTCTTAGGAAAGAAAACAATATGTAGCAATATAATGCTTTATTAACATTTTCCAAACAAAGCCTTCCACAATATAAAATAGAACTGCACTATAATATAACCATTCAAGTAACATTAAATGTTTCTCAATGTCTAAGTGGGAGGTTGATTAATTGAAAGAACTAGTCCCTACATAGGTTGCATATTCATTGCAATGGGCATTAAATCCCTGAAACTGTCATCCTCCACAATATAAATTTGCCATTAGACTGTGGCTATACACTATTTTACAGCAATCGTGAAGCTGCTTTTATGATTCGGCTTTGAACTCACCATGAAAAGCTCTTGCAAACAAAAACATCACAATCAGCGTTTTGGTGATAGTTAAGATTTGTTGTACATCTGTGGTAATAGAAACATGCCTTACATAGGCTGAAAAATACTTGATTTCTATCACAAGTCCCATCTGGGCTTGTTTTGTAAATCAAATAGCAATAAGAGTGCCTTTCACCATCATTTTATCACTGACAGGGAAATGCTGTCAGAGATTCTTTTATTTATTGAGATAACAACCTCCATGGCTCTCTCATAGACGAGAGCGTAACGAGTGTGAATTTAGTGTGTTAAGACAGTGCTACCCATAGAATGTCTGTGGGACCACCTGTTATACTATTTTATGCTAAGCTTGTAGGCTCTCATAGGTAGGCTCTGGCAGTGTGGTGTGTACGTTAGTGTTATAAATCCGGGCGGATACATTACAAAGGTGCTGCCCTTCAGACCAGTGTTTATGCTGAATTATTGGTGCTATATGTAAGATTGACAACAAGTGTTTTAAATGGGTACTGCAGTCCAAATTAAAAATATTGGAGAGTTGCCTGCCCCACCCCGGACACGAAGCTCATGCAGGTTGCCAGAATATTGACATGCAAATTAGCCAATTCAGCATCTGTTTTAAAGGATTTCTGGGCTCTATGCTGTCTCCATCTTCCAAAGGCATCAAAAACATTTATCCTTGTTTTACTACGCCTCTGGTCATGGTGGTTTTTAGATGGATGGAGAGGCTTTTTAGGTCGGGTGGAGCAGGCAAACTTGCTCAAATCTGGCAACCCGGTGGTGCCGAAATACTATTGGTGAGTGGGCAGTGGGCTGGATCACACAGGCTAAAACATAAACAGCCATTCCGGCCCGGAATGGAATCTTCGAAGTAGAATATACTGGCTGTAGCATTGTTATCGGAGAAGCCAGTATTTCAACTTAGCATGTTTCCTAATTCTCTAATGACTTACTATGGTAATTTTATGATTTAATATAGTAAAAATATTACAAATAGCACAATTAATGGTGCATTTAAGAAAAATGAACACGATAAACTATTTAAATTAATTGTATGCATTAACTCGTTAATTCTGACAGATCTAAATATAATATAATATAATATAATGTAATATAATATAATATAATATAATATAATATAATATAATATAATATAATGTAATATAAAGGAGGAGCTCTCCTGCATTCTCATGCATATAAATGAAACTTAATTAATGGAGTACAACATCTAGTATGAGTGCACCTTAAAGGGATATTTGACATAAAAATGTGAATTATGTTATAATAGGTTTGTAGTTCCAAACCCATAAGACTTTTTTCTTTCATGCAACACAAAGTGGCATGACAGCCTCAGTCACCATTCACTTTCATTACATATTTTTTCCATGCAATGAATGTGAATGTTGAATGAGGCTGAAAGTCCCTAGCATTCTGCCTGCAATCTCCTTTTGTGTTCTATGGAAACGTGTCCAGGTCAACACAAGGGTGAATAAATGATGACAGAATTTAAATTTTTGGGTGTACTATCCCTTTAATCTTCCTTGTTCTTGACCTCACTTTTCTACATAAAGTTAATTGTATGTGTAGGCTAATAAGGCGTACATGTCTGTGATCAAAGGCTGCCAATTTTGACTCATCACTTATACCTTCTAATTTTTTGTAATTAAAGGTCTTCCGCTAAAGCATCATGGAAAATTCCCCATGCCTCAGGCAATGATGAGGGAGCATATGAATGTGTGGCCCAGAGCACTGCAGGCACAGGACGAGCTCTCACACAACTCACTGTCAGAGGTATTAAACAAACACAGATACACACTCGACAAAGTTTTATTTCCACACCATTCACACTGTTGCATTTATAGTACACCCACACCCTCAGGTTCCTAAGTAGGATGTAATCTCCAGAATCAAAGGAAATTTTAAATGTGAAAAACATTTGGCAAAGTAATTAGAAATTGTAGCTGGAAAGCTTGTATTTGACTGCTACAACAACATCACACTGATAGATTTGCTGTATTACACACACTGCAGGTTTATGTCTCTTTAAAAGTACAGAGTGGTTAAAAATTGGGAAAATGCTTCTATTTTATAATTTAATACAGATTGTCATTACAGATTATATTATCAATACAATTATCAAACAATTTGTGTGAAAAGTTTTTCATTTAAATATACATGAGTTTTAGAATTTTATAGTACAGTATTTGATATGCACTGTTTTTGCTATAATGACAACTTACACTCAAGCTTGCATAGATATAATTCATTCATTTTATCCAAGCATTATTTGAGAATGTTCCAAAGAACCTGTGTGCTTCAATGTAAGCAAGAAAACCTGACCTATTGCACAAAGGAGTTAACAAGGTTATCATGTCAAAAATGTGCTTATTTGATTAGTGAACTAGAAATAGTGCAGAATCTTGAAGGGATAGTTCTGTCATACTTTTCTCATCCTCATACTATCCCAGATGTGAATTCTTTCTTTTTTCTGCTGAACACAAACAAAGACTTTTAGATAAATATTTCAGCTCTGTAGGTCCATATAATGTAAGTAAATGTGGATCAGACCTTTGAAGCTCCAAAAATCACATAAAGACAACATAAAAGTAATCCATAAGACTCCATATGTGGTTAAATCTATGTCTTCAGAAGTGATATGATAGGTGTGGGTGAAAGAAACAGATCAATATTTAAGTCCCTTCTTACTGTAAATATCCAGTTTCACTTTCACATTATTTCCCCATTTTGAAAGTGAAAGTGAAAATGGAGATTTATGGCATGAGGGTGAGTACATGATGAGATAATTCAAATTTTTGGTTGAACAATCCCTTTAAAGATTTCATATTTATGTCATTTTATCTGTATTTTTTTACATTTCAAAAACCTCTATTTTAAACATTCTGTTTATTTACAAGTTAAAATGAGATCCCAGATTTTCAGTTTGAACTCAGTGTGACTTTTGAACTCAACTGTATTTCATCATCATTATATGTTAATTCCTCTTCATATAGAGCCCCCTCCTATTCTGCGGCCCCCAGTGAATGTGACATTGTCCCCGGGAGCAGTAGCAGTGCTGTCATGTCAGGTTCAAGGCTCTGTGAGGCACAATCTCACCTGGTACCGTTCAGGCTCTGTCTTATCATCTCGCTTGGGGAGGGTGAAAGTACTAACCAATTCGTCTCTGGAGATCAGCTGGGTTCGCATTCAGGATGCTGGACCCTACCAGTGCAGAGCCAGTAATGCCCATGGAGAGAGTCAGTCTGTCGTATGGCTGGTGGTCTTAGGTACTGTACACCACCTGGTCAAACACTCAATCCCGGGCCTCATGAGTCCTGCAGTCATGTGTTTTCTATTACAAGACTCCAAACACAGCAAACTTCTACACAGCCAGTAAGATTGAGGCCAGCATGTTTCAAATAAGCAAGATTAATGAGCTTAGATTGACAGTTCCTTTTTGAGTCACAATTTCATCATGCTGTACAAATAGCGGAACAAATTGGAGATGTGTATATCATCAATGTGAGCAATGCACATGCAGGCTACCACTATCATTGTAACATATTTCATGTTATAAGACAATAAGCTTGGAAAGGCTGTGCATTACACTGATTTTACCACAAATAAGAGATATACTTATACCCCCTATACCCTCTTAAAAACCCCTTTCACATGGTAAAAAAAGAGTAACGCACATACTTTAGTGACTTATTTCTTTTATATAATGTTGGCAACTGCAATATGTGCCTTAAAAAGCCAAAAGACAGTAATTAAGACAACAAAGAAAAATGGTTACTGTGTCGTATTATTGTCCAGCCAAATGTGGATTATAAAATATTTCCATAACTTTTCTGCCAAATTTGACCTTTGTTGACACAAACACATCTATCACAGGACGGTTTTAACTCTATTTGGATAATATGTATATTTGTTGAATTTTGCCTTTGCAGGAAAGTATGATAAAAGACTCCAATGTTCAATAAATCATTAAATGGATAGTTCATTCAAAAGTGAAAATTCTCCAATCAATTGCTTTCATGTCATCCCAGATGTGTATGACTTTCTTTCTTCTGAAGAACAATATCACAGCTCTGTAGGTTCAAACAATGCAAGTGAATGGTGGCCAGAACTCTGAAGTTCCAAATATCACATAAAGGCAGCATAAAAGAAATCCACACGGCTCCAGTAGTTTAATATATTTCTTCTGAAGCGATGCAATCACTTTGGGTGAGAAACAGATCAATATTTCAATCATTTTTACAATAAATCTCCACTTTTACTTTTAGAATGTGAAAGTGAAAGTAGAGATTTATAGTAATAAAGGAAAAATACTGCTGGACTATCAATCTGTTTCTCACCCATGCCTGTTATATAACTTCTGAACACAATATGATTTAATTACTCGCATCCTTTACTTTTATGCTGTCTTTATGTGATTTTTGGAGCTTGAAAGGTCTGGTCATCATTCAATTCCATTGCATGGACCTACAGAGCTGAAAAGTGCTTCTTAAAATCTTTGTTTGTGTTCTGAAGAAGAAAGAAAGTCATACACATCTGGGATGGCATGAGGGTGAGTAAATGTTGAGAGAATTTAAATTTTTGGGTGAACTTTCTTTTTAAATGCATTAGTACTAATTATCAGAATAAACTAAATAAATAAACTAAAATTTATAAAGTAATATTAATGGCTGTTAATGGTTGCCAAGCAATGTAGCTTGTGTGGTCACAGGTGTGCAATTGCAGTTAATTTACAATGGTTTTGATCGCCGCTCATCCAAACCGAATTTTAGATTTTAAATTATTAATTTTTTTTCATTCTTGCTTTGGTGTGGCAGAGTTCCTATTTTCCATTTTTCTTCTCTGAAATTGGAAATGTTCTTTGACAAGTAGTGAAATGCAAAATCTAAAGGAGCTACAGGATGAGTAACCATGTATTTCCATATTTCCTTTACAGAGGCCCCATCTGTGGTTGTATCCCCTCAGACACAAAGATTTTCTAGGGGGGCAGGGGTCCACATCTCTTGTTCAGTGTCTGGATCCCCTCCTCCTAAGCTTTTCTGGAGCCATGGCAACATCTTTCTCTCCAACCATGATCGGTAGGCGACCAGCTCCCCCTCCCTTCTCCCACTATACTTCTGTCTCTTTAACATCCACACAGAGTTTGAGATGATTATCTTTTTATACATTTCTGTTTGAGAATACTGCCCGCAAACCATCAGCAGTCTGAGATGTGGTCAACACATTAGAATTAGTCTGGCATTGATGCTGTATTTTATTCAATTAGATGTCAGTTTGATGTAAAGAAAAAACGTTGAAAATCATCCCACACAAAGTTTATTGTAATGTAATCATTATATCAACACTCAAAGTGTTGTCAAATCAATCAAATCAAATCAAATCAAATCACTTTATTGTCACACTACTGTGTACACGAGTGCAACAGTAGGTGAAATTCTTGTGTGCAGTTCCGAGCAACATTGCAGTAATGACAGTGACGAGACATAAACCACTTTACAATAACAACATTTACACAACACAATTTACATAACAAATGTACACATACCTACACAACAATTTACATATCATATGTACACAATACACACAATGTAGAATACACATACACTAGATAAGGGTATAAATATATATATATACACTAACTGAATTGTTGTGGCTACTATAACTCGTTTGTGTGGTTTCAGAATCAGTATATCTGAGTCAGGCACTCTTACAATCAGAGGAGCTGTTCCTGAGGACGCTGGAAACTATACATGCCTGGCCACCAACGAGGCGGGCACTGCCTCCCAGTCTGTCACTCTTAGTTATGCAGGTGGGTGCAGGAATCAGTGGTTCCGTTTGATGAAAATGCTTTTATATTGTAAACCAGGCTCCAGCAATGTTGCCATTTTTTAGTTATAGCTTTGAATATAAAACTGAAAATAGCTCTTAGAGCGACTTGACAGCATACGTTGTCAAAAATTGTGATTAAGGTGCTGTAAGTCTAGGCTTTATTGTTTTTGTCAGATTTGTCAAATGGAATATGCTAGAGCTTTAATATACCAGATGATGGTAGCTTTTAGTGAAAAATCCTCTGAATGTCATACTACTGTATGTCCAATAGATAGAAGAGCAAAAGAGAAGCAAAACTGCACAAGATAATAAGAATATTTTTCAAAGACTATATCTATTGTTTTTCTCTCTCTCTGCCCATTGGCTATTTTTTCTTGGTCTAAGCATAAATCAAGATTAATTTAGTATAGTTTATGCATAAAACTTTAAAAAACATATTTGCTTATGGGATTCATTTGTGAATAGGCATGTACCTAAATTGTAACTCTAAAATGTACACTGTTGGTTTTCTACAAGCAGAACAAATCAGAAATTGTTTTAATATACAATAGTTAAGATATTATAAAATGCCAAAAGTTATTGGAATAAATGTAAATTGAGACATCCTTGGCCAATGTTTGGCAAGTTTTTCAACTTTTTTTTTATATATATTTAAAAAGAAATCAATCATTATACGTACACTTTGGGACCACAATAAAAAACTGATTTTTGTTAAAGGTGCACTCAGTGATTCCTGAGAAACATTGTTGATATTCAAACTCATCTCCGCCACCCATATTCATGCATGCAAGACGGTTTTACGCACAACAGCTCCAGACACTCACATCTCTCCTGCTATTAAATCTAACATCACAACAACAACATATATAGGTTTTGTGAAACATAGCAAAATGTATGTTACCCATCTATCAAGAAGAAAAAGTGCAACTTTTGCACCATCTTGTATTGTATTGTAAAGTGTATTGAGTGCACCTTTAAAGTGGGACTTTAGTTCCATTGTACATTAATCCAAAATGTATGCATTTTCAATTGTTTTCAATGTGGGTCAAAAATGACCTGAAGGATAATAGGAGGGTTAAAAAAATTACATAGCCTATACAAAACAAAAGCACATGCCGGTAATCTGTCACACATTAGGTTAAATTCACTTGACAAAATAGTTCTTAAAGGTACTTTAAGCCATTTCAGCCATTTTTCTAATGTCCACTAGTTAACTCAACAACACAGAGACAAATAGGCCCTATATGTCAGGTAGTAGGTTGGGGTGTAGTGGCGACGAAAGAGTTGGGCTTACATATATACTGTATATAAATATATATATATATATATATATATATATATATATATATATATATATATATAGAATGGGGAAAAATGTGATCTCAGTGATTTTAACCATGGCATGAATGTTGATGCCAGACTGGTTTGAGTTTTTCTGTAACTGCTGATCTCCTGGGATTTTCATGCACAACCGTCTCTAGGGTTTACTCAGAATGGTGCCAAAAAAAAAAAAAAAGCATTCAGTGAGTGGCCGTTCTGTGAATGGAAACACATTGTTGATGAGAGAGGTCAAAATGGCCAAACTGGTTTGAGGTCACAAAAAGGCTACAGTAACTCAGATAACCACTCTGTACAATTGTAATGAGCTGAATATCATCTCAGAATGCACAACACGTCTAACTTTGAGGCGGATGTCAATTTACAGTTGCAGTCACAAATCAACATTTCCCTGTAACACTGGGAAAAGTCCCACCTCCTTCCTGAAAAATATCCTGAAAATATCCAGGCTGAAACAAATGTTCTGATTGGCTGTTCAGCTAAGTCTGACTGCCTATCTTGCCCATTCAAGTCCTGAATCCTTGTATTACACTAATACTTGAGGGCCTCTGCAGACATTCTAATGCTGAACAATAATGATGAGCTGTAGATTTATTTCCTTTCTCTCTTGTTGCTGTCCCAGAGTCTCCAAGAATCTCGTTGGCACAGCAGGTGGTGATGGTTGTTTCTGGTGGAGATGCCACTCTTGAATGTCATGCCTCTGGCACTCCCCTTCCATTAGTCACATGGCATAAAGGTAAATACTGTCTCAAAAGATAATACTTGGGCCTTTAAGACACATAACTTTGATTCTTTATGTTCTTGATTAGTACTTCTTATGCAGCCAAACTGTGTTAGATTATGATAAGAATGCAGATGTAAGATAATTCCTCCCTTCAACAGAATGTTACTCATGAAGTGAGAATATGAAAAACAAAACAAACAAACAAAAAAAACCATTACTACAAGAAGTTTTCTATATTTGACACTTTCTCAAACAGTCAATAATCATGACATAAATTTCAGCTTCAAAGAATTACAAACTGAAGCAAGAAAGTACAAAAAGGCAAAGGTTGTAGACTGTGTACTTCAATTACTTAAATTAAGGGAATTAATTACTTATCCCATAAATCAATGGAAATTGGAAGATTTTTATAAAAAAAAATATTAAGATAATTTGTACAAATATACAAGTTGTTATAGAAAAACTGACATAAGTAAATCACAAGGCCTCATGAGAATGGGCGTTCACTGGTGAGCCACTAGTTACGTTTCTATAGTAACAGTGACTTCTCTGAATAGCTGATTATGGATAGTGTAGTTCTTCACTGGGATTTCAGCATTTAATGAAATCACACTGACTTATTATTTTCTGTCTTATTTATTGTTATATTATTGGAAGGTAACAAGCCTTGAAATGTTTTTTACATTATTGTTAAAAATCAATTTCTCTATGGAGAAAATGGAGGGGATTTTTACTTCAGGAACCTCTATTTATCTGTTCATTGATTCTTTCACCATCCCTCTTCAGGGGATCTGGATCTTGGCACAGTGCCATTTGCAGAGCTGGATGTCCATCGTGGAACACTGCAGATCCGTGGAGTTCAGGAAGTGGATGCTGGAGAGTATACCTGTGTGGCCACAAATACTGCTGGCTCCACCTCTGCAGTGGTCATGCTACAGGTGGGAGGTGAGAACATAAGACCACAACTGATTTATATGTTACATCACTGTACATTTTAAATGGAACTGTTTGTTTTACATGGGGGTTTATTTACTGAGTTTATTGTCTTAATATTTCTATTAATTTTCCAGAACTTTGAACCACATTTAGTTCTTAGCATAAATAACTAAATATTATCAAAACGGTTTGATTTTAAGTAGAACACACATATAAGCCCATGAGCTTCCAAAACACAAGTGGTTCCTGTATCCAATGATACTCCGCATTGTAGCAGTGTATGAAATTTGGTTTCAAAAACTTTGGAAACGTTTCTTTAATACATCCGAACAGCATTCTCAGACTCCAGTAGCTCATGGCCAGTTTACGAGCTGGCTTGAAAGACCCAGAGCCAGATCCTAATATTTATAACGAGCTTGCCTTATAATAATGGCCACCCTACATAATGTGTAGCATAATCCTGAATGTGTAGCTTTCACACATTTTGATATATGTTTACAGGCAAGTGTAGCCTATATATCATGCACTTCCAATAACTGATCACCATTTCTTAGGTTTCTCACTGGCTCATTTTAAATAGTCCTGCAATGTTTTTATTTATTTATTTATTTAAGTAAGTACAGATATTCCATTTATTCTCACAATTAATATGTAGACATAAAAACTACAGGGAGCCTATAATAGTAATAGAATAAACTTTAGAATAGTTATATTGCATTATAGAGCAAATGACTTCATATTTCATGTCAATCAGTAAATGAAACCATCACAGCACACATCCACAAGTGCACAGGCAGAATATATTTGCAGGAATATTGTGCAAATCCAATGTATTTTTTCCAAAGTGGAATTGATTGTTAATGATAACTTAGACTTACCTACCATGAGCTCCGATGTTGTTAATGCTCCTGTAAAAGCCATCAGTCCCAGTTATTTCACCTTAACTTTTACAAAAAGCCGAATTTTAAAAAGCAGAATTTCTGGCGAATAACTACACTGCCCATGAATCCTGAAGAAAACGATATATGAATCAGAGAATCATTGCCAACAAACTGCAACAAATGAGGTGTGTAGATACTGCCCACTCTCATGAAGCATTGTAAATAACACAATTGAGTCGGGTTCCCTTAACTTTCGAAGTACTTATCCAAATATATTGCAATACATTTAAAATTATTGTTTATATTCTTATAATTAACCATTTTAAATCAATAGTTTTATATATTTCCATTGTTTTTAATAGGATTGTAGTTCATCCCCTCATTAAAAACATTAAGTTCACAGTCTTTTACCTTCATCTTTTTGTCTGATTTACAAATACTTTTTTGCTTCAAACTATATCTTAAAATTCTGTAATCCACCTCAGTGCTGGTTGATTTATTCATGGCCTGTAACTCTTTTATGAAGAATTTTATGAAAACCCCATAGAAGAAAAGAACAAGAAAAATACTCAAAGTGGGCAGGCTATGTTGCACTCCATTACAAAATTATCCACTATTTGTTTCAGTCCGCATGTCTGTGTTCGCTTTTTTCAATATAGTGGTGGGGATTTTGATGCATCTTCATTTTGATCACTGCAGGTTCAGAGAGCGTTTCTGCAGATTACATATTTATGCCAGCAGGTGCCGACAAATGAATGTATTTTATGGTATGAGTGCGTCAATGAATCATTGACTCAACGGGTTCATTAAAAAACACATTCATTCACAACTGAAACAATGGAAGTAAATGAGAATGATTCATTTAAAATTGTTCTGATTAATTCAAAAACACTGATTTGTTTACTAACGCCACTAGTTTGAAAGCAGATTAGTACCTCAAAGACAGTTGAGCTTGACGCCATGGCTTCTTTTGGGACTATTTTCACTGGTGAGAAATGAGGGGGCTAACTGGCAATATTTTGTCTGAAAATTTATTCAAAATCTTTTTCTTGAACTGTTGTTTAAAAGCAGTATAACACATGCAATCAAGTTGTTTTTAAGAGCAGCATGTGATATTCAGAACAGCAGCACTCTTGCTCATGTTATATAAACTTCTCGCCCCTCAGAATAGTAAAAGAATGCATGACAAAGCTCATTATCTTTGTGAAACATTTGATGACTATTGTGCAACCCTCTCTATTTTTTGCAGCTGCTCCAGGGTTCTCAGAGTTCCCGGTGGACATATTGGCCAGCGTAGGTGATAACATTACTCTGCCGTGCATCGCCCATGGTTTCCCCACACCGTCTCTTACATGGCGACGCCAGGATGGGCGGCCCATTTTTGGCAAGTTGTCTGGCCACATAGGCAACTCACAACTGCCTTCTGGTGCCCTACAGATCCAGAGTGAGTCACCATATCTGTCTTTTGAAAAATATGTTTAGTGAGGTCAACCGTTAGTATAACCCCTTCCAGAGATTTAACTCCTAGTTAACAAATATACGTATGTTTTTAAAGTGTTTCCCTTGTAAAGTGTTAGTAACAATGTCATTGTGGGAACGTGAAAATGTCCAGTTTTCTTAACGTGAGTTGAATGCTATTTTTATTTATTGAGTACTAATAACATCAAAAGGATGTCCGTTGACTGTATTTAAATGTTTGTTTTGTAACCTTCACATAATGTTAGCCAAAGTTGAACGTTCCCTGTTAGGTGGGCGGAAACAGACCACCACGCAGGCCCTGTTCCATCCACATGAGAATAGTAAAGATGTTATTTTAGGTGTTGATATGCAGGGGAGGTGGTTCTCTATGGTGGTTCTGAGATAGAGGATATAGAAACTGAAAGCTTCTTCTCTTAGAGAGTGGGATGCGAGACCCTGATCTCTTCACCCTAGGCCCACTCAGGGGTTGGGTGGGGTAAGAAGTCAAACCGCAGGCCACTTGGGCCAGCACCAGAGCTTCTGGCAGAACAAGGAGCTACATATGGACAAAGTAGACTTCTAAATGTTTATAGGCTACAATGTTTTTATTGGACGGCAGTTACAGTATTAATGTTGAGCTACATGTGTAATGTTGGCTGACTTGGCTACTAAAAGCATAAGGAGCATATGGCTCTGTTCCTACATGCCAATGAGTGTGTGTGTGTGTGTGTGTGTGTGTGTGTATGTGTATGTGTGTGTGTGTGTGTTTATACTGTTTAGTCTGTATGTGTGAAAATACATTTAGAGATGGAGACATTTTGGCTAATGCTTAACATTTTCACAGACACAATAGATGCACAATTACAATTAAAGTGATTATTCCTTCACATATAGCCATAGGAAAGAAAAATCTCAAATTAAATCTCTTAAATATCACAGCTGTTTCTCATCAAATAGCCATGTGCTATATGTTAGTGAGTAATATGTCTTTGACAATTAAGTTTCATGTGAACAGGCATTGCTTATTTGCCATGTTTTAACTTATAACTTAACAAAAAATAAACAGACCATAAAATATCACATACCATTACTTATAGGAGGCGATTATCTTTAAAACGAGCCCACATACAAGGTAATCAGATGCATAGATCATTAGATAATCCACACAAAGCACATTGTTAAATATGGCCAACAGGAGATGCCACCAAGTAAATTACACATACTCATTGATGCAGACTCAAAAAGTCAAAAGGCACTCATTCTGTGAAATATCATTACTAAAATCATGTCTGTATGCTATCCAAACCTTTATTCATTGTTGTGTTTGCATGTGTAATTAATTCTTATGTACAATTATTATGTTTTATTTGTATAGAGAGGCTTTTGGACACTTGTTTTAGCACACTAGACTATTATTTTTGTAATGCTATGACTTTTGATTGCTTTGTCATATAAACACAACATTTTTCTAAGTGACAGTTGACATGATTGTGGAAATTAGGTCAGTTTTCGGAGCCCACTTATTTACACAGAGATATATATTATCAAATCAGAAAAATAAGAAAAAAAGTAGGGCTATCGATTTAACACGTTAATTCAGTGCGATTAATTTGACTAAAAATAATGCGTTAAAAAAAATTAATGTAATTCATCGCAATGCCCCCAGACTGTCATATGGAAGATTCCTGAGAAATGCTAGCTTGTGGTACCACCTGTTGACTCCAGAGGGCAGAAAGTGAAGCTTCAGCTGTGTGGCAATGCACAGTTTATACAGTGAAGAAAACAACCATCCAGCAGCAAAACAACACAAACATGCGTTACGTTCTTGTGTTCAAAACACTTGATGGAGCGCAAATTCGAACTAAGGGATCTCAATATGTGTTCTAAGTATTAAAATATATTTAACATAATTATGTTTATGACGCACCCGAGATGCTACACAAGCATATCTGACGCAGGTTTAAATTGACAATTGACGGATCCTTAAACAACCCCTCATAATACATTTCCAACTGATTGACAAATTCACTTGTGAAATGGATTGCTGTGAACTGTATACCAATGATTGACATGATCAATAATGTGGTAGTAAACAAGAAAAAAAAAGCTGCTTTTTGTATTGTCTTATTAATGATTAACTCTTCTGCCACATATGTGCCTTCATGACACATTTGCATACCCTGTCCCCGGACATACATGTATAAAAGCGGGGAAATACGTCGAGTTCATTCAGGATTTTTCTGAGGAGGCGGAAATGGTCTGGCGGCTCGGCTCATCGACATGGCTGGGAGGTAACATACGTAACCTAGACGTTCCCCATCTGTCACTCATTTCGACGTTGTGTCGAAGAAGCGACACTAGGGCTCCAATTTAAATCACGCCATGCACTGAGCCGTGTACATGTACTGCTGACACAGGAGTGGACAGGTATTCTATGTGCAAAGGTGACCAGCTGTGTCAGACTGCGCGTACCCTTCCCCAATGCCACCAAAAAGTCGGCTGAATCCTTCTGGTTACCCTAGACAGGGGAACAAGGCGACGCTTGCCAACCTGGGAACGGGTCAAGCCTGGCTGGGCCTCTTTTCTCTCTATGTTTCTCCGCATAGAGCAAGAACGGCCGGGGCCCTTACACGCATCGAGGGAAGGGGGTCTTACCCAGTTTCCTATTCTTTCAGGGGGAAAAGACCCTGTGGAGGCCACACCTGCCCGAAAGGGGAGGTAAAGGTGGCGAATACATCACATGGGTTTTTAGGCAACATGTGGAACGTGGCGCAGTGGTAGATCCAGTCTCAAGGAGGGGGGAGTTGCTACCACTTAGCGACCGGCGGGCAGCTGGGACTGTCTAAGACCACTAAGAGATCCCAGGAGGGGAACAGGCGGGAGGGGTTCAACTTCCGGGCGCCTCTTAGGAACCTGATAATTAAGTCGTGCTTACCCAAAGACTTGCCATCTACTGCGTCGTGGTGGGCCGTGATAGCGGCGACATACACCTTCAGGATGGAAGGGGACAGCCTTCGACACAACGTCGAAGTGAGCGACAGACGGGGAACTATGTATCATTATTTCATCATTATATATTGAAGTCTTTTTATATGTGGGGCTTTCTCAGCAAATATTTGTATATGCGATTAAATGCGATTAATCGCAATTAATTAATCGGGACACCATATAATTAATTCGATTAAAAATTTTAATCGATTGACAGCCCTAGAAAAAAGTATGCTTTTCTTAGGCTGAGAGTCTCAGAATTGATCATAATCTATATCATTAAAACAATTTAAATGTTTTCTTTAAAACTAAACCAAACACTTCACCATCCTTGTTTTTTGTTTATTTGTTTTTTGTGGAGTAATCAGCCTTTAACTTTGTGTATGCCACTGAAACAGGAAATCTTTAAAAATACCTTCAGAGATTAAAGGGTTAAACCGAAGATATAAATTGTGAAATTAAAAATGTATCTGTTTTCTTCAGTTAGATAACAAGGTAAACAGTTAGCCTATTAGGTTAGCATACTGCTAGCCAATTAGCCTGCTAGTTAAACAGTGGTAAAGCTTCTTCATTTTCATCACGTTTCTCCTCATTGTTGCCACCTAGTGATGGTATGGTTGTATTCAATAACCCTTTTAAGTTGCGGAATATTTAATCATTTAACGACTTTTATTTTTTTAATCTGTGTGGTTGTAGGCTTTTTGCTATATTCACAACCAACACAGTGTATGAGTGTAACATCCAACTGTTGCAAGTCGTTTTTTTTTTTTTTTTGTAGTGGCTGTGCCTTGTAGTAGTCTTGCAGGATACATGCAGACTCTTCTCCAGAAATGGAAGCCAGCCTAGGTACTTGTTTATCTTTTGTTGCTTTCTGGTTCAGTTTTATTTCTCCTAAGGCATTTTGGTAGAAAAGTTACAGTTATTACTTAAATTAAACATAACTGAAAGCTCCATGAGTTACAAAATAGCAACCTCTGATAGATAAAAGATTCCTCTGGATAACACTGCATTACACACACTCACATTCAAACATTGATTTATAATGAAACATAATAATTTACACTATTGTCATGTATCCAGTGTCTCTCTCTACGGTTCATTTCAATGTATTATAATGTATCATTTCAACAGCTGCCAATATGTGTGCAAAGATTGAAATGACTGCTATACAAATTCCACCCATGCAAAGAATTTATGAGATCTTAACAACACACTCATTACAATAGCTTCATTGTTTTATCAGATGGATACTTGAATTCATAATGCTTTCAAACAAAATGAATTGCCACAAATTAAACCTGAACTATCATCACAATGGAATTAACAACATTGTAGTACTGTAAATACAAACAAATCAGCATTCCCATAAATTCTTACACTCTCTTATCAAAGATGCCAACCACGCCAAGAAATTAAGGGTTTTTGCGCAAATCTAAAAACATTTATGTTTTTCAGTTTTGATTATTTATTTCTGTAACAAACATGCGGATGTACGTCATTATAAAGCAATAAAAATATAACAATAAAATTTGGTTTTAGGTATCACTTTTAGAAATCCTCAGTAGCATGGTTTTTATCAGAGAACTTAAGAGAAATTATATTTATATTAGACATTTATATTATATTGTATATTATATATATATATATATATATATATATATTATTACCATTACTTGGCACTTTATTTTATATTATTTTTATTGTTATTTGTTACTACTTAATTATTATATTATTATTATTATTATTATTATCTCTTTACTCATTGTGTATTGATACAGACAGCCTTGCCAATAAAGTACTTTAAAAATTAAAGTAAATTTTTTTTTAGAAATTAACAAATTTATCTATGTTGCTGTATGACATCTAATTGTGTTGAGAAGATTAAGTAAAATCTTGATAGTAGCCTATTATTTGTGAGCATTGTTAAACTAGTCATATTGCTGGCTGAAAATTTGTTTCGCCTGTTGTTGTCATCCTTAATTTGGCCGTTATATTTTGCATCCCATTAACATTAATAACTGTAACAGCAAATTATTATTAAGCTTACTACTATGTTAATGACTTATGTGTGAAATTCTATGGCATATGAGTGTCATAACACAAGAGTTCTGTACATTATAAACAGCATGGCCCTGTTTTTCCCTCTCCAGGTGTTTGGGTTGACGATGAGGGCGTGTATGTTTGTGAAGCCAAAAACCAGTTTGGATCCCTCAAGGCACACACCAGGGTCACTGTTACTGGCTTAGGTACATATATGTTTTGTTCTCCTCACAAATTTGACAAATATTGTCTCCATAAACTCCAGAAACTTGGCCTTTGTTGTGATTTCACTTTAACACATTTTTATTTAAACAGAACCACCATTATTAGCTGAAGGTGCACCAATTGTCACAACTACAACTGGTCAGCCTTTGGACATTCCATGTATGTTATTAGACGGAATTCCTCTTCCTGAAAGAGTCTGGACACACAATGGAAAACAAGTGAGTGACAAAGGACACAAACAGCATCTGTAACAAGTGCAAGTATCATTAAAGGAGCACTCAGTATTTTTTTCTTATTAAAAGTTTTTCCCCTTAAAAAATAAGTAGTCCTTTTGAAAATATATGTATTAAACTCACATACACTCACATTATGAGATGAAAATTCCTGTCATATCAGTAAAGTAAAATTTATAGTAAAATATAGTAAAAGTATTATGCCATGTTGTTTATTGTGTTTATTGTCTTCTTAATCTTGTCTTTAGGTGCATATGGGTGGGAGAGTCTTTCTAAGGAGTGACGGCAGTCTACATGTGGATAGAGCCGTACCAGAAGATGCTGGGACATACGTTTGCACTGCTATAAATGTAGCAGGATCTGCCAATATTACAGTCAAAGTGGAAATTCATGGTTTGTGGACAGGATCTAATTATGAATGAGAATAACTGATAATCATGTTTGTCATGCTATGGTAAGCTGCACTGTGAGAACTGGTCAATAGTGAGATAATAGAGGAAGAATGATGGACAGCTATATGCATGCACCATTATTTATCTTATAGCTGATCTCAAAATACACAATAAATCAGTTTCAAACAATCCCTAGAGATTTGTATGTTTAGTTATTCAATGTTTATCTACTCATATAGCTCAAAATAAAGTCGGCTCATCTAGTCCGCAATGCAGCTAATATTAGAGTTATATTTAGGAGTGGTACGTTTCTGGATTCCTTGAGAAGTATCTTTGGCAAAGATCTAATTGTGAACTGCAGGTTGTTAAGGAAGTGAGCAGCTGTTATTTTGACCTACTTTTGCAGCCACTCCCAATATCAAGGCTGGTCCACTGCATTACATAGCCAATGAGGGCACGTCCATCTCCATGTCCTGTGAAGCAAATGGGGTGCCCACACCCACCATTGTCTGGTCTAAGGTACATTATCCTGATTCCCTTACTTTACTCCCTCTTTTACATAACATTTCTTTTGGCTGTCACCATACAGGTAGTGAAAGATAGCAGTAGCACTGTGTTAAACTAGAATAATTTAGGATAATGGAGTTTAAGAGATGTGCTGAAGCAGCCCATTTATCTTATGATGCATCACTTTCTCAATCTCCTTTGAAAAAAATGCAAGCTCACATCTGCCTGGCCCTGTCACGGCAAGTTAATTTTTCCACCACCTTGTTTCAGAACATGATAGATTGTTGGTGTATTGTCTGCAGAATCCACTTGAGGCATGTAAATTGCTATTCTGGTCACATGAAACAAGGTCTGCTAAAGCCATCTTGTTTTCAGCTAAACAAGGTGGGCGATACGCATAGGAAATTCCTGATTCCTAGTAACTTGAGAAGCATCTTCAGAGATTTTGCTACTCTGTTGAGATTTGCATGGATTGCATTCCAGTCTCCCCCTCCAAACAACATGCTTGTTTCAGGGCTTTTAGGTTGTTTTCCATCTCCTTTTCTCCCCAGGGTCGAGATCCCTCAATCAGGACTGTGTCAGCACCTCTTGCAGAAGCTGACGGAAGTCTATACATCCCCAGTCCAACAGCTAAAGATGCAGGGATCTACGTCTGCACTGCTACCAGTGCAGTGGGCTACACTAGCAGAGAGATGCATCTAAGTGTTAACAGTAAGGAATGCCACGAATGACTTTAAACTTTCCACTCAATTCACATCTACAAGCGCGATCCTTATAATGTTCTTTACATGTAAATAGAGAAATAATTTTTGATCATTTAAAACTCATTAGTATTAAGAATTTTCGTCCTGTATTCCTAAAATCACTCATTTCAATAGCCAAACCAAAAATTGTTAGTGCTAATGGGACACAGACGATGGTTAAAATGGCAGCTGAGGTTGGATCTGAGGTCATCCTTCCATGTGAAGTTCATGGAAGTCCTACCCCTCTGGTGACTTGGAGCAGAAATGGGCAGCCCATCCCTTCTGTCACAGCCTGGTAAGAAATGTTTTATCAATCCTTTCGACACCCCATTGATTACATACATTCAATAAGACAACTATAACACATACCTTACTCATTTACACTACCATTCAGACATACTATAATAATAGTTCAGTCATCAAAACTATGAAATGGAAGTGTGGGAATTGAATGTAATGTAAATGTAGTGTCCAAAATGTTGAACAAACCAAACCTATTTTACTTTTTGCCTTTTGCCAATATTACAGCTGTGCACACATTGAGCATTCTCTCAACCAATTTCATGAGGTGCCACCTGGGATGCTTTTTAAGAAGTATCATTCCCATCTAGCTTTGCGCTTGTTGGCTGCTTTTCTTTTACTATCCAGCCTAACTTGTCCACCCACCTGTCCATCCACCCGAGCTAGCTTGTTACTAAGTGAGCTAGCTAGATAGCTAGTTAGAAAACGAGCGAGATAGCTAGCTAGCTTGTTAGAAAGTGAACGAGATAGCTAGCTAGCCAGTTAATAAGTTCAGTCAAGTGCACTTTAAAATGGTTTTTGATGTAACCTAAAAATATTGGCTTCCTCTGGTAACAGCTACAGTAAATTAACTGGGTTTATTCAGTTAAAAAGCATTATTTAATATGACATTAACCTACATTTACCCAACAAAGGAGTCCAAACTTTTATCACGATAATTGTTGAAACATGATAGAGAAGGATGCTATTCTTCTTTGTCTAAATATTTAAAATCTTTGTACAGCCTTTGTTTGTGGAATGATTTTATTATAGTACATAATAAATTGCACAAATATGTTCTTGATGAGTGATGAAATTTTCTTGCTGTGAAGGAATGGGCCCTGATGACGTTATATAGTCATCTATAAAAGGCTTCAGCTGTGTTAAAATTCACCCCAGTTGACTTGCCTTACCTCATACTAACTCTGACTCCGTCCACAACAGTGCCATTAGTGCACTGATATGAAGCATTCACATTAAATCTGGATGGACTGATGCTTTACATTTATATGGCTGAAGTGGAAATACATTTGATCTGCTGTGATGCAGGTATCTTGTCTCAACACTAATCTCATGTTTTAAAAGTTTCGGATAATAAAATTGTGCAACATCCTTTACATCACTTTATAGAGACCATAGCTCATTCACAAGTACAGTGAAGTAACATGGTAACGTATCTGGAGCTGAGACTTCCTCAAACTACAATTGTGTCACCATTAATCCACCCTCATGTCATTCCATTATGTTGAGGTATAGCATAATGTCTTTTTAACCCCAGTCATTATGAAAGTATTTTTGAGTCATACCTACCTGTACCATTCACTTGAGGTGCAATGTTTAGAATCACATCTGGTTGACTGGAAAACATATGTTGAGTTCATTATACTGCGGTTGACACATTTGCTAAGCTTGGTTGGCTCTAGATACTTTCACTCTTACTTACAGTCCTGGTCAGAGTGAAGTCACAATAAACTGGTAAACGGATGATGGTGGTTGGGGAGGAGGTGATGGCGGAAGTTGAGGATCAGAGCAAGCATGTTGAGTTTTTGTAGATGCCGGAACTCTGATGGTATTAGTCAGAGGGATGCAGTAAATAAGTATTGCAGGGATGTAAAGATGACAGCTGTAGGATTAGGTAATGTGGGTTGTCTGTAAAAGTGGAGAATTACTGGAATGGTGAGGCAGTGTTTTTCCTAATAAGTCAAGGAATGAGAACTGTGAAAGTGTGTGCATGTCTGTGACTGTGTCCGAAACCGAAGGCAGCTGCCTTGCTCACTCAAAAAAAATATTATTAAAATTTAGGCATTTTCAATTGTTTAAGCTTTACGCAAATGTCATTGTGTAATCTTTAATAAAACACATTTTTAAAAATGTACATATTTGAAGTTTTATAAATTTAATTTGGTTAAATAATACACAATTTAATTTGCTGGAAAAAAAATGATGAAGTTGAAATGTGTAAATCTTTAAAATAGGCTAATATATACTGTATAAATTATCATTATTGTTATATAATATTATTGTTGCCTTCCTACCTTCAAATACTGCCTGTGAAGGAAGCATTTAACAGCTTTCGGACAGACTTTGTGTATGTGTTTTGAGTGATAGTCACAGAGGAAGAAGTGTAGCCTGTGTAATGTTTACATCTCAAGGAGCTTCCTGTCTCATAAAACAGCATGTCGACATCTCTGTCGTCTTGCCTGACGAGAATAACACACCACAGCAGAGACATCTGCTGCACAGGAAATGAGATTTTGTGTGGAAAGTGTATAATCTAGATAGAATGTCTTTACTGATGTTGGGGGGCACCAATGCTTCCTTTAACCTTCATATGTTTTGAGATTTAACAAAGCATGCAAAATGTTGTTGTACATGACAGAAGAGCTTCTTTGAGTTATTGCTGAGGCTAAATAAATGCATGTAAAGTGAGGTCCATAAGTCTAAGACCACTTTTGAAAAGGCTTCTATTTTGCATTTTTCTAATTAAATAGATTTGTTTTATTAAGTATTACACATGATTGTATTACCATAACAATGTTAGTGAAAAGAATTTCAGAAATTCTTATTTGCTGTGTCACCCTTTTGCTTTCGAGCTGGCATGGACTCCACATGATTTAAGAATGTTCCAAGTAAATTCAAATAAATTTGCTTATTTGATTTGTAACCAAGGAATTATGTATTATTGCTCTTCCTTCTTTCTTTCTTTCTTTCTTTCTTTCTTTCTTTCTTTCTTTCGTTCTTTCTTTCTTTCACTCTAATCACCAAATTATCCAAACTCTAAATTTGCAAGCATGCACATGTGGTTCTGTAAGAGCAAATTATGTTTTGTAGTTGTTTGTTTTATAATGGGTTCAGCTGGTCAAATTGTGCACATGAATGAGCTTATTTCTAATTGAATAAGAATCATTTGACATAAAGTTTTGTGTCCACTGAGGTTGAGGACAGATTGATCATGGACATTTCATGGATGTTTGATCAGCGGTATTTAATTACAGTATCTCTGCATTTTCTTCCCAGCAAAGTTGCAAACTGTCAGGTCTTACCCTGTTTAGTAGCCAGTATGTTATATAGCACATACGGATGCTCCTTTAGATGCAGATGTTGCTCAGCTTCCTTTGAAAATGACTTAGCTTTTTCCATGCGCAGAAAAACCCTCCAGCATGTTTTTCTTTTTATATTTTTTTTCAGCCCATGTGCAAACCACTATTGGGTCCTGATCTGGACATTGGACAGCTAATTGGTGACCTCTGGGATAAGCCACATGAGACTTATAAGGGTTATCTATGGTTGGTAGAGGTTGAGTCCCAAATGGGGTTTGGTGAATACAGTAACTTTTGTAGCTACTATCTGTTTCCCCTTAGATTTATTCGTTTTATTTGTATTTCAGATTAGTTCTCATAATAATGTTGCTAAGGAAAATTTCCAGATTGAATTAATCTAACAGGAATTTATCAAGTGCAAGTTAGAAACCTGCTTGCGAAGACTACAGGGTGGATATTATCCACACTATTTAATCTTATTTCTTAAAGTGACACAACTCAAAACATATACTCAATTGAAATCATGCGCTTATTGACTTCACAGCCTGACCTTTGACCTTTTCCTGCACAGGTTCACTGTTCTACCGTCTGGTTCTCTGAAGATTAGCAATGTAAGACTGATAGACAGTGTATTCTACACCTGTTCTGCTGCTAACCCAGCTGGCAATGTCTCGCTCACCTACAATTTGCAAGTACAAGGTACAATTTAAACACTGAACTCCCAGTGGAAATAATGAATGGAATGTGTTTATGAGCATTCTTTCTCTTTGTTTCAAATTATTTTATAAAAAGGAATTTAAAAAATTTGAATTCAAAATTTTAATCAAATTATTTGAATTAAAAATCGTAATGCAATCTGCCCTTACAAAAAAGTACTGTGGTGGTACCAGATACATTGATGGTATCCAATAGTTATACCATGGTACTAAAGATTACTATAATTATATACCATGGTACTCTCATGGTACTCCAATTACTTCAAATAATACCATGTTACTACCCTGGTACATGCCCAAAAACCATGGTACTTTTATGTACTTTCTCATTTAGTGTGCCATTTGTTAACATTTAATTTTTTATATCTAAGTAGTGACTTCAGTACCCTGTAACAAACAAATGATTAAGCAATAAAGAAACCAAACTACTATTTCTAACCTATTTGAACAGCTAAACCACGAATTCAGCCCGCACCTACATCTCTTAAGGCTCTGATTGGCCAGACGGTGGTGTTGCCGTGTGTGGTGCAAGGAGAACCAACCCCTCAGATTAGCTGGCTTCACAATGGACTTCTTGTGAGCAATGAACAAATGTTGAAGATCCAAGCAGTCCAGCACTCAGACAGCGGCAGTTACAGTTGTGTGGCCAGAAATAGTGCTGGAGAAGATACCAAAGAGATTGTTCTGGAAGTGTTAGGTAGAGTATGTCTGTTGTTTATAGAAGTTTGAAAATACTACCTGATATTTTATATTTTGATATTTTGCTCATCCGTGAACAATTTATTTTTGCACAAAGGACTCTTTACAAACCACCTCTTTGCAAAATCAAATAAGTAGTAGGAAGGCAACAAAGTATTATTCCCAGCCCATTTTAAATCCCAAGGCATTTGGAACATAATTTGTCACACTGTGGTAGACCTTTGCATCTGACTGCTTCCATAACAACACATCAACCACTGCTTTTCCTTATCATGTCCGTATCCCCACCAGCAGGGGTGAGCAGTGAGATGGCAAGTAGAGAGCAGGTCAGTCAAGAGAAGAGAGCCAATCATAACAGTAGGCGTAGAAGCGCAAAAAATTATAATTTACAGAGGGTCAGAATGAGGGTGGAAAATGATAATGTTTTACAAATAAATGACTGTATACTTTACTTATATAATATGTTAATCTCAATGAACATATTAAAATAATAAAAAGGCATGTCATGTCCCCTTTAAACACCTCCGGTGGAAATGGTCAAAAATCACACCACTCTCTACTCTGGCCCGAGAACTGATCTTCAGCCTTGGACCTTTAATTTTAACCCTGTGATCTTTCTGTATGTGTGGTTGCAGAGGCCCCCTACTTTGAGACAAATGGAGAGACCATCATTGAGAGTGTGGCTAACAACAGAGTGGTCATTCCTTGCCCTGCACGAGGTAGGTCACTTAGGGATGGGTGAAGAGAAATGCCCCTGGTGTAAAGACCAGCATACTGTAGCTGGTCACCAGCATATGTTGTGTTTTGAATGGGTACTGGTGTGCTGGTATCCCCACCAGACTTATAAACTTGTTTAAAGGAGTAGTTTACCTAAAAATTAAAATGTTGTCATTAATTACTCTCCTTTTTGAATAATCTTAACATAGCTCTTCCGTTCAATGACAGTTCTAAGTGAACATAGCTCTCCTGCTCCAAAAAGGTTCAAAATATAACATAAAAGTATCAAAATGTATCATTATGCAAGACGTCCTTTGTCAACCAGCTCAGCACTAGCAATGTTTTTCTGGTAAACAGCATGACTATGCTTGTCCACCAGTAATACCAGCACCAAATCAGTACTAACCAGCATAAACATCCTCAACCAACAAGGAAATTCATGCTAGGCTTTCAGCAGGCTGATTAAAATGAAATTATTGTTGATAGAATATATATATATATATATATATATATATATATATATATATATATATATATATATATATATATATATATATATAAACAATGAAAGCTCTTATTCTTAGGAATGTGACTGTAGAGTTTATTTTGTCACCCTTACACCAGTTCAGATGATTATCAAAAGATTCACAAAATGAAATATGAGCTCTGAAAAGACAGCATAGATAAATGTCTCATGTTTGCTCTTATCACTGCTTCTGTAAGCCCCAATGTAGCCAAAACTCCATAGCAGCATTTACCTTAGGTTATTCTCTTTAAAATGAGCCACATTGTACATGTCTGTGAGCTGCCTTAATAAAATAAACCAGCGTGATATCCTGGAAAACATTCCATTTCAGCAAAAAAAGCATTATAAACAAATCATCGGCAAAATATGTTATCAACTATTGATAATGAAATGAGGATCTCAGCTTTACAGCGACCCAATGATTGAGCTTGTTGTCCATTCAGAGGTCGCGATATATGACGAAGCAATGGGAAACATGCATGTGATTCAAAACTGACTGGATGTCTATGGTGTGAGTTCTCAGCTGCGTTAGAGCGCCACCTACATTTCAGATCTGTATATTGTGATGGAAGGTGATAAATGAAAATTTATTTTTCCTAGTACTTGCTGCCATCTAGTGGAATGAAAAAATACTTTTTGCATGCAGATAGAGTAAACAGAACCAGCATTACATGCTTATGCAGTTAGGAAAAATAAATAAATAAATAAATAAAAGTAAAAAGTAAATGATGTTCATCATAAGATTGTAAACATATACAATATTATTTACGAATTATTGGAATATTTTCAGAAAATTTTGCGGGTTGTCTATAAAAAGAGAACAATTTTATGCAATTAGTCCACTATATATGTGTATGGTAAACTTTTAAATTTGGGTGTTAAAAAATGTAGGAGTTGAAGAGTTGAAGAGATTAAACAAAAATATTTTACCACAGAATGTTGTGATTGACCAATCAAAATCAAGTATTCCAGATTGCATGTAATAAACTGCTAAATGAGATTATAATTTGTTCAGACAAATACAGTTCCAACACCTTTATGAATAATGTTGCTCATCCTCCCATGAAAATAATTCCAACTGTGTGTATCTGTGTTATATATATATATATATATATATATATATATATATATATATATATATATATATGTGTGTGTGTGTGTGTGTGTGTGTGTGTGTGTGTGTGTGTGTGTGTGTGTGTGTGCGTGTGTGTGTGTGTGTGTGTGTGTGTGTGTGTGAGTGAGTGAGTGAGTGTGAGAGAGAGTGTGTACAAGTGCTGTGATAAAAGCAGTACTGAACTGAAAGTGTCTTTGGGATCCCTGTTTTCTGTTTATTGGCATCTTTCACCAGATGGTCTCTTTTCTCATCCCAATCTAATCCTGGTGACTGTAATTGCCTGTTTCTTTACAGGTTATGTAACACTTTGCTCAGGTTGAATCAACAGCTTATGTCACAGAAACCACAAATCCCCTCACTTGCCAGCAGGGAAAGGTGTTTGTGTGATTTAGTGTGAATGTGCTGGTGTCTGTTTATGAAATTCTGATGTAATGCTGCCAATGTGTACCGACATGGGTAGTTGACATATTGACATGAACTTTTTAGGTTAAAATTTATATATCTTTATAAGGGGGTGTACAGTATGTATTTAAATGCTGTAACTGGTCCCCATTTCTTTGCAAGTTTTTCATCACTTTCAGTCAACTTGGCTTGGGTCCCAAGTCAAATTTAAACATATTTTTCTTCATTAAAAATTTCAAAAATTCCTTTTAACTATTTGAACATCTCTTTTATGAAGGCACAGTGACAACATTTCACATAAACTACCAACTCCAAGTCATACTATATATACCCAGCTCTCTTCTCCTACACACTGTAAGCAAAAAGGTGCTGTTTTGATTTAAACATGCCATGGCAACCCTGTGTGTGTTGAAGATATAAAAATATGTGTGTGTTTCATGAGTAAACTGCTATCCTGCAGCTGGAAGATTACTCTTCTCCTGTGTCTCTGAGGTCCACATCTGCTTTCCTGCACAAGAGGGCCCCACTGGGACAGGCATCCTATTTAGAGACTGCTCGAGGTGGAGATGAGAAGGCTAAGAGTGAGAGTAAAGTGTTTGATGGGTCTTTTTTCGGTGCAAGTAAAGACATAGTCAACAGTCTGTTTTGAATCAGAGATAAGGAAGAGAGTGTCAAGTCATCTTTACTATTAAGATGGATTGTGCTGAATTGAATTTGACTGCTTCAGTCTGGCTAAGACATCTGTGCTGCATTTAATGAGAGGTATTTAATTAGGATGTGATAGTAAATGTAACTGAAGTCAGAAGTTTACATACAAATTAGCCATATACATCTAAACTCAGTTTTTCACAATTCCTGACATTTAATCGTAGAAAACATTCCCTGTCTTAGGTCAGTTAGGATCACTACATTATTTTAAGTATGTGAAATGTCAAAATAATAGTAGAGAGAATTATTTCTTTCAGCATTTATTTCTTTCATCACATTTCTAGTGGGTCAGAAGTTTACATACTCAAACTGTAGTCTGTTTTTTTATGGCGGTTTTGGAGCAGTGGCTTCTTCCTTGCTGAGCAGCCTTTCAGGTTATGTTGATATAGGATTATTTATACATTATACAGATACAGTGTCTACCCGTTTCCTCCAGCATCTTCACAATGTGTTTTGCTGTTTTTCTGGGATTGATTTGCACTTTTCTCACCAAACTTCGGTCATCTCTAGGGGATGCATTTCATGGTGTTCCCATGATGTTTATACTTGCATACTATTGTGCGAAGTAGATGCACAAATTAGATGTCCTAAATGACATGCCAAAACTAGTTTAGTAATATTCAATCTGTGGACTGGTTAAAATTGTGTAATGACTTTAACCTAAGTGTATGTAAACTTCTGACTTCAACTGTAAGTGCAAATACATTTTATGTTTTGTTTTGGTGGAGGGTGACATTAATGATTAGGCTTAAGAGAAAGTGCTTGTCTGTAAAATAAGAAGACAAAAAATATTATAGGTTTACATTGAAGAAGGATCCTGAGCAGTATCTAGAGACCACAATATCATAGGGACTTGGAATGGACTATTTCAATTTGAGCCATTAAGCAACCACCTAGCAACCACCCAGAACATTATAGCAACTGCACAGCAACAAGCATAAAACCAATAAGAACACTGTGGTTCTGTGGCACTTTCAAAACATTGCTCTTTGTTTGAGCTATCTGATGTGACAACTTCTGGCTCAACCAGTGGCGTGAGTTTGGGGTGGAACTACCTGTGAACTGATGGTAGGAGGGTTTTAAACCATTAAGGTTTGTTCTAAACAGTGACATATTTGCCTGGCAGACAAAAAACAACAACAACGATGAAAAAAACAGGTGAAGAATTTTCATAGGTGTACATTTAATGAGGGACCCGAGTCATATCTACAGACCAAAATATCACAGAGACTTGGGAATAGGCTTTTTTCACTTGGGCCACTAAGCCACCACCCAGAGCATCCTAGCAACCACATTTCAGTTGCCTAGCAACCACTCACTTTTCTTCATAAAATGTAAAAATCTAGTTATTTGTGCTACACAGCTACTGCTCCTCCTATGCCAATGTTCCTTTAACTGCATTCACACTGCCAGCTACTTTGTCACTGCATGTCGCCAGTGGCTGGCAGTTAGGTCACTAGTGGTGTGTATGTAGAGTCTAAACCACACTGTTTCTTTACAATTAATATTATTATTAAAATATTAGGATCACGTGAGCACTACCATCTTCTCTCGTATTGGCTTTCGCTCCCAAAAGTCGCTCTTCATTTGCATAAAGTTAAACATTTCTCAACTTAACATCCAGTCACCAACGGTCGCCATCACTCGTGTTGCCGAAAGTCGCCAGCTCTCATTGAAAATGAGTGTCTCTGGCAGTGTGAACGCAGCTTTAGTCCTACTTCTGGAGACATCCCAGCACTTCGCATTTAAGACACTTATCTGACACATCCAAATCGGTTCATGTACCACTCTAGTAATGAACTGATGTGGTAAATCAGGAGACATCCAAAATGTGCAGTGTTAGGCAGGCCCCCAGCAGCAGAATTGAGAAACACTCTTTTTAAAAGCAATCCATTTTAATAACCCTCACTTACATTGGCCCCACTCAAGAAAGTTAGAATGCTCATAAACAGTGAATTCCTGTGCTTTATGCATCATATGAAGGATTGTTAGTAGGATCAGATGATTTCTGTCAAATAAACTACTCCTAATGTAAATCCTCTTATGTCAACATTGGCAGCTGTGCACATCGTTCTTTAGGTCACAAAAGCAATAAATCCAAACATTATGACTGTAAACATCTGCGCTAAGAGTTCTCTTCTCTCTACTTCTCACTATCATGTGATTTAAAATTAGAAGATAAAAAGCCTACTTAAAGATACAGTTTACCCAATAATGAATATGTATGACTTTCTTTCTTCTGCAGAACACAAACAATGAGAATTTTGTTAGAAGAATATCTCAGCTCTTTGATTCATACAATGCAAGTGCAGGTGGCCAGAACTTTGAAACTCAAAAAAGCATATAAATGCTGCATAAAAGTTATCCATAAGACTCCAGTGGTTAAGTGCATATCTTCAGAAGCTATATGTTAGGTGTGAGTGAGAAACGTCTCGGTTACTTGAGTGTAACCCTTGTTCCCTGATAAAAGCGGAACGAGATGCTGTGCTGAAAACGCGCTTTGGGAAGAACTTTAGGTGCGACCAGCTTTGAATATGTGTGCAACATGTCAATGAACATTGACCGGAATTTATAGCCTCTGCCGGTGTAATCATTGGATGCACCTGTGGCAGGGCTATAAAAGATGCATCATAGGCGCATCGTCAGGTATTTTGTCTGTAGAGCAGTCCTGGGGCATCCCAGTGTGGCAATGAAGTGCAGCATCTCATTCCGCTTTTATCAGGTAACAAGGGTTACACTCAAGTAACCCGAGACGTTTCCTTTCAAAAAGCTACACTTATGATGCTGCGCTGAAAAAACGCTTTGGGAACAAGAATACCCACGCCGCCGCACTGTGGCTGTCCGACCACCTATGATTGTGTAGTGTGCTGACAAGAGCGTGAGAGGTCTCAGACATGAGCTTGAGATGTAGACTCAGGACATAAGAGCCCAGAGTGGCAGGAACATCCAAACTATAAAACTGATGAATGTGTGCGGAGAGGACCAACCTGCCGCTTCACAAACATGCTGCAGAGGGACACATCTAGCCAAGGCTTTAGAGGAGGTGACCCCTCTGGTAGAGTGAGCCCTGATACCTACTGGCGAAGCCTGACCGTGCACCTCGTAGGCCAGGGCAATGGCGTCCCTCACCCAATGTGACATAGTCTGCTTGGTGGCGATGGCCCCCCCAGTTGCGGCCCCCATGGCAAACGTGTAGTTGCTCTGACTTACACCACTGGCTAGTGCAGTGGACATTAAGTCTGAATGGCACGGACTGGACAAAGTCTGTGAAGTCTTTCCTGCTCCGGCGTTGCAACGGCGGGGAGCAGAAGGCTTTGAGAGTGACCGGATGTAAGGTCGAGAAAGGTACCTTAGGCAGGGAGTCAGAATGAGGGTGCAAAATTGCTTTAGCCATTCCTGGGGCAAATTCTAAACAGGCCGGCAAGACAGACAGAGCCTGTAGATCACCAATTTTATTTGAGAGAGGTAATATCCATAAGAAAAAAACATTTTTAGAGTCAGAAGTCTGTCAGACGCTGACAGACGATATTGCTAAGCCAATATCCTGTGCTGAACTGCCAGTTCTTGAGACTGTGCTAGTATCAGCCAGTCATCTATGTAATTCAGAATGCGATACTGGAAGGCTTCCCCCCCGAAAGCGAACCTCAGGAACTTCCTGTGCTGTGGCAGAATTTCTATATGAAATATGCATCCATGAGATCAATCGTGACCAGCCAATCGTGATGTTGGATCTGTGGCACGACCGTCTTGATAGTTAGCATCTTGATTTTGAACCCCCTGACTAAGCAATTCAAGCCTTGAAGATCTAAGATCGGACGTAACCCCTACCCTTAATGGGAACCAGGAAGTATTTGCTGTAATAACCTGACTCTTTCTCTGGAAGGGGAACACGTTCTATGACCCCTTTGAACCAAGAGATTTTGCAGTTCTTTCCATAGTAGACATGCCTGCTCCAGTTTTACGGTAGTGGGGACCACGCTGTTGAAACACGGAGGGCGGCGAGCAAATTGAATTCTGTAGCCCTTTTCTACTGTTCTCAGGACCCACATAGAAAAATGTTCCTTCCTGTTGAGGGGATGTCGAGTGTACTGCGTCCTGGACTAAGGCAGAAAGCAACGGTACACCCAACTTTTTGTTGGAAGCCTCTAACTCCCGAAACACCAGAGGCGGCGGGAATGGAGAGGTTTCGTGGGGGTACGGGGAGGGCCGAAGTGGATGATACACGTGCCCCGTCCCGAGGGGGCTACCGCCACAAGGCTGTGCACAAGGCCGTCAGGGTTTCTTCCTTTTAGAAATTACCCCCCTGAGGTCTTGCTTTAGGGGCTGCTGATGGCGACGAGCCTGTCCCCAGTCTTTCCGAGGGGGAGCACGACTCGCCACGCTTTGTTTCTGAGCCTCCCATCTAGCAGGACCGGGGCGGGTCTGGGTGACCGACTGGCCCGCCCCCTGAGTGTGGCGAGGAAGAAACTGCCCAATTGCTTTCTCGTGGCTTTTCGCCTCCTGGAACCTGGAGATAACTCCAAATAGGCCAGAAGGCGAAACTGGAGCATCAAGAAGGAAAACTTTGTCCTTAGCTCTGATGCCCGATAGGTTGAGCCATAGGTGTCTCTCCGTGCTGACCAAAGCAGACATAGACCAGCCAATGGCACAGGCTGTCTGCTTGGTCGCACGGAGAGATAGATCCGTGGCTCGACGAAGCTCAGAGAAAGTTTCCTCATCGAGCATGGTACCCGCACTCAGGTCCTTCCACAGATCAGCCTGTTATGCCTGCAACACTGTCATAGTGTGCTGAGCAGCACCAGCCTGACCCGCTGCCTGATAAGCCTTCCCTACTAGCGTGGATGTAGTCCTGCACGGCTTAGTGGGGAGAGAGGGTCTTTTTAGCGATGATGCCAAACCCGGCGAGAGATAACCCGCAAGTGTCTCTTCAACCGGCGGCATCATCAAATATCCCGTGTCTCAGGACCCACAATAGTCGAATATATCAATGTCGAGGGCACGTGGACACGGGAAGTACAAGGTTTCCTCCATGAACGAGAGAGCTCGTCATGGAGGTCATCAAAGAAGGGAAGGGACTGATGAGGCGTTCTCTTCCCCTGGCCACCAGAGAGATATCTGCCCTCCAACTTGGAGCGTTTGGGGGTCTCTTGTTCGCATGGGCAGTCTAATTGAAGCCTGGCCACCGCACGAGTAATCACCTCGAGTAATTCCTCCGATGATTTATCATGCCCCAAATGCTCGGAGGTGGGTAACTCAAAGTCCGCAGACTCAAGAGATTCAAGGTCCCTCTCATGAACCGAAGAGGCGCCGGAGTGTGCTTCAGGATCACGGGAAGGACCAGCTGGGTCTGGGGAGAGAGCGAGACGGACGGAGAAAGGGACGGACTTGTCTCTCGCTCCTCAGCCAGATCTATACGAGAGCCCCACGAACGAAGTGTGGCCGCTGACTCTTGGAAGTAAGCGAGACGAGCGCAAAGCATTTTGAGCAGATCGCAATGCTCGCACCTGTCCTGCCCCAATGCGAGAGCAGCATGCTCTTCCCCCAAACAAACAAAGCAAAACTGATATGTGTCCCTCTCAGCCATAGAGCGTAGACAAGGGAACACACATCGTTTGCGCTGACTTTCAGTCATTCTCTCTTTTTTCCCTTTTTTTCTTTTCTTTTTTTTAGAAAGAAGAGAAAGGTTTTCTGCGCACTAACAAATTCTAACAAATTCTAACTCCTAACAGAGGAAAGAAAGTTCTGACAAGCTCATGAAGCACACACACACGCACACAGAGTGATCTGAAGACAAAAGATCTGACGATGAGCCTGTGATGCATCTATTTACAGCCCTGCCACAGGTGCATCCAATGATTACACCGGCAGAGGCTATAAATTATGTGTTGCACACATATTCACAGCTGGTCGCACCTAAAGTCGTTCCCAAAGTGCTTTTTCAGCGCAGCATCATAAGTGTAGGTTTTTGAATTAAATGATGACAGAATTAAATTTTTTGTGTAAACTATCACTTTCATGTTTGTGTCTTTTTTCTGTGTTATACCCCTTCCTCCTTTATTCAGATTGGAGAGTAGTTTCATCCACAGTGCTTTTGGTGAAACCGAAGACAAATAAACACTTCTCAACATCCGTCCCTTTGAGGAGGTTTGAGAGTTGTAATACATGTAAAAGATTGCCTCCTGCCCCCATCATTTAAAGCTAACCTGACCTAGTAAAGTTCATTAGACATCTGCTAAAGGGATCAGCAGGCGGTAGATAGGAACTCATTGGTTTGTTTGAAAAGTCCCCTTATTGCTACTCTGAAGTCTCAAGACTCTCAGCTTTGTCTCTGCGCTATAAATCTAGAACTCTGTTTCTGCAGTTGATCAGTTCTCCTCCGATTAATTGTGTCTGGCATTTTTACTCAGTGTGTTTCACTTTGAAGTATTGTTTAACTTAACACTGGCTGATCCGTTTCTGAGATGAGACATTTGCTTGCATCCTCTTTGTTGTCTCGCTGTCGGATGTATAGATGTCTGGTCTACTCTTAAAGCCCTGCCGAGCTTTGTATTCAGTGTACACTGGGAATTCTGATTGTGTCAGGTCTGATTGATGTTTGCTCTTTCACACATTCTATTGCTCTCTCTTTCTTTCTTGTTCTATTTTCATCTCCTGGCAAGGATCTCCTCCACCTTGGGTGCGATGGTTCAAAAATGGCCTGGAGATCCATATGGTACGATCAGAGCATGGGGTGTCTGCAGCTGAGGATGGCTCTCTAGTGATTGGCCCAGTTTCAGCCAGTCACAGTGGAGACTTTAAGTGTGTGGCCACCAATGAAGCAGGCTCAGTGGAAAGGAAGACCAGGCTAAAGGTCAATGGTGAGACATTTGTATAATTTCTAAGTGGCTAAAAACTTTATAATAATAAAGCATTCTGATAAAGTTTAAATTCATGTCAAATCAAAGGTGTCTAGAGCAGAATTTCCCAACCAGTGTTATTTGGTACTTTGCTTTTGCTTTGTTAAACAGAGAATTTATAAATAAAAATAAATCTGTTTTATTTCCCACTGTACTCCCAGAAATGCGTTGTTGACTTGTTGTTGGGTTCCATAGTAAAACTGCCTTTTGTTATCCGGTCTGTTTACGCAAATGCACACTCCTCAAAGACATGTTAGAATGCTGCTTATTGTTAAACTGATTTCTCTTTATCACTTAAAAGGTAGTCCATTTGGCTTGCACATCATATTTCTTAGTGTTCTGAAGGCATACGTTTTGGTGAGAAACAACAGGAAATATATTTTTCAGTGAAAATCTTGACATCCATTGGATGTTAGTTGTATCCACAACACTTTTAACATATATACTGTATATATATATATATATATATATATATATATATATATATATATATATATATATATTTATGTTACACATTTCTGGTTTGGTGTCAATGAATGGGTACTTATTCATGAGACTGTTGGGGTACAGGTTGGGAAACATTGATCTAGAACAATATTTTTAAAGCAGACACTTAATTTATTTGAAGACCATTCATTGCTTGTTTGCATGCCTTTAATTAAGGAAACCTCTGATTTACAATCAGAACTCAACATAATAAACCTGGAAAGCATAATGAATTATGCTGAATGATTTCTGTGTCTTCACAAATTTAGTTCCACCAGAAATCCAGGACGATGGGCAGCCTTTGAATCTGACAGTTACCCTGAAACAGCCCCTCACACTGGGATGTGATGCTTTTGGCACACCAACCCCTACCATTACCTGGTCTAAAGACAACAGACCTGTAAGTTTTTCTACTAAGCATTTTGATATTGTTAAGAATGTATTCAACAACATCTAAAAATGACGTATATGAAAAGCTGTCAAACGTGTTTATGTATCAAAGGTTTATTTAGGGTTATTATTATATTTTTATACTAATTAACAATAGGCTTACATTTTAGACCTGAATACAACTCATCCATAGTATTGGTAACATAGTGCTTCCTAGTGGCCATTAATTTTATCACAAGTGTTGGCAAGTACTCCTGTAAATCAATTACCCTTCTTTTTTTCTAGGTAGTGGAGACCCCAGGGGTTTATCTACAAAATGGAAAGAGGCTTTTAAAGATTTACCGTGTTCAGAATCATCACGCTGGCCGTTTTTCCTGCACTGCTCAGAACTCTGCTGGGGAAGCCATTAGGGAGTATACTATTGAAGTGCAAGGTGAAATATAAAATGATAAGCTTTGTAATTGAAAGTAGCCTTTGGGTATACAGACCAAAGTGTATTAAACATACTGTGGTGGTACTATGTTACCACCACATAAAATTGTAATACCATGGTACTGAAAAGTGACTAAATGGTATTTACATGATACTCAAAGAACACTACGGTACTACCATGTCCAAAAATCATTGGTTAAAACATGATGCTTTTTTGTTTGTGGGGAATGAAAATATTAGCTTTTGGAGTCATTCACACAGACATGTTCTTGTGTTCCGCTGCACTATTTTTCAATTGTTGTCCATGTGCTAGACATCTCCTAGCTGAATGTCTTTGACCTTTGCAATGCATTTCACTGCTTTTCAGCATCCTATACCATTTTAATGTTGATGTGCCATGCTAAATTGGACCTATTATGCAAAATTCACTTTTACATGGTGTTTGAACATCAATGTGTTTTGGCAGTGTGTCTACACAACCACCCTATCATGATAAAAATCCAGCCAGTCTTTTTTTTAAAATCCCCATTAATCATAAGCACTGTCTCAGAACAAGCTGTTCGCAGATTCTGTGCAAAGTGACATCACTTTGTACAGGCCCTGTCCACAGCTGTTGACGGACACTGCCAACAGACATGTTTGTTTGTGTGTGCTGTTTCGTTATAGTACCTAGCGAACGTTGTAACAGTATTTGTATGTGTTGCTCATCCATCGTTGCAAAACTGCTGAAAAAACTCGACAAATATACAACTGTATCAAATAACCATTCGGAAACTTCCTGGTTCATTCTCAAATGTGTTACTTCTGACTGAGTCTCTCCCTCATCAGTGTCTGAATCCGGTTCAAACATATAGTGCTGAACAATACTATTTTCACTGTCAGTCATTTTGCTTATGATGTCAATTTTTAGCTCATTTGCATTTAAAGACACACACACAAAAACGGCTTGTTTTCATTCCCACCTAAAAATTAGCATTTTCAACATGGTATAATACATTATCTGTAAGGTATTTTGAGCTGAAACTTCACAGACACATTCTGGGGACACCAAAGGTTTAACTTACATCTTGTGAAAAGGGGCATAATAGGTGTCCTTTAAAAATAGTTCAAAATGAGACTTCTGTGTTCTGTTCCATTCCACTGTGCGGTGTATATCTGTTTTTGAGCCCAAGAACATATTCTGTGTGAACGGACCTTAATCTATCCTAAGGTTTCTTTCTCAAGTATTTAATTAAGTTTTCTGGTATGTATGTTTGTGTAGCTCCACCAGTGATTTCAGGCTCCTCAGGAGTGCAGGAACTGACTGTCATGGCAGGACAGGAAGTGGATATGCAGTGTAGAGTTAGCGGCCGTCCAGTGCCTGAAGTAGAATGGAGTCACGATGGAAAGTGAGTAAATGACACACACAATCAAATGCTTCATCTTTTCTGCACACATGTGTCCTTCATTCCCTCTCCTCTCTTAGGGCTTTATCTCATAACGGAGATCCTCATGTGGAGTTTTTGGAGAAGGGGCAGGTGTTGAGAGTGAAGTCCGTCATGCTGAGGGATCAGGGCCTCTATCAGTGTGTGGCCAGTAACAATGCTGGCACTCAGACACGCAAATTTAGGCTCATTGTACAAGGTAAATTGTTCTCAAAACACCCACTTTTACTAGAACAGTCATTAGCCATAATATATATTCAAAAAGACTGACTTCTAATCTGCTTTATCTATCCTTTTCCTTTAAAATGTGGAAATGAAAACAGCAAACTGATGACTTTATATTTTCTTTTACAATGTATTTTAACAAACTCATATTTGACTTTTCTCCGTATGTGTTTATTGTGTATTTGCAAGTCTCTGGCACACTGCAATAATAATTTTCTTACTCAGTATATTATTTTTTTCCAGTAAAAATATCTAGCAAGAAACATTTACTTGAGAAGAAAAATTTGCATAATATCATATTTCATATTTTTATATACTGTATTTGTAGTTTTTTTATTTCATATTTTATGTACAAAGTAATTTTTAAGATGCATACAATTATAAATACAAGTATATATTTTCTTTATAAAATTATATCTTTATACCATATACAATATGTAGATCAAAAAAAGTTAATAAAGAACACCTACTTTTTCTTTGTCCATATTTTCATCCTGCTCTCTGTCTTTGCACAGCTGCCCCCATCATTCGTGATTCCAGTGGGACATCTGAGGTGACTGTGGTACTCGGGTTCCCTATTGTTCTGTACTGTGATGTAGAGGGGATCCCACTTCCCACAATCACCTGGCTAAAGGACAACCAGCCCATTGTGTCCAGTCCACAGCTCACATACACACAAGGTGGACAGGCTTTGCGTGTGTCTGCGGCACGTGGGGATGATGCAGGTACCTACACCTGCCGAGCAACCAACCCGGCTGGAACAGCATACAGGCACAACACGCTAAGAATTCTTGGTAAGCGACTCTGGGATAAAAGCTGAATGTTACTACAGGTCGAAAGAAAGCACTGTAGTAATCTCGATTGTTAGTTTTTGTGAAAGGTTAGATTTTTTTAAGCTATACCATTTGCTCAGTTCCTCCACAGATAGAAGGGGATTCTACAACTCTCAACTTTGGCAGAAAAGAAGAGAAAGTAAAAATTAACGGGACATTGACCTTGTCATGCCTGGCTAAAGGCTTTCCAGAACCTCTCACACAGTGGTTTAAAGATGGACAGGTCAGTCTTTTGTCAGTTAAAGGGATAGTTCACCCAAAAAGAAAAATTCTCTCATTTACTCACCTTCATGCCATCCCAGATGTGTATGACTTTCTTCTGCTGAACACAAACAAAGATTTTTATAAGAAAATCTCAGCTCTTTAAGTCCATACAATGCAAGTGAATGGTGGACAGAACTGTGAAGGTCCAAAAGCATATAAATGCTGCATATAAGTTACCCATAACACTCCAGTGGTTAAATCCATATCTTCAGAAGCGACATGATATGTGTGGGTGAGAAATGGATCAATATTTAAGTCCTCATGTACCATAAATTCTCCTCCCTGCCCAGTAGATGGCGAAATGCTAAAACTGGACTTAAATATTGATCTTTTTTTCACCCACACCTATCATATCACTTCTGAAGACATGGATTTAGCCACTGGAGTAGTATGGATTACTTTTATGCTGTTTGTATGTGCTTTTAGGATTTTCAAAGTTCTGGTCACCTTTCACTTGAATTGCATGGACCAATAGAGCTGAGATATCTAAAAAAAAATTGTGTTTAGCAGAATAAACCATGTTTCGGTAACACTTTACAATAAGGTTCTATTAGTTAACATGTGTTAATGCATTAGCTATCATGAACAAACAATTAACAATGTATTTTTTTCAGCATTTATTCATCTTTGTTAATGTTGGATATTAAAAATGCAATTGCTTATTGTTAGATCATGTTAGTTCATAATGCATTAACAAATACATATTTTTGTCAGTTCATGTTAACTAAAGTTGTTAACTAATGTTTATGAATGGAACCTTATTGTAAAGTGTTACCAAATTTAAATTAAAATTTTTGAGTAAACTATCCGTTTAAGTTTCCTAGGCTCTTCCAATCAGCTTATCTAGAGCGATTAAAGAAATACTTATATTAAAAAAAAACATTTGCATGTTTTACAGTTGTTAAATGGGAATACACACACTGGTCTGAGAGTAGAAACCCACATGCTCCATATAGAGAATGCTATGCTGTCTCATGAGGGCCAATACACATGTTTGGTTTCCAACACTGCTGGAGAAGATAAAAGAGACTTTCACCTCATTATACAAGGTCGGTTCAAATCATACATGCCATAAACCAAACTTTATGTTCACAAATTTTTTAAGTAATCAATCAATAGTATCTGTTTATTATATATATTTGTATACAAATGGTATTCAAATGGAAGTCGCTCACCAATTGCTAGAAAATTATTTTTAAAAAGCCTTATGTGGTAAACATGAACGACTGAAATAGTCATTGAAATTAATTCATTTAATAATGAAGATTTTCATCTCGTTCCTCAGTTCCTCCAATCTTCCACCGAGTGGTAAATGGTGCTGCTGGTTTTACACTGGGAGAGAGAGAGGGTGATGAAGAGGACCCTGACAGCAATGAAGGAATGATTGAAAGAAGAGAGGTGGTACTGGGACACTCCATCAGTTTGTCCTGTGAGAGCAATGCCATTCCTCCTCCTCGACTGAGCTGGTACAGACAGGGCAGACTACTCACCAGCTCAGATGGAGTTGTGCTCTTACCAGGTGAGTGGAGATAAAGCTTCCAGTTTAGTACCATAAGTCAGTAGTGTGGAATGAAAGATATTTGTTTTTATTTGGTCCAGAGAGCACATGTTTTAGATGTGAAGTGGAGTATTAATAAAACTCCTGCTGAGTCTTACATTCACAAAAATGTACATTGGTGGCATCTTGTATTGTATCAGAAGATATTACCATTGTATTTTGATATATACCATAGTACTGAAGGATTACTACTATATTTATGTACTCTGGGATTGACACAGTACTCAAATGTTATATATATATATATATATATATATATATATATATATATATACACACACACTCACCTAAAGGATTATTAGGAACACCTGTTCAATTTCTCATTAATGCAATTATCTAATCAACCAATCACATGGCAGTTGCTTCAATGTAATTAGGGGTGTGGTCCTGGTCAAGACAATCTCCTGAACTCCAAACTGAATGTCAGAATGGGAAAGAAAGGTGATTTAAGCAATTTTGAGCGTGGCATGGTTGTTGGTGCCAGACGGGCCGGTCTGAGTATTTCACAATCTGCTCAGTTACTGGGATTTTCACGCACAACCATTTCTAGGGTTTACAAAGAATGGTGGGAAAAGGGAAAAACATCCAGTATGCGGCAGTCCTGTGGGCGAAAATGCCTTGTTGATGCTAGAGGTCAGAGGAGAATGGGCCGACTGATTCAAGCTGATAGAAGAGCAACTTTGACTGAAATAACCACTCGTTACAACCGAGGTATGCAGCAAAGCATTTGTGAAGCCACAACACGCACAACCTTGAGGCGGATGGGCTACAACAGCAGAAGCCCCCCCCGGGTACCACTCATCTCCGCTACAAATAGGAAAAAGAGGCTACAATTTTCAAGAGCTCACCAAAATTGGACAGTTGAAGACTGGAAAAATGTTGCCTGGTCTGATGAGTCTCGATTTCTGTTGAGACATTCAGATGGTAGAGTCAGAATTTGGCGTAAACAGAATGAGAACATGGATCCATCATGCCTTGTTACCACTGTGCAGGCTGGTGGTGGTGGTGTAATGGTGTGGGGGATGTTTTCTTGGCACACTTTAGGCCCCTTAGTGCCAATTGGGCATCGTTTAAATGCCACGGCCTACCTGAGCATTGTTTCTGACCGTGTCCATCCCTTTATGGCCACCATGTACCCATCCTCTGATGGCTACTTCCAGCAGGATAATGCACCATGTCACAAAGCTCGAATCATTTCAAATTGGTTTCTTGAACATGACAATGAGTTCACTGTACTAAAATGGCCCCCACAGTCACCAGATCTCAACCCAATAGAGCATCTTTGGGATGTGGTGGAACGTGAGCTTCGTGCCCTGGATGTGCATCCCACAAATCTCCATCAACTGCAAGATGCTATCCTATCAATATGGGCCAACATTTCTAAAGAATGCTTTCAGCACCTTGTTGAATCAATGCCACGTAGAATTAAGGCAGTTCTGAAGGCGAAAGGGGGTCAAACACAGTATTAGTATGGTGTTCCTAATAATCCTTTAGGTGAGTGTATATATGTAAATGTATATCCATGTTATACAAGTAGTACAAAAAAAAAAAAAAACATGGTAATACTTTGATACATGTTTAAAAAACTCTTTAGGTGCTTTTTGTTTGTGTATGTGATGAGGCAGGCGAGGAATGAGGATCTAAACGCAGCTTTTATTAACAAAGAATAAACAAACTAACTCTAAATATAATGGAAACAAAAACACAGGGAACCAGGCACAGATCATCCAACAATACATGCAAAGACTGACAAACTAACCAGGGGAAACAAGGGCTTAAATACACAAGGGAAACAGAAACACCTGGGTAAACAATCAGGGAATGAGGAACACAATCAAGGGAAAACCAATCATACAATGAAGCTACAAAAGTACTACAAAAATTTACAGGAAACAGGAACTAAACAAGAATTACAACATAAAAGACAAGACCGAAAACAACAGGGAATATGACAGTGTAGTTAGAGCCAAAGGATCATACACAACATGGGGAATATAAACTGTTGCAAGTGCAACAATGTATGCACAGGATATACATTACAATATTTTTATTTTCATTTGTAAGGAGGGCAAGTCCTGCAGATCCCACGGGTACAGCTGGAGGATGGAGGGAAATACACATGCCAGGCTGTGAATGAAGCTGGGGAAGACAGAATGCACTTTGACCTGGAGGTGCTTGGTAAGAAAGCCAAAATAACAATTAAGAAGGCATAAGAGGCATTAATTCAAATTAATATAATTATTTGTCAGATTTTATGAGCCATGTGATTTAAAGACAGTATCTAAACTGGTGTTTAAAGTAAAAAGGAGAATGAGCACTATTTGTGTCTTATGCAGTTCCTCCGGTGATTGATGGCCAGACTGATGAGTTCATGGAGGATGTTTCTTCTGTGGTCAATTCCACTGTATCACTGCGCTGTGATATCACAGGACACCCTGCCCCATCTGTATCTTGGCTTAAGGATGGTCTGCCCCTTTACAGTGGTCCTCACCATCAGATACTAGAGGATGGCAAATTGCTGGAGGTGATGCTTATGCTTTATGCTGTCCATGAGTCCAGCAACATAAAACAATTTGGCCATTGCAAAACAATTTTCACACAAATGAATCACACAATATATCATTGAATTATATTGGTAAATTTGATATTTGATCGATTTATATTAGGGGAGTTTTCACCAAAGAGGTGAGGGAGGTACATCCTCAAGAACATTTAGATAGGTAATTGATAGTACAAAATTTAAACAAAGCAACATTACAAAATAAGAAATAAAATAATGTGTGAAGTAAACTCAACTTCACCGGTGATAAAAGTTTCATCTAATCGAGGTCATATTGCACAGCTTAACAGTGAAATACAGAACAAAATCATATGAGCACTATGATTGTGCTGGTTATCATGTTCACAACCAGTGCACAAATCATCCTGGATGGGTCAAACTGGTGGACTGCCAACATCAGTATACCTTATAGTATTTTTTTAACTTGTAGTCAGAAAAGAATGTGACCCTTAATAATAACAGTCCTCCACTCACAAATGATTTATATGGAACCTACATTTATTTTATGAAATTGATACAAAGAAGGACCTTTTTCTTTTTTTTCCCACTCAGAGAGAAAATGAAAAGTTTAACACCTAATATATCCTATGTGGTTCTCTGTAGATCCTGAATGTACAGGTGTCTGACACTGCCAATTATCAGTGTGTTGCTGAGAATAAGGCTGGAGCTGTCGAGAGACTCTACAGCCTGTCTGTTCAAGGTAAGATCAACTGAAAAAAACTTTTGCTTTACAAATTATTGCATTTTTCATTTTTACAATTGATTTGCTATTTGAATAACACCTAAAAAGACCATAGTACTACATAATTACAATCTATTTTTAAAATATTAATAAAAATATATTTTTTTCTTCATTTATCTTAGTTCCACCAAGGATTATGGGACACCGGGAGGAGGATGTGAGTGTTGTAGAGGGTCACATGATCACTCTGCTGTGTGATGTGCAGGCATATCCCCCTGCTGACATAATTTGGACAAAAGATGGACAAGTGCTAGAGTTTTCCACTGGTATCCATTTACTGCCAGGTGATTTGGAGTCTAAATGTAACTCTCATCTTAATGTTTTTAAATAATGCTTCATGAAACATGTACAGTGCTGTGCAAAAGTTTTAGGCATATGAAATCTTTCACGAAAAAACTTTTGTATTAAGTTGGTTATATACATCTTTAGCTTTAGTGTGTCAGTAGGAAATATACATTTTAGGGGATTGCATGAAGAGACAGAAGCAATGTGCAAGTGTACTTAGGATATTTGGTGCTTTTTTTGAAGGCAAAGGTGGTCACACCAAATCTTGATTTAGCTTTTTTTAATGGACTGTTTACTGGACTTTGTATGATGTTAATTGATAAATTATAACTATTTATGGCATTATTTTTGAAAACATCCTCACTATGCAACATTTTTCACAAGTGCCTACAAGTTGTGCACTGTACTGTATGTATGGTTGTAAGTTTGCTGTTATCCTGTCCAAAGGTGGTCAGATGGTGCAAATGTCCAGGGCTGGACAGCAGGATGCCGGCCAGTATGTCTGTACAGCCACGAACTCAGCTGGTCAGGACCAGAAGAGCATTATCCTTACTGTCTATGGTCAGTGTTCTATGGGCTCTAAGCGGCTGTCATAGTTTGGCCATTACTTTGATGGTGACAATAATTTTATTCTAAAAGTAACTTATTGTATTCTAGTATTAGTTAGTCTGGTCTAGTCTAGGGGTAATTTTAAGATTTGAGACTGGTAGTTTGATTTTATATTGTTGTAATAAAACACAATTTTAGTTTATTATCAAGTAGAGTTTATTGCTAACTTTTTTTCTTAAATGTTTCTATTAGTTGAAGACACCACCACTCATCTGAGCAAGTTAATCATCATTAACATTTTCATGAACTTATGAACCCACTCAAATGAGTAGCAAAAATGTAGCTGCTTATGAATAAACTCCAACTGAAATTTGTCATATTTTTTTTTTTATTTGTTAATTGATTCAATTGATAAATTTAGCAGATACAATTTAGAAAGTAACACTTTGTTCCTGTAGCTCAATAGGTAGTGCATGGCACAAGCAATGCCAAGGTCAGAGGTTCAATTCCAGAGAAAATTCATATAGATAAAATATATACCTTGAATTCACTGACTTGTTTGGAAAAAAGCAGCTCCCAAATGCAAAAATATAATGACGTTCATTTGCCACCTTCTAGCACTGCCTACACTGGTGCCACGTCTTGACTCCGAGTCAGAGGTCATGACACCTCAGGTTGGGTCATCACTTATTCTGCGTTGTGAGGCCCATGGCATCCCTGAACCAGAGGTCACATGGTATCGTAATGGACTACAGCTGGCAGCTGGGAATGGTTTGAGGATAGACCGCCAGCAACTGGACATAGTTGGGGTGCAGGTAAGAAAGAACTTGCTTTTAAACTCATCTGCCTTAGCAAAAGTGTTTTGAGCCACATTTAATCATCTTTACAATTTATTTTTACATGGTTATCTCATTATGTGCATTGGCCAAGTTTTGGATTTCTCCCTTAGGTGGCTGATGCTGGGGTGTATACCTGCAAGGTGTCCAATATTGCAGGCCAAGTGGATCGCACATTTAGAGTAACAGTCCATGGTGAGTATTTTCTAGCTCTAAAGACACATAACGGCAACATTTATACAACTAACTATCCATTTTTAGAGTCAAAAAATGGTAATGAAAGTGTATTGGTCAAAGGGTGCGGGAACCAGTTCATTAACTGCACATGATTTATATGAGTATTCTGTATCTTTTTAGTGCCTCCCTTGATGGAGGGGCCTCTTCATGAGACCCTCACTCACAACCTGGGCTCCCACATCACCCTGATTTGTGAGGCTTCTGGTGTACCGGTTCCCAGCATTGCTTGGCTGAAAGATGGCTCTCCTGTTGGTCAGTAAAACACTGAATACTGTACTGAACCTCCGGTTGCTAGTGTGTATATTATCTTTCTATATCTTCTATCAGAGTCCCTGATTGTTGTACTTTTTATGTGTAGAAAGCAGTTTGCATTGGAACTGGTCAGTGAAAGGAAACAGACTGGAATTAGGCCCTCTGCAGCCCTCTCATGCGGGTACTTATACCTGCATAGCCAAAAACAAAGAAGGGCAGACCCAGAAAGACTACTTACTTATTATACATGGTAAAACTGCCTTAATTACTCAGTCTTAAATCTCTGTTTACTCACTGTGTGGTTTGTGGAGTCCTAAATAACTAAATGTGTATGGTGCCATTAGCATCTCCCACTATTTTGGACTCTGGCCTCCCATCAGAGGTCAGCTCACCTGTTGGGGAGGAGGTAACTCTTGAATGTCGGGTGATGGGCACACCCACACCGAAAGTGAGCTGGCTGAAGAATGGAATGACTCTAGAGAATGGCATCACAGAGCATATCAAGTAAGACTCTCTCGCACAGAATAATTTGTACTTTAATGTTTTTTATTATAAATAAAATATATATAAAATATACTAAAATATAAATATCATATTTTCATGAATAATATAATGTATAAAATATTATTTCTAACAAATTATACATTTTCCCAGTTCTTAAAAGATTTTCTTCATTTTGTGCTTGACAGAGAAAAGCTTGTTTTTAGTTCACAGTTTCACTAATTGATAGTGTATACATTTATGGGTGTGTTACAGTATCTCTCCAGATGGGAGCAGCCTAACAATTCTAAATATAAGACCAGAGGACTCAGGCACATACACCTGTCTAGCTGTCAGCTCAGCTGGCCAAGAGAACAAGATCTATACCTTGTTTGTATTGGGTAAGAGAAGCTTTCTTATTTTTTAACACAAAGCACAATACAAATTAATTTATTATCATGTTATTTTTTATGTTTTCATTGCTATGATAACAGTTGAAAAGACCAATATTGTTGTTTTTTGCATATGTTGTTTTGGATACTGGTGCCCCTATAAGACTTAATAATTACATCTCAGATATGTATGACTTTCAGGAGAACATTAAGTTAAGATTTTTATAAGAAAATATCACCTCTGTAGGTCCATACAATGCAAGAAATTGGTGACCAAGTTTTTGAAGCTCCAAAGAGCACATAAAAGTAATCAATTTGACTACAGTGTTTAAATCCATGTCTTCTGAAGTTATCCAATTGGTTTTGGATGAGAACAGACCAAAATAACCAAAATCTTGACATTAGCAGTCTCCTTGGTGATCATAAATTTCAAGTTCACTTACACTTCTTATAGCGCCATCTTGAAATTCTGATCATGCCTAGAGACTGTAATGGCAAGATATATAGTGAAAAATTTGTTATATTTTTGTCTGTTCTTACACAAATTTGATAAGAGAGCTTAAAAAGACATTGATTAAACCACTGGAGTCACATTGATTACTTTTATGTTGCCTTTATTTGTTTTTTGGAGTTTCAAAGTTCTGGTCACCATTTACTTGCGTTGTATGGATCTACAGAGCTGAGATAATCTTTCAAAAATCTTAATTTGTGTACTGCAGAAGAAAGAAAGTCAAACACATCTGGGATGGCGTGAAGGTGAGTAAATTGTTAAATAATTTTCCTTTAATTAGACCACCATGGTAATTTCTTGCTGGTGAACAAAATGGCTATGCTGTTCCACCAGATTTACCAGCACTAACCTGCTTAAATCAGCCTAGAGAAGCATGGAAAGTCAGCTCAATATGCTGGTCTTTTCAACAAGGATAGTTTCAATTGTCAATTTTAAAAAAATTGCATAACTTCTGTTGCCACCTAGTTAAAATGTTAAAATGTATGACCCTACAGTTCCTCCCTCCATCAGTGGGGAGACCAACGTTCCCCGTGAGGTGTACACCACTCAGCACAGTGTGGTCACACTGGAGTGCAAAGTGACTGGAAACCCCCAGCCTCAAATCAGCTGGCTGAGGGATGGCCATCCTTTGCTCCTGTCACCCCGCTTCCGCCTCCTTTCTGCAGATTCTTTTCTTAGGTCAGTTGAACACAGAACAAACGAAAGTCTGATATTATAGATTTAATAGATTAATGGTATCCTGTGTGTGTGTGTTCATACAGGATCTCACCAGTACAGCTGTCTGATTCTGGGATCTACACCTGTGTGGCACGTAGCCGAGCTGGATTAGCCAAACTCAACTTTGACCTCCAAGTGCAATGTACAGCAGAAACCATATCAATCTGATTTGATCAACTCATTTAAAAAAGAATTCACCTAAATAATTAAAATTCCTTTATCATTCTCTCACCCTCATGTCACTCCAAACCTGTATGATTTTTCTAATGTGGAACACACAAGAAGTTTAGCAGAATTTCTGAGCTGCTCTTTTTCATGACATGAAAGTGGATGGGGACCAGAGGCTGTCAAGCTCAAGTAGGACATTAAAAAAAAAAAAAAAAAACACCATAAAAATTGCAAATTTACTAATGAAAAATTATTTTAAAAAAATAATAATTTATATATATATATATATATATATATATATATATATATATATATATATATATATATATATATATATATAGTAAAAATAATATATATATATATATATATATATATATATATTATTTTTACTCAATTAACTGGAGAATCTTGCTTGACATTCAGAGTCACAATTTGCTTTCAGTATACAGAAAATATCTATTTTATATCCTGCTTTAAATTACACCTTTGGTTTTCCACGGAACAAATGGAGTCTTATGGGTTTCGAAACACATGAGGGTGAGTGAGTAATGGCAGAATTTCCATTTTTTTTTAAGGAACTATTAATTTACTGTAATAAAAGAAGAATCCCAAAAATAGCGTGTGATAAGTTGCAAGTTTTTGATCATTTCTGTTTGCCCCATCATCAGCTCCCCCTGCTGTGGAGCGCACAGAACCGACAGAACAGGTGACTGTGGTCCAGGGCTCTTCAGTGACACTCACCTGTGAAGCCCGTGGCGTGCCTCCTCCCACCCTCTCTTGGCTGAAAGATGGTCAGCCGCTCTCACTGCACCGGAATCTGCTGCTGGATGGACAGGAAACACGTTTTCTGCTCTCTGATGTGGGTACCAGCGATGGAGGTCTCTATAGCTGTGTGGCAAGCAACCAAGCAGGAAGCAGTACCAAGACCTTCAACCTGACCATCCTTGGTATTTCAGTTTATAGGATTTAACGATTATTTTGCTTATGGCTTAGTAGAATAGCAGTTAAAATAAAATATGTTTATAATATTGTACACTCCCCTGAGATGAAGACCCTAGTCATATCAGTACATTATTCACCATATGGTGCTGGGTGGGATGTTGAGATCAAATGACCAGGTGTCTGCACAACATTAACATGAATATTAATTAATGCACCTTTAAAGGGATAGTTCACCCAAAAATTCTCATAATTTACTCACCCACATGCCATTTTCAGATGTGTGTGACATTTGATCTTCTGCAGAACACAAACACAGATTTTTATATAAACCTCAGATTAATTTGAAGCTCCAAAAATCACAAAAAATTATCTACATAAAAGTAATCCAAATGACTCCAGTGGTTTAACCCATGTCTTTAGAAGTGATATGATAGGTGTGAGTGAGAAACAGATCAGCATTTAAGTCCTTTTTTAATGTAAATCTCTACTTTCACTTTCACATTTTGAAAGTGTAATATTAAGAGTAATATTAAGATTTTTATAGTAAAAAAATGTCTTAAATATTGTTCTGTTTCTCACTCACATCGAACTTCTTATGATATGGATTTAAACACTGGAGTCTTCTGGATTACTTCTGTGTGGCCTTAATTTGATTTTTGGAGCTTCAAAGGTCTGGTCTCCATTCACTTTCATTGTATGGACCAACAGAGCTGAGATATTCTTATAAAAATCTTAATTTGTGTTCTGCTGAAGAAAGAAAGTCATACTCATTTGGCATGAGGGTTAGTAAATGATGAGATCATTTTCATTTGTGGGTGAACTCTGCATTTAAGGCAGATGTATCAACGTAAAAATGCCAGGAGCTTAGTGTGTTGTGTGGGTTTCATCCTGGGTCATCATGGAAATTGATGCTTTTTAAGCAGGGAGATCTTGTTACTCAAATCTGATGACGCATTTCCCTATGTCAGAGCCACCCAATATCTCTGGCTCTTCATCCCCTGAGGAGCTGCTGGTTGCTGTGGACAGTGTCATAGAGTTAGAGTGCATTACCACAGGTTTCCCCCCTCCTACACTCAGCTGGCTAAAAGATGGGCGCCCCCTACAGGACAGCACTGCAATAATACAGAAAGATGGACAGCTTCTCCGGATCAATAAAGTTCAGGTGGTTAGGATTCTTAAAATAAAACAACGCAACAAAGTCCAAAAAGACATTACAAACAATTCTTATCCAATTTTACTTGTCTTTTTGAGATGTATATCATAAGTTTTCCATTTGTGTGTAACTTTTATTGTGCCAATGTGCTGTTATGAAGGTGGAGGATGCAGGTCTTTATACCTGTCTTGCCAGTAGTCCAGCAGGAGAAGATGGTAGGAACCACTGGGTGCGCGTTCAACGTGAGTAAACCTAGAGCCATTCGTCCTGTTACAAAGACCAACATATCAGGTCACCAGCATATGTGGTGTTTTGAGTGCTTGTGTTCTCGTGTCCCAACATCTTTTTTTTTTTTATACCTCAACAAGCAGAAGTATTTTGTTCAATTAATTTAGCTGGTCCATGGGCTAGACCAGCTCCAGACCAGCACTCACCAGTATAAACCAGTATTGAAATTCATGCTGATCTTTTTAGCAGAATCATTTTAACCCACAGTTTTAACAGTTGTGTCTGCTTTTTTTCTTATCCCTTTCAGTTCCACCCACTTTGCTTGGCTCCAGCGACATCAGAACTTTGTCAGTGCCTGCCAAAGGTCACTTGACACTGGAGTGTCAAACCAACAGTGACCCTCTACCAGAGATTGAGTGGTACAAGGATGATGTCAAAATACAGGTGAAGACAGATTCATGTAATTCAGGACCCAAAACAAAGGATATTAAAACCATCATGCCACTTTTACATTAAATTAATCTTGTTTTTCTGTTGCCTCTCCATTAGATGGATGGTAGAATTCAGACAATTGCTGGTGGACAGTATATGGAAATTGAAGATGTCAGGACCCATGATAGTGGACAATACAGCTGTGTGGCCACCAATATTGCTGGCAGCACTAGTCTATTCTTTTCTGTAGAGATTATCTGTAAGTTTGTTTATATAACAGAATCAGTGGCTTTGAAATGAAAATTCTGTTATTATTTACTCACCCTTGTGTCGTTCCAAACCTTTATGAATTTAGTTGCTTCCATATAAAAGGAGATGTCTTAAATAATGTTCATGTTGCTCTTTCCACAAAACAAAAGCAAATAAGGATCCAAAATGGACCATAAGGCACAAAAAAGGACCATAAATGTACCATAAAAATAGTCCTTATGACTCTTGCACAATATTCCAAGTTTTTTAAAGCCATTTAAAAAATGAAAATAAAAAAGGAACAGACTTAAATTAAGTAGTTAATTCCTGAAAATCTTGCCATTTAAACATTTGTGCATGTGTATATAAAACACATGCACAAATGTGAAGATGCATTATGCTAGATTTGACATAAATGATGCCAAATGACATTGGTTCTTGCATGTCTTATGGTGCCTATTTTTATCTTTTTCGGAGCTTGACCGCCCCTGGTCACTATATGCTTTTTGTTGTAGGGAAAAGAACAGTGTGAACATTCTCCAAAAGATTTTTGTGTCCCACGGAAAAAAAATATTGTATTTTTTTTTTTTTTTTGTGAACTGTCCCTTAAATTCATATGAAATTTTTGTAATCTAAGCATACAGTAATGTTGTCAGTTCTTAAACAAAGACTTTAACCTCTTACATAGAAAAAACAGCTTATTGTTATGTTCACCCAGTACCACCAGTCATCAGGGAGGGCAGCTCACTGATCGTAGCGCATGTCAATCAGGATGCAGTGCTGCCATGTGAGGTGGAAGGAGGGCCTTCCTCATCTGTCTTATGGAGGAAAGATGGTGGCCCAGTCCCACTTCATAATAACAGGTAAGCTTGAACCTCAAGCAAATATTCTCTGCTGGCTCAATTGATTTTTTTTAAAGGTGCTCACCAACTGAATTCAATCTCTCTGCATGCAGATTCACTTTGCTGTCAGAGGGCTCTTTGCATATTGAGGCAGTGCAGTTGTTTGATGCTGGACGTTACTTTTGCAGTGTATCTAATCAAGCAGGATCAGACCATCGTGGCATGGACTTGAGAGTCTATGGTACTGCAGAACACTAAAGGCGAGTTCGAAATGGCATACTACGCCTACTACTTTTTCCATGTCTGTCTATGGGAGAAATAATAAGAGTAGTATGGTAGTATGCCATTCCTAACTTGGCTTAACACTTTTTCTCTCTGTACTAAAGAGGAATGATGCCATTTTTACTAACCTCATTACTGAGTTATTTAGACGGCAACTTTTCTTTTTATCATGCATAAAAGATAGGAGTGTAGTTGTAATGTTGCTATTAATCCAAAAACGGTTCAAAAACAATCAATGAAATGAAGATGTCTTCTACTGGTAGTATCACCAGGGCTAATTTGAGTCTTTACTGTTTTCATTTAACCTTCCAGTGGGACCCTCGATCAGACCTGGCCCATTTAATGTAACAGTAGTCACAGGTCAGAGAGCAGTGTTAAGTTGTGAGAGCACAGGCATACCTGCCCCTCAGGTAAGCTGGAAGAGGAATGGCACACCCCTCAATGTGGATCTTCAGTCTGGAACTTACAGGTGTGACTGCTACAGTGCAACACTGTTTTTTTTACAGTTGATTTGATTCCTTAATAGGTGTAGTGTGTAGGCTAATTACATTTTATTAAAAAGTTCAGTAATCTAGATGTTATGCCTGTCTTGTCAGTTATAATTTGTACAAACAGGATTGTTTAGAAAAAATACCCATCTGCCAAGCATGTTTTCTTTCCTTATTACAGTGAATGCAAAAACATACTGTGCATGCAGTAACTATGTTTGGATTTATTCTAGGGGAATTTGTGCCAGACATACTTTTACAGTTTATATATACATGTACCACTAAGAGATGCTCCATTATTTGTGTGTTTGATCTGAACACAACGTACTTTAAAATACAATTATATTTTGTACTATTGTAAGGTTAACAGATCTTTACCAAATGGTTTTGTTTTGAAGATTAATGTCCTCTGGCTCTCTGGTCATCCCCAACCCATCTAAAGAAGATGAGGGTTACTTTGAGTGCACAGTGACCAATGAAGTTGGAGAAGAGCGAAGGGTCATTGAGGTCATTCTTCAAGGTTTGAGTTGGAGATTTCAATCCTGTCTTTCCATTTATTGATGATCAACAGAGATATAAAATATACTCATAAGCAGTGTTGGGGAGTAACAGAATACATGTAACAGGATTTCGTATTTAAAATACAAAATATAAGTAACTGGATTCCACTATAGTTAAAATTTAAATAATTGTTAATTAGAATAGCTACATTCAAATTTGCATTTGAACAACGTTGAAACACTTTCTTATGATGTGTAGAAGAAATAGAAATAAACCTTAAATTGTCAGCTTTATGCTAAGCTAAAATGCTATGTCTTGTAATGCTAATGCTATGTTACCAGGCACGTTCATATTTTATTTTTTTTAAATAAAATTCACGTTGGATCATAATTTCTTTTTTACAAGTAAGACCTTTGATATTAGTGCAAAAATCATATTCTTGATAATAATTTTTGTATTGTTTTCCTGTAAAAATATCTAAAAATCATTCAAACAAGATCAGTTTGATTTATCTTGTTTTAGAAACAACACTGCATAAGATATTTAGGTTTTGCAGAGAATGTATTTTTAACATGTGCATTTTGTCTTACTGAACTGGCAGAGTTTTTATAGTCAAAACAAATGTAAAAATCTACCAGTGCTGAAGAAGTAATTTAAAAAGTAACCCTCCCAACCCTGCTCATAAGTCGCTTCAAAAAGTATTTGGACAATGAAGCCACACTTAATGCATGAATGCTTTTGAATTTTATACCAAAATATCAATCCAAGTGCAATTTATTTGAAATAAATATGACAAAAACACAATTTCCAGTGTAGTAGTTGTTTGTAATTTTCAACATGAAAACAAAACATATATTGTACTTTCTAGTTGTCAGACATAAGTGGAATTTGTCCATAGTTAAAGTGATAAACTAATCCTTTTGTTATTCTGCTAGAACACCTGTGTAACCTTGAGGGTAACTGACTTCAGACATGCACTAAAAATTCCCTTGACTGCACTTAATTAAATTAAATTAATTAATTGCAAACCTGGCTCATAAAATTTATTTCTGAGAAAAACTCTACCGTAATTTGTATGCAGAGTAAGCTTGATTGAATATTTTGAAACGTATTGTGAACTCATATTGTTTTTGCCATATTTTTCAGTTCCTCCTGTAATTAAAGATGATGTCAGCAGTGTTACAGCTGTTAAAATGTCCCCTGTCGTGTTGCCATGTCATGCCACGGGGCGGCCAGAGCCAGTTATCAGCTGGAACAAGAACTGGATGCAGCTGGGCGCTCGAGGGGGCAGTTACAGAGTACTGCCCACAGGTGAATCTTAAACACTGTCTGCATACTTTTTAAGACTTCCCAGTTGTCATTTGGGTATATCTATATTCTTATACTGTGGTAATAATTTTTATATTGTGATGTAGGTGCTCTTGAGATCCTGGCTGTAACACCTAGCCATGCAGGCAAATATACCTGCTCAGCCCGCAACTCAGTTGGAGTGGCTTACAAACACATTACTCTTACTGTGCAGGGTAAGATCCACATGTATTAGTAACATAGTTATCCTAGGCTTTAAAAGTGATTATTCAATAAATCGAAAACTTCTTCATAATAAAAAGCAGCCTTCCCTGTTGAAAATACCAGCATATTTTGAATGGAAATTCATGCTTGTGTAAACTGGTCTTCTGTAGGTAATTCAGGTTTTAATTACTAAAAATATCTGTTTACTTTTGTTGTTTGTGCATTTGTGTTTTTAGAGCCTCCAGAGATTAGGCCCATGCCAGAGGATGTTCAGGTAGTGTTACACCACTCTGTGGTTTTACCCTGTGAAGTACATGGATTCCCTAGGCCCACCATTACATGGCAACGAGAAGGTGTTCCTATTACAGCAGGTTGGTTTGGTGGTAGCTTAGTGTTTAAAAGTACTGGACAGGTGACACAAAGATTGCTGGTCTGAAATGATCATGGGAAACCTAGAGATGTGAAATTTAATATGTTTTCCAGGCCCGAAAAAGTCATGGAAACTAGAATGCTCTTTAAAGTTATGGAATAGCCATGGAAATTTCAATGATGAATATATATTTCTGTAGTTATGCTCTGCTTTAAAATATTTCATAGGCTAAGAAAGAGTAAACTTTACTTGCAAGCAATTGTGATGTCTGATTTGTGAGCGAATCGTTCTCATGGATCAGTTCATTTCAATGAATCAGCTTAAATGGTTCACAGATCTGAACATTCACAAATTGAATGCTTCGTTGGCAAATCATTATGTATTTGAATGATTTTTAAAAGTCCATATTCAGTAATTGTTCTAGTTTGGAATGTTAGCACTCTCTTGCAGCAATACAAAGAAAATCTCATCTAGCATTATAAAACAGGAAAAATGTATGAACATTCTGGAACATTCTGACTTTAAATTCAATATACACCTTTTAAATTCAGCTTTGTATTTACTCTGTTAAATGTGCCAAGCATCATAATTGTCCAGCATACAGTATATACCATGGAAATTGGTACTTTTTTCAGGTCATAGACTGACATTACTCTCCAATGGAGCTTTGAAGTTCTCACGGGTAACTCTTGGAGATGCTGGAACATACCAGTGCCTGGCACAGAATGAAGCAGGCACTGCTTTGGGACGGACTCATCTAGTTTTGCAAGGTATGTCATGTTCAGTGTACTAAGTCTGCCTTTATGCAACAGTTCAATTTGTTTTTTTGTCATAAAAGAATAATCAAATAAGACAATCTAAGCTCAGTAATCTGAATAGTGATTTGAAAAGTGACTTCAAACAATCAACAAAATAAAATTACTACTGAGTGATCACAGAGTTATCTCACTGTTTTGGTGACAGTTCCTCCAGTGCTGTCTGTGCCTCGTCTGGAGTACACCGCAGTTCTTGGCCAGCCGGTCAACCTGGAGTGCACTGCAGATGGCCAGCCAAAGCCAGAGGTGACCTGGCACAGGGAGCGTAGGCCCGTGGTGGAGGGTACACACCAGAGATTGTTCTCCAACGGCACCCTACACATTACTGCCACTCAACGTAGCGATGCAGGAATCTATACCTGCTCAGGCCAAAATAATGTTGGAAAAGCTAGCCAAGACGTTAGACTGTTTCTGCAAAGTGAGTTCTATTCAAAACAGAGAACAACTGTTTTATGTTTGTTAGAAATCTTTGTGAGCGTCATCTGATGTTCATGACAGTTTTGAGGATTTGATTATTTTGCTCACTGGGAGTATCAAGTGAACTGTTTTCTGTAAAGCCACTTTGAAACAATATGTAAGTATCCTGTAGGACATGTCTACTTCTCAAAAGTAGTTAATGTCAGCTAAAATACTTTTAAAAAACATTTAGCTAATTTATAGTTATTACACACAGTTTTTATTACCATATTAATTGAGAGACTACTTTAAATAGTTTTTATTTTTATGTATTTGTCCCACCACTGGACTAGTGAAGAAAAAAGACGAAAATGCTGAAAAACTTAAAAGAAATGGTGACAAGTTACAGCAATAAAAATGTACACTTTCCCAAATACATTCTCATAAATTTTAACGAAAAACCTTGAAACTGATTTACAAAATTTTTGGACATTTCAAGGATTGTAAAAAGTGCCATTCAAATAAAACTTCACAGGACTTATCCATAGCATTACATTTGTACATAAAGCAAACTCTGGTTTTAAGGATAAGCAACATTAGTACCTATTAATGGAATCAACATAGAATTTATTTTTACTTACATTTTGTACATAAATATCTGTATTTGTTTCTCCGCCTTAGTCCCACCCCAGATTTCTATTGGCCAGACAGAGATGTCAGTTATCCAGGGTTTTCAAGCACTGTTGCCATGCGCAGCTCAGGGGCTTCCAGAGCCCAGAGTTAGCTGGGAGAAACAAGGAGTCCCAGTGCCAAACCGGTCAGGCAAATTCACTCTACTGAGATCAGGAGAACTGATTATCGAAAGGGCAGAGGTCAGTGTGTGCATTTGTGTATACTTTATATGTCCTTAGGGCTGTGCACAAACTGTTATTTAACATTATGCCGTTAAATTCCATAGTTACTTAATTGTTGTTATCACTGGCCCACTCAAGATATGTCATTACTAATTAATGCATTTCTAATGTTAAGTGGACACCACTTTCACTGTTCTTTCCTCTTTCTTTTTGTTGACTCTTTTTTTTTTTTGTAAAACTGAAACATAAAAAATTACAAATGTCTTGTAACAAAATGTTCTCAAAATAAACAAATGCATTCCCACTGTGTACAAATATTATTTGAACATATATTCCAAAAGATTACATTCAGCTTTGCGTGTTGTTACTATTGTTAACAAATCACCATAGAATAGTTTAAGCTCAAACCTATGAATTACAAATATATACATTTGCATAAACACTGAAAAGAAAAGATAACAAACTTACAAGCAAAAGCTCTCCAAAGCACAAATGTAAAGGAAACTGAGAGAAGATATTTCTTGACCAACTGCATGGATAAAATCTGGAACACTGAGGTTATTTCCTGATCAACCTCTAACCTGAGTCACATGATCTGAACAAACCACTTAGAAAACAGTCCACAGTTAACAATGTTCATTTTGTTTTTACATCAAACTACCACAAGATGGTGGTAAAACATAACAAACGAATGTGTGCCATGAAAGCTGTTGTAGACCATCTGCCTCAAGATTTGACATTTTGTTCATTCTGAGATCCTATTCTGCTCGCTAAAATTGTACAGAGTGATTATCTGAGTTACCGTAGCTTTTCTGTTAGCTCAAACCAGTCTAGCCAATCTCTGTTGAACTGTTGTGTGTGAAACTTCCAGAAGATCAGCCATTACAGAACAGCCTGTCTGGCACCAACAATCATGCCACAGTCGAAATCACTGAGATAAAATTTTTCCCCATTCTGATGGTTGTTGTTAACATTAACTGAAGCTCCTGACCAGTATCTGTATGTTTTTATGCATTGTACTGCTGCCACATGATTGGCTGATTAGATAATTGCATGAATAAGTAGGTGTACATGTGTTTCTAATGAAGTGCTAAGTAAGTGTATTAGTTAAAATAAAGTTAAAACCTGAGTATGCATTTATGATGTTATTTTGTCTATCTGCAGGCCGGTGATGCAGGTCTGTTCACCTGTGTTGCTACCAACACTGCTGGAACAACTCAAAGGGACATTCGCCTGTCAGTCAACATGAGACCTGCTTTTAAAGAGTTACCTGGTGATGTGACTGTGAATAAAGGTCACAGTCTCACACTTTCCTGCCATGCTCGGGGTACTCCAACCCCCACAATAACCTGGACAGCCAACAACATGCCCTATACAGGTATGAGAGCATCTATCTTGGATTATTTTGTTTACCTTGATTTCTGCTGAGAGCTGGCAGCTGTATGACTTCATATTGTCATCAGAATCACAACAATGCTCTTTTTTTGTGTTTACCTGCAGGTGCAAGTGTTGATGGATCTGGTAGAAGCTCAGTAATTATTGAGAATGTCACTTTAAGTGATGGCGGCACCTATGTCTGCAATGCAGAGAACACTGTTGGCTCTATACGGGCTCTCTCATTTGTACGTGTCAGAGGTAAGCATTCTTTGACTTTTTGGAAAGACTATAAACAAGTATCCTTAATGTATAATAGTGGTCGATATCAGTTATTCAATGGCTGATGCCAATAACTATGGAGCAGAGTATTCGATTGCCAATATAATGGTAAGATGTGATATAGGCAACAAAAATGAAATTATAACAGATGCTGAAATTTAGACGAGAAACTTTTAAAGCAATATTTACTTGCACAAAGATACTTGAAAAAACAATTTTGAATTATTAAAGGGTTTTTACTTCTGTTAATCAGCCAATAAGGCCATCATTTCAAAATGGCCAAATATCAGCCAATTTAACAGCCTACCCGATATATAGGTGTATCACTAATTTATACTGCCCTACAAAGCCAAAACACTGAAATTATGTCAACATACAAACTGCGAAAAATGGCTTAAGTTTTAAGATTGTCCAGCCAGAATGGTCTAATTCTGCATGTCACAGGACAGATCATATTCTATGAGGTCATAACTACATTTTGACATAACAGTTGGAACTTTTTCAATGCAGTAAAATAATGTCTTCAAAACTGGAAGAACTGTCCAAGTAGTAGTTTTTGCTATGTTCTATATGATGTTGTGGCTTCTATATCAATGCTATTGATGTACCATCAACAGTATAACCACACCTGTCTTTGCAGAACCTCCAGTGTTGAGAGGGGAGGCACACACCACTCAGACTGTAGTGCAGGGTAAAGTAGCCAGGCTGGACTGTGCTGTTAGTGGGGACCCATTCCCTTCCCTACACTGGCAGAAAGATGGCCAGCCTGTACTTGGCTCTCTTCGGTTTCATCCCCTCCGCAATGGCTCTCTTGCTCTCTACAGTGCCATGGTAAACACTTCTTCATTAGGTTTATTAGCGCAAGTTGCAGTATTTAGTACTTTTGGTTTGCTGGAAAAAGATTTTTGCATGTTCTCCAGATTGGGGACTCAGGAGAGTACAGATGTGTTGCAGAAAGTGAGGCAGGTGTTGCTGAAAGAACCATAACTCTAAAAGTACAAGGTAAATGATTAAATCAGTGCTTCTATTAGATTTCAGTCATTTGTAACCAGAATTTCCATTTCATTGGTTTTATTAGAGCCATTTTATAACTTTGTATTCCCAATTGTATGTGTAAACGAATTGTTACTTTCTGTTTATATACTGTGATTGTAGTCCCAGGGGGCTACTCAAACTGGGAAGCATGGGGCCCATGTAGTGCCACCTGTGGGCAAGGTATCCAGGAACGAATCAGATTTTGTAACAACCCACCACCAGCCAATGGGGGCCCATTGTGTGAGGGTCCAAATGTAGATTCCAGGAAATGTCAGGCCTCACTGTGTCCAGGTACATCTCCATTTATTCAAATATAGTTTTCTTTAAAACAAATCATGCCGTTTAAAATCTTAAATGAACACCATTTAATTTCTGACCTCTAGAGCGAGAACCCTAGTCTCAAAGAGACAGACATTTGACTGTCCGCAGTCTGTTCCCTATCAAAAGCTACACTTTGATGCTGCGCTGATTTAGCGCTTTGGGAACTTATTTTAGGAGTGACCAGCAGTGAATGTGTGCAACACGTCAATGAAATATGACTAGAATTTATAGCCTCTTCCGATGACATCATCAGGATGCGCTGGTACCAGGGGCTATAAATAGATGCACCACAGGTGTATCGTCAGGTCTTTTGTCTTCAGTCCATTCTGTGTTTGTTGTGCTTCTCAACCCTGTCAAAACGTTCTACTTTCCTCTGTTAGGAGTTAGAATTGTTAGGCAGTGTGCAGAAAACATTTCTCTTTCTTGAAATGAGCAATAAACAAGGCAAGCGGTGTGTGTGTTTCCGTGTTTATGCCATATGGCTGAAACGGACACACCAGTTCCCCGTCTGTCACTCACTTCGACGTTGTGTCGAAGAAGCGACACTAGAGGTCTCTTGAGCGCAGAATATGCCTCTGATCTATGAAAAAATGCCCCGCCCCCAGACATACGGGTATAAAAGCGGGGAAATACGTCGAGTTCGTTCAGAAATTTTCTTTGGAGCCGATGGTCGTGTATGCAGTGAGCTGCGAGTCACACTCCTCTTCCTCTGAGCTGATTCTGCTGTTAGATCTATGGTGCACTTCAGCGGCTTTCTCCTTCTCTGCACAGCAGTGCAGTTTGCCCCTGGGTGCTTCTTCGACACAATGTCGAAGTGAGCGACACTAGGGGAACGTCTAGGTTACGTTTTTAACCTCCGTTCCCTGATGGAGGGAACGAGACGTTGTGTCCTCCCGGCCACGTCACTGAGCTGAGCCACTGTTAAATCTGAGCCACAAAAAATCTTGAATGAACTTGATATGTTTTGCCGCTTTTATACCTGTATGTCCGGGGGCGGGGTATTCAAATGCTGTCTGACAACGTCTCATTGGCCTTTTTTCATAGATCAGAGGCATATTGGCGCTCGAGAGAGACCCATAGTGTCGCTTCTTCGACACAACATCTCGTTCCCTCCATCATGGAATGGAGGTTACATACGTAAGCTAGACATTTTGTTTTGTGTGTTTGGGGGAAGAGAATGCTGCTCTTGCGTTGGGGCGGGTGCAAGCATTGCAATCTATTCTCAGTCAAAATGCTTCGCACTCGTCTCGCTTACTTCCAAGAGCCAGCGCCCACCCTTCCATCGTAGGGTTCTCGTATGGATCTGGCTGAGGAGCGAGAGATGAGTCCGTCCCTATCGCTCGCTCTCTCCAGATCCCGCTGCTGCTCCTCATGCCCCGGTGCCTCTTCGGTTCATGAGGGGGGGGACGTTGAATCTCTTCAGTCTGCAGACTTCGAGCTACCCACCTCTGAGCGTTCCTCGCACGATAGTAAAGCGGCTGAGGAATTGCTCAGGGTGGTTACTCATGCAGTGGCCCGACTACAGTTAGACTGGCCACACGAACAAGAGACCCCCAAACGCTCTAAGGGGAAGGGAACACCAAATCAGTCCCTTTCTTTCTTTGAAGACCTCCGTGACAAGCTTTCTCGTTCATGGTGGAAACCTTATACTTCCTGTATCTTTGTGCCCTCGACGTCGACATATTCAACCATCGTGGGTACTGCGGCACAGGGGTATTCCATGATGCCGCAGGTAGAAGAAACACTTTTGGGTTATCTCTCACCTGGCTCGGCATCATCACTAAAGAGTCCTACTCTCCGCACAAAGCTGTGCAGGACCACCTCTACGCTCGTGAAGAAAGCTTGTCAGGCATCAGGTCAGGCTGGTGCTGCCTTACACACTATGGCAGTGTTACAGGCGTACCAGGCTGACCAAGGACCTGAGTGCGGGCAGAGGCTATTTCAGAGCTTCTGTCTCTCCAGGCGACCAAACAGGCTCACAACATTGGCTGGTTGATAGCTGTTTTGGTCAGCACAGAGTGACACTTATGGTTGAACCTTTCGGGCATCAGAGACCAGGACAATTATGCCTTCTTGATGCCCCGGTTTCACCTTCTGGTTTGTTTGGTGACTCGATGAACACAGTCATCACCAGGTTTCAGGAGGCGAAGAGTCATGACAAAGCCTTCGGGCAATTCCTTCCTCGCCACACTCAGGGGGAGGGGCCGCCGGCCACCCAGCCCCACCCCGGTCCTTCTAGAAGGGAGGCACAGAAACAACGCGTGGCGAATCATGCTCCCCCTCGTAAAGTCTGGGGACCGGCTCGTTGCCCTCAGCAGCCTCCAAAGCAAGACCTCAGGACCATTATCTCCAGAAAGAGAAAGCCCCCCCCCCTCGGGACGTGTCGCGTGAAACATCCACCATCCCGATACCCCACGAAACCTCTCCATTCCCGCCGCCTCTGGTGTTTTGGGAGTTAGCAGTTTCCAGCGAAATGTTGGGTGTTCCGTTGCTTCCTGCCATAGTCCAGGACATAGAACACTCGACATTCCCTCAACAGGAGGTGTCAAATGTATACCCATCTCAGAGAACCTGGCAGCATGGAAGATACTGCCGGGTGTTTCTTTGTGGGTCCTAAGGACAGTAAAAAAATGCTACAGAATTCAATTTGTTCACCGTCCTTTGCTTTTCAACGGCGTGCTTCCCACTACCGTGAAACCGTAAAAAGCATGTCTACTGTGGAAAGAACTGCAAAATCTCTTGGTCAAAGGGGACATAGAACAAGTTCCCCTTCCAGAGAGTGAGTCAGGTTACTACAGCAGATACTTCCTGGTTCCCAAGAAGGATGGGGGATTACATCTGATTTTAGATCTTCGAGGCGAACATCACGATTGGTTGGTCACGATCGATCTCATGGATGCATACTTTCATATAGAAATTCTCCCACAACACAGGAAGTTCCCGAGGTTCGCTTTCGGGGGCTAAGCTTTCCAATATTGGGTTCTTCCATTTGGCCTAACCTTATCACCCTGCATATTCACGATGTGCATGGATGCAGCACTGGCTCCTTTGCGACTCCATGGCATCCGCATTCTGAATTATATAGACGATTGGCTGATACTAGCACAGTCACAAGAACTAGCATTACAGCACCGGGATATCGTCTTAGCTCATCTGGTTTCTCTTAGTTTGAGACTCAATGACAAGAAAAGCGTTCTCTCTCCCACTCAGAGAACTACGTCTCTGGGGATCATATGGGATTCAATGATGATGCGGGCACAATTGTCTCCCGCTCGAATCGAGACCATTCAGAATACCCTAAGTAATGTCAGGCTAGGCCATGGTTGCACTGTTCGTTAGTACCAACAAATACTAGGTCTCATGGCATCTGCGTCCTCGGTGATTCCTTTGGGCCTTTTGCACATGAGACCAGTTCAGTTGTGGCTCAAAGTCAGGGGATTTCATCCAAGGGCCTAAGGCAGATAAGGGTTACGCGCCGCATGCTACGTACCATTTCTATGTGGTTCAGACCCTGGTTCCTCACCTTGGGTCCCACTCTAGGTGCGTCTTACCGTCGCAAGTTGCTAACGAAAGACGATGGGCTGGGGAGCGGTCTTAAGTGGTCGTCCTGCTCAAGGTGAATGGGAGGGTCATCAGCTCAATTGGCACATCAACTGTCTCGGGTTGATGGCTGTATTTCTGGCCCTGAAATACTTCCTCCAGTATCTGAGAGGCTGCCATATCCTGGTGCGGGTGGACAACATAGCGGTAGTCTCTTATATAAACCATCAAGAAGTGGCATGGCAGATTGTCCTTTTGGGCTCAGGGCAAGTTCCTATCCCTGGATGCCTGAATGTGGGAGCACAATGTCCCCTCTACTTCTATCTGAGTCACCCAGCACCCCTGGGTCTGGACACGATGGCGCATACATGGCCCAGAATACGCCTGTATGCGTTTCCTCCTGTTTCTCTGCTCCCAGGAGTCCTGGCCAGAATTTGCCAGAAAGGGTTCTGCCTCTTACTGATAGCATCACGTTGGCCAAACGGGGTATGGTTCTCGGAGATAATGTCTCTCCTTGACGGCTCGTCTTGGGCAATTTCAGACAGGAGGGACCTTCTGTCTCAGGCACAGGGGACGATACTTCATTCCTGGCCCGAGCTGTGGAACCTTCATGTTTGGCCCCTGAAGGGTACCAACTGAAGGACACTGGGCTTTCACCTGAAGTCATCAAGACCATTCTGAGTTCTAGGGCTCGCTCTACTAGAAGAAGTTATGTCAATAAATGGGGTGTCTTTGAAAGATGGTGCACTGCACATAATGCAGATCCTGTTAACTGCCAGATTGCTTCAGTTCTGGACTTTCTGCAGGAAAAATTATCAGCAGGCACATGCCCCGCCACTCACAGTGTTTATGTGGCCACCCTATTGGTTTGCCACGCCTTGATTGATGGGATGCCATTGGGGAAACATCCTCTGCTCGCTCACTTCGTTCGTGGAGCCATGTGATTTGAGACTGCCTGTTGGGACCAGAATCCCTTCATGGGACTTGGTGATTAGTCCATGAGGGTCTAGTTGAGACCTCCTTTGAAACTCTAGAGTCATCATCTGAAAACCATCCTGCTTAGATTTTACCCCAGTAATGCCTAAAGCAATTTTGCACCCTCATCCTGACTACCTGCCTAAGTTTCCTTTCCCGGTCGTTCATCCGGTCACTCTTGAAGCCTTCTGTTCCCCGCCGTTTACAACGCTGGATCAGGAGAAACTTCACGGACTGTGTCCAGTCCTTGCCCTTCAGGCTTACGTCCACCACACTAGCCAGTGGCGTAAGTCAGGGCAACTATTAGTTTGACATGGGGGCCGTAACGGTGGGTGGCCGCCACCAAACAAACAATGTCACATTGGGTGAGGGATGCTATTGCCCTGGCCTATGAGGTGCGCGGTCAAGCTTCGCCAGTAGGTGTCAGGGCTCATTCTACTAGGGTCGCTTCCTCTAAAGCTTTGGCTAGAGGTGTCCCTCTGCAGCATGTTTGTAATGCAGCAGGCTGGTCCTATCTGCATACATATATAAGATATAGTTCTAGTTTGGATGTTCATGCCACTCTGGGCTCTTACTGTACGTCCTTGTGTCAACAAGCTCATGTCTGAGACCTCTCACACTATTGTTACTACACAATCGTTAGGGGTCCAGACATCCGCAGTGCAGCGGCGTGGGTATTCTCATTCCCAAAGTGCTAAATCAGCGCAGCATCAAAGTGTAGCTTTTGATAGGGAACTTATCAGGTTATTTAACTGTAACCCCTGTTCCCTGAAAAAGCGGAACAAGATGATGCGCTTCATTGCCGCACTGAGGATGACCCAGGACTGCTCTTCAGACAAAATACCTGACGATGTTACACTTTGTAACTTATTTTGGCCAAAAACAACAAAATTAGACAGGAAGGGCTAATAGAATGATAAACCACAGATTGTTTGTTTTTTATCTGATATCAAAGACACCAAAGTAATAGACTTTTTAATAGACAACATTATTTCTTCCCTCTTAATGTACCAACTATTTCAAGAGCATAACTCCACAAAAAAGGGTAATTTTGCTCATCTACCCGCCACTGTGGCGGGCTAACTGTATGTCTCATGATGACACATCCTTGTTGAAACACTATTATATTTTGAAGAACTGATGGAAGAAAAGCCATTGATGTGGGTTTTAACTAATTGTTTGTTGAAATGTGTGCAGCATGAGCGTGTCTTGTGGAACACAAGCATGTAAAGAGTTCTCACTCTTTTTGTTTCAATCATCTAAAAATATTTGCAAGTATAGTATCTATGAGAATGCTGCAAATTACCTCAGACCATCTCAGGAGGTGCTCAAAGTTTAGTTTGCTTTATTTCCATGGAGCAGTTCTCTCTTGTAATGCACTGTGAACACAACTCTGCAGGCTCACCTATAGCCTATACGTGTGTATAAGACCTAAACAAGCTCACCTTGAACCTAAAATTGTTTTGTATTTGTTTGATGTGCAATTTAAATTTAGTAATATCTTTTGGTTTAAGTTTTTCATATTTAAAAAAATGTATTTAATTTTTAAAACCAGAATATTAACCAATCCCTTGGCCGTGGGGTTGACGATGTATTGCGACATTTATTCATGAAAATATTTCTTGCACATTGCCCAGCCATAGTGTGCTCAAGATGTCTTGTTTACTTGTTACAGATTGCCTTAGTCAAAACTCTTATCAGAACCTCAGGAGCTTTGATAAATCCAGTAACTTCTTAATATTCAAAAGCAATCATTGTTGTAGTCTAACAGAATTCTGAAACTTTTCTGACTCTCTAAAGTTGCATAACCACCAGGCAATTACTATAAATTTGAACTTTTGGATTTTACGAGCTCTTAGTCTAAAAAAATGTGCATCATACAGTTTGTGATGGTACAGACTACAAGAACCCTGACATAATGTCTCTTTCTTGCTTATTGTCTGTTGTGTAGGGGAGTCTCCACGGCGTGCACGAGGCAGTCTGATAGGCATGGTTAATGAGAAGGAGTTTGGAGTGGCCTTTCTGGAGGCCAATATCACAGAGAATGCAGAGGGCACCAGCACACTGGAGGCCCATGTTGACAACATTCCACAAAGTGTTGGTAAGTGACTACAGGAAACACATAAAATATATATAATGCATTTGCTTACACAGGGTTATTTATTTCACCATGTGCCAGAGTTTACTCAACCATTATGTCGCACCACTGTCTAATCAGAACAGAACAAGTGATCATGCAAGCTTAGTGGTGAAAATTAAAAACATTATATTGTCATTGTTGTAACAGATCCCAGGGGGTCAAGAAAATAAATATTAGCCCTCGTTAATAGATTAATTTCCTGAACAAAGCCACTTTGTTTGCCTAAGCAGATGTTGTTCCTTGTTAACATGAATATGTGCTGTTTGTCATCTGACATTCCCATTTACCAAGTGTATCTGACAGCATCAAGGAACACCCACTCCAAGAAGTAACACCACCTTGGATCACAATGTAATTCTATTGGCTGAAAGAATCCTATGCAATCTCTGTATAATTCATACTGTCTCAACAATGTGACTATTGTTGTGTTTGTTTCTGAGGAGACGATGTCGAGTTTAAGGTCAAATGTTTTAGTTATTAACAAGAAAGAATAAGTACAAAAACCATTTGTCCAGCTGGGGATCTTGTCTGCTTCGCCCGTAAGCTCCGCTCGAAAAGACCCTGTTTCTCCTGTGTTCCCTTCTTTTCTACATTTCTGACCCAGGGTGTAAACCTTTGTTCTCATTGTTACTCATTTTGATTGGTTTATATTTGATGCAGGGGCATCTCCAATACAGTGTATCCGGAATGTATTCACAGCGCTTCACTTTTTCCACATTTTATGTTACAGCCTTATTCCAAAATGTATTAAATTTATTATTTTCCTCAAAATTCTACAAACAATACCCCATAATGACAATGTGAAAGAAGTTTGTTTGAAATCTTTGCAAATTTATTAAATTCAAAATGAAAAAAATTACATGTACATAAGTATTCACAGCCTTTGCTCAGTACTTTGATGAAGCACCTTTGGCACCAATTACAGCCTCAAGTCTTTTTGTGTATGATGCTATAAGCTTGGCACACCTATTTTTGGGCAGTTTCTCCCATTCTTCTTTGCAGGACCTCTCAAGCTCAATCAGGTTGGATGGGGAGCGTCGGTGCACAGCCATTTTCAGATCTCTCCAGAGATGTTCAGTCGGGTTCAAGTCTGGGCTCTTGCTGAGCCACTCAAGGACATTCACAGAGTTGTCCCGTAGCCACTCCTTTGTTATCTTGGCTGTGTGCTTAGGGTCGTTGTCCTGTTGGAAGATGAACCTTCACCCCAGTCTGAGGTCCAGAGCGCTCTGGAGCAGGTTTTCATTAAGGATGTATCTGTACATTGCTGCATTCATTTTTTCCTCGATCCTGACTAGTCTCCCAGTTCCTGCCGCTGAAAAACATCCCCACAGCATGATGCTGTCACCACCATGCTTCACTGTAGGGACGGTATTGGCCAGGTGATGAGCGGTGCCTGGTTTCCTCCAGACATGACACTCTACCATACAGGCCTGATTTGGTGGAGTGCTGCAGAGATGGTTGTTCTTCTGGAAGGTTCTCCTCTCTCCACAGAGAAACACTGGAGCTCTGTCAGAGTGACAATCAGGTTCTTGGTCACCTCCCTGACTAAGACCCTTCTCCCCGATCTCTCAGTTTGGCTGGGCGGCCAGCTCTAGGAAGAATCCTGGTGGTTCCAAACTTCCATTTACGGATGATGGAGGCCACTGTGCTCATTGGGACCTTCAATGCTGCAGACATTTTTCTGAAACCCTTCCCCAGATCTGTGCCTCGATACAATCCTGTCTCCAGAGGTCTACAGACAATTCCTTGGACTTCATGGCTTGGTTTGTGCTCTGACATGCACTGTTAACTGTGGGACCTTATATAGACAGGTGTGTGCCTTTCCAAATCATGTCCAATCAAATGAATTTACCACAGGTGGACTCCAAACAAGTTGTAGAAACATCTCAAAGATGATCAGTGGAAACAAGATGCACCTGAGATCAATTTTGAGTGTCATGGCAAAGGCTGTGAATACTTATGTACATGTGATTTTTCTTTTTTTTTTTCTTTTTAATAAATTTGCAAAGATTTCAAACAAACTTCTTTCACATTGTCATTATGGGGTATTGTTTGTAGAATTTTGAGGAAAATAATGAATTAAATCCATTTTGGAATAAGGCTGTTACATAACAAAATGAGGAAAAAGTGAAGTGCAGTGAATACTTTCCTGATGCACTGTATATCAGGAGATGGGTTTCAATCATTCTATTGGTTTGTTTTTGCTGCAGTGACACTGCTAGTTTTGCAATCATTCTATTGGTTTGTTTTTGCTGCAGTGACACCGCTAGTTTTGCAATCATTCTATTGGTTTGTTTTTATAAGCTCCCTGCCTAGAGATCTTCCTGTCGTAGAGACTGTTTCTAGGTTCTGCCCACTTCCTGTGTCAGAAATGCAGCTGCAGTTTATCACATCTTCACATTCAATGATCATTTTAATGTTTGTTTTAGTGCATATGTTTTAGTTAGTAACATACATCAATCATCATTTGTTTGGAGGCATACATTGTTTAAGATTGTCACACACATAGGCCTATATACTGTTTAAGATTTGTAACACACAACACTGACAAATAATAACTTAAATTATATGGCACATATCATATTAAACCGAATATATAAATGGTGAAATTAATTGTTTTTCTGTTCTGTTTTCTCCGGTTAGCCTGTTAGCTTAGCATAGCATTCTCCTCTTCATTTTCATCAAATTTTGCGTCATTATCGCAACCTAGTGATTCAGCTCTATGATTCTTTTAATATAACTTTTAAATTGCTGTATAGTTAATTTTACAAACTTTAAAATTTTTAATCTTTGTGGTTAGGATTTGTTTAAGGGTAGGGATAGGTGTAGGTGTAAGGTAGCTGCAGGACTCCAAATAGGGTTCTATGTTCCCCTAGATTTATATGGTATCTATACAGGTCCGTGTTGGAGGTTCTGCCGTGGGGGGGCGGGGCACGACCGTGGCTTCCTCTGCCTGATATAGCGGCATCTTCCGCTCTGGTACCACCAGGCCTACCATTGACCCGAGTTTGGGGCCAATTCGACCTCGGTCAGCTGAGTAATGCATCAATACGTGTCCGTTTTGGACCCTTTTTCATGTTTTCAGTATATACCATATAATTCTGGGAAACATAGAACCTTGGGAACATAGGACCCTGGGAACATAGATACGCACCCCTTAAACATACTGATATTGCATTGATTCAATAAAGCACTTTTGTTTGAATTTTGATGTACTGAAGTGTGAATCTTGCTTGCAGGTCCTTTGTTGCGAGTGCTTGTGTCTGTATTTGCCCCAATTTACTGGACAACTGTGTATCAATCACCAGAGACACAAAATGGCTTCTCCCTTACACAGGGACAGTTCAGACAGGAATCTCAACTGGAGTTTGAGACAGGTAAGAGCCTTTCATGGATTGTGAAGTAGAGCATACCCAATTGAAGAGCTAGAGTAAATTGACGGGTATTATTGCAGCACATGAATTAACAGTTTGGAAGTACACAGGACAGAAATACCTTCCCTGTGAATGAAAACCCTTTTCATTTCCTGGGGAGAAACCCAAACTCAAATATTTAGTTTTATATATTTAAATGTAGATAGTCTTTTTTCAAAAGGGTTTAAACTCTCTGAGGGCCAGTTTTCCAACTGAATGTGTCTTTTGCCTTGGGTGTTGGAATCACAGGAGAGATCTTGAAGCTGACTCATGTGGCCAGAGGTCTCGATGCGGAGGGAGCTCTGTTGGTGGACGTTGTGATCAACGGCTTTGTTCCTCCTAGGCTTTTGTCATCTACTCTCAATTTACTGGTTGGTATTTTAAACTCAATCTTAAAACTAAAGTGTGTAATTTCTGCACCACTAGCCTCACCAAACGGATTGCAGAATTATTTATATACACACAGACCATTGATCAGGTCAACAAATAGTCCCTCTCCAAACTCACAGAATAGGTTGAGACAATGTTGCTGTGTGTGGCTGGTTGAGATGCTCAAACAAACACTAGTACTACAGAGCCACAGTGTTAGAACTTTTGGGGAAATCAACCCACAATTGTAGCAAACAACATTCCTTTATTTGCTTATTTCTCAGGAGTTTGACGAGTCGTATGTGCAGACAGGCTCTGGGCAGCTTTATTCCTGGGCCTCACAGAATCACATGTGGGATGGGGCTCCTATGACACTGCGCTGCAATCATTCTGTGGTGTTTGAGGGGCCAGAGAGTCGTCAGGGGCCCCTGCTGCAACTCCTCAGACTGACAGGAATAACCAGCACCTATAGCCTTTTCACTCTCAGCCTAGATTTTAGGATGACTGCAAGCTTACTCATACCAGGTCAGTTATTACTTTAATTTAGTTTCTTCATTTACAAAAATATACTGTTAATATGTTTCACAAATGATATCTAAAAATCAAACGTGCTTAATCAGTGTTCCATTTCTGTCTAGAGGGGGATGGGGAAACATGCCCAAAAGGTTTTGTCGTGGACACAGCATCTTACTGTGCTGGTATGTTAATAATCTTTAAAACGGTTAAGATTAGTTAATTAGCTATAAAAGACCTCAATATATTATTAAATATTAAAATCTTTTTATAGAATATATTGTTGTGAATTATTTTGATTTTGTTTGATACCTTAGATGAGGATGAATGTGCAGTCAGTTCTCCTTGCTCCCACTCATGTAATAATATCATGGGTGGTTTCTCCTGTGTGTGTCCATCTGGATTCACGATCTCCACTGAGTCAAACACCTGCCAAGGTCAGAACTAAATCAGTCATTAATCCTACCCTTCTATATATTTTACAGAGGTTTAGTAAAATTCACCTACCTGTATTACTTTTGCAGTAAATTATATCAGTAAATAATATCTTTAAAAGATTTTGGCTTGATCCATAATAGAGGTTGAGTATAAGGTCCCAAGAAGATATCAGCACAATAAACTGAAAAACAAAAGTGTGGCAGCGGGGGCGTGGTCAAGCGCCCGTCCGGAGAGGGAAAGCGGTAAGGGCGCTTGCACCTGAGCTAAATTATGTCTAACACCTGTCTCTAATTTCAGTGAGTATGGGGAGAGCGGCATAAAGAGAGCACCAGTGCCTCCAGTAAAGCAGAGAGAGAGCGCGCCAGTCTAGTGTTGGCAAACCAAATTAGAAAAGCTGTGATCATTATATTCTCTTTTTGTTCAGTTCTGTAATTTACTTTGGAAAGATTAAAAGCCTTACCTTTGAGTTCCACCCTGTTTCCGCGTCCCTTCCTCCTCTGAAGTCAGTTTATGTTACACTGGTGCCGAAACCCGGGAAAAATTAAAAGAGAATATAATGATCACAGCTTTTCTAATTTGGTTTGCCAACACTAGACTGGCGCTCTCTCTCTCTGCTTCACTGGAGGCACTGGTGCTCTCTTTATGCCGCTCTCCCCATACTCACTGAAATTAGAGACAGGTGTTAGACATAATTTAGCTCAGGTGCAAGCGCCCTTACCGCTTTCCCTCTCCGGACGGGCGCTTGACCACGCCCCCGCTGCCACAAAAAGGAAAAAAGTAAACTCACTTTGATGGCAAAAGATCGCTTTTGCAGTGGAAATGAAACAGATCTAAACTTTGATTTTGTTGTGTCACAGATATTGACGAGTGCACCCAAGGTTCACATTTGTGTCATCCCAACCAGCTGTGTGTGAACACTGTGGGGACGTATCGTTGTCAAGCCAAGTGTGGCCCAGGCTTCAAACCCAGCGTGGTGGGCACCAGCTGTGAAGGTTAATTTGACCACTATACAAGAAAAATTACGATTTTCTTATTTACTCATCCTCATACCATCTCAGATGTGTATGTCTTTCTTTCATCTGCTGAACACAAACAAAGATCTTTACAAGAATATCTCTGTTGTTTGTCCTTTGTGAATGGGTACCAAAATTTTACGCTCAGCCCACTAGGTGGGGATATGCATGAAGCATGCGAATTGTCAAAAACAAATGAAGAATGTTAAAGTGGGGATTGATAGTAAAACAAAAGCTTAAATATTGATCTGTTTCACACCAACACTTATATAGTTTCTAAAGATATGGATTTAACCACTGGAGTCTTATGGATTACTTTTACGCTGCCATTATGTGATTTTTGGAGCTTGAATGGTCTGTTCACCATTCACTTGCATTGCATGATCCTACAGAGCTGAGATATTTTTCAAAAATCTTTGTCTTCAGCAGAAGAAAGAAAGTTATACACATCAGGCATGGCATGATGGTGAGTAAATGAAGAGAGAATTTTTTATTTTGGGTGAACTATCCCGTTAATATAGCACCATTCATACAGTACAGTACATGAAAGTTAGGTGGATACCTTACTATATATTTTGACCATTTTGAAAATCAGCTGAATATGGAAGGGATTATTCATAAAGGAACCTATTAGAACATTCACAATCTAAATTAGAACATAGAGGAAATTAAACTGTCAGATATTGTCTTTCAGATGTGGATGAATGTCAAGAATCAGCAATCTCTCCATGCCAGCAGCAGTGTTTCAATACTCTGGGTTCCTACCGCTGCACGTGCCACCCAGGATACCAGCTGGTGGGGCATCGCTGCCTAGGTCGGTATCACTTTATAATTTTGCATCAAACTTCAGAGGTTAATGGCTACATTTTGTACAATGTAATATGTCTGTGGCTCTTATCAAACCAGTTGTGAATTATCAAAAGCCACATACTTTATGGAATCTAGGAATAATCCATGTATTGCATTCATTTAGCACACACAGGCAATATTAAGCTACTATAAAATCAACACTTCACTCAAGCTTTAAGTATTACCTAACATAATTTATATTTGTGTGTAATCAGATGTCAATGAGTGTTTGAGGAATGTCTGTCCAGCTCATCAGCAGTGCAAAAACATGGATGGAGGGTATCAGTGTTTCGACAGCTGCCCAGCAGGCATGACCACAGCAGAAAATGGAGTGTGTGTAGGTAAGGTGTCATACATTCTCTGAATTTGTATGTGTTTTATGTGGTACAAATTATACTCCAAGGAACTTTTGCTTGTATAAATGTTAAAAAGCCTTTGTTAGTTTGGCTCGAGAACTATAGAATGAGGTCCTTCTAGCAAGTAGCGCTTTTAAAATCTATTTTTCCATATAAAAACCCTGTTTCCATTAGAAAAACATTGAATGAAAGCTGTTATCTAAAGTGCATGATTTGTTTTTCCTTAGAAATAACAAATAATTTTATTTGATATGAGTCTTTTTGTCACTTGCAGACATAGATGAATGCCAGGATGGCAGTCACATGTGTCGCTACAGTCAAATCTGCCAGAACACTATTGGTGGGTATGGATGTGTTTGTCCTCGAGGATACCGCTCTCAAGGCATGGGTCGACCTTGCTTAGGTGAGATTCATCAACACAGTCAAGCAATGCCACTCATATATAAAAGGTGCTGTATGCTATTTTTATATTCTGCAATGCATTATATTTCCTTACTATCTGGCAGACATGATTAAAATGGATGTCCTGACAAATCACCTGTCTCTGTATCTGTCACCTGTAATTGGGTGGTTGACTGACATGCCTTTGGAAGGGCATGGTGAAAATGTCATATGTAAACTACTACCAAATGAAATATGTAAAACTGTATAACTAAGTTCAGCTTTGGTCAAGTAAAAAAAAGTTATGGGTGTTATTTTTTTACATTGCAGATATTGACGAGTGTGCGCAAGTCCCCAGCCCTTGTGCTTTTCAGTGCCGTAATGTTCCGGGCAGTTTTCGCTGCATGTGCCCACCTGGAACTGTCCTCCTGGGTGATGGTCGCTCTTGTGCTGGGCTTGAGAAAGGGCAAATCTTTACCAATAGTACCCGGATACAAGCGAGGCTGCGCCCCCAGCTTGTCTCTACCCTAGAGCGACCCTACCTCACTCGCCTCTCAGTTCATCCAGAGCACTTAGGATCTTCACGTCGTCCCAGGCATGAATGCCCAGTTGGGTATACTAGCAAGGATGGCACTTGCGTAGGTGTGTAACATTAAACTGCCTTGTAGCTTCATGCCATTAAGCCTGCATGTGCTGTTGTTGTAATATTTGCTGGTGAAAAGATTATTATATATAATTTTGTACTGTGTGTGTGTGTGTGTGTGTGTGTGTGTGTATGTGTATATATATAATAACTTATTAACTAGAGTGGTTAAAATTAACACGATCATTTAGTACAATGAATGATAAAAAGAATATAGATCATTTAATCATGCCAACTGACCCATACGCACATTCGGTAATGATAATTTTTTTTCCAACCATCAGAGCAATACGACTTTGAATCACCCAAATCCAAAGTATGTTTTTCTCACAACTAAACCACAAGAGCAAGCACAGAATAAGCAAGAACCAACTTGTACAGGTTGCTGGTAAAACAGCAAGATGTGACACAACAGCCAAGCAGCTTCTGCATGTCAACAGACAATTAAAAAAAACTGTGCAGATGGAATGCAAGAATGCATTCAGTGTGAATGCACTTAAGTATACCCTGGAGAGATTGACAAACTCAATTGTAAAATGAATTGCTAAGGACTGCAGACCAGATATAATGCTGCCACAATAAGAATTATCATCATTTTGGGGCATTTTTAAATGGATTGACAGCCCAAAGAATTACATTCAAATCTGTTGTTTAAGCTTAACTAACATTTTAAAAAATCATTATTTTTATTCTTCAAAGATATCGATGAGTGTGCATTTAGAAAGCCTTGCCAACATGAGTGCAAAAACACTATAGGAAGCTACCACTGCACCTGTCCTCCAGGTTACCAACTATCATCCAACGGCCGAACCTGCAAAGGTGAATCTTCTCTACATTTTATATTACAGTTATTGATAAACAGGCAGTCACACTAGTCTTTGAGCACACAAAATGTTTTCAGACAACGCAAAGGACAAGAATATGATGTCACGCGGTAGGGCTTCTGGTTTAACACAAATAACAAATATTCTGCATATATATATATATATATATATATATATATATATATATATATATATATATATGCAGTATACAAACACACACACACACTGGTGAGCCAAATCATTATGAGCCTAATATGCTGTTGGTAATGTGCGTGCCGCCAAAACAGCGCCGACCCGCCAAGGCATGAACTCTACAAGACCCCTGAAGGTGTCCTGTGGTATCTGGCACCAAGACATTAGCAGCAGGTCCTTCAAGTCCTGTAAGATGCAAGGCGGAGCCACAGTGGATCGGACTTTGTGATCCAGCACTTCCCACAAATGCTCAATCGGAATGAGATCTGGGGAATCTGGAAGCCAAGGCTACACCATGAACTCATCATGTTCCTCAAACCATTCACAAAACAGTGTGGCAGGGCGCATTATCCTGTTGAAAGAGGCCACTGCCATCAGGGAATAACATTGCCATGAAGGGTTGTATCTGGTCTCCAACGATTGGCCTTTAGGTAGGTGGCACGTGTCAAATTGACATCCACATGAATGGCCGGACCCAGGGTTTCCTTGTAGAACATTGCCCAGAGAATCACACTCCCTCCACCGGCTTGTTGTCTTCCCAAAGTGCATCCTGGTGCCATCACTTCTCCAGGTAAACAGTGCACACGTACATGGCCGTTCACATGATGTAAAAGAAAACGACACATCGGACCAGGAGGACTACTTCCACTGCTCCAAGGACTAGTTCCAACTTTCGGTGGTGGACAGTGATCATCATGGGCACTCTGACCGGTCTGCAGCTACGCAGCCCCATACGCAGCAGGGTGTGATGCCCTGTGTGTTGTGACTCATTTCTCCCGTAACCGTCATTCAAATTTTCTGTGACTTTTGGCACAATATACCTTCTATCTGTTTGGACCAGACGCTATAGCCTTCGTAGCCATCACTGAGCCTTGGGTGCCCAACACCCTGTCACTGGTTTGAGGTTTGTCCCTCCTCAGACCACTGTCAGTAGGTACTCACCACTGCAATTTCAGAGATGCTCTGTCCCAGTCATCTTGCCATGATAATTTGGCCCTTGTCACTCAGGTCTTTTGCCCATTTCTCCTGTATTCAACACGTTGACTACAAGAACTGACTGTTCGCTTACCATCTAGTCTAAGCAGACCTTGACATGTGGCCTTGTTAGGAGATTATCAACGTTATTCACGTCACCTGTGAGTGATCATAATGTTTTGCTCATCAGTGTAAATATATTTTATAAATGCGGATATTGTCTGCTTGCTTTCCTGGATCAATAAAAAAATGCATCTTTGAAATATATTTCTTTGTATTGAGCCAAGAGGCCAGTGTGTGTGATGTTTTGATCTTCTATTGATCACGTGTCCTCTAGTCATCTGGATTCGCAGGTCAGAATTCTCCAAACTTGAACTTTCGCCCACTACTGACCATGGTATTTATTTTATTTTCCAGTCTCCCTTGTTCGTATTTGTTTTAATAGGAGTGAATGGAGCACAAAGTCTAGTGTGACTTGGGCTTGCTGCCAAAAGCTCAGATACATACACCTGTTGATAAATACTTTTTCATGTTTCATGTAAATTCTGAAAATCAAATTTTCTTGTAGACATTGATGAGTGTACTGCACAAGGAGTCCAGTGTGGATCAAATCAAATGTGCTTTAACACACGAGGGGGATACCAGTGTCTTGACACACCCTGCCCAGCCAGCTACCACAGAGGACGAAGCCCAGGGTAAGATCCATTTATAATGTTGAGAAAGATGGGGGAAGATGGCCCCTTTTAAGAAAAATGTCCATTTATTTTAAAATTGCAACATATGTAGATATAGGTTTCACATGAACAGGATGATGATGCATCACCCAATATATTATCACTGGAAATACACCGATAAGCCACAAAAATAAAACCACCTGCCTTATAATGTGTAGGTACCCCTTGTGCCGCTAAAACAGCGCCAACCCACATCTCAGAATAGCATTCTGAGATGATATTCTTTTCACCAAAATTGGACAGTGTGGTTATTTCAGTTACCATAGACTTTGTCAGTTTGAACAAGTCTGTCCATTCTCTGTTGACCTCTCTCATCAACAAGACGTTGCCATCCGCAGAACTGCCACTCACTGGATGTTTCTTGTTTTTGACACCATTCTGAGTAGGAGATCAGCAGTTACATTCCTATTACAGGCACATTTTTCACCATTCTGATGGTTGATGTGAACACGAAATGAAGCTCCTGACCTGTATCTATGTGATTTTTATTTTTTTGCACTGCACTGCTGCCGATTGGCTGATTAAATAATCGCATGGATGATTGTTGGTGCCAGAGGGGCTGGTTTGAGTATTTTTGTTACTGCTGATCTCCTGGGATTTTCATGCACAACAGTCTCTAGAATTTACTCCGAATGGTGCCAAAAACAAAAAACATCCAGTGAGGGGTAGTTTTGTGGACAAAAATGCCTTGTTGATGAGAGAGGTCAACAGAGAATGACCAGACTGGTTCGAACTGACAAAATCTACGGTAACTCAGAGAACTGCTCTGTGCAATTGTGGTGAGAAAATCATCTCAGAATGCTATTCTGAGATGCGGGTTGGCACTGTTTTGGCGGCACGAGGGGGACCTACACAATATTAGGCAGGTGGTTTTAATGTTGTGGTTGTCATCCGATTTTTACAGAATTTATAAAATACATCTGATATCATTTTTAATAATGTATTTTTGTGAGGAGCCCGAGTTGCTCAGCGAGTATTGATGCTGACTACCACCCCTGGAGTTGCGAGTTCGAATCCAGGGTGTGCTGAGTGACTCCAGCCAGGTCTTCTAAGTAACCAAATTGGCCCAGTTGCTAGGGAGGGTAGAGTCACATGTGGTAACCTCCTCGTGGTTGTGATTTTAAGTGGTTCTAGCTCTCAGTAGGGTGCATGGTAAGTTGTGCGTGGATCGCAGAGAGTAGCATGAGCCTCCACATGCTGTGAGTCTCTGCTGTGTCATGCACAACAAGCCAAGTGATACAATGTGTGGATTAATGTCTCCGAAGCGGAGGCAACTGAAACTTGTCCTCTGCCAGCCGAATTGAGGTGAGTAACCATGGCACCACGAGGACCTATTAAGTAGTGGGAATTGGGCATTCAAACTGGGGAGAAAAGGGGATAATTTTTTTTTAAACAATATATATATTTGTCAAATAATGTGCAATACTAACTCATATATTTTATTTTTATTTTTTTTATTTAACAAAAAGGGACAATACATATTAATGAACATTTTCTCAAATGTAAATATGCCAGATTATAGCCTTAGGCTAATTTCCATCTGCAGACCCCCTGGCAGGTTGGTGTTACACACAAATTAATAAATACATACAGATACACTATACACAGGCTATATACAGAGAAACAAGGACAAGAACAGTGATCACATCATATTAGAACAGACAGTAACAACAAGAGTGGACAACAAAGAACATATAGAAAATAGGAAAGCATCGTTTATATTACACAAACCACAATTTTGCAGATGCCCTGTCTAACCTGATATTGCACTGACCCATATTACACCATCCTATATTGCACTGACCCGCATTACACTGACCCCTATTACACAACCCATGTTATACTGACTCTTATTGCATAACCCATATCACAATGATAATTGTATCCCTTTTTTGTAATGCACTAACTCTGTTTTACGTCTGATATATAATGATTAACTAAACATGATCACATGTTTGTGTGTCCCTCAGCCACACTTTTAAACGACTCCTAAAGGTAGGAAAACTTGTGCTTTCCCTCACTGACAGTGGAATACTTTTCCAGAAGCTCACTCCCTGATATGACAGGACATTCTGTGAAAAGGCGGTCCGCCTAAACGCCAAGTCACAATCACCTCTCGTAGTCACTCGAGACCCGGCAACAATGCTAGACTTTTTTTTAAATAAAATCACTCAATGGTGGAGGTGCCAAACCATGTATAACCTTATAGATTAGACATGCTGATTTAAATAATTTGAAATTAGCAAAATTTAAAAACGTATATTTATCTAAAATTTGACAATGGTGATATGACGAAGGTTTCTTGTCTAATATATTCAATGCTCTTTTGTAGCATACTTTGATTGGCCCAATAGCAGCATGACTCATATAGGTCCAACTTGTGATACAGTACTCAATATGAGCCAGTATCATAGAGTGCAGGAATGTAATCGCTGCTGTATCCGTTAATGATGTACGAATATGTCTAAAGTTCTGTATATTAACATTTACAGTTTTCACAACTTTTTAACGTGTTTTTTAAAGGATAATTTCGAGTCTATCAGCACTCCCAAATACTTAAATTCATCAACATTAATTAAATCTTGTCCACCCAAGCGAACTTTTACTGCGGCCACAGTTGTTTTAGGTTTACTAAAAAACATTGATACGGTCTTTTTAACATTAAGCCACAGGCATGAATCATTCAGCCATTTTTGTAAGTCATTTAAGGCCAATGAAAGCTGATGGGCTGCATCATCAGCACTTTTGGCTTGTGTAAAAATTACCGTATCGTCTGCATACATAATCGTGTCCACATTTTTGCACACATTGGGCAAATTATTCACATAAAGTGAAAATAGCAGGGGAACTAAAATTGATCCCTGAGGGACACCTTGCGTATAGTGAAGATAGGGTGACTTACTATTCTTTATTTGCACGCATTGTTTTCTATCTGATAGATAAGACTGTATCCATTTAACAGTTTGATTGCTAAAGTTAGATGTTAACAGTCTAGACAAGAGCTTAAGGTGATTCACAGTATCAAACGCACGCTTAAAGTCAACAAAAACAGCCGCAACATAACTGTTTTTGTATAAATCAGACTTCACCTTCTCAACAAAAACACAGACAGCCATTTCAGTTGAGTGAAGAGATCGAAATCCGAATTGAATAGGGTGCAAACCCGGATTGGAATCATTAAGATGTGCAATAATAGAGTTAGCGACCCACTTTTCTGCTATCTTTGAGAAGATAGGAAGTATGCTAATAGGTTGATAATTAGCAGGGTCTGATTATCATCCGATTTATATATTGGTATGACATTTGCCACCTTCCAACTCAAGGGGACGACTGCCTGCGTGATTGATAAATTAATAAGATGGGTCACAGGCACCAAGATACAGGATTTATAATGCTTCAGAAGATTCGGATCAAATCCAAACACATCCCTTGCTTTAGAACTTTTCAATTTAGAGATTATGTTTTCTACTTAATTTTCTGTAATTATTTGAATATTAAACTTTGAACAAAATATATATATTGTTTTTACAAATAAGTTGCATAATTGAATAATGACAGACCAATGAAAAACGTATTAATCTCTAAGGTAACCTTATTCTATGAATTATATAATGTACATGACTATTAATATATACATATTTAGACACCTATACTTTTAACTGAAGGGATGTCATAATATTAATTCTGTGAATTCAGATTGAACTCCATTCAACTTGTCAATAGGTTTTAATGATTAGTGAAGATGTTTGAAATGTGCATGGAATTACAAAACAATTACCTCTTTAATTATAATAATTAATAAATTAAATAATATTAATAAAACCAGCAACAATGTGCCATTGGAGGCTTTCTGCCACAATTCTAAGGGGGCATCTTACCCCAAGGGTCTGACTTTAACTTTTCACTTCAAAATAAAAACACATTTTTTACTCAACAAATCTGAATACGTTACTGTATCCGCAAATTCCCCATTAACAAACAGACATTAGAATGAATTAAAACTCTTAATTATAAACAAAATGTCAAGAACCACTATGTTCCCAATGGCACAAAAATAGATAAATTAACCGTAAACCTGTTTTAATGGTATAAATCTCACAAATGTTAATGTTCAAAACCGAAGATTAAATGTCAAGATTCAGAAGAGTGCTGCCATTTAATAAGTGTTGAGAGAAGATTTAGTCCCATCTATGGTCATGAGAAAAAAGTTAAATGGACAGTTCACGCAAAATATGATATTCTTTCATCATTTACTCACCCTAATGCCATCCCAGATGTGTATGACTATCTTCTGGAGAACACAAACAAAGATGTTTAGAATATTTCAGCTCTGTAGGTCCTTACAATTCAAGTGAATGGTGACCAGACCTTTGAAGGTCCAAAAATCACATAATTGCAGCATAAAAGTAATCCATATGACTGGTTCAGTACATGTCTTCTGAAGCAATGCTATGACTTTGAGTGAGAAACAGATCAATTTTTCAATCCTTTTTTACTATAAATCTCCACTTTATCTTACTGAATGTAAAAGTAAAAGTGGAGATTTATAGTAAAACGTCTCGGGTTACATGTGTAACCCTTGTTCCCTGAAAATAGCGGAACGAGATGCTGTGCTTTGCTAAGCGCTTTGGGAACGATCATAGTCGTGACCGAGCTGTGAATATGTGTGTAACACGTCAATGAACATTGACTGGAATTTATAGCCTCAGCTGATGTGATCATTAGATGCACCTGAGGCCAGGCTATAAATGGATACGTCAACAGGTGTCTTCAGATACTTCTTTTTGAAGAGCAGTCCTGGGACATCCCAGTGTGGCAAAGAAGCGCAGCATCTCGTTCCGCTTTTTTCAGGGAACAAGGGTTACACATGTAACCCGAGCATAAGAGCCCGCTGACTCTAGAGGTCTAAAAAGGGGGTCTTACCCTATGAAGAGGTCCTAGCAAGGATGCCTCTTAGGGGGCACCCCACCCGCCAAGGCGTGGCAAACCGCAGTGGAGGCTACATAGAACCTGGCAGTGGCGAGGCAAGTGCCCGCTGACCGTTCTTTCTACATAAAATCCAGAACTGAAGCAAACTGGCAGTTAGCTGGTTCTGTAATATGAACTTTAGTAGAAGGAATCGCATGCAGGCGCATTTGTGCCATGTATGCATCACCACGATCAGCTCCCCCCCCCCCCCCCCCCCCCCCCGAAGAGGTCCTCTTCTGCCCTGTAAGAGCTGCCCAGATCAGTTCCAAGTGGAAGGAACCCTAGCACTTGAAATGGTCCCGGTAACCTCAAGAGAAAGCCCTGTGAACCTCAGTTGGTACCCTTAGGGGCCAGACATGAAAGGTTTTACAATTCAGGCCAGGGATGAGAAGGTCCTCCCTGTTCGGAATCGCCCAAGGCGAGCCGTCGAGGAGAGGTATTAACTCTGAGAACCAAACCCTGTTCGGCCAGCGCGGTGCTATCAGTGAGAGGCAAAAACCCTTGCTGGTGAACTCGCAACTACTACCTTAGGGTGGAGTTGTTTACTCCCCCGTTGGTATTTTCTGTCTGGACAGTAAGTCTGCTCCCACATATGGGCATCCAGGGATATAACTGTCCTGAGTGACAGGAGCTTGCCCTGGGCCCTAAGGAGAATCCGACGCGTCAGAAGTACAGCTGACAAGAACGTGGATCTCCCTGATGATTTATGTAAGAGGCTGCCGCTGTATTGTCCACCCGCACCAAGACATGGCAGCCTCAGGAGGAGGTATTTCAGGGCCAGAAATACAGCCATCAACCCGAGACAGTGACTGTGACAACCGAGCTGACGACCCTCCTATCCCCTTAAACTGGACGACCACTTAAGGCTGCTACCCCGCCCGTCAGGGAGGCGTCTGTCATTAGCAACCTGCGACAACAAGACGCACCTAGTGTAGGACCCAAGGCAGAAAACCAGGGTCTGAACCACATAGAAAGGGAATGAAGTCTGAGGTGTGTAACCCTTATTAGCCTAGGGGTTTTGGCCCTTGGAAGAAAACCCCTGGCTTTGAGCCACAACAACAAAGGTCTCATGAGCAGAAGGTCCAGAGGGATCACCGAGGACACGGTCGCCCTGAGATCTGGAAATCGTTGATACTGATAACAGTGCAACCTTGGCCTAGCCTGACTTTGCTCAGGGTGATCTGAATGGTCTCAATCCTAGCGGGAGACAGTTGTGCCCGCATTGTGATTGAACTCCATACGATGCCCTGATAGACAGTGTTCTGGGTGGGAGAGAGGACGCTTTTCTTGGCGTTGAGCCTCAACCCCAGAGAAACAGATGAGCTAAGACGATGTCCCTGTGCTGAACTGCCAGTTCCTGGAACTGCGCTAGAATCAGCCAGTCGTCTACATAATTCAGAATGCAGATGCCCCGGAGTCACAAGGAGCCAGCGCTACATCATGCATTGTGAATGTGCGGGTAAAAAGGACTAGGCCGAATGAAAGAACCTGACACTGGAAGACTTCGCCCCTGGAAGCGAACCTCAGGAACTTTCCATGTTGTGGCAGAATTTCTAAATGAAGTATAGAAGTGCGTCATAAGATCGATGGTGACCAGCCAAACGAGTTGTAGGGCTTGAGACACGACCGTCTTGATAGGCATCATCTAGGACTTGAACACCCATGGGCAGTTCAAGCTCTAAGATCTAAGCCAGACGCCACCCCTCACCCTCCATGGGAAACGGGAAGTATTTAGTGTAATAACCTAACTCTCTCCCTGGAAGGGGAACACATACCATGGCCCCTTTAACCAGGAGATTTTTTTTTTTTTATTTTTTAATTTAATTTTATTTATTTATTTATTTTTTGCTATTCATAGCAGACATAAAAAGAAATCTGGTTTACGGTAGTGAGACCACGCCGAGTGAATTAAATCCTGACGCCCTTTTAAGACCCACAGCAAAGAAAGATATCTGGCAGAAGTTTCCACGCTGCCAGGATCTCTGAGATGGGTATTAGATTTTAACACTTCCTGTTGAGGGGTTATCGGGTGTTTCGCGTCCTGAATAAAATGCAGGAACAGCGAAAACACCCAATTTTGACGGGAGCCTCTGCCACCCAAAACACCAAGAGGTGGCGGGAACGGAGGGGCTTCGAGGGGGTACCGGGAGGGGTGAAGTGAAACACGCACCCTGTCCCGAGGGGAGCTACCCCCTAATTTAGGCGCAAGACCATCAGGATTTTCTCTTTCTAGAAATTATAGTCCTGAGCTCTTGCTTCGGGGGCTGCCGAGGGCAGCAAGACTGTCCCCAATCCCTGGGAGGAGAAGCACGACTCGCCACGCTTTGCCTTTGAGCCTCCCTTCTAACAGGACTGAGGTGGGTCTGGGGGGCCGAAGGACCCGCCCCCTGAGTGCGGCGAGGGAGGAACTGCCCAAAGGCTTCCTCGTGGCTTCTCGCCTCCTGGAACCTGGAGATAGCCGTGGTCATGGCGTCTCCAAATAGGCCAGTGGGCGAAACCGGAGCATCAAGAAGGGAATTTTTGTCCCTGTCTTTGATGCCCGAAAGGTTGAGCCAAAGATGCCTCTCTGCGGTTACCAAGGCAGACATAGACCGGCCAATAGCACAAGCTGTTTGCTTGGTCGCGCGGAAAGATCTGTGGCCCGGCAGAGCTCAGTGAAGGCTTGCTCGCCGAGCACAGAACCCACACTCAGGTCGTCCAGGAGGTCAGCCTGGTATGCCTGTAAAACAGCCATAGTGTGCAAAGCAGCATCAGCCTGACCTGCTGCTTGATAAGCCCTTCCCACTAGAGTGGAGGTTGTCCTACACGGCTTTGAGGGGAGTGAGGGCTTCTTAAGTGATGATGCCGAGCCCGGCGAGAGATAGCCCACAAGCGTCTCTTCGACCGGCGGCATCACTGAATACCCCCGTGCCTCAGCATCCATGATAGTCGAATATAATGACGTCGAGGTATGTGAACACGGGAAGAATAGGGGTTCCTCCATGAACGAGAAAGCTCTTCATGGAGGTTATTAAAGAAGTGAAGGGACTCATGAGGCGTTCCCTTTTTTAGATTGGAGGATAAAAATCTATCCCTTAATTTGGAGGGTTTGGGGGTCTCTCTTTCACGTGGCCAGTCCAACTGGAGTCTGGCAACCGCAAGAGTAATAACATCGAGCAATTCCTCCGTAGATTTATCGCGGATGGAAAGCTCGGAGGCGGGAATAGAATCGCGATCCTCCTCATGAACTGAAGAAGCGTCGGAACGCGCTCTGAGATCATGTGAAGGACTAGCTGGGTTTGGGGAGAGAGCGAGAGAAAGGGAAAAACCTGTCTCTGCCAAATCCATTCGAGAGCCCCACGAACTAAGCGCGGGTGCTGACTCCCGGAAGCAAGCGAGGCGAGCGCGAAGCACTTTGCCTGAAAGCAAATCGCAGCGTGCTCTTCCCCCAAACAAACAGAGCAAAACTGATGCGTGTCCTCTTCAGCTATAGTGCGAAAACAGGGGAACACGCATCGTTTGCGGCTTTCAGTCATTCTCTCTTTCTTTTTTCTTTTTTTTTTTTTCAAAAATATATATATCTTCTAGACAGAAGGGAAAGGAGAAAAGGTTCACTGCACACTGTTTGACAAATTATTACTCCTAGCAGAGGAAAGAAAGTTTTGACAGAGTTGTAAAACACACAGAATCGCTCTGAAAAAAAGAGGCTCTGACGACACCTTCCATTCCACGTATCCATTTATAGCCTGGCCTCAGGTGCATCTAATGATCACGTCAGCTGAGGCTATAAATTCCTTTGGCTTTATTTTTGTGGCAGCCATGAACAAGGCTTTGCTACATGCTAGTCAGTTGCAGAAGATAGTAGGGCAAATTAGACTGGACAAGCATTTCACATTTTTAAATGTAAATTTGAGGGGTCTTAAAACTTTACTTACTTTACATAAACATTTTTTTTTTAGATGTTAAACCTTTTAATAGATATATATTAAAGCTGTCAAAAATAACCTGCTAATGCAAGTGGTTAATTTTTCTTAATCGCGATTAATGCATTTACCAATTTTTACATTAGATTCTGACATTTTATTCGGCTCCATGTGAGTGCTGAACACTGGTTGGAATAGGGCGGAACCTTTACAATGTGTTTGCCAGGGTCAACAGTGATTCTGTTTCAATGATCAAGAGATGGAGAAAGGACCTTTACAAAACAAACCCAGATGGAAAATATAAAAGTACTTTGTGTCCTTTGTATGTTGTAATTTTACCACAGAAGCACGGAAAATCTTAACTATAATCTACAAGCTGAACACGATATTTGGCACTGATGAGTGAGCTTGTTGGTGTTCTCCCATTGAGGGTCTGTCGATGCTCCATTTTAAATGTTCATATAATTTTTACTTTGTACCCATTGCCGCCGAGATTTCAACCATCAGCTTGGCAGACAATTTGTATGAAGTTTCATTATGTGGGCACTGGGCAGTGCCAGTGCCAAAAGCAAAACAATATGTTGGTCATTTCAATAATTGCATACAACCATACTAGTCTTACAATTTCTGTTCTATATAGATATGACAGAAGCAGTAATAGTATGGTTAGCATGCTATTCCGGACACAGTCACTGTCTGCAGTGCTTTTCATGTGAAGCAGAAAGTGGCACTTGACATCCTGAATCCTGCCGACCAATTATTTTTGTGTAGAGGATAAGGATTTAAGAGATTTAATGCACATTGCAATGAATATGCAACCTATGCGGACCAGTTCTTTAAATTAGTCAACCTCCCACTTAGACTTTGGGAAATGTTTAATGTTACTTGCATTGGTGCTATTTTAGAGCATTTCTATATTTATACTGTGTAAGACTTTGGAAAATATTAATAAAACATTGTTACATTTTGTTTTCTTTCCTAAGAAAGAAAGAAATACCTTTGACCTGAAAACAAAGTGTGTGTGTGTGTGTGTGTGTGTGTGTGTGTGTGTGTATGTATTAATCATGATTACAAATTGAAATCAACTGACAGCACTAATTTATATTAAACAGCCAAAATGTATACACATCTGTAATATATATCTGCTCTCACCACAGTACCTGCTATAGACCTTGCACTCCCAGACTGGACTGCGCCACCATTAGCTCTCCTCCTCTTCTCCAGTACAAGCTCCTTACTCTTCCGCTAGGCATACCTGCTCACCACAACGTGGCCCGTTTGTCAGCTTTCTCCGAGTCAGGCGTTCTCCAAGGCCACACATCCTTCACTGTCCTGGAGCAAGGAGGAGACACAGGAGAGAGGCCATTTGGAATCAAAGATGAAGCAGGAAGAGGCATTATCTTCACTGTAATGCCTTTAGAGCTTCCTGGCCTGGTGCGGCTTCGGGTACAAGCCACTACTCTGTCAGGCCAGGGGCGCATTACCTACCAGAGTATCTTTATAATCTATATCTCCATTTCCAAATACCCCTACTGAGTATTCATTCAAGACTGCAAAGGGGCCACAAACATCGGAGAACAGCCCTGTATGTACTGTTGCTTTTTGGGCCATAGGAGAAGCATTAGTAAATTAACTTAATTGCCACCTATTTATGTGCCCTCTTGTAGTTGGACAGACAACACTAACTATGAATGTTAACTATGACAGAGTGCAACATCAACGTGAGTGTTTGGACAAACATTCAAAGCCATGACCTATCAAGGGCATATTGTATCATGTCCAAATCATAAAGTCTTTGGATTATAATCCTGTCACATATTTTTTCAGAATGTTGGTTTATTGAAATATCATTAAGGTAATAAATACACTACACCTTTTAATCTTTGAAAGTATTATATTTTTTTTTAAAACCAGTCTTGCCTGGGCCGTTTACATTTTTTAGTTTTTTTTTTTTTTTTGTAGTGCAAATATTTTTGGTGCTTTAACAGAAATTTTCAGGATCCACCCAGTATTATGTCTTTTGTAAAAACAATGAGCCCTAAACTAAAAAAAACACCCTCAAAACACGGAAACAGATGGTTCATAACATGGGGCCAGATCACTTTTTTTCTCTTTGCTTTTTGATCAGGCTTCAGTTTTACAGCTTTTCAGCATGAACTGATCACCAACAAATTCTACCTTAATTTAAAATTAAGGACATGTCATTTTTGCAATAGTCTAATGATGTATTGATATATTCATGTACGTTACTGAGTGTACTCTGTGCGTGTGTGCCACTGCAAGCATGTGTATGTGAACAAGAGATATATTTGTGATTTGACTGTTTATGACTTCTTGAAAATGAAATGTAGATTATTACAAATGTCTTAATATTTTATTAATATTTAATCTAGCACACACCTTTTGCTTTGCAAATTCTGTTGTCATTTACTCACCCACATGTTGCTTCAAACCTGTAGGACTTTCTTTTTTTGAACACAAAAAATGTTAGCTTCAGTCACCATTCACTTTCATTGTATGACAAAATGATGCAATTAATGTGATTTGTGACTAAAGTTAACTGAAAGAAAGTCATCAGGGTCTGAACGACAGAATTTTCAGAAACTGTACGTGTTGCATTTACTATTGAAAATGGAATGATAGTATGAGGAAGAGATGTAACATAGAAACTAGTGCAGTGCGGTTTTGTAGATTATTTTCTGTATGCCTGTGTTAATATCTCAGAAAATGGGGCCTGGGTAGCTCAGCAAGTAAAGATGCTGACTACCACGCCTGGAGTCACAAGTTCGAATCCATGGCGTGCTGAGTGACTCCAGTCAGGCTTCCTGAGCAACCAATTTTGTGAAGCCATAGTATCCAAGCTGTGGATCATAATAACAGCATGGAAAAAAAAAAATAATTCTTGAAAGCTGCATCTCCACTATTTTGGTCTTAAAATCTGGTATTTGGACTTTTTATTATTGCACTATTGCAATTCAAGATACAGTTTTTATTGATCGATTTTACACATTTCTCCAAACTCAGATCACTGCTCTCAAAACAATTAACATAGCCATCTGAACACTTTGTAATGGTGTTAAATAGATTGATATCTGCTGTTAATAATGCACACGGCAAAGAACATGCAATTTACTAAATTTCTCACACAACTATCATGTCTTCCATCTATAAAGCAAACAAACAATGAGGAAGTACAATATTAAGAAGATTAAGAAGAGGTAGAATGGGTAAAGGAAGAAGAAAAATGAAGAATTGTTGAGAAAAGGGGAAGAGGAAAGCGTGCGTGCGTTTTTTTTTTTTTGTTTGTTTGTTTGTTTTTTAAGATCAGTTCCGTCATTAAAGTCATGTTGACTTTTCTGTCGGTTCCTGCCTCCTCCTTTCCCATCCTGAACCATTTACAGTCTGGATGCCACAATCAATGTCCTCAATATTACTGTACTATGTGTGCTCACAGTGCTGTCTTACGTAGGTCCATACAATAATGTAAGACTGCTATTTTTTATTTATTTATTACAGTAAACTTCCTCTTTCCAGAAGAAGAGCAGGAACAACTCGAAATTTTACAAAAACAAATGGCAAAAAGGTCTTTATTGTTGATAAATTGATAAATGATGATAAATGTGTTATTTCAGTAGTAGATTAGAAAATACATCTATAGTTTGATTTCGTTTTAATAAATGCATTATCAGACAAGGATAAATTGCTTCATTATGCAGTGAAGCAAAATTGTTCAGCAAAATAGAGTGTCAGTTTCGTCTGCTGTGTGAATTGTTTTGAGAGCACTGATTATAGTTAGGAGAAATTTATCAAATCGATTGAGAACATTTTATATTAATTCTTACAAAATTGTATTATACATATGTCATCAAATATGTCAACTGTGAGGTCTTAACACACCTGAAAGTTTCAAAGTCTGGTCAATATTTGGTCCCACACTCTTGTGTCCACAGTCAGTTCCTCTTTTTTAAGATGCCCCTTGCAGAGGAACTCTTACATGTACAATTCTACACACATGAAAAGGTACACGGTAATTACCCCCAATGCTTTTTAAGGGGACATGCACTGAGGTTTGCTCCACCTTCCTTGGGTTAACAATCATCTTTGTGGGATTGTAAACATTCTTTCGATCAGGTTCTCTGTAAATGTGCTCCATGATATTGACTCCAGGGATGTCATTCCATTCTGGCCGTTTGTACTTTCCACTGTCCTCAAACTGTGTTTTGGGGAATATGTGGTTCTCAATAAGGAACACGCCTACATTGGGATGTTCAGACTGAAGGTCCTCCATAAGAGAAGGCAAATTGGCATGCTTGTAAGGCATGATGATCTCATCAATGTCATTCAGGAGAACATACTTGGATTGATACATGTGCCTGTATATGCACTCATTGAGTGTTGTCAACTGGCCGTAATAGTGGAGATCACCCTTGTGTTCATTGAAGTTCCAACCTGAGGACGGGTTAAGAAATTGATCGATAGGCCATGAAACAATCTCCAGTATTCCCTCTCTTTCATAGTGCTGTAGGAGCTTTTCCAGGTCTGGTCCACAACTAGTGTTATAGATTACCACTCGCTGTATGCCCAGAAGCTTGTACATCTCAATAGTTTGCGCAAACTGCAGTACATTATTGTAGTTGCCAAAAAGGTTGGAGATGCAAACGGTGAAGTTAAATTTAAAGGTCTCACTTATCACTCGATTTTTTATTGGCAGATATTTCATCTTGAGGTTAGCTGAATCTTTAGCAGTTGAGATGAGAACATGTGTTGCATTTTGCAAGTGCTTATCTTTACAAATCACATCTGATACATGAAAAGGGAAACCAAAATCGTCACCGTGTATTTGGACATCTGTGCTAACAATTGCACAGTCATTTTCAATGTTGCAGTAGACACAGTAAAGTGGCTGAAGATTGTCTCTGTTGATTATGCTGATGACTCGAATGGTCCTGTCCAATCTGTGGTCGATAAATGCAGACACCATAAAGTGCTTTGAGTCTTTGATGGGCGTTATTGAACATGAAGCCTCCGCTAACTTCTGTGATATTTTTAATGCTGCTGTAATTTTGTAATAATGATGTCTGCCCATATAAGCCCATATCGATATGACAATAATAGTGACAATAGATAATAGTCCTATTGCATGACATTTCTTTTCCATTTGCCTTTTTATGCCTAGAGAAAAGAACAGAGAAATTTCAGAAAATGTGCCAAAACAATCGTTCTTTTTAATCTGACATAGTGTCTAAAAAACCCGGCGCTCCAGCACGAGATAATGAAAAACATAAAAGAGAGACGCTGCGTAACGCTCAAAGGCGCAAAAACGCTTTGTTTGTCAACGGACCCTTATGACAGTGATATTTCAACTTAAATAAATACTAAAATAACATAACATATAGTATCCTATTACCATATTTAGTAAGTTAACAAATAGCAGCCTACCTTTGGTACTGTTAGGATATATGAGAAGCTGGATTTTTGCCTGAGACTGGTGTTGTGCCTAATTCCGACTGCCCGGCTAAAATCTACCCCCGTAGTGTACACGCGCACTGTACCGCTGTGCTTCCACTAGATGGCAGTAAAATGTGGGAATTTCGTCTTCCCCAAGCCATCCGAAAGTTCAGTTTGGACGATAAGTTATACATTTTCCAGTAGATGGCAGCAGAGATTCTGAAATATAATTCAAAGGATTTCAAACGTCATTGCCCTACGTCCTTCTGATCCTTATGGAAACAGTGTTTCTACACAACAAGTCGATTCTAGGTCTCTTTTGTCTACTATTTGAACGTTAAATCACTAGCCTACTGGTAGATTTTACACTAAGGTGTCACATGCTTTAAAAAAGAAAATTAGTTCACACTCAACTCTTGTTATGTTATGCCCAAGAGTTATTAATAATGTAATGGGTATTATATCTAAACACTTGTTAAAATTGTACATGTAGTAGATGTAGAAATTTTCTCTAATTGGCTCTTGGTGAAAATAAATAATGTAGACTATCTTTATTACTACTGCACCTTTCAGATTTTAAGCAAAAAAGTTTTTAACAAATTAATAAGAGAAATCTACATAAATGAATAACATAAACAACATAAACACACATGAATATCATATAAATATATATATACTGTGTACTGACACAAGCAACACTGTTTGTCCAATAACATGTTCTATTTACTTAAACAGTTTTTCTTCTTGGTTGTTTTGAAAATGTTTTAGCATACAGTAGGTGCACACACAAATCCCACGTCAACCCAAATAATAATGCAATTTCTTTATATTATTTGAGCAGGCAAGACATAGAAACACAACAAGAGGAAAAGAGAGCATTAAACATGCACAATTAGAAAAAAAACATGACAGTAAAAAAACACATAAATAAAAGAATCATAAAAAAAAAATTAAGCCCGCTTAGAGGGGTATTATCTAGGCAGGACTATTGTTTACATCTCTGCCTGGATTCTACCTCCCTAGTTATTCTGCATGGATGCCCAAAAAGTCATAAAAATAGGTACAGTGCATTGACACAAGAAGCATTGTATGCCCCATAACCCTTTTGATTCTATTGACGTAAAAACCTATATTATTCAGGGGGGTATTATTTAGGCAGGACTATTGTTTAAACCTCTGCCTGGAATCTACCTCCCTAGTTATTCTGCATGGATGCTCAAAAAGGCACAAAAATAGGTGTAGTGCATTGACACAAGATGCACTTTATGTCTCATAACCCTTTTGATTCTATTGACTTAAACACCTATATTATTCAGGGGGGTATTATCTATGCAGGACTATTGTTTAAACCTCTGCCTGGAATCTACCTCCCTAGTTATTCTGCATGGATGCTCAAAAAAGGCACAAAAATAGGTGTAGTGCATTGACACAAGATGCACTTTATGTCTCATAACCCTTTTGATTCTATTGACTTAAACACCTATATTATTCAGGGGGGTATTATCTAGGCAGGACTATTGTTTAAACCTCTGCCTGGAATCTACCTCCCTAGTTATTCTGCATGGATGCTCAAAAAGGCACAAAAATAGGTGTAGTGCATTGACACAAGAAGCACTTTATGTCTCATAACCCTTTTGATTCTATTGACTTAAAAAACTTGTTTTATGCCCAAACATTTATAATTATCCCACTTTCAGGAGAAACAGAATACTTATCAACATGTAAAATTCTTTTATTAACAATAGCATTCAGTGTTTGAATGAAATAACATAATAAATATTAACAATATACAAATGAATAATAAACAAATTTCACAGATAAATATATTGAAGAGAGAGAGAGAGAGAGAGAGAGAGATACAAACAATCAAATTTAGCCAATGGCACTGTAGAGGGTATTTTCTGCCCAAGCATTCCAATTAAATAAACATCAGAAGAAACAATATGTACAAATATCCTAATTTACAAATAACAGCCAGTGTTGAACAAGTGAACAATGTACAATGTAACTTATTTTACATATAAAACAAGGGTATTAAATTAAATTTAAGTCTTTTTCTTGTTTATGTAATTTACACAAGCCGCTTTGTATGTGTTCTTCATGACATCAGAATTTTAACAGGCAGGACACAGAAAATGAACATTTGATTTCCCCTCGACGCATGATTGGTGGTACCAACGGTTGCAGGAGTCACAGGCAATCTAAAATTAATTAAGAACTTATTATCATTCAGCAATAAAAAGGACAGAGACTATAACGGTTGTTAAAATTGCTCTAGATGGAATGAGTGAACAATACTGAAACATAGCTGTGATGGTCCCAAGCACCATGGGTTCTTTTCCACCTGTAGGCTTCAAGTTTTGAAACACTTACTTATTTTTATTATAATTTTTCACATTTTAGATTAATAGTAAGTCATCAAAACTATGGAATAACAAAAATAGAACTATGTGAATCATGTTGTGACTAAACAAAATCCAAACTAAATAAAAACTGTTATATTTTAGCATCTTCAAAGTTGTCACTCTTTGCCTAGAATTTGCATAAATGTACTGTGGCAGCGGGGGCGTGGTCAAGTGCCCGTCCGAAGGGAGAAAGCGGTAAGGGCGCTTGCACCTGAGCTAAATTATGTCTAACACCTGTCTCTAATTTCAGTGAGTATGGGGAGAGCGGCATAAAGAGAGCACGAGTGCCTCCAGAGAGCGAAGAGAGTGCCAGTCTAGTGTTGGCAAGCCAAGTCAGAGAAGCTGCATTACAGATACCCCTTTTTGTTCAGTTCTGTAACTTTACTTTAAAAAGATTAAAAAGCCTTACCTTTGTGTTCCACCCTGTTTCCGCGTCCCTTCCTCCTCTGAAGTCAGTTCTTGTTACACTGGTGCCGAAACCCGGGACAATTAAAAGAAATTATATATTCGTCCATGGAGAAGGGTCGCCCCGTAGAGTCCTCCCAGCTGGCCGAAGTTCTCCAGTCCCTCGCTACTTTACATCAGAGCCACCAGCAGTCTCTGCTTGAGCTCAGGCAGGACCAAGATCGGCGATTTTTTGAAATCATGCGGGCTCAAGCGGAGGATCGACTCGCCATCCGGAGCCTACTCTGCCAGGAGGCCGCACCAGCCACAGCCGCAACCCCGGACACCCACGCCATGCCGCCCCCGATCACGTTACAGAAGATGGGGGCGAGCGATGATGCAGAAGCGTTCCTCGATCTCTTTGAACGGTCCGCTGAGATCTGGGGCTGGCCGCAGAGTCAGTGGGCAGCTCGCCTGATTCCTCTTTTGTCCGGGGAAGCCCAACTTGCGGCTCAACAATTGCCGGCATCAAGCCTCCTGGTCTATGGGGACCTCAGAAAAGCCATCCTGCAACGGGTTGGTCGGAGCCCCGAGGAGAGCCATCAACATTTCCGGGCTATGAAGCTGGAGAAGTCCGACCGCCCGTTCGCCTTTGCCCAGCAGCTCCGTGATGCCTGTCGAAGGTGGCTGCTAGTGGGGGACCGCGACGTCGAGGGACTTGTCGATCAGGTGGTGCTGGAGCAGTTCATTCATCGGTTGCCAAGGAAAACGGCGGAGTGGGTCCAGTGCCACCGCCCGGCATCGCTGGAGGAAGCCGTCCAGTTAGCGGAGGACCACATGGCAGCGATCCCAAGGACAGATAAGCTCTCTCTCTCTCTCTCTCTTCCCCCTCCCCCTGTGTTTTCTTCTGCTCCTCCCCATCCCCCTCAACCCTCTCCATCTGTCCTCTCTCCAGGTCCCGTTCCTGCCCCCCGCAGGTGAGGAGCCTGGCTGAGACCAACGACCCATTCATCAGTCTCATCCCGCCCCTTCCCCACAACCTACAGCCGCTCTCCCCCTCAGGTGGGAACGTCCGCCGAAGCAGGTGCGGGTGTCGTGCCTGGGCCGGCCTGCTGGAGATGCGGCGACCCGAGCCACTTCCGTGATCAGTGTCCGATGATGGAGGTGGGGACGGTGGTTCGGGTTTCCGATCCCCCGCATGTCGCCCCCGATCGGGCTGGAGCGTACCAGATTCCGGTAAGAATCCAGGGGGGTACACACCAAGCTTTGCTGGATACCGGTTGTAATCAGACCACCATCCATCAACGCCTGGTTCAACCCGGGGCTTTGAGCATGGCTAAACGGGTAAGGGTGAGGTGTGTGCATGGGGATATTCACAACTATCCGATGGTGACTGTGCTAATTAAATTACGAGGGAAAAAACATAGAGTGGAGGCAGCGGTTAGTTCCCGCCTCACCCATCCTCTGATTTTGGGAACCGATTGGCCTGCATTTAGGGAATTATTAGGGAGTATTTGTAAGGATGGGTCCTGCACTAAAATAGGGAGATGTGCGATGCTTTGGCAGGCGAGGCGGAGCCGGGGCCATCCTCGGCCATTACGGATCGGGATGACGAGGGAAGGGGCGGGCCTTCCGCCCCTCCTCTCCGCAGGGAATTCCCGGACGCGGATTTCCCTTTGGAACAGTCACGGGATGAGTCCCTTAAGCACGCCTTCGACCGGGTGAAAACGATTGATGGTCAGCGTCTTCAGCCGGACATCGCTCTCGCTTATCCCTATTTTGCAATTATAAATGACCGGTTATATAGAGTGACGCAGGACACTCAGTCAAAGGAAAATGTTACTCAGTTATTGATTCCACGGAGCCGCCGGGAAATGTTATTCCAAGCGGCTCATTATAATCCCATGGCAGGTCACCTAGGAGAAAGAAAAACACTTCTCCGTCTAATAGCCCGTTTTTATTGGCCGGGCATTAGCGGTGACGTCCGCAGGTGGTGTGCGGCGTGCTGCGAGTGCCAGCTGGTAAATCCACCGGCCACCCCAAAAGCACCATTGCGCCCTCTTCCGCTAATCGAGGTTCCCTTTGAAAGAATTGGAATGGACCTCGTCGGGCCATTAGAACGGACAGCACGAGGACATCGCTTTGTGTTAGTCCTAGTGGATTACGCAACACGATATCCGGAAGCAGTGCCTCTAAGCAACATCTCAGCACGTAGTGTTGCTGGGGCACTCTTCAAAATAATCTCCCGGGTGGGGATTCCAAAAGAAATCCTCACCGATCAAGGCACAACATTTATGTCACGCACACTTCGCGAACTTTACGATCTGTTGGGCATTAAATCGATTCGCACTAGCGTGTATCATCCACAGACAGATGGCCTAGTGGAACGTTTTAACAAAACCCTCAAGAACATGATTCATAAGTTCGTACACGAGGATGCTAAAAATTGGGACAGATGGCTTGATCCCCTGTTGTTTGCAGTGCGAGAGGTCCCGCAAGCCTCAACCGGCTTCTCTCCGTTTGAGCTACTGTATGGTCGACGCCCACGCAGTATCTTGGATATCATACGTGAAGGCTGGGAGGAGGGACCTTCGAATAGTAAGAATGAAATTCAGTACGTCCTTGATCTCAGAGCAAAACTCCACACTTTGGGGAAAGTAACACAGGAGAATTTTCTCAGGGCTCAAGAACGCCAACACCGACTGTACGACAGGGGAATGCAGCTAAGGGAATTTGCACCGGGAGATAAAGTTCTTGTATTGCTTCCTACATCGAGCTCCAAATTACTCGCAAAGTGGCAAGGGCCCTTCGAGGTCACATGACGAGTGGGGGATCTCGATTATGAGGTTAAGCGAACTGATAGGGGAGATGCACGTCAAATATACCACCTCAATCTCCTTAAATTATGGAGGGAGGCGGTCCCTGTGTCGCTGGCTACGGTAATTCCAGAGAGGGCGGAGCTCGGACCGGAGGTTAATCCAAAGCCCGATCACAATGCCCCGGTCACTTGTGGAGAGCACCTCACCCCGTGCCAACGATCAGAGGTTGCCAGGTTGCAAAGAGAGTTTGCGGACGTGTTTTCTCCTCTACCGGGTCGTACGAACCTCATCGAGCACCACATCGAGACCGAGCCGGGGGTGGTGGTTCATAGCCGCCCTTATCGCCTCCCCGAGCATAAAAAAAAAATTGTTCGGGACGAATTGAATGTGATGCTCGATATGGGGGTAATAGAAGAGTCCCACAGCGACTGGTCCAGCCCGGTCGTTCTTGTCCCCAAGAGTGACGGGTCGGTGCGGTTCTGTGTCGACTACCGAAAAGTCAATGCGGTGTCTAAATTTGACGCGTACCCAATGCCCCGGGTTGATGAACTGCTCGATCGGTTAGGTACGGCTCGCTTTTATTCGACCCTGGACTTAACAAAGGGTTATTGGCAGATCCCCTTGACACCAATTTCCCGTGAAAAAACAGCCTTCACTACGCCGTTTTGATTACACCAATTTGTGACACTTCCGTTCGGTTTGTTTGGAGCCCCAGCCACATTCCAGCGTCTGATGGACCGTATCCTCCGCCCGCAGTCCGCTTACGCCGCTGCCTACTTAGATGACATCATAATCTATATTAATGATTGGCAGCGGCATATACAACATTTGAGGGCGGTCTTGAAGTTGCTGCGGCGGGCGGGACTCACAGCAAACCCCAAGAAGTGCGCGATTGGGCGTGTGGAGGTACGGTATCTGGGGTTCCACTTGGGTCATGGCCAGGTGCGTCCCCAAATTGATAAGACCGCGGCGATTGCGACTTGCCCTAGACCTAAGACCAAAAAGGGGGTGAGACAGTTCCTGGGGCTGGCTGGCTCTTATAGAAGATTTGTGCCTAATTATTTGGATGTCACCAGCCCGCTGACTGACCTCACTAAAAAGGGGGCTCCAGATCCGGTCCAATGGTCGGAGCAGTGCCAACAGGCGTTTACACGAATTAAAGCCGCACTCTGTGGAGGGCCGCTCTTGTATTCACCTAACTTCTCTCTCCCTTTCCTATTACAGACGGACGCTTCAGACAGAGGGCTGGGGGCCGTACTCTCGCAGGTGGTGGAGGGGGAGGAGCGCCCGGTGCTGTACATCAGTCGGAAGCTCTCCTTAAGGGAAACAAAGTACAGCACGGTAGAGAAGGAGTGTCTAGCCATCAAGTGGGCGGTCCTCACACTCCGCTACTACCAGCTGGGGCGGGCCTTCACTCTCTGCTCGGATCATGCCCCACTGCAGTGGCTCCACCGCATGAAGGATACTAACGCCCGGATCACCCGTTGGTATCTGGCTCTCCAGCCTTTTAAGTTCGAGGTGGTCCACAGACCGGGGGTGCAGATGGCTGTCGCCGACTTCCTCGCGTGGAGTGGTAGACAGGCCAGATGACGCCCCGGCCTGAGTCGGGCAGTGGGGGTATGTGGCAGCGGGGGCGTGGTCAAGTGCCCGTCCGAAGGGAGAAAGCGGTAAGGGCGCTTGCACCTGAGCTAAATTATGTCTAACACCTGTCTCTAATTTCAGTGAGTATGGGGAGAGCGGCATAAAGAGAGCACGAGTGCCTCCAGAGAGCGAAGAGAGTGCCAGTCTAGTGTTGGCAAGCCAAGTCAGAGAAGCTGCATTACAGATACCCCTTTTTGTTCAGTTCTGTAACTTTACTTTAAAAAGATTAAAAAGCCTTACCTTTGTGTTCCACCCTGTTTCCGCGTTCCTTCCTCCTCTGAAGTCAGTTCTTGTTACATGTACTCTTGACATTTTCTCAACCAACGTATTGAGGTATGACCCTGGGATGCTTAAATATATATATATATATATATATATATATATATATATATATATTTAAATTTTTTATTTAATTTATTTATTTTTGTATTTTTTTTAAGCCATTAAGGTATTTTGCCTTCGCAACACTTTTCAATATATAAAAAATCGGTTCACAATTTAGCATCTACAATGTCTTGGCATAATGTTGCAGAAATGTGTTGCCAGACACATGAATCCTGTTGAAAGTTGTCCAGCTTGATGAGAACAATCTATGTATCAAGTAAGTGAAACTGACCCCACTACTTTAGTGACCCCCCCCCCCCCCCCCCCCACCAATGTGTTAACTAGATATGTGTGCCACTTTCTTAATTCTTTAAGCATGCTAAGTGCTTTAAAAGCACCCAAAACTATGAAAATAAAAATAAAATAATAAACACAAAAAATAACAATAATACTGTTAGTAATACACCACACCTTCAGTGATTGAGACCTAAAGATAAACACTGTTATGTTTATACTGATAAACAGTTTGTAACTACTTACCCAGTTATAATCTCCACTTTCTTCTCCACAGGCATGGCACAGCTGGCTCAGGTCATCTAAAAAACTTTTTTTTTTTTTTAAAGTGATAAAAGTAACACAAATGATCTAATTCATTCAATGTACACAATGCATTTTAAAATACATTTTGCATCCATTTAAAATGTTATGTTTTCTAAAGAAACCTATGCAGACTGGAAAATTAGTGTTATATCAAATATTACGCAAATACATTACATTAAACATACCACTGTTTTGTAGAAGAGTGACAGCTATTGTTTTCCTCAATACTTCCACTCCCTTTGCCGTATTAAGAAACACAATTGGCTCCTCTCTGAGTACACATTCTTATGTACACATTATGCTATCCTCCTAAACTGACATTGTCAGTTTAGGAGGATAGCATAAAAAAGCTATTTTACATCACTTACTTTCAAAGCAAAGACACCACATGATGTGCCATCTTTTTGATTTGGGTGAGGCAGCGTTTGGCAAGACCACCTTGACACATTGCATCCCTTGTGTCGCAAAAAAGCCCTTAACAAATAAAAATCATCATTATTCTGTCACTGAAACACTACTTATTTATTTATTTATTTTAAATCAATTTAGCACATTAAAAGCACATTTTGTAGTCTAACAACTTCTGGTACCTTGTTACATCCTGACACCTTTTTAGATTTGAAGAAACTTCTCCCATGGGATCAAGGAACAAAGCCCTCCTTTGGGATGGCAGCATAATCTTTTAAGTTTTTAAGTGTAAAAAATAAAACGTATGAGATAAGGATACTTCTTTATGCTTTATATTATGTTAAAGCAAAAAGTTCTATTCATTCAAAGTAAATTCAATGTACATCACAGGTATTCAATATCTGTCTTTTAATACTAAATCATTCGTCAAATGTTTTTTTTTTTTTACCACAACTGTCCAGTGGTGATGGTCATTCACAATGCCAATTAGATATTTGTAGATTGTGGGATCAACCTGAAATTCAGAAAGAGTATTATAACATTTCTGTACTACATTTCAAAATTGCAACATAAATTAACCTGAATAAACCAAACTTTAGTTTGGATCTATTTCCATTCCAGATATTTGTCATTTCAAATGAGTCAATTTGGAATGCTTGTTCTTCTGAATGTGTATTGAATCTCTTTACAAGAAGAGACATGTATGCATTTATGACCTTAAGCAAGACAATGAGGGATTTACAGTTCAAGTCAACATTTGATACATGATACTTGTCTATGATTTAAATCACTGACATTTTTAAAAACTTTTACCTCACTTTCAAGCTCATTATTTGGAGCAATTTTATTAATGTCTGCAAAGAAGATTTTGTATGGTCCAATTCTTGACAGCAACACATAGACATTTTTTCCTGACCAAGCCTCTTGGATACCTGTAATGATGGATGTTAAAAGTAAATATTTTTAAGCACTATCAGTCAGCATATGTGACCAAATAAGATTTCCAACTTACATTGGTTAACAACTGTTAATCCTGTTGCTGAGTTACTGCTGTTGAGGTTGTGCTGTACTGCTGTTGCTGTGGTGGTAGTGGTTGATACCACAACTGCTGTTAAGCTGATGTGAGAAGGCACAGATTTTGCTAAGGTTATAGGTGATTGTGCTGTGGCAGAGATGGTGGGTGATGGTACTGATGATGCTGAGGTGGTGGGTGATGGAACTGATTTTGCTGTGGTGGTGGGTGATGGCACTGATGATGCTGTGGTGGTGGGTGATGGTACTGAGATGCTGAGGTGGTGGGTGATGGCACTGATGATGCTGAGGTGGTGGGTGATGGCACTGATGATGCTGAGGTGGTGGGTGATGGTACTGATTTTGCTGTGGTGGTGGGTGATGGCACTGATGATGCTGTGGTGGTGGGTGATGGTACTGATTTTGCTGTGGTGGTGGGTGATGGCACTGATGTTGCTGAGGTGGTGGGTGATGGTACTGATGTTGCTGTGGTGGTGGGTGATGGCACTGTTGATGCTGTGGTGGTGGGTGATGGCACTGTTGATGCTGTGGTGGTGGGTGATGGCACTGATGATGCTGTGGTGGTGGGTGATGGTACTGATTTTGCTGTGGTGGTGGGTGATGGCACTGTTGATGCTGTGGTGGTGGGTGATGGCACTGATGATGCTGAGGTGGTGGGTGATGGTACTGATGTTGCTGAGGTGGTGGGTGATGGTACTGATTTTGCTGTGGTGGTGGGTGATGGTACTGATGTTGCTGTGGTGGTGGGTGATGGCACTGATGATGCTGTGGTGGTGGGTGATGGCACTGATGATGCTGAGGTGGTGTGTGGTAACACATTTGCAGCTAAGGTTACAGGTGATGCAGCAGAGATTTTTTGTGATGCAGGTGTTGCTGTGGACATCCCAGATACAATCTTGTGAGGAATGCGTGGAGTCTCCTCAATATGCAGCCTCATGTGGTCAATATTTATTTTTTTTTAAATGACCCCTCTCTCATCTGCCAGATCAGCACTCTTCCCTTCTATGGTTTTAACAGTGTAAGGGCCTAGAAAATCTGGATCCAGTTTTCCTCCTTTTCTCTGCTAGCTCCGAACATTCAACCTCCACACCCTGTCACCCACAGAGAATTTAAACTTTTGTGATTTTTTGTCTTTTTTGTTCATTTGTTTCTGGACCTGAGCAGTGTGGGTCAGGGCAGTTTGAATAACTTCATCAAGTTTTAGGACACTCTCAGTCATTTCTTCAATCCCCATGACAGCTTCAACAGTGTTGTCGATCTGAAAAAAGAAAATGTATTTCCTTGATTTCTAATTTTAAATATTTGTGCATCTCAAGTTCATGTAGATAGGTTCACACTGAATGCAAGACAAAGAAACAAAACAAAAGACAACGCATACCCACCCTATAATATTCAGGGACCTTAGATGGGTATCGTGCCTCACAACCAAACATCATGTAAAAGGGGGAAAACTTTGTGGTCATCTGTTTTTTGGTCCTCAGTCCGAACATGACAGCATCAAGATGTTTATCCCACTGCTTTGTTTTTTTTTAAACTAATTTGCAGAGAGCTCTATAAAAATTTTAATACATTACAATGATTTTACATCCATAGTGTAAATACAACATTAGTTTCATTTTGGTCCAAATGCCAATACAGCAAAGTACTGATGTATAAACATACATAATTATAGTACAGTACCTCTGTATTGTCCCATTCATTCTTTCAACAAGACCGTTAGTCTGCGGATGATAAGGTGAACATAAACTTCTTTTGATTCCGAGAATTCTGGACACATTTTTGTTGATCTGTCATTACAAACAAAATCGTATGATTAATTATGGTAAAATTATAAAAAAAAAAAAAAAAAAAAAAATTGTAGTTGCATTTACCACTTTTATATGCTGTTATTGTAGAGCAGTGTACAACTTCATCTTACCTGATTAACAAACTCCCTCCCTTGATCTGTGAGTATACGTTTTGGTGCCTCAAACTGATAAAAAAACTTAATAATGCAGTTTGTGACCTCCTCTGCCGACTTAGATTGAAGTGGATATGCCTGTGGCCATTTGGTCAAGTAATCAATCATTACACATATATACTGATGGCCACTGTCTGTGAGTGAGAGTTTCCCAATCAGATCCATACCCAAAAGTTCAAAGGGCTGTGTAACCTTGAAAGGAATATGAAATGTATATATAATTTATTAGAGCATTATGAATGTCAATTGGTAGTGGTGCAGACAGAAAGAAAGAAAGAACAGAGAGAGACAGTTTACATGTATAGGTGTAAATTGTACTTCTTTAATTGATGCTTTGGCAGTCTGACATGACACACATTCAGCCACCTGAATAAAAAGGAGAACTGTTTACATTTACAAGATATAGTAAAGATTTTATTAATTTTTATAAAACAAATTAATAGTGTTACCCATTTGTCAAGATCTATTGACATCCCTGGCCAGTAAAATCTTTTTGATATGGCATCTTTGTTTTTTTTCTGTCCACAATGTGCACCAATGTTGCTTGCATGGAACTCCAAAAAAGTTTGTTGGCATCCTCTGCACCACAAACAACCTTCACTTTGAGTTTACGTGAAGTGCCTTTATATCTAGTATAGTACAGCTCACCATCTGCAAGATAAGTTTAATAAATTCATTATTATTAGTAGTAGTATGTGAAGAAGAAGAAGCCTTTATTATGGCCACACAATTTACATACATTTTTGTTTATACATACATCATTTGTTTATATATCCCAACTAATCTGGGGTCAGAGCGCAGGGTCAGCCATGAAACAGCGGCCCTGGAGCAGGTAGGGTCAAGGGCCTTGCTCAAGGGCCCAACATTGGCATCTTGACAGTGCTGGGGCTTGAGTCTTAACCGCTGAGCCACCACTGCCCCCAGGTGTGACAGGGCGGAGGGCGGAGCCAGCCCCTTATCAGGCTAATCAAGCCTCCAAGAGGGATAAAGGCAGACTGCGGACGCGGTGCGACAGAGAGAGAGAGCATTTACGGGCAGCTGTCCGATACATGTGTGTTTGTGTCTTTTTGTTTAAGTTTTTCATTAAAATATTATTTGTATTGTCCAGCCGGTTATCTCCTCCTCTTTTCCCTCATACATTTACGTAGTAGTAGTAGTAATAATAATCATAATAATAATAATAATAATAATAATAATAAGGCATTAATTAAAGCATCAGGAATGTATAACATGACATTTCTCTGTACAAACAAATAGAGACAATACATTGTTTTTAACTATTAGACCTGTTTCAATCTGTCATAATTAATTGCCTAATTGTTTGAATGTATGATTAAGTTTCAATGTAAATGCACATTATTAATACTAATCTGCAGTCTTGAGCCTTAAAAGAAAAGGATGAAGTAGTAATATGCATAATGCAGTTACATGTAATTTGATAACATTTATTTAAGTATTATTGGTACTATTAGTACTATTACTATTGGTAACCAATTTTAAATACTGTTAAATTTGATTGAATGTTATTTTTTTAATTATATAATTTAAAATATTTAATAATTTATTTTCTTTTTTAATTTTTTGTTTGTTTTTTAAGTGGGCTTCTCTCTGCAGCTATAATCTGAAAGCTTGGTCAAAACAGGCATGGCTAAATCAGCTGATAAACCAATAGTTTGAGATAAAAAAAAAGAAAGAGCATAACCACTTAGTGTCATGTTCTCTGTTGTCTTTTGTTTTTGTGCTTTTATGTTGAAGTTTCCTATTTAGTTCCTGTTTCCTGTTTGGTTTTGGTAGTCCTTTGTAGTTGTCATGTTCTCTGTTGTCTTTTGTTTTGTGCTTTTATGTTGAAGTTTCCTGTTTAGTTCCTGTTTCCAGTTTGATTTTTGTAGTCCTTTGTAGTTCTGTTTTTTGATTGGTTTTCCCCTCATTGGTTCCATTTCCCTGATTGTTTTCCCAGGTGTTCCTTGTTTCCCCTTGTGTATTTAAGCCCTTGTTTCCCTCCTGTCCAGTTGTCAGTTATTTCATGTTTTTGTTTTGCCCTACATTCCTCATGGATTTTGTTATTCCTGGTGTTCTTGTTTTTGGCTACAATAAAAGCTGCACATAGATCCTCTCCCGTTTTCTGATCGTTACAGAATAACTGACCACACCAAACATGGATCTAGCGGCTGTTTTCCTTCAGCTGAGCCGAGCAAACCTCCCGTTGACAGAATACTCACGTCTGTTTTGCACTGTTGCCCGATGCACTAGTTTTACTGATGGGCACCTCAAGTCCATTTTTCAGCTCGGCCTCCTGGCCCAAGGATGGATTGAGTTGCCTGAGACTGGTGATTATACGTGGGAGAGGTATGTCAACCTGGTGTTGGAGACGTTTGCCCCTGTCGGTACCTCCAACGAGCCCTCGCCTGCCACAGACAACAAGCTCACGCCTGCCACGGCCAACGCCCACGCCTACCACGGCCAACGAGCCAACGCCCACGCCTGTCACGGTCAATGCGTTGCCAGCCTCGTCCGTCCCAGCGCCAGCGTTGCCAGCCTCGTCCGTCCCAGCGCCAGCGTTGCCAGCCTCGTCCGTCCCAGCGCCAGCGTTGCCAGCCTCGTCTGCCAGGAAGAGGAGGCGAAGAGGAAGGGCTTCCGCTCACCAGTCTCCACCCTCCACGGCCCCGTCCTCCGTGCCAAAGCCAGAGCCAGCGCCTGTAGCCTCGACCGCCTCCCAGCGCCTGTAGCCTCGACCGCCTCCCAGCGCCTGTAGCCTCGACCGCCTCCCAGCGCCTGTAGCCTCGACCGCCTCCCAGCGCCTGTAGCCTCGACCGCCTCCCAGCGCCTGTAGCCTCGACCGCCTCCCAGCGCCTGTAGCCTCGACCGCCTCCCAGAGCTCTGCTTCCCAGTGCTCCGCCTCCCGAGCCTCCCAGTGCTCCGCCTCCCAGTGCTCCGCCTCCCAAGCCACCCAGTACTCCGCCTCTCGGGCCTACAAGGCCTCAGCCTCTTGAGCTTCCCAGGTCTCCGCCTCCAGGGCCTTCCTCTACCCCGGAGCCTTTCTCGCCTCCAGTGCCCTCTATGGCTCCACCTACCCTGGCACTGCCCCTGGACTCCTCGACTCCTCCCAGGCCCTCTGACCCTGTCCCGTGGCCTCCTCCCTGGTCCTCTGACCCTGTCCCGTGGCCTCCTCCCTGGCCCTCTGACCCTGCCTTGCGGCCTCCTCCCTGGCCCTCTGACCCTGCCTTGCGGCCTCCTCCCTGGCCCTCTGACCCTGCCTTGCGGCCTCCTCCCAGGCCTTCTGACCCTGTCCTGCGGCCTCCTCCCTGGCCCTCTGACCCTGTCCTGCGGCCCCCTCCCTGGCCCTCTGACCCTGTCTTCCGGCCCCCTCCCTGGCCTTCTGACCCTGTCTTGCGGCCCTCTCCTTGGCCTCCTGACCCTGTCCCAGTCCCGTGGCCCTCTCCTTGGCCTCCTGACCCTGTCCCAGTCCCGTGGCCCTCTCCTAAGCCTCCTGTCCCAGTCCCGTGGCCCTCTCCTAAGCCTCCTGTCCCAGTCCCGTGGCACTCTCCTAAGCCTCCTGACCCTGCCCTAGCCCTGTGGCCATCCCCTAGACCCCTTGACCCTGTCCTAGCCTTGTGGCCATCCCCTAGACCCCCTGACCCGGTCCCTGCCCTATGGCCGCCTCCCTGGCCACCTGACCCACGGCCATCTCCCTGGCCTCCTGACCCTGTCCCTGCCCTATCTGTCTCCTGACCACCCCCCCTGTTCTGTCATTGTCTTGTCCCTCTGTGCCCCTTGTGTCCCCTTGAATTGCCTATTTGCCCCTGGTGCCCCCCTGGACTATCTGTTTACCTTGTGCTCTATGGACAATGTTTTTGTTTTATTTTTGGAGCGTCTGGAATCCGCTCCTTAAAGGGGGGACTCTGTCATGTTCTCTGTCTTTTGTTTTTGTGCTTTTGTTGAAGTTTCCTGTTTAGTTCCTGTTTCCAGTTTGGTTTTGGTAGTCCTTTGTAGTTCTGTTTTCCCCTCATTGGTTCCATTTCCCTGATTGTTTTCCCAGGTGTTCCTTGTTTCCCCTTGTGTATTTAAGCCCTTGTTTCCCTCCTGTCCAGTTGTCAGTTATTTCATGTTTTTGTTTTGCCCTACATTCCTCGTGGATTTTGTTATTCCTGGTGTTCTTGTTTTTGGCTACAATAAAAGCTGCACATAGATCCTCTCCCGTTTTCTGATCGTTACACTTAGATATGTTGAGATGAGGTATAGTGGACATCTTAATCCACCTTCCCCTTCTTATAAAATCATACACTTTTCAAATATGTGTGAAAATATAGCACTTAATGTTTTGCAATTTTTGTTATTTTGTAAATATGACTATAAAAATTGCAATAAGAAATCTGTCTCTGTCGGTCTGGCTTCATAACAATTAAGGACTGTAATTAAGTTTTCATCGTGTTAAATTGTTTAAGTCAAAACTGAAGAAGAAACATTTGCTATCATGTTTTTAAGCTTAAACATAACAGTTCAAACTTGCATGAGTGGGGCACTGTTCGCTGTGTTACCGCTTCACTCCAATACAACACTACTCAGTATACTCTGTTTGGCAGGTCTTATTTATGAACAAAGTGGGAGGGGACAGTGCTGATTCCAGACATCTACATATAATATTTAGCTACGTTTAAGACAAAGTGGTTAATTTTATGACCAAATACAATTATATCTTAATTTCCAAAGACAAAATATTGAATCTGTGCATTTAAATATTTACCTATAAACACATTTTGAATGAATAAAAATAATCTTAAAGTTTAACTTTATGTTTGATAATGTAAAAAGTTTATGTAATACTCTTTTCTTTTTATCCTGTTTTTGTAAGTAAAAAATAATGTTAGAGTCATGAAACTAGATTCCCTAAATTGTTTAATATGTTTGATTGTACTGTAAAATGTAAGACTTGAACACTTGTACACTTAAAATGAAAGTGTAATTTAGCCTGTATAAAAAATGGTATCCCAATATATTGCTATATTGTTATTCTGTAAATAGTTTACAAAATAATAATACAGTTTTAACAGAGTTGTTTGATTAAGTTTACTCACCTTCAATGTAATAAAGAGCAGCTTTTTTTTTCTCGAAAATTTGACTTTAGATCCTTGGACAGTCCCTGAGGGTAACCACCACTTGTTTTGTAGGTCACAATACCACGGTATGATGTGGGATCCATATCCTATAGACAAAAAGTTAAAAATTGACTGAGTAAGAGAGATTGAGGTTGGTTGGAACAGATTTAATTTTTTGTCATTTTCTAATTACTTTCACAGAAATGTAACATCTAAATAAATGCTCAGTTTCTTGCTCTATAGTGATTCTTTCAGGGTATATAAATGTTAAAATCTATCAATGTGAAGATAACAAACCAGAGAAAGATTTTAACAATTTTAATTTTAGTTAAAAGATATTGGTATAATTATTATTTTGATCTAAGATTTACAAATAATAGTGGACTAATATCATGTGCAGAAAACATATGATTATGGTTGGTTGACAAACATTTTGAAAAGAGAGATTAATTAACATTGAATTACCTTCAAACAAACCTTATACAAAATGCCTAGCTGTACATACACAAATGTTTCATTAAAGGTATTTTTACCAAATAACGATGTTTACCAATGCTGTGTTTGAAGAAACCCTCATCCGCCCTTATGTAAGTGAGTGAGGCTATAATTTGGATGCAATAAAAACAAGTGACAGTAATAAATAATAAACTTTTTTTTACCTCAAAAAAGTGACAATTTCGAGGGGGTATTCGATTTCTTCTCGTTCTACTGTTAACACATGAATATTAACCTGCGATTAAAAGAGAGATAAAAAAAACACTTGTTTCTAAAATGAAATATGTTACATTTCTGCAATATCGTTCACAATTTGTCATTCTTTAAAGATATTAGCCGAATTATTTGACTATATGATTACCTTCATGGGATTCTTCGGTGTACCGAATAGCACCTCCTCTTTTGCATACGTCATCGCACCTGATGCCGAGTCCTGATTGGCCGATCTCCTGCATGATCAGGGCATGGACAATACTTGTGCTCTGCTACAAGATTACACTTTTTTTTTTTTTTTTTAGCCACTAAGCACCCCGTCTTCTGCACACGGCATCATCGCACCCTAAACCGAGTCCTGATTGGCCGATTACTTCATCGGCACATGGACAGAACATAAGGCTTCACTTCTGCAGATTAAACAATTGTTTTGCTGTGGGCTAGTTGTTGAAAAATATGCTGACATTATTTACCTTTCAAGTGTTATTGAAATAAAAGTGTAGTATGCAGATCCAATAGATAATTATGAGAAATACTCATTAATGTAGCTATTATTGGACAAATTAAAAATATTGAACACTAGTTTATTGTATCAAATGTGATATCACTACCCAAGTATTTTCTTATTTATAGTTAATCTGTAAATAAAACATTTATGTAGATTCATTATATAATTTCACAATGAAGAGTAATAATTGAATATCTTAATTAAAATACTAAATAAAAATCCAGTTAAAAAATGTCAGCTAAAAAGAATAGTAATTTTCTAGTAAATTTAAACGTAACTAAACTGTGTATAATAAAAGCTCATAAAATAAATAAATATACAGATTAAATTATCAAATTAAATTTACATGTAGATTTTCATGAACAGTGTACTTGCATATAAACACACACATACACATATATACACACACACACGCTGGGTTTCCATGTTTTCTGGGGACTTTCCATAGACATAATGATTTTTATACTGTAAAAACTATAGATTCTATACCCTAACCCTCATAAGAAACTTTCTGCATTTTTTCTTATATTTTCAATAAAACATCGTTTAGTATGTTTTTCTAAGCAATTTAAATTACATAAATCACATTTATAGCATAATACCTTTCTAATGATTAAATGTTCCTGCCTAGATAATACCCCCCTGAATAATATAGGTGTTAGGAGTCAATAGAATCAAAAGGGTTATGGGGCATACAATGCTTCTTGTGTCAATGCACTGTACCTATTTTTATGACTTTTTCAGCATCCATGCAGAATAATGAGGGAGGTAGAATCCAGGCAGAGATGTAAACAATAGTCCTGCCTAGATAATACCCCCCTGAATAATATAGGTGTTTAAGTCAATAGAATCAAAAGGGTTATGGGACATAAAGTGCTTCTTGTGTCAATGCACTGTACCTATTTTTATGACTTTTTCAGCATCCATGCAGAATAATGAGGGAGGTAGAATCCAGGCAGAGATGTAAACAATAGTCCTGCCTAGATAATACGCCCCTGAATAATATAGGTATTTAAGTCAATAGAATCAAAAGTGTTATGAGACATAAAGTGCTTCTTGTGTCAATGCACTACACCTATGTTTGTGACTTTTTGAACATCCATGCAGAATAACTAGGGAGGTAGAATCCAGGCAGAGATGTGAACAATAGTCCTGCCTAGATAATACCCCCCTGAATAATATAGGTGTTTAAGTCAATAGACTCAAAAGTGTTATGAGACATGAAGTGCTTCTTGTGTCAATGCACTACACCTATTTTTATGACTATTTGAGTATCCATGCAGAATAACTAGGGAGGTAGAATCCAGGCAGAGATGTGAACAATAGTCCTGCCTAGATAATACCCTCCTGAATAATATAGGTGTTTAAGTCAATAGAATCAAAAGTGTTATGAGACATGAAGTGCTTCTTGTGTCAATGCAATGCACCTATTTTTATGACTATTTGAGTATCCATGTAGAATAATACAGTGAGGAAAATAAGTATTTGAACACCCTGCTATTTTGCAAGTTCTCCCACTTGGAAATCATGGAGGGGTCTGAAATTGTCATCGTAGGTGCATGTCCACTGTGAGAGACATAATCTAAAAAAAAAATCCAGAAATCACAATATATGATTTTTTAACTATTTATTTGTATGATACAGCTGCAAATAAGTATTTGAACACCTGTCTATCAGCTAGAATTCTGACCCTCAAAGACCTGTTAGTCTGCCTTTAAAATGTCCACCTCCACTCCATTTATTATCCTAAATTAGATGCACCTGTTTGAGGATGTTAGCTGCATAAAGACACCTGTCCACCCCATACAATCAGTAAGAATCCAACTACTAACATGGCCAAGACCAAAGAGCTGTCCAAAGACACTAGAGACAAAATTGTACACCTCCACAAGGCTGGAAAGGGCTACGGGAAAATTGCCAAGCAGCTTGGTGAAAAAAGGTCCACTGTTGGAGCAATCATTAGAAAATGGAAGAAGCTAAACATGACTGTCAATCTCCCTCGGACTGGGGCTCCATGCAAGATCTCACCTCGTGGGGTTTCAATGATCCTAAGAAAGGTGAGAAATCAGCCCAGAACTACACGGGAGGAGCTGGTCAATGACCTGAAAAGAGCTGGGACCACCGTTTCCAAGGTTACTGTTGGTAATACACTAAGACGTCATGGTTTGAAATCATGCATGGCACGGAAGGTTCCCCTGCTTAAACCAGCACATGTCAAGGCCCGTCTTAAGTTTGCCAATGACCATTTGGATGATCCAGAGGAGTCATGGGAGAAAGTCATGTGGTCAGATGAGACCAAAATAGAACTTTTTGGTCATAATTCCACTAACCATGTTTGGAGGAAGAAGAATGATGAGTACCATCCCAAGAACACCATCCCTACTGTGAAGCATGGGGGTGGTAGCATCATGCTTTGGGGGTGTTTTTCTGCACATGGGACAGGGCGACTGCACTGTATTAAGGAGAGGATGACCGGGGCCATGTATTGCGAGATTTTGGGGAACAACCTCCTTCCCTCAGTTAGAGCATTGAAGATGGGTCGAGGCTGGGTCTTCCAACATGACAATGACCCGAAGCACACAGCCAGGATAACCAAGGAGTGGCTCTGTAAGAAGCATATCAAGGTTCTGGCATGGCCTAGCCAGTCTCCAGACCTAAACCCAATAGAGAATCTTTGGAGGGAGCTCAAACTCTGTGTTTCTCAGCGACAGCCCAGAAACCTGACTGATCTAGAGAAGATCTGTGTGGAGGAGTGGGCCAAAATCCCTCCTGCAGTGTGTGCAAACCTGGTGAAAAACTACAGGAAACGTTTGACCTCTGTAATTGCAAACAAAGGCTACTGTACCAAATATTAACATTGATTTTCTCAGGTGTTCAAATACTTATTTGCAGCTGTATCATACAAATAAATAGTTAAAAAATCATACATTGTGATTTCTGGATTTTTTTTTTAGATTATGTCTCTCACAGTGGACATGCACCTACAATGACAATTTCAGACCCCTCCATGATTTCCAAGTGGGAGAACTTGCAAAATAGCAGGGTGTTCAAATACTTATTTTCCTCACTGTATATAATATAATCATATATATATGTGTGTGTGTGTGTGTGTGTGTGTGTGTGTGTGTGTGTGTTTGTGTGTTTGTTTGTTTGTTTGTGCACAGCTTCTCTGTCAAACAAATCCATTTAATGAAAAAAAAAAAATCAAAATATCAGGTCGAGAGATGACACTTTGTCGATTTCGGATGCCCTCCCCCCCTCCATCAGACACACAGGCAGCAGCCCCTCCCAGCTCTTATCCCAGTTATGTTTTTCTTGGCTTGTGTGGAGGTTAGTGGTGATGAACAAAAGACTACGAGCTACCAGTGCCTTGACTTTACAGCTAATTAGCCAAAAGACAAATAAATGTAACTTGTGTCTTGCTAACATGCATGACTCATGAGGTTCAAGCTAATGTAATTAGTTAGTTAAAGTTTAGCTAAGGCAATATATCATAGCCATACAGGCTAATGTACTTTACTTAATGGAGACACTACAGGTGAATACAGTAAAATCTGTGTCTAATAACGTCATCACGATTGCCACATTTATATGCAAATTACATTTGTCAAGGCACTGCAGGTGAATAGGATAATAAATATATTATTTGCCTTGTGTAAAGTGAAACTATGTCCCTCTCTTTGGTGCAGTTATTTATTCTAAATACGTACTTGAATCTAGAATCATAGAAAACATGCACATTGTGGCATTGTTAGGTTGGCTTGAGAAAGCCAACTTACTGAAATCCTATTTAAACTTATTATTAGGTTGGCTTGAGAAAGCCAACTTACTGAAATCCTATTTAAACTTATTATTATTAGGTTGGCTTGAGAAAGCCAACTTACTGAAATCCTATTTAAACTTATTATTATTAGGTTGGCTTGAGAAAGCCAACTTACTGAAATCCTATTTAAACTTATTAGGTTGGCTTGAGAAAGCCAACTTACTGAAATCCTATTTAAACTTATTATTATTATTATTATTATTCTGAGACTAAATTTCTAAATCTAACTCCTCCTAGAGCTTTTAAGCTACATGCACCAAACTCTGCACAGACCTTCAGACTAATCCCGAATAGTGTGCTATATCTTTTCTAAGCGATCGGGGGTACGGTGTTTGCCCCAGGGGCAAAAAATTGGGCAAAAAATCCCATTGACTTAACATTGAGCCGAACTTTGACGAGTCATAGCTCAGAGCGAGGATTTCGCAGAGACATGTGATTTACCACATTTGAAGAGGCTGACAGGCTCTGTGAGAACATACCTCACAATGGGGTAAAAGTTTTACCCCTGGGGGGCAGGAGCTGCCCAAAATTGCCCCAATGTAAGTCAATGGAATTTTTTGCAAAAATTTTTGGTCGCTGACCCACGAATGAGGCGTCAAATCGTGCGGATTATTTGGGAATGGTGTGCTATGACTTTTATAAGCGATCGGGGGTACGGTGTTTGCCCCAGGGGCAAAAAATTGGGCAAACAATCCCATTGACTTAACATTGAGCCGAATTTTGACGAGTCATAGCTCAGAGTGAGGATTTCGCAGAGAAGTGTGATTTACCTCATTTGAAGAGGCTGACAGGCTCTGTGAGAACGTACCTCACAATGGGGTAAAAGTTGCACCCCTGGGGGGCAGGAGCTGCCCAAATTTGCCCCAATGTTAAGTCTATGGTAGATTTTGTATTGAACATAACTCTGGATCACAGTGTCTTACAGACAAGGGGGCGGGCTCATTTTACTCAGACGACCAATCAGTCTCTCAGGATCATTGTGAAGCTATCAAGCCATGCCCTAGCAACCATTTACAGCACCTTAGCAACAATTCCCATAGACTTCCTTTGAAAAAGATCAAAGGGATTTCTCCGGACTGAATTATCATAGAAACACGAGGGTGGTCTCGTTTGACTTGGGGCAGTAAAACAGCCAATCATGAATCCCCTCAACACTTCCTAGCCCCTCCCTAGCAACCATTTTCGAGCACCTTAGCAACCAAAATCCAAAGAGAGATATCTTCCATTCTGAATGTCACAGAAGCATGGGAGTTGGTTTATATCATTCATATTGACAAGCAGCCTTTGGAGATTCATCATTGGCAGCTGCAAAGCCACTCCCTAGCAACAATTTAGAGCACCCTAGCAACCACATTTATTGATTTCATTTACAGTAAGATATCTTCAGATCAGAATGTCCTAGAGACATGATAGTTGCTTTGTTTTCATTGGGTGAGTAATCAGTCTTCAGCTTTCATCATGTGAACTACTTAGCCACGCCCTAGCAACCATTTAAAGCACCCTAGCAACAAAGAACCATTGACATCCATTCAAAATCACTAAGATGTGTATCTTAGGATCAGAATGACGTAGAGACTTCCGGGTTGACTTATTTCACTCAGGATGGCAAGGAGCATTGTTGCCTGTCACCTTGGTAACTGCCTAGCAACCAGATGGGGTTACCTTAGCAACCAAGTAACAAATCACATATCTCTGCACAAGAAAATCACAGAGACTTACGGGTTGACTTATTTCACTCAGGATGACAAGGAGCACTGTTGGCTGTCACCTTGGTAACTGCCTATCAACCAGATGGGGTTACCCTAGCAACCAAGTATCAAATCACATATCTTTGCACCAGAAAATCGTAGAGACTTCCTGTTTCACTTATTTCACTCAGGATGGAAAGGAGGCTTGATATGTATCACTCTGGTAACTGCCTAGCAACCAGATGTGGTTACCCTAGTAACCAAGTAACAAATCACATATCTTTGAACCAGAACATCGTAGAGACTTAGGGGTTGACATATTTCACACAGGATGGAAAGTAGCCTTGATATGCATCACCCTGGTAACTGCATAGCAACCAGACAGGGTTACCCTAGCAACCAAATAACAAATCACATATCTCTGCACCAGAAATTCATACAGACTTCCGGGTTGACTTAATTCACTCAGGATGGAAAGGAGGCTTGACAAGTTATCACCCTGGTAACTGCATAGCAACCAGACAGGGTTACCCTAGCAACCAAATAACAAATCACATATCTCTGCACCAGAAATTCATACAGACTTCGGGTTGACTTTATTCACTCAGGATGGAAAGGAGGCTTGATATGCATCACCCTAGTTACTGCATAGCAACCAGATATGGTTACCCTAGCAACCAAGTAACAAATCACATATCTTTGAACCAGAACATCGTAGAGACTTTGGGGTTGACATATTTCACTCAGGATTGCAAGGAGCCTTATGAGTATCACTTTGGTAACTGCCTAGCAACCAGATGGGGTTACCCTAGCAACCAAGTTACAAATCACATATCTCTGCACCAGAAAATCGTAGAGACTTCCTGTTTCAATTATTTCACTCAGGATGGAAAGTAGCCTTGATATGCATCACTCTGGTAACTGCCTAGCAACCAGATTGGGTTACCCTAGCAACCAAGTAACAAATCATATATTTCTGCTCCAGAAAACCGTAGAGACATCTGGGTTGACTTAATTCACTCAGGATGGAAAGGAGGCTTGATAAGGATAACCCTGGTAACTGCATAGCAACCAGACAGGGTTACCCTAGCAACCAAATAACAAATCACATATCTCTGCACCATTAAATCATACAGACTTGCGGGTTGACTTTATTCACTCAAGATGGAAAGGAGGCTTGATAAGTATCACCCTGGTAACTGCATAGCAACCAGACAGGGTTACCCTAGCAACCAAGTAACAATTCACATATCTTTGAACCAGAACATCGTAGAGACTTAGGGGTTGACATATTTCACTCAGGATTGCAAGGAGCCTTATGAGTAACACTTTGGTAACTGCCTAGCAACCAGATGGGGATAGCCTAGCAACCAAGTAACAAATCACATATCTATTTAACAGAAAATCGTAGAGACTTCCAGGTTGACTTATTTCACTCATGATGGAAAGTAGCCTTGATATGTATTACTCTGGTAACTGCCTAGCAACCAGATAGGGTTACCCTAGCAACCAAGTAACAAATTACATATCTCTGCACCAGAACAACATAAAGACTTCTGGTTTTGTTCATGGGACTCAGGGTTGCAAGGATCTATCTATCTATCTGTATGTCTGTCTGTCTATTTATCAATCTATCTATATCTATCTTTCGAACTATCTATCTATCTGAGGGTTAATATCTATCTATCTATCTATCTCTCTATCTATGGGTCAATATCTACCTATCTATCTATCTATCTATCTAAGGGTCTCTATCTATCTATCTGAGGGTCAATATCTATCTATCTATCTATCTATCTATCTATCTATCTATCTATCTATCTGAGGGTCAATAACTATCTATCTATCTATCTATCTATCTATCTGAGGGTCAATATCTATCTATCTATCTATCTATCTATCTATCTATCTATCTATCTATCTGAGGGTCAATAACTATCTATCTATCTATCTATCTATCTATCTATCTATCTGAGGGTCAATATCTATCTATCTATCTGAGGGTCAATATCTATCTATCTATCTATCTATCTATCTATCTGAGGGTCAATAACTATCTATCTATCTATCTATCTATCTATCTATCTATCTATCTATCTGAGGGTCAATATCTATCTATCTATCTATCTGAGGGTCAATAACTATCTATCTATCTATCTATCTATCTATCTATCTATCTATCTATCTGATGGTCAATATCTATCTATCTATCTATCTATCTATCTATCTGTCTGTCTATCTATCTATCTATCTGATGGTCAATATCTATCTATCTATCTATCTATCTATCTATCTGATGGTCAATAACTATCTATCTATCTATCTATCTATCTATCTATCTATCTGATGGTCAATATCTATCTATCTATCTATCTATCATACTCTATCTATCTATCTATCTATCTATCTATCTGAGGGTCAATATCTATCTATCTATCTATCTATCTATCTATCTATCTATCTATCTATCTATCTATCTATCTATCTATCTGAGGGTCAATATCTATCTATCTATCTATCTATCTATCTAATCTATTTGATAGACTGAATAGTTTTATAATCTCTAAACTTTGAACATTGAAAACTACTAATAATTACATCAAACTAAAAACCTTAAATCTTCAAACTTTTAAAGCTACTTCAAACTTTATGCTAGGCTTTCTCAAGCCAACCTAAAGTTTGTACTCAAACTTTTTAATCTAGTTATTAAGTTGGCTTGAGAAAGCCAACTTACTGAAATCCTATTTAAACTTATTATTATTATTATTATTATTCTGAGACTAAATTTCTAAATGTAACTCCTCCTAGAGCTTTTAAGCTACATGCACCAAACTCGGCACAGACCTTCAGACTAATCCCGAATAGTGTGCTATATCTTTTCTAACTGATCGGACTTACGGTTTTCCTAAAAATGACGATCAAAACTCGGAAAAACTCCCATTGACTTAACATTGCGGAATGTTCAGAAATTTAAATCCCAACTGACGTTTTCACACACACAGACAAAAAAGGGCCTGTCAGCCCTGCGTGTCTCCATCTCTCTCTCCCTCAGAGGATTTCTTTTATCAAGCAGCCAATAAGTAATGACCTAAAATCTTCATAGCCACAGTATAGTAGCTTCCAGGTTGACTTGATTCACTCAGTATGGAAAGGAGGCTTGATAAGTATCACCCTGGTAACTGCCTAGCAACCAGATGTGATTACCCTAGCAACCAAGTAACAAATCACATATCTCTGCAACAGAAAATCAGAGAGACTTCCGGGTTGACTTATTTCACTCAGGATGGAAAGTAGCCTTGATATGTATCACTCTGGTAACTGCCTAGCAACCAGATGTGGTTACCCTAGCAACCAAGTAACAAATCACATATCTTTGAACTAGAACATCGTAGAGACTTAGGGGTTGACATATTTCACACAGAATTGCAAGGAGCCTTATGAGTATCACCTTGGTAACTGCCTAGCAACCAGATGGGGTTACCCTAGCAACCAACTAACAAATCACATATCTCTGCACCAGAAAATCGTAGAGACTTCCTGTTTCACTTATTTCACTCAGGATGGAAAGTAGCCTTGATATGCATCACTCTGGTAACTGCCTAGCAACCAGATTGGGTTACCCTAGCAACCAAGTAACAAATCATATATTTCTGCTCCAGAAAATCGTAGAGACATCTGGGTTGACTTAATTCACTCAGGATGGAAAGGAGGCTTGATAAGTATCACCCTGGTAACTGCATAGCAACCAGACAGGGTTACCCTAGCAACCAAATAACAAATCACATATCTCAGCACCAGAAAATCATACAGACTTGCGGGTTGACTTTATTCACTCAGGATGGAAAGGAGGCTTGACAAGTTATCACCCTGGTAACTGCATAGCAACCAGACAGGGTTACCCCAGCAACCAAGTAATAAATCACATATCTTTGAACCAGAACATCGTAGAGACTTAGGGGTTGACATATTTCACACAGGATTGCAAGGAGCCTTATGAGTATCACCTTAGTAACTGCCTAGCAACCAGATGGGGTTACCCTAGCAACCAACTAACAAATCACATATCTCTGCACCAGAAAATCGTAGAGACTTCCGGGTTGACATAATTCACTCAGGATGGAAAGGAGGCTTGATAAGTATCACTCTGGTAACTGCCTAGCAACGACAAGGGCTTACCCTAGCAACCAAGTAACAAATCACATAACTCTGCACCAGAAAATCGTAGAGACTTCCTGTTTCACTTATTTTACTCAAGATGGAAAGTAGCCTTGATATATATCACTCTGGTAACTGCCTATCAACCAGATATGGTTACCCTAGCAACCAAGTAACAAATCACATATCTATGCAACAGAAAATCATAGAGACTTCCGGGTTGACTTTATTCACTCAGAATGAAAAGGAGGCTTGATAAGGATCACCCTGGAAACTGCCTAGCAACCAGATTGGGTTACCCTAGCAACCAAGTAAAAAATGATATATCTATCTATCTATCTTTCTGATGGTCAATATCTATCTATCTATCTATCTATCTGAGGGTCAATATCTATCTATCTATCTATCTAAATATCTGCGGGTCAATAACTATCTATCTATCTATCTGTGGGTCATACTCTATCTATCTATATCTCAGGGTCAATGACTATCTGTCTATCTATATATCTGACGGTCAATATCTATCTATCTAAGGGTCAATGACTATCTATCTATCTATCTATCTATCTGAGGGTCAATATCTATCTATCTATCTAGCTAGCTATCTGCGGGTCAATAACTATCTATCTATCTATCTATCTGTGGTTCATACTCTATCTATCTATATCTCAGGGTCAATGACTATCTATCTATCTATATATCTGACGGTCAATAACTATCTATCTATCTAAGGGTCAATGACTATCAATCTATCTTTCTATCTTTCTATCATTCTATCTATCTATCTATCTATCTATCTGAGGGTCAATATCTATCTATCTATCTGAGGATCAATAATTATCTATCTATCTATCTATCTATCTATCTATCTGATGGTCAATAACTATCTATCTATCTATCTATCTATCTATCTATCTGAGGGTCAATATCTATCTATCTATATATCTATCTATCTGAGGGTCAATATCTATCTATCTATCTATCTGAGGGTCAATATCTATCTATCTATCTATCTATCTATCTATCTATCTATCTAATCTATTTGATAGACTGAATGGTTTTATAATCTCTAAACTTTGAACTTTTAAAACTACTACTTATAATTACATCAAACTAGAAACCGTAAATCTTCAAACTTTTACAACTACTTCAAACTTTATGCTAGGCTTTCTCAAGCCAACCTAAAGTTTGTACTCAAACTTTTTAATCTAGTTATTATTATTATTATTCTGAGACTAAATTTCTAAATGTAACTCCTCCTAGAGCTTTTAAGCTACATGCACCAAACTCGGCACAGACCTTCAGACTAATCCCGAATAGTGTGCTATATCTTTTCTAACTGATCGGACTTACGGTTTTCCTAAAAATGACGATCAAAACTCGGAAAAACTCCCATTGACTTAACATTGCGGAATGTTCAGAAATTTAAATCTCAACTGACGTTTTCACACACACAGACAAAAAAGGGCCTGTCAGCCCTGCGTCTCTCCCTCTCTCTCTCCCTCAGAGGATTTCTTTTATCAAGCAGCCAATAAGTAATGACCTAAAATCTTCATAGCCACAATATAGTAGCTTCCAGGTTGACTTGATTCACTCAGTATGGAAAGGAGGCTTGATAAGTATCACCCTGGTAACTGCCTATCAACCAGATGGGGTTACCCTAGCAACCAAATAACAAATCACATATCTCTGCACCAGAAATTCATAGAGACTTCCTGTTTCACTTATTTCACTCAGGATGGAAAGTAGCCTTGATATGTATCACTCTGGTAACTGCCTAGCAACCAGATGTGATTACCCTAGCAACCAAGTAACAAATCACATATCTCTGCAACAGAAAATCAGAGAGACTTCCGGGTTGACTTATTTCACTCAGGATGGAAAGTAGCCTTGATATGTATCACTCTGGTAACTGCCTAGCAACCAGATGTGGTTACCCTAGCAACCAAGTAACAAATCACATATCTTTGAACCAGAACATCGTAGAGACTTAGGGGTTGACATATTTCACACAGGATTGCAAGGAGCCTTATGAGTATCACCTTGGTAACTGCCTAGCAACCAGATGGGGTTACCCTAGCAACCAACTAACAAATCATATATTTCTGCACCAGAAAATCGTAGAGACATCTGGGTTGACTTAATTCACTCAGGATGGAAAGGAGGCTTGATAAGTATCACCCTGGTAACTGCATAGCAACCAGACAGGGTTACCCTAGCAACCAAATAACAAATCACATATCTCAGCACCAGAAAATCATACAGACTTGCGGGTTGACTTTATTCACTCAGGATGGAAAGGAGGCTTGACAAGTTATCACCCTGGTAACTGCATAGCAACCAGACAGGGTTACCCTAGCAACCAAGTAATAAATCACATATCTTTGAACCAGAACTTCGTAGAGACTTAGGGGTTGACATATTTCACACCGGATTGCAAGGAGCTTTATGAGTATCACTTTGGTAACTGCCTAGCAACCAGATGGGGTTACCCTAGCAACCAAGTAACAAATCACATATATCTGCACTAGAAAATCGTAGAGACTTCCTGTTTCACTTATTTCACTCAGGATGGAAAGTAGCCTTGATATGTATCACTCTGGTAACTGCCTAGCAACCAGACGGGGTTACCCTAGCAACCAAGTAACAAATCACATATATCTGCACTAGAAAATCGTAGAGACTTCCTGTTTCACTTATTTCACTCAGGATGGAAAGTAGCCTTGATATGTATCACTCTGGTAACTGCCTAGCAACCAGATGTGATTACCCTAGCAACCAAGTAACAAATCACATATCTCTGCAACAGAAAATCTGAGAGACTTCCGGGTTGACTTATTTCACTCAGGATGGAAAGTAGCCTTGATATGTATCACTCTGGTAACTGCCTAGCAACCAGATGTGATTACCCTAGCAACCAAGTAACAAATCACATATCTCTGCAACAGAAAATCATAGAGACTTCCGGGTTGACTTG